>CM048745.1:752815505-754065505 GCA_026315105.1 Locusta migratoria | reverse complement strand
TAATTAATAATTACGAAACTATAATAGTTGTTGCACTTTTTAAGAACTGTAAGAACAAACCACCTGCTAAAATGCATAAAACTAATCAAACATGTATTTTACAAATAGAGAGCCAATACGAATATTGTTAACTAACTTCTACCAAAATTTAAGTCACTCACTACACAGAAATATATTCAAAATTATTGTTTTATATCTCTTATGTAAGTCTTTGAATGACTATTGCTCATACTATTTTTGTTTCAGAACTAGTATCGTTCTAAACTGGTTACAAATTGAAAACTTAAAAAGAACTATGGATTTATTTACGACTTTACTAATATTGTTTTAAACTAAAGTATGTGTGTTTACAAAACGCGTAACTTGTTGCTTTCCTGTTAACAATTATGTAAATTGTAATAATACGGTACTCTCTCATCGATAAACTTATATCGATAATTCATAAAATATGTAATTATCTGCGATGTGTCACAGATACATTTCATGTATTGACATTCATTTTTCTTTTTCGATTAACCCTGTAGAAACATATGAACTGGCACTTTCTGCTCGTTTCTGCTAGAGTTAACATATCTCCACAATTACGCTGCTTTTGTAATTTTTTTTGCGATAGCCAGCCACGGACATAAGGTATTTGTGTGCTTCATTACTTTCTTTTATTAGTAAATCCCCCATTTTCTCCTTAAAATGCAGTATATGAATTTTAATTGTAGTTAGAAGATTACTCCCATCTTTCTGTGATGCTTTTTACAACCATGTTGGACTGCTCCAATAATGGATGGTTTGCTTTTTGTCTTAAATAAACCGTAATCTCTCCTGTAGCCCTTCTCTTGAGCATTCACATTTCAGATCTGTATTATTAAAATAGTGAATTGTATTATTCAATAGTTAGTAGAACCTGCAGGCATTTTTCCGTATGTTTTCGTGGTCCGATTCACGAGTGTTACAAAATTTCAATGTCCATTTTTCTTTAAAAATGCAATATTTTACGTGGTCAGCTACACGGGAACCTCTAATAATACCAAACCACACATCCAAAGTCAGCGAGTAGTTATTTTTCTCAAACTTAACTTTCAGCCTACCAGGAAAAACTTCGACGCAGAGCTGTATAGTTAACTATTCGTCGAATTCTTTTTAATACAATGCCTGCGTCACCTGCCACCGTTAAATAGTCTGATAATCCGTTATCTTTCACTTAAAGGATTTTTCCGAATTTATTTTTTATTTTTCACAGTTGCCATTTTTAATCACTAACTTAAACAGTCGGATAGTGACATTAAAAAGAATCTGGCGACCGTGACAGGACCGTAAATTCATGATCTGATTTAATTGAAGTAAAGAAGTTTTGAAATTACATTGTCTATCACCATTGTGGCAAAAAAGCACAGATGGCGAACACAAAAGAACGGCCTCACCTAGGCAGTGTTCTGTCCCCAATGCTGTTTGACATTTACACGAACGACCAACCTACTTCGAATAATACGAAGCACTTCCTTTATGCTGATGACTTGGCCATAACAACTCAGGGCAAAAAAACTTTCCAGTAGTCGGAGAGAGATTGCAATATGCCTTGTTACATATATAGGCCTACTACACGGAAAATTCATTGAAACCCAACATAGCAAATACCCAGACGTGTGCCTTCCATTTGAAATCTAAGGAAGCCAGGAGGAAACTACACAAGTGATAAAAGGAAATTAACGATATCCACGCACATGCGTATTGTGCTATTGTCAGCGTGTGATTTAGTTATTTACCCGGTGTTTACTAGTGATAAGGAAATTTATCTTTAACTCCGCAACGTGCTATCCATTTAAACAATGAGACTTAGTTTCAATTTATATTTTGTTTAGCCGTTTTCCTTATACATTGTGATGTTAATACAAGAGGCTCATTTTGTAATTAGCAAAGAATTCGTATTTATCGGCTTAGCTCAATAGTGTGACTTAGTTGTTTTGTATGTCGGCACTCTCAGTTGTACCGTTTCATTTAACTGCTTTTCGTATGTGAAGTGTTTAAGGTGATAGCTCATATATTTTTATCGGCAAATGACGAACATAAAGCTCGGACTATTGATGCAGAAGAAAAAAAAAAATTAATTTGGCTGGCTCCAGCAAACTGTGAGTTATTATTTGAGGTAAAGAGCTAGAAATACAATTATGTGAGTGTATAAAAAAATTGAAACTAGCGGCAAGGTTATGTGCACTCTATGTAGAGACACAGTTTATTACGGAAAAAGAGGATTCACAGCAATATCTGACCATATTAAGGGTAAGAAACATGCTTCTAAAGAGCTTCTTAAACGAAACAATTACATTTTGCCCGCAAGTTTTTCCTGTGGTAATAGTCCTTTAACAACCACAACAGTACCGACATTTTCAGCCCCATCGCCACAAGCTCCTGTACAAGTAAATGTTCCATTATCTGATAGGATTGCAAATGTGCAGGCTCTTGTTCTCGGTGTAATGACAGAAAATAATGTGCCATTTGCAATGGCACCAGTGTTGGTAGACAAGTCAAAATGTTTTGCATCTGATAAGAAAGCCTTAGCCAATCTTTCTATGACACACACTACTACATCATATAAAATGAAGTTTGGGCTAGGTGAAACCTTGTTGAATGATACTCTCAGTGCCGAGAAGGATGTTAAGTATTCTTTAAAAATTGACGAAGCCACAGGTAAAAATTCAATGAGAGTAATATCTATTTTGGTGAATTATTATTCCCCGCAGTTATGTAAAGTAGTACTGGAGCATTTAGCTTCTCTGACTGTTGTTAAATTTTCAGCGGATGCTCTTTTTGCTGAAATTGAGAGCATATTTAAAAAATGGATGATTCATTGGAGTAAATTAATATCTATTCTGATGGATTCATGTAGTGTAATGCGTGGATCGAAAAATGTATTATAAGAGAGAATTCGTAAGAACAGAGCCCCACATCTTCTTGACATTGATGGAGATTCTTGTCATCACATCCACAATGCCTGTAAGAGATTCTGTGGTCCATTCGAGAAGTGGCTTGTAGGCTACATCTATGATATTTACCATGATTTTAAGTGGTCAACGGATTTGCAAGAAAACTTAGCAGAAATCTGCGTAGTCCTTGGGATAAAATATACAGGTTTGTGGTAATTATTTCAGCAATCAGTCGTCAAAAAAATTTTTTTTTATTTGTTTGCAAATCCAGATTTCGACCACTGTGTGGACATTATCAATGCTTAAAACCAATTAAAATACTTAAAATATCTCGACCTCCATGTTGGAGGTTGCGAGTACAAACGCAACCTCCAACATGGAGGTCGAGATATTTTAAGTGTTTTAATTGGTTTTAAGCATTGATAATGACCACACACGCCTACTCCAGCCCAACAAATCGGCACTAGCAGAACATTGCTTAGAAACTGGACACAGCGCGAAAAACGAAGAGACCAAAATTCTGGCTCCCACCGGCCTCTACTGGGACACTATCTTCAAGGAAGCCATAGAAATTCGCGTGACGGATAATCTCATAAACCGGGACACAGGTTTATAGCTCAGTAAGGCATGGGAACCACTACTGAGCTCCATCACGAAGTCACGCCTCAAACGGACACAAGATCCAAGAGCCACCGAGGACACTCCACGAGAGGCTGCACCTTCACCAAACAGCTCGACACCGCGGGCTCGAACCGGCGTCGGAGCCCGCAATCGGACGTCGGCGGCCGGAATCAAGGCGTCGGCGCTCGCAATCTGTTGTCGGCGGCCAGAAACGAAACTTCGGCGCTAGCAACCGGAAGCGCAGCGCCCACAATCGGGCCATCGGCGCAGGGAATCGAAGACCGACTGACGGACATAAATAACACCGACCGAGAGCAGTTGTGGCCTAGTGCTCCTAGATGTAGCCAAGGCTTTCGACAGTGTGTGGCACACTGGACTACTGTACAAATTGTACACGCTAGGGTTCCCAGGCCAGGTCGTTAAACTTGTGAAGAGCTACCTAGCCAATCGCACTTTCTGTGTCAAGGTGGACAACGCAAAATCAAGAAAGAGATGCATACGAGCAGGAGTCCCACAGGGATCGGTGTTAGGCCCAGTGTTGTACAATCTGTACACCGCCGACACACCGACCGCCCCTCAGACCCACACAGCTCAGTATGCAGACGATACTGCATTCTTTGCCACAAACACGAACAGAAAAATAGTTACACGGAAACTACAATCACTCCTACATCAAACAGAATCTTGGGCCAAGAAATGGCGAATAACAACAAACAGCGAGAAAACACAGGCAATAATGATAACCAAAAGAAGGGGCAAACGTTGTCCAGTAAAAAGACGACGAGAAAATATTCCCCTCCGTCTACACAGGCGGGAAATTCCATGGAGGGCAACAACAAAATACCTAGGGGTAACCCTCGACAACCGTCTGACATGGAAAGGCCACATCAAAGAGGTTAGAAAAAAGACTAGTGCTAGGTTAAACGTATTATACCCAACTAGCGGTTTAGACCCAACAACTGGGGTACGGATATACTGTACATTGGTCAGGCCCATATTAGAGTATGCCTGCCCAGTCTGGGGCTATGCAGCAAAAACACACATGTTGAAGCTGTAAAGAGTCCAGAATAGGGCCTTACGACGAGCACTAAAAGTACCACAAAGATTCCCAACTGCCGACACTCACGAGGCAGCACAGATAAAGCCCCTACAGCAGAGATTCAGAGACCTTGCGGTAGCGTTCTACAACACCGCAAGGAACTCTGAAAACGAACTAATAAATAGCCTGGGAAATTACCCAGAAGTAAATGAAAAATATGAGAGACCAAAAGCAATACTGACATAAACGGTGAACTTACACTGCGTAAAAAGTTAGGCACATTACTAAAAGTTAGGCGCATGTTTAACATGCGGGAATAAACCATGTCCATCTGAAGGAAATGTCAAAGGACAACAACCTTCTCCACACACTTCCTCCGAGTAGAAGGAAATTATGTATGCAGACCCCCCCCCCCCCAGTTCTTTCCGATTCGCTGAGTAGCAGCCGGACTGAGCGGACGTGTGACGGGGCTCCACTAGTTCTTTCCGATACTGCTACCAGCCATAGGAACCTCGCTTGCGAGGGACACTTGGAGAGCTCGATCGGGGGGGTCAACCCGACTTGTGTCTCGAGTGAGGTGCCGTAGCTTCTGATTTTCTCAAATCGGAAGCGAAAGCGCAAGATTAGGCAGTGCCTGGATACGACTCCAGGGGCTGTTGAGCAAAATTGTCGTTGTTGGTGGCGAGCTGCAGGTTGGCGCGTGGTGGTGCGCTTCTTCCTGCTGTCGCGCGTTGCATTGCCGGCGAACTCGAGTACTTCAGCTGCCGCGAGGATTAGCCTTGCTCCTCCTAGGTGTAGGGAAATTCACACGTCAGGGCCTGGTCACCGGCCAGTTACCCGCGCGTGTCAGGCGTTAGGGCCGGCAAGTTGTTGGAAACGTATAACGGTGCCAACTGAAGACGACTACCGGTACTCCCATGGCAGAACAAACGCCTTTCACCTTTTCAGCGACGGACATGGCTGATAAAGTAGTAGTGGAAGTAACTAAGTCCTCTGGAACTGGCTTCACCATCCAGAGAAAGGACATAAAAGGGCTAGGAACAATCCTTAGCAATCCCCTTATACATAACGTTCTCCCGCACCTAGTCCCGGTAGAAGAACGAAAATTGATGAACAGGGTTATAAAAACAGAAAGACGACGCGAGAAGGCCAGGCAGGAAACCGCGAAACGTCAGGCTCAACAGAGACTGAACAATAGTAGAGATTTAGAACAGGCGGGAACATTGGATAGGAACCGCAAAGAAAGAAAAATCCTTCCTAAACCTACAAAGGGGAAAGCGGTGAAGGAAAAACGGCGCGCCAAGTCACCGTTGCGCAAGTGCAAGGAGAGCAGAGGAGCAGAAACGCCTCCCCTCTTCCCCTTGTACACGGCGCGGAGCGCGCTCGAAGCCGAAACCGCCGACCCAGCACTAGGCCAGATAAACATCGAAAGCAACCCCGACACATCAGGCCCAGCAACAGAGCCTGAACCGCCATTTTCTGACCCAATAAACACAGAAAACGAGCAGGAATCCATAACAGAATCCCCGCAAAGCCCAGAGACACCAGACACGATTACACTACATACAGAACCAGAACTCCCCCCGCCCCCAGTAGAGGAAGCGGCCGGAAGCGGGGAATTCCAACTCGCGCGCCGAACCGCTCGCGTCATCGAGACGCCCCCGCCGATCGCCATGTGCAACAGCGAAAACAGATTCGCCGCACTGGCGGAAGGGGAAGAAGCTGAATTAACACCTCCTACACAACAAGCTGCCCAAGAACAGACCAAGACTATGAAACTGCCACCAATAGTCGCGACATTCCCCAACACATACAAACAGCTCTACGACCAGATTAAAAATGTGAAAGCAGAGGAACGTTTCCATGCCAAAGCAGCTGGCGGAGACAAGATAAAAATAACTGTAACCACACTAGAAGACTACAATTCCGTAAAAAAGACACTTAAAGAAAACAACATTCCACACTACACTTACCCCACAGGGGCACAAAAGACGCTAAAAGTGGTTTTCAGGGGCTTCCCCACCCGCACAGACCCTGCGGATATTAAAGAAACAATATCCATGAAAGGCTACGACATACGATCTGTTAAAAAGCACGGGTCCAGTGTGTTAAACCCACTCTACGTCGCCACACTCACCGACACTCCCCAACACCGAAAGCTGTTCCAGGAAGACAGGTTGATGTCCCTGGCAGTAACCACAGAAAAGCTCAGGCAGCGAACCAGAGCAGCACAATGCTTTAACTGCCAAGGCATAGGCCATGTCAACGCAAACTGTGCAATGCCTCCAAAGTGCGTTCGCTGCGCAGGAGACCACCCCTCCAGAGAGTGTAACTGGAAGCAGGGTGACGCCCTGAAGTGCGCGAACTGTGGAGATGGCCACACTGCCAGCTACCTGGGCTGCCCAGCACAACAACGTGCCAGAGCCAGGCAACAGGGGGAAATTACAAACAAAAGAACCACAAACCAGGCCAGAACAACAAAACCAAACACACAACCACGAATAATCGAAAACACACAGGACAAGACACGCAACAACACAGTAGCCAAGGACACCATACCAAGCACAAACACACAAAACAACACAAACACAGCGACCACAAAACAAAACAGGACATACGCCAGAGTTGTAACACAGGAACAAACAAAACAAACTCCCAAAGAAAAACAACAGACACCACAAAATAAGCCAGACCCAAGCGAGAACACACCCATGCAACACTTCACAACAGCCCTCACGGAAATCATAAAACTGGTAGACAGATTAATGCAAACAATGAATAAAAACTTCGACACACTCTCCGCCGAATTGAAGTCGGCAGTTAGGCCCTCGCAGTCCACTGCGACACAAAGTGCTTCCACAACTCACAATGGCTAGGCCAGCTATACAAGGCTTCAAAATGTGCACGTTTAACGCCCTGAGCCTCTTCCCCCAGGCATTGGAGTTTAAGCAATTCCTGGCGGAAGAAGAAATAGATATATGCATGGTGCAAGAGACCCAGCTTAAGCCTGGTGTCAGAGTTACAGCACCAAACTATCTCTGCTACCGACGAGACCGACCAACTGCAGGGGGCGGGGTAGCAATTTACATCAAAAGGGGAATTCCGCATCACGAAGTTTATACGCCAGAAATGACGCAGTTGGAAACGGTAGCGATAGAGGTACAGACAACCACAGGACCGGTAACTGTGGTGTCGGCATATCGACAACCAAAATTCCGCCAAATAGTAAAAGACGACATCACAAACCTAGGGCAGATGGCGGCCAAGCTAATAGTCGGGGGAGACCTCAACTGCAAGCACTCCGACTGGAACTCCAGAAGGACAAACTTGGCTGGTCGCCAACTCAGAAGCATCGCGCGCACCCTCCATATGCACGTGTGGGCTCCCGAAGAGCCCACACACTTCCCAAGAAACGGGAACAACCCCGATGTTATCGATGTGGCTGTTACGAAAGGTCTCGCAGGATTTGTGACCGCGATTTCGCGGAATAAAATGTCATCCGACCACAATCCTGTCATCTTTGAAATAGACGTCGGCGACCGGCTACCGCCCACCCAGCAACAAATAGTTCATAAGCGCATCAACTGGAAAAATTTCAAAGAAAACGTAACAGCAGGAATCACAAATACCCCGCTACCAACAGAAAACGTAGAACAAACGCTGAGTAATTTCACCGACGCGATCCTGCAAGCAGCAAAGGGCGCAACACCCGATTCCCCCCCCCCCCACTACTCACCCAGCGACTGCCACCCCACCTGCTTGCCCAGATTAGACACAAAAACAGGACCGCGAAGGAATGGAAACTAACACGGAATCCGGCAACAAGGAGGTTGCTCAACAGGTTACAGAGAGAGCTGAGGGTAGCGCTCACTGACCACATAAACCAGCAATGGTCAGACCGCCTATCAGCTCTCAATGTGCAGGTTAACAGCCTCTGGCAAGCCACCAAGCAGTTCACTAAAAGACGCGCAAAGATGCCGCCTCTGCACGGCAAGAGAGGACCAGTGTTCAGCGCCCCAGATAAAGCCAACGCACTCGCCGATGTTTTCGAAAAACAATTCACCCCAGCAGAGGCACAAGACCATCAACACGAGAGAATGGTCCGACGCCAGTTAACCGCTTTTCTCGAAGCGGAAGATGACGTCGCAGATGACATCCCTGCCTTCTCGACCGAGGAGGTAGAAAAAGCCATCAAATCACTGCCCACCAAGAAGGCCCCAGAGGTCATGATACCATCACCAATGAACTGCTTAAACACCTGCCCCAGCTAGCGATTGAAAAACTAACAGAAACCTTCAACGTGATCACGCGAACCCAAAAATTCCCGAAACAGGGGAAACACGCGGAAGTGGTCGCGATCGCTAAGCCTGGAAAAGATCCAATCTTCCCGCAACACCACCGTCCCATAAGTTTACTTCCTACATTGAGCAAGCTGTACGAGCGCCTCCTTCTAGTTCACATAGAACGACATATACGTCGAGAACAAATGCTCCCCAATTTCCAGTTCGGATTTCGTAATAAACACTCAGCCCCACAACAACTAATGAGAGTAGTCGAAGCCGCCACAGGAGCCTTTAACCGGAAAGGCTACTGTGGCCTAGTGCTCCTAGATGTAGCCAAGGCTTTCGACAGTGTGTGGCACATTGGACTACTGTACAAATTGTACACGCTAGGGTTCCCAGGCCAGGTCGTTAAACTTGTGAAGAGCTACCTAGCCAATCGCACTTTGTGTGTCAAGGTGGACAACGCAAAATCAAGAAAGAGATGTATACGAGCAGGAGTCCCACAGGGATCGGTGTTAGGCCCAGTGCTGTACAATCTGTACACCGCCGACACACCGACCGCCCCTCAGACCCACACAGCTCAGTATGCAGACGATACTGCATTCTTTGCTACAAACACGAACAGAAAAATAGTTACACGGAAACTACAATCACTCCTACATCAAACAGAAACTTGGGCCAAGAAATGGCGAATAACAACAAACAGCGAGAAAACACAGGCAATAATGATAACCAAAAGAAGGGGCAAACGTTGTCCAGTAAAAAGACGACGAGAAAATATTCCCCTTGTAGCAGTACAGAAATTTTTTGGAGTGCATCATGACTTCTGGGCGATAGCAAAACGAGAGTATATTGCATACAACTTAGGTTGACGAAATTGTTTGTTTATGTGAATGGTATATTTATACCTAGTAATTTTTATTGTTGCATGTTTTCACGTGAACGCACTGGAGCAGCGGGATTTAACCACAGTAAGATGGCGTACGCTTCCCTGGGCATACTAACAGCGTGGAAGCAAAGAATAAACGGATCGCCCGCGGAGCATAGAAGCGTGTTACAAAAAAAAAAAAAAAAAAAAAAAAGAAACTCGATGTAAAGGAAAAAAAATGAATGTGTCTGTAGGTCAAGGTTTTGCTACCAAAAGTAATGTCGATTATTATAAAGAAAAGGGAAATCAGCCATCTAAATGTGATTTACATGATGAATTGATGCATTCTGGAGAGCCGAACGGCGAATTAACGGAAAAGGCAGCCACTTTAAGATGAGATATCAAGGGTAAAGTGCCGTAATTTAATGTTTATCGAATTCTTGTTGCATACTGGAATGCGCCAGTTAGTAATTTATGCGGTATCTTATGTGGTTTTATTCCACGAGTAATTAATGAATCAGTAATAGAACATAATCCTTCGTCTTATTTTTACGAGAATTTACTCGTAAATCAAGGAAGTATCTATCTGGTCATGAAAGTTATATTTCATGCATATGGTTGGATTTCTTTTGTTATCAGTTTGATGGTCCACAGAATAACTTCTCTTAGCCAGGTGTATAATTACGTTCTATTCGTAATGGAATTTAATAGTTACCCTGTATAATACAGTGGTAAGTTGATTTTATTAAAATTTTTGGACATAGCAGATAGTCTGATTTTTGTAGTTGGGAGTTAGTGTGGATGGTAGATACTGTCGGAGGCTGCGTGTTGTCCGAAGTATCGTGAGTGTGACGGAGTTCCACTCATATTTATTATTGATAAGTTGGATCTATACTGCTTATGGTCCATATTTGAAAAATAATGCGTGGAAATAGTATGATTCACCGGCTAAGAGCAAGAAGGGCAATTAAATGTAAAGTTACTTTCATGACCAATACAAAGCTTTCCTTATTAAAGTGAAAGGTTGTTTTTGTTTATTAGATGCCGCATAAGGTCTACAGAACAAAATAACAGTGATTATTCTATTCGAAGTAATTACGGTACTCCATTTGGGTAGTAACTAAAGTAAAACCTTACCTATTGACGACAACATTCATTGTTTTTCCATAGGCTGTTATTAAAGATCAACAGGCAGACTCTATGGGTTGTGGGAAACCAGACCTTTTGAATGATTAATTTCGCCCACACCTGAAAAACGGCCCTCGCCTTTATTTTGTAATTTTAATTATGAGAGGTGTCCGGAAAGTGGTGGTGGCACTGTAGGTTATTTTCTGTTTTTGTTGTAAAAAGATAGCATAACCAGTGAGGATAGGTATTTGCAAATTTAGAGTCTGGCCAGGATTTGTATTGAAAAATGTAAGACTTTTCTTTTAAATAAATCGATCCCTGTGGTCGAATTTAAAGTAAACTGGCAGTGTAACTTATTGTATTAGTTTACAAATAATTGACCTACGATCGCTAATGCTACGTGGAAGTATCATTAGCGAGCGTAATTTGTAAAAGTAATATTTCTTGTCTATTAAAAGTTTATTATTATTTGTTACTGCGATCGAGCAGTATTACTGGTCGACCGCAGCAACAATAAAGTGTGTCGAATTTCAGAATTTTTCAACTTTATTAGTATATATTACTCTTTGAAGATAACGACTAAATGAACTATGTTCGAATGATTAGTCACAATTTTTCTGGACACACGCTGCGACCAAAAAGGCCCACTGAACTGAGTTCTTCTGATTATATATTTTGTTTATCAGATGCGTTGACTTTTAGTTGGGTGGCGCAGCGATTTATATCTGTGTGTTCGCTGAAACGAAAGACTATCGGGATGGCGACACAGGGCTGAAAACTTTACCACCTAAGTCGAGCAACACCTTAAGTAAATATTATTCCACTCAGCAAGGGTAATGGTGTATTCGACCTTGGTAATAAAAAATAAAAATAAAAAATATTTTCTCCCGATTGTTACAGCGGAACAGAGATTGTAGGCGTTCAGAGACTTGTACCACTGAACACTGAGGACAATACAAAATATTTTTTTTTTATTAACTTGAACTGAGAATCTATGGTAGTGAACTTTATCCTATGATTTCTAGTACAGGTCACGACGAACTGCTACACCCTCCGTCTACACAGGCGGGAAATTCCATGGAGAGCAACAGCAAAATATCTAGGGGTAACCCTAGATAACCGCCTCACATGGAAAGGACATATAAAAGAAGTCAGAAAAAAGACTAGCGCTAGATTAAACGTATTATACCCAATACTAAACCCAACCAGCGGTTTAGATCCAACGACAGGCGTACGGATATACTGTACACTGGTCAGACCGATAATAGAGTATGCCTGCCCAGTCTGGGGCTATGCAGCCAAAACACATGTGTTGAAGCGGCAAAGTGTCCAGAATAGGGCTTTAAGACGGGCACTACAAGTACCACAAAGATTCCCGACTGCCGACACCCATGAGGCAGCACAAATTAAACCACTACGACAAAGATTCAGCGTTCTATAACACCGCAAGAAACACTGAAAACCAACTCATTAACAGCCTGGGAAATTACCCAGATGTAATAGAACAGTATAAAAGACCAAAATCAATACTAACATAAGTAGTGAATCCAAAATGCATTAAAAGTTAGGCCTAAAACAAAAAGCTAGGCGCATGTCCAACATGCGGAAACAAAACGATATGTCCATCTGAAGGAAATGTCAAAGGACAACAACCTTCTCCACACACTTCCTTCGAGTAGAAGGAAATTATGTATGCAGCCCCCCCAGTTCTTTCCAGCCGCAGTGCCGCAAAAAAAGGTATCTGCCGCTGCGTCCAGTCGCTCGCGTCCTCCATCATTATCTTAGGGCCAGTACCACAGTTGGGATACCCTACGGTGACAACGACGACTGTGGCTGGCAATCCCTTGGCAGCAAGCCCCCTTCACGATCCGGACATGGCTAAGACACAAAATTCAGTCACACACAGGACAGCTACAGCTTCATTCACAGTCAGTGCTTGCAATTCCCCCCGTCCTTCCCCTCTCCTTAGCCCACTCCTGCTCGCCAACGCCCAAAACCAACTGCCAGCCTATATCTCCGCCCTTGGAAAATGCGAGCAAACGTCCAGTCAGCCGACTCCTATCCGCCGCAAACCCACTACCAACCAATACTACACCTTCCCTCAGATCCCAATTCCTAAAATCCCCTCCCTACAAAACTACCTCCAGCAAGCAACGCTACAAACAGAAGAAGAAGGAGAAGCGCCAGAAGGCTAGGAAAACACCCTCCACAAACTCTCCTACACCTCCACCTCCAACAACTGAGGAAGCCGCTTTGCCTGAGGCGCCGACAGCAATCGCCACAAGCCCTGATGAGCAAGTCATGGCGAAGAAAACGTTTCGTCAGCCAAATCTTCCTCCAGCTCAGCGATTATTACCAACCCCAAACAGATTTTCGGCGATAGCTGAGGAGCCAGTGGCAACACAAACAACAGCACACCCTGACACTCAGAAATCACACAACCTCCCACCAATTGTCGCTGAGTTTCCGCGGGATGATAAGGAACTCTACGACTTGGCGAAGGCAGCTCTTGGCGGAGAAAATTTCAAAGCCAAACCTGCCGGAGGGGACAAAATAAAACTAACTCTCACCACCTTATCTGATTACAACATAATAAAACAAACACTCGCAGACAATCAAATACCCCACTACACATTCCCCACAGCAAAAACAATGAACAAAAACATTGTAATCAGGGACCTACCAAGACGTCTGTCCCCACAGGCGATCAAGGTAGACCTGATTTCCCAGGGGTTCGACATTAAAACGGTCAACCAGATGCAGAAGCCAGGCAACGAAGAAAAATGGCCACTATACCAAGTGACATTGCCTGATATTCCCCAAAATAAGCGGGAAATCAGAACAGTTATGGCAATCCCTGTCACCATAGAGCCACTGCGTAATAAGACTAAAACGGTGCAGTGCTTTAGGTGTCAGGGACTGAACCACATCGCAAAAAATTGCAGCATGCCTATGCGGTGCAGAAAATGCGCCGAACCCCACGACACACGCAGCTGCACACTTAAAAACAAGGACCCGCAAATTAGGTGCGCGCTGTGCTGCGGAAACCACACAGCGAGCTACCAAGGTTGCGTGGTCCACAAGACACACACAAGGAAGGTACAAGGCGCCAAGGCAACTCCCCACACACGCAGACGAAACACCACAAACCCCCAAAACCACACATTCAAACCAACAGAAACACACGCAAACACGGCCTGGTCCAAACCAAGGCCAGATACACCAGGGCGCACCTACGCCGAAGTGGTTTCTCCTGAGAGGAGCCGCGAAAGCGCTGCAGAAGCCCCAACACCACAACAGCAAACACAAACACAAGAACAAGAACACCGGGAAACACAGGATAACGACCAGGCCCAACAAGACAGAGCAAGTCCTAGGGAACCCCACACAACTGCCCCCCAGACAACTCCCTCAGACCAGCTGTTGAGTACATTGGTCCAAGCCATGAACCTCATCATGCAAATGATGCAGGATTTCAGGGATGCCCAAAGACAAAACACCCAGATCCTCGCTGCCCTTCAGGCAGCAGTCGCTTCCCTCTTCGACTACATCAGTAGCTCCACAACCCTATAATGGATAGACGCCCACACATCCAAGGCCTGACAATGTGCGCCTTTAATGCAGACGGCATTGTCAATCAAGTGGTCGAGTTCAGAGAACTCATGAAGGAGTTCTCAATCGACATATGTATGATGGGTGAAACCCATCTTAAAACGGGAGTTAAAGCGACAGTTCCCAACTACATTTGTTACCGTAGGGACAGGCCAACCGCAGGTGGCGGGGTGGCCATCTACATAAAAAGAGGGATCCCACACCACCAAGTTTACGTCCCAGCTACCAACAAAATCGAAGCAGTGGCAGTAGAAGTAAAAACAGCCACCGGACCCCTAACAGTTGTTGCAATATACCGATCCCCAGGTGAACATCTAGACGAGGGAGATATATTAGCACTAGGGCAAATAGAAGGAAAACTCCTAATAGGAGGCGACTTCAATGCCAAGCACCCAGACTGGAATTCCAGGATAACCTGTCCAGAAGGCGCCAAACTGCAACAACTAGCGCGCACCCACCATTTTGAGACATGGGGTCCAGTCGAGCCCACACACTTTCCAAAAAATGGAGGTAGGCCCGACGTGATAGACATAGCATTAACTAGGAGGATCACGGGATTTGTGACTGCAAGGACAATTAACAGAATGTCCTCCGATCACAACCCCGTCATCTTTGAGGTCGATGTGGGTGAATGGGTAGCACTCCCACAGTACCAGACGTCATACAAGCGTACCAACTGGGAGCAATACCGAGAAACTGTCGCATCGGATATTGCTCGCGCTCCGCCTATTACCGCAGATACAGTGGAACAAGCGCTACACTGCCTCACAGGGACAATTCTGCAAGCGGCGGAGGACGCCACCCCTCCCATGAGGGACGGCCCTCCACCGCAAATACAACTTCCAGAACACCCGTTAGCGCAAATTCCGCACAAGAACCGAGTGGCCAAAGACTGGAAAATAACCAGAGATCCAGCCACCAGGAGGCTGCTCAACAGATTACAGAGGGAACTGAAGGTCGCGCTCAATGAGCACAGAAACCAGCAATGGCAAAACCGCCTCAGAGCCCTCAACATACAGGACCAAACTCTTTGGAATGCCACAAGGCAGTTCACAAAAAGACGTGCCAGGTTGCCTCCTCTGCACGGTGAGCGGGGTCTGGTCTTTAGCCATGCTGACAAGGCCAACGCCCTTGCCGACTCATTTGAGAAGCAGTTCAGGCAGCAGATCCCCAAGACGAGGACGACGAGCATGAAGTTACAGTAAGACGTCAGCTGCGTGTCTTTCTCAACGCTGAGGACGACCCAGAGGATGAATCCCCACTTTTTGCCCCTGAAGACGTGGCAAAAATAATCAAACACCTTCCAAACAAAAAGGCGCCCGGTCACGATAAGATCAGCAACCAGTTGGTTAAAAACCTCCTGCCATCGGCAATCACACTACTCGCGGACGTTTTCAACGAGATTACTCGTACGCGCGTGTTTCCAGCTTGCTGGAAGCATGCGGAAGTAGTCGCGATACACAAACCAGGGAAAGACCCCTTATTTCCGCAGCATTACAGGCCAATTAGCCTCCTGCCAACTCTCAGCAAGATCTACGAGCGCCTCCTGCTAGTACCCATACAGGAGCACATCTCTAGAGAACACATTCTACCGGATTTCCAGTTCGGATTCCGGGAGAAACATTCTGCCCCCAACAGATCATGAGAGTAGTTGAAGCTGCTAAATCAGCCTTCAATCGAAATGGTTACTTCGGGATAGTGCTACTGGACGTGCCAAAAGCCTTTGATTCAGTATGGCACAAGGGGTTAATTTACAAATTATACACACAGGGATTTCCCGGAATTATAGTAAAGATTACCCACAGCTATCATACGAATAGGACTTTCTCTGTCAAAGTAGAAACTTCCACCTCCACCAGAAGGCGTATTCGTGCTGGGGTGCCACAGGGATCGGTATTGGGCCCTGTTTTGTACAGCCTGTACACTGCAGATATCCCGACTGTCCCCCTCGTGCACACAGCTCAATACGCTGACGACACAGCCTTTTTCACAAGAAATGCAAACAAGGGCCTGGTCATACGTAGGCTACAAAGGGCTCTAGATAACACAGACATATGGTCCCGTCGCTGGCGAATCACCATAAATGCCGAAAAGACTCAGGCTATGCTGATCACCAAAAAGATCGGAAAACGCGGTCCTCCTCAAAACCCACCCCCTCTTCTTCACCTCCAAGGTTCCCAACTCCCCTGGCGCAGAACTGCCAAATATTTGGGAGTAACCCTGGACCAACGTCTCACATGGAAACCCCATGTAGACGAGGTCTACAGGAAAGTCTGCGCCAGAATGTCTGACCTCTACCCCATCCTTAACGTCAATAGCTCCTTATCCCCCTCCGTTGGAATCAACGCATACCTATCCCTAATCCGTCCCCAAATGGAGTACTCCTGCCCTGCCTGGGCGTACGCAGCCAGGAAACACCTGGATAGACTCCAAACGCTCCAAAACCGTTGCCTCAGAAGAGCCTTGCACCTACCATATGGTTTTCCCACGATCGACCTGCACGTTGCTGCTGGAATTCCCCTCCTGAAAGATCGTTTCCAAGATCTGGCAAGGGCTTTCTATGAGAGTTCCTCCAGATCTGGAAACGAACTTATCCGCTCCTTAGGTCGGTATGACATGTCCCGTGATAAACACAAACGTCCCATGACCATCTTTGATCCCTTGATCAAAGAGGAAAATCCCAGACACCCATCCTCATTCCCACTCCTTTCCAACAAACCCAACACCATGCCCACCCAGGGCAAGCACTAGACACTGAAACAGAAACTCCAACACCATCCACAGACAATTAATACACAGTAAAAGACAGACAGACAGACAGACAGACACACACACACACACACACACACACACCAAAACGCACAAAGAGGAGTAAAAGCCAACAGGCTACAAACTCCCCAACATTCTCCCTCACAGAGAGGGAAGCAAAGGAGTGAGCAGCCAGGTCTTTCCATTCTGAGTTAGACTGCCTTTGTGTGCGCACGCTGGTCTGCTAGCGTGCCGCGCGCTTTGTCTGTCTGGCGTGGATACTTCATTGTGCACTCTGCCCTAAGTAGAGTTGCCGCTTACATCGTGCTTGTGTACTTGGTCATCGCTGCAAAATTGTCGTGAGGTGCACAAACTGTTCATGATGCTCGTCGATATTCTGGACTAGCCGGAATATAGGGTGCTAGTTAGGGATTTTGTGAGCCAGGGCCCCCTTCACGTGGGACAAGCCCGCGGTCACAGAGGCAAAGGTCAGCAATACGCATCATCCCACGCCTGGAGAAGTAAATCAGTCGTCTCCATCACCCACGGCGGAGGTATTCCACGTGGAAGACCGTGGTCTTCCTTTATGCCAGACGTCACAAAACACACACACTACATACACAACTAACACACACAGCTGTGGCAGCCCTCTGGGCTACCCCAGCACAAACATGTCTACGCACTTTACAACACGCAAACAATCACGTCAGGCTGACGAAATAGGCGAAACGTCAGCTAGCCAGCCGAAAAGACTGGCTACGGATGACGAAGTAGCCAAGGCTGCTGCCACCCCTCTACCAGACGAGCCCGTTGATGAAGATATGGAGGTAACCATACCTACATCCAACAAGTTCTCCGCCCTAACAAATGACGCTGCAGACGCTCCGCAAGCAGGACCGTCTCAGCAGCAACAAGAACGAAAGTTCAAAGTCCCGCCAATCGTTTGTTACATGGCTAGAGGTCACTTGGACCTAGTAGCGGAGTTGAAGCCAGGATTAAAAAGTAAAATCCTATGTACCTATAAGACTGACACAATAAAATTACAAGCCGACAACACAGATGACTACCAATACATTGTCAGGAACCTGAAATCCCGACAAATCCAATACCATTCGTATGATCTCGACCCAAAGAAATTAGTAAAGGTCGTAATCGGAGATCTCCCAGTAGAAGCGGAAGAAATTCAAGTAAAAGACGCCTTAACCGACGTACATTATGAAGTACAAAATGTAATTGCATTAAAAAAAGTGCAGGAGGTTAATGGCAAACAGGAAGTAGTCGGCAAAATGCCGATGTACTATGTCACATTAAACAAAACCCCAAACTGGGACTCCATATATAAAACCAAGTACCTTCTCGACTTCAAATGTCGAATTGAGTCTTACAAAAAGTCAGACGGACCCACCCAGTGCTACAGGTGCCAGAGATTCAACCAGGATCGCGGAATTGCAATCAAAACCCCCGTTGCGTCAAGTGTGGGGATGAGCACCTCAGCAATCTCTGCCAAAAACAAAAAACCACGGCTGCCAAATGTGTACACTGCAAGGGCGCGCACCCAATCAACTACAGAAAATGCCCAGCGTGGATCAAAATGACTGAACAAATGAAGTCTTCCACAAACCCTACACCATTTGTAGCAAGGGCACCTGCCCCAGAAAACAATGCCAGGAACTTTCCTACCCTAAGACAGCGCCAACAGGCGTCAAACCAGCCATCCAGCACCACAATTCCGCCACGCCAATCAGCATGGAACATTCCTTCCGCCACCTCTTCCACTTCATCCAACCCAATGGAGATGTTCTCGGAGCTGCAGGACATCCTTCGCCTTGTAGGCAGCTTTAACATAACAAATATCATTAATACAATCAGGACGACTCTGGAGCAAGTTAAACAAGCCCCAGGCATGATGTCCAAACTGCTGCTAATTGCTCAGGGTATTATGGCGTGTTTTAATGGACCCTAAGCCCCCTGACCAATTAAATATCCTAAACTGGAATGATGATGGCATTCGAAATCAAAAATATTCCCTCGAACTTTTTCTCGATGAATTCGGGATAGATGTAGCCCTAATCACCGAAACACACCTCCATCCTGACGATCATCTCACTATCAGAAACTATGTACTATACAGAAACGACAGGCTAGACCGACCCAAGGGAGGCACCTTAATTTTAGTTAAAAATAAGTTAGCTCATAGATTAATTCCACTGCCAGCTTTCAATAGAGTAGAGGCAACTGCTACTGAGATCAAAGCAGGCCAACATCCCCTAGTTTTAGTTTCATTATACAACCCTCCAAATGGGAGGATTTCTACTGTAGATCTAGATATAATCTTAGGTTTAGGCCAAAGAGTTGTCATTGGTGGAGACTTGAACTCCAAAAGTAGGTCATGGGGTTGTAGGGCAAACAACAACAGTGGTACTACACTACGGGACTACCTGGATGGTAAAAATGAGTTAACCCTGATAGCTCCAAATGAACCCACTCATTTCCCCAAAAAGGAAACCGATCGTCCCGACATACTCGATATATACATTGTCAAGAACTATCCGTGGGCCTACAACCCCATAGTCCTAAACCGCCTGAATTCCGACCACAATCCTGTCACCCTATACCTCGCAGGTGCAGGAAATGTGGCCGCCAACAGTACGTACTACTCCTATCAAACCGACTGGGATAGGTACACCGAACTAGTGGATCTGCATACTACCGAGATTCCACGACTAAACAGCAAGCAGAGGATCGATGAATCAGTCACCCACTTCACCAAGGTGATCTCGGAGTGCCGTAAACACTCCTCAACAAGAACGCGCCACGAAAGGGGGCGACAGGAATTGCCAGAGGACATCCGTGTACTTATAAGTACAAAAAGGAGGATGAGGAAACGCTGACAAACCTACCGCGACCCTGTCGACCGGCGCATAACCAACAACTTCGCTCAGGAAATCCGCGTTCGGCTGGCCGAATATAGGAGCTCCCGCTGGGAGGAAACTCTCCAAGATGCAGAAAACCACCCTTAAAAATTCTGGCGCATTATAAAGTCAAGGAGAACCAAGCAAAATAGTATTCAACCCTTACACGGTGACACTGGCCTTGTATACGACCCCCCTGACAAGGCGGAAGCAATGGCCAACTCCCTAGAACTTCAGTTCATGGAGAACGTCATCGACGACGAAGAAGCTGAAGACAACGAGGACCTTGTGGACAGGGAGGTCAACAGGATTCTTCGACGCGCACCGAGATCGTCCTTCGAACCCGTCACCAGCCAAACAGTCTGCTCGATCATAAACGAGCTCGGCAATAAAAAATCCGTACCACTCAGCTCAAACACTTAACCCCCTCAGCAATAAATCTCCTCACCTCTATCTACAACTACTGCCTTCAAAAACTCTACTTCCCATCCTCCTGGAAGATAGCCAAAGTTATCACATTACCAAAACCGAACAAAAACCCACTTTTTCCACAGAACTACCGGCCTATTTCTCTCCTCAGTTGTCTCAGTAAAATCCTTGAACGCATAATCCTCTCCTCACTACAAGTTTTCCTATCCGAAAGCAACATCACAATCCCCGAGCAGTTCGGTTTTCGTGCCGGTCATGGTACTATATCCCAGGCCACCCGAGTGGTCGAGCAGATCTGTAAAGCTAGAGCTGATGGGCAAAGCACAAGCGCCGTCTTCCTTGACGTCGAGAAGGCGTTTGACCGTGTATGGCACTATGGCTTAATATTCAAGCTCCACCAATGCAACTCCCCGGCACACATTACATTAATCCTGGCTTCATTGCTAGATAATAGAAAATTTTTCGTGTATCTCGAAAAGTCTAAAAGCAACTGTAAAACGATAGAGGCTGGGGTCCCTCAGGGCTCCGTCCTAGGCCCCATCCTCTATAGCCTATATACAAATGACATTCCAAAACGTTCAAATACCCACTTAGCATTATTTGCAGACGATACCGCGATCTACACCAGCAACAGGAACTTAAATTATGCCACACTCCATCTCTAAAGACACCTTGACCAAATAACGCAATGGTGTAATTTGTGGAAAATAAAGATAAATGCTGATAAGTGTAAGGCAATCATGTTTACTACCAAGCGGAGACCTCCCAACCGTCAGTTATCAATTGAAAGAAGGGACCTCCCTTGGTGTAACGAAGTCAAATACCTAGGCTTAAAATTTGATTCCAAGCTGCTGTGGGGTTCACACATCCAGGACGTTTGCAACAGAGATTCGGGCTACGTCTACAACTTATACCCACTTCTGAAAGGAAATGAGCTGACCACAAAATCAAAATTAAATACTTGGAAGTCAGTGGTCCTTCCATCAGTACTGTATGGCAGCGAAATCTGGGGAATGGCAGCAGAGTGTCACATCAGAAAAGCCCAGGTTTTGCAAAACAAAACCCTCCGCATCATAACTGACGCTCCCTGGTTCGTCAGCAATGATAGCATACACAATGACACAAACATACCACTCATTTCCACAGTCATCCAACAGGACACAAACATTCTACGAAACATCACAACACTCACCTCACCAACTCATATCCTCACTGGGCACTGACCCTTTCCATGTAAATTACAAACACCCGAAAAACACTATAACTCGTCACTTTAGAGTATAAACACAAAAATCATAAACCACTCAACACACAATATACTCACGAGCTAACAAACACAAGTTAAACCACACTAACACACGACAGAAGGCATAATGGCATAGACAGTTCTTTCCAAGCACTGCTACCAGCCTTAGGGACGTCAGTTGCGAGGAACACTTGGAGAGCTCGATCAGGGGGTCAACCCGTCATGTGTCTCGAGTGAGGCGCCGTCGCTCCCGATTTTTTAAAATTAGGAGTAAAAGCGCAAGAAGATCGAACGGCCTGGACACACCAAGAGGGTAGAGGGGGAATCGCCGTCGTTGCTGGAGAGCTGTGGGCGTGCGCGGAGCGGTGCGCTTCTCCTCTCGTGAGTCCTGTGAAGTTGGCACCCCTTTTTTGGAAAATGCACATTTTTTTCAGAGTTCTAGACAGATATACAATAGTTCTGGAGTTCTCTGTACAAAATTTAAATAGTTCTGCATATTTTCGCCGAAAAAATGGGAAAAATTACCACAAAATTTAGTTTCTTCAAAATAATTTTCTGCCTAATTGTTCAAACATAGTTCTGATCACAGTTCTAAATAGCTCTCAAAGAGTTCTGCAGAAAATCCTAATGATATTTTTTTGCCCAGATAATAGTTCACGAGCTAATTGCGTAAATAGGGAGAAAACTACACAAAATTGCGCCTGAGTCGTGTGAAGTTGGCACCCCTTTTTTCAAAAATGTAAATTTTTTTTCTGAGTTCTAGACTGATATGCAATAGTTCTGGAGTTCTCTGTACAAAATTTGAATAGTTCTGCAGAATTTCGTGAAATATCGCAATTCTAAATAGTGGGAGAGCTGTGAAGTTGGCACCCCTTTTTTCAAAAACGTAAATTTTTTTCAGAGTTCTAGACAGATATGCAATAGTTCTGGAGTTCTCTGTACAAAATTTGAATAGTTCTGCAGAATTTCGCCGAAAAAATAGTAAAAATTACCACAAACTTGAGTTTTTTTTTTTAGTTTTTTAAAATAATTATTTGCCTATTAGCGCAAAAATAGTTCTGATGACAGTTTTAAATTGCTGTCAAAGAGTTCTACAGGAAATCCTAATAGCATTTTTCTGTGCAGATTATACTTTATCAGATAAATGCAGTAATGTGGAATCCATTGTCACGTTACTGTAAATTGGCACCATTTTTTTGGAGAAATACACATTGTTTTTTGGGGTTCTGTGTACATATACTATAGTTCTAGAGTTCATGTGAATATTTCTATGTAATTGCCCGAAAAAAAATTGGAATATCTGATAAGCTGTCTTATTTGTGCCCGTCATTCGAGAAATATACATTTTTCTTAGGTCTTGACAGATATTCTATCCGCTGCACATTCAATTTGTTGTTTTTACGTCTGAGTGATTACTGCTTATAGTAAACAAGAACTATTGCACATGTCCCTAGAACTCTGGAAAAAAGTCTAATTTTTTTAGAAAAAACGGGTGCAAATTCCACAGTAGCATGTAAATAAATACTCCATTATTGTAATTATCTCATAAAGTATAATCTGCACAGAAAAATGCTATTAGGATTTCCTGTAGAACTCTTTGACAGCAATTTAAAACTGTCATCAGAACTATTTTTGCGCTAATAGGCAAATAATTATTTTAAAAAAACTCAAGTTTGTGGTAATTTTTACTATTTTTCGGCGAAATTCTGCAGAACTATTCAAATTTTGTACAGAGAACTCCAGAACTATTGCATATCTATCTAGAACTCTGAAAAAAATTTACTTTTTTGAAAAAAGGGGTGCCAACTTCACAGCTCTCCCAATATTTAGAATTGCGATATTTCACGAAATTCTGCAGAACTATTTAAATTTTGTGCAGAGAACTCTAGAACTATTGCATATCAGTCTAGAACTCTGAAAAAAATTTATGAAAAAAGGGGTGCCAATTTCACACGACTCAGGCGCAATTTTGTGTAGTTTTTCTCCCTATTTACGCAATTAGCTCGTGAACTATTATCTGGACAAAAAATATCATTAGGATTTTCTGCAGAACTCTTTGAGAGCTATTTAGAACTGTGATCAGAACTATGTTTGAACAATTAGGCAGAAAATTATTTTGAAAAAACTAAATTTTGTGGTAATTTTTCCCATTTTTTCGGCGAAAATATGCAGAACTATTTACATTTTGTATAGAGAACTCCAGAACTATTGTATATCTGTCTAGAACTCTGAAAAAAATGTACATTTTCCAAAAAAGGGGTGCCAACTTCACAGGACTGCTTCTCCTCGCTGTCGCGCGCCGCGTTGCCGGCCGGTTCGAGCACCTCAGCTGCCGCAGAGCTTATCTCTGCCCCTCCTAGGCGTAGGGCATTCTGCACGTCATGGCCTTGTCGTTGGCCAGTGTCCCGCGCGTGCCAGGCGCTAGGGTCGGTTCGTCGTTGGATACATATAATGGTGCCAACGAAGACGGCGACCGACACTCCTTTGGCAGCCATGACTTGCCTCCCTTGACGCGTACGGACATGGAAACACCAGCGGAGACCACAATGCAAGACAGTGTAGAGGTAGAGGTAACCAGGTCCACTGGGACGGAGTACAACATTGAACGGAGAGAGAGAGAGAGAGAGAGAGAGAGAGAGAGAGAGAGAGAGAGAGAGAGAAGAGGACTAAGCACGATCTTAAGCAACCCCCTCATCATGAACGTCCTCCCATACCTGGACCCCAAAGATGAGAGGAAACTGATGGGTAGAGTTATCAAAACTGAAAGGCGGTGGGAACAGGTCAGGAGGGGGTTAGAAGCAAAAAGGCGGGAAGAACACAAAAGGGAGGCCGACACACATAGGGTCGAATACACTAGCTCAAAAAAAAGAACGTAAAATCCCCCGAAGCTGGAGAGAAAGAAACCGGCTAAATGCAAAAACACAAGGGAAAGGAAGCGTCCGAGTAAGGAGGCGAAGGGGGCTAAAGTACTTCCTTTGTTCTCCCTGCCAACAGATAGGCCCGAAACCAGAGGAATCACCCCGGCTCCCGCTCAAAGCCAATTAGGACAACCCCCAGAACACCTCCAGGGGGTACAAAACCGTGACGGCGCAACATGCAGCGCCACCAAAGAGCGCGACCTCGAAAACTTTCAAATTACGGCCCCGCACAAAACCGGAGGAATCGCTTTGGTTCCTCCCTCAAACGACTCAGGACCACCCCGCGAACACCCCCAGGAGGTACAAAACACAAATCTCACCGCCGTCATAGAGGCAGCGGCCGGCGAATGGAAATTTAGGACTCCGCGGAAAACCGCGAGAGTACTGATCTCCCCTGAACCGACCAGCGTGCCCACCAATAACATGGCCGCGGCCCTCACTGATGACGCTCAACCACAAGCAACACAGCAAGCAGAAACAACAAACCCACTGACAAAGAACACCAGATTACCCCCATAGTGGCGACATTCCCCAAACACGTATAAGGAGATATACAACATGATCACCAACGAGTTGGGGGAGCATCGCTACCAAGCTAAATCTGCCGGGCCGGCCGCGGTGGCCGAGGGGACTGAGACGCTCCAGTCACGGTCTGCACGGCCACTACGGCTGGGGGTTCAAATCCCCCTCGGGCATGGATATTTGAGCCGTCCTTAGTATAAGGTAGTTGATAAGTAGTTTGTAAGTTTAGGGACTGATGACCCCGTAGTTAAGTCCCATAAGGTAGACAAACATTTGAACATTTTGATATCTGCCGGCGGGGACAAAATAACGATCACCGCACATAACTTGGAGGACTATAACAAAATAAAAGCAGTTCTCAAAAATAGTAAAACACCTCACTACACATTCACCACAGGAGCACAAAAATCACTAAAAATAGTAATCAGAGGGTTTCTCGCCCGCACCGACCCAGCCGACATCAAAGACGCCATCACCGCCAAAGGATACGACGTCAGGTCTGTGCGAAAGCAACAACACCGAAAGCTGTATGAGGAACAACTCAAGATCACGCCCGAACCACTTAAGAACAAAACCAGACCCGCGCAATGTTTCAACTTTCAGGGCATAGGGCACATCGCAGCAAACTGCGAGATGCCTCCCAGATGCGTCTGCTGTGGTGACCACACATCCAGGAACTGCGGCTGGAAATAAGGAGACGCCCTGAAATGCGTAAACTGTGAGGAAGCCCACACGGCTAGTTACCTCGGCTGCGCAGCCCAAAAGCGCGCCAGAGGGAAACAGACTGGCGAAGCAACACCCACACACACACAACGATACTGCCGTGGCGCGCCCCGCAGAACCACGACGTGGCGCCGCAGCGCAGCCCTGCGCGCGCCAGCTCAAGGGACGCACACGCCGCGCACTGGTAAGTCGGCAGCGGCGGACAGTTCGAACCGCGCGCCACGACCGAGTCCCGGCTCCTTCCGGCAGGCGGCACTGCGCCGCCCCAAGTCTCCAGGTCCGCTCACCGCGCAGACGCGATGAACCTCTTCACACCTCGCACGTAGACAGTATGACCGCCTCAGCGGCCAACCCGCGGTCACGGCATGCAAATAGCGACGCAAGGACACTAGCCGCCGCGGCTTTAAGTAGCCGCACCGCGGCTAAAACCGGCATCTTCTGACAACCGCGGACCACGAGGGAGCATCGCCGGAGCCGGACCGTCGCAGAAGCCACGTCTCCGCTACGCCTGGCCACCGACTGCCGGACTCTGCGCTGCTTATTCCTGCCAAGGTCCCGAAGCAGAGGACACCGAACTTCTAGGAACGTAACACCGGCTAACCTCTACTTTGTAGAAGAGTCAGAAATAATTATCAGAAAGACTTGCTTCTAGGGAATCATTTTAGTTACTGATCTATCCAAAGAAGTTGTTTTTTGTTATTGGTAAGTGAAATATTATTTTTCATTGTACTGTGGAAGTTAAGCCGAGAATATATTCGGAATTATAAAGAGATACAGATCATCTCGTGTTTCTGTTGTATATAACAGAAACAACAAAGGAAGAACACCAAAGCAAACACACGTAGAACACAACGCACTACACAAAACACAGAACACAAAACACGCGCAGAAAAACTAAACACCACGCAAACAGACACAAACAAGACGTACGCCAGGGCGCTAAGTCCGAACACCGCACAGTCAGAACACGGGAACAACGAACAGGCAAAAGAAACACGGACAGAGGAAACACACACCATACAAACACAACTCACCACATCACTCGCGGAGGTCGTCAAACTCATAGACACGATGATGGAGAACTTCGCCACACTTACAGCCGAACTTAGAAAGGCAGTTAGGCCCTCGCAGTCCACTGCGACACAAAGTGCACAGACAACTCACGATGGCTAGGACAGCGATTCAGGGGCTCAAATTGTGCACGTTTAACGCTATGAGCCTCTTCCCCCAGGCATTAGAGTTCAGGCAATTCCTGGCGGAAGAAGAGATAGAAATATGCATCGTGCAAGAGACCAATCTGAAGCATGGAGTCAGAATCGGAGCACCAAACTACCTCTGTTATCGTAGAGACCGACCAACTGCGGGGGGCGGGGTAGCAATCTACACCAAACGGGGGATTCCGCACCACCAAGTTTATACACCAGAGATGACGCAGTTGGAAACAATAGCAATAGAGGTAGAGACAAACACACTTTCCGTATGCTTAGTCAGGAATGACTGTTACTTTCTGTCAGTCTCGAAATCTCTGCTTAGTGTGCAGGAACTGGATTTGTATCCATATGCAGAATAAGACGGTTCGTCGTGACATTTGAAGTTCGTACACATTCTCAACTAGCTGCTCGTGAGTAACTTCAAATTTTTAATGTAATTTTGCGTTAAATAATAAGTACAGTATGTCACTTTGAACAAGCACTAAAGAATACGACGAACGTACTACATGCATTTCCTATCTGACGTAATAATGAGAGTTGTAACATTTCAGGTATGTCGTTTCTTGCAATAAATATGAGCTTACAACCCATCTGTGATAAGGTGTTTCCTGATATTTATTATGTTGTAGTATTACTTTACATCTTGAGTTATTGCCAAAATATCAGCAGAAGAAAATGTGGTTACGGCTGAATTCCAGCAAGTTTATGAACCAAAATATACGCCGTGAAAATATGAAGATTAACTTCTCGCTAGTAACTTGCCCTCTTCGAACGCTTTTCAGTGTGTGCTTCAGTGTCGATGAGACTGCACTGTTTTCAAGGAGTGTGCTAATTGATCAGTTTGATACACTGCGCCCGTTCGTGTTGCGTGTCAACAATTCATTTCTTTGGTTATCAAGAAAGCTCATAAGTAGTAAAAACTTACAGTGTAAAATACACTAATTTTCTTTTTGGGCGGTTTACTCCGCAGTTAAGATTGTCTGAATACCCGGCATCAAATTGATACACTGCACCTGATTCCGTTATTTTGTACGAATTTTATGTGGGAGATACTGGATCATGGCAGGCTGCAGTAAGGCGTATAATCTGCTTGATCCAAGTCATGTTGCAGAAATTCAACGGCTGTTGTTTGAAAATAATAATACTGAAATGCTAGAGGATTTTGAAGACGAAGTGGGCACAGATTGTTATGACATAGTTGAAGTTCGGTTACAGAGGATGCAAAATCATCTGCATGGATGACTGAGAAAACATTCGTGAATTTTGCTAAGCACTTCTTTTCTTTCGTTCGTTTTTTCACAGGAGCATCCTTGTATTCTCTTATTAGATAATCACGACTCATATTTATCAGCCGAAGTCTTGGATTATTTTAAAGATAATGGCGGTACATTACTCTATTTCCTTCCGCATTGCAGCCAAATGCTGCAACCATTAGACCACAGCGTGTTTGGGCCACTTAAAAAACACATTAACCCTTTCACTACAAAGGGAAACATATTTCCCCATTTTAAAAGTGCCTATTGTCGTATTTAATTACATCCTTATCTGCATTTTTACACAGCGAATGCCTGCTGAACGCAATTACGTCAAAGGGAACGTTTAGGACGGGGGGGGGGGGGGAGGACTGCCAAATCAATTGGCAACAATGAAGAGACATTTGCGAACCGTGCTGTGTTATTATTTTAGTTTACAGTGTTGTATAACAATACTATTTCTGTGTTTTGCCGCATGTTTTATGTTATTCGGTAAGTATACCTTTGTGAGATAATAAAGTACACTGGAATTAACGAAAAATGCCTTATAATGACAAATAATTCTGTGGTAAAAATATTTCCCAATGGTCCATAAGCGAAATTTTTAGAAACTATTCGTATTGTGTTTTTTTCGGAACTATTACTGTATTTACTTATAGTTTCTGGTTTTATTAGCAGAAATGGCTAGAAGAACGTGTAGAGAATTCCACATAACAGACGATGTAATATTGCAGTTACTCATGGCAGACAACAGTGATGGAGAAGATGAGCTTCAATTGGTTGAAGAAGATCAGCAGTTCCTCGCTGAAGGTGTTGAAAATGGGACCACTGTAGTCGAAATAGAAGATCCTATTCAGGAAACACATCAAAGCGTTACTCCAATTACTGTTTCGCACGAGACTTTGGAAAACATCCCGATTTTTCGATGGAGAAAGAACTCACATAAGATATGTAGACGCCAATGGATATTTTTATGGAAGTGACAGAGCTAAATAGGCTAGTAAGTGACGTAGTAGTAAAAGAAAGTGTTAGATAAGCAGAACAAAATGGAAGAATTTTTACAATTGACTGAGAAAATGAAGGCATTCATGGGCATGAATCTTGTAATGAGTTACCATGTTTTGCCAACAATTAGAAATTACTGGTCGACTGATGAAGACATGGGTGTCCCTTTCATTGCTAATGTTATGCCAAGAACAAGATTTGAGCAAATATGTCAAAATTTACATTTTTGTAATAACGATAGTCAACCACAAATCACTGACAGAGCATACAAAGTTAGACAGTCATGCAACACTACAATTCATATTTTCAAAAAGCTATGAACAATTCCAAGACGCAATCCATAGATGAACACAAGATCAATTTAAAAGGTCACAACATCATGAAGCAGTACGTCAAGAAACCCTATAAAATGGGGCTTCAAAATGTGGTGCAGGGCTGAGTCTTCCACAGACTACCTATTTGAGCTGGATTTATACGCAAGCAAGAAAATGAACACAGAAGTTGGTTTAGACGAATCTGTTGTACTAAGCCTAACGGGAAAGCTAAAAGGTCTTGGATGTGAAGTGGATTTCGATAACTTTTTCAATTCTCCAGCTTTGCAATACAAATTGATCAAACAAAATACTAAAGCCTGTCGTACTGTTCGCACTATAGGAAAAACATGCCCAAGTCATTGCCGTTTGACAAAAAATATGAAGAGAGGTGACATACATGCAGAAAGTTCAAGTGGCATATCAGTTTTAAAATGGATGGACACCAAATCAGTTCATATGTTGACCAATTATATTTCTCCAGTGCTGACTGGTACAGTCAAGAAAAGGCAGGCAGGAACTGGTGAAAAAATAAATGTTACTTTCCCAGAAATCGTCATATGCTACAATAAACATATGGGCGGTGTCGACCTCGTGGATCAGCGCAAAGCCTGCTATGAGGTTGACCGTAAAGCAAAAATAAAATACTACCTGCGCCTAGTTTTTGATTTATTTGACATAGCGGTAAACAATGCATGTGTGTGTGACGTTGCATGAAGCTCAACGTGCGGAAGGACCAGTTCTGAGCAGCCTTGAGTATCACCGACACGCAGCACTAGGTCTAATAAATAATTATACATGTCGACAGCGCTTAAGAACCACTGTGGTTACTACTTAAAAGCATCGTACTGGTACAAAACGCAGTTTGTAAAAGGCAGAAAAAGTGAAAAGATGTGCATAGAAAATAAGACGCGTAATATATGTACTATGTGCAATGTCCATCTTTGATTCACAACCAAAAGAAATTGCTTTGCAGAATATCATAATTAGCACAGCATTTTGCATAATAATTGTATTTTATAATTTTGGATTATTTTTGGTAACATTTTGTTATAATAAACCAATAAATAAACTACATTGCATTATAAGCCTAACTACAGTTCGTGTTACCTTTATAGCCCACTGGGAAAAATATTTCCCATAAAAGAGCACATTTTTATGATTTTTTTCTTATGATTTGTACTTATTTTATGTCGAAAGAAACTAAAAGAAATAGTTACACAATAATATGGACTCATAGAAACCTTATGATCCTGGAAGGGTTAACAAAGCGTGTTATGCATGGATATGCACATACAAGACATAACACTAAACAACAGCATTGCAAGCTTCATCGTGTCCGGTATTTTCCCATTAAATCCAGACATTTTTACGGATGATCTCTTTATGCCTGCATATTTCACGGACAGACCTGTCCCGGTGCAAACAGCCCTGAGACAGACACTATGACAGCAAATACAGCCATATGTTGAAGCTCAAGCTCAGCCCACTGTCCCCTCTCCAGAATTTGTAGGACCACATCAGCAGATCCGAGAAAAGGGCTGACACGGTGAAGGAAAACGAGGAAGCCTGCCATATTGACCGACACTCCGGGCACGAGACTTCAAAGAAGAGAAAACAACAAAAAGAATGAAAAGGTGGAAACAGATGAAGAAAAATTTTAATAACAGTGTATTTGGAAAGAATGCAGAAAAAAATCAACAAAGTCTAAGAAAGGAAATATAGAACCAAGTGATGAAGAGGAAAATGATTATGTTTGTATGTATTGTCTAGAACTATTTAGTAAATCTAAGCCTGGGGACGAATGGGTAAGATGTATCCGCTGTAAGAAGTGGGCACCCGAGTTGTGCATCAAGGGAAATCCTTTGTACTTTGTATGTACAAATTGTGACAATGGCGATGACTATCAGTTATAAAGATGATAATGCAAATTTAATTTTCTAATTACACTTAACATTCCGATTTTTGTAATGTACATTAATAAATACATTACCTTGAAAAATATTGTGCGTATTTGCCCAGCTTTAGTTATTTAAGTGCATGCAAAAGCTTGCCCCTGTTCAATAATAAGGTATCAGAAAACTTGCCCCGATCATGGGGTACATTTTCGCACCTGACGTAGCGGCAATGAACAAAGTTGAGAAAGAACTATGCATAATAAATTGACTTGTCTGATTTTATGTTGTAGAGCAAGTTCCACTGAGCGGTATGGTAAAATTTTCATAAGAGCAAAATTCACTATGTAAAAAGAAGAAGAAAAAGAAGAGGGGAATAAAAGCGCGAAACCTGCCCCGGTCTCCCCTATACAAATCAGTACATTGATAGCATCAAAGTTCCTTTCATAGAGAGAGAGAGAGAGAGAGAGAGAGAGAGAGAGAGAGAGAGAGAGAGAGAGAGGGGGGGGGGGGAGGGGGGGGAATAAAAAATGAGATGTTATTGATTTACGAGCCTTCATTGGACTTATCTTTGGCTGGTGTGAACAAAAGTGACAAGACTTAGATGAGCTGTAGGGAACTGATGGGGATGGTATTGAAAAATGTTGTCTCGTAATTAACATAAAACGTTTCAAATTCATCATGTGATGCCCTAGATTTGTGAATCGGGATACTCGCGATGAAAGGCGAAAATTAGACAAGATAACAGCTATTCGGGAAATATTCTCTCTTTTTGTACAAAACTGCCAGAATTCCTACACCCTCTGAGAAAATGTTTCAGTCTATAAGAAACTTGAAGGATTTCGTGGACGGTGCAGTTTTCGTCAATATATACCGAGCAAACCTAACAAATATGGAATCAAGATATATGCTCTTGTGGATTTCCAAGTATTTTACATGTATAATTTGGATATATACGCTGCGCTGCAGCCAGAAGGATTATACCACTTTAGCAATAAACCTCTGGATGTTGTTCTGCGACTGTGTGTGGCAATTTGTCATTCAGGTCGAAATGTGCTAGCAGACAATTGGTTTACTACTATTGGTTTGATGTAAGAGCTAAGACGAAAAAAAAAAAAAAGCTTTCATTTGTTGGGACAATGTAGGAAAACAAGGATGAAATTCCTCTGGAATTTGTTACCAGTAAGAGCTATCAAAAGTTCACTTTTTGGCTACAAGAAAAGCTGTACTCCTACGTTCCTAAAAAGCAGAAGTGCGTGATCTTGGCGTCAAGTTTGCATGAAGATTATTCAATAGCTGCTGACACTGGACATAAACAGAAATCATCCATTGTGACGTTTTATAATATCACCAAAGGTGGCGTCGACACTGCGGACAAGCTGACTGCTTCATACAAACAGGGTTGCCAGACGTCCGTTGTCGACCGGACAGTCCGGTTTTCTGTATGCTTGTCCAGTCAAGAAAATCTTGGTAGACCGGACAAAGGATTGTCCGGTTTTAGTGACAATTAAGAATAGTTGGTTATCTGAGGGCCAATTCCGCTAATACAACTAAGTTCAATCGTAACTAAACGGCAAAAGAAATTAAGAGCGCTGCTCTTTCTTACTTTCGGCCGCACAAAAACAGCAGAGCACGTAATTTCGTAATGCCGTTCAGTTACGATTGAACTACAGTTGCGCTTAAACCGCTCCTGAACGCCGCTTCGCGACCAAGCATTATATCTCTCAGTCGTTATTTAGTTACGTGTGGGAGTCACTACTTCCCTATACTCCTCACCGCCTTCCTGAATACAACAAGGCTCCGGCTCCTAAATATAGCGCGTCTCTGTGCGGTAGGCGCGTCACTGTCCGCAGCGCTCTAAGGCGCAGGTTGTGTGCGCTGTCGCAGTCCATGCGTTCTGGCGGGCTCTAGAACTCATCGTGCCGGGATACCAGACTTACCCGTAAAGGCCATTCCACACTGCAAGTGGCGTGCGTATCTGGACGTAAGCTGCGCCGGCCACGCTAGACACACACCAGTTCACACAGCGGCGACAGTTGCGATGCTACACTAGCCACGTTTTATGCCAGTATGCAGAAAGATGTCAAATCCGACGGTTCCGTGATGTCAGTCAAGGTTTTTGAGTGCATTTTATTTATAACTAGTCGACCCGGCAATGCCTCGCAATTGCTAATATGTATGTACTCTTGCTTTGAACGTCAAATGTGCAAAATTTTATGGCAACCGTATAAGTGATATTGGTATCCCAAGGAAAAGAGCTCTTTCAGTTTTCCACAAATTTTCCTATCTTCTGGCTAACTATTCAAAAATTTTACTTATCTCAAACCTTCCTCTCGCTTTGAACGTCGAGAGTGCAAAATTCTGTTGCAATCAGATGAATGGTAAAGATATTTCATAGAAAAATCTTTCTATATTTTCTGAATTTTCCCATTTTCCGAGAAACTTTTCCAAATCTTTATTTCCTAAGAACGTTACTCTTACTTTGAACATCAAATATGCTAAATTTTATTTTATCGCAATCAGACAAATGATATTGATATCCCATTAAAAAAAAACTCATCAAGTTTCTCGTAAATTTTCAAATTTTCTGGGCAACTTTCATAATTTTTAATTCAAAAGGACGTTCATCTTTCGTTGAACGTCAAATGATCAAAATTTTATCGCAATCGGATGAAGGGCTATTACCCCTCTCCGTCGCGGGAATTCAATCAACAACACATTGAAGAATGCTCTTTCAGTTTTTCTCAATTTTTGCAATTTTCCAGTAGATTTTCCAAAAAATTTATTTCATGGGAAAAATAGCTTTCGGTTTTTCCTAAATTTTCCGATTTTCCGGTAGACTTTTCTAAACTTTGATCGCCGTTTAAACCTTCCCTGGACTTACACGAATATTTCAAGAGTAAAATTAGCCAAATCGGTTCAGCCGTTCTCGGGTTTTACCGAGACTAACGAACAGCAATTCATGGCTTTTTCTCCGCTATTATTTGAACAGAATATAACAGTGCCTAATTTTAAAATTTTCTTCTGATTATTTCAGTTTATTGAAATATTACGTTATTTCAAAATGTAATAATTAAAATAAACAAAAATAAAAGTATCATTAATAAATATGGCGAACAATTATGGTGACTCGACACTACATTTATCAATATTGCACATTTTAATAAAAGAGTATAGAAATTTATTTCCAATATATTTAATAATATTACCGCAGAATATTTGTGTGTTTACTGTCTCTTGATAACGTTTCGGCAATTATATCGCATGCTATTTCCTTCAACGTAACGTCTCTGTACACTTCTAATGTAGAGTCTCAGATAACTGGATGAATACGCACTTCATCAATTAATTGTTCCATTTTTAACCCAAGAAGGTTACTGGAAACCACAATCTCACACCAACTACTTCCAAATGATACTCAATAAACACAACAGCTCAGACAACAAAGATGATGCGCTGTGTAGTGCACGTGTCCGCCACGATTAGAAAGCTCACCAGGAAGCGAAAGCAAGGCACCCGTGTACAGCGTAGCTGTCGTAGCACGTGGCCTTTTCCTGCAATGTGAGCAGTTTCATTTGATAACAAGGGAAGCGATGTTTTTACAAGTAGCTAGCGTACGTTCAAATGTTTGTATAGCTTATGGGACTTAACTACGGGGTTATCAGTCCCTACACTTACAAACTACTTATCAACTAGCTAATGCTAAGGACTGCACAAATATCCATGCCCGAGGGGGGGATTCGAACCCCCGACCGTAGTGGCCGTGCAGACCCTGACTGGAGCGCCTCAGTCCCCTCGGCCACAGCGGCCGGCCTAGCGTACGTCCGGACACGCAATCCATGTGCAGTTTGGAATGGCCTTTAGGTATACAACCTTCTCATTTTCCACCTCGTCTTTTCCCGACGGCAGTGGGACGAACTTTCTAAAATGGCCGACGCGTTTGTCCTGCAACGAATCTGCGACCGCGTCCTGCCTGGGGGCTAGGGTTGCCAGATCTCCGGGCGCCGCCCGGAGTGCCCGGGTTTGGAATGAATTCTCCGGGTCTACGGGCCAATGACTCTCATCTCCGGGCTTAAGTGTAACCTTCATCTTAACTTTTTTTTTCGACGCTTTTTAAGTACTATGCTCACGTAGCGACCATCTACATCGAACTGAACGTAACTTAAACTAAGGACGAACACAACGTCCATGCCCTACGGCATGGCGGGAGCAGCCTCGCGCACCGTGGCAAGACGCCTCAGTGCGCTGGGACATTCCCGGCCGGCTCCTGTCTAGTAATTATGAATAACTTTATATAATGTCAATTTCTTACTGCAACAAAACGCCACTTTTCTGTTCTTCCTCTGAAAACTTTTTCCTGGTTGGGGGGGGGGGGGGGGAGTTGGTCGCAGTTGGCCGGGGGGGGGGGGGGGCGAGTCATTGGCCAAGGGGGAAGGGGGGCACGTCTGGTCTCTGGGCCTGCCTCGAGTTCAATCTGGCAACCCTACTGGGGGCGCGGACAGTAGCGACTCATCAAGTACCTCGCTGGACCCATATTTATATATGGAGCGGACAATGAATCTGTTAATTTCGGAGTAAATAATTCCGTTTTTCAAAAGTTAACGTATGAAGAAAGTAATGAAATAATAGCTGCCCACTGTAATGATCATATATTTCATAACTGTGCAAAAAACGCTTTGAAATTAATAACAGTTGATGTTAAAAACAGAGATGAAAATATCCGCAGAGTTTTCTTGTTCCGCAAAAAAACGACAAGAGTTGAAGGTGTGCTTTAATTTCTTTGAGAACGAATACAGAGAAGTTATACGACACGTTCCTACAAGATGGCTCAGTTTGTTCAAAGACCTTTATAGGGTGCTTTCATCGTAGGGGCCATTGAAAAGGAACAAGGTTCAGATAATTGCCCTAAGGCCCATTGGGCTATCCTATCAGATCAAGAAGACAAAATTGAAAGTGAAGCCACTCCTACTTACAAGGAGTTATATTGTATTTCAGTCAATTGTATGGCTTCTTTTCAAGAAATTTTGTTGTTGTTAAAAGAGATATATATCACACAAGTAGGGGAGAGTGGGGCTACAGTGGACATGGGGTAAAAGTGGACATATATTTATTTCAGTGATATTATCATTGGAATTTTTTAATTTTCATGTTGGTAGTACCACAAAATGTACTAAACAACTAAACAAAATTTGGCGCCAATATGATAATTACCCACTCCTACGAACCACAGACATTGCCGAGGTGGGGTGGCTTGCATGCCACAACGATACCAATAGCCGTACCGTAGGTGCAACCATAGCAGAGGGGTATCTGTGGAGAGGCCAGACAAACATGTGGCTCCTGAAGAGAGGCAGCAGCCTTTTCAGTAGTTATAGGGGCAACAGTCTGGATGATTGACTGAGCTGGCCTTGTAACATCAGCTAATGTGGCTTTGCCACACAGCTACTGCGAACGGCTGGAAGTAAGGGGAAACTACAGCCGTTACCTTTCCCGAGGACATGCAGCTCTACTGTATGAAAATATGATGATGGCATCCTCTCGGGTAAAATATTCCGGAGGTAAAATAGTCCCCCATTCGGATCTCCGGGCGGGGACTACTCAGGAGGATGTGATCATCAGGAAAGACAATACTGGCATTCTACGGGTCGGAGTGTGGAATGTTAGATCCCTTAATCGAGTAGGAAAATTAGAAAATCTAAAAAGGGAAATGGATAGGTTGAAGTTAGATATAGTGGGGATTAGTGAAGTTCGGTGGCAGGATGAACAGGATTTCTGGTCAGGTGAGTACAGGATTATAAATACAAAATCAGTTGGGGGTATCACAGGAGTAGGACTGATAATGAATAAGAAAATAGGAATGCGAGTAAACTACTATGAGCAGCACAGTGATCGCATTATCATTGTCAAGATAGATACGAAGCAAACACCGACAACAGTAGTACAGGTTTATATGCCAACTAACTGCTGATGATGAGGAGATTGAAGATATGTATGAGGAGTTAAAGGAAATTATTCAGACAATTAAGGGAGAGGAAAACTTAATTGTTATGGAAGACTGGAATTTGGTAGTAGGAAAAGGAAGAGAAGGAAAAACAGTAGGTGAATATGGGCAGAAGAAATGAAAGAGGAAGTCGCCTGGTAGAATTTTGCATGGAACATGATTTAATCATAACAAACACCTGGTTTAAGAATCACAAAAGAAGGTTGTATACGTGGAAGAGACCAGGAGACAAAGGAACGTATCAGATAGATTTTATAATGGTAAAACATAGATTCTGGAACCAGGTTTTAAACAGTAAGCCATACCCAGGAGCTGATATAGACTCTGACCATAACTTATTGGTCATAAACTGTAGGCTGAAACTGAAAAAACTGCAAAAAGGTAGGAAAATAAGGAGATGAGACTTGGATAAATTGAGGGACCCTGAAATTCTTAAGAATTTCAGAGGGAGCTTTAGGCAACAATTGACACAAACGGGGGGAAATAAAACAGTAGAGGAAAAATGGGTAGCACTGAGAGATGAAATAGTGAAGGCAGCAGAGGACAAAATAGGTAGGAAGGCAAGACCTACAAAAAATCCTTGGATATCACAGGAAATACTAAATTTAATTGGTGAAAGGAGAAAATATGAAAATGCTGTAAATGAAACAGGCAAAATGGACGACTAAGAAATGAGATTGACAGGAAGTGAAAATGGCTAAGCAGGAGTGGCTAGAAGCCAAATGCAAATCTGTAGAAGAGTGTATCAGAAGGGGAAAGTAGATACTGCCTACAGGAAAATAAGAGAGAGATTTGGGGACAAGAAAAACAGCTCTACAATTATCAAGAACTCAGATGGAAAACCAGTTCTCAGCAAAGAAGGGAAAGCTGAAAGGTGGAAAGAGTACATAGAACAGCTCTACAAAGGAAATGAACTTAGATACCATGTTGTAGGAAGGGAAGAGGAAGTAGGTCAAGATGAAATAGGAGATACTATACTGAGAGATGAATTTGACAGAGCCCTGAAAGACCTAGCTCGGAATAAGGCCCCGGGAGTAGATGACATTCCCTCAGAGCTAAGTAAGTCTCTGGGAGAGCCACCCATGACAAAACTATTTCACCTGGTGTGTAAGATGTATGAGACAGGTGAAGTACCCTCAGCCTTTAAGAATAATGTAATACTCCCCATTCCAAAGAAATCAGGTGCAGATAGATGTGAAAATTACAGAACCATCAGTTTGATAAGTCATGGTTGCAAAATTTTAAGATGAATTATCTACAGGACGATGGAAAAGCTGGTAGAAGCTGACCTCGGGGGCGATCAGTTTGGATTCAGGAGGAACGTAGGAACCCGGGAGGAAATACTCACTTTACGACTTATCTTAGAAGATTAAGGAAAGGCAAACCTACATTTTTAGCTTTTGTAGATTTAGAGAAGGCTTTTGACAATGTTGACTGGAATACACTCTTTCAAATTCTGAAATCAGCAGGGGTAAAATACAGGGAAATGAGAATTATTTACAAATTGTACAAAAGCCAGACCACAGTTATTAGACTCTAAGGGCATGAAAGGGAAGCATCAGTTCGGAAGGCAGTAAGACAGGGTTGTTCTCCGATGTTATTCAATTTGTACATCAAGCAGTCGGTGAAGGAGAGCAAGGAAAAATTTGGAATAGGGATTAAAGTTCAGGGTGAAGAAATAAAAACATTGCGTTTTGCTGATGACATTGTAATTCTGTCAGAGACAGCAAAGGACCTGGAAGAGCAGTTGAATGCAATGGACAGTGTGTTGAAGAGAGCGTATAAAATGAACATTAACAAGAGCAAAACAAAAATACTGGAATGCGGTCTTCGAAAATCAGGCGATGCTGAAGGAATTAGATTAGGTAACGAAACAATGAAGATGGTAGATGAGTTTTGTTACTTGGGTAGTAAAATAACATGTGATGGTCGCAGTACAGAGGATATAAAATTCAGAATGGCAATGGGAAGAAAAGCATTTTTGAAAAAGAGAAATTTGCTAACATCGAATATTAATATAACTGTAAGGAAGTTTTTTCTGAAGGCATTTGTGTGGAGTGTTGCCTTGTATGGGAATGAAACATGGATGATAAACAGTGCGGACAGGAAAAGAATAGAGGCTTTTGAAATGTGGTGCTACAGAAGAATGCTGAAGATTAGGTGGGTAGATCACATAGCTAATGAAGAGGTACTGAACAGAATTGTCGAGAAAAGGAATTTTTGGCATACCTTGACTAAAAGAAGGGATTGCTTGGTAGGACACATTCTTAGACATCGAGGAATCGTAAATTTAGTATTGGAGGGAAGTGTGTGAGGTAAAAATCGCAGAGGGAGACCACGAGATGCATATAGTAAGCAGATTCAAATGGAAGTGGGTTGTCATTCTTATGAGGAGATGAAGAGGCTTGCACAGTATAGAATAGGGTGGAGAGCTGCATCAAACCAGTCTCCGGACTGAAGACCATAACAACAACACATGATAATTACTGCAAGCAACAGAAGTTAAAATATTATTTCAGTGCTTTTGTATTCGATTTTTCTGATACTCAAAATTCCTGATAAGTCCAAAAGTTTAGTTCTGAAAATATTAAAAGTTGTGGTTTATGAATTTATAAAAAGTGTCCTATCTTTTTCTTGTCCAACACTTCATCTAAATAAAATACATTCATTAGTGATTGGTTTCATATCCAAAATGGCCCCTAGGGGTAAGTATGGACAGATGAAATGGGGTCAGTGTGGACAGTGTACACACACACCCTACTTCTGACTGGGACCAGAGGTCTACTTTCAGTCTTATATTTTTACTATTAAAATTATTTTAAGTGAATTGTCTATACTGTAGATGGTGAGGACCTACATCTGCAAAATTGTGAGGGCTAACGTTGTTGAAGGAAAAGTTAAGAGAGCTGTAAAAGAAGTTCTGTTAAAAAAGTGGAGTATTCAACAAACTGCAGAGAAATATGGATTAAAGAAGTCTATGCTGCAGAAAAGCATTACCACAGCTAAAAAATATAGAGCTGAAAGCGTTCAGTTCTGTCAACTTAAGTTTCCAAACACCTATGTTAATTGTTTTTGCAAAAATATTTGCTTAGCCAAATAAAAGTTATAGTGAAAAGGTTTAAAAAATCCCCTTCTAGTCTGTCATTGTTCCTGACTACAGCGCCCAGTTAGTTTTCTCTCAGATCCATGTGATGGAAGTTATTCTGGAAAAGCAGACCATAAGAAATACAAACACTTAATGTAATGAAATACAAAGTTCGGAAGGTCTTTACAGATCCTGAAGAGCAATTACTAGATAAATACCTCATAAAGGACTCCAGTTTACATTATGCACTCACATCAACTGGCGTACATGTCTGCTAAAAAGATGAAACACAAAGAATTACCCAAGAATGACATTAATTGAAGAAGATTTTAGGCCATCAGAAGTAACTGAGCAGCCAACAGCCTCTACAGCAAGTTGTGATACACCTTCACCTGCAGAACCTGCAAACTGTGTGTGTTGCTTCACCTTCCACTTCAGTTGTAACTCTAACTGAAATACCGACCCCTGAAGAGTGTACACCTTTCCTAAAAGCTGCAAGGCGAGAAGCAAACTCAAGGCAAAACAAATCTGCAGATTACACTAGCATTATAATCAAAGATGAATTAGAAGCATCAGCAATGGGTAAAAATGAGACCAGCTTAAAAGAGAACATTGCTCCAGGCCAAGACAGAATTGAAGACATCTGCAAAAAATAAAATCTGTGATACAGACAGTGAATCAGAAACCTTTCCACGAAGTGTGCTGGAATATGAGAATGAAGGATGCTGTAAAACAAAATATGATGAAGCCAAAATCTAACAAAAGTTGACAGACGATGAGGAAGTGAGGTTTGGTGATTTGGTTTGTTTCACCATAAAGAAGACTTATAAATATTATGCAGGCTAAGTTAAACATACAATTGGGAAAGAAGAAGTGTTTGTTTCCTATTTGCGGATAAAAGGCTCTAGATTTGTGTTCCCTGTTGCCCCAGACGAATCGGTATTAGAGAAGTCAGACACTATTTGTCTCTTGCCTTCTACAAAAACACCTGGGGCACAAACACAACAGAGGACATTCCAGTTAATATTTATTAAGGTATAAATTAAACATTTTAGGGAAATTTTGCCTTAATTATACAAAAAAACCACTTTAACCCCATGGAATTTCAGCCAATGGTCACACTTAATCCACCATGGGGTACATGTGGACAGATTGCAGACATTTGGTTTTTTTGATTTGATAGTCAAAATGTTCAAGATATAAAGAATTACTCTTATAGGGTGAAAGCTGCTTAATGCTCAGATAGTAAATTCCAAAAATCAGCATCAATGTGGGTTAAGATAAAACATGAAACATAAAAAGTGTCCACACTAGCCCCACTCTCCCCTATATAATCTGAATAACATAATGGTGAAATTCCGGGACACTATTGAAAAGAAAAAGTGACGAACATTTTGGAATGAAAGTACATATGACATTAAGAAAAGGCTAGCTTTCAGATAATCAGTCAAAATAGTTTACTAAAAACGTTTTAAATGTTTACCAAAGAGCCCTAGCTTACATAGAGCAGTGGTATGGCTGAATATAACAATTATAAGGCTTTTAGATGTTTGGATATAGAATGTGGTAGATTGCCTACACTGGATCAATTGATTGAGCTGTGGTTATCATCTCCATAGAAGCAGCAAACTCCTCCTGAAAATATTTATGAAGAACTGCAATTCAAAGCATTCTCTCTTCACTTGAAGGAAATCTATAAACATGTGGCGCAAATTTTTCAACAATGCAGCTGCACTGAATTTATTGAAAATGGCGCAGTACTGTAAACTGGAGTGAAATTGTGACTACCTGGGAGAAATTGTGACAGCACTTTCTTTTTTATAATTTCCAATTTTTAACTGTTACTAATGTTGATTTGGAGATTGAATCAGCAGCTTTTGATACCTATCAGAATGTACTTGGGGTTCTCTCTGTTACTCTTTGGTGCTTACAGATGTATCTGTTTACATTTGTTGTTCTGGCTAAAAACAACGAAGCATCCTAAACTTTCATATATAACTGTCTGTGGATTAGAGAATAGAAAAAAGGGTAAGAAGATAATTTTAAGTGTCATTCTCTGCCATTAAGTGAGTGTGATCACTATCTTTCTTAAATTTCTTTGTGCAGAGATAATCAGTGTTTTATTCGAATTTGAAGATTGGTGGGACAAAATTGTGACAGTAAAAGTCTGTCACAATTTCGCCCCGGCCTGTCAGATAATATTTTTGTACCTTATTTTTGTTTTATATCGTCTTTTAAATGAGAATCTATCATGGTTTGTAAGAAAATGGGGGCAGTGAGATTGAACAGGAACAGATTCTGTATGCAGATTCGGATGACACTGTGGGAGGATTATCAAGTAGAGACGATCCTTTGAATTCTGAAGAAATTCATGATTATGTGCTTGTTGTCTATTTAGAGGAAATTTATCCTTGGAAAGCGATTAAAATTACTGAGAAAGGTGCTGTTGTTTCTGCAATGCAGAAGTCCGGAATGAACTAGAAGTGGCCAAATGACAAGGATGAAATGGAATATGAAAGTGGTAATATTATTACAAAAATAGACTGTCCAAAGCTAATTTCAAATAGAGGTATATTTGCAGTGCCAGAATACTCTGCATACAGATTTTATCTTCGTGGGCTAGGTGAACAATTCTTAAAATTTAATTTTGAATGTTGTATTTTTAAAAAGTAGTTACCTGAAGATAAGGTTAATAAAAAAATTGTCAAAATATGCATTGCTGAACTTAATACAACCCTCAGAAAACATAACCATAATACATAAACATAACTTAGTGTTAGTGATGATTCCCTATTTTTTATTATGAGAAACACACCTTGTTACAATTTCACCACGATTGTCGGGGTGAAATGGTGACAAAAAGAAATTGCTATTACTGGTAAGTCTGTGCAACTAGACAAACAGTATTTGCTGAACTTATACAGGAAACCATCTTCTTCAAGAACCTATACGGCCTTTTGGGTAATGATAAAACAATTCTTGCATATATTTAAAAAATGTTGAATTTTGTCACAATTTCACCCCAGTTTACGGTATGTATGTAGTATTCCCATATCTAATGCTTTTATGGAAAGAATCTTTAGCGTCATGGGAAATGTTTGGACAGACGAAAGAAATCGTCTAGCTATTAATACTGAATAAAGTGAATTGCGCGTTAACATAACTGCTAGTTGCACTGAATTAAAAGATTCAATTTCAGGCAATACAACCTTAATAAAAACAGTGACATCGAATACTAAATATGGGGCATTTTGCAGTATTTTGGACATAAAGTGCTTATTTCAAATTTAAAGAAAGTCAAGGGTGAGACACATAAAAAGAAAGATAAATATATGTATTTTCAGGGTATAACAATATTAACCACCAAAAATGTATGTACTAAGACCAGTGCAACAGAAAAGATGAAAACTGTAAAGTTGCTACTGTATTAGGCATGTGACATTAGTTTTTGTTCCTGTTCAGATCTTGTGAAAAATATTTTACCAAGTTTGTACCATTGATTATTGTATCTGGCATCTGTGAATCATATGTAGCAACAATGCTCAAATTATTCAAACTGGCTGCCAACAATCTATCTGAATATGTGACTGTTGTCACATGCCTAACAATAAGAGCTATTTTTTCTGTGCTGAAGCTGTGGAACAGTGCATTCTGGAATCAAAACTTGTATGCTCTGACTACTTCATCAAGTAAGCCAAACTGAACATTCAATTCTAATTTAATAAGTTTTGTTTATGAAATATGAGGTGTAGCATTCTGTAAGTTTCACTTTGTTAGGCATGTGACAGTCTGTTCTTACTTCAACATATGGTCTTGTTCCAGTATTTAAGAAATCTAGTGGTCATAATAAGATGGCAGAAGTGGATAAAGAAGCTATCAGGTGAAGAAGAAACACATTATTAAGTCAAACAGCAAGAGAGAGGCAGAGAGTATCGCCAAAAGAAGAAAAGTAGTGCTACACTGGCTGAAAAGGAAGACCAACGCAAAAGGGCCGCAGAAAGGAAACGCTGTCAGAGAGAGAGAGAGAGAGAGAGAGAGAGAGAGAGAGAGAGAGAGAGAGAGAGAGAGAGAGAGAGACTTAAGAAACAGCAACAGCAAAATGCAAATGAGCATCAAATTTCTCCTCAAGCGTTACGAAAAGCTTTTTGTAGAGCTAAGAAAGCACTGCCAAAGTCACCCAACAAACAGGCAGTGGCATTACAGCAAATGTACTCCAAATTGTCACCAACAAAAAGAGACATAGTTGTTGGTGAAACAAAACGCAAAGAGAGGTCTGACAAGATGGCACACAATATTGGTGATATGATAATGGCTTTCTATGTCCGTGATGATATCAGCAGAATGTCTCCAGGCAGGAAGGATGTAAAATCCATAAAGGTTGGTAAAAAAGAGTCCTAATGCAAAAAAGGTACTTGAACATGCATGTAAAAGAAGCTTAGAAATTATTTAAACAGAAATATCCATATATAAAAATAGCCCTTACAGAGTTTTATTCTTATCGACTTCATGTACTTCCCACAACAGAGATGGATCAAGAAGTGTGCATGTGTATATATCATGAGAATGTGGAGGTACTTGTGAATAAACTTTCTCACAAGATACCATCTTTTCCATGCAGTGCAAATGCATTGGTTGCTGAAACTGTTTGTACTCCATATAATAACAGCTGTGTGAAGCGAGAATGCCAAAACTGTGGAGTAAATGCTGTAGACAAATTTCTTTCTGAAGTTGACGTTTCTGAAGACATTACTTCCTTCCAGTGGATCTGTGGAAAACCAGCTTCAACGAAGATGACTCTATTCATGACTGTTGCAGATGCGTTTTGCCTTTTAAAAATGTTATTAAAAGATTTCTCTCTCCACATCTACAACAGTATTAGACATAGAGAACTTCGTGTACTGAAGGCAAATTTGAAAGATGTAAAATAATTCTGCATTCTGATTTCTCAGAGAATTACATCATCAAGTTTCAAAAGGAAATAATGCAAGCTCACTGGGGTTCTGACAGTGTCACACTATTCACAGCTGTGGTATACTATCGTGATCCTGATAGTAATGATCTAAAGGCCCTTTCATATGGTATTGTATCTGCTTCTACAAATCATGACAAGTATGCTGTTGTTGCCTTTCATAAGGCTATTTTAACTGATTTTCAACAGCAGGGCCACAAAGTCACATTCTGTCATTATGGGACTGATGGGGCAGCATCTCAGTTCAAAAATAGATTTATTTTTGAGAGTCTTCTGCACCATGAAGAAGATTTTGGATTTCCTGCTGACTGAAGTTTCTTTGCAACAGCTCACGGAAAGGGTGCTGTTGATGGAATTGGAGGTGACATCAAGAGGATAGTATGGCTGAGTGTATTGCATGGGAAGGAACATGTTACTAGTGCAGAAACATTTGCAGAGGTTGCATCAAGAGTTGTGGGAAAACTGAGTATTTTGTATGTTCCTACAGAATAAATTGTTCACCTTACTGCTGGTCTTGAGGAACGGTGGAAAAACGTGCAGAAAGTGGCAGGAACTTTATCCTTGCACTACGTAAAGTGGGGTGAAACACCACACTACATCTGTGTTAGTTCAAATTCACCATTTTCAGGAGATACCACTACATATATGTATCATTGTATGCATGAAAATCTCAGTTCTGAGTCTATTAAAGATGTGCCAGTACCTAATATCTCAGTTATGTCAAATCTACTTGGGGTTTAGTCCGTTTCTGCACACACACACACACACACACACACACACACACACACACACACACACACACAAATAATAATAATAATAAAAACACTGTGAAATATTATGTTGGCCAAATCACCAATATCACTGATTTAAAAATGTATGTGAAATATACAAGAAAACATAAAATTGAGGTATATAATGCCATCTTTGTGTGGCTAGATGTCCCAGATGAATATGTTCTAGCAAATGATAATGAGATCATGTCTGTTTTACCTGAACCAACACCTGGCAGGAGGGGTGAACTGACTTTTTCTGTTGGATCTTCTGGGTACAACATGTGTTAAGTAGTTTGTATGAGTATAATGTTGACTTGTTTCATGTCTAATGTCTGTTTCTGGAAGTAATTGTACAAAGTAATCAAAGATCATTCAGACACCTTTTTGTGAAGTATAGTCATAATAAAGCAGTCTTTTCTCTTGTTTTTATAGTGTTCTTGTGGTATATTTCAATCATTTTTATGGTTTATGACAGTTAACTGTATTATGAACAAAATGCCACATGCCTAACAGTCACACGCCTAACGCGAACTAGTATACATAAAAATAAATAATGACTTTAAGAAATATAAAATTGACTTCTCATTGGTATGCAATGACAATGAAAGGTTCAGAGTTCCACTAAAATATTATTCACCAAGTTTGCAACAAAACTTCAGAAGATTTACTCAAATTACCAGAATGACTTTTTATCCGTGTCTTTTCTGTCATTCTAACTTCCATTTACTAGCTATCCTAACTATATTAGTTGTTCTAATGATTTGTAAATTGGAAGATACGTGTCAACAATTGCACTAAAGTAGAAATGACAAAATTAACTTTTAAGTCTAACAAACAAACAAACAAATAATCTGTGAAATGCCCCACATACGAAAAAAGTAGACTGATTTATTTTTTTAGCAACCAAGTAGAGTTTTTGGCATAGATAACGAACCCCTGTTTTCAGTAAATTTATATTACTAAATATACATTAAAATAGTGTCTGTTTTTCTTTTTAAACACATCTGACAACCCTACATACAATGTAGCAAGAAATGTGCGCCATTGATCGATGGTTGTATTTTTTTGCAATGATCAATATTAGTGGAATCAATGCAAAAATAATTTTCAATGGCAACAACGAAAATGTTATCGGAAGAAACGAATTCCTGAAACAACTATCTCACGCGTTAGTTCTACTCCACTTGGTTCAAAGAAGCAGGAACATCTCAGGAATACAGAGGGTTACTCAACTGCAGCTACAACGTTATAGGCCAACGTGTGAAGAAAAAAAAAAAAAAAAAAAAAAAAGTGCTAACGAAGAAAAAAAGAGCAAGGGGAAAAGGCGTTAAACCTGTACAGAAAAAAGACCGACAAGATACTGTTGCAAAATGTGGCAGAATATAATCTATGTGATACACATTCAGATGTTTTGCTCTGATTGCAGAAAAGTTCCTGTATGTAACCACAGTCTACAGATAATCGATATTCATCAATGTTAGACAAACATCGATGTTTAGTGGGAAAACATCCAGGTTTTAACATCGGTATTAAGTTCTCTAAAACATCGATGTTAAGAAAGCAATATCGAACCATCGATACTTCCATACTGGCATTGTACCCCGAACTGATTTCTAGAAAAACAAACATCCTTTCTCTGCGGCTGGATCGTTTAATCCTGTTCCTTGTATGTACTCTTGCCCACTCTGCGATCGATATCTGGCCGTGAGGAGAACCTCTTTGACTACGATGCCAGACTTTTGTTGTTCGCAACAATGTTTATTACTGTAATAAATGTTTCTTACTACAGACTGTTGGACTTAAAATTAGTTCACCACTCATTATCGAGGTGAAAAAGTGATGTTGGTATTGTAAGTAAAATTTAAGAAAGTAAATTAAATCTTTTGCACTAATCAAATATTTCACCAAGGATTTGTTTACTACTTTATTTCTTTTTTCCTTTTCTAGGTTGTGTTGCGAAAAATGTGCTCAGATTGCTGAAAAGCAACCATTAGCTTTTTTTGCCTTAAAGTAAAGGCTTCTTTTTTTTCGGTTTCGGCGACTTTGGATACAGGTGAATTGAATGTTTTGCACTGTTATGAAATATTTGTAATGCCGTTTTAAATTTCTTGATTAACTTTTTTGCAGGGTTTTTAAGAGGCCACTAAAGAGTCTGTACTGGAAATACTTAGAAAAAATGAACAGTAGCAGCGTAAATTTCGTTGATGTGGGAAAATATTGCAGACATCTGGTAACACTTCTAATCTGAAATGCCATTTTCATTAAATGCATTCAAATTTGCAGCGTACGGAACTGAAGTGTACGAGGACTAATCCATCACCACCACCCTTCAAAGACTTCCTGCTGTGCCTTCAACAAGTGGTGCTGTGCCTTCAACAAGTATTGCTAGTATGACATCAGCATCAGGAAAGGACTGTGATTCTGAAAAGAGTGACACAGGTAGTGTGAAAAAATAATTCTAAGAACCAACACTTAGCTGTATTTTTTGGAAAATTTCCGAATGAGCTGATACGGGTTCACAAGGGGTTCGGTTGACAAATGGTATTTTGTCCACGATTCTCAAATATTCTCAAACTTTTCAAATAGTAGAAAACGAAGGTTTTCTTAATCTGATGAAAGTTGCTTGCCCATTGTACAAGGTGCCTTCAAGATTTACCATGAATGACTGTTATAATCAAAATATGTGACCAGAGAGCATTATAGAGAAAAAACTACAGAAAGTTAGTAGTTTGACAACTGACATTTGGAAGGACACAATGCAAACAAGTTTTTTGGGTGTGACTGTGCAACATTTTAATGAGGAAAAAGAACAACTGGAGTCTGTAACGTTAGAAGCATATAATTTAACAGAATCACATACTGCAGAGCACATTACAAATACTTTAATTAAGAGCTATGAAGAATGGAGTGTTGACATCAATAAGACTCTGGCTATAGCTGATGCTGACCCCAAAATTGTAAGAGCTGTAGACATTGTTTTTGGTAGGAATCGGCATATACACTGTTATGCCCAAATGTTAAATTTGGTGCCACAAAAATCCATTGAAAAGACACCAAATTTGTCTGAATTAATAGCAGCAGTGAAAAGGATCGATCAATGGTTTAAAAAAGTGTTGCTGCTATACCCCGATCACAATAACAAAGTGATTGACGTCTAGCCATTTGCACAGCCGCAACATCAGCAAGAGCCAATGAGAGAACGCGCTTGGTCACACCTGTTTGTCCACTGTAGCAAAATCTCGTTAATACTGCAGGTAGCGGCTGCTGTAGCCAGTTGCTGATGACACTCACGGCCAGTAACAGCTCGTGATCTGTTTCGTTTCGTGGTATGCTTTATCTCTCTGTGCGCAAAGTTTATTTTGCGATGCAGAATGTGGGACTCAGTTAGTGAAAGCGTGCAGAGTAGTGTGGTGGCCAAGTGTAAGCTTCAATGATCTGATCATGTTGTGTGTCTATTGTGCGTAAATTTTGAGACGGAGAGACAATAGTGTGACCCTGTTACCTCTAACGAAGGTAGTGGAAAGGACTGCAGATGCTTTGAATATACAGAAAAATACTATTGTAAAAATCTGCGAAGAAAAATACTGTGCAGAAGAAGACGAGCCAGGCTCATCTAAACTACGAACACCCGGAAATGGAGGAGAGAAGCACGGACTCCTTCCAACAAGATGCTGTTTGTCGCCACATATATGGGTACTACGAGAGAAAGGAGCACTCCACTATCAACAAAAATACTGACGATTAATGGCTGTACAGTTAATAGAGAGAAATAACATAGCAGATCCTTTCGAAGACGAAATTGCCGAGAAAAAGTGGGTTAGGCTTTTTCTTAAACGCCACAAAACCATACTTTCAGTAAGAAAGCCTGCAGGAGTGTACTATAGCTATTGAGTTCAACAAGGAACACACAGAGAAATTTTACAACCTGTCGGAAAAATATTTATGACAAAAGTCAATTTACTCCTGACAGAATTTACAATGTTGATGAGAGTAGTACAAGCTAAAGTATCAAACGTGATTGGCTTCGAGGGTAAGAAACAGATTTCTGCCTTCAAATTGATAAAACGAGGGGCCTCTATGACGATTGTTGCTTTTTCCAAGGAAACGTTCGAATGAACATTTGAAGAAATGAGCTCAAATAGGAACAATCTTTGTGACTCACCCTTCTGGGTGGATCCAAAATAACTCCTTTACTCAGTGGTTTAAACACTTCATCGACTTTGCCAATCCCACAGAGGAAAAGCCTGTACTGTTGCTCTTGGATGGCCATTATAGTAAAGTGACCAGACGTCCCAACTTTAATGGGACAGTACTGTAATATAGCCTGTTGTCCTGGTGTCCTCTGTTGGTCATTCTTATGTTGGCGGTTCTACATACCTTCAAGGCAGTTAATAGTGAAACTCCAGATGAACTAGCAGCATTGTCGAGTTGTCCTGTTTCTCAGTGCACAGCTGTAAAGTTTGGGTGGTGCCATTATTGATCACACGACACAGTGTTTCTGTTTGCCCTGCGTCAAAAGTTTACTCATAAATGAAATGTCATTTTATTTTTAGGCTTAGTGAGTGTTTTCATTTATTTTCAGTGTTACTATGGCTTCAAGCTCTCATTCATGTATGTCAGTGCACGATCCAAGTTTTCCGGACTTAGTGAGAAAAACACTAGAAGAAGGAGAAGAGGGTAGTGATGCAAATGATTTGCACGGTGAAAATGACCCTGTTTACAACAGTGAACATGAAACTGCTGTAGAACAAAGTCATGACTCTAGTGAATCAGTTAAATTAGAAATAAACATAGAGGGGAATCATCTAGTTTCTATGGCAGAAATAAGTATAAGTGATCTGCTCTGGAACCTCAAAGAAATGTGAGAACACCAGTCCAAAACTTGATAATAAAAGTTCCTACACTGAAAGGCCTTGCAAATTGATTGGGAGACTCATGCAGTCCATAGGAAGCGTGGGAGTGTTTGTTTACCAGAGATGTCAGAAGAAATTGAGAGTCATACCAATGTGACAATTTCTTCATATCGATCAACATTTTCTGATCAGCAGTGCACAGACCTACGAGACATGGACATCAATAAACTTGGGGCACTATTTGAATTATTACACTTCTGTGCTATTTTCAAATCTAATCATGAAAATTTGGTGTCCATGTTTGCAACAGACGACACTGGAAGAGAGATTTTCCACGCCATACTATTCATGAAGACAGTGCTGATATTTCTTTACTGCCTAAGATTTCATAACTAGCAGAGATGAGAGTAATAAAAATGACCCTGCAGCAGCGATTTCTTGGATTTTCGATAGAATGGTTCACAATTCTCAGGAATCTTATATGTTCACATGCATGTGTGGATGAAATGCTGGTTGGTTTTCATAGGAGATGCACATTGAAGGTTTATATGGCTAGTAAACTAGCGAAATATGGGCTGAAAATAATGATTTTAGCTTATGCTCAAACAAATTACCTTGTGAATGCCTATTTATACACTTGAAAAGACAGTGGTGGCTTTGGCTTGACACCAGGAGAAATTTCATAAACCTACTCAATCTGCCCTGAGACTAGCAAAGCCCATTTATGGTACAAACCGTAAGATTACACCTGACAACTACTTTGGCTCTATTGAATTAGTTTCAGAGTTGAAAGAACGAAAGTTGATCTTTGTTGGTACATTGAGGAAAAACAAAAAGAAAATCCCACCCGAAGGCATATGGAAGGTTCAACACTTTCTGGATTCACAAATAACAGAACATTGAGCTCCTGGAAACGCGCTGGCACAGAGATCCGCACGCTATGACGGCTCGAAGGAAACTGGGTTCTAGCCCGGTGGCGGGCCATTTAAATACCCTCCGCCCGCAGAGCGCCCCCTCCGTGGTCCGCGCCCTGGGCCACGGTCACGCAGTGGAACCGATTGCGACGGCATCTGAGATGTGTAACACCACATCGTGACCATAGCATTAGAATCACAGTATTGCGACATTTTTCATTGTTACGTTATTTTAATAATTTGTCAAGAGGCAGAATTTTCTCATTTTTCAAAATTTTTATTAAATTCAAATTATATCAGCGTCATTCAGAGTAACAGTATCCAGGGAATACTTAAGTCACAACGTCTCATATATCAGAGATCATCTGTCAGATTGCTATTATAAATAGTACCCGCCCTTGAGTTTCTCTCTCTATGTGCTCAGCTTTCTCTCTGTGTTTAGCTCTCTATGTGCTCACCTTTCTCTACGTGCTTAGCTCTCAGTGGGACAATCTCTCAGTGCTTAGCGGAAAATATTATACACAGTTTCATTCCAAGATAGGAAAAAAATCCAAGAAAATATTTGAACTTTAATATAAACTGTTACATCGTGATCATACGTGAAAGCGAACATTATCTTTGGACTTTGATAGGGATACGCTAGGACGCAAAAATTAGAAACTTCTGCCTCCTGCAATAAACTGATGACCTTTCTTGATATGACATTTGAACTTATTTGCAAGTTTAATGCAATAACTTTTCAAAGACTTAACTAGAAGAATCAGAATTTGTAATCAATTTACAGGATCCAGAGAGATTAATACAAACAAACTTTGGCGAAAATAATCACGAATTGTGAACTTATAAAGTGTGTACTGTGAAAGTGTAGTGAATGTAATAATTGATTTCATAACAGAGAATCTATGAGCCTTAAAAAAAGTCTTAAAGAGTTATTCGAGTATTTAGTTCCCTAATATTGTCCCAGAATATTCTAAAAGTGAAAAAATACATCTAACAGTTTTGGTCATGATTGTTAGATTCAAATTGATGAAACGAAAATTATAGAGGGAAACTTTCCTGGTGGGATAAACAAAAATAAAAATAGAAAAGAGATGACTTACCAAAAGGACCGGCTTGTCAATAGAAAAGAATAAAATCACACACAAACACACATACAAGCTTTCGCCACCACTGGCAGCTTCTTCAGGAAAAAGAGGAAAAAAGGGGAGGAAAAAGGGAAGGATATGGGTTTTAAGGAAGTGGAAAAGAAGTCATTCCAACCCCAGGAGTGGAAGGACTTACCTTAGGGGAAAAAAAGGAAGGTAAAGAAATACACACACACTCAGACATATCGAAACGCAATTGGTCTGTCTAGGTGTGTTTGCGTTTCGATATGCCTGAGTGTGTGTGTATTTGTTTACCTTCCTTTTTTTCCCCTTAAGGTAAGTCCTTCCACTCCTGGGATTGGACTGACTCCTTTTCCACTTCCTTAAAACCCATATCCTTCCCTCTTTCCTCCCCTTTTTTCCTCTTTTTCCTGAAGAAGCTGCCAGTGGTGGCGAAAGCTTGTATGTGTGTTTGTGTGTGATTTTATTTGTTTCTATCAACGAGCCGGTCCTTTTGGTAAGTCATCTCTTTCCTATTTTTATTTTACTTTGGTCATGAGAAACATATGGTGAAATTTTCTAAAGAATAATTCTATAAAGGAAAAGGATCAGGGAAAAACAGTATCTTTGTGATGGGCGTCAAATTATCTGAACTACCGGGACTCAATGATTCAAGTTTTTATTCTTTGGTTTATTAAATGTCAGCCCCTGAGAAATGGATTATCATGCTCAAACATTACAAAAAGTCTTTAAGCTTAAATGAAATACAGAACCAATATTTACAGTGAAAAATTCAACAAAGATATAAAATTTATTAACTGCAAAGAAGTACCAGGTCTACCAACTTAATTTTCATACTGAGGTGACAAATAGAATTTTCAACCTATACATCCAACACAACTGTGAAAATCAAGATGTAAATCTAGAGCTTAAAAGTCGTAAGTTAAAACCTACTATAAAACGAAGTCAACACAACTGTCTCCCTAGTCACCAAACCAAAGGATGTCGCCGCCCAGTCGTAGATGACATCAATGTGAGGGCTCTGTCTGCTGTGGTCGTCACTACATTACATTTGCTAAATTTACTCTTAATGAACCCAATCATTGGTTCCCAAGCTTTACTAAGATTACATACTTTTAGAGAATACCGGGCCACACTCAACATAGGGCGAGGAGAAGTTACATTGTGAAAAGACTACCAAGATACAGTTTTTGGAACAGGCCATTAGAGCCCAGATTCCAGCCCAAAGCTTGCATCTTGTTAGTTGTGAAAAGAGAGGAATAGTGCTGGACGTGTGGCTGTGTCGGCACATCCCATAGAGACACACCATGGCATGTGGAAGAGACAGCAGTGCAAGAAATCCACAACACCATATGTGTCAGTATAAGCACGATAGGTGGCTTTCCCGAAGGGATAGAATCAATCTTCAGTAAATATTACACTAAAAGAATTCTTAGTATGCCTTCAAAGTCAAGGAACACCAGAAAGTTTATGATCATAATACCATATTCCCATGATTCAAAAGCCAAAGGTCACACAAGAGATCAAAAGAATCTTGAAAGAAGTTGTTATTCAACCCACCACATCGACCTACAACTCGCCCGTCAATACGGTAGGGAAAAGTGATGGGTGCATAAGAAAAAAGCTCGACTAATTACACTGATCAAGAGAGAAACCAACGGCCCAGAAACATTCAAATAACTGCTCCAACTTCTATGAAGTGAACGTCTTTTGCTGTCTAGATCTACGATTGTGCTTCTGGAAAATAATGCTTCACACAGAATGTCAACAGACAGCAGCCCAGTGTATCATCCTTGTGGTGAGTAGCACACTATTAGCACGTGGAGCAGTAGCAAGAAGAAAAACAACAGCCAGAAGCTGAAGTGTCTGTCGCGGACCTGCTGGGGCAAATAGAGCAACAACAACAACAAGAATAAGAAGAGCAGCAACAGCAGCAGCTTCGATGACAACAACGAGATAAAAAGAGAATACCGAGAGTCGCACTGTACTGTTTTGGTAGCAAGAGTAAATAATAATATACTAAACCACCCTGTATTGAAGCGGATAAAGCACACAAAAATTACTCCAATTGACCAAGCCATTTCTCAGTTTTAGCAAACCTAATGCTAAGGTAATTTTTCTATATATGTATAAAGAAGTTTATAGTTAATTAATCCAAGATATATCACGAAAAAAATTAATTACGTTTAGTAACAATGTTTGTAATTTTACAAAGCATAAATGGCTAATATGTGACAGCCGGTGCATGCTGCACTGGGTTTCGGATGTAGCACTACTCTGTCAAGGTTATCAATGAGCGCCCAGCCCTGTACCTTAGTCGACCATGGATAGGCCACCATCGCAAGCTCACTCGATAGCACTATGAGGCAGTGGACTATGCCCCAGTGACCAGCCAGTCAACTAGCAATTACAGCCTATCAGTGTGACGTGACACGGACTTGGTGTGAGGCCTTGTATCTGGATGGTGTTGCTAGGACGCGGCAACTAGAAGACGGCGCTGTATCGTTGTTTACTAACCTAAGGACAAACACACACACTCATGCCCCACGGAGGACTCGAACCTCGAACGGCGAGGAACCGCGCGCTCTGCAGCAAGGGGCCTTAGACCGCTCGGCTACTCCATCGCGGCCCTTAATTTCTCAGCGTAAAGTTTAGTTTTTTTGCGATGTAAACGTGTTTACAGCTTTTATGCCAAAATGGAAAAGAATTATGTGAAGGCTAACAGCGGAAACCTTCCTATACTTGATGCATTTATTGTATCTTCCTTCTTCAAAAATAATCTAAATTTTATGTGCCAGAAATGAGAAATGTGAAAACTGCATTGTAACACATACCTACATTTTAATTGCTAGAGAAATTTTACACTACTGAAAAAAAGTACCCAACTTGTTGGTGTCAGCAGACTTACTCTGAAGTTGCCAAATTATGCAGTAAAGGGTAAAATTTTACGTTTTATCCATGCGGCATTGAGTGATTCTGTTCAAAATTCACATTTGTAAATCTATGAGACTTAACTACTCTGGTTATGAGTTCCTAGGATTACAAAGTAATTTAACTTATGCTAAGAACAACAAATACACTCACCCATGCACCAGGGAGTACTCGAAACTCTGACGGTGAGCAGCAGTAAGCTACGCAGCTAGGTGCCTTGGAACACACAGCCACGCCACCACAGTGAGTGATTAGGTTGGTGACAGTAACAACAAGATAGAAAATCTTTGCCAAGATATTCGGACCATATAGAATGACTCGATTAGTCAGTCGTACAGACCATATGTTCCTGCTCTGTAATTGACAGATTCTTGTATGTAATTGCCCTCGTAAAGCCAAGATTTCATGACAAAACATTTGCGTTATCTCGCATGTAATACTTCAGTCATGGACTCTTTTCTTCAGTGCAGTTGCTTTCATGCACGCCATGCAGCCTCCAGCCTAGAGCACAGTAGTCCAGCGTCCCACTGGCCTGGGGAGCGGGACGGAGCTATCAGGAGGCACCCCAACTTTCACTTCTCCACCAGCTGCTGCCCTGCATTATCTAGCCCCACCCTGACTTTAGCAGCGTCCAGATAAATGGCAACAATGGACGCAGATACCAGGGGAGTCGTTTCGAAAAAACAGCAACGACATCGCAGATAAACCGTGGACGGGAAGAAGACAAGCAAACCCCTGCAGTGCACACATGTGTGAGTGGTAGAGAGGCTGACTTGCAGTATAGATAAAGTGGTTCCACCAAAACAATATTTCTGTCCAGGGAAAAAGACACTGATAAGTGGAATATCAGACAGGCCTAACACAGCTGCCACAAATAACTGTTTCTTTGAACTGAGAATGCAGAAGGCAACACGCTTGAAATGCGGGAAAGACGCCGGTTCACGAGTCATCTCAACGCACAGAAAAATTTCCACCTGCGACAGCCACGTGGTCATGAAAACAGTGATCATCTATTGGATGGCATTGCGAAACCAACCCACCTATCACAGAGCCAAAGAGATGCAAAATTCTACAGGAAACTGTAGCTGGAAAGCGAGGGGGACTTGTTGAGCAACCTCCAAAGAGAAAACTTGGTCCATTGCTGGAGAAGTGAGGACACATGTAAGCAGCTCCCACCTGTGGAGACAAGGGACTGTGTCGACTTCGCTCGGGGGTCGCATCGCGGCGCACAACCACAGAGCAGGGTAGGCGCACGTGTGTGTGTGTGTGTGTGTGTGTGTGTGTGTGTGTGTGTGTGTGTGTGTGCACTTGAGTCGCGTGGGTGAATGAGTCGTCTTGCTCAAGCAAGAGTAGCAACCGGCATACTGTGCCAAAGATTGGATTGTTCCGATACTGACGATTAATGGCTGTACAGTTAATAGAGAGAAATAACATTGCAGATCCTTTCGAAGACGAAATTGCCGAGAAAAAGTGGGTTAGGCTTTTTCTTAAACACCACAAAACCATACTTTCAGAAAGAAAGCCTGCAGGAGTGTACTATAGCTATTGAGTTCAACAAGGAACACACAGAGAAATTTTACAACCTGTCGGAAAAATATTTATGACAAAAGTCAATTTAATCCTGACAGAATTTACAATGTTGATGAGAGCAGTACAAGCTAAAGTATCAAACGTGATTGGCTTCGAGGGTAAGAAACAGATTTCTGCCTTGACATCGATAAAACGAGGGGCCTCTATGACGATTGTTGCTTTTTCCAAGGAAACGTTCGAATGAACATTTGAAGAAATGAGCACAAATAGAAACAATCTTTGTGACTCACCCTTATGGGTGGATCCAAAATAACTCCTTTACTCAGTGGTTTAAACACTTCATCGACTTTGCCAATCCCACAGAGGAAAAGCCTGTACTGTTGCTCTTGGATGGCCATTATAGTAAAGTGACCAGACGTCCCAACTTTAATGGGAGAGTACTGTTATATAGCCTGTTGTCCTGGTGTCCTCTGTTGGTCATTCTCATGTTGGCGGTTCTACATACCTTCAAGGCAGTGAATAGTGAAACTCCAGATGAACTAGCAGTATTGTCGAGTTGTCCTGTTTCTCAGTGCACAGCTGTAAAGTTTGGGTGGTGCCATTATTGATCACACGACACAGTGTTTCTGTTTGCCCTGCGTCAAAAGTTTACTCATCAATGAAATGTCATTTTATTTTTAGGCTTAGTGAGTGTTTTCATTTATTTTCAGTGTTACTATGGCTTCAAGCTCTCATTCATGTATGTCAGTGCTCGATCCAAGTTTTCCGGACTTGGTGAGAAAAACACTAGAAGAAGGAGAAGAGGGTAGTGATGCAAATGATTTGCACGGTGAAAATGACCCTGTTTACAACAGTGAACATGAAACTGCTGTAGAACAAAGTCATGACTCTAGTGAATCAGTTAAATTAGAAATAAACATAGAGGGGAATCATCTAGTTTCTATGGCAGAAATAAGTATAAGTGATCTGCTCTGGAACCTCAAAGAAATGTGAGAACACCAGTCCAAAACTTGATAATAAAAGTTCCTACACTGAAAGGCCTTGCAAATTGATTGGGAGACTCATGCAGTCCATAGGAAGCGTGGGAGTGTTTGTTTACCAGAGATGTCAGAAGAAATTGAGAGTCATACCAATGTGACAATTTCTTCATAGCGATCAAAATTTTCTGATCAGCAGTGCACAGACCTAGAGACATGGACATCAATAAACTTGGGGCACTATTTGGATTATTACACTTCTGTGCTATTTTCAAATCTAATCATGAAAATTTGGTGTCCATGTTTGCAACAGACGACACTGGAAGAGAGATTTTCCACGCCATACTATTCATGAAGACAGTGCTGATATTTCTTTACTGCCTAAGATTTCATAACTAGCAGAGATGAGAGTAATAAAAATGACCCTGCAGCAGCGATTTCTTGGATTTTCGATAGAATGGTTCACAATTCTCAGGAATCTTATATGTTCACATGCATGTGTGGATGAAATGCTGGTTGGTTTTCATAGGAGATGCACATTGAAGGTTTATATGGCTAGTAAACTAGCGAAATATGGGCTGAAAATAATGATTTTAGCTTATGCTCAAACAAATTACCTTGTGAATGCCTATTTACACACTGGAAAAGACAGTGGTGGCTTTGGCTTGACACCAGGAGAAATTTCATAAACCTACTCAATCTGCCCTGAGACTAGCAAAGCCCATTTATGGTACAAACCGTAAGATTACACCTGACAACTACTTTGGCTCTATTGAATTAGTTTCAGAGTTGAAAGAACGAAAGTTGATCTTTGTTGGTACATTGAGGAAAAACAAAAAGAAAATCCCACCCGAAGGCATATGGAAGGTTCAACACTTTCTGGATTCACAAATAACAGAACATTGAGCTCCTGGAAACGCGCTGGCACAGAGATCCGCACGTTATGACGGCTCGAAGGAAACTGGGTTCTAGCCCGGTGGCGGGCCATTTAAATACCCTCCGCCCGCAGAGCGCCCCCTCCGTGGTCCGCGCCCTGGGCCACGGTCACGCAGTGGAACCGATTGCGACGGCATCTGAGATGTGTAACACCACATCGCGACCATAGCATTAGAATCACAGTATTGCGACATTTTTCATTGTTACGTTATTTTAATAATTTGTCAAGAGGCAGAATTTTCTCATTTTTCAAAATTTTTATTAAATTCAAATTATATCAGCGTCATTCAGAGTAACAGTATCCAGGGAATACTTAGGTCAAAACATCTCGTATATCAGAGATCATCTGTCAGATTGCTATTATAAATAGTACCCGCCCTTGAGTTTCTCTCTCTATGTGCTCAGCTTTCTCTCTGTGTTTAGCTCTCTATGTGCTCACCTTTCTCTACGTGCTTAGCTCTCAGTGGGACAATCTCTCAGTGCTTAGCGGAAAATATTATACACAGTTTCATTCCAAGATAGGAAAAAAATCCAAGAAAATATTTGAACTTTAATATAAACTGTTACATCGTGATCATACGTGAAAGCGAACATTATCTTTGGACTTTGATCGGGACAGGCTAGGACGCAAAAATTCGAAACTTCTGCCTCCTGCAATAAACTGATGACCTTTCTTGATATGAAATTTGAACTTATTTGCAAGTTTAATGCAATAACTTTTCAAAGACGTAACTAGAAGAATCAGAATTTGTAATCAATTTACAGGATCTAGAGAGATTAATACAAATAAACTTTGACGAAAATAATCACGAATTGTGAACTTATAAAGTGTGTACTGAGAATGTGTAGTGAATGTAATAATTGATTTCATAATAGAGAATCTATGAGCCTTAAAAAAAGTCTTAAAGAGTTATTCGAGTATTTAGTTCCCTAATATTGTCCCAGAATATTCTAAAAGTGAAAAAATACATCTAACAGTTTTGGTCATGAGAAACATATGGTGAAATTTTCTAAAGAATAATTCTACAAAGGAAAAGGATCAGGCAAAAACAGTATCTTTGTGATGGGCGTCAAATTATCTGAACTACCGGGACTCAATGATTCAAGTTTTTATTCTTTGGTTTATTAAATGTCAGCCCCTGAGAAATGGATTATCATGCTCAAACATTACAAAAAGTCTTTAAGCTTAAATGAAATACAGAACCAATATTTACAGTGAAAAATTCAACAAAGATATAAAATTTATTAACTGCAAAGAAGTACCAGGTCTACCAACTTAATTTTCATACTGAGGTGACAAATAGAATTTTCAACCTATACATCCAACACAACTGTGAAAATCAAGATGTAAATCTAGAGCTTAAAAGTCATAAGTTAAAACCTACTATAAAACGAAGTCAACACAACTGTCTCCCTAGTCACCAAACCAAAGGATGTCGCCGCCCAGTCGTAGATGACATCAATGTGAGGGCTCTGTCTGCTGTGGTCGTCACTACATTACATTTGCTAAATTTACTCTTAATGAACCCAATCATTGGTTCCCAAGCTTTACTAAGATTACATACTTTTAGAGAATACCGGGCCACACTCAACATAGGGCGAGGAGAAGTTACATTGTGAAAAGACTACCAAGATACAGTTTTTGGAACAGGCCATTAGAGCCCAGATTCCAGCCCAAAGCTTGCATCTTGTTAGTTGTGAAAAGAGAGGAATAGTGCTGGACGTGTGGCTGTGTCGGCACATCCCACAGAGACACACCATGGCATGTGGAAGAGACAGCAGTGCAAGAAATCCACAACACCATATGTGTCAGTATAAGCACGATAGGTGGCTTTCCCGAAGGGATAGAATCAATCTTCAGTAAATATTACACTAAAAGAATTCTTAGTATGCCTTCAAAGTCAAGGAACACCAGAAAGTTTATGATCATCATACCATATTCCCATGATTCAAAAGCCAAAGGTCACACAAGAGATCAAATGAATCTTGAAAGAAGTTGTTATTCAACCCACCACATCGACCTACAACTCGCCCGTCAATACGGTAGGGAAAAGTGATGGGTGCATAAGAAAAAAGCTCGACTAATTACACTGATCAAGAGAGAAACCAACGGCCCAGAAACATTCAAATAACTGCTCCAACTTCTATGAAGTGAACGTCTTTTGCTGTCTAGATCTACGATTGTGCTTCTGGAAAATAATGCTTCACACAGAATGTCAACAGACAGCAGCCCAGTGTATCATCCTTGTAGTGAGTAGCACACTATTAGCACGTGGAGCAGTAGCAAGAAGAAAAACAACAGCCAGAAGCTGAAGTGTCTGTCGCGGACCTGCTGGGGCAAATAGAGCAACAACAACAACAAGAATAAGAAGAGCAGCAACAGCAGCAGCTTCGATGACAACAACGAGATAAAAAAAAAAAAAAATAAAAAAAAAAAAAAAGAAATCGGAGCCCTCCAACACCAGCAGGAAGAGGCAGAGATAGGAAGCCGAAGTGTGTGTCCTGGAGCTGCTGAGGCAAATGGAACAACAACAACAGCAGCAGCAGCAGCTTCGACAACAACAACCAGATAAAAAGACGAAGTGCCCCCCCCCCCCCCCGAATACCAGAAGAAAGGGCCGCCACAGTTCTTCCACTGCTAAATGATCGGGCATGTGGCTCACCACTGCTCGTTTCCAGAGGTATATGTGAATTGCGCCGGTAATCACACTGCAGAGGATGCAGCCAGCAACATGCATTCACTGCAATGGTCGCACGTGGTGAGTTATTGTGGCTGCAACAAAATCAAAGCTGCGATAGCTCACCAGTGCGGGCTGCCACACAAGCAGCCGGCCGGCCGCTATCGATGGTACGCGACTGGGGGCATGCAGGGAGCAGCCACCGAAGGCATTTAAAGGAACTGAGGACAACATTTTTTGGTAAATGTTTATACTGTAAAACAATTTGAATTTTCTCAATGAATTTATTTGTAAAGACCAAACACTTTTTAAAATTCAGTTTCCCTTGCCATTTATGGTAACTTTTTAACATAAATTTTGAAGTGTCTGCTAAGTAAAGGAGGAGGTCCATCTTTGAAGTTTTGTGTGTGTGTGTGTGTGTGTGTGTGTGTGTGTGTGTGTGTTTTGAGGGTTTGTTCATATTTTGAACAGAGTACACATATTCCTTGGCATTAAAGTGGATTTGCGTCTGAGGCAGAATCTGAAGTACAATGTTTCATATACATTTCATTTTAGTGAGGCATATAAAATATTACCAACATGTAAATTTGTAACCCTATGAATTACTTATGAACATATTTAAAGCTCTCTCCCCTATGATTGACTTAAAAGATGCTTTGAAAAAATTCAAAACTTTTTTTTGCAAATCCCTGTGTGATTGAGAAATTTAATGGCGAGACGGAACAGCACTATTTGACCTACAAAATGCTTTAATTAAGCAATAAACAATTGAGTACTAATGTGAGTCTCACGACTTTTTCTTTTTATAAAAATCAAAACAGTACAGTGTGGTGTTAAACTGTAGTGTTAAACTTCATATGAGGTGAAAGGTTTGAAACAATGTACAGTGAATAGAAATACTGAGAGTCGTACTGTACTGTTTTGGTAGCAAGAGTAAATGTTAATATACTAAACCACCCTGTATTGAAGCGGATAAAGCAAACAAAAATTACTCCAATTGACCAAGCCATTTCTCAGTTTTAGCAAATCTAACGCAAACATAATTTTTCTATATATGTATAAAAAAGTTTATAGTTAATCGAACCAAGATATATCAAGAAAAAAATTTAATTACGTTTAGTAAAAATGTTTGTAATTTTACAAAGCATAAATGGCTAATATGTGACAGTCGGTGCATGCTGCACTGGGTTTCGGACGTAGCACTACTCTGTCAAGGTTATCAATGAGCGCCCAGTCCTGTACCTTAGTCGACCGTGGATAGGCCACCATCGCAAGCTCACTCGATAGCACTACGAGGCAGTGGACTATACCCCAGTGGTCATCCAGTCAACTAGCTATTACAGCCTATCGGTGTGACGTGACACGGACTTGGTGTGAGGCCTTGTATCTGGATGGTGTTGCTAGGACGCGGCAACTAGAAGACGGAGCTGTATCGTTGTTTACTAACCTAAGGACAAACACACATACTCATGCCCCAGGGAGGACTCGAACCTCGAACGGCGAGCAACTGCGCGCTCCTTATGCTAAGGACAACAAATACACTCACCCATGCAACAGGGAGTACTCGAAACTCCGACGGCGAGCAGCAGTAAGCTACGCAGCTAGGTGCCTTGGAACACACAGCCACGCCACCACAGTGAGTGATTAGGTTGGTGACAGTAACAACAAGATAGAAAATCTTTGCCAAGATATTCGGACCATATAGAATGACTCGATTAGTCAGTCGTACAGACCATATGCTCCTGCTCTGTAATTGACAGATTCTTGTATGTAATTGCCCTCGTAAAGCCAAGATTTCATGACAAAACATTTGCGTTATCACGCATGTAATACTTCCGTCAGGGACAACTTTCTTCAGGGCAGTTGCTTTCATGCACACCATGCAGCCTCCAGCCTAGAGCACAGTAGTCCAGCGTCCCACTGGCCTGGGGAGTGGGACGGAGCTATCAGGAGGCACCCCAACTTTCACTTCTCCACCAGCTGCTGCCCTGCATTATCTAGCCCCACCCTGACTTTAGGAGCGTCCAGATAAATGGCAACAATGGACGCAGATACCAGGGGAGTCGTTTCGAAAAAACAGCAACGACATCGCAGATAAACCGTGGACGGGAAGAAGACAAGCAAACCCCTGCAGTGCACACATGTGTGAGTGGTAGAGAGGCTGACTTGCAGTATAGATAAAGTGGTTCGACAAAAACAATATTTCTGCCCAGGGAAAAAGACACTGATAAGTGGAATATCAGACAGGCCTAACACAGCTGCCACAAATAACTGTTTTGTTGAACTGAGAATGCAGAAGGCAACACGCTTGAAATGCGGGAAAGACGCTGGTTCACGAGTCATCTCAACGCACAGAAAAATTTCCACCTGCGACAGCCACGTGGTCATGAAAACAGTGATCAGCTATTGGATGGCATTGCGAAACCAACCCACCTATCACAAAGCCAAAGAGATGCAAAATTGTACAGGAAACTGTAGCTGGAAAGTGAGGGGGACTTGTTGGGCAACCTCCAAAGAGAAAACTTTGTCCATTGCTGGAGAAGTGAGGAGACATATAAGTAGCTCCCACCTGTGCAGACACGGGACTGTGTCGACTACGCTCGGGGGTCGCGTCGCGCCGCACAACCACAGAGCAGGGTAGGTGCGCGCGTGTGTGTGTGTGTGTGTGTGTGTGTGTGTGTGTGCACGCGCATGTGCGTGTGTGTGCACTTGAGTCGCGTGGGTGAATGAGTAGTCTTGCTCAAGCAAGAGTAGCAACCGGCATACTGAATCATACCAGCGAACTTGTACTACAGTTATGGACAGGTCTGTTGTGACATTCCACCTTCATGGAAGGAAGACAAAGGGTTAGGCTTGGTGTCTGCCCGTGACTTGGGTATAATTCTGTAGGAGTGGTGATTAATTTCCTGGGAGTGACTTCGGAACAAAAATGGATGCATTATTCACATCACATTCGGTACCCTGAGAAGTCTCCCTATCGCACTCCAACAGCCTAACTGGATCAGAGCTCTTTGGGTTGTTAAAGTGGACTGTTGCTAAAGACCACTGTAATTGTGCCTTCTGTATATTTGTAAAATAAGTTTTTAATAATTTGTCTGTCAAGCTTAAAATTTGTGCTGGGTATTAACTCGAAGTAGACGCAGTTGATGCTAGCTATGATTGTAATATTAAAGTTGTTTTGGTATAAAGGCAATGTAGAGTTGGGTGCCGAGGTCTAGATGGGGAACTGCCTCGCGCATTTGTGCACAGTGCCTTAATGCGCTCGGCCGCTCCACCGCGGCGATGCAGACATTCAGGGCTTATGAAGTAAGTCGCTATCCAACTGTCAATGGATCATTAATAGCTGCAATCATGGGGTCCAAAACACCATACACCTCTACTTTGAGAAGAGGTCAAATTTTAGAAACTGCTGTCTGCAAGGCAGTAAGGAATAAATTGAAAAAACATTTCACACTTAATGGACTTTTTCTTTCAAAGGCTACTCCAGATGGAATATGCGAAGAAAGGAAAAACAAATGATATGATATTGAATATGTTAGTAATTTACTTAACTTTAGTTAGCTTCCTTTTGGTAAACTACTATTTTCCCACTTCTGTCTCAATGCACTTCTTTGTGAAATGTATTTCATTTGTTAAATAAAATTCTTTATTGAAAATAAATCAGAAACCATTAGTAGCACTTGTTTAGGTTTTATTAGCCAGGTTTTAGGCTGGTATGAGCCCGTACTTCAGATAGTCAATACAGACTGAGTCCAAGTTTAGTAAACTTGATCATCTTTGTCTTTTGATATACCCAGTTCGAGAAGTACTACAGTCACAGTCTTTTTCTGCGATGTTCTTGGCAATAGAATTTTGATGGCAAAACTCCTTTTAACGAGAGTAACCGCTTACCGAAGCCCAATCTGTACTTATTGTAGTTTTCTATGTCCCCTCTCCAGCTGTAATATCAAATTCCAGTTACTGTAAATCATAACTTTGAGACAGGTGGTGAAATATTGTGACATCTACTTGGCACATGATATATTTAAATCTCACGGGCATTCCACAGTATTTAGAACTTCCATTCAGTGTGGTCTACATGCCTGATGAGTGCTGCCATCTCCTGTAGCAACTAGAAACTACCTGAGTATACTCTACACCTGTATGGAAAAATCATTGTTTAGTGCCACTTCAGACATTAAAGACCATTCTGCAGAAACTTTGCATTCCTGACAATGAAGCAAGCAGTCCAGTGTAGTGGAGGTGAGTATAGTTCAAAGTATTATATGTTGAGGCTGCCTGTGTTAAAAATCATAGTTGTAACACATATATTTCCTAACATTTCTCACTGAAATATTGTAAAAGTGAAGACACAGGGTAAAACATTGTGACACAATGGCACTGTCTCAAAGTTGTCTTGTCATACCACAAATCACATTTCATAATGCAGCAATAAGTTACAAATTTTGCTGAAGATTACCAGATTACGAAATACAGTGAAACCTCTATATAACGTTCCTCCATATAATGTTTTCCTCTTTATTACGTCTACTTCTTCCGGTTCTGACTAAAATCCCATATACAATGCTAAATTTTCCTCTATACTACGTTTCCTCTACACAACGATTTACTTCATGTAACACTCGTATTTTTGGGACCCTAATCAATTATTTCCCTCTTTATAACATTTAAGCCATTGGATGTAGATGCTTTATTTTCTGTTCTGTGAACGTGAGTCACACCTCAGTTCATGTCAGCGTCCAAGTCACGTGAGACGCATTGCACACCGTGGTGTAATCAAACGCTAACGAAAGTCGATAGCAGTTCCGTCGGTCATCGATAACTGTGTGTGACGTCGACTAAGGGAGATGTGACCAAATCTTGGTGTAATCGAACGCTAATGAAAGTCGATAGCAGTTCCAGCGGTCTTCGATAACTGTGTGACGTTGACCACATTTGCACGAGGTGCTTGTGAATCGAATTTAATGTTATCCAATCCCACATTGTACTTGCCGTATTTGTATGTGTCTTTGATGCCATTTTATTGTTTTTACTGTGAGCAAAGTGTGAACATTAATTAAAAACCGAGTGGATATATAGATGTGTGCAGTGAATTACAGGAAAGTGTACATCAGCCACTAACCACTGTGACTTTTTTGGGTTTTCTTTGAATAACGGACATGGCTGAGAAACCTAAGAAGATTTCGATCGCGGAAAAAATTTCTATAATCAAAGAAATAGAGGCCAATCCTGGTATGAGTCAGGTGGAGCTGGCTAATAATTTGAAACTGGCCCCTTCGACTCTAAATATGATTTGGAAAAATAAATTGTCCATACTGGAAGCCGCTGAGAAGTGTGGGAATTCAAAGCGTATGCAGATGAAACCTTCAACCTATATGGAACAAGTGTTAATAACTTGGTTTCAACAAGCACATGCCGCAAATATCCCCATAAATGGAACAATTTTGAAAGAAAAGGCGCTGCAAATAGCTTTGCAGTTAGGGCTCGAGAATTTCAAAGCTTCAAATGGTTGCACTGACAAATTTCGACAGCGGCATGGTGTTGTGTACAAAGTAGAATGTGGGGAGAGTGGAAGTGTAGATGAACACACTGTTGAACAATGGTTAAAGATTCTCCCTACTCTTATAACCAGCTATGAACTATGGGACATTTTTAATGCCGACGAAACTGGCATATTCTTTAATTTAGTGCTGGACAAGACATTTACTTTTCGTGGGGAAAATTGCCATGGTGGTAAACAAAGCAAGGAGAGCCTTTGGTGTGTACAAACACCGATGGCAGCGAGAAAATGAAACCATTGATCATCGGGAAGCCAAGAAATCCAAGGAGCTTTAAACACATTTCTACGTTTCCGTGTAACTACACAAGTAATACAAAGGCATGGATGACAAGCGAAATATTTTTAAATTTTCTTAGAGAATTTGATGCCAAAATGGGGAGTGCAGTAGAAAAGTGTTGCTGTTTATAGATAGATGTGCGGCACATCCCCCAGGTACCTCATTTCTGAGAAATGTGAAAGTTGTTTTTCTGCCACCCAATTGCACCAGTCGTCTGCAACCTTTGGATTTGGGCATAATACATGCCTTGAAGCTGAAATACAGGACATCTCCAGTAAGGAAAGCTTTGAATGCCAGAGACCAAACAAAGCCAAGAAGCCAGAATAACTCAAAGCTCAAATTAAATATCTTGCAAGCTATGAATTTGATCATGCATTCGTGAAAGGAAGTTAGTGCTGAAGCAATAAAAAACTGTTTCAAGAAAGCTGGGTTCCACGAGATAGAGATGGTTGCACCAGTGGAAGAAGCTGATACCAGTAATGAATTGCAAGAGTTTCATGAATTAGTTGGAAATAATTCTGTCAGTTTTGAGAACTTTGTAACAATACATGATGATGTGGCAACCACGGGAGTGCTGAGTGTTGAAGAACTGAATGCCGAGAGAGCTGTGGAAAGTGAAAATAAAAGTGATAGTGAGACAGATGATGACCCTGTGCCCTCATATGCTAAGGCAGCTGAAGGTTTCGAAACATTCAAGAGGTTCATGATGGCCCATAAACTTGAGGACACAACATTATCAAAACTCTCTGATGTTGAGCATGAAATGGTTCTGATCCAGTCCAGACTGAATAGGAAGCACACATCCTTGCTTGACTATTTTAAAAATTGTAGTTGTATCAAATCATAAATTTTTGTAAACATTTCCTTAAAGTTCTATTTATAATTGTTAAAGTAATTTTCTTGCAACTAATTTTCTTTAATGTGTACCATTTACTGTGTGTTTCGGGTTACTGTATACTCTCAGCAGGCATTCCAGCTTAAAGTGGACCTAAGGGGTGATTTTCTTTTTTTTTTTTTTTTTAATTGACCTACATAATAAAATTGCTGTTCATAGAAAGCTTAAACATTGTCTTTCTTCCAAATGAGCCTTTTAAAAATACTGCATGTAGTACTTTAAGTTCTAGAAATATTTAGTTTTGGTTGCGTTTCAACAGAATACATAACAGTAAATTTCTCATCACAATGTTGTCTTCCTTCTACTGAAAATAGCTGCAAAAATGATTATTTAACCGCAACAGGAAGTTAGAGAAGACTACTACAGATATTCTGAGGGTAAGACAATAAAGGATTGAAAGGTAATTATAATCTTCTACAAGCCTCATGTGACTAACTAGCATTACAAAAAATGAGAAAAGTGTCTATAAATACCTAATTTAAAATAGCAGGATATCGCATTTTTAGGAAAGATGACTAAACATGTGGCATTTTAGAAACTACAACATAATTATGAAAATATTTCATAATTATCCAATGATTTGCTGTAATGGTGTTACATATTTTTTGTACTGGACGTTAAATGATTTGGTGTTGAGAATGACATAGCATCTATGTGTGGTTTCCAGATGAAATATTACATAAACTTAACAAATTACATAAATATTCTAGACCTTATAGCCACAAAGAGGCCTGAACTTATTAACGATGCCTGTGTAGAGACAGGAATTAGTGATCATGATATCGTCATAGCGTCGATGGTGACCAAAGTTCATAAACCAGTCAAGAAGGCTAGGAGCGTGTTTTTGTTGGGAAGAGCCGACAAGCAAATGTTACGACCGCACTTAGAAAATGAATGGGCATCGTTTAATTCTGGGACTATGGATGTAGAGGAATTGTGGACTAAATTTAAGTGCATTGTTAATAAAGGGTTAGAGAAATATGTGCCAGTAAAGACGATTAAGGATGGAAAAGATCCACCGTGGTATAATAATAATGTTAGAAAGCTGCTGAGAAAGCAAAGGCTGTTGCACTCTCGATTCAAAAAAGAACATGCAAATGATGACAGGCAAAAGTTAGTAGAGATTCGTGCGTCTATAAAAAGATCGATGCGTGAAGCATACAATAATTATCACAGCCATACCTTAGCAAAAGATCTTTCCGAGAACCCGAAAAAATTCTGGTCCTATGTAAAATCGATAAGCGGGTCAAAGCCCACTGTCCAGCCACTAGTTGATCATTCCGGGGCAGTAATAGAAGAAAGCAAACGGAAAGCTGAAGTTCTAAATTTAACCTTTAAGAAATCTTTCACGCAGGAGGACCGCACAAATATACCAGCGTTTGATCAACATACTAATTACGAAATGGGGGACATAGCAATAGGTATTTCCGGTGTAGAGAAGCAGCTGAGACAGCTAAATACGAAAAAGTCTGCTGGTCCGGATGGAATACCAGTTCAGTTTTACAAAGACTATTCTGCGGCATTGGCCCCCTACTTAGCTTGCATTTATAGTGAATCTTTAATTCAGTGCAAAGTTCCTAGTGATTGGAAAAAAGCGCAGGTGACTCCCGTTAATAAGAAAGGAAAGAGAACTGACCCATACAATTACAGGCCAATATCGTTGAGATCGGTTTCATGTAGAATTTTAGAGCATATTCTCAGTTCGAATATAGTAAATTTCCTTGAAACATAAAAGCTTCTTTCCATGAATCAGCACGGGTTTAGGAAACATCTTTCATGTGAAACTCAGCTTGCCCTTTTCTCACATGATATCTTGCGAGTCATGGACGAAGGGCAACAGGCGGATTGTGTTTTTCTCGACTTCAAAAAGGCGTTCGACGCGGTGCCACACTGCAGACTGATAACGAAGATACGAGCTTATGGAATAGGTTCACAGATTTGTGAGTGGCTGGAAGACTTCCTAAGTAATAGAACGCAGTACGTTGTTCTCGACGGCGAGTGTTCATCAGAGACGAGTGTATCATCAGGCGTGCCCCAGGGGAGTGTGATAGGACCGCTATTATTTTCTATCTATATAAATGATCTGATGGTCAGAGTAAGTTGTAATTTGCGGCTGTTTGCTGATGATGCTGAGGTGTATGGGAGGGTGTCGTCTGTAACTGACTGTAATAGCATACAGGTTGACTTAGACAAAATTTCTAGTTGGTGCGAAGAATGGCAGCTAGATCTCAATGTAGAAAAATGTAAGGTGAAGCGCATGAGTAGAAAAAACAATCCTATAATGTTCGAATACAGCATTAGTAGTGAGCTTCTTGATGCTGTCGCGTCGTTCAAATATCTAGGCGTAACATTGCAGAGCGATATGAAATGGAACGAGCATGTAAGGACAGTTGTGAGTAAGGCGGACAGCTGATTTCGATTTATTGGGAGAATTTTGGGAAGATGTACTTCACTTGTAAAAGAGACCGCGTATAAAACGGTTGTACGACCACGTCCTGAGTATTGCTCAAGTATTTGGGACCCGCAGCAGATCGGTTTGAAGGAAGACATAGAGGCGGTTCAGAGGCGAGCAGCTAGATTTGTTACCGGTAGGTTCGACCAGTGCGCGAGTGTCACGGAAATGCTGCGGCAACTCAATTGGGGATCGCTGGAAGAAAGACGACGTTCTTTTCATGAATTTCTGTTAAGTAAATTTAGAGGGCCGGAATTTGAAGCTGAGTGTAGTAGGATCTTGCTGCCGCCTACTTACATTTCGCATAAAGATTACAAAGACAAGATAAGAGAAATTAGGGCTCGTACAGAGGCATATAGGCATTCTTTTTTTCCTCGTTCAATTTGGGAGTGGAATAGGAAAGGAAATGCCTAGTAGTGGTACAGTGTACCCTCCGCCATGCACCTTACGGTGAATTGCGGAGTATGTATGTAGATGTAGAAATATAATTTAAGTGCCATGGCTTGGAATTTTATTTAAATTTTTGTAATCTAATACCTTAAATGTGATAATTTTGAGCTTGTTATGCTTGCAAATGTAACAGCCATTACAATGGAATGCCTATTGGTAAAATTTGACTAGATTTGGAAGTCTTCCTCTTTATAGGGCGTCACACCGGTGTATAGGGTAATGAATAGAATCAACAATGAATTGGTCCAAACCGGCACTGTTTTCTTGACATTTGATCACGTGACTACCTCCCAAGATCAAAGCTGGTTATGAGGTTCTCAACGTCTGACCTAATATCCCCAATCCCACCCGCTGCTACCAGTGTCAGCGTTACAACTATACCAGGCAGTCGCGTTAAAATCCAGCTAAATACGTCAAATGCTGCAGAGATGCCCATGAGGGTGACTGTCCACCTCCTCCTCCTCCTCGCTGCCTAAACTGCACAGGTAACCACCACGCCTCCTCTCGTGACTGTCCCATCTATCGTGACGAGCGAGCGATTCACAAAATATGGGTGAAGGAAAAAATGACACAGCTTGAAAGGAAAATGTATACCAGTTGTAAACAGAGTATGTTAGTATCTGGGACTTTCAGCTCAGTTGTTGCCACTCCACGACAAATGCGAGACATATCTACACAGACAAGCGACCTACAGTTTAGTGCTGCTGTGGAGCCGACACCCAATCACATGACGGCATCATCTCCATCTCCTGCCACGAGCACACACTGTCCTACCAAACCTCTGCTTGCACCTGTGAAATCTCTTGCCTCACAGACAGAGACACGGAAATCCAAGAAGGATTATACTCGTGACAACTTAATGCACCCATCTAGCTCACAACCGTCTGGGTCTTCAACTGATAACTGCAACAGTTCAAAGGAGACAGGCAGGGAGAGGAAATCTTCCCCTTTCTTCCTCCCGCCATTCCTCTTCCACAACGTCATCTAGTGACACCCTCTGCCGGACAGCCTCTGCGACACCAAGGCGCACTGCCAGTGGTTGTTCAGGTGGCCTACCTCAGGCTGGCTCTGAAGTCACTGTCGAATTAATAGACCAGGATCCTCCACTTTTAGCTCCAACTAAATGCAAGTGTTCACATTTTGGTCCTCCACAGTCCTAGGGGTGACTGTTCATTTAAGATCTTTTCAGTTTTCATTTCACTATGGTTATCCTTCAATGGAACATTCGCGGCATCCTATCACAAAATGTCGTACATCTACATCTACAACCATACTCCACAAGCCACCCGACGGTGTGTGGCAGAGGGTACCTTGAGTACCACTATCGATTTTCCCTCCTATTCCAGTCACATATTGTTCGCAGAAAGAAGGATTGTCGGTATGCCTCTGTGTGGGCTCTAATCTCTCTGATTTTATCCTCATGATCTCTTCATGAGATATACGTAGGAGGGAGCAATATACTGCTAGATTCCTCAGTAAAGCTAAGTTCTCGAAACTTCGACAAAAGCCCATACCGAGCGACAGAGCATCTTTCCTGCAGAGTCTTCCACTGGAGTTTAGCAATCATCTCCGTAATGCTTGCACGATTACCAAATGATCCTGTAACGAAGCGCGCTGCTCTCCGTTGGATCTTCTCCACTTCCTCTATCAATCCCACCTGGTACAGATCCCACACCGGTGAGCAGTATTCAAGCTGTGAACTGTAACTTACTTCCTTTGTTTTCGGACTGCATTTCCTAAGAAATCTCCCAATGAATCTAAGTCTGGCATCTGCTTTGCCGATGATTGATTTTATATGGTCGTTCCATTTTGAATCCCTCCTAAATGACTACTCCCAGATAATTTATGGAATTAACTGCTTCCAGTTGCTGACCTGCTATAGTGTAGCTAAATAATAAAGGATCTTTCTTTCTGTGTATTCACAGCACATTACACTTGTCTACATTGAGCTTTAATTGCCCCTCCCTGCACCATGCGTCAATTCGATGCAGATCCTCCTGCATCTCAATACAATTTTCCATTGTTACAACCTCTCTATATACTACCGCATCATCCGCAAAAAGCCTCAGTGAACTTCCGATGTTATCCGCAAGGTCATTTATATATATTGTGAACAGCAACGGACCCACGACACTCCCCTGTGGCACACCTGACATAAAAAATCTAATGTTTGTATAGTTTATGGGACTTAACTATGGGGTATTCAGTCCCTAAACTTACAAACTACTTACGAACTAGGACGGCACAAATATCCATGCCCGCGAGGGGATTCGAACCCCCGACCGTAGTGGCCGTGCAGACCGTGACTGAAGCGCGTCAGTCTCCTCGGCCACCGCGGCCGGCCACCTGACATAACTCCTACTTCGGAAGACTTCGCTCCATTGAGAATGACCTGCTGCTTTCTGTTATCTAGGAATTCCTCAATCCAACCACACAATTGGTCTGATAGACCATATGCTCTTACTTTGTTCATTAAACGTTTGTGGGGAACTGTATCAAACACCTTACGGAAGTCGAGAAACACAGCATGTACCTGAGAACCCGTGTCTATGACCCTCTGAGTCTCGTCGACGAATAGTGCGAACTGGGTTTCACACGAACGCCTTTTTCGAAACCCATGCTGATTCATACAGAGCAGATTCTTAGTCTCAAGAAATGTCATTATATTCGAACATAATACATGTTCCAAAATTCTACAACTGACCGACGTTAGAGATATAGGCTTATAGTTCTGCACATCTGTTCGAGGACCCTTCTTGAAAACGAGGATGACCTGCGCTATTTTCCAATCTTTCAGAACGCTATGCTCTTCTAGAGACCTACAATACACTACTGCGAGAAGGGGGGCCAGTTCCTTCACGTACTCTGTGTAAAAACGAACTGGTATATCATCAGGTCCTGCGGCCTTTCCTCTTTTGAGCGATTTTGTTTTTCTATCCCTCTGTCAATTATTTCGATATCTGCCATTTTGTAATCTGTGTGGCAATCTAGGGAAGGAACTACAGTGCAATCTTCCTCTGTGAAACAGCTTTGGAAAAAGACATTTAGTAATTCCGCCTTTAGAGTGTTGTCCTGTTTCAGTGCCATTTACGTCACAGAGTATCTGGACACTTCGTTTTATCCACCTACCGCTTCGTCATAAGACCAAAATTTCTTAGGATTTTCAGCCAAGTCAGTACAAAGAACTCTACTTTCGAATTTGTTGAACGCCTCTCGCATAGCCCTCCTCACGCTACATTTCGCTTCGTGTAATTTTTGTTTGTCTACAAGGCTTTGGCTATGTTTATGTTTGCAGTGAAGTTCCCTTTGCTTCTGTAGCAGCTTTCTAATTCGGTTGTTGTACCACAGTGGCTCCTTTCCATCTCTTATGACCAGCTTAATCAAAAACAACTGCCACTGCTAGTGAATGTCATTTTGAAATGTATCGGTTTTCCTTTTCTTTTGTATTTAATGTAAAAAGACTGTCATGTATTAGTAGATGATGCATTGTGAAGTTAATTTGCAAGCAGTACGACACAACGTGCAGTGCAGTACAAAAAAGTTTCACCTTGTCTCTTAGACCAACAAGTTTAAAATTACTGGAATGCGGGACCACTTTTGGCATTTTGCGGGACATTTTCAGTACTTATGGGGCATTCATTAATTATGTGCGGTTCTTTTTTTTGGGGGGGGGGGGGGGAGGGAGTGGCTGACCCAATCTCACGTGGGGGAGAGGGAAGTCTCGGCACATATCACACAAATTTTTCCCGCAATAAACAGTGTAAAACGGCAAGATAACAGAGTTGAATTACATAAAACATGTTTCACATCTAAAATATGGCTAAATCTTAGACAATAATATTTATCTGCGTTATGCGAACATCGATAGTAACATAGTAGGCAAATTCCGGTGTTAAACAACATAGTGTGAATCACAATTTTGTCACACAAATGACTGTTACAGTTTTAATGACGCATTGATATGCATTTGCTGATTACCTCTGCCCCTAGAGGATCACAATACCACGAGTTTCTCGCATGTGTAGCCAGCACCAAGAGCTAAAAACGTTCTGGTACAATGCCCCCAAGCGTGTTCACACCATGTCAACATTGACAGTCTGCAGGGGCTCGTGTCTTTTGGCTTGCCCCATTCAACAACAAGTGGCATGTATTCTCGGCCAGTGAAAGGCAGGTTGTGGTGAACACTGCTGAGTAGGAGCCGAGTGGCAGCAACATGTGGACAGGTGTGCATCTGCTGTATTTACTATTTGTGTCAATAAACGTTTAGTGACGGCACATCCAACTTTGTCATGTATTCAGAATGAGTTGTTATAATTATTACTTGGCCTATGTGAAAAGATGAAGAGCTGCCAGGAAAAGGTTGTGGAATGCAGCGAAGGAGAGGTTCCAGAAAAACGAAGACTTGTTGGCACTGCATGTTCAACATGAAATCCAACAGCTCCTCAGAGAAGCGACAGAGAGAAAGGCCCAGAACACTATGGCATTCCTAAAAAATGTAAGCTAAACACCTTTTTTTCTCTTTTATGCACAAGACTTCTCAAGATCTTGATTTGGAGGGTGAATACTCAAGCACCATTTAAATGGGTTTTCATCACCGCAAACAGTTTTGCACAATTCAAATTGCCCACAATAATCATCGTCTTTAACTGGCCCAATCCAACCATGGAATTCTTGTTTTTTCTCTCATTAATTCTGTACTTCTGGTTTCTGTTAGTGCAATGGTTTAGTTAAGCTTTCACCTCTCCTTTTTTCCGGAGTTCCAGAGCTTTTTCTCTTGCTTTTTTTTCATCACTGTCAAATTTATGCCCTTACAATACCTAACTCAGTTCAGATAATTTTTTCATATATTTGCACCTCAATTTTAAACTATAATACCCGTACAAAAAGTCATGATTAGTTACCGGACTGAAATAGTTAAGACACAAACGAAAGTCACAAAGTGTCAGTGACTGTCAATTATTAACTTAGGTCTGCTTGACTCCATTATTGCTACAATACCATAGTGGAGTAGCAGCAAGAACTCCATTGTTGAATATGAAAGACAAGCGTGGAGGGTAGTTGCAGTCTTAAACATCAATTGCCGTATGCAAAAAATAAAATGCAAGCGGTGAAATTCTTGATGATATAGTGAAAGCTAACAACGTATCAGAGTATTTTTAGTCCAATTTCCTATACTGCACTAGCAAAATGCTGTTTATATCTCATTGGTGGCTGTAAGCATGTGAGAGACTACATTCTAAACCGGGCGTGGGCAACTTTTCATGATCTGCGGACCGGATTCACACACTTCATCAAGCTCGTGGGCCATCTAGTCTGATGGAGTAAAGGTGTGTTGACAATGGCATAAAAAATTATGTCATTTGACCACCATTAACTTACGTCAAGGAAGATTCTAGTGTAAACATCAATAATTTATGTGTCACCACACGACAAAGTAAAAATCATTTCAAATTCGCAATGACACTTCACTCAATATCAAAACAAATACCCACCATCTTGATTTGAATGATTCCAAAGCTGCAGCAGTAATTGATGTTTTTATGCATTTATCCCTGCGTATTACGAAAAATGTGATTTTCATTTGCACATCTCTTTACAGAAATCTCAAAAATATGTCGTTTTAAGTTTGATTTGTTGGTCCAAAGGGATAGTTTGTGCGATTTCATAATACAGGCATAAAATCAGTTAATTTGCGTACGTGATGATTTATTATACACTGTATGTACAAGTAAAGTGTCACTGAGCGATTACTGATAGGTGACTTGTGGTTACACAACAAAAATGCCGTGCTTTTCCTTGTATGCATTCAATGAAGAGCTCTCACACAAAATTACTAAATCAAACTATCTTCTTAATTTGTCAGTCTCATGTCTTCAACACAATGTCGTCATTCCAGGGATACACAAAGATCACCAAGATTGTTCTGATTAGGCTGGGACAAGCCTTCAAAGTGTTCAAAATGTGGAATGGCAGGGCAGGCTGGGTCAAGCACTCAAAATTGTCAAAACGTGAAATCCGCTGGATGGGACAATAATCAGCAGCAAAGAGATCAACTGGTGGGTTGTTTGCCCACCATTTAATTCCCTTTTTTACCTCTTTGAATCAAAATGTATTTCGCTCAACAGGTGCACCGAAATGGACAATGAGGATGAAGTCATTTCTAGTTCCCCACTATCTACTGTGTATACCACCCCAGCGCAAGACATTATTGGGTAAAAAAGATTGCAAAACTGCGTGTGGAGCTGGATTTGATGCAAAGGCACAAAGGGTCTCTCAACGCTGACAGCACTGAACATGAAAAAGCACGTATGCTGTGTCAGAAAGTCGACGATTGTGAAAGGATTCTCAAGATTAAGGAAAAGCAGAGTGTTTGAAATGAATCACAGGAAAAATAAGAGGCAAAAAATTATTGAGTTTTGTTCTAAGAATCTCGATGTGGCGAAGTCATTGACGCCTAGTACTGCCCATGGACATCCACGCTTAGAAGAAGAGCAGCCTGAATTGCTGAAAGCAATAGTTATTTAGCTATGTTTGGTGCATCTGCTGAGGAGCGGCATCATTGTGAGATAGTTCACACTGTTCATACACTTTCCAGGGCTCACTGATAAATATTGAACCCCAGCTCAATTAGTCTAAGTGCTATGTATGTTCAACTGCTACCTAGACGGCCAGATATGCTCCAGGCTAAACACCACCATCAGTGAAGCTGAGCCGTCCTGAAGCACGCCAAGATCAATACTTTTGTGTTGCCTCCATAAGGTTGCTGGAGACAGTAGCCTCAGTACCTGGCCCTGACTTGAACTTTTTATCTCAGGATTATAAAAATCTTGACTGATAATACTGATGTAAATATTTCCAAAGTTGATGAAAAGGTAGCCACACATTTTGGAATGTATGTGTTTAACGTTATTTTTGCACTGATACTATGGTCTTACGGTGAACATTATATTTATTTTTTCAGTGCCCAGTTCATCTGTTTTACTAAGCACTATTACAGCATTCCCAGCCCTAATAAGTTAAAAGGCAAACTATGATGGAGTGAAAGCTGAAAATCTGCTGTTGAAGAAGCAAATAAATAAAGCAACATAGTGTGTGTGACATGAAAGAAAAATAGTGCATTTAGAGACTTTAGTGTGTGGTTTACAGAAAAGACAGATTCAGTTTCAGATTCATTACTAAATAATGAGAATGTTACTGATATATTGAAAGAACTTTTAGAAGTGTGATCCAGTGGTTAAGGTGTCAAAATACTCTGAAAAAATTAGGAAGTTTGCTCTTACACATTTTCATTCTGCACAGGCACAGTTACTTGAGAAAATTTACAAAATTGTCCCACCCAAGAACACTTTGCCAGTGGGCAATGTCTGTGGGTAGCTATCTGGGATTTATACAAGAAAGTTTTATGAAAATTATCTCTGAAGTAGCAACTAGTGAAAACCGAATCTTTCGTGTTTTAATGTTTGATGAAATGACAAAAAGGACCTTGTATGGGATGGCTGTTGTTTGTGATGGGACAGTTACAAACTGACCTTTGATGTCAAAGTTAGGTATGAAGTGTGATGAACAGGGGGAGCAGTGTTAGTTTTATCATGTGTCATAACAACAAGGTCTTTTATTTGTTTGACACTATATATTTTAAAATTACCATGTAATCTGCTAACAGAAAAAAGTACTTCATTGGTTGGGACCGTTTCAAGCAGTAAAAACAAAATTAAATGGGAGTATTTTGGTGCCCTTGTAAATTTACAAGAAAATGAAGGTTTGCATCTAGCAAATAAAATTAGGAGGCAACATACTGCATACCACATTAAGAAATTGAAGGTGGCTTTGGAAGCTGAAACACTAAGCAATTCTGTGGCCAACACTATGTTATTTTGTAAAAGTTTAGGTTTAAAAGAATTCAGTGACTGTGAGGCAACAGATACATAAAAATGTTGGACACTGCGTTTGATTTGTTGAACTCTTGCCATTCCCTAGGCAAAGGCACTAAATTACCAATTTATAAAGGGAAGAGGGACACAATTTGTGAAAGAATTGATGAGTGTATAAATTATTTTAAAGCTTTAAGACTTTCTGATGGAACCTTAGTTATTGAATCCAACAGAAAAATTTCTTTGTGTGGGTTAATCATTAATTTCAAGACCGTGAAACAAATTGCTGAACTCTATGTATGGAAAGAAAAAAGTAAATTACATTTTAACCCGAAGAACAAGTCAAGACCATTTGGAACTGTTTTTTCTAGCATACGTAGAAGAGGTGGAAGCAAAAATAATTCAAATGCTATGCAATTTAGGTCAGCTTATAGGAACTGTTTGATTGCTCAGACTGAAGGATCATTAAATGGAAACTGTCAGAGCTCAAGTACCACCATGCTACCTCCCGTCACTTCCATCTGTTAATAATGTGAGCCCAGTAATATTAGACCATGGTTATATAACAGACATTGCATCACTGAGTGTGTACTCTAAGAATGTAATTGAGTACATAGCAGGAGGCATAATAAGGCAAATGACAAAAGATATTGACTGTACAGGTTGTTTGGATGTTCTGTTTGCTATGAACGACATCAACAGGACTGATTGCTGTGAAAGAGAGAAAGAAACAGCTTAATCAACCCAGCAAAGGATGTTGTTAAACTTTTTCATATTGCAGAGAGAGATTTTAGGAGCAGATAGGTCTCATTACTTAAATGAGAAAAGAATATTTTACTATCGTAATAAACAGAAGTGATTAATTGTTTGTTAATTGTGACCATCTGTTTATGGCCACTGAGTTTGATGAAGAAATTCATTATGCTAAACTTGTAAAACTTCTCCTCAAGCAACATTTCAATTGCAGAATCAACCATTTATGTAGAACACAATCCTTATAGCAGATGGGGAAAGTAATATGGCAGTTATACACCAAGCTCATTCTGTTTAAGGGACAATGACAATTTGTAAAAATGCCGTATGGACAGACAGAGGCAAGTCTTGCATATGTAAGTGCATACACGTCATCTAACAAGAAACAGATGCATTGACGACTGGACAACAGCTGTAACAATTTTTTTGCCTCGTGCATGCGTTTCTTGTTTGTTTCTGTCTCGGCACTGTTTTTAAATCATCACTGTTCACATTTTGGACTCTTCATTACGCAACTTGGGTAACAGCATAAGAGGCGACTCCACAATTTCATGCACAGCATATGCAGACGACATGGGGGTCTTCCCATTTGATGAAGAAATCAACAAAACAGAGAGCATTACGAAGTCTTTAGAAATAAGGGTGCCAATAAAAATCCCAAGAAAACTGTGCTGCTTCCCATCAGAAATGGAAGACTGACAACAGCAAAGTTGTGGACTTCCACAAAATACCCAGCATAAATTTTTAATAAAATATGTTGAAGATGGCAGCTGACAATTGGCACAGCATCCTCCACACCATCAGGGGGATTACCAGAACACACACTGACAGAAACCTCACTCTCTCACGGAGGGTACAGTTGTTCAACGTGACGATCCTATCGGAAGCGCGGTACACAACAGACATCTTAAGTGTACCACTGGAGATAGCACGCGCATTAATAAGCACTATCTATTACCCGCTATGGCAGAGCGAAATATTTAAAGTATCAGAGGAAACATGCTCCCTCGCAAGGGAACAAGATTGGGTTGGCTTGATAGATGCGAAAAAGAAATGAGGATAACATCACCAGCACTCTCATCCAGAGAAGATACCGTTCAAGCCACGACACAAAGTAGCTCATAATTGACAGAAGCTATGTGAACACCTCAGTACAGAACCCGAGTCAAAGAATGACACGGAAAATATAAGGAGTGCTACAGGGGATTGCCATCAAAGCCAAAATAGAAAGTTTCCACACTGACTGGCCACAAGTCTGGAAGTGTATCTCAAAAAATGCCATACCTTCCCATGCCAAAGACTCGTGGTACAAAGTATTGCACCAGACTGTACCCACAAATAAGAGACTGGCACTGATAAAGCAGAGAAACTCAGACAAATGTGGTGCCTGTTTTGAAAAGGACACAATGGAGCACTGATTCTCGTGCGGACAAAGCGGGGTAATTTGAAAAACAAGTAAAAAGACGTTGGCACCGATCAATAGGACAGACCCATGATCCATGTCGATCACAGCACTTACCATCCCTGACACTTGGACATTTCTGAGGTCAAACTGGATAGCCACGATGTGACTAGTAGCGAAGGCAGTCCATTAGGTCTAAAATTGCTAGAAGTAAAATTCCTAACAGACCTGTGGGAAGAAAATAAAACGGCCAAAGAGTGCATAAAATACTGGCAAACATTCCAGAATTACCTGGACATTCGCTACGGGCAGCCTGTGAGGAGGTGCTTCACTCCCCCCCGCCCTCGCACAACACATTGCCAACACTCCCCCCCCCCTCTGCCCCCACAGCCAAGGAAGGAAAGCCGGCCCAATGAAACTGTGCCTTTTGTGCTCTCCTATAGTGTCAAAGTGTCTTCCAAGTGTTGACATGCAAAGCGTAAAGCAAGCCAGTGCATCCCGAACTATTGCATATGCCTTAAAAACGTTTTAAGTTAGAACCTTTAACAAACTGTATAAAACTAAGAGCTCTTCTTTAAGAGCAAAGTCACACAACAATATTTATTCCTTTATGTAAATGTATGTTATATTAAGTTAAGTATGTTACATTTTAAACTGAATGCCAGATATTAAATTGTGCTCTTGCTATCTTTCCCCACTTCAAAATGGCAGTGCCTTAACCCAAGAGCAAGAAAACATTTTCTATGAAAAATTGCTTCTGTATGTTGGAGGGTTTCAGAATAGCCTTGGAAAATTGTCTGGCTGTAACTATTATCTGCACATACAAGCTGAAAAAGAATTTTATTCTCTGTCATACCATATACTTGTGTTGAAATGCAAGGTGGTCAAGAAAGAAATAGGAACTGATGCTGTAGTGGAGAATAATTAGGTCAAGAACATATTATATTAAACTGTACCACAAATTTGATTGTCAAAAGTTGGCGTTCATTTTAGGATGACCAACACAAAAAGGAGAAAGACACATATTATGATGCCGAGAAAATCGGAAAACACATGGTACAGTCCATTGGGTAGGCAGTTACAATTCTATCATGCACCTCTTCCCTCAATGCTATTTATATTTACTCTGAGCAGAACAAACTAGCTTTTATTTATTTTTGTGACATAAAAATACACGTGCGTTCATAGGTCTTTGTGCTTGGCAGGAGCTTTTTCATTCTGATGTCTTCTACGAAGGTTTCTTTTATGAAGACATAAACCAGTCTTAGAGCCGACTTCCAGATACCCAGATCCTGATTGAGGAATTTCTCAATACATGATGGTATATTCATCAAGAGTTCAGATGAGGAAGGGGAGGATTCAGTTCCCATGTGATAAGTAGCTTCGGCTTGCAGCCAAAGATATCAGAGATCGAGTCTTCTCAGATCCTGAAGTTGCACATGGCACCACTGTTGGGAGATCATAGATATGTCCTCCAATACTATCTTTACTAAAGCCACTACTGTCATGACCTGTTGATCACCAATTTTGTGATTAAATTATTGTTTTTATGCCAAGTGAAGGGCTTTAATACAACCTCACAGCATTCCAAGAATCTGTGTCAAGTTTTTCCTCTGTACGTACTTTACTGTGTGAAATGCTAAAATTTCAAAATTTATTGGACTTTTTGAACCAATCTTTGTTTAATATTGTACCACATATTCGTTTATTGAAAGTTGTCATCTATTTTAGGATGAACAACACAACAAGGAGAAAGCTACATATTATGAGGTCCACAATATCAGAATACACCGGGCACAGTCCATTGGGTGGATGCTAAAGGAGTTCTCTATCACCAATTCCAAGAAAATTAAATGTACAGTATTTAATGAACTCATTTCCGAGTGTGAATGTCAGCTATAAAGGTTGACTGAAATCTCTCTTCGCTCGTAAACAGTTTGACATATTGAAAAGGGATTTTCAGCACATGATTTTCGAAGTGGTTACTACTCAAAACATCATTACCTGCCATGTTATTTCAAGTGACTGTAGTTTTTTAATGGAACTTTGTAGTTTTCAAGGGCCATTGATAGCTGATGAAATAAAAATTGTTGTGGATTTCATGACAGAAAAAAGATTACTTGAGCTGTTCATAAGTTAATTTTTTTATAAATTAAATTTCATATAGCGATTAATGATGGAAACTCTCCACAGGGGCGATAAGTTATACTTCAAAAGAAATAGATTGGCAGGCCAGTACTTACCTTTGTGCCGTACTGCTGATAGTCACACAAAAAAAGAAAGAAGAAAAAAAAATGCGAAAAAAGAGATGACCAAGCTTTCGGAACAATGTTCCTTCATCAGGTACGAGAGAAGGGAAGAAAAACTAATGGGAACAGAAGGGGAAGGTAGTTCACGACCTAGGTCACGAGGAGGATGTATAAGGATTGTGAAAGTCAGATATACTGTCAGTAAAAGGGGACAATTGGGCACCTGTAATTCATTAAAGTGTCAATGAACTACAATTCTGTGTGTCGCCTACATTACTTGTAGACTAGTTTTGCCCCATGATATTTCAGCCACGAGAATCTACAAGAGGCTACGAACTATGACCCGGGGGGGGGGGGGGGACCCTCACTATGAGTGTATACAATATGCAACCAACTTTTTCACTATATTGATAAGTTCCTGGAAAAACAATACAGCTCATCTTTTTTAACAAACAGGGTACAGGTAGTGAAGCTGGATGACCACAATAGGTCACAATTTTACAGATGTCAGAAAAGGTTCTCAGTTCCAATTAAACTTCTGTTTACATAGAAGGTAAGTAATTACCTTCAGAACTAGAACTTTTTAATATTGAGTAAATACTTTACACATTCTGTGAACTAAGTTTAATTATTTCAACAGAATTTTGTTCCTCGCAAAGCTCACTTGTTTAATGGTAACTTTATTACACGTAAATAAATAAATAAAATGAAAGGAAGACAAGGAGAGAGACTTATTTTGCTCAGTATTTCCCATTAGTTGTTTTTCTGTTTCATGTACAATTGACATTTTTAACTAGCCCCAAAAAGCCAGATCTTTAGACTTGAACTTTCAGAATGGAAAAGTTATCAAAGTTTCATCAAACTTCAAACATTTTCAGAAGGAAGACCATGTTATATGAATTAGGGCGAACTGCCCCTTTTTTGTGTAATAAAAATCTATGAATAAGTATTTCTTCTTTTTAAATATTCAGTTCAAAGCTTTAAGAGCTTTCTCCCCAATTTTGCGAGCTACAGTTTTATGCTCAGCTAAAACTGCTGCAAGATATTCACGTTTATTAGTAGACAATGAAGGACCAATCTTCTGCACCACAGTAATAAGCAACTGTCCAAATTTTGCACTACATGACAATCCACTGCCAGACCTTAAAAGAAGTGTAATTATTTTCTCATTTAGTACCTCATCTGATGAAGGAACAATTGCTGCCTGTAAAAGTACTGCTTGCCATTCAGTTAACTGCAGCGAACTACTCTCAATGACAGCCCTGTAAAGAAAGAAAGAAAAATGAATGTTTGAAATTAATAAAGTACTTTAGAAGAATAGTACAACTAAATATCTTGTCACCATATTTAGAGTGACAAACTTAGACTTACCCATGAGAAAGAAAGTCAAGACAACTAATACCAAATTGAAATTTGAGGCTGCTACAGCCAGAGGCAGTAGTGATGTGTGCCAAGAGTGGTGCCTGTCTGTGTGGATGAATGTGTATGTTCTCTCTTTGTTGATGAAGGCAGTGGCCGAAAATCTAAAGTTATGTGGATGTTACTATCTTTTCTACATGTTTGTCTGCACTTAGTAATCGTCTTTGGGGCAAGTTGACACCTATCCTCATATTGCTGACAATAGAAAATTATAAATAATAAGGGTGCAACTAAAGTAGTATAATATTGATGTGTTAACTGCAGGGCAATATTTGCCAATACACACTGAAGGAAGCAGGATGAGGATTGTGGTGTGGAAGGAAGGGGGGTGGGGGGCGGGGTGGAAGGAGGGGAATGGAGATTAGCCGAAATTGTGAATGAGAAGAAAAGAAGGAATTATCGAGCTAAATGTGCCAAAGAATATCTTCATTTCTTTGCAAAATTATATACAGTTAACATGTTTCTTAACATAATTCATACATGGCTAAATTCTGTCTATCTATAAATGAATATACAGGGTATTAATAATTTTCTCGATTTGCAGCTCTTATTTTTGTCGTGTTTGCAGTAAAAAATTTTCTGGGTCTGCCTGATATGCAAAACACTGTTTTATTATACACCCAAACTAGTTTCAGCACTTCTGTGCCATCATCAGTGGGTTTTCCATTTATTTAATGCTGTGAAAACAAAAATACAATGATTTTACTACTGTACTATGCATAAATTTAGGCCCAAAAAATCATGAGTCATATTTCGGTTTTTACCTTCTTTCAAATTCTGTGGTCATGTGGGACCCTTTCTACATAGTTATGTACGGTAGCATTGTCATCTGCAACTAAAATTATCTCTTTGAACTTTGTGAGGAATTTAAAAAAATACACTATTTAAGGTGTACAAATGAAAATTTGGTATGTGGAGATATTTAGATCGTCCGCCTACTATTTATTACTTACAGCTTCTTTTGGTGTACATTTCCTCTTCCACATTTCTGTAGATAGCACACATGTAATACACACATTTTGTGGCCATTTTTTTTTTTTTTTTATCACAATCACTTCCCACTTTAGAAATTCGTCTGTGTATAGTCTGTTAACATGTGTATGTGTTAGTTGACTTTCAGTTGTTCTCCAGTGGAATGGCAGCGGATTTGAATAGTGTTTGTTCTCTCTCTCTCTCTCTCTCTCTCTCTCTCTCTCTCTCTCTCTCATTCATGACTGATTTTCCTTTTGCTATTGCTTTTTGTATGTAATAGTTTTCTTCTATTGTGAATTTGTGGCATAGGTTGTGGCTTGATTTTGGTTGTGAGCTATTAGGTGGTCTGCAAAAGTGCGATAGAAACTGCGACTTTTTAGTGCTCTGAGGTGTTCTGAATATCTGATTTTGAAATTCCTACAAGTTTGTCCATTGTATACTGACTGACACGTATTGCATGCGAGTTCATATATGCCTGATCTGTTGAATTTGTCTGTTGGTGGTGTCTGTGTTCCGAGTTTCTTCAGTCCTGTATCCTACTTGGAGTCGCTGTTTCTTAAATATGTTGCCTGTCCTGTGAACTATTTTGTTGTTATAGTGTGATATTCCTGGCCTGTGGCCACTTCATATTTCTAGCCACTGGCCATTTCTTTGCTAACATTGTACGTGCCTTAAACGCGGAAGAAAGACAGCAGTGCAGCATATGTTGAAATGTGGGGTGGGGAGCAGTAGCATATGGCGCAGTAGGTGCTGGTTCCCGTGGGAAAGCCCGCCTATGTTACTGGTGCTCTCCTCGCATTGGCTGCTGCATTTCACGTCACGTGATTTCTTTTGAAATTACTTTTGTTTATTATAAACTAAATATTAATTATTCAGAGCTGAGAATTTGTAATAAATATCTCTCAAGGACAGGCTAGATTTTTAGAGTTTAAAAAGTTTAAGATGCCTTCTCTTATTGTAACAAGAGAAGAGCGATTTTGCAGAAGGCGCACGACGGGTCTGTTTTGGCGCAAAATAGAGCGTCAGGTGCCCTCTCGCAATGCGCCGCAGTTTCAGTCTCGAGCTGACCACTATACGCGCCGGGCCGCGCCGGTCATGAGTAAAGATTTTTGTAATAGTGATAACAGTCGAGGTCTCAACATGAACTATGGGCAGCATAGGCCGTATCATATTAACAATAGTTGCTAATTTTTTTATTATTTATTTAATAAATGGCATCCCTGACAATTAAAAATCTCGCGAGTCGCTTATTAAGCTTCCATCATAAAGAACTTTAGCCTCACTTGTATGCTGTAGAAGAACCAACGACCTGTGTGCTGTCTTCTGCACTGGGGACACAACTATAGAAGACAACACGTTAGTCAGAACTCTATGCTTTCCGTAAAGTCTCGGAAAGCAAATACGACACCTCGTGCGTACTGTAGGGCGGTACAAACGCACACTGCTACGCAACAGCATCCGCAAGGATGTGGAGGTTTTTGGGGACTTGTGGAAGGAAGGAGTGTTAACTTCTCTGTCCGCAAATAAACCCTAGGAAGCTTGTACATGGCATCCCTTGCGGGGAACAACATTTCGGAATGAAATAGACAGATACAGTGAGGCGATAAATGGTGGAAGTGATTCGCGGACTGGTAGAAATCAAGAATTTTATAAATAAAGTGACCGTTAGCCAGTTGATGTAAGTGAGTGAAGCAAATGCAAGTGTTGAGTTCGCAGTCCATTGGATTACGTAACTTCAAGAATCGAAGAGCTACAGAACGGCGGCGTCGCAACACCTCACCGAGCACGCTGACGAAACAGCCACACTCAGCGCCATAGCAGACAGAAGAGGGGTGCGCCGCCTGAAAGGAACAGCCGTAAACATCGCCAGCAGTGGCAGACGACGACTCCATCTATTAGCGGAGCTACAACCACCAGCCTTCACGTCGCAACAACTGCACATCGCGACGCGAGGAAAAAACAGGAGTAAGTGCCAACTCCTGTAAAGTATAATTAATTGTGTATGTCTGTAAATTCGATTAATGATGAAAATTCTCCTCAGAGATAATAAATATTGTTGAAATGAGATAGAATGGCTGGCCCGTACTTACCATTGTGCTGTACCGCCGACAGTAACACAAAATGAAAAAACAGAAAAAAAGGGACAAAGGGACAAGCTTTCGGAACAGAGTTCCTTCGTCAGGTGGGAGAGAAGGGAAGAATAAAGGATGGGAATAGAAGGGAAAGGTGGTTCACGACCTAGGTCATGAAGGTGGTGTTTCGGAAGTGTGGGCGTCAGAGATACTGCATGTATGTACTGAGCCAAGCCAGAGAGGATAAATATAACTAAAAAGGAAAGATCAAGTAGTAAAGAGAAGAGAAGAGAGTGAAATTAATGATGCTGAGGGGTGTAGGAGGGGTGGGGGGGTGTCTAAAACGTTTTTCATAAACAGGGAAATATGGATGGACACACACACACACACACACACACACACACACACACACACACACGGAGAGAGATAGAGAGAATGACAGAGAGAGCGAGAGGGTGGTAGAGAGAGAGAGAGAGGGGGGGGTAAGGAACGGATAATGAATAGGTGAGCTGAGGATGGAGGAAGGGGAGGGGTTAGCGTAGATTTAGGCCAGGGGGGTGGCGGGAGGAGAGGATATGTTGGAGGGCAAGTTCCCACCTCCGTAGCTCTGAGGGACTGGTGTTTGTTGGTACCATCCAAATGGCACGTGTGGTGTAACACGTGCCCAGGTCCCTGGAGTTATGCTGGAGGGCATGTTCTGCCACAGGATATTGGGTGTCCCCCAGGCGAACAGTTCGTCTATGCCCATTCATCCGCTCAGCCAATTTGTTGGTAGTCATACCAACATAAAAGGCTGAACAGTGGACACATGTCAGCTGGTATATGACATGCGTTGTCTCACATGTGGCCCTGCCTTGAATTGGGTAGGTTTTTCCTGTGGTGGGGCTGGAGTATGTGGTAGTGGGAGGATGCATTGGACAGGTTTTGCAGCGGGATCGGTTGCAGGGGTAGGAACCATTAGGTAGGGAGGGTGGTTTTGGGATGTTGTAAGGTTGGACAAGGATGTTGCGGAGGTTGGGAGGACGGCGGAAGGCTACTCTGGGTGGTGTGGGAAGAACAGTTTGGAGTGATGGTCTCATTTCAGGGCATGACTTGAGAAAGTCATAGCCCTGTTTGAGGAATTTGTTGAGGCATTCCAGGCCAGGATGGTACTGGGTGACTAAGGGAGTGCTTCTGGGTGGTCTGGGGTTAGGAACATTGTTTTTGGAGGGAGAGGAATGGACAGCTCGTGAGATCTGTTTGTGGACGAGGTCTGTAGGGTAGTTGCGGGAGAGGAAAGCATTGGATAGATTGTTGTTGTAGCTGGTGAGGGATTCGGAACTGGAACAGATACGTTTCCCACGGATGCCCAGGCTGTAGGGAAGGGATCGTTTAATATGGAAGGGATGGCAGCTGTCAAAGTGGAGGTACTGTTGTTTGTTAGTGGGTTTAATATGGACTGAGGTGTGGATGTGAGACTCAGCAAGGTGAAGGTCAACATCAAGGAAGGTGGTTTGAGTTTTGGAGAAGGACCAGGTGAATTTAAGGCTGGAGAAGGAGTTAAGGTGGTGGAGGAAGTTCAGAAGGGTTTCTTCACCGTGAGTCCAGACCATAAATATATCATCTATGAATCTATACCAAACCAGGGGAGGCAACTTCTGTGTCTTAAGGAATGCCTCTTCCATGCGGCCCATGAAGAGGTTGGCATAGGAAGGGGCCATCCTGGTACCCATAGCTGTCCCCCTGATTTGTTTGAAGGTCTGGCCCTCAAAGGTGAAGTAATTATTGTTTAGTACGAAATTAGCAAGTGTGACAAGGAATGAGGTTTTTGGGAGGCTTTCAGGTTGGCGTTGGGAAAGATAGTGTTCCAGAGCTGATAGACCATGGGTGTGAGGGATGTTGGTGTACAGGGATGTAGCATCAATGGTGACAAGGAAGCTATCACGTGGGAGGGGCATAGGGATGGATTTGAGGCGTTCCAGAAAGTGGTTTGTATCTTTGATATAGGATGGGAGCCTGCAGGTTATAGGTTGGAGGTGTTGGTCTACCAGAGCTGAGACACGTTCTGTTGGAGCTTTGAAACCTGCTACTGTGGGACGGCCAGGATGATTCTCTTTATGGATTTTAGGGAGTAGGTAAAAGGTAGGCATGCGAGGTTCAGGCGGAGAGAGAAGTTCTAAGGAGGCAGTGGTGAGACCTTGTAACGGACCTAGGGTTTTAAGAATTTTCTGTAGTTCAGCCTGGACTGAGGGAATGGGGTCATAAGGAATAGGTTTGTAGGTAGAGGTGTCAGAGAGTTGACGCAGCCCTTCTGCCACATACTCCCCTCGATCAAGTACCACAGTTGTGGAACCCTTGTCCGCTGGGAGAATTACAATGGAGCGGTCCGCTTTCAGCTCTCGGATGGCTTTGGATTCAGCTGGGTTGATGTTAGGAGTGGTTGGTATGTTATTCAGGAAGGATTGGGAAGCAATGCTTGATGTGAGGAATTCCTGGAATGCCTGCAAGGGATGGTTTTGAGGAAGAGCAGGAGGATCTTTTTGGGAGGGAGGTCGGAATTGTTCAAGACAGGGTTCAACAGCGGCTCTGTTGCCTGGGGGTTGTGACTGGGTGCTGAAGTGGTATTTCCAGTTGAGGTTACGGGTGAATGAGAGGAGATCCTTGACCAGGACAGTGTGATTAAATTTAGGTGTAGGACAGAAGGTTAAGCCTTTAGACAGGACAGATATTTCTGGAATGGAGAGGGATTTGGATGAGAGGTTAAGGACTGAATTGGAATTGGTATTGGGTGGTTTCTGCATGTGGTGACGGTTGTGATAGGTTCTAGGAGGGGTGTGTGCTGGGATTGGAAGATTCAGTAGGGAAGCCAGGCTTGGTTTGTTGCCAATGAGTGGGGGGTTTTGAGGGTGGTGGTGTGGTGGGTGGTTGTGGATTATGGGAAGAGGGATACCACTTCTGATATGATGGACCAGTAGTTTGGACAGTTTTCTAAGGTGTTGTGCGGCATTCAGTTCAAGTTTACAGTTGGCTTGTTGTATTATGGATCCAAATGTGTTATTTGAGCCAGGTGCTGAGAGGAGAAGTATTTTGGAGAGAGAGAGAGGAGTTGTTGGGAGTGGTGGTTACACGAGGCAACATACTGTTGGAGGATAAGACGGGTGAGAGCTAAGGACTGCTGAATTTGAAACTGTAGGAGGGACTGATGGAGACAAGGATTGCATCCAGAGATGGGAACTTTTAAAGTGAGTCCTTTGGGGATTGTTCCAAATGACAAACAGGACTGGAGGAAAAGAATGTGGGATTGCAGTTTGGCTATAGCAAATGCATGTTTGCGGAATGACTGAAGGTACTGTGGTATAGGGTTGGGATACATGGTGGATAATAGGTTTGAAATAATAATAATATGTTATATATCATACACATACACACACACGCACACACAAAGGGGTATAATAGGATGAAAATTTATCGAAAATATTAAAAAAAAAAAATCAATATATAAAAAAGTTAATATATAAAAAAGTTCAACGAAAGAATTTACTACGAAATTGTAATTACCAAGTGCCGGTGAAAAATGATCGTAGAGGGCCGAAAAAAGGGTTTTAGGCGGCAGAAAAACGATCGCTAGCTGCACATAAAAGGTAATTAACGTCCATTAAAGATCGCTGGCGGCACCTTAAAACTTACCAGCGGCACAAAATTTATGGTCAAACCGCAGATAAACAACCAAAAACGCCATTATACAGTAGCCATAACGAAAAAGTCGCTGGGATTATGGTCGAAATAAATTGTAAACAATGCCACAATGTTGGATTGTTGCAACAATCTCCAGTAAGGGAGGCGTTTCTTTAAAAAATGACTTTAGTAAATGATCAAATAAAAGGATGTGGGCGTAAAATTGCACAATTGTAGGAAATATATGGGAGGATAGTTAATTACAAGACGTTACAGAAGGAATATAGACAACAATGGCGAGATGGAAAGAGTTCAGACGAAAGTTATGAATGAAAGCAAACAGATAAAAGTAGTTGAAACAATAAGAAGGATGTAGACCACGAAGGTAATATTCGATTAATGATGAAAATTCTCCTCAGAGATAATAAATATTGTTGAAATGAGATAGAATGGCTGGCCAGTACTTACCATTATGCTGTACCGCCGACAGTAACACAAAATGAAAAAACAGAAAAAAAGGGACAAGAGTTCCTTCGTCAGGTGGGAGAGAAGGGAAGAATAAAGGATGGGAATAGAAGGGAAAGGTGGTTCACGACCTAGGTCATGAAGGTGGTGTTTCGGAAGTGTGGGCGTCAGAGATACTGCATGTATGTACTGAGCCAAGCCAGAGAGGATAAATATAACTAAAAAGGAAAGATCAAGTAGTAAAGAGAAGAGAAGAGAGTGAAATTAATGATGCTGAGGGGTGTAGGAGGGGTGGGGGGGTGTCTAAAACGTTTTTCATAAACAGAGAAATATGGATGGACACACACACACACACACACACACACACACACACACACACACAGAGAGAGAGATAGAGAGAATGACAGAGAGAGCGAGAGGGCGGTAGAGAGAGAGAGGGGGGGGGGGGGGGGGGGTAAGGAACGGATAATGAATAGGTGAGCTGAGGATGGAGGAAGGGGAGGGGTTAGCGTAGATTTAGGCCAGGGGGGGTGGCGGGAGGAGAGGATATGTTGGAGGGCAAGTTCCCACCTCCGTAGCTCTACAGAAAATTCTTAAAACCCTAGGTCCGTTACAAGGTCTCACCACTGCCTCCTTAGAACTTCTCTCTCCGCCTGAACCTCACATGCCTACCTTTTACCTACTCCCTAAAATCCATAAAGAGAAACATCCTGGCCGTCCCATAGTAGCAGGTTTCAAAGCTCCAACAGAACGTGTCTCAGCTCTGGTAGACCAACACCTCCAACCTATAATCTGCAGGCTCCCATCCTATATCAAAGATACAAACCGCTTTCTGGAACGCCTCAAATCCATCCCTATGCCCCTCCCACGTGATAGCTTCCTTGTCACCATTGATGCTACATCCCTGTACACCAACATCCCTCACACCCATGGTCTATCAGCTCTGGAACACTATCTTTCCCAACGCCCACCTGAAAGCCTCCCAAAAACCTCATTCCTTGTCACACTTGCTAATTTCATACTCAACAATAATTACTTCACCTTTGAGGGCCAGACCTACAAACAAATCAGGGGGACAGCTATGGGTACCAGGATGGCCCCTTCCTATGCCAACCTCTTCATGGGCCGCATGGAAGAGGCATTCCTTAAGACACAGAAGTTGCCTCCCCTGGTTTGGTATAGATTCATAGATGATATATTTATGGTCTGGACTCACGGTGAAGAAACCCTTCTGAACTTCCTCCACCACCTTAACTCCTTCTCCAGCCTTAAATTCACCTGGTCCTTCTCCAAAACTCAAACCACCTTCCTTGATGTTGACCTTCACCTTGCTGAGTCTCACATCCACACCTCAGTCCATATTAAACCCACTAACAAACAACAGTACCTCCACTTTGACAGCTGCCATCCCTTCCATATTAAACGATCCCTTCCCTACAGCCTGGGCATCCGTGGGAAACGTATCTGTTCCAGTTCCGAATCCCTCACCAGCTACAACAACAATCTATCCAATGCTTTCCTCTCCCGCAACTACCCTACAGACCTCGTCCACAAACAGATCTCACGAGCTGTCCATTCCTCTCCCTCCAAAAACAATGTTCCTAACCCCAGACCACCCAGAAGCACTCCCTTAGTCACCCAGTACCATCCTGGCCTGGAATGCCTCAACAAATTCCTCAAACAGGGCTATGACTTTCTCAAGTCATGCCCTGAAATGAGACCATCACTCCAAACTGTTCTTCCCACACCACCCAGAGTAGCCTTCCGCCGTCCTCCCAACCTCCGCAACATCCTTGTCCAACCTTACAACATCCCAAAACCACCCTCCCTACCTAATGGTTCCTACCCCTGCAACCGATCCCGCTGCAAAACCTGTCCAATGCATCCTCCCACTACCACATACTCCAGCCCCACCACAAGAAAAACCTACCCAATTCAAGGCAGGGCCACATGTGAGACAACGCATGTCATATACCAGCTGACATGTGTCCACTGTTCAGCCTTTTATGTTGGTATGACTACCAACAAATTGGCTGAGCGGATGAATGGGCATAGACGAACTGTTCGCCTGGGGGACACCCAATATCCTGTGGCAGAACATGCCCTCCAGCATAACTCCAGGGACCTGGGCACGTGTTACACCACACGTGCCATTTGGATGGTACCAACAAACACCAGTCCCTCAGAGCTACGGAGGTGGGAACTTGCCCTCCAACATATCCTCTCCTCCCGCCACACCCCTGGCCTAAATCTACGCTACCCCCTCCCCTTCCTCCATCCTCAGCTCACCTATTCATTATCCGTTCCTTACCCCCCCCCTCTCTCTCTCTCTACCACCCTCTCGCTCTCTCTGTCATTCTCTCTATCTCTCTCCGTGTGTGTGTGTGTGTGTGTGTGTGTGTGTGTGTGTGTGTGTGTGTGTGTGTGTCCATCCATATTTCCCTGTTTATGAAAAACGTTTTAGACACCCCCCCACCCCTCCTACACCCCTCAGCATCATTAATTTCACTCTCTTCTCTTCTCTTTACTACTTGATCTTTCCTTTTTAGTTATATTTATCCTCTCTGGCTTGGCTCAGTACATACATGCAGTATCTCTGACGCCCACACTTCCGAAACACCACCTTCATGACCTAGGTCGTGAACCACCTTTCCCTTCTATTCCCATCCTTTATTCTTCCCTTCTCTCCCACCTGACAAAGGAACTCTGTTCCGAAAGCTTGTCCCTTTGTCCCTTTTTTTCTGTTTTTTCATTTTGTGTTACTGTCAGCGGTACAGCACAATGGTAAGTACTGGCCAGCCATTCTATCTCATTTCAACAATATTTATGTCTGTAAATTAATAACTAGCGTAAAAAGTATATTAGAAATGGAAAATGAGGGAAAGACTAGGTATTATCTCAGACGTAGGGACGGAGAATGTGTTCAAAATACAGATAATGATCATTCAGGTCAACTACCTCAGATGCAGGGTGACAATGTCAGTCCATATTTTGTAGCGAATATGAGTGAATTGCAATCTGATATTATCCAGGATATGGATGTTAATCAGATCAATAGTACACATAATGTAGAACAAAGTGCTGTTGAAAATGTTGTAAGTGACGTGCAGAGAGATACACAAGTTTGTCAATCTGTCGCTCCTAACCATACTGACGTAGTAAATCTGGATGCAGCTGTCAGAGAAAATGTGTCTGGCGCCTGCATAACAGAGGAGCAGATGGAGGTATCAAGTGACAGAAGCCATAGCACAGCTTCAGCTGATACGTTGCCAGTAGAAAGTAGTGGAGAGAAGGAAACTGGTATTGACAGTAATAGTATATCAATGCTTAGCGATATGTTAGCTAAATTTAGTCAAAACATGCTTGCTAAGTTAGATCAATGGGTGAATAAGTTTGATCAAAACATAGAACAACAAAATCAGAACATGAATAAGTTGGTAAACGAAATTGTTGCTAAATTTGACCAAAACAATGAAAAATTAGACCGTGCGATAGAGGAAATACGTACACCAATGGCTAGTGTGAATAATGAATTCCAGGGCTTAGAAAACAGGGGTATTAATAATAAAGAAAAAACAGAAATGTGTTTTAAACAATTAAATTTGGAAATTTATAAAAATGATGTGCACAGGGTGGACTCTGAAGTAAGCAAAATTAACGAAAGATTACAGATTAATAGTGACACGCTGTATACTGTTACAAATAAGGTAGAGTGTTTGAGAAAGGAGCAGGCTAACGTTAGTAAAACATCTAAAGATGGATATCTGTCACAGCAATCAGACATCGAAAAACTGAACAGAAATGTAGCATTAATTGACAGTAAAGTGTCATAGGTAGGCACATCATGTACAAGTAATGCAAATGCACTTCACAGTAAATTAACAGAAATCGAGCAGAAACTGAATGAGCTGCCAGAGTCATGTAATTTAGTGGAAAAAACTAGCACCAATGGAAATGAAAAGAGAAAATCTGAAGCGTGGGTGGAACAAGAATGTAAGGAACGTATAAGTAACATAGTTGATGTTGAAAATGATCCTTATTCAGACAAATTTCACAATTTTTCAAAGACAGATAGTGTACATCCTGTTGCTTTCATGAGTCAGTTCGATGGTGTTATTCCTAATAACATGACAGAACAACAAAAGATGAAAATCGTTGTGTGTAGGTTTGAATGTACAATTTTGTGGGGAACAGGAGCTATAAACATCTGTAAAACATATCAGGAATTTGTAACTGCATTTCTCAAGCAGTATTGGTCTGAAAGCACACAAAATAATACACACACTGAAGCCCGCATGAAAGACTACAAGTACAAATTTAAAGTCAGGCCCAAAATAATTGAGGAACTTGTTCAGAAGTTTCATGGAGTCAAGATATTAACAAGCACAGACTTGACTTCTAGCTTCTGGCAAACCCTTGTAAAAGAAAATTGTTGCAAATACACTGCTTTTACATATGGAAGAAGGTGTTGTCAGTTCAGAGTGTTGCTTTTTGGTCTGAAAATATCAACATCTGCCTTCATACACAAATTGGTACCTCAGGGGGCATAGCGCTCTTTGCTTTGCCAGGTAACTGACGCCTACCGGGTACCCTAGTTAACTAGCAGCTTACTTCCTTTCCTTTCACGCCATTAGTTCTTCCTCTTACTATTCAGTCTGAACTCTTTTCTATTGTCTTTACTTTCTTCTCTATCCAAATACCAGATTGGACGAAAACACTAATTTAGATGAGTAAATAAAAACAGGATTTGAAATGAGCAAGCAGGAATACGAGATTTACAGACTTAAATACATACTGAATTTGGCTTAATGTGAGTATGTAACAATTAAGGAGGATGGTAAATATTGTAACTCAGCAGTAAACATCTGCATAGCACGAGTTACCTTTGCAAAGTTAGGTGGCAGACACAGATCTCCTCAGAACGAAACATAACAGTGAAAATAGCTGGTGGATTTATTTAATTTTATTCCAAGATTGTTTACGCTGATTATTATAAGGTAATATTTGACGCTGAGAAGAGGACGGCGCAGCAACAGGTGAGTGAACTTAGTAAAAATGGCTGTTAGACGTAGGCAATGTAAAACATGGTTTTATTATGAATGGTATGAGGAACGAGGTGTATGGTCTGCTATGTGTAGTTGTAAGCAAGTATTGAGAAGGTAGTAAGAAGGGTCAAGTACAGGTGACTGATGAATTCGGCCTGGAAATAGGCTCGTTATTAGGAATGAAGTGAAGTGGTAAGAAAGGGTCAAGTACAGGTGACTGGTAGATCCGGCCTGGAAGTCGACTCATTATGAATATATATGGTGTTTTAGGCAGCAGAGGAGTCGTCATTTGTATAATATTGAAAATAGGTAGGGGACGCAGTGTGTGCCTCACTCTACAATTTTTAAATTAGAAATACACAGTAGCAGAAATGGCACCTTTTTGAATACATTTGTTCTATGCTCTTACACATACAAGTCAATGAATAAGTATATGTATAAATGATATGATATTTTTGACATGTTCCGCCTCCACATAAACGTCAGGAAATCATAAAACATCAGAGCGATAAACAACATATACAATGGAATATATATATCATACATAATAGAATTTCATGGTCAGCTGTCAATGAAAGCAACAATCCGTCAGTCGGAATTATATTTTGCCTTTATGCAGCAAATGGTTTCTGTTGATTTCTGTGATCTGCATTTTGCATTAAATATTAAACAATATGAAAAGCTATATATAGCCTATTACAGTGAATATAAACATGACATCTATTTGCCAACAGTACGGTATTAAATATTAGACATGGCATGTGTTGCCAATTGTAATATGTGAATGGAGGTAACACTTGCTGACAACAGAGTATTGTCAATGAATGAAGGGTCAGTGACCCAATTAGGAAACAGATATATATGACAATGTATCTTGAAAAGATAATTAAATTTAAGTTTATGACAGAATAGATAACTGAAGAAAGGTCAATGACCTGAAAAAGAAACTTGATTGGTAATTACCAAACACTGAATGTGTGTTATCCTTGATTCAATATACAAAATGTCTGCATTGATTTGATTTCATAAATGTATTTGTATGCATAAATTTTATGTACCACTTTATATATATCCTTTGTATGTACAAGCGTGTGAAGCTAGCAGTGCTATATAGGCTATGAGAAATGTTATTAAAAGTATAAAGTCATGAGTGTCTAGTGTTGAATTTGCACTCAATGCGTGTGTCAAAATTGCAAAGCCGAAAGTGAGTAGGCAATTCAATTAATAAAATGAGAAAGAGTTGAGATGTTTGATGGACGGCAATGCGCCGAAAGTTAGTAATTTTATGTAAGGCAGTGTACTATGTGTTGTGGTGGTATTGATGGACGGCAATGTGCTGAGAATTTAATTGGTATTATAAGCGGCCATGAGCCGGAAGTCTAAATGCCTTATATTCAAATGGCAAGGTGCCAATAAATTTTGTAAACATGGGCGGCAATGCGGCGATTTCAAATCACAACTATTGAGAGGCTTTAAGCCTGCTGTATTTCCTGTAATTATTCAGTGTTACTTATCTATTGTTTAACCGTTTATTTTCTGCACAGTTTCATAGAATGTGTTTAGTAATTTGTAACTTTGAGATTTTGGGTGTGTATTTTCAGAGGGATAATTTAGGGTGTATATCAGCATATATATGTAGTTTCATATAGCTGCCCAAGTTCAATTTAGGCAGGGTTATAATGTTGATGTTTCTATACTTTTTTGTGTAATCATTTTTGATTTAGATGGGGAGATTTAGAAGTAATGGTTTCAGTATTTATGCAAGTTCTTGAGAGATAATGGGTACCATTTTTCAAAATTTAGAGGGTTCTTATTTCCAACTTGTCTGTTGTCTTTGAGAACATTCCAAGTTTGGAAATCTCCGAAGGAAGGGGATGTGTAATATTCCTGGCCTGTGGCCACTTCATATTTCTGGCCACTGGCCGTTTCTTTGCTAACATTGTACGTGCCTTAAGACAGCAGTGCAGCATATGTTGAAATGTGGGGTGGGGAGCAGTAGCATATGGCGCAGTAGGTGCTGGTTCCCGTGGGAAAGCCCGCCTATGTTACTGGTGCTCTCCTCACATTGGCTGTTGCATTTCACGTCACGTGATTTCTTTTGAAATTACTTTTGTTTATTATAAACTAAATATTAATTATTCAGAGCTGAGAATTTGTAATAAATATCTCTCAAGGACAGGCTAGATTTTGACAGTTTAAAAAGTTTAAGATGCCTTCTCTTATTGTAACAAGAGAAGAGCGATTTTGCAGAAGGCGCGCGACGGCCCTGTTTTGGCGCAAAATAGAGCGTCAGGTGCCCTCTCGCAATGCGCCGCAGTTTCAGTCTCGAGCTGACCACTATACGCGCCGGGCCGCGCCGGACATGAGTAAAGATTTTTGTAATAATGATAACAGTCGAGGTCTCAACATGAACTATGGGCAGCACAGGCCATATCATATTAACAATAGTTGCTAATTTTTTTATTATTTATTTAATAAATGGCATCCCTGACAATTAAAAATTTCGCGAGTCGCTTATTAAGCTTCCATCATAAAGAACTTTAGCCTCACTTGTATGCTGTAGAAGAACCAACGACCTGTGTGCTGTCTTCTGCGCTGGGGACACAACTATAGAAGACAACAGGTTAGTCAGAACTCTATGGTTTCCGTAAAGTCTCGGAAAGCAAATACGACACCTCGTGCGTACTGTAGGGCGGTACAAAGGCACACTGCTACGCAACAGCATCCGCAAGGATGTGGAGGTTTTTGGGGACTTGTGGGAGGAAGCAGTGTTAACTTCTCTGTCCGCAAATAAACCCTAGGAAGCTTGTAATAGGTGAGTCTGTGCTTTTTTTTTACTTTTGCGTATTGTGTTGTTGTGTCTGGTAATTGGCCATTGTCAATGTGTTGTGTTCTTCCGTATTGTGTGGGGTCCAGTATGTGTGTGTGACCTGTTCATTATTTTTCTTTTTGCATATTTGTTGGTTTAGCTTGTGTATTATATGGGTATCATAACCATTCTACAATGCTATTTGTTTTATTATCTTAAGTTCCTGTGTGTAGTTTTGTTTGCTGATGGATGTTCTGTTTAGTCAGTTGAGCAAGAATCTGAAGCTTGCCTGTTTGTGTGTGTCACTGGGTGATTTGATAGGCGGTGGATGGTGGTACTCGTGGTGGTGGGTTTTCTGAATATTGTGAATTCAAGGCTGTTGTTTGTTCTTTTTATGGTGATATCCAGAAAATTTAGTTTCTGTTTCAATGTGAAATGAAATTTTTGGTGTACATCGTTTATTTCATTGTGAAGCAGTTTAATATGTGTGTGTGTGTGTGTGTGTGTGTTAGGTAATAGGATGGAGCATTTCTGTAATCAATGACAGCATATTTCATTTGTGCTCCTTCGTTAAGGAGTTTAGGATGGGTGCCTTTCGGTTTTTCTGTGTCTTCTTTTTATCTGACCTTTTGAGAATATAGTTTTGGTGTCTGTTGGATGTCTTTTTGGTGTCTTGCTGTTGGGTCTCTGTTCAATTTGTTTATGTGGTTGTCTTTAAGAAAATCTAGTGTTTTATTTATGTATTCCTCTTCTTTCATCAAATCCCAACTACAGTAGAACCTCATTTTTATGCTTTTCAAGTGACTTCAGTAAAATGGTGAAAATACAAGAAAACGTAAAATGCAGGAAATAATGTTTTAAATGTTAAAAAAAATCGCACTGACGTGTTTTACAGCCCACTTTAGATTTGTAGTTTTATATGTTTTTGCAAACATTTTGGACCAAAATAATAATGTAAATAATAAAAAATTAATTAATAAGAGTGTCTGAAACCCTTTTAGGAAAAAACTGTAGGTAGTGGCGGGTTCCGAAACACCAATCTTTAGCGTCATAGACCAACGCCTTGCCCACTACGCTACAGCTATCAAGCAAGAGATGGGTCCTTTAATCTCATACTATTCATGGCCGTTGTTAACTGATGCTAATATGGCATTTGTAGAAACTAGATTATCATTTATCGTACGAAAAACGCCATTTTTGTTAATTCTTCAGTGCGCCTTTGCTTTGAAATGACAATGTGTAAGTTACAATAAGAAAATAATCAAATATGGAATGTCACGTGACATCTCCGAACGGCTGGTTTTCGTTAATTCAATGGAGGGTGTCAAATCTCCGTTATTTTTGCAAATATGTATCAAACTATACGAGATATGAAAAAAAACATAAGGGAGCTAAGTTGAGGAGAATTTTCTCCTGTATCAATTAGATTATTCAATTTTCGTGTCAGATAAACGGTTCGTTTGCAATTACAATTATATTACAAACTGCTTTTTTTGTATTACTACCGTATTTTTGGTCCACAAAATTTGAAAAGGGGAGGTTCTGGTCAACTGCGGCCTACAATCATGTCTGTAAAATTTGGTGCTGATCGGTTGAACGGTTCGTCTTAAAACAGGGAACAATTTACGGAGAAACAGACATACATCCCAAAATTGCCGTTATTTTTGCAAATACCTTTGAAAAGCTACGACATATGAAAAAAACATAAGAGAGCAAAGTTGTAGAGAATTTTCACCTCTACAAATTAGGTTATTCAATTTTCGTGTCAGATGAATAGTAAAGCCGTTATTTTCATTTAAATTCCGAGCTGTCAAAAGACAATCGCAAAGGCCCACTTTTAGTGTTACTACCATAACCTAAAGTGGGCCAATATGCTTACCTTGATCAACCTTCCATTTTCAAAGTTTATTTGTGGTATACGTACATAATAGGCATCTAAATACTCACCAGGAAGTTTATTATACAATAAAGGTTCCAAATTTTTACTATTTTAAGCACGGGGCAGAACTGGTAATTTTATGGGAAGTAGAAATTTTCGACATAATTTTATTCATTATAATCGAGGACGCCGCTGCTGGGCTATGTAACACATCTTCAAAATTACTGCCTTTTACCAGCATTAATTATTTACATAGTAAAACTCCTACAGTTCCATTCTTTTTTAATGTTTCGATGTTTCACATGACAATATAAAGAGAATTTATTCACATTCTCGAGTGCAAACATATGCATAAGTGTAAACGAAGGCTTCCGCGGCCGTTGTCATTATTTATAAAACTCTTCTGGGTGTTGGACCGCATCGTCAAAATATCTAACACTTCACCGACGTTTCGGCCACTATTGCAAGTGGCCATCTTCTGGGTGTTACGTAAGAACACCCAGAAGATGGCCACTTGCAATAGTGGCCAAAACGTCGGTGAAGTATTAGATATTTTGACGATGCGGTCCAACACCCAGAAGAGTTTTATAAACATACGCATAAGTATTTTTGTGACATTTGCATAGGATCAGCATCTCACACTATTATTGCTTTTCTGAGGTTGTGGGTATTATGAGACCCAACTTTGGCAGATAACGTTCTTTATTAATCATAATATGTATCACAAAGACAATGCAACTCTTTATTCTCACATCAACAAAGCAACTGGTTCTGATTGTTTGAGGACATGCCAGCCACTATGGCAAAGAAGCTAGTGGAAAGAGGAACTACACTGCCACAAATCGGCGTTACTCTCCGTGTTAACAAACCGTTCTGTTTGTCCAAGTACACGCTAGGCACTCTGGCAAAGAAGGTGGTGGAAAGAGGAACTACATCACCACAAATCGGCATGTTGTAAGTCAACCAGCTGCATACTGCCAACAACGATACGCAAAATATACGTTTCAATGTCAAGAAACTCGACTGTGAATAATTTTTAAGTGCTATACTTTAAGGGGAAAGCCATGCTAGCATTAATTTATGTAGATTATGTCATTTTTTTCTTCACGAACATATCTTCGAAAAGCGTAAAAAGCGGGAAAAGTGTAAATATGTTAACGCAAAAACATGGGCAAATTAAGATTGTGAACATAGGAAGTTTGATGGGACTAGCGAAAAAATTGTGTTAATGGCGGGAGAACGTAAAAACCGGGAACATAAAAACGAGGTTTTACTGTATTTCCTTTGTCTGCCTTGGTTAGTATAGTATCGTTTTCTTTTAGTTTTCTTTTTAGTTTGTGGGATGTGGTTTCTTCTGGTGTTCTGTTATTAGAGTTTGTGGTCTTTTTGTGGTTTTACATATTTGTGTTATTTCTACTAATTATCTTGTTAAATTTGCGTTAACATTTGGTGTGCTCAGTCTTTCTTGTTCCTCTATAATGTGCTCAGATTCTGTTAATGCATCTTCTATTGTTTTGTGTGATATTTGTGTGCTTATGTTGTGTTTCGGCCATTTTTCTAGTAGGCTTCTTTCCTGTTTTGTGAGATTTGTGTCTATTAGGTTTATAATTGTGTCATAGAAGTTATGGTTTTGGTTGTGATGGTAGTTGTCTGCGGGTGGGTGTGTTTCATTTATGATTTTGTTGAGTTTACTATTTTGTTTTTCTTGGATTATTTTTTGTATGTGTGCCTTTTTCCTCTTAGTTATTTCTTTGAATTGGGCAGGTATTTGAAGCTGTTGGCTAATTCGAATGTTCGAATATTTGTACAGCTTATAGGACTTAACTATGGGGTCATCAGTCCCTAAACTTACAAACTACTTATGACCTACCTACCAACTAGGACGGCACAAATATCCATGCCCGAGGGGGGATTCGAACCCCCAACCGTAGTGGCCGTGCAGACTGTGACTGAAGCGCCTCAGCCCCTATGTTGGCTAATTCTAAGTGTGTGTGTGTGTGTGTGGAAAAGTTCATTATTTATTTACTGTTTTTCAGCATATAGTTCCCTAAGTTCTTGTTTTGACCAAATAATTCTTGTCCTCCTTTTCACTTTCATTGGTGTATATGAGATGTTATAAACAGAGCAACCCTCAATCCTTTGATGTCACATCAATGTAAACATACATACCAATAGATGAAACAATCAACATCGTCACACACAAAGACAACAGGGAAACACAAACACACACACACACACACACACACACACACACACACACACACACAAAATAGAAACCATACTCAGGACCGTAACAGAACAAAATTACTTTGTGTTCAATAAAGAATTCTACTCCCAACAGGAAGAACTACCAATGGGATCACCACTCAGTGGTCTTGTAGCTAACATCTTTATGAACAACCGGGAAAACTAAATTTTCAGGTACTGTCAAATAGGGTGATTTTGGACGATATTGTTGATCTTCTCTTTCCCAGTGCATAGCAGCGAATTAGCGCGATGCTTATTTTATGCACGAGACTAATTCCCACATCCCGCACTCCCGCATTTGGATCGATTGTTTACTGACGCAACAACCTGTTGGACAGTCTCATTGTTCAAAGTTCTCGCTGTGTTAAGAAATGGAAACTTTCTCTTGTTACGACTGGCGGAAAAGTATTTTAGCTCCAATTGCTGACAAGATCAGGTTTGTACAAGTTTGTCACGAGTTTTGTTTCAAAGTAAGAGATGTTTTTTCGAAATTGTGTACTTTGTGGGACGATTTTGGACAATGCTGAGAACATATAAAGGTAAGAAAGGTGTTCAAAATCAGTCTAATTATGAACAGGAAATTTTAAAGAAAGCAGTTCGAGATATTCAGTGTGGCAAATTCATGTATAGGAAAGACTTTAATAAATAAAATTCCTTATATCAGTTCTTATCCCTTATTTTAATTATGGACATCATTAAAATACGTTAAAAGTCGCTAGAATCACGCAGAAAGAAAGTAGAGTAAGAAAAAGTCAATTTGTGTCTGAAATCACCCCCATCTACATCTACATAGATACTCCGCAAATCACATTTAAGTGCTTGGCAGAGGGTTCCTTAACCACTTTCATAACTTTTCTCTACCGTTCCATTCTCTACTAGCGCGTGGGAAGAAAGAACATCGAAATCATTCCATTTTCGATCTGATTTCTCTTATTTTATTGGGATGGTCATGTCTCCCTAAGTAGGTGGCTGCTAGCAAAATATTTTCACATTCAGAAGTAAAAGTCGGTGATTGAAACTTCGCAAACAGATCATGCCGCAATGAATAACGTCTTTCTTTTAATGATTTCCACCCCAATTCGTGCAACATTTCCCTGACGCTTTCCCCCCCCCCCCCCCCCCCCCCCCCCCGTAACGTAATAAAACAAAACGAGCTGCCCTTCTCTGAACCCTCTCAATATCTTCCGTCAGTCCCACCTGGTGAGGGTCCCACAAGGGGCAACAGTACTCCAGGAGAGGACGCACAAGTGTGATGTAGGCAGTCTCTTTGGTGGAGCTGGTGCATCTTCGAAGCGTTCTGCCAATGAAACGTAACCTTTGATTCGCCTTCCCCACAATATTTTCTATTTGTTCTCTCCAGTTAAAGTTGCTCTTATTTGTAACTCCTAGGTTGGCCTATTTGGTGGAATTTATGACCTTAAGGTTTGACTGATTTATCATGTAATTCAATGGATTTCTGTTAGTGGCCATGTGTATTACTCCACACTTTTCATTATTTAGTGCCAATTGCCAATTTTCGCACCATGTAGTAATTTTGTCTAAATCGCTTTGCAATTGCTTTTGATTCTCTGTTGACTTCACTAACTGATAAACGACAGCATCATCTGCGAACAGTGTAAGGAAGCTATTCAGATTGTCTCCTAAATCATTTATAAACACAAGGAAGAGTAGGGGACCTATAACATTCCCTGGGGAACGCAAGGTATCAGTTGTTTTACTCCATGACTTATCGTCAATTACTACAAACTGTGTCCTTTCTGATAGGAAATTGTGAATCCAATCGCACAATTGGAGTGATATTCCATAAGGACACAATTTCATTAGAAGTCGATTGTGAGGTAGTGTCAAAAGCCTAGCAGAAATCCAGAAATATGGAATCAATCTGAGATCCCTTGTCGATGACACTTACCACTTCATGTGAATAAAGGGTAAGCTGTGTTTCGCAAGAGCGATAATTTCTGAACCCGTGTTGAATATTGGTTAATATGTCATTTTCTTCGAGGTAGTTCATAATGTTCGAACAAAGAATATGTTGCAAAATCCTACTGCAAATCGACGTCAATGAGATTGGCCTGTAATTGTGAGGAACACTCCTATTGCCTCTCTTGATTATTGAAGCGACTTGGGCAACTTTCCAAGTCTTTGGGTACGGATCTTTTACTGAGTGTTCAGTTGTATATGATATCTAAGTATGGGACTATTGCATCAGCATACTCTAAGAAGAATCTAGTTGGTGAACAATCTGGTCCGGAAGATTTGTTTTTGTTTAGTGACTTAAGTTGTTTTACTACTCCAGGAACATCTACTTCTAAATTTCACATGCTGGCAGCTGTTCTTGGTTTGAATTCTGGAGTGTTCACTTCGTCTTCTTTGGTGAATGAATTTCGAAAAGCTGTGTTTAGCAATTCTGCTTTAGCAGTACTGTGATCGGTAGTATTACCATTGTTATTGCGTAGTGAAGGTATTGTTTGTGTTTTGTCACTAATGTACTTCACATATGACCAGAATTTCTTTGGATTTTCTGTAAGATTACGAGACAGGATTTCATTGTGGAAACTACTATAAGCTTCTCTCGTTGAAGTCCACACTGGGTTGCGAGTTTCTGTAAATGATTGCCAGTCTTGAGGATTCTGTGTCTTTTTTATTTTGCATGCGTTTTTCTTTGCTTCTGCAACAGTGATATGACCTGTTTTGAGTACCACGGAGGGTCAGCCCTCTCTTTTATTAATTTACTTGGTATGACTCTCTCGATTGCTACTAATATTATGTCTTTAAAAGTAAGCCACAACTGATCTACACTTGCATTTGTAGTTTTGAAAGACTGAAGACTATCACTCAGGAAAGAGTGAAGCGAATTTTTATCTGTTCTATTGAATAGATATATTTTTAGTGCATTTGGGAATTTCGATATTCAGTCTCACTACTACAATTCTATGTTCGCTAATCCCTGTATCTGTTTATATGCTCTTTACCAACTCAGAATCATTTGTTGCTAGGAGATCAAGGGTATTTTCACAACCATTTACTATCCTAACTGTTCGAAGTAGTTTTCAGAAAAACCATTCAGAACTAGTTCGGACAATGTTTTATATTTGCCGCCGGTTTTGAATACGTATTTATGCCATCATATCGAGGGTAAATTAAAGTCGCCACTGATTATAACAGTATGCTTCGGGTACCTATTTGAAATGTGATTCATGCTTTCTTTGAACATTTCGGCATCTGCATCGTCTGAGTCAGGGGGCCGATAAAAAGATCCAATTACTAATTTATTCCGGTTGTCAGGTATGATCTCTACCCATACCAACTCACAGGAAGTATCTGCCTCAATTTCGCTGCAGGATAAACTGTTATTAACAGCAATTATTTGTTTAATCTATCCTTTCTGAAGACCATTTGGCCCTTTGTAAAAATTTCATTGAAGTTATCTCTGGCGTCAGCCAGCTTTCAGAACCTATAACAATTTGTGACTCAGTACTTTCTATCAGCGCTTGGAGCTCTGGAACTTTCCCAAGACAGCTATGACAATTTACAACTGTTACATCAATGGTTCCTAGATCTGCATTCTTCCTGTGTCTGACCTGCACCTTCCTGGAAAACAGGTCTCAAGAACTGAATGCAGATGGTTATTGTAATGAGATAGGGCACCATCTTGTTGGAAAAACACAAACCCCTTTTCCGCATCAATAGTGTCCACTTGGGCAAAGACGTACTTTGTCAACATGCCACAATAAACACCCCTATTAATTGTTATTTCTACAAAAATGGAAGGACCAATCAAACAATCTTCCATCAAATCGCACCAGACATTAACTTTGGGAGATGTCAAGTTGACGCTGAATAACTTCATGTGGATGCTCTGAACCCCCTCCTCCCGGTCCCCAAATTCTGCAGTTATGAAAAGTAACTCTTGCTCTGATATTAAATATAGCCTCATCAGAAAAAATGACATCATCATCATTTATTCTGTGTAGAAAGTCAACATCAAACTCTCACCTTTTATCAGTAGGTTTCATTTCATGTAACAGTTGCAATTTGTAGGTGCACATGCGGCGCAGACATGTGTGCAGCACAAGTCTTTGTTTGTTTATTTAGTTATTTATTTTATTTTATTTTCCTCCCCTCACCCACCTCCCTGCCCCATTCCTAAGCTGAATCTCTTTCCTCCCATCTAACAAAAAAAGTACATGGGCTCAAACAACATATATGTATGAACTTTTGGTTACAGGATCTCTACGTACACCTCAATGTGCTGGTGGGTGTCGTTTTTCTGCAAAGCTCTGCAACCATCTCTAAATAGCACTGTAGATGTAATTGTAGACACCATATGTAATGCAGATATCTTAACTATAACATATGTGATAATCATCGTACATGTTCTCTAGCGAATTGTCATCAAAAGCTGTGATGATAACTGCAACTTTAACCTTCTTCCCGAAAGACTATTGGTATTCACTGCCACTGCTTCCATCGCCTCTTCCCGCACTTACTGTAGCACTACCGCTTCCAATGAGTTGTTTGTCATTATCATCCCTATTATCATTATTATTATTATTATTATGAGTTTGTAACAACATTATCTAACTTATGCTCATATTTCTGTAACATAACAGATACGAGAAAGCATGCAAATGATTCATCTTCTACACTAATACCATCTTCACAAAGAAGGGTTCTTCGTAACTTCATCTCAACTAATTGCAATACATTAGCAGGCTTGATTAGCAATCGCCACCCCATCTGACGCTTCACCACACAAGTAACATCACAAAACGCAACTTTGGAGGCACACTGCACCTTCCCTACTGGTGAACCGACAGGTCAAAATACAATGTGGCATGGCACATGCAGAGGCCTCTGACAGACGACTGCAGAGTTTTGCAGATGTGGGAGTATCACTAGTGCAATAAGGGATCTTTACATTCTCTCTCATACGATTTTGGTGTATATCTGTTTGTTCAAGCCCAAGTACTTTCCTTGTAAGATGTACATGCTCTGCAAGGCCGTGCTGTATCATTTCCCACTAATGTCATGCAACCTTCCTACCCCCCCTCCCCTCCCCTATTTCCACACTGTAAAGTGTGATTCGAAGTGTGGCAGCCAGAGCTGACGTTTGTGTGACTTATGTACCTGTGTGATTGGGTGAATGTTGTATTTTCTGAAGAAGGCCATGACTGAGCGAGGTGTAAACTGTCCTTTTATATTGTTAATTCCAACCTGGACTTTCCATTATTATTCATCTAGATTAGATTAGTTGTTCTTTCCATAGATCCATATTGAGGAGACTCTCAATAGATAATTATTTTTATTTATTTTACAAGCTTATATGCCTGTGCTTTGCAATGGTTGTTAAAGAGGGACCTACGTATATCATAGTTTTTTAGGGTTCTGGACCTAGATCAGCACAAACAGAATCCTCGTTGGCTCACTCTGTCACTCTCTTAGCCAAGATGTCAAATTTAAGTAGAAGTCATTGTTGAAAATGATGATTGTTCATAAAGTTTTTCATATAAAAAGTAAAATTAATTGAAGTTCTGTACTCCAGAATGGTGTAAATTCAATGTTAGGTTGTGTTCATGAAGTAAGACTAAAGTGTGTAATTCTCTGTCTAGTGTAGACTGCTGAAAACACTTCTATCCCTGAGACGAGAAATAATAGTAACAGCACTATGTATTGGTTCTATCGTCATCCCTGTCATTGCATGGCATGCGGAATACAGTAAGTGAAAAAAATTATTTTTTGTGTCATACCTGGGTTAAATTATACTTGCAGTGGCAACAGTTTAGTGTTACTGTTGGCAATGAAATATTCACTTTAGGGGGATCACTAATTTCCTGATTGGAACAAGATTAATTGTTTATTCATTATCAACACAAATAATTATTCTCCTCATTGTATGCGACTGATTTTTCAAAAAGTATTCAACGGCCATTGCCAAGATCAATACACTACACCACTGCCGTAAGGAAAATCGTAGCTCTTGTTTCAGTGTACTACACCTTAGTTATGAGAATAAAAACCACAGCTTCGCCATCTATTGGTATACTATGTCACTATATTTTAAGTATTTTTGCTTCCTGTACACTAGTGTATAATTTCTGATTTTCTGGGTAAAACACCAAATTTGTTTGTATGTATATTGGCCACACAAAAAATTTTGACATGAGATTTTAGAAAAATAAATAAATAAATTTCAAATATAAGCCGCAGGTTTGTATGGTGTTCTCTCTCTCATTTAATTTATTTATTTATTTATTGCCTAACTCAACTTTCTCATAATCAGAAACACAATGACACGAATCCATTTTCTCTTTCCAACAAAATCAAAACAAATATGGAAAACTGTAAATCAACCAATAAGAAAGTGTGATGATAGGCCAATAACCTTGCAGTGCTCCAAGTGAGGGGAGGAGGAACCAAGACATGTTACTAGGTGTTTCAGTTGGTGTATAACATAGATGTGTGCTGCGGAAGTATTGAGTTATTCTGGAGTTTAGTACGAGAGAGACTTTTTTTTGTGTGTGTGCACATGTGACAGAGAGAGAGAGAGAGAGAGAGAGAGAGAGAGAGAGAGAGAGAGAGAGAGGGGGGGGGGGGGGTTCAGTGTCGTAATCTTTGGCTTTTGAATGTAATGGGGGAAAGAACATGCAAGATGTAGCACAAAATTTAAGCTTCAGGTTGTCCAGTTTGCTAAGGAAAATGGAAAGTTGAACATAAATTTGATAATGTCTATGAAAAAATGTTCGTCACTGGTGTGCAAGTGATGACAAACTATTAAATCATTCGAAGAGTCATTGTGCATTTTGAGGACAAAAATGTCAATATCACAATGTAGAAAAAAACTTTCTTGTCTTCGTAATTCAGTAAAAGGAATGTAGTTTTGCAGTTGCAACAGATAATGATTTAGATGCAAGGCTGCAAAATAGTCTTGAGTTCTATGTACATAGTATCTTGGAAATTACTCCAAAGAATGTGAAAGCAGTGAATCTGGTCGTGATAATATATGTTATATTTTAGAATAACATTTGAACTTAACATTTGTATAAGCTACACAAATCAGCTGTTCTACCTTCTTAACCTCCCATCACCACTCACAGTAGGCATTACCAACATAAACATCACGTAAGGAGTGTTTTAGTTTAAGACTGCACAGATGTGTTAAAAAACTCTGTTGTCTGCCATGGTTGGCAGCGGTACAGAATGAGACCATTTCAATTTATATCGAAACATCGACTTTCATCAATTGCTGTGTCATTTTTGTGAATTTGTACAAAAATGTAGGAGCTGTTTTATGACACAGTTACCATTTTTTAAACTATCTACTGTATTATGTTTCTGAAACCTAAATAAACGTAAGCATGTAATTTTTGAAACTAATATTGTGTGTGTGTGTGTGTGTGTGTGTGTGTGTGTGTGTGTGTGTTTTTGGGATGGCTGGAAACACTATTATAGGCTGCACCACAATTTTGCAAGCCAAAATTTTGTATTAAAAAAAAAGTGCAGCCAATATTCACGCAAATACAGTATTCATGAAAAGATGTTTGAATTATAATTTATTGATACAGCATGTCAGGAAATTTAACGATGCAAAATAGTTTAGTCCCAAATTTGCTACTTATAACTGTGAATTTGCACCGCCAAAATAAATCAAATCATGACCAAATTAGATACTTTTCAGTAATACATTTTCCCATTTCAAAATCTTTGGTCCTGCTAAAAATGTACTAATGAGATTCCACTGTAGTAATGAAAAAGATACAATTATATCTAGTATGAGTACCTACAATTTAGGTTAACTGTAACAACACACAAATTAATTTTTAATATTTTTTGTATAATTAAAATGAATTTTAATAATTAAAACTGGACAAATGCAAAAAAAAAAAAAATAAAAGTGTTACTAACATAACAAGACACATGCAACAACAAAGATATTGCAGAGACACAAATGCCTTGCTGCCACTGTGGTTCATTCTTCTAACCCCTATACCATATGTAACAGCCATTTAGCACAAAGCAAAATACATATGATATAGATGTTATCACATGTGGGGAAAAAAGATTTACAATTGATATACAATGCATCAATTGGTGAAACTTCCTTTCAGACAAATCAATCTGAGATTAATTTGGCTAAGTAAAAATATGGACAATAATAATAATAATTGTAGAAAGGTAACCAGTCTACTGAGCAGCTGTAGGATCCACTCTTGTATGTGGAGGTTTAATTTTGAAAAGCTTGGTATCTCACTTGATAACATTTTCTATGTTGTTAAGTATGTCTGTTCCATAATTATCAGCTGCAGGTGAAAGGTTACCTTTCAACATTTTTGTTTGTTTGGACAGTTACCATTATATTCGTGTCAGATTTATCACTTACAAAAGAATGGGTATGTAATAAATATATATTTTTTGTAAGCTGCTGTACCTGATGACAGTGATCTTATGTTCTGGAGCTAAAGTCACAATTATTGGTGAGAGTATTAGCTGGTGGTCTATCGTGCCAACAATAAGAGGACCCAATAAATGCGTGCTAGCTTCTGCTGGATAAGCACTTGTCAGCTGTTTCATAGCTTCTATAACACTGCGTGAGCATGATCTTGTCACATCGCTTAGCTATAATATGTAAAGGAGATAAAAATAGTTTATTTTTAATTTTCTGGAGTGTTCAAGCTTAAAATTGCTGCTGAGAGCACTTGTGAAATTTGGTCAGAATAACAATTACAAACACAAATGAAATTATTCCATACTAAATTAAAGTTAATCATATGCAACAATTGAATAACTGAATATGTGAATGAATTTGGAGAGAAAATGGGCAGTACATATGTTATTAAGCATGATGGAAGATTGTGAAGAAATTGAGAGCTATGAAATATACAAAAGAATAAAAAAGGATATGGTATGCAGCGATGAAGAAGCTAAACAGTTGAGCTGATTATTGGTTTTCTTTCCAATCTACTTAAAAGGCAGTCTTAATAAAGAATGGAAATATTTTGTTTCCCTTTAAGGTTTCCATGGAACTTAATTACTTTTTCTGATGCTGCTTAATGGAAAGACATACCACCTTGGGCATGGTGGATCAAAATACACTGTCATTCTCGAAGACTGGTCTTTGGACCTAATAAATTTTAATTTATAGATAGTTAACATCTTTTTATGACAGGCAATATCAGTACAAATAGGTGACTGAACAATATCTATTTTAGAGAGAATTAAGAACAATTCCACAGGAACAGCAAAAATAGTAAATTTAGAATGTACTGTAATAACAATTTATTTATGGACAGAACATGGAATCTTCTGCAATAGGAAGGAAGATTAGGGTTAAACACCCAAACCAACAATGTGGTCATTATACATGGATCATCTGCAGCAGCTTGTGGAAACCTGACATATTACACCAAAAGAACTATGTACAGTTCAAATAAAGAAATATCTAGAGTAGCTGCATTATTATTATTATTACTATTATTGTTATTGTTATTTATTCCAAAGAAACAGACGTAGGGCCAGATGGTTATTAAACTGCATAATCAATTAGTTATTCACAATTTTGTGAATTTTGCAGACTTTAGCTGTGTAGATGAAAGTGGTCTATTATTTGGTGACAAAGGAAAATTTGTGCCGGATCGGGACTCGAACCTGGGTCTCCTGTTTTTCGTGAGTGGTTGCCTTACCACTCGGCCACCCGCACACCAAGTAATAGTCCACCTTCAGAAATGCAGCGAAAGTCTGCAGAATTTTCTAAATTGTGAATGAATAATTGATTATTCCATTTCATATTAACACACACACACACACACACACACACACACACACACACACACACACACACACACACACAGGGTGTCCCACACAATTTTTTCACCCTCTGGTATCTCTGGAACTACAAGAGATATTGAAAAACGACTTTCACGGTCATGAACATATGGCAGGGGCTTATGAAAGTAGGTACCACAAGACAGTCTAAAAAGTTAATAAATATTATTTTCAACACATATATTTTCTTAAATGGATACCCCACATAGTTTCTGAAGCAATCAATAGAATGAAAAATCACAAAAAGAATGGCATTGGTAGCATCGCAATCGGTCAATTACATCTGGAGAAACTGTGAATCGAAGTTAACATTTGAAATATGAAGTGCACAGCTAACACGTCCTGAGACTCAAGCGAGACTCGTGGTTGAGCCTCGGACACGCCTTATGTATTTCACTTCATAGTTTTTCCTGATGTAATTGACACTTCGTGATGTAATCAACGCCTTTCTTTTTGTGATTTTTCATTCTATTGATTGCTTCAGAAATTATATGGGGTATCAATTTTAAAAAATTATAAGTATGTGTGTAAAGTAATATTTCTTTATGTTTTAGACTGTCTCACAAAATCCTACTGTAAGAAGTCCCTGCTGTACATTAATGACCATGAAAGTTGTTTTTCAATATCTCTTTTAGTTCCAGAGACATCCTGGCTGAAAAAGTTGAATGGGGCACCCTTTATATAGCTGCAGACCATATACAATGTTTGTTCTTCTGGAACAGACGTTTCATAGTAAAATGACAGGCCAATGATGGTACAAAAGTGCCTCTCCCCATCATGGGAATCACAATAAATGTGTGAGAGTACTAAGGGATGTAGGCAAGTATGACAAATGTAAGTTTGGGTCTGGCCGAAGAGTATGTTCAGGTAGCAGAGTTATTAAGGTGACGACGAAAATCAAGAGGCCCTTGTGAGTCCCGGCCTGGCACAAATTTTCTTTTGTCATTAGGTAATATATCACCTTCAGAAATGCACCTAAAATCATCAGAATTTGCAAAATGATTACTCAATTTCATATTATTATTATTATTATTATTATTATTATTATTTTACGATTTACCAACACCAATATCAGTAGAAGAGGTTGGTGTACAGTATTTCACCTCCAAATTAGAGGAGGAATTTATTAGTGGTTTACCCGTGCACTTATACACATTTTTCTGAAAGTGTAACTAATATATTTAAAGAAGTGTCCAAGCATGATTATTTATAAGCTGTATTAAACCAAATCTTTTTTGGGCAAATAATAAGCTGCATTTCATACCAAAATTGTAGCTGATGTTGTTCAAGGGAAAACATAATTGAATTCTGACTTCAAGCTATTGGTTTGTATTCTAACACACACACACAGTGAACAAATTGATGACTGTTTTGGTTTGTGTTTTAAAGTGACCAAACCACACAGGTCAGTAGTGGTGGTTTTTATTTAAAGGGGACTAAACTGTAAGGTCATCAGTCCCCCATTCCAAATGAAGGCAGTTCTGCGTAGGTCATACCAAGATAAAATGTACATTTAACTCCTTCAGAGGTAACCCACAAACTGGAGAGCGTGACAAATGCTACACTGATAAAAGAAGCAGAAAACAATAAAACACTAAAGGCCCACACCTAAACATTGACTCATAAGAGTACAGCAGAATCTGTGGCAGGCTGATCACGAAGATAATGGGTGAACCAGCCTACTAAAACTACCAGTCAAAAAATGACTGACAATACAAAAGGAACAATAGATTAAAACTGTTTGAATGGTGGGAGCATGAAATATCAGGCTTAGGTACCAACATTAAATTATACGATAAATACCATCTGTGCGAATAAAACCTAAAACATGGTCTGTGTGCAGAAGGCAGGGTAAAAGACTGATGCAATGCGGCTAAAAGTGGACAGTCCAACAAGATGTGGACCACTGTCAACAGAGTGACAATGGCAATCTAGTGGGTCTTCACGACGTAAAAGGTGATAGAGTGTTAACCACATATGGCCAACACAGTCTGCAGAGAACAACAGACTCCCTGTGAGAGGCCCGCAGGGAGGACCTCCACACAACTGTAGAGAACTTGACTACAAATAGCTTATTCAGCTCGTTCAAGTTCACCCATTTTAAGTTCTAAAGCCCAAGGACCTTGCGGGCCATTTGCAGTCTGAGGTCTCTATCCTGGAGACCAACCTCCGAGGGCTGTGATTTGGTGGCCTACTTGGCCTGCGGTCCAAACGAAAACCACTGAACGGCCTGACACACCAAGGGTGAAGACGCCTTGGATAGACCGAACCAAATGGTGCTTTGAAAGAAACTGGGGCAGACTTTGAAATGTTGTAGAGCTCGAGAGATAGCCACCAGCTCAGCTGTGAAAATGCTACTCCCACAGGGCAAAGAATGCTGCTCTATGTGGTCACCATGAACATAAGCATACCCAGCACAGTCGTCTCAAGGGAACCGTCTGTGAATACCACTTCTGCACCATGGAATGAGTCAATTAGTGCCTGGAACTGACAACAGAGGGTCAATGGTGAAACAAAGACTTTCAAGTCACTGGACAAATCCAACCAAAGCTGCAGACGAGGAATGGACCAAGGAAGTGTATGGGAAGTGTAGTGGACAGTAGGAGGGATAGGAAAGGATTCACGTGATGAAAGAAGGGAACGAACTATGAGCTCAATCAAGAGACCTGATCTTGGCTGTTGTCATGGGGAAGGAAGGACAGCAGCTGGGAAGAGAAACCTGTGATTCAGGTGGTGAGGTGCGGCATTAGTAAGCGCAACATACGAAGCCAGTAACTGTTGTTGTCGGACCTTCAGGGAAGGAACTCAGACTCATGCAGAAAGCCCGTGTGGCTAAATGGACGCCAGTGTGGTGAACCCACAACATAGGAGCTGTAGATTCATACACCAGGCTGCTGTATTCCAGACATGATTGGATTAGTAACTTACATAGCTGCAGAAGTGTTGGACGGGCAGCTCCCCAGACAGTGTGACTGAGGCATTTATGTCTCAGCTATCAAAGGCATGGCACCCACATGAGCCGGGAGTCGAACAGCATGCCTAAGAAGCGATGTGTGTCTACAATGTGGAGCAGGTCATCACTCATATACAGTTCGTCCCTCATTGTGGGGCCAACAATCCCTTATCCTGAAAGATCCACATGAGACGTCGACTCACCATACATTCACACAGCTTGTAGAGAACGTTGGTGCAGCTGATTGGGCAGTAATTGTCAGTCAACAGCAGGTCAGCTCCAGGTTTCAACTGGAATGTTTGTGCTATCCCACCATGGGACAGGTAAACTCCCTCTGCCCATAGATGGTTATACATGGCAAGAAGCTGGTGTTGGGACTCTGCTGAAAGGTGACGAATGAACTGCCTGTGAATCCTATCAGGTTCCTGCAGAGGTGTTTGGGCATGCAGCAAGGGCAGTCTGGAACTCCCACTCACTGAATGGGGCTTTGTAGGGTTCCTGACGGCGAGTGTGGAATGATAACTGTTGGTGTTTGACCTGCTCTTTGAGGGCATGGAAGTTCGTACTGCAAGCCGCAATCACAGAGGTAGGGGCATAATGGTCCGCCATGTACTCAGCAACAGTGGCTGGGTCTGTGCATATACAGTAAAAACCCGCTTTTAGGTACCCAGATTTGCACTATTTTCTGTCAGTCCCACCAAATTTTCTATGTTGGCGAAGTTAATTTGCCCCGTTTTTACATTAACAGATTTACACTTTTCCCGTGTTTTACATTTTTTGAAACCACGTTCATGAAGAAAAAAATGACATAATTCACGCTGGCATGGCTTTCACTTTCATGTATAGTGTTTATCAATGTTACACAGTCCAGTTTCTTGACACTTTGCAATTCAAAGATATATTTTGTGTTTCATTGTTTGCAGTACACGCCTAGTTCTCCATCAGCCACTGCGATGACTGTTAGCTTAGTTTTGTTTAGGCAACTGTTAGTTTTTTAGGCTTTGTGTGATGAATTTCTAGAATTTATACCTATTGAAAAATGCAAATATTTAAGTACTTTTTTGTGAAATTTTATAAACGGTGAGACTGATGGTTTGCTTGTGTATGTTTTTCTGCATATTGAAGGTGGCCAGTATATTATAACCTCAAAAATGTGATTATAGTGTGAGATGCCAACCCTGTGCAGAGGTCATAAAAATACATATACATATAGTTGCACTTGAATATGAGAATAAATTTTTGAATATTGTTGTACAAAACAAAACAAAAATACAAAAGTACAGAACTTGCGCAGTTTCACAGCCCTATGTAAATAATGAATGCCCCTTAAAGGCTTGCTGACATCAATTATGATGAATGAAATTACGTCACAAATTTCTACTTTCTATAAAGTTACCAGTTCCACTTCCAACTGGCACTTAAGCATTTGAGGACTAAGACCGAACCGGTACGGCGGCGGCCGCATGAGCCTGCTAGCCTACAACTGTACATGTACGGTTTTGCGTTTCTGTCACCTGTATCTGCTGCCGTACCAGTACGTTTGGTCTCGCCGTGGACTGAATCATGCTGCCATCTATTGGGAACATCTGGAACCACTTGCATTTGGAGGATGCCTTCATTGCCTTGAATATATCTATCGAAAGGAAATTACGTAAAGCATGCTCACCACGTTTTCGTGTTTACAGACTCGAGATCTACTCGCACATGTAACAATGATGCGTTCTTAGGGTTTGAGTGATGACGAAATAAGAGAACTATTAACAAATGAAGAATTTGTTGTGGAATCTGGTAATGATCTTTAAGATCTTAAAAGTGACAGTGAACATTCGCTGAATTGAGGTCATTCCACAACCGAGTCCTTCACGGCCAAAAAAGAAGCAGAAAGTCACAAACAGTGAGTACAAGTGGGTTTCAGGTGGTGTGTTTGCACCTCACTTGCATGCATTCTCAGATGATAATTCTGGAGTCAACCCTCATTGTGGTTTGAGTGACGAATCAAGCGAGAGTGAATGCTTTGAGATTATTTTCGACTAACAATTGATGGACTACATTGTCAGAGAAACTAACAACTATTATAATGTAGTGATTGAACGATGTGAAGGCTCTTCTAGGGGAATAAAGTGGACAGATACAAGTGTAGTTCAAATGTATCAGTTTTTAGCAGTGTGCATGCTGATGGCTCATGTAAGAAAGAATAGATTGAAAGACTACTGGTCTAAAAATTCTCTAATTGCAACACCATTCTTTTTGAAATAATGCCTAGGGACAGATTTATTACTGTTCTTAGAATGTTACATTTCAGTGATGCAGGCGTTTTGGGAGATGCAGAGAGCTGGTAGGCTTTATAAAATAAAGTATGTCCTGAATTATTTGACACAGAAATTCAAGTCAGTGCTAACTCCTTTCAAAGATTTGTGTATTGATGAATCCCTGATGCTTTGGAAAGGTAGACTTGTTTTCAAACAATACAAACCAAGCAAAAGACACAGATTTGGAATAAAACTGTTCATGTTGTGTGACGAAGAAACAAAATTTATTTTAGACATTATAGAGTACACAGGAAGAGTTACAGAAATTGAAAATACTTCTCAGCTTGGCATTTCTAGTTCTGTTGTTACTACTTTGTTGGCACCTTACCTAACAAAGGTCACAATCTTTTCTGTGATAATTGTTATACCAGCCCTGATTTATTTCATTTTCTACATCAGGCCCAATCCATCTCCAGACAGGCAGGGTAAGCTGGTTCATCGTCTCCGATTTTCCTCAAATTTGGATATGTTATTCTAGAAGCAAAATTAAGACACACGTATTTTTTCATTTTGCCCAAAAAAAATTTTTGGGCAGAGTTACAGGGGGTCAAAGTTTCGTCTAGGTCACACGTAATTTCTTCTGCGGCAAGCTCAAAATTACTAAAAAGTACAATATTTCGGGAACTAATAGGAATATTTCAGATCTGTTTTCAATTTCTGAAAGGTAAAAATGTCAGGAATCTATTGGATTAAAGATTGTTCTTCTATTAGTGACAGGTACCGTGCTAAAAAATAATTTCAAAATCGCGAAATTTAACTTTAAAGTCATTTTTCTCAAAAACCGCAGCTTCAAAAATTCTGAAATTTTGTAACAAGGAGGAGACATACATAGAGTATAAAACCTCCAAAGGATTTTTCAGGATCTTACCTACTTTTCATTTTATTACATATTTACTGTTTGGTGCATTTCCTTAGAAATATATGGATAGGAATTTCAAATTTTCATTCTCGTAATTTGCTTTTTCTTATTTTCATGGCCACAATATTGTTTACCAGACAAACAAATAGGAAGGAGTGTTTGACCACTGTAGGACTTGAGTGTGAAAATATTTTAGTCTACTTTTTGGCATGCGACTAGATTTTCAAGCCAGTGCAGTTGTAGATATTTACAGAGACAGAGAAAAGCAGTGTATAATGGCTAGTTTGTTTTCTGGTGACAGAATTAGGTGTGCAGATTACCTAAAAAGGCATAAAAAAGTTCAATATCAGAGAAAAAGTTGTGGTTCACCATTTGTTAAAGTTGCTTTTTTAGCTGCACACCTGGAACAACACTATGAAAATGTGTCGTAGGAACATTTTTTGTGCAAAAAGTGTCACACTGAACATTTAAGGAAATGTGAAGAAGCTGCACCTCAGCATCAACATGTTCAAGTACCCCCCAGACAATGATGAAGGCAATGGTGATAATGCTGAAGAGTAATTTGTGGAGATCAAAACTGAATTAAGTGAAATAAATAAAAAGTGCAGGGCAGCTGAATGTCACCATACAATGTGAAAGTCCATTACCAAACAAAGTATTTGCTACGAAAACAGAAAGAATTATAGAAAGCAACAGAAGAACATGTAAGTGCAAAGTGAGCAAAAATTTATAAAGTTCCTGTTGTAGCACTACAAACAGATTCATCACCTGATGACAGTGGTTGTGGGAAGTGCGAAGAGTTTTCAGACAACATACAGACAGCTCTTAGAAGTGTTAAGTGTTATAATGAAAAGGTGAGACTTCTGACTCTTCTACCTGGAACTATGTCAAGGAACGAAATCCTGTCAACTTTTCCTGTTGTAACAAAGCATATAGTTGATAAAGCAAGAAGTACCATAAAAGAAAAGGGCATGTATAGTGAACCAGATCCCTATGCAGGCCATCCACTTAGTCCACACGCTGTAAGATGTGCTTTGGCTTTCTACCTTGAAGATGAGCTGGATTGTTCTAGGCAAAGTGCCAACAAGAAGGATGCCAGAACTGTGATTGAAAATAATGAGAAAGTTGTTAAAGTGAAGCGTTATTTGACAAGAAGCATTCAAGAAATATACAGAATTTGTACAGAGAAATATCCACATATGAAACTTGGAAGAACCTCATTCTATGCTCGACGGCCTCCAAGGGTGATACCTCATCCCCAAAAAAGCAGCTGCCTCTGCATTTACTGTGAAAACTTTCAGTTATGTGGCACTGCAATAAAGTATGCCAGGCATGATATCATTAGTGTGGAAAACCTGAAGCAATTGGTATTTGTCACTTGTTGTATGTGATACCAACAGTCAGAGTTGTGCCTTTCAAGAGTGCACTGAACATCCAGGGGAAGATGGCATTACATGTGGAGCTATTGGACTTGAAGACGCCATGGATGAAGACATCAGCTTTGCATTGTGGGAGGGGAATGACCTTATCAAGAAAACCTCTTCAATGGATCATTTTATTGGTGTGTTGGCTGACTGGACCATTAAAGCTGTTGTCCATTTGAAAATTAAGGATTTTCATTGGCAAGACATTCAATAAGAAAAACATCTAGTTAAAAATTCCACCAACCACCTGTTCCTTCACTATTATTTTGCAGAGGGCCAGGATGTTGGCCAGCTATATTGCCAAATAAAATCCTGCCATACCACTGGCAAAATCCACAAGTGAGCATATTCACTGCAGTGTGCTACTTCAATGATACAACTAGAAGTTTTGGTATGGTGTCAGATGATCACTCACATGACTCTGCCCATGCTCTTCTGGCATTCACAGATATAGAAGAAAGATGAAAGAAGGCCAAATTGAAAGAATCACCATCTCGAGTGACGGTGCAGCATCACACTTAAAAATAGATATAAGTTGTTTGAACTTATCAAGGTTTCTGTACAAAAAATGGATTTTCACTGCAACAGGTCATGGAAAAGGACCATGTGATGATGTAGGTGGTGATCTGAAGTACATTGCAACCAATCACAACTTGTCTCATGGCAATACAGAAGGTTCCTCTGGGTGCCTACACGCGATCTCTAGGGAAGACACTGAAGATGTGGAAAGGATTTCCTCTCTTCACAATTATTTCTGAAAGTAGGCTTAAAAATGGTGTTTTCTTATGTTACCTGTTTTACAATAACCCTAGTTTTCTGTGAAAAAGTTATGTACTTTAGTGTAATGGTTATAAAAAGTGAGCCGAACAGTAAATATGAAATAAAATGAAACGTAGGTAAGATCCTGAAAACTCCTTTGGCGGTTTTATACTCTATGTATGTCTCCTCCTTGTTACAAAATTTCAGAATTTTTGAAGCTGGGGTTTTTGAGAAAAATGACTTTAAAGTTAAATTTCGCGATTTTGAAATTATTTTTTAGCACGGTACCTGTCACTAATAGAAGAACAATCTTTAATCCAATAGATTCCTGACATTTTTACCTTTCAGAAATTGAAAACAGATCTGAAATATTCCTATTAGTTCCCGAAATATTGTACTTTTTAGTAATTTTGAGCTTGCCGCAGAAGAAATTACGTGTGACCTAGACGAAACTTTGACCCCCTGTAACTCTGCCCAAAAATTTTTTTGGGCAAAATGAAAAAATACGTGTCTCTTAATTTTGCTTCTAGAATAACATATCCAAATTTGAGGAAAATCGGAGACTATGAACCAGCTAATTCTCACTTTGCTGCCTGAATTGAGATGGATATGGCCATCAGAATAAAACTGGAGCCTGTGGCACAGTTAGGCCAAAAAGGAAAGGTATGCCAACAAATGTTCCTTCAATACTGAAGAAAGGGCAAATTACTTCAAGCCATACTGATAGTATGTTGGCAGTAAAGTTCATGAACAAGAGAGAAGTACACATGCTTTCTACAGTTCACTCTGACACAATTGTTGAAACAGAAAAGAAACAGGTGAGAATATCAAGAAGCACAGTACTGTTGTGGAATATACCCAGAAGATGGGAGCAGTAGACAAAAGTGACATGCAGATCATCTCTATTGATTGTGCACGAAAGTCACTCAAGTGGTATAAGAAATTATTTTTTCACCTCTTGGACTTATCTGTATTGAATGCACATGCTCTCTACCAAATGAAAACTGGTCAAAAACCACAAGTACTTGACTATCGCTTACAGCTTGTCGGACAGTCACTGGAAAAATGCAGCGTTCCCAGAATGTCTGCGAAAGGTGGAAGACCATCTTCTCACGAGTCACCCATGCGTCTCACACAGAGACACTTTCCTTCGCCAGTGCCACAGACTGCAGCTCAAGGATACAGGACCCAAAGAGCATGCCATGTATGCAGTTATACAGCAAGAAGAGATAAAAAGAGGAAAGATACTAGGATTGTGTGTGTGGAGTGCAATATGGCTTTATGTGTACACCCATGTTTTCAAGAGTACCATACCCTTAACACAATTTAAATAAACGTAATACCCTCCATTGAACCTATAAATAATAAAATGGGTAATAGACCATAAAATAGCATGCCAATAGTTTGTATTATTTCAAAAACCTAAAAAATTCACAATTGCAAAATAACTCAGTCCAGAGCAGCAGGCGGCTGTACAAAAACTTAGTCCTCAAAGGGTTAAAATAGTACAAAATTCGAATAACTTTTATTACATAATAAACAAACTTCCTTGCGAGTATTTTGAAGCCTATTATGTACATATATCACAAATAAACTGGTATGAAAATGCAAGGGTTCTCCAGTAAGCATATTTTACCATTTAAAACATTATTTCTTGCATATTACATTTTACACCATTTTCATTAAGTCCCTTGAAAAGTGTAGAAACGGTGTTCTACTGTAGTACCCTGAATTTGGAGGCTGGGTATTCCTATCAGTGGGTGGTATCCAAGAAGTCACCATTCTTGAGACCATAATCACAAAGGCATTTTTTTCTCTTTGTGGTTTTAGGGCGCACAACTCCTGAGGTCATTAGCGCCCGAATAAAAACTGAGATATACAGAAAGATAATAAGTCTATGTGAAAACAGCTAAAACATAGGGTAAAATAGTCCAAAGGGAAGAGCTAAATGTCCTTTGACAATTTGGTCAAGTTGGTAAAATTCATGACTCGAGCAGCAGCTTGAGTCATCAGCTAATATTTCTTCCAATGTATCCAGTACATTCAGTGCAATCAGAACAGGAGTAAAATTTCAACAAGACAATAAAACATGGCGCACCGTCAGCGGGTGACCACAGGAACACAACGGCACGGGGTCACCAGTTAGCAAGTGGCAGTGGCTGAACCAGCAATGTACAATCCGGAACCGGTCCAAGATGATCTCTTCTTGTCGTGAGTGGTGTGAGGAGGTCCTCCAAGCCCCCGGGAGTGGTTTAATGGTTCGAAGCGCATTATTTGTAAGCGAGGACCACACAATATGCCATGACGATATAAGGTTACGGGAAAGAGCCCCTCAAATATCATTCGATGGGACACAGTACGTAGCTGTCCGAGGTAGGAGAGTTGCAGCGTTGGTCGCGGCATCAGCAGCCTCGTTACCAGGCATGCCTGCGTGACCAGGTACACACAGGAGGTGAATGTGGCAGCTAATAATTGAAAGGAGTGGTTGACTCGGTGCACAACAGGATGGGGTCTGTTGGATGGCACTCAGGGAGTCAGAGCAGATGACATAGGAAGGAGAACAATGTTGGTGGATATACAGTACAGCCTGATAGAGGGCAAAAAGCTCAGTTGTGAAATTTGAGCAGTGCTCATTAAGCCTGTACTGAAAACCATCGATGACAAACGCACATCTGACACCTTCATTGGTCTTAGATCCATCCGTATATATGAAAACGGAATTTTCAAGCCGTGCACGAAGTTAAGAAACCTTGAGCGGTAAACGGCATCCGATGTACTCTCCTTCAGGATTGAGGTGAGTTCAAGGTGAATGCAAACTTGAGCCTGAAGCCAAGGTGGCACTGGGCTCTCACCTATTTGAAATGTGGAAGGGAGGGTAAAATCGAGCTGCCAAAGCAAGCAACAAAAAAGGACTCCAGGAGCGAGCAGGGCAATCGCAGACAGCCTGTACTGGCTATCGAGGGAGTCATTAAAGAATGATGGATAGGAAAGGTGGTGGGGCATCGAAAGCAGACTGCATGCGTACAGACACAGCAATATGTGGTGTCAATAGGTTAAAGGTAATTCGGCAGCTTCGGCATAGAGGCTGTCAACAGAGCTAGTGTAAAAGGCTCCTATCGCCAGACGTAACCCCCGATGGTGAATCAAGTTTAGGCGGCATAAAATGGATGGTCGTGCACATAGAGCTGTAGAAGAATGGAGCGGTCTGCACCTCAGCTGGTGTGTGACCAGCAGCAAAGAAAGTTTAGGTGCTGCCAGCACTTTTGCTTAAGTTGACAAAGATGGGAAGGTTAAGTCAACCGGTTCTCAAAAACCAGACCTAAAAAACAATGTCTCAAGTACAATCAGTGGGGTGACATGAACCCTCTGACAGTGGCTGACAGCTATAGAAGTCTGCGCACACCATGTCCTGCGTGCGGCTGACTACCACAGCAGTTCAGCACTGCTGTGCCCCAGATGCTGGCAACCAGTGTAGAAGTTCTGAGACATTTGCTCACCTATGGTTTAGCTGCACTTGGAATAATACTTCTGTGTTGGCAGCACCACAGACGGACCCTCACCACTCCTTTTGCTCTAACTGCAACAGATGGTGTTTCAAATGGAAAACATGACTACATTTGAAGTCAATATCATAGCTCTTAGCAGACCCTCACAGCACTTGTACGAGGAATTTGCTTTACATATAACAGACGATGCTACTGTGATTTCTGTCAAACTGTAGTTTTACGCCTTACTGCATGATCTATTCCTGGCTCAGAAATCAGTCGGCTATTATTTGCTTTTGTTAGCATAGTGGATTTACTTACTATGATGGCATGTACTGAACTCCTTATCTACAACGAGATAATACGGATATTGATGAAGAGTGATGCTGAAGAATCACTGTGCTCATCAACAGACAGTGATTCAGATGAGGATGTTTCTGTTATTAATAGTTTACAATCTGCAGACATTGTTAATTCTCATTCATCTCCATCTGTAATTACTAGTGCAAAGCCCAATGACATCAAGAGGAAGTCCGCAGCTGGGTACTTCTGTTCAACGCTCATCATCTTCAAATAAAGACACACAAAGACCAACAAGGACGAAAGATAACAACCGGAGATGCGAAAACATAAATCCAAAGAAGCATCAGTTCAACAAGTCCTCATCAGGAACGAAAGCTCACATAATTGCAGATGAGAGCTGCCTCTGTTTCTTTAGACTTTTTGTAAATTCAGACGATGCTGAAATTATTTGCCAGCAAACAAATAAGAATTATATGTTCGATCAGCCAATTGCAAACTAAAAGACAAATTCTAGAATAAACAAGTGCAGTGCCACAAACATATCATATGTTCAAATGTTTGTAAAGCCTATGGGACTTAACTGCGGGGTCATCAGTCCCTAAACTTACAAACTACTTATGAACTAGATTATACTAAAGAAGCCACAAACAACCATGCTCGAGTAGGGATTTCGAACCCCCGATTGGAAATGGCCTCGCGCATCATAGCATAGCGCCTCAATGCGTTTGTGCGCTCTGCCGTGGCAAATGTATCAGAAGTGTCTGTTGTCATAGTGTCCTTTCCTGATCGCTTAAGTGAGATAGTTAAAACTGAGGGAATATTAGTCTACAGATCCTTTGCTATAAACACAATTTTTTTCGAAAGTAATCTCCTGAGACTCTTATTTTTTGCTGTTGAATTTACTGCATTTCCATGACAATACTTTGCCCCTAAATAGGGATTGCTTGACGAACATTTGGCATATTATAGAATATTTTTGGAAAATATTTAAGGACACTTTCTATCATTAAGAAAAACTCTATACAGACAAATCTCTGATGCTGTTCGAAGACTATCTGAAAGTAAAGCAGTATATTCCAGCAAAGAGTAGATCTGGAATTAATTTTTTTGTAATTTGTGATAGGGAGACAAATTACATACTGGATTTTATCGTTTATGTTGGCAAACGGATAGGCATTGACAATCATGGTTTGAAAATGGCAATACAGTAAGCACATTACTCCAAACCAACTTACTTTGGGAAATGACAAATGCTGTTTGTTGACAACTGGTATACCGTTCCAGATATATTTTGTTGGTTGTATGATAGAGCAACAAACACATTTGGTATAGTTAGGGGAACACAGAAGGAAATGCGTTAATGGAGGAGAAATTGAAGAAAGGGAGGTAACTTTCCGAACTTCAGAATCAGGAAAGCTAATCGCTCTGAAGTGGCAGAACAAGAAGGAAGTTGGATGCTATCAATGTACAACAAAGCTGAAATGCAGCAGACTTCAAAAAGAAATTGAAACAGTGGTGATTTGAAAATGAAACCAGTGTGGTAATGGATTACAATATAATCAATGGGGCTACTTGACCAAAGCGACATGCTAATACAAACAGTGGAAAGTACACAGAAATTGTGTAAGTGAGAAAAGATCTTTTTTTCTTTTTTTTTCTCCATATTTTGGGCATGGCAAAGTTTAATGTCTTTTGTTTTTACTGGAAATCTGAGATGAAATTTTTGCAACTTTTTATGTCGATCGCAAGAGAGCAAGTGGTGATAAATGTCACGAGTACCCTACTAGACTAAACATGTCAATACATTTACAATGTCAGTGGAAAAAGTACAAGACATACATAGTCTGTGCTCGAAATGGTGTTTGGGTTATTCCATGTCAACTCACTTAGCACTCCTTGCTCAATTTATGCGAACATTCGCATGTCCCCAAAGAGCGTTGGTAACTTAAGACTCGTCAAAGCAATAGTGGCCAAGATATAGTCGGTTGTATGACGCCATGCACAACTTTGCGCAATATTTCATTGAAAGAAATGACATTTGGCCATCTTGTACAACTGTAGGCGTTCTCTTGGGAATAAATCCGAAAATAATTTTATGTGCCATATATAGCCAGAAAAATTCACCCAAATTTGCTTAAATAATAATAATAATAAATTGGAGCAAAAACAAAAAGAAAACTTCAAACTTTGGTTTCCTATCTCAGGCAGTAAACCTGTGGCAAAGATTAAACTTGTCATGTGGTAACATAACAAACATGGTTCTCAAACAAAGTTTCGTTTAGGTGTCGCTTTCCTAATACTGAACTAATGAAGTGCAAAGTTGAAGATTTTATAAAAAGATAAAAAATGCAATACTTTTGCTATTTTGCAAAAAACTACCATATATTTCTGTGGATAAGACGACCTTCATATAAGATGAGGTACAAATTTTCATCAAGATTTTATAGTTTAAGCATGTATCTGGCCTATAAGACGATCCCAAGTCACCATATTTACCCGAATGCATGCTGCACTTTTTTCCGGTTTTCGAGATCTAAAAATATGTCTCAGACAGATTTGGAGACAAAGCTTCAGGAAGTTGTGAAAAATGCCGTTAGAAGTCACCAAAAGTAGTTTTCGTGATTGGTTCACATGGATTTCACCATTTGTTGCAGTGTTTGCGGTCTGCTTTTGAAGTTTCGTGCATGTAGTGCTACGTTGTATCCGATCGTGAAGAAGCATGTTGTTTTTTACACCGCGAAGCTGAAAAAAAGAAAAAATAATAAAAAAAAAGAAATAAAAAAATCTTTCGACGAGACAACATGTAATCGCGCCGATGCACATGTTATGCGGGTGAAAACACACGAAATTTCCCGAAAACAGAAGATAAAGGATTTCGAAGGAAGCCGCAATTGTTGCATGTAAAGTAAAAGTAAAGCAGTCAACAATCCAAAGATTGGTTTGAACACCACAGTGCTTTACTAGGCATGGTCCTGTTTGGAGGTGGTATGCCGTTGCCTTCCTCCGACCTTCGAACTGACTTACCCAGCCAGTTATAGGGGGACCTACAGTTTAACGTGGGTTCCGAACCATGGTGCTCCACGGTATTTTTCACATGAGCAATACTGCCAGAGGTGAAAGAAGTGGAAAGTTACATAAAAATCCTAGGACCTGGCGGGGATCGAACCCACGACCTTTGGATTTGTAGTCTGACACTCTACCGCTGTGCTCAATTGTTGCATGTAGCTCCGAAATATTTTAACCCTTTTACTACTCCGTACGTAAATTTACTCATCGTTTTAGCGCGACTCTGGATATATTGAGAAATTATATTTGACAAGCGACATTGTAAATAATTAATTCTATTCCTGCTTTATGGCATATAGGTTATCGTATGTACCCTTGTCCACTCAATAAATTAACGAAGCTTGTAAAGCAAGTATTAAAAATGCACAAAACTTTGTTTTTCTAAATCTTTCCTCAACGATGTAAATTTCATCAGGGTAATATCGCGGCTTCAAACTCTAAACAATATATATCGAATCTATAAATTTCAAAACGATCTGTATGGAATAAGCGAATGTTTCTGAACCGGAGATTAGCGCTAAAAAAATTTCTTGTTTGTCCTATACCTAACCTAACTTTCACTTTCAAAAATGTTATCTGTGGTGTAGCCTTAAGAAGGTTAGGTATAGGTTAAACAAGAATGTGTTTTTTTAGTACTCATAGCACATAGTGGCCGAATCTATGGTTCAAAACCACTAAATCGATTTACAGTTGTATGTTCGATATATATTATTTCAGGCCAAGCTACTTCGAGTGTAAGCTTTCTTTTAAACTACCTAGAAAGCTGTACTGTTAGATTCCTGCCTAACCACATCTTAAATCACGACATATTCATAAAAATTATAGCATTAGACTCTCGATACGTATCGTTTCGATACTTAACCGCTTCGATATATATCGTTTGAAGGTCGAAGCCGCGCTATGCAACGTATCTACGAAATTACCAATTTCAGACTAAATTTGAATCGTTTTTTTATTTATTTTATTATTATTATTATTATTTTTTTTTTTTTTTTGTACTGTCAGATAAGACGACCTTGGTTTATGGGGCACTTTTTTTAATGATTCAGCCATCGTCTTATCTGCGTAAATACCGTATTTGCTCGAATATAGGCCACACTTTTTTTCCCCAAATTTTGGCGTACAAAATCATGGCGCGGCCCCTATAATCGAGATTCAATCCCCCCCCCCCCTCACCCATCCGCTCCTTTTCCCAAAGTCGTTAGTTTCAAAAATTACACACTCACTTTTATTTTGGTTTGAGAAACGTAATAAACTAGATAGTCTTAAAAAATGCTACAGTAACAGTTTCACAGAATTGCATATACGTTTTTGTACACGTTTACGGAAACGGCGCAGGAATTCGCAGAAATCGATATTTCGATATAAATCAAATGGTGTCATTCTGTACCACGGCATACAAAAGCTGACGACTGTTTTTTAACACGTCCGCACGGCCTTAAACATAAATAGTACATAACACACACACTTCCTAAGCACACAAATAATTTTAATTTTATGCAGTCAATGATGCTAGTCTTCGCGATAAAAGTTTAGTGTGTGTCGCAAGAGACAAGCCAAAACATCGTCACACACACACACACACACACACACACACACACACAAACACCGGAAAAACTATATTTTCGCAGCACATTCATACGTTATACAACACTTGAAATGCCCGGTAACACTCCTTGGTTCAGCATCCCCTCACTTGGGGTGCCCGGATCAGCGTGTTGTCTCACTTTTGATTTACAGTTTTGCATATTTGTTTAGAGTTTATTAAAAAGAGAACATTATTTCGTTAACATTGTGTTTCTGATTACAAAAAAATTCAATTATACAAAAAATAAATAAAAAATAAAAATTAAAAAGACTTGCGGCCTATACTCAATGTCCCCCCCCCCTCCTCCTCCTAAAATCTCGTGTCAAAAGTTTAAGTGGGGCCTATAATCGCACGCGGCCTATATTCACACAAATATGGTATGTTCTATAAAGCTTTCCAAACTGGTTTGTATAGAAAGACCATTATTTTAACTGCATAAAAAAGTATTGGGTCATCCAACGCAGGCTAACAACACTAGATAATTTGAATCAAAGCTGAAAGCTTAAATCACAGTATGAAAAAAGTGTTAAACTTTGGATTCTTACATTTGCTAAAGTAAATGCGTGCTGAACATGAAACTTAGTACTTCCTAGGTTGGCAGCACAGGGATGTGGCATAAAAAAACAAATACCAGTTTCTAATGAAGTTTCCAAATCAGTCTCATATGAAATATGTTTTAAGGAACCACAGACACATGGGTTTAATTCCCAACATTGACAAACAATGTTACATAAATTGAAATAAATAGTGCTGTGAAAAAGGTTTTACCTTTGGGTTTTTCTCTCTCTTTAAGGAGAACTATGATAAATGTGAAATTTTGCACACAATAAATTAGTAACATAAGGTTTCCCAGTGTAAAATATCATTCACGTACTACTTTCCTGATTTCTACAAAAATCAGTTCAAATTTTTTATTTTCGTAAAATTACAAACATGTACCAGTATCTTGTTTAATTTGCTTTTTGATACTTTGTTTTTCATAATTGAACTGAATCTATTCATAGTTGGAATGAGCATGTTTTTAATCATCCAGAAAATCACACTCTGTTTTCCAATGTGTGCTAACAAAAACTGAAAATAACGGACAAATTTGATGTTTTGGTTTGATTTTTAAGGGACTAAACGACTACAGTTATCAGTCCCTTGTTTCAATAGTAGAAAATGCAATAAAAGTCACTACAATGTCGTAAAAGAAAATGTGTTAAAATTCACCAAGCAAAGAGTTTAACACGTCAAGAAATAAAAGAGTCAAAGTAAAACCTGGTGAAAGAAGAGAAAGGTGTAAAGAGGCTACCAGAGAGTCTTGGCTGGTTGATCACAGAATTAAAAGTAGAATGTCCTGCCACTCTATTACATGAGAAAACCACCTACCTAAAAGTGTTAGGCAAGTGGAAAACAGAGACTGGACACTCAATAAAAGTCATATAGAATGATACCATCCACACTCATGAATAAAATTTAAAACTCTATCAACTGCTGAGGCATTGTCTCTTAAAACCAAGCTCAGAACATCGGGGAGATTAAAACGCCGTCTCTGGGCGACTAGGTTTGGGCAATCATATAAAGTGTGGACTAATGATAAATGGGGCTTATATAATGTGCTGCATTCAGTGTAATATGGGACAGAGATCAGGAGGTGTAATACCTACTTTGAGGTATTATGGGTAGCCTCTTTTGCAAGCCTGTCAGCCAGTGACTTGCCCTATATCCTGATGTGCCCTGGAGTCCAAAGGAATTTTAATGACTGCCCTTGTTGTTCAATGGCATATATGGACTCTTGTACAGCAATAACCAAAGGATCGTGTGGGAAACACTGGTTGATGGCTTAAAGACGACTCAGGGAGTTGCTACAGATGACGAAGGACTCACAGAGCAGGAACGGAGTTGTTCGAGTGCCCGATAGATGGCTACCAGCTCCGCAGCCATCTGGCAGGGAGCGTAGCTCAGTATGTCCTGCAAGCGTATAGGCAAAGCCGATACGACCATTTACCATTGATCCATTGGTGTAGACTGCTGAATAACCAAGGGGTCCATCAATAATTGATAAAAATTGGCAGCGAAGTGTCTCAGGGTGAACTGAGGTTTTGGAGAACTATGACAATTCCAGTCAAAGGTGAGGCCGACATATACACCATGGTGGTGTACGCAACTGGAATTTGAAGAGAGATGGTAGGGGAACAGACTCCAGTTCACTCAGAAGAAACCGAACACGCACTCTGTCAAACCCGATCTCAGCCGCCATTCTGGAATAGGGAGTTCTCTGTTCGGAAAAAGGAGACGATGGTTTGGATGAGTAGGCCTACCATAGACATCAGCTACGTAATTTGCCAGCAGTTGTTGCTGTCTTATTCGCAGAGGGGGCACCCCAGCCTCCACAAGGAGACTGTCCACGGGACTTGTCCTAAAAGCTCTTGTCGCGAGCCTAACTCCACAGTGGTGGATAGGATCCAACATCTGCAGCGTCGAGGGTGATGCGGAACCATACACCACCCTCCCGTAGTCGAAACGTGACAGAACAAGGGCTTTGTAGCAGTGCAGCAGGTACTACAATCTGCACCCCAAGTGGTACTTGTAAGGCAGTGGAGAGCGTTGAGGTGCGGCCAGCACTTCTTTTCGGCTGGTAAATATGTGGTTGCCATATGAGTCGGTGATCAAATACAAATCCTAGAAAGCGATGCATTTCAACTACATTGAGTAGTTGGCGGTCAAGATACAACTCTGGATGCGGGTGGACTGGCTGTCAACGACAGGAAGTGCATTATGCACGTTTTGGCAGCAGAAAATTGGAACCCGTGTGAGAGAGCCCATGTCTGCGCCTTTCTTATTGCTCCCTGTAGCTGGCGTTCTGCAACACACATGCTAGACGAGCTAAAATAGATACAGAAGTCGTCAGCATACAATGAAGGGGATACTGACGACCCAACTGCTGCCACTAAGCTGTTAATGGCCACGAAAAACAATGGAACACTAAAAACAAAGCCCTGAGGCACCCCATTCTCCTCAACATGAAGGATGCTATAGGATGCACCAACTTTTAACGTGGAAAGGACAGACAGCTAAAAAGTTTCAGGCTCACCACAGCTTTAGTCTCCAAGATATAGGACTCTGAACTTTGAAGTTTTTTCGGGCACGGATTTCTTTGAGCAACTTTAGCCAACTTTCTAGCTGTATATGACACATAAATTTATTTTCATTATTATTCCTAAGAGAATACATGTACAGGATAACTAAATGTCATTTCTTTCAATGGAATATTGCCCGAGTTCTAAAAGCTCAAAGTCTTCAAAACTTCATGCTCGCCCTGTGCAAACTCGAGTTTGGTGTCAAACAACTTCCTATCTCTGACAGTATTGCTCCAACGAGCCTTAAAATTTACTAACGTTCATTGGGGACATGTGTGAATGTTCACTTAAAATTTCATCGAAGTCCGCGATGGTCGAGTAGGAAAATGTCCCGAAATTATGCATTGTGCTGTAAGGAATTGAATGTAACTCTTTGTGCTTATCTGTGCTTCAAAACTTATCACAAACAATTACAGCAACAAAAACGTTAAACCTTCTTTTGAGAGAATGGAGTATTTCACCACTGTAAACATTTTTACTTGTATATTCACAGAATATATGACATCAACTGCAATTGGGCAAAGCTGAAAATGTGTACCCAGCCAGGATTCAAACCCGGGTCTCCTGCTTTCTAGGCAGTTGCGCTGACCCCTACACCACTGGGGACACAGTGATCACCCCACCTGCAAGGACTACCTAAGCACGCCTCCCGTCAGATACAAATTCTCAGCTTCACCCTACCCACAGTACTCAAACTCTTAGTTATGAAACTAATTCCCATAAGAGTAATTCCCCACTAACGATAGCATCATTGTCCGTCACCGGCATATTATATATATATATATATATACACACACACACATGTGGCGTCTGTTCCGAAAGAACAAACGTCACTTCTGACCCTGCAGTTGTTATTCTTTAATATTCACAGGATGGGTATACATTTTCAGCTTTGCCCAAACGCAGTTGATGTCATATATTCTGTGAATATTAAAGTATAACAACTGCAAGATCAGAAGTGACGTCTGTTCTTTCGGAACAGACATCACAACAGTCAGAGGGTTAAGGTAAAAGTCTGTATGTGGACGCGCAGTACACCACTGCCAAGTGCATGACGCTAATCTTGGAGGTGGAAAACTGGATGTTGTGGGTAAGAACCCACAATTGTGCCATTTGTACAGAGGCCTGCAGTCATCGTCCCATCAGTACTAGCGAAGCAACAATAAATGTTTTAACTAATCAGCATACAAGAAAGGTGACACTGAGGACCTCACAGCCAATGTCAAGACTATTAGTATTCAGTAAAAACAGAGGGACACTCAATACAAAGCCCTGCAGAAACCTATTCCCTTGGATACAGGGGGTACTGGAGGAAGCATTGACTTGGATTTGGAAAGGATGGAGTGACAAAGTTCTGACAATGTAAGAAGTGTGTCCCAGAGGCCCCACTTGTGCATTAGGATGTAATGTGACCATCTTGTGTCAGAAAGCCTTCCATGAACTGAAAAAGATGGCAATGAGGTACAGACTTTGGACAAAGGACATACAGTATACCACATTATCAGTAGTGAAAAAGCCTTCACGATAATCACCCTGGAACAGAGCCAGAAGGTCCCGAAACTCAAGGAGCCAACACAGCCAATAGTTCACTGCGCATTCTTGCAATTACAGTAGAACCCCTCTAATCCACCACCTTCGGGACCGGGACCATGGTCAGAACGACAAAAAGATTGGCACGATCAATGTGTGTGTGGTTTTATTATTATTATTATTACTATTATTTTAATAGATAAGGAAAAGGATCAATGATACAAACTTTATTTAACTTCTGTAATAATATACAAGATCACCCAGTCAATTTTATTTTACAACAATTATCATGACCTTTCACCCAGATACAAGCACCCTCTTGCTCATTAATTTTTCGATGATTCCTCGTCCTCAATGTAAAAGGCATGCTAGAGGTGAAATAAGACTTCCCAACGTCATGGTTGTACACTTCAGCAACTTCAAATGTACGAAAAGCAATCACATTTCTGTTATTAAAAATCCAGAAACTGCCTTAACAGGACTACCATCGTACTGTACTATAGCAACAGTTATCGATCCATTGCCATGACTAGGTGAATCTTTCTGAGAAATAGTTAAGTTCAATACACCTCCACAAAAAACAGACGGTCCCTGAAGAAAAACTTGTCCTCCAAGACCTGATGACAAATTAATTTCCACATCATCAATTCCCCTGAAGACAGTAAGGCATGAATGCCTGAATCTCCTCCTATAACGGGGCATGCTCTCTGTGTAGTCTTTGATGCTGCTGCACGACAACTGATGCCGTCTTAGTGTTGTAGCCACCTCTGTTGCACTCTAGGATGCTCTCTGGGTATTCTCTTTTCTCTCACGACAGCAAAAAAGAAACCTTCATTGGGTCACAGGTAGTGACCCATCCCAAGTCATCCAGTTATTGATCCACCAACAAAAGATGGACATAACTACTGGGGGGGGGGGGGGGGAGCCTCACCTGTGTGGGGGGTTACCCCCTCTTGCTCTTTATATATATGATATTCAAGGAGCACTTTAAGCATTGCATATATCTCTTCGATATGTTGTCTGTGATATGTTTAGTATACTACTCTATGTTCAATAGAACCTAACTGTCGTTAAAGGAGGTGCGCCTTGCGGCGCGGGCTCCATAGATTTTACTAGGAGCCTGCCGCTTTACAATAATGTAGGGCCTTTAGGTATATTGAATGTTAATATTGACATTGATTATGTGTTAATTTAAGGTGTTTCCATTGTTTTAAGGTGCATGGTTATAGGTATATTTAGGATGCTCTTAAGGAAATCTATTAAGTGGTGTGCTTATCTCATTTTGAGTTTTTGGAGACTTCAATGCGCCATGCAGAGTGTCTTACAATAATTTACTTTGACTGCGCCACGTTAAATCCAATATTTATCGCAAAAAATATAGAGAGACATTTAGTACAAAAATTTAAATGACTTAAGAACTAAAAGATGTCTACAGTAATAAAAAAGATGTTTTTTACACAGTGTTAATATATTAACTAAAAATGTCTACACATACTATAATATGTATTGATTTTAAAAGGAAAAACGACAAACAAATTACAGTACTGTACTGTACTTACTGTAGAAACAAATCAGACACAATGACAAGTTTTCCAACAATCAATCCAGCCTTCACTGGCAGGAAATTTAATTTCGGCTTCCAGTTTTTTGGGCAAAACTATCGCTTTTTCTTTGAGAATTGGTCCGGATATTTTAGTTCCTTTATTTATTTCTTGACAGAACCACAGCCACAGTGTGTTATCAAGCAGTTCAAGTTTAGAGCGTTTTCACCATCAATCGTAACTTTATAGGAGTCAATGTCTGTTACACCTACATTCAGCTCCTTTGCTATTTTCTCAGAGTGATTCTCCTTTGTCCAGCCTTTGTAGAACTGCTAAATTTTCATTTAGTGAAAGAGTTACATGTTTACATTTGAAACCAGATATGTTGAAAAAACAGACAACTGTACACACAATGAATGCATTAAGTACTGTAGGGAACACGGAATAAAGCAAACAACGACGTATTTTAATCCCAACGAAGGATAAAACTGCACAATAACAAAGTATAACAATAGGCACAGCAACAGACACCGCAACAATGGCTCAACAGACGTCCAGTCAGTGACAAGTCGGCACAGGCTTGCGAGCCTGAGCACAGTCGGACTAACCGGAGTGACGGACCATCCAAGGTCGGATTAGAGGGGTTCTACTGTAGTACAAAATGTTGGCAAGGCTAACTTGGCAAGAGCTATCTACCCCCAGAATGTTCTCACTGTATTTTAGAACTGGGGCAATAACAACTTCCCTCTATCGTGACAAACTTGTCTCACTCCAGATACCTAGAATGTGACATTGGAAATGCACCAAGAGGTGATTAATACTTAGCTTGCAGCTGACATAATATTACATTGTGCCAGTTACAGTTATTTTCCGTGGCATCAAATGTATGACTCCCACAAAATCTGTGTAGTTTACAGACATTTTAGTCTCTGATGTGACAGCTGGGGATGGGAGGGGTAGGGGGGATTCTCCCAAAATAGGTGTTGGCGGTGTCTAGTAGCCTGAAGGCTCACAGGAGGCAATACAGGCTTTTAATACTGGTGATCCCAAAGAGGGCGGCAACAATGTGACTGTAGCAACAGAAGTAAGCTGTTTCTACTTTTTTTTTGCCTCCTTGTAGGTCAATTTGCCCAGGGTCTCCATAATTTTTCTTTCTCTGTGGGGAACGGTGCAACCCGTCGCGCGGAGGGATGGTGCAGACCATGGTTGACCCAGATGGAAGGGAGACAACAAGGAATGACCAGGTTTTATGGGTGGCCAGACTCCTAGATTTGGTGCTGGGAGTTCATTAGAAAGACTTGCTCGAATTTCCAACACTTACAGCACTCCATAGGGCAAGACAAGTAATGTCTCAAGTCACACAGGTATATCATCAGTTTTGTTTCCATAAGGAGTCCCTATCAGTTCTTGTGCACACTAGGTGTTCTTCCCAATCTTTAGCACTACACTCTTCCCATGGTGTAGCCTGGGCAGGGGACTCTTTGGGGTCATATTTCTTTGTGTTAAATTGGAATCTTCCTCACTTAGAAAATTCTGGGACCATGTAGGTACCATCATTACTATATTTTGCCACCCACTCTGACCAGATGCTTGTCTCGCAGGTGCCACACAGCTGTGAAAAAGGTCATCTGGTGAGATAGTAATTGCCAGGAGTCCTGATGCCCCAGGTAGCCAGTGTCTACTCCTTGCCGTGTGGGGAGACCAAAGCTTGGGTTTCAACAGTGTGATCCCTGTGTAGTTAGGGCATTATGATGAAGAGGGCACATGACAACCCCCCCCCCCCACCGCCACCACTACAATGGACTGGCTACTGTGTTGAATATGGAGTACAAGTAAGAATCAGCAGCATAGTGGGTACTGGTGGTGACAGTCCACAATGGATGTAACTGGTGCACCACACAGCACTCAACATTGAGGTTATAGCGCCCATACAGAACTCTCATGGATGAATGTAATTAAAAACACATGAGAAATGGGATCTGAGAACAATTGGGTGCCATCTAAACAATGCCACCATTTCCTTCCAGATCTACCCATAAGAACACACATATTGAAAACTTGCTTAAGCCATGGAGTGGTATGGACAGGTGCACCAATGTAAAACTGACCAGTAAAACTAACAACATTAATGGGAGTCATAGGTGGAAACAACTAGCTGACCAATAACAAAAAGACAGAAGAGCTAGTCAACCTGATGATACTCCCTAAAATTTTAGTGCAATATTTTAAACGTAAGCCTGCAGATTCACAAATTTTTGAAAAGACAGATCACAGCGGTTGGATCACCACTTAAAATAGAGGGCAGATCATTGGCAATGTAGCTGCCGCCCTTTAATCTGAATATAAAACACTTTGAACCAAAATGTTATGCACAGTTAATGGTGCATCGCAAGGACCACACCAAGGAGGGCCCTCCCATCGGAGTAAGAAGCCGTGTGTCATGGGACAGTGACCTAGATGAAAATGAGTGAGGATGACTTCATCCCGCCTGTATGGTGGGAAGGATGTGCTCCATGGCCGTGTGATGGACTTTATGATTAACAACTTCTTGTTAATTATTTCCCAACAACACATGACTTTGATCCTCAACAGTCTGACCAGAGAAAGCAATGGAATAGAACACATACAGTACTCGCACAACATGCCTCTTCGGCTGCAATGTCCGCCCCTTCGTTCCCTTAAATACCCATATGACCTGGGACTCAGCAGAAAGACACCACCTTCCCCAGGCTTTGTAGGTGGGAAAGGTATCTTGGATGTTCTGAACTACTTTATCCGGTGGTGAAGTGAACTCAGTGAGTCTGAGCAGACAAGGAATTTAAAACTTACTACATGTGTCATCTGCTGCACTGCACCACAGAATGGCATGAAGTTCCACATCAAAGACAGTAAACTCTGGCGGAAGTCTGATCTTGGTGACCCGATCAGGAAAAACAACAGAGCATCCAATGGAGTCCCCTTATTTGGATCCATCCGTGAAGACAGCTACATAGTCAAGGGGTTTAGTTAAAATAGTGTAAAATAATTACATAAAAACAGTGTAAAATAATGAGGTAAAAATACTGGCAGGAGTGCAGCTTCTGCTGTACTGCACTAAATCCTTAATTACTCTGGGCCTCTGCCATAGCCAGGGTGGCAGATGGTTAAAACCCTGGGTTTAGGGCCATACTTAAGCTACACCAAGTGATTGTAGCACTTGCTGCATGCAGATCCCAAAAGGTCTAGTTGTTTGTGGGTGATAAGAGAGCAGGTGCATCATATCAGGGTGAGCAACACTTCGATAAGCTGGAGAATTTGGATTAGCAATAATCTTAATAGCCTGATGCACCACAAGGAGCTGCCACCAGATGGTGAGTGGTGGTTCACCAGTCTTAGCACAGAGACTGGGGATGGGGCTGTTCCTTTAAGCACATGTGGCCAGTCTAATCCCTCATGGTGAACAGTGTCAATGGTTTTCAGATACAAAGGTGTCACTGATCCATAGACTGTGCACCCATAATCTAGCCGTGACCATACGAAAGCCCTATAAAACTCAAGCAGACATGCCCTATCTGCTCCCCATGACCTGTGGCTAAGGCATTTTAAAATGTTCAGTGCCTTTTGGGCCTTGGTTTTCAGATCACTCACGTGTAGGAGCCACAAAAGTTTGGATTTGAAAATGAGGCCCAGAAACGTCACTGAATCTTTAAAAGGATGAATGGTGCTTCGCAGTTGCAGATCGGGAAGATAAAAATAGTATGAGAACGATTAAAACACACACACACACACACACACACACACACACACACACACACACACACACATTCTCAGCAAAAAACTGAAAACCCATTTTTGCAGACCACTCCCCCAGCCTCTGCACTCTGTCAGTTACAGCAGCAACAATGGAGGAAGAACACAAAACAGCAAAATCATAAGGAGCACTGTAAAGGCTCCATACAGTGGATGTAATACTACTGATGGCTATACCAAAGAAGGTGACACTTAAAACACTCCCTTCAGGGACACCATTCTCCTGCTCAAAACGGTCTGACAACATGCCACCAACTTGGTACCTAAAAAAAACCGCTTACATAGCAGGGACTATAGAAAAATGATGGAGCTGCTCTAGAATGAAGTGTCACCAGGTAGTGTTGTACGCCCTACTGATGTCGAAAAAGATCCTGATACAGTGCTGTTAACATAGGAATGCCTGCTGGATAGCACACTCTAACAGCATCAAGTTGTCGACAGTGCAGCAGTATCACCTGAAATCACACTGAGAGCTGCTAAACAACTGCCTGGTCTCTAACATCCAGACCAAGTGGCAATTGACCATTCATTCCAGAATCTTTCCTACACAGCTTGTTAGAGAGATACTCTGATAACTGCTGGGAAGTGTTCAATCCTCCTCTGTTTTAAGAAATGGAATTAAAAATGCTTCCCTCCACAAGTTGGGGAAATGGCCAGCCTGCCATATCAAATTAAAACATGCAAGGAGGATTTTCCTTGATCCTCCAGACAGGTGCTGAAGCATACTGTACTCTATACTGTCATGGCCAGGCGCAGTATCATGAGATGCAAACAGAGCAGATTCCAGCTCCCACATGGAGAAAGGCCAGTTGTCGGACTCAGCATTGTTGAACCTGAAGTCCAACTTAACCCTCTCCAGGGATGCTTGATATCACTGGAACACTAGACTCTGGCTAGCTATGGCAGTAGTATTTGCAAAACGCTCTGCCATTGTCTGGGCAGTGTCTACAGGTGTTGTTTGTAGACACTCATTTCAGCACAGCTGTGATAGGTAAATTATTGCCTTTACCAAAAATACTCCTGATGGAACAAGAGGAGCAGCTGACAGCTCAGGAATGCTTGCCATGACCTGTCCTTGCTCTCCTTAATAATGTGTTGAGCCTTGCCTCTTGCAACTCTAAAGGCTCTAAGGTCGTCATTATTGGAGCACCCTTAAACCGTCATAGAGCGGCACGTCTGGCTCTAATTGCCTTGTGGCACCCATCTGACCTCCAAGGAACAGGATGCCTTCGAAGTTCAACTGATGACGTAGGAACAGATAGGTCAGCAGAATGGTGGATCACTTGTGTTATGTGGTCAACCTAAGCAGCGATGACATCTCTGTGTTCAAATACAACCAGACGACTCAACATAGGCCAGTCTGCCCTGCTAGTTATCCATTTCAGCAGCTGCTGCTACATCCTGTAAGTGGATTCACAGTGGAAAACGGTCACTGTTGTTGAGGTCATCAATGGCTTCCCACTGAGCAGCCTGCAAGGGCTGGAGAGCATAAAAAAAGGTCTATGGCTGAGAACGTTCCCATAGAGGCACAAAAATGTGTGGGATTGCCCATGTTGAGCATGCAGAGTTCCTGCGACGTCATGAGGCACTCAACAACTCTAAGTCTCCCGGTAGAAGATATGGGCGGGGGTTGTTCTATAAGACTGGTGAGATTCTCAGTGTCTATGGGCTCCTAGGGATGTAATTATAAGGAACAAACCGCAATCCTCAGACCCACATGAACTTCCACTGGCACAGCTTGGAACTCAGTAACCAAAGGAATGGCAGAGGAGTGATGTGTATCACTGACAAAGACAGAGACTCCACCTTTGGCCCTCTCCCCAGTAAGGTCATCCTTACAGTAGATGGTAATCCTCGAGTTTAGGGGTGTCCAAAGCTTTAAAGTGGGATTCTTGTAAAGAAAAAGCACAGGGGGTTCTACCTGTGCTAGCAGTTTTACGTCTTCTATGTGAGTCCTGAACCCATTCAAGTTCCACTGTAATATTGGACCATCGGTTACTGAAGTAGCACCTTCACTATTTCTTTCCACCGAAGTGGAGTTTCTGAGCTTTGGGGGGAGGGGGGGGTTCAGAGTTTTGGAGCAAGAATTGTGCCCCAGATTGACATCCAGCTCCATAAGCTCTGGAGTAGAGTCAGAAGTAGTATCTTGTATGAGAACTTCGATATAGTCGGATAGTTTATTACTTGACTTAGCTTGCGACTGGGACTTACCGGATGCCTTTTTAAGTTTACTTGCTTTGTAGTGGCTATAGTAGATGGGGTAGCAGCCATGGCGGATTTTTGGCCAAAGTCTACTACTGGAGTGGCAAGGAGCTTTCTCCACTGTGTTTTAAGGAGGTGCAGGCACTGCATCAACTGCAGCTTCGCAAGTGCATTGGCAAACATGTGTGTTAGTAGCAACACACACAGTTCACACACTTTGGAGGTGGTGAACAAACAGCCGCATCATGGGCAGGTTTAGCACATGCATCACAGGTGGATACTCCATTACATCTCTGCATTGTGTGACCAAAGAACTGGCATTTAAAGCACTGCATGGGACTTGGTACATAGGGTCTTACTTTTAATCACAGAAATCCTGACTTAACATGTTCAGGGAGCTTTAGACTATTAAATGTAAGAATAAAGGAGTCCGATTTCTGTACCTCTCCATCTCCCTTTTCATTATGTATTGCACATCAATGATGCCCTCTCGAGCCCACTTATCCTTTAATTCTTCTCTGGGAATATCCACGAGGTCCCTACACATGACAACTCCTTTCTTGTTATTCAAAGTGTTGTGTAGTTCTGTCTCAATGGGATATTCCCTATGGCAAGTCGCCTTTTTAAGGTTTGCAACTTGTTGAGAGCTAGATGTTTCTATTAAGGTTTGCAGCTTGTTGAAGCTAGATATTTCTATTAACAAAATCCCATTGCGCAAATGCTTAACAGATTTCAGTGAGCCAACAATACCTTCCAAACCCTTTTGAATGTAGAACAGCAACACTCTCTCAAAACTACCTTCTTTTCTTTTCATGATTAAAAACACAAACCATTTTCAAGCATGTGTTCTGTACTGTGACAAAATTTTTGACACTCCTTGGTCCAGATAACCACGCTCTTTTTATTGGTTGGGTGTTAGTACCCCCAGTGGTACACCCAACCCATTGGAATGTTCGAGGGACAAATTAAAATTATTCGTCTCGGTCTCACGAACAGCTAGGGAAATGAATGTCCGTGTAGACAGAGCCCTGCATGTGAAGATAAGCCTTATACAACTGAGGTGGGGCAGTATCCCTAGACATTGCTTGCTAGTGACTGTTCCACCTTAACAGCCACGCAGCCCATAGCACAGCTTAGGTTCGTTCAAGCAGCTACCAGTTACCAGAGTCCAGTATACTGAGCATGTGCAGAGCTGCTGCAGAAACTCGATAACAGCTCTGTGCATGCTCAGTTTACTGGAATCTGATAACTGGTAGCTGCTTGAACGAACCTTTCAAGATTTAGGGGTTTTCATAGAGGGATTTCCTTACTGGTGACCCGGGTGGTCAAACCAAGATCCCCATTCCCTGGTACACACAACATACCACCGCCGCGCCACACGGTTGTCGCTGATGCATGCCCAGAGGTTACAGTGTCAAAGGACTGGCAGCACAGTCCCCAGGTCAGGACCTCAAGTTTGACAAGCCCGTAGTCAGCTACTTAATGCTCAGCCCCTGCAGGAAATTACAAATCCATTACCATAATGGGTGCAGGAAGTCTTGTGCATGATGCATATGTGATGCACCACATATGGTGTCCTTCCCAAATGTTCCACACATCTATAAAATTTAGAAAGAATGGAGGTTAAACCTGAAAAGGAGACCATTGATGTATCTTTAAGATGAAGACTTTGTGGACTTCTTTTAGTTGCATCTTACGACAGGAAGGAATATCTCAAGCCTATTTGTAACCCACAAACATGGGGGCCAATGTATAAGGGAGATTAAAAATAAACTTATTGCAACAAACAACAGCACAATTTCCAGAGTCCGAGTTAACTTAGACATTTGAAATCAATGTGGTGTCAGGAAAGTGAATCTGAAATGATTTGGACTACAATACAAGTTTAGATTCTGTTCTGATTACCTTATACTACAATGCTAATCACTTACTATATATATTTTGAGAACTATTGAAATCAGATCTTCAAAAAGGAGTTTATTACATCCAACATCCAAACTATATGGTTTCACTTATTAACCATTTTCAGTTACACAGTAATTTGGACAAGACTTCATACATTATCAGCAACAGAATCTTTTCATAAAGGGAAACAATAATACATTTTACACAGATGCTTACCCATGGAAAAAATACCTCTGTACACATAACAATTGCAAGTTCTGAGTTTCTCAGCTTGCAAACAATTTCAGATGTGTGAAGTACGGCACAATCTGAGAGCAGTGGTAGAAATTTCTTTATTGTCTTCGTTGGAAGTTCCTTCAGGCACTCAGGATTTAGTTTTCCATCTTCCAGTGCTTGGACAATGTCTTGAACAGCCATACCTTTATGCAAAAAGTAAATACATAATTGCTTTATCAATATGAGCAAATGAAAGTACTAAATAATTTATAACAATAATGAAAATACTTATCTAAAGCAATAAAGAAGGGAAAAAAGGAAAGAAAGAATAGAAAAAAAGAAGAAATGTGGCAAACGTAACAGAAATTCATACGAGATTTTGAGGACTTGGCTCTTCCATGAGGAGTACACACCTTCCCATACACAATCACACAGATGTATACTTCCATGGCCATGCTACAAGAGTCAGTACAAATTATGTTTCTGCTAAATGTTTTTGCACCCGAAGCATTGATACGCTTTAGGCTGATAGTCCTCCCCCAGGGAGTTTTAAATGTTTGTAAATCTATCGGACCAAACTGCGTGGCCATCAGTCCGTCACTTACAAACTACTTAAACCTAGACAAACTAAACTAAGGACAAACACACACACCCATGCCCCAGGGTGGACTCATACCTCCATGGTGAGCAACCGCGCGCTCCGCAGCAAGACGCTTTAGACCGCTCGGCTACTCCACCACGGCCGGGTGTTTTAATAAATCCTCACTAGCTGATACTCCAACCCCAACTTTCCATTCACAGATTCTGCCTAACAGAAATGTTTGAAAGTTTTAGACTCCATAATCTGGATCTACTAATGGACAACTGTAATATTTTCTTTAAATAAATATATATAAAATAAATAAATAAATAAAATAAAAGAAGAGAAAAGTGCCATTTGCAGAATGTGCTTTGTGAGGATTTGCCACCTGTGGGGGTTTGAAGTTTCGATGAAAAGGGTACTATTTTGCAACCAATTAACAAATTTCCAGTAATTTCCTCTAAAACCTTGTTGATGTAGAAGAGTGAAACTTTTTCAAGGGAACAGTATTTACACTTACTGATAAAAAACACATTCTGGTCAGCAGCCTGTGTTCTATTACTCTGCACAAAACAATGTTTATTAATTTCCAAATCCAGAGGACTTGCCACCCGAGTCCTCAATTTGGACTGGGTGTTGGTGCATCGCCACCCCCTGCTGCCCCCCCCCCCCTGTCTTTTCAATGTCACACACATTCCACTGGGACAAGAAAATGAAATAGTCATAGGAGCCATCTTTGTCCCACAAGCAGCTAGGGAAATAAATGCCCACCTAGACAGAGTACCACATCCTAGGTACCATATTTACTCAAAGGTAAGCCACACTTTTTCCCCATTTTTGGGATCCAAAAAACTGCCTGTGGCTTAGAATCAAGTGCAAAGCAAACTGAAGTTGAGAGAAATGGCACTAGGAGCTGCCACAACTAGCTTTTTCTGTCAAACATAAGCATCGCTAAGCACATTTTGCAGACTGAGAGATAAATAGGCCTACTGGCGCCAAAATACTGCCCTAATAAGAATACAAAAAATACGGTAAAAGATGCATCCATCTACTTTTTTTTTTTTTTTTTTTTCAATTTTCAGCCACTGAACCAATGCAACTCAACTGATTCAATGCAACAAAGGAAAGATAATTTCAGTATTGCTGACCTTCGAAAGTAGCAGCATTTCAAATAAATTTCTTTATATCAATACCAATAATGCAACAAGGCTTTAGGAGTTTTGTACGAGTCAGTAGTTTTTAAATATTTTATGATTTTCAAATATCAGTAACCTAGTAGCACAAATTTTAAAGTACAGTTTTGCAAATCAGAAATATTCACAATTGTCTCTATGTATTTCGTGTAACTAATGAGGGGGTGAGGAAACATGGAGTGACTTTACAGCCCAAATTGTAGTGATTGTTTTGTTTGGTGTTTTCAGCAGTGCATATTAGCGACTAGCACAATTCCTTGTGATTATGGTGACAATACAAACTGATCAACTGACGGTCTACCCATGATTTAATTACAAAACACTAATCATTAGAAACATCACTATTAAACATGAAGATTGCTTGGCAGAGTGTTATGCTGAAGCAACATTTACTGCTTACATAATCAGAATATCACATTTAATCATATTTTTCTTCAGAATGCAGTATCTGTCTCCTGCCTCGTTTTGAGCATAAGACTGCTGACACATTCACACACTTGCTTGTCAGAAACATACTCATATGTTTCTATGAATATTTCAGGATTTCAAGTTTGTGGTTAGGTTGAACATAGTAGCACAGCCAAAAATAAGAAGGTAACACATATTTGTTTACATTCAGAGACTCAATAGCTGACTGCAATGCCACAAGCTTGGCAATGCATACTTCCCATGATTCATTGTGTCATCACAGACTACTACCACTGACACTTGGAAAGTATTTTCACCAAAAGCTTCACTGCTAAGCTTCCGACTAACCCAACTACTGTAGCTTGTAATGTAATGCCTAGAGCAAGCCTTTATCCTACTACTCGATACCATTCTGTATTACATCACCCAATACCCTGATATCTACCTTTCTTTAGAAACATTACTTATAGCATGACCTGCACGACCTCATGTACTTTTTCCATACACAATTTTCAATTTGTAATTTTGGACATTACGGCAATTATATGGCATTTGCCAAGTTAAAAAAAGAATATAATATTCAAGAATCCTTTATATTAAAGTACTGTTATTCTTATTGTGAGCCATATGATAAGTAATTAAATTTAATGAAGCCTATATATGGTAATTTTTGATGTATTCAGCTGATTTAATCCCTGATAATCACTTAGAGATGTGTATCTAAAGTTTCGGTAATCAATGAGTATCATATAATTCACATGTGTTAATTATATATAGATTATAGAGGAAAAATTTATATAAAAATACATGAAGTTTACTTACCAGGCGAAGGAGCACAGGTAGTGACAGTAACATAAATAAAACACACACACACACACACACACACACCTCAGGCAAAGAGCAGGGAAAGAGTGGGAAAAGGAAAGGATGTGTGTTTAAAGAAGCGTGTGAGGTGTATGTATGTGCGTGTGTGTGTGTGTGTGTGTGTGTGTGTGTGTGTGTGTGTGTTTATTTACCTATAATTTTTCCCCAAAGGTAAGTCTTACCTCTTCCAGGATCGGAATGACTCCCTCACCAGTTCCTTTAAACCCACAACCTTTCCTTTTTCCTCTCCTCTTTGCCTGAGGAAGTGACGAATGGTTACGAAAGCTTATTTGCTTGCTTGCTTGTGTGTGTGTGTTTTATTTATGTTAGCTGCCACATACTGTGCTCCTTCACCTGATAAGTAAACTTCATCTACTATAAATATGAAGATTGTTTGACTTACCCAAAGTACAGGCTTGTCGATAGAAATATAAAACACACATAAAAACACACAAACATTCAAGCTTTCGCCACTGCTGGCAGCTTCTTCAGGAAAAAGAGGAAGGAAGGAGAGGAGAAAGGGAAGGATACGGGTTTTAAGGAAGTGGAAAAGGAGTCATTCCAATCCCAGGAGTGGAAGAAATTACCTTTGGGGACAAAAAGGAAGGTAAACAAATACACACACACTCACACATATCCACACGCAAACAAACCTAGGCAGACATTTGTAGAAATCAAAGAAGTTAGACAGAGATACCACTTGAAACAGAGGCTCTGTCCACAGAACCGAGGCAAAGATGTTAAAGATGGTGGGCGGGAATTTGAATTTAGCGGAGGTTGAGACCAGGTGGGCAACGGGAAGAGAGAATGTGTTGAAGGGCAAGTTCCTATCTCCGGAGTTCTGACAGTTTGGTGTCGGTGGGAAGTATCTAGATAACCCGGAAGGTGTAACACTGTGCCAAGATGCACTGGCCATGCACCAAGGCATGTTTATCCACAGGATGACCCTCATTACCAACAAACACTGTCTGCCTGTAATCATTCATGCAAATGGACAGTTTGTTGCTAGTCATTCCCACATAGAACGCTTCACAGTGCAGGCATGTCAGTTGGTAAATCACGTGGGTGCTATCGCAAGTGGCTCTGCCGTTGATCATGTACACCTTCCGGGTTACAGGACTGGAGTAAGTGGTGGTGGAAGGGTGCATAGGGCAGGTTTTACAATGGGGGCGGTTACAAGGGTAGGAGCCAGAGGGTAGGGAAGGTGGTTTGGGGATTTCATAGGGATGGACTAGGAGGTTATGGATGTTAGGTGGTCGGCGGAAAAACACTCTCGGTGGAGTGGGAAGGATGTCATGAAGGATGGATCTAATTTCGGGGCAGGATTTTAGGAAGTCGTATCCTTGCTGGAGAGCCACATTCAGAGTCCGCTCCAGTCCCAGAAAGTATCCGGTGACAAGAGGGGCACTTCTGGGGTCTTCTGTGGAAGGTTCTGAATTTGGGGGGGGGGGGGGGGGATGAGGAAGTGGCTCTGGCAATTTGCTTCTGTACCATATCAGGAGGATAGCTGCGGGATGTGAAAGCTTAAGAGAAAGTAACTGTATGTGAACTGTGATTCTGACCTCATTTCCGGGTGCAGCTAAGGGGCTGGGGGCTGATTGCTCTACCTGGAAACAGGATGTTGCAACAGTATAATTTATTTCTTAGATGAAGACGGCACTACAACATAGATCAAGTGAACGGTACAATACAAATGCCAGTCACAGACACCACTAACATTAACACATGAGGCTTAGGTGAGAGCTACATCATAACTGAGGTGACACATCGCACACCACGTCCTCGCCCGATCGTGATGGCGCTGCAAGCCCTCGGAAGCGGCGCCATCGGCCGTGGCACGCTCCAACACCCCCCCCCCCCCCCCGCGCGCCCCGTCCCTCTTCCGGGAAGCCGACACCGCAGGTGAAGGCAAACGATGGCCGGCAACCCTGGATCGTGGCGGCCACGGAAATCAGTGCCCAGGCCAGCGGCGTCAGGTTGGGGCAGGGCTCCCACTACCACAGGGGGCAGTGGCGGAGTGGCCGGCCGCATCTCAACATCACCACTGGAGGAAGGCGTCGCCACACGTCCCCACTGGAGGAAGGTGTCGCCACACGTCCCCACTGGAGGAAGGCGCCTCCCCTACGGCACTCCCACCGATGCCGGTGTGGGAGACGACACAAGTGAGTCCGTAGCAGGACCCGAGCAAGCAGGAGGCGGGGGAAAATGAGGGGAACCAGCCATTACGTCGACCCACAGGGAGAGAGGCCGCATCTTGACATTGTCATTGGCGACCAACTGTTGGCATTGTGGACACCCATCCGTAGTGCCCCTTCCCCGAGCCTCGTTGAGTGTTGGCTCCATCGGTAAGGCGTCATGAGGGTGGTGGGAAGGGGGCGAGAATGCAGCAGAGACCACCATGCGTGAGCCGTCAACGGGAGGAGGCTGGTGCCACCATGATGTCAGATGGATGCCTCTCTCTACCTCCGAAGCTACTGAGGGGTATGCAAGAGGCACAGACTTGACAGCTAAAGGTGGTGGGACGTAGGTGGTTAAGATAGCGGGAGATCGTCACTCCGTCTGCCGTGCACATCTGTCGACCACGTAAATGCTGTACTACCCCTGGCATCCACCCTGGGCAGTGGCCAAAGGTGCGTGCCCAGACAGGGATGCCTGGTGCGTAACGCTGAGGCTGTGCGGACGTCTCAGGTCGGGGCTCCGGGCACAGCAAGTGCAACAGCGTCTGGGGCTGGCGGCCATGGAGGATCCCCCCTGGGTTCTGACCATTAATTGGTGTTGTCCGATAAGTACTAAGAAATAAGGGAGCACTATCTACGCAGATGACTTTTCCAGGCACTTACGAAGTTGCGATTTAAAAGTAGGCACCATACGCTCTCCCTGCCCATCAGATTGGGGGTGGAAAGGCGCAGAGGTGAGGTGAGAAATACCATTATTAGTGCAAAAGTGTTGAAAATAAGACGACGTGTACTGAGGGTCATTATCGGAGACGAGAGTCTGAGGAAGGCCTTCAGGGCTCTGACCACATCTTCTGCCATAGTGGAATGCATACGCATGATGTATGGATAATTGGACAGCGCATCTACCACCATGAACCACATTGACTGGCAGAAAGGGTCAGCCAAGTCCACATGAATGCGGTCCCAAGGGTGCTCTGGAGTAAGCCACGGGGAAAAAGTGTGCCAGGGAGCAGCTTGCTGGTTAGCTCACTGAGTGCATGTACGAACCAACTGCTCAATGGCAGCATCGATACCTGGCCAGTAGACGAAACGGCGTGAGAGCACCTTCATGCGCATCTTACCCCAGTGAACTTGATGTAACAGAGCTAACATATGAGCCCGTAAGTCAAACGGAACAATGACACGGCTCTTTGGAATCGGTAGTGAGGAGGAGGACACCGTCAATGGAGCACAGGGTTCCGACGGGTGGCTTGCGCAACTTGATTGGTAATAATCGGAAGTGTCTCAACAGTGTTGAGCAAACGATCGTCAATCTGAAAAATCGCCTTTTCGTCTTTGTCGAAGGAAAGGTCGGGGCCCGTGGGAAGACGGGACAAGGCGTTGGCATTGGCATTGTTCGATGAGGTCCGATAATGAATTTCGTACTGATAGGCACACAAAAACAGAGCCCAATGCTGGAGATGTTGTGAAGTCTGGTCCAGAAGATGAGAACGCAGACCAAACAGTGCCACCAGAGGTTTGTGATCAGTGGTAAACAAAATAGTGTAAACATTTGCCAAAGCCTCTTTCTCAATCTGAGAATAATTATATTGGGCATCTGACAATGTCTTAGACACTTAGGCAATGGGCTGCTTGGAACCATCATCCAGTCTGTGGGCCAAAACTGCTCCAAGCCATGCTGAGAAGCTAGGACTAGCTGACGGCCTGGTGTAAATGTGCCGAGGCAAGGTGAAGACTTTAACATCGATTTGATGCGGTCGAATGCTGCCTCACAAGCAGCAGATCACACAAATGGAACACCTTTGTTTTGCAGTGCAGTCAATGGATGAGTCACCTCCACCACGGTAGGAAAAAATTTGTAATAGTAACTGACCTTGCCCAAAAATAATTGGAGTTCCTGCAAATTGGTAGGGCGAGGAAGATGATCAATTGCCGTAACTAATTCCGTCCGAGGGCAGACGCCATCTCATGACACCAAGTATCCAAATACTCAATTTCAGGTTGAAAGAACTGTGATTTTTGAAGATTACACTTCAGGCCTGTCACGTGCAATTTCATGAACATGAGGTGGTTGAAGTGATCTATGCAGGAGGAACCGGTGACGATGATATTGTTCAGATAATTTGCACAGCACGGAATGTCATCCAACAACTGTTGCAAGAAATGCTGAAATATTGCAGGCGCACTCACGAAACCAAATGGAAGACGTTTGTAGCGGTACAGCCGAAAGGGGTGTTGAGAACCGTGAATTGCTGGGAATCAGAATCTAAGGGAAGCTGGAGATATGCTTCCGCCAAATCAATTTTAGAAAAACACTCACCTCCCGCCATCTTCGTATAAATGTCGTCCGGTCGGGAATGAGAAAACTATCACTGACTGCGAGTTAACTGTGGACTTGAAATCACCGCACAACCGAAGGGTTCCTGTGGGTTTCTTTATTATCACCAGAGACGTCGCCCATAGGGTGGAGGAAAACTGGTTCGATGATATCCAAGTCGTGCAACCGATCCAACTCGTCCTTAGCTGCTGGGCGCAAAGCAAAAGGAATAAGACGGTCTCGACAAAATTTGGGAAACATTGTGGGTTTGAGAGTGATATGCGCCTTGTAACCAATGACCGTTCCCAAATTCGCCAAGAAAAGTACTTCAAACTCGCGGCAAAGTGAATCCAATTCATTAAACAGGATGGAGTCAGACACAAGATGAAAAGCGTCATGAACGCTGAACCCAAACGCTGTGAACGCAACCAGGCCAAAAATGTTCTCTGAAGCCGCACTTGTGACGGCCAAAAATGTGATGGCACACATTACGTGCTGGTACTACACTCAATCGTAAACTGGCCGAGCACTGGAATCATCTGTTCACCATAACCAACCAAATGACGAGAAGTTTGAACAAGAGGTGGCTTCCAAAGTGCCAAATACGTATCCAAATTTACGAGAAAGACAGAGGCACTGGTGTCAACTTGAAAACGGAACAGCCGATTTTGAATAAGTGTGACATAAATCTTTGAAGAATTGGTCTGCTCCTGTCCAGATGTGGTAGAAAAACAGTTTACTTTCATTTGGGACTAGTCAGAATACGGCGGCTGACTGCATGCAGAAGTCGGACAAACAACCACCACGTGGCCTTGTTTACGTCTGGACACACACCGTGCACGGCGGAAGGGGCAGTGCGGGCAATGGTGTGCACGAAAACAATCCGGACAAGAGGAAAAGTCACGTCGTCCATATGGAACGGCGGAAGGTAATTTCGAAGAACACGAAGACGACGAAGAGGAGGGCGAAAACTATTCCCGTGGGGGCGCGAGAACTGTACCGGCGCCACCTCTACCATTTCCTTAAATTGATCCGCTGCCACCTAAGACACCTCAAAACCCTGTGCAATAGACAGAACCTCGGCAAGGGTGGGATCCTGTAACCGCAGAGCCTCGCGACGCACAGCCCTATCAGGAGCCGAACGGACAGCAACGTCGCGAATTAAGGAATCTGCATACGACTGCTGACAATTTGCAGACACAAAACCACTCTTATGATTCAAACCGCAGAGGTCTGCCACCCATGACTGATACGACTGACCAGGTTTCTTTCTGCTCTGATGAAAATCCAGTCGAGAAAGCACCATGTGTGGGCTCTGACAGTTGAACAATTTTTCACAGTAAATGAAAAATATCAAGCTCGATCCAAAACAAGAAGAAAGACTTTTGTTAAGTCAGGATCCGTTACCTCAAAAGCTGCAAAATGCTGCTATAGACGCCGCACATATGAGTCCCAATCTTCTTAGACTCTTGGAAAGCTGGAAAAGCTGGAGGGGCGGGGGGGGGGGGGGGGGGGGGGGGTAGGCCTGGGGTGTCAGCGAAGAGGCCACAGTGATAAGAGAAGACATAATCAACTCTGTAAACAAAACAAGCTGTTGCTGCTGTTGATCTAATTGCTGCTGCTTTTGCAGTAACTGAAGTAACGCCGGATCCATAACAACCGAAAACAGAAACACGTAAGCAAGAAATTTGTCGCCAATTATACTGTTGTAACAGTATAATTTGTCTTACAAGAGGACGGCACTACAACATAGATCAAGTGAAGGGTACAATACAAACGCCAATCACAGGCACCGCTAACGTCCACACGTGAGAGCTACATCATAACTGAGGTGACGCCTCTCACACCGTGTGCTCTCCGGGTTGTGACGGCCCTACAAGCTCTCGGAGGCAGCGCCATTGTGCGGCAGACTCGGCCGCGGGGTGTCTTTCGTATGCCACGGACAAACTGGACACGGAAGTTGGTTGGTTTCTATAGTATGTCTGCCTAGGTGTGTTTGCGTCTGTGTAAATGTGTGTGTGTGTGTGTGTGTGTGTGTGTGTGTGTGTGTGTGTGTATTTGTTCACCTTCCTTTTCTTCCCCCAAGCTAAGTCTTTCCTCTCCCGGGATTGGTATGGCTCCTTACCCCCTTCCTTAAAACCCTCATCATTTCCTTTTCCCTCTCCTTCCCTTCTGCCTGAAGAAGCAACTGGGTTGCAAAATCTTGCGTTTGTGTGTGTGTGTGTGTGTGTGTGTGTGTGTGTGTGTGTATTTATTTATTTATTTGTGATGCTGTCACACCTGTGTTCCTTCGCCTGGTGAGTAATCTTTGTCTATATATATATATATATATATATATCAAAGGGAAGTATTTCATAAATAAACAAAGAAGGAATTGTTCTCAAGTCTAAGATTTAGAATAAGGATTTGCACGATTGCTTGTTGCCCCTCCCTGACATGGTGTTGATAATTTATTCTTTTCTGTTGTTTGACACTCTGAGGTGGTTTGTTTCATATTCTGCACTAGTTCTTCAGTGTTTTTAAAGCAGATTACTGCTGCTAAGCAATCAGCATAAATGATTATTTCTGCAATTACTTTACATGGCATATAATTTACACAGTAACAAACTGTTTATTTTAGAATATTTTTAGACTCATTTGTGTGGGAAAATAAAAGGATGTGGATTGGGTCAAAATATGTTTTATTGTATGTGTATCACTGACAAATACTAAATCATGCTAAAACTGTTCATAATTATACACTAGTGATCGAAAGTAACCGAACACCTGGTCAAAAATAACTTACACGTTCATTACGCCCTCCTCCATTGGTAATGCCAGAAGTCTTGATGACAGCTTCCAATCTAACAGGAATACGTTCAATCAGGTACTGGTACTGGTACTGGGGAATGGCAGCCCATTCTTCACAGAGTGCTGAGCTGAGGAGAGGTTACTGATGTAAGTCAGTGAGGTCTGGCATGAAGTTAAGTGTTCCAAAACATCCCAATAGGTGTTCTATAGGATTCAAATCAGCACTCTGTGCAAGGCAGTCCATTACAGGGATGTTATTATTGTGTAACCACTTCACTTGTCTTGTTGACAGATGCAATCACTATCCTCGAATTGCTCTTCACCACAAAAAAAGAAAGAAAGAAAAAGGGGGCACAATCCCCTTCCACAAAAAAACTGACCACACCATAATTTTATGTTGGCACTACACATGCTGGCAGATGACGTTCACCGTGCATTCGCCATAACCACACCCTGCTATCGGATCACCACAAATATCATTTTTCCACTGTTCAATTGCCCAATGTTTACGATCATTAGACCAAGCGAGGCGTCATTAGACAATGACCCGTGTAATGTGTGTCTTATGGGCATTTGCTCGACTAGGAAATACAAGTTTTTTATCTCCCATGTAACTGTTATAGTACTTTCAGTGGATCCTGAAACAGTTTGGAATATCTATATGAAGGTCTGGATAGACGATTCCCTATTACACTGTATGACTCTTTGTGATTGTCAGTCAACAGCCAAGGTCGGACTATTCGCTTCCATGCTCTGTGTGTCCATTCTCGTTTCCATTTCACTATTACATGAGAAACAGTGGGTCTAGTGATGTTTACGAGTGCGGGAATCTCATGTGCTTACTCCTGACACAAATGATGCCCAATGACCTGACCACGTTCAAGGTCCTCGAGTTCAGTGGAGTACTCCATTCTGATCTCTAATGATCTCTGATGACTACTAAGGCCGCTGATATGGAGTACCTGGCATTATGTAGCAGCACAATGCACCTAATATGAAAAACTTATGTTTTTTAGGATTTTCAGATACTTTTGATCAAACTGTGTACATAAAGATAAAAAGGGACATAACAGAGAGAACATACCATGAATTAAGTTTTGTTCATCTAGATATCACTAATACATACTAAAGGCTGTTAATAAATTTTAACTTACTTTGAGTGGACTGTGACATCTGGGAAGGTTGAATACCTTGCACAGTGACCTCTTGCTCACCCGGCTCCTCAACATTGTCAACGTCCATTTGCTCCAGACTGGAATTTTCAGGATGATGATGCGTAACCTGTTTTAATTAAACATAGTATTTAAGACCTGAATTTGACATTAGCCACAATCCTCCTCCAACAAATCTTTCCAGAGCTGCAGTTTCTGTTTACGCTATTCATGCCCTTGATCTATTGGTGGTGGTGTTTCTCTCCAACCAACCACAACAGAGGCTATTCCCCTTACCCCACAATCCTCTCGGGTACAAATGGGAGAAATACACGACAATTGAACTGAAATTAATTTTAAATAGTTTTTCATAACACAAATTGACCGAACAATAAGGAAGTACAGTGTTAGTCAAAAGTCTTAGTACCGTCATTCGGGGTAAGACTGACCCCTTTATTGATGTTTTTTTAGAATATCTCTTGCACATATAAATTTCTATTCATGGTGATATTTATTATTGTCCATTATTTCTGTACAAACACACACAATGCACTGTGTATGTTATATTTTTCATAGGTTAGTATTAAAAAAAATTGAAAAAGGGGCATGGGGTGACATTGACCCCCTCAAATTTGTTTTATAATAAACACGTGCAGAATGGTCCTGGGATAAATGTTAGTGAAGTGCAGTGTGAGTGTGTCCCCTGTAATGGGATCTTAATGATCCCCATTGAAAACTGGAAGTTTTGTAAAATGTTGATAAGATAGGTATCAGTGAAACACACATTTCTATGAATCTAATTATCTGTCCTTTATTTAAAACACTCTACAAAATATTTTTATTCACAAAAATCATTAAACTTCTTTTACTAAAACTCTCCCTGAAAATTTATACAGTATTCTAGGCCCATCAGCCCGTAGCTGTGGCAGAGGCAGCTTGCCAATCACATCACAGAATGTGGCAGTGAATACATCGTGTTCTTTTGGAACAAATGTAGTTTTCACTGAGTCAGTGGCGTGAAGTTTTTGTTATAACTTTAATATCACTAACAAGCAATGGAAATCCCCAATCAGCAGTAGTGGCTATAGAATTTGCTGATATAGATTCTTCTGCTGATGTTAGTACATTTGTTCTTCCTACCTTAATTGGTCCATTTTTCCTTAAGTGGTTTTTCACTGTGTTTTTGATATACCCAGTCTCTTGGCTGCATCCTTTATTGTCTCTTGAATATTTTTAACAAGATCACTTCTTGCAATGTTTCCATATCCACATCTAGGTATCGCCTTGCACCTGCAGACCTCTGATATGTTCTATGCATTGCAGTTCAGTTTTTAATGTAGTTATGGCTTTATTTTATCTATTCAAATTGGCACTTTATTCTTTAATTTCACTGTCTAATAAAGTTACAGCCTATTGTGTCCATTCTTTACTGTTACAACAAGACACCAATCTCAATCTAAAACTTCTGCAATGAACAGAACGTTTGTAAAAACAGAGACTGCCCAAGACTGACTATGAATTTAAACCCATTGTTGCCCAGTCTTAATTTGTAAGCAATGGTAAGTTATATTCTTGTTTTATGCCTTATTTAAGCAAATACATGTGGATTAATGGAAATTCGGTGACAATATTTAGGGGGTCAATGTTACCCTCGTTTGAAGAAGTGTGAGTTTTTAATTGTTAAAATTGTTTGTATTGTTAACAAGGTCAGAAAACTTCATTAAAATGTGTGAATTTGAACATATAAGAACCTGATGATCATTGGATTAACCATTTCTTCTGGGCCAAGAGTTTTTCCCAACTGAATTTATAAGCTGATACGCAAGGCTTGCATAAAAAATTTTTCTTAACTATAATATTGTCGCGTTGAAATGGGAGCAGGCTTGACTTCGAAGGCAACTGAACACAGCACTTATACTCAAAGCACGTTTATTACGAACTCAACATACATGCAGCACTGACTGCCTCTCAGGCAGAGTGCTCTGCTAGTTATACACAGACAGAATTTGCCAGAAATTAGAACAGTTAACATAAGAAATAAGTAGAATTTACAAGTGAACATAAGGAAGATGTAGAACATTCTGGAATTGTTCATTACAAAGAAATAAATTTATGCCAGTGGGCGGGATTGAACCGGTGACCTTCAGCACCGCAGTCCGTGACAGTATCCCCTGCGCCACGCCGGCAATCGGTGTTCGTGGTCTCTCGCGGCATTGCTCCCTCTCCTGGAGAAACAGCGACCCGCTGTTGTGATCGCTGTGGAGCCAGCTGCAATGTCCTGGATCTTGACCGTGTCATGGGTCCTCTGTATGACAGTTCAAGAGAATCGTTCCCTTCTCCACGATTATCGACAACAGACGTTCCTGTCGTGGCTTCATCAGCAACATTACCGTCCTTAGAGTCCTTGAACAAGAAGCCATTGTCGTCTACCTGCTCTTCAGGATCGTAGTAAGGCTTCATGCGCAGGACATGAACAATGTCTCTTCGTTTTTGACATTTCGACGACGGCTCATAATCCTTAACTTCGTATGTGACGTCTGACAGGCGGCATATGACACGATACGGACCAAAGTATCGCTTCAATAACTTTTCTGACAGTCCAACCTTCCGTACAGGGGTAAAAATCCATACCAGATCTCCTGGGGTGTACACAACAGGTCGGTGCTTGTCGTCTCTAGTCTAGTTTTGACTGGAATACTTTTCCACGATCAGATATCTGGACATGTGGTGCTCCATGTTTCAAAATAATGTCTTCTACAAGGAATACGATCCACTGATCCCCAAATGGCTACTAGTTGTTCCAGCTCATCTCCAGCCAGCTATTCTCAAATATTTCCACAATGCTCCAATATCCGGTCATCTGGGATTCGTGAAGACCCTAGACAGAATCAGACGCAGGTACCGATCTGTCAAGCACTTTGTGAGTCACTGTAAAGAGTGCCACCAACGGAAGCACGTGCAGAAGCAGCTCCGTTCCACCGAGTTGGGATCGATCTTTTAGGGAGGTTCCCGAAGTCTACAACCGGTAACCATTGCAAAGCAAAGAAGTTGGACAGAGATACCAATTGAGGCCTCAATTGGTATCTCTGTCCAACTTCTTTGCTTTTTACAAATGTATGTCTAGGTGTGTTTGCGTTTCAATATGTCTGAGTGTGTGTGTATTTGTTTACCTTCCTATTTTTCCCCTAGGGTAAGTCCTTCCACTCCTGGGATTGGAATGACTCCTTTTCCACTTCCTTAAAACCCACATCCTTCTCTTTTTCCTCCCCTTTTTTCCTCTTTTTCCTGAAGAAGCTGCCAGTGGTGGCGAAAGCTTGTATGTGTGATTTTATTTGTTCCTATCGACGAGCCGGTCCTTTTGATAAGTCATCTCTTTTCTATTTTTTATTTTAATTTCTAATTTCAATAAGATATGTAAGTTTGTCCAGAAATGGAAAGAAAGGGTGAAATTGACCCTGGGGTCAATGTTACCCCCAGAGGGTCAGAATCACCCCAGTTGATGGTACACCTTTTTATTTCAAAAACTCTGCAGGAACTGGAAAATCTGAATATTCCTGTAAGGTGTGGGTACGATGATCTGAACATGGGTGCAATCTTGCATCTAAGAAATTTTTTATAGTAATAGGGTCACATATGATATCAAATAACATCAGCATTTTCTGACAAGTTTACTCCTGTTAACAGATGTGACACAGCAGTTATGGTTCAAATGTTACAACATATTTTGTTTGGAGGTACAGACTGAATTGTTCTCCATGAAGAACAGTCATTTAATGTGTTCAATTTTCTGTCCCTCTTGGTCAACACTCATTTGAAGTAGGGATGGGTCTAACCTCACTTTTACCGAATCAAATCCAAATACCGAATCTTAGATAAAGGTACCAAATTCCGAACCCAAACAATCTGGCAACTCAAGTACACGTATTTAAAAAGAATTACTACTCTATCACAGTCATTGATGAAGATAAAGCCTTCAGAGGTGAATCCCAAATGACAATATTATAGTAAAATTTAAGAAATTGAAATTTCATTTAGATTTTTATTTAAAAACTTAAGGATTTTTTTAATACCCCCACCCCTTAAAAGGGATTCGTATGAAACATTTTGAGATATATGTTGTTTATGCTCTCAAAGATAATGAACTGTCTTCATTCTATTACAAACTTTTTCATTTTGATGACAAAAAATAATTGAATACTGAAGTCCTAACAAGAAAAGGATTACGTAATTTTTCTTTTTTCAAAGCAGAAGTCAAAAATAAAACCTGAAAAGTTAAGTACATGTTTTGGAAGTTGGAAAAATAGATTCTAAAAAAAATAGGGTGTGTAAATGTCAAAATAATTTTATAGTGACCTATCAGGCATTCCATGAGTGATGGACAGGACATTCATGACACAGAGAAATCTACATTTATTCAATGTGTGTGTACTTTTTATTGTCACAAAGACATTTCACAACTGTGAAAAATACTAAACATGTGGATTGCACATTCCAGAGCGTTAAGCAAAGGTATTATGTATATTTATTCTTTCAAACATTTAAGATCGCTTAATTTGTCTGCACAGAATTTATACTCATAGAAGATTTAAAAATCATTACTACAACTCAGTTGCCATCTTTCATTTCCAACTACTGCCATTCATCGTAAGAATAATACAAATGTAAACATTAACGTGATATGCATATTCTCTCGCATTCACTGTTGTCTTGTAGGTAGGTTTGTTAGGCAGACAGAATTTAAACATGGTAACAGCTAACACAGAAGATTACATGGTGTAATGTTTACATTTGTATTATTATTAAGAGAGAGTGGAATTTATGAATCACAATTAATAGGAACAATCCCTTGCCCCTAGTAGAAAAACACATAAGTTGTAGCATGAAGGCAGTGGTTGTAGTGTAAGGCATATTGATGCAACACAGGCTTGCCAGTCTGCTTTACATAGTACCCATGTAATTGGGCCCATTTTAATTGAACTGAGCCTTGATGTCCAAAGCTACCTGGAAATGCTGCAGAAGTGGTGTATACCTTAGTTAAGAATGAAGATGGCAGCTTTCCCCTCTTACTTTCAACAGGATGAGACTACACCACACTACAGAGAAGTTGTACATAAGTGTACAATCAATTGTTTTGGCCTATGTAGTTCCTTGGAATAGCCACCCTAATCACCTGACCTTACACCACTTGACATTTCTGTGGGGACATTTAAAATGATTCATTAATATGGAAATTCTCCACAGAGATAATAAATTCCTTGTCGCACTTGCTAATTACATCCTTAACAATAATTACTTCACCTTTAAGGGCCAGACCTACAAACAAATCAGGGGGTCAGCTATGGGTACCAGAATGGCCCCTTCCTATGCCAACCTCTTCATGGGCCGCATGGAAGAGGTATACCTTCAGACACAGAAGTTGCACCCCCTGGTTTGGTATAGATTCATAGACGATATCTCTGTGGTCTGGACTCATCGTGAAGAAACCCTTCTGAACTTCCTTCACAACCTTAAATCCTTCTCCAACCTAAAATTCACCTGGTCCTTCTCTAAAACTCAAGCCACCTTTCTAGATGTTGACCTTCACCTTGCTGAGTCCCACATCCACACCTCAGTCAACATTAAACCCACAAACAAGCAACAGTATCTCCACTTTGACAGCTGCCATCCCTTCCACATTAAACAATCCCTTCCCTACAGCCTGGGCATCTGTGGGAAACGTACCTGCTCCAGTAATGAATCCTTCACCACCCACAACAACAATCTATCCAATGCTTTCCTACAGACCTCGTCCACAAGCAGATCTTCCGAGCTGTCCATTCCTCTCCTTCCAACAACAATGTTCCTAACCCCAGACCACCCAGAAGCACCCCCTTAGTCACCCAGTACCATCCTGGCCTGGAATGCCTCAACAAATTCCTCTGACAGAACTATGACTTTCTCAAGTCATGCCCTGAGATGAGATCATCACTCCAAACCGTTCACCCAGAGTAGCCTTCCACCATCCTCCCAACCTCTGCAACATCCTTGTCCAACCTTACAACATCCCAAAACCACCCTCCCTATCTAATGGTTCCTATCCCTTCAACCGATCCTGCTGCAAAATCTGTCCAATGCATCCTCCCACTACCACATACTCCAGCCCCACCACAGGAAAAACCTACCCTATTCAAGGCAGCGCCATATGCGAGACAACACACATCATATATCAACTGACATGTGTCCACTGTGCAGCCTTTTATGTTGGTATGACAACCAACAAATTGGCTGAGCGGATGAATGGTCACAGACGGACTGTTCACCTGGCGGACACACAATATCCTGTGGCAGAGCATGCCCACCAGCATGACTCCAGGGACCTTGGCACATGTTACATCACATGTTTCATTTGGATACAGCCAAGTAACACCAATCCCTCAGAGCTACGGAGGTGGGAACTTGCCCTCCAACATATCCTCTCCTCCCACCACCCCCCTGGCATAAATCTACGCTAACCCCCCCCCCCCCCCCGTTTTCCATCCTCATGTATACATTATCCCTTTCCAACCCCCCTACCTGCCCCCTCCTCTCTCTCTCTCTCTCTCTCTCTCTCTCTCTCTCTCTCTCTCTCTCTCTCTCTGTGTGTGTGTGTGTGTGTGTGTGTGTGTGTGTGTATATGTGTGTTTCCATCTTTCCCTATTAATCAAAAACATTTTAGAACACCCACTCCCCCCCCACACCGCCCGCCCTCAGCATCATTCAGTTCACTCATCTCGTCTTTTCTTCTCTTCTTTTATTTTATTTCTTCTCTTCTCTTTACTGCTTGATATTTCCTCTCTGGTAAACGGATGACTTACCCAAAGGACAGGCTGGTCGACAGACACAAAAAATCACACATAAACACACATACTAGCTTTCACAACCATTGGTCGCTTCATCAGGAAAGGTGAAAGGGAATGATATGGGTTTTAAGGAAGTGGAAAAGGAGTCGTTCCAAGCGACCAACGGTTGCGAAAGCTAGTATATGTGTGATTTTTTGTCTGTCGACCAGCCTGTCCTTTGGGTAAGTCATCCGTTTTCTATTTTTTTATATTTATTTATCCCACCAGGAAAGTTTCCTTCTATAATTTTCGTTTCATATATATCCTCTTTGGCATGGCTCAGTACTACTACACAATATCTCTGACTTCCACAATCCTAACACCATCCTCATGACCTACGTCGTAAATTACCTTTCCCTTCCTTTCCCATTCCCTTTTTTATTCCCCCCCCCCCCCTCCCGTCTCTCCACCTGAAGAAGGAACAGAGTTCCAAAAGCTTGTTATTTTCCTCCTTTTTTTCTAAGTGTAACTATCGGCAGTACAGCAAAAAGGTAAGTACTGGCCAGCCATTTAAAGTAAATTGATTGTGTGGAGAAAATAAGAAGCAGACACCATCTCAAACAATGCATTGACAAAGTGTGTGCCACTTTTTCTACGGAAATCCCTCTGTGCATGCACATCAATTTGATTCAGCACCTTCAAATGTGCGTTGACCAAGAAGAACAGCATATTGACCATATAAATGACTTTATTGAGAAGACTCCAGTTTGTAGCTATAAACAAAATGTGTTGTAACTTTTGAATCATAACTTCTAAGTTGAATCTGTTTACAGGAATGAACATAATAGGAAATTCTTATGTTATTCGATGTATCACATGAGCCCTTTCCTTAAAAAAAAGTTGATTGATTCAAGAAGGCATGTACATTCAGTACATACTGTACAAGATACATACCTTACTGGAATATACAGGTTTTCCAATTACTACAAAGTTTATCAAATAAAAGTGTGTAATGCAGCTATTGAGTCATCCTGTACTACATAAATCTGACATTTGGGAGCACTGCCGTGCCCCTGCCAAATCAAAATTCGCTTATTCTGTCACTCACTGACTCACTAATCAACAAAATTCTAAGGTACATCTAGCAGACACAAAGGCATCAAATTTTGTATTTAGATAGTGATTAGCCTGTAATGAAAGGAAAAATTCATACAAATGTAAATATGAATTCTGTTCTGGAAACACATTTTCACTTGACAGAATAGTATCTGTATCTTCAGGATGTAAACATTGTATTGTTAGTCGTCTTGTAGTAACGTACTGGATTATCATTAAGGAGGTCACGGGTTCGATTGCAGGAGCTGTAACTTACTTTTTTTTTTTTTTTTTTTTTTTTTTTTTTTTTTTTTTTTTTCCCCCCCCCCCCCCCTCCATAGCTGTTACCTTTCTGCCAAGTGTAGAGTCGTCAGAAGTGACATGTAGCACCTGATTAGCGAATGCAGAATAAATGGTAAGATATAGCTTAAATTGCTGCAAATGGAGACAGTACTAATAACAGCTACATCCAGCTTGATTTCAGCTCTAATTGAGAGAATGGGTGCTCGTAATGTCGAAAATTTCGTCACATGACACGGGGCAAAAACATTAAACCGTTAGCAAAAACGTTAGACGCTGATTTCAAACCACAACACGGCAAAGATGTGGGGATGCGATTGTAGTGAACTTGAAAATTGAAGTACCGATTTTCTAAGATAATTTTATCAGGAGACCAATGAAACTTACATAATTCGAAAGATGATTTGCTGTGGATGAGGACAATACAATAATCGTGAATGTACATAGCCAGTAAGTGTGGTAAAACAAAATAGATGTTTGACGATTTCAGTTCTCTGTCTCTAATAAAAAGTGAACGTCAGAAACTGAAGTGCTACCAACTACTGCCCTAAGGATGATCAACATTAGAAAAACATTGATGGGAACATAAATGTTAACAATAATTCAAAGATACAGATGTACGATGAACATTGAACAGCAAACATCAATGTCCGAGAATATCAATGTTTTGATGCCAAAACTAACAATCGTCAGCAGAACCAATGACACCCATTATTAAACTGACACTACCAAATACAGTATTAATGGTCTCCCTGTCACTTTAAACAATGTATCTACTATTATTTGTGTATGGATATAACAGTCATAAGAAATAGGGATAAACTGATATAATTACGACACATTTAGAGTTTTGACGTAAAGGCTAAATTTTACTTACGGTGTTTTTGTAGAGTGCAAATTTCGGGAAAGAAATGTTCGCTTGATGAGGGCTGCATAGAAGAACCTGTTACCTGCAGAGCAGGAACAAAATTAATCGTTTATGTCATGATCAACACGAAAGACTATGCCTGTTTTTCTACATGACTGGCTTTCCAAAGTGTCTTACTCGTTCTCGCTGCCAACTTCAGCACACTAGCCACCACTGCCATAAGTAAAATTCTATCACGAACTAGACAAAGATATAGTATACAAAACAGAACATACATTTATATTCATCTATCTTGTTAGTGTCTTGTCATCTTAGGCTATACAATTTCTTTTTTTTCTTTTTTTTTTAGGTCATCGAGCTGAATCTTCAGAAGGGAAATAACGATATTCCGATGTTTTCATACTATCGATGTGCCACAGACAGATATTGACTATTAGTCTCTAGCTGGGTTTACACTAACAAGTTGCTTGCAGAAGTTATTGCGATTTACTTGCAGCTGTCTTTACACAACACTTGCAGATACTGTTCACATGTACTTTTAGTGAGAGCTATTAAAATGAGTAGGTGGGTCATTTATACTATAGCTCTTTTAATTATTAAGCAAAACACAAAAGAAATAATCCTAAAAGCTGCAAGTAACTTGCAGAAGCTTCTTACACATTGTTCACACAAAATCGGATACTTGCAGCAAGTCACTTGTTCAATATATTGCAACGGCCGCAAGTCCAATTTGTGACATATTTACACTCGCTAGCAGTTTCTCAAGTTTCTACAAGAAAGTAAATTGCTGCAATAACTTGCTAGTGTAAACTCAGCTTATGATGGTCTATGATTTGTATATGATGTCTGTGGATCGGCCTCGGCACCACGTTAAAGAGTCTTTATCAAAGAACATTGATTGAATGTGCGGAGGAGATTAGTGCAATATTGATGTTAGTGTGAGCGCCAGCATACTGAAGAGTTTTTATTAAATAAGAAAATTAATGTAATTTCAGTGTTTGTGCGAATGCTAACGTGCTGTCAAAAAGTATGCTGAAAACCGTTGCATCAAAGGCTCTGAGAAAAATTGAAAAAGAGGATACGGAGCGACCTTTAAGAAAATCTGTTGCTAATGTACAACAAATGATACCAGAGAAGAAAAGGAGGAGGATTATCTTCGAAAATAAATAGACCTTCATGAAATGTAAGTTATTTAGTTGTATCTCAGAAAAATGTGGGGAATGAAATGTGGAACTAGATTAGATTAATACAGTAAAACCTCGTTTTTTACATTTTCCCGCCATTTACACCATTTTTTGTCAGTCCCGTCAAATTTCCTATGTTTACAATGTTAATTTCTCCTCGTTTTTTGCGTTAACATATTTACACGTTTCCCGTGTTTTATGCTTTTTGAAAGCATGTTCGTGAAGAAAAATGACTTATTGTACATAAATTGACTCTAGCATGGCTTTCCCCATAAAGTATAGCGCTTAAAAATTATTCACAGTCATGTTTCTTGACACTTTGCATTTATTCAAATGTATATTTCACGTTTTTTTGTTGACTTATGAAACGCCGATTTGTGGCGATGTAGTTCCTCTTTCCACCAGCTTCTTTGCCAGAGTGCCTGGAGTGTACTCAGAGAAACAGAACGGTTTATTGACAAGAGAATAACGCTGATTTGTGGAGGTGTAGTTCCTATTTCCACTAGCTTCTTTGCCAGAGCGTCTGGCGTGTACTCAAACAATCAGAACCAGTTGCTTTGTTGAAGTGAGAATAAAATAAAGAGTTGCTTTGTTTTTGTGATACATATTTCTGATTAATAAAGAACGTTATCTGTCAAAGTTGGGTATCGTAATACCCACAACCTCAAAAAAGCGATAATAGTGAGAGATGCCAATCCTATGCAAATGTTACACAAAAATACGTATGCATATGTTTTTACTCGAGAACGCGAATAAATTCTCTAATATTGTCGTGTGAAACATCTAAAATTACAATAAGAATGGAACTTTTTCAGTTTTACTACATAAATGATTAATGCCGGTAAAAGGCAGTAATTTTGATGTTACATAGCTTGGCAGCGGCATCCAAACCGTATCTATCGAAGCAGTTCAGGTAATTTTGAAGATGTTACATAGCTCAGCAGTGGCATCCTCGATTATAATGAATGAAATTAAGTCAAAAATTTCTACTACTTCCCATAAATTTTTTTTTTTTTTTTTTTTTTTTTTGTGGTTTTAGGGCGCACAACTTCTATGGTCATTAGCGCCCAGCCAAGAACATAGATTCGCTATGATCTAAAAAAATGTTGACTGTCAGAACATCAACAAGAGGCTAAAAACGAAAGATAAAAGACAATTAAAAGAGTTAAATATCCTTGGATAAGTTGGCCAAGTTGATAAAACGCAAAACTCGAGCAGCTGCTCGTGTGTCATCAGCTAAAATTTCCTCCAGAGTAGACGGAAAGTGAAGGGCTACACGGAGATGATTAAAATTAACACAAGTCAGTAAAACATGTCGCACTGTCAGCAGTTCACCGCAGGAGCATAGCGGTGCAGGTTCGGCGGATAGCAAGTGACAGTGGCTGAAACGGCAATGACCGATCCGCAACCGAGCCAGGATGACCTCCTCCCGCCGAGAGGGGCGTGAGGATGTCCTCCAAGCGGTCGGGATCGGTTTGACAGTTCGCAATTTATTGTTATACAGTGAAAGCCACACACTGTGCCATTGCGACACGATACTCCGGCGAAGAGCCCGTTGAACATCGCCCGATGGGACGCAAAAGGTAGCCATGCGAGGCAAAAGAGCTGCTGCCTTGGCTGCTGTGTCGGCGGCCTCATTCCCGGGCACACCCACATGGCCAGGGACCCACAGGAAAGAAACGTGACAGCTGTCATCCGCCAGCAACTGGAGGGAGCGTTGGATCCGATACACGAGAGGATGGTTCGAGAAAGGGTCCTTAAGACTCTGCAGGGCACTAAGGGAGTCAGAACATATGGCATAGAAAGGGTGGCAGTGGCGGCAGGTATACAAAACGGCCTGGTGGAGGGCGAAAAGCTCAGCCGTGAAGTTTGAGCACCGGTCAGGGAGCTTGTATTGGAAACGGTTGTCCCCGACGACGAAGGCAGATCCGACACCGGCTGTGCTCTAGGAACCATCAGTGTAAATAAATACGGCATTATCGAACCGCGAACGGAGTTCGACAAGCCTTGAGCGGAATACAAAATCCGGAGTGCTCTCCTTGGGGAGCGAACTAAGTTCGAGGTGTGTGTGAACCAGGGCCTGATGCCACGGTGGCAATGGGCTTTCGCTCAATCGAAGGGTGGAAGGAAGGGTAAAATCGAGCCGCTGTAGCAGGCGGCGAAACCGAACTCCCGGTGGAAGCAAGGCAATCGCAGACAACTGATATTGGCGATCGAGTGAGTCGTCAAAAAATAATCTGTAAGATGGATGGTTGGGCATCGACCGTAGGCGGCATGCGTACCGACACAAGAGTATGTCACGTCGATTGGTCAAGGGTAATACAGCAGCCTCGGCATACAGACTTTCAACAGGGCTGGTATAAAATGCACCGGTCGCCAGACGTAATCCACGATGGTGGATAGAGTTGAGACGGCGGATAATCGACGGCCGTGCTGAAGAGTATACAAGGCTTCCATAGTCGAGCTTCGACTGAACAATGGCCTGGTAAAGGTGAAGCAGGACGGTACGATCCGCTCCCCATGACGTGCCACTGAGGACACGAAGAACGTTAAGGGATCGGGCACAACGGGCAGCCAGGTAGGACACATGTGTGGACCAGCAAAGTTTCCGATCCAACATGAGTCCCAAGAATTTTGTAGTCTCCACGAAGGGGAGAGCAACAGGGCCGAGACGTAGAGAAGGTGGAAGAAATTCCTTGTATCTCCAGAAATTGATACACACAGTTTTCTCAGTGGAGAATCGGAAGCCGTTTGCGATGCTCCAGGAATATAGACGGTCAAGACAGCGTTGGAGAGAACGCTCCAAGAGACACGTCCGCTGGGCGCTACAATAAATTGCGAAATCGTCAACAAAAAGAGATCCGGAGACGTCGGCTGAAAGGCAATCTACGATCGGATTGATTGCAATGGCAAAGAGCGCCACACTCAAGACGGAGCCCTGTGGTACCCCATTCTCCTGGCAAAAGGTATCTGACAAAACAGAGCCCACCCGTACCCGGAACTTGCGATCCGCCAAAAACGCTTGAATGAAAAGAGGAAGGCGGCCCCGAAGGCCCCATGTGTGCAATGTGCGGAGAATGCCCGCTCTCCAACAGGTATCGTATGCCTTCTCCAAGTCGAAGAACACTGCTACTGTTTGACGCTTCTTTAGAAAGTTGTTCATAATGAAGGTCGACAACGTAACGAGGTGGTCAGCAGCAGAGCGGTGTCGACGAAAACCGCATTGGATATTAGTCAGGAGGCGGCGAGATTCGAGGAGCCAGACCAACCGAGCGTTAACCATGCGTTCCATCACCTTACAGACGCAGCTCGTCAGAGAAATGGGGCGATAACTGGAAGGAAGGTGTTTGTCCTTCCCTGGTTTGGGGATGGGGACAACAATGGCTTCACGCCAACTTGTGGGAACATGACCTTCAGTCCATATGCGATTGTAGGTACTAAGAAGAAAGCACTTGCCCGCAGGAGAGAGGTTCTTCAGCATCTCAATATGAATGGAATCGGGCCCGGGAGCAGAAGACCGGGACAGGGCGAGAGCACGATCTAGCTCCTGCATGGTGAAGGCGACGTTATAATTTTCACGATTAAAAGAGCGGAAAGAAGGCGGCCGTGCCTCCTCTACCTGTTTGCGAGGGAGAAAGGCAGGGTGGTAATGGGCAGAGCTCGAAACCTCCGCAAAGAAACGACCCAATGCGTTTGAAACATCAGCTGGGTCTACGAGGACTGCGTTCTCCACGGTCAGGCCAGGAATCGGGGAGTGGACCTTGATGCCGGACAAACGGCGTAGGCCACCCCAGACAACCGTGGAGGGAGTAAAACGGTTAAAAGAACTAGTAAAAGCAGTCCAGCAAGCTTTCTTGCTGTCGTTTATGATACGACGGCACTGCGCTCTCATACGTTTGTAATTGATGCAATTCTCCAAAGTTGGGTGGCGGCGGAAGGTGCGTAAAGCACGGCGCCGGGCTCGAAGCGCGTCGCGGCAGGCTGCAGTCCACCAAGGGACCTGGACACGACGTGGAGAAGAGGATGTACGAGGTATGGAACGTTCAGCAGCAGTGAGAATAACCTCTGTGAGGTATTCGACCTGACTGTCACAGTTGGGAAAATTCTGATTGTGAAAAACAGCCATGGAAGAATAAAGCCGCCAGTCGGCTTTAGAAATGTTCCAACTGGTGGGACGTGGAGATGGGGAATGATGTAGGAAGTGGATGATACAAGGGAAATGGTCACTCGAGTACGTGTCAGAAAGTGCATACCACTCAAACCGACCGGCAAGCTGAGGAGTGCATATTGCGAGGTCTATATGGGAATAAGTGTGTGTTGTGTCAGAAAGGAAGGTCGGTGCACCGGTGTTGAGGCAGACAAGATCGAGGTGGTGGAGAATGTCCACCAAAAGGGAGCCTCTCGGACAAGGTGCCGGAGAGCCCCATAGGGGGTGGTGGGCATTAAAGTCGCCTACCAACACGAAAGGTGAAGGGAGCTGGTCAACAAGGTTTAGCACATCTGCCCTAGTAAGGGCAGATGACGATGGCGAATATATATTACAGAGGGAGAAGGTAAATGTGGATAAGGTGATGCGGACGGCAACTGCCTGTAGGTGAGTGTGCAAGGAAATGGGATGGAAATAGACGTCGTCTCGAAGGAGCATCAGAACCCCTCCATGGGCTGGGACACCGTCCACGGGTGGCAGGTCGAACCGCACAGAGGTGTAGTGTGGAAAGTCTGCACGATCACGTGGACGCAACTTAGTTTCCTGGAGGCAGACTAGAAGCGGGCAGTGCAATCGAAGGAGTAGTTTTAACTCCTCCCGATTAGAACGAATGCCGCGAATGTTCCATTGAAGGAGCGCCATGATAAAAATGAGAGAAGAAATAAGGATAAAAACCAAGTAGCGAGCGGGGTCACCTCGACGGCCGCTGAGGACCGGATTTCGAGGGAGCACTGCTATCGCTGTCTGGGGGCAAAGGGTCATGTTCCATCGGTTCGACCAACGCACCTGCCACCTCCCTGAGTTGATCAGGAGGGGCAGTTTCCACCGCCGGTAAAGGGCCGGGCGCCTGGCAAACGGAGCGTCCCGGTGAAACAGAAGACGGCCGAGGCCGGCAACTGTTGGACGGCGTGACAGATGGGTCACGCCTCGGCGGGGAAGGAGAGGAACTCTTTTTCTTGTCAGCTCTTCTGGAAGAGTGACGGCGGGAAGAGGCAGTTGACGGTTGGGAAGCCTGAGAACGCAGAAAATCCTCACGGACGGGTTCCTTTTTCAAGGTCCGGGCATCTTGTTTAGGTGCCCGCGGTTTACTAGAGTTGGACGAAGACTGTACCCTAGAAGCAGCAAGAGGGAGCGGGGACGTGGAACGGGCAATCTTCGGGCTGGTGGATCGCACAACTGTGTCAGCGAAAGTGAAGTCACATGTCTGGGTACTGGAATCCTTGGTAGGTCGAGTTGAGGTGAGTACCTTACTGTATGTACCCGCTGGGAGGACAGTGGGCTTTCGACTCGCCAACAACTTACGAGCGGCAGATGTCGATACCTTCTCCGTAACCCGAATTTGCTGGATTACCTTCTCACCCTTGTATACAGGGCAGTCGCGAGAGGAAGCCGCATGGTCACCGTTGCAGTTTAGGCAGTGAGGGGACGGAGGTGGGCAATCCCCCTCATGGGCGTCCCTACCACAAGTGACACACTTTGCTGCATTTGGGCAATGTTCACGGGTATGGTTGTACCTGTGGCACTGAAAACAGCGCGTTGGGTTAGGTACATAAGGGCGGACGGAGATGACTTCATACCCTGCTTTGACCTTCGACGGGAGGTCAACTTTGTCAAACGTCAAAAACACAGTACGAGTCGGTGTCAGATGGTTATCGATCTTTTTCATGACCCTGTGGACGGCTGTCACACCCTGATCGGACATATACGATTGGATATCTTCATCAGACAACCCGTCAAGGGATCTCGTGAACACTACCCCCCGTGATGAGTTGAGTGTGCGGTGCGCTTCGACCTTAACTGGAAAAGTGTGCAACAACGTAGTACGTATCAGTTTTTGGGCTTGGAAGGCACTTTCCACTTCCAGCAACAATGTGCCATTGCGCTGACGGGAACAGGTTTTAACAGGGCCAGCAATTGCATCTACACCTTTCTGTATAACGAAAGGATTGACAGAATTGAAATCCTTTCCGTCGGTGCGAGAGACAACCAGAAATTTAGGTACATTAGGCAGAGTCTTTTTAGGCTGAGGCGAGTCTAACTTACGTTTATGGGTCAACGTCACGAAAGAAGATAAGGAAGTCATCGCGGAAGTGTCCCCCGTGATTACCGGCGTCTCCGATGGCGCGTTCCTTCCTAGTGGGGGCCCTCTCCGAGGGCTTACCCGCCTTAGGTGATTGTTCACACCTCAGGTCACACCTCCCGAGAACTGACGGAGGGACCAATCGGCACGTTCGGAAGGTACCAGCTCGGGTAATCACCCCTCCCTGGGCCTGGCCTTTACCAGGGGGTACGTACGTGCCTTACTTGTCTACCCGGGGCGGGGAATTACTCGTTACCCCGTCACCTGCTACGCACGATAATGCGTGGGTCGGCCTTCAGACACGCACAGGGAGGAAAGAAGAAGAGGATAGGAAAGGAAGAGAAAGAAGGAAAGAACAGAAGTGTCTCAAACGCCGAGGCGGAGACTAATGAGGAGAAGAAGGCTAGGAGAGTTCAAGGAGAGAAAGACAGAAAACGAAGGGTAAGAAAGGAAGGAACGAAGGAAGAAAAACCACAACAAGAACCACCATATCTCACGAAATATGCCCGTCTCCGGGCGAAGGCATAAACCGGGAGGGAAAGTGAAGCAGCCTGGGGCAGAAGAAAGGCTGCTCCGGCTCGGGGCCCCGTGCGCGCCACACACGTACCCACAAAAGAACTGTGGGCCCCCTGGGGGGCCCATAAAATTAACAGTTCTGCCTGGCATTTAAAATAGCAGCGTCCTCAATTATAATGATTAAAATTATGTCAAAAATTTCTACTTCCCATAAAATTACATTTTGCCTGGCCCTTAAAATAGTAAAAATTTGGATAACCTTTATTGTATAATAAACTTACTGCCGAGTATTTAGATGCCTATTATGTACATATATCACAAATAAACTACGAAAATGCAAGGCTGACCTGCATTTTACATTTTCCTGCATTTTACACCATTTCACTGAAGTCCCTTGAAAAGCGTAAAAACGAGATTTTACTTTACTTGTTCCATAGTTCATATATACAACATTTCGTAATGATGTGGAACGTGCATTATACTGCAAGTTCATTAGATAATTATGCCAAAAGTTGCTTGTTTTCCAAAAGCGTCAGTCTCCGCAGTCCAGTAGACAGCGTAGTAGATTGCCATGTAGGGTGCCCAGGTTCGATTTCCGGTTTGGTCGCAGATTTTCTCCACTCAGGGACTGGATGTTGTGTCATCCTCCTCCTCCTCCTCCTCCTCCTCATCATCATCATCATCACCTAAGTGGCGGCACGAAAAGACTTCCACAAAGCAGGCTGAACACAATCCCAGTCGGGTCTAACGTCCAAAAATTTCACACGAGATTATCATGTCCAAAAGCACTTCCAGTTGGAGCCCACAATGATGAAAGTTATAGAAATTCCTCTTTGATTTCATAGTTATTATTAAAGCTCTCAGGCTTGATATTTTCTCAAAAAAGAAATTACTTTTATTCTTTAACTCTCAAAAGTTTTAATTGTACTGATTTTAGGAGAAAGATTTATGAAATCATTTTCATACCGTTCTATTGTACGCATTATAAAGCAAGGCTTATTTTTATGCACTAAATAACTAATTTTGAATTACTGTTGTATGAAAAAACTGATCATTCAATAAATACGAGGCAATATAATAACTACTACTTTCACTTATACAGGAGAATGTGCCTTATCAGCAACTTTCATATATTATAAAGTTCACAAACTGATGCAAAATACAACACTAACTTGCTGATATTTCTATAGTTGTCCACCATAGCTTGCAGTACTGTACATGATGAAAGGATTGAACAATAACAATATAATCCACTTCCCAGACTTCACAAATACTGTTACATTAAACCAAACCAACGAGACAGGGATTCGGTTTGAAGAAAATCTGTGACCAATGTACAAAAAAGGAATACCTTCAAAAATGCAAGTCTCGCGATGAATTCCTTCCACCATACACAGTGGTGAGATGATATGAGAAACAAAGTAATATATTTTTTTTATGTAATTGTATATGGGAGAATATTTAATTTCAAGACATTAACAGAAGTAATATACAGAACAATGGTGAGATGGAAGGATTTGAGACGACAGCTGATATCACTTTCGTTTACCATCTGTCGTCTGAACTATCTCGTCATTGTTGTCTATATTCCTTCTGTTGACGTCTTTTTATGTAATTGGTTATCTACCAACAGCTGTAATGAGATAGATTGGCTGGCCAGTACTTACCTTTGTGCTGTACCACCGATAGTTACACAAATGAAGAAAAAAAAGGGGGGACAAAAAGGACAAGCTTTCGGAACACTGTTCCTTCATTAGATGGGAGAGAAGGGAAGAAGAAAAAAAAGAAAGGGTGGTTCCCATCCTTTCTTCTTCCCTTCTCTCCCACCTGATGAAGGAACTGTGTTCCGAAAGCATGTCCTTTTTGTCCCTTTTTTTTGTTTCTTCATTTGTGTAACTATCGGCGGTACAGCCAATCTATCTCGTTTGAACAATAATTTATCATCTCTGAGGAGAATTTTCATCATTAATCGAACATCTGTAATGACTATATCAAAATTATATATCTTTATTTCTATAATACATATAATGACTTGGCAAGCACATGACAATGTAAACTAATATTTTAAAATACTTTATGCAAATGTGAAATATTTCATTGCTACGTGATTACGTTTGGTTACATAGTGGAATATAAATTATATATAGATATGTAATTGCCCGATCATTATATGTATTCTGATGTCATTCTACTATGGTGCGATAGCGAAGTCATTATATGTATCATACAATTAAACATGTATAACACTAATGCCGTCACTATAAATATTGGTAGATTCCTAATCAGATAACAAATAAGTGGTTTTATGAACACTAACTAAAATAACCTACTTGGTTTCTGATGGCAACATAAACTAATATTTAAAAAACTTTATGCACATGTGAGTGTACTTCATTGTTATGTGGTTATGTTTGGTTGCATAATGGAATAAAAATTATTGTTATGTCATTATGACAATGTGCAACTGCCAGATCACTACATTTATTCTGATGTCATATTATGGTGTGATTGCCAAGTCACTACATTTATTATAAAAACAAAGATGTATAATTTTGATATAGTCACTACAGATGTTGGTAGATAACTATAAAAAAATATGATGAGGTGTTGAATAGTTGGTTCCATGAACACTAACTAAAATAACTGACTGTTTCCCATGATATCTCACCACTTTTTATGGTGGAAGGAAGTCGTTGCGAGACTTGCATTTTTGTACATTTTATGTTTTGATGGGATACAGTTTACCAAACAAAAGGTAGCATTAAAAGCTTACATTCTTTATATAACAAGAAAATAAAAATCGTTTCGAAATATGTACATTTATAAATCTTTTGTACATCAAAGATATCAAACAAAGATACGGTAATTGAAAATTTTCTGATTTTCTTACAATTTTACAATACACGAAGGTATTGGTGCAGTAAATGCAGAAGCCTATACAAACCCCAGATATCTGGAAATTCTGATAATTCTCAACATACACACATGTAAACACAATCATATTCATAATGCAAGGCAAAGAGAGATTTGTGAGTGCAGTGTAAAATGTTTGAACAGTAGCCTGGCTGTCAGAAAAGAAACATGGAGATATTTTCTATCTCTTGAAAAGTAACAAAATTCTCCAGATACCTAAATTTAGAAACAGTTTAAGGTTAGTGAAATTAAGTGAGGGCAGGGAAAACAAGGTCACACTATAACCCTTTAGCGAGCGCATTTTTGTGGCCAATCAGCAAAGCTTATTTTTTTTCTTTTAATTGAATTATCATTGTGATCAATTTATTATATTTTATTTTATTGTGATTTAGGTCTAAAAACCTTTGGAACCCATATATTTTTGGTGGTAAATTAATTTTCCCATTTGTCAGCTTCACACTTTGGTGGTAAAATGCTATTCCATTTCCAGTTTGAGAGATTTAATGTGTTGCCATTATATGTCATAAACAAATAAACAGTGTTTTCTTTTTATTTTACTTTGTTTCAAAAACATTTACATTACATGTTTACAAGTAATATTTCTTTTTCAACCAAATATTCAGTAGATTGTTACTTTTTTCCTTCCATGAAACTGATGGAAGCATGGTTCAATACACAGGGATATTCGCAGGAGCAGCATATATTTGTTCTCTTGTTGTGAGGTTTTATTGAACACTTTTTGCACCATCTGTATGTTCTTTGTAAAACAGGCATCTGATAATCTACTTTTGCCAGTCGAACATGATCTGGTATAGTGTTCTTGATGGTTGGCATGGTTACAGACAACCTTTCTTTGTGTGGGATGTGAAGCCATCTATCAATTGTTTTGCAAGTCGCAACTGAAAGTTCAAGTGATCATCATATTCCTCTTGTACTTTTTAGTTTTATACAATATAAAGGCATTTACAACTACCATTTCTAATAGGAAGAAGAGAATCTGATGCTACCACTTAAGAGAATGTCAACCTATTGCAAAATGTTCTCCAAGTTGAAGTGATTTACACCTCCCATTATGGTATTGTATGTTGTCACAGCTAAAGGATACGTAACAATGCTAGTCATGCCATCCTTATTCTTTCATGAAACAAGTGTGGTATCTCTAGGGTTGTCTTAAGTTGTCAAAAAATGACAGGTTTGTTGCACATCCATTTTACATCTGCAATATCACATTTTCAATGAAACTGAAATTCTCCTTTTCAAGGTACATTTATCTTTCACAACTCAAGGAAGCCCTTTAAGGTTTGCTCTTACAGTCTGTATAGAGTAGACACCATTGTTCAAAAGAATTTGATTGTGCTGAAGAAGCTGTCAAACTCTGTCACACTGTAACTATACATCTTGGGTTGGGCTAATGACTACAAGCTCTCCTAAAGAATTTTCTGAAGATCCGTCATTAGGTTTTCCTGTTTGAGTGTGGTATGGACATTTCTCTAGCTCCTATCAGAAATGACTTTGGAGGTAAGTGTACTTCCTAAGAGCCCTGGGAACACCATTATTTGGTGGGATATATTCTTCCCACAGCCCTAAAAGCTATGTGTAGCAGTAAAAGGAAACCAGAGCCAGTGCAGAAGACTACCTCTAGGGGCAGGAGCACACATGTATTCACAAGAATGCAGTAAGGGAATACTCTTGATGGAAAGTATATCTCCCAAGGCTTCCACAAGTTTAATCTAATTTGTTAACTGGTTTTTGGTTTAAAATGACGTATTTATATTTTACTATTTTATCAAAGAAATTACAATGTTTAGACTAAGTCTCTAAAGATATGTTACCCATTTGCACTTAGATTCGACCACATGTCATTTTTGGCTCTACTGTGGTAGTACAGTTGAATTGACAAAAATTAAACAGTTATTAATAAATGTACAAGAGGGGGACCAGGTGTAAACTTCAAGCTGGAAATCTGTGTGTATAAGATTTTTACACACTGTGGAAGACACCCGAGCTAGACTCATTCTGCGGAAGTCAGTCAGGTGGATGGCACCAGGGTGACTCGTGCAATGCTAAAAAAATTGTAGCTGTTATTCACAACCTGCCCTCTGTTGGTTACCATGTAAAATGAAGAAGGAAGGATTTCTGCATTGTGCTGCCACATAGTGAGTTGAGTTTTAACTAACTGTATGCTACAACAGGGCTTTGTATTTCCCCACTCTCTGTTCAGCCCAACATTACTATCGTCTGATATCTATATTGCTGTCTGCCAGTGTTCATGCTCTGCATATTCTCGACATGCCGAATTTAGATGTGAGTGATGTTTTCAATATCCTGGAAAGGGAAACAGACGATTCTGGTTCAGAAGGAGAAGCTGATAATCTGTAAGAAATATATGTGCAATTCACCATTAAGAGGCTCACTGAGCTGCTGGCAGACACGAAAATAGATAATACAATTTTCGGCCATGGTCTTTGTCAGAAAAAGAAACACACACAGTCAAGCAATCACTCAGGCAACCACACACACACACACACACACACACACACACACACACACACACACACACCTATCATGTCCGGCCTCTCCAGTGAGACAAGCATCTAGACTTCCTGGCAGTCTAGGTGCTTGTGTCGCTGGAGTGGCTGGACATGATAGTTGTGTGTGTATAGTTATCTGAGTGATTGCATGAATATATGTGTTTCTTTTTCTTTTTTAAGTTGAACCACAGACATTGCCGAGGTGGGGTGGTTGCGTGCCTCAGTGATGCAGATAGGTGCAACCACAGTGGAAGGGTATCTGTGAAGAGGCCAGACAAATGTGTGGTTCCTGAAGAGGGGCAGCAGTCTTTTTAGTAGTTACAGGGGCAACAGTTTGGATGATTGACTGAGCTGGCCTTTTAACATCAGCTAACATGGCTTTGCTATGCAGTTACTGTGAATGCCTGAAAGCAAGGAGAAACTACAGTTGTTACTTCTCCTAAGAACATGCAGCTCTACTGTATGACTATATTATGATGGCGTCTTCTTGGGTAAAATATTCCGGAGGTAAAATAAGTCCCCCATTCGGATCTCCAGGCGGGGACTACTCAGAAGGACGTTATCATCAAGAAAAACAAAATAGGCATTCTACGGGTCGGAGCGTGGAATGTTCTAACCCTTAATTCTGTAGGTAAGCTAGAAAATTTGAAAAGAGAAATGGATAGGTTAAAGTTAGATATGGTAGGGATTAGTGAAGTTGGGTGGCAGGATGAACAGGTGAGTACAGGGTTATAACTACAAAATCAGTTGGTGGTAACGCAAGAGTAGGTCTCATAATGAATAAGAAAATAGGAATGCGGGAAAGTTACTATGAACAGCATAATGAACGCATTATCATAGCAAAGATAGACATGAAGCCAACACCGACCACAGTGGTGCAAGTCTATATGCCAACTAGCATGGCCGATGATGAGAATATCAAAGAAATGTATGAGGAGATAAAAGAAATCATTCAGAAAGTTAAGGGAGACGAAAACTTGATTATGACTGGAACTCGGTAGTAGGAAAGGAAAGAGAAGGAAATTTAGTAGGTGAATATGGGCTGGGAAAAAGAAATTGTGGTGTCGCACAAGTACAAAGTGCGCGCCACCTACTTTCGCCGCGCGCCGCCATGCACGCACGGCGCGGCGTTCTTACGACGACAGCCACGAGCGCCCTCTGCTACAACGCCGCTCGTGGCCACCACTGGACGACATCACCACTTGGAACTGAGATAGCAACCTGCGAACACTTCGGAATCTCATAGGCACCAGTGAAGACTTGGCTATCAGTTAGGCACTAGGCAGGACTCTAGCTCAACTATGTATCAACATTCTGCAGTACTATGTAAAAGTTAAGTATTGTATAAATTCTGTGCAATATATATCTCATTCTAATTTACTCTAGTGTTTCTAGTTCTGGCTGCTCCCCTCCGTACCTGCACCAGCGTGCTATCTTTATTTCTGTGTCGGTCTCATTCCACTCGGCCACCGACACCTACAACGGAACGAGACACAAAAGCGGCGACGAGGCTGGGACACAAAAGAAATGAAAGAGGAGATGGCTTGGTGGAATTTTGTGCAGAGCACAATTTAATGATCACCAACACTTGGTTCAAACATCATGAAAGAAGGCTGTATACGTGGAAGAGACGGAGACACTGGAAGGTACCAGATTGATTTTATCCTGGTAAGGAATAGATTTAGAAACCAGGTTTTAAACTGTAAGACATATCCAGGGGCAGATGTAGACTCTGACCATAACTTATTGGTTATGAACTGCAGATTAAAGCTTAAAGAGACTGCAAAAAGGAAGAAAGATTAGGAGGTGGAACCTGGACAAATTGAAGGAACCAGAAGTGGTTGAGAGTTTCAGAGAAAGCATTAGGCAAGGATTGGCTGAAACGGGGGAAAGTAATACAGTAGAAGAAGAATGGGTAACTCTGAGAGATAGGGTACTGAAGGCAGCAGAGGACCATATAGGCATAAGGACAAGGCATAATAGAAATCCCTGGATAACACAGGATATACTGAACTGAATTGATGAGAGGAGAAAATATAAAAAAAATCAGCAAGTGAAGCAGGTAAAAAGAAGTACAAAAGTCTGAAAAATGATATTGACAGGAAGTGCAGACTGGCTAAGCAGAAGTGGCTACAGGACAAATGCAGAACCGTAAAAGAATGCATTACTAGGGGAAAGATAGATACTGCCTACAGGAAACTAAAAGAGATATTTGGAGACAAGAAAAGCAGCTGTATGAATATCAAGAACTAAGACGGAAAACCAGTACTACGCAAAGAGGGGAAAGCTGAATTGTGGGAGGAATATACAGAGGGCCTATACAAAGGAAATAAACTTGAAGGCAGTATTCTAGAAGTGGAAGACGAAGTGGAGGAAGATGAGATAGGAGATATGATACTGCGAGAAGAATTTAACAGAGCGCTGAAGGACTTTAGTCTAAACTAGGCCCCTGGAGTAGATGATATTCCGTCTGAACTGCTGATGTCTTTAGGAGAGCCAGTCATGAAAAAAATGTATCACATGGTATGCAACATGTATGAGACAGGGAAAATACCCTCAAACTTCAAGAAGAATATTGTAATTCCAATTCCAAAGAAAGCAAGTGCAGACAAGTGTGAAAATTGCAGAACTATCAGTTTAATAAGTCATGGTTGCAAAATACTAACACGAATTATTTACAGGCGAATGGAAAAACTTGTTGAATCTGACCTTGGGGAAGATCAGTTTGGATTTAGGAGAAATGTAGAAACACGGGAGGCAATACTCACATTACAACTTATCTTAGAAGATAGGCTAAGAAAAGGGAAACCTACGCTTTTATCGTTTGTCGATTTGGAGAAAGCTTTTGACAATGTCAACTGGCATACACTTCCAAATTCTGAAGGTAGCAGGGGTAAAATATAGGGAGCAAAGAGTTATATTCAACCTATATGAAAACCAGACAGCAGTTATTAGAGTCGAAGGGTAAGAAAGGGACACAGAGGTTGGGAAGGGAGTAAGACAGCCTTTCCCCAATGTTGTTCAATCTGTACATTGAGCAGGCAGTGAAGGAATGCAAGGAGAAATTTGGAGGAGGATTGCTTGTCCCTGGAGATAAGACTACCGTGGATGGCTAGGCTGTATGGAAGGGATTTTTTGGTGTGGAATGGGTGGCAACTGTCACAATGGTAGCACTGTTGACGGTTGGTAGATTTAATGTAGACGGAGGCTGATAAGGCCATCTTTGAAGAGGAGGTTGAGTAGGACCAAGTGATGTGAATGTGCCTTGTCACCAGTCACCTTCCACCTCTCTCACACCCACCTCCAATAACAAAGGAGCAAGCATCTTGTGACCCAGTACTATCCAGGACTGGAAAAGTTAAACATTGTCCACGAGGGTTTCGACTGCCTTTTATCCTGCCCTGAAACAAGAAATACCCTTGTACTTAGCAGAGAGAGAAACAACCTTCTACCTCTTCAGGCCCAATCCAGAAACTGATGGGAATAAATGTCTGAAAGTTGGTTGGTTTTCTTTCCCCCCTATGACATGATCAAGGAGGGAAGTTCCTAAAGTCCGAATGACCTGCAATGAATTGTGGCCTGTCTGAAGGAAGTGTCAGAGCCTCACAACCATTAGCTGATAACTTAAGTTATTTTCTGACACCAATTCCAGCCATGATGCTGCCTGCTCCAAATTAAGGTTCTCCGTATGGATATCACCCAGCCACAGCAATAGCCACTAGGAGTCAAGTACAATGAGCTCTGTAATCACCACATGGACAGGCAGCTGCTCCTCGACATACATAGAGAAATGAGAGCCGGTCAACAGTAGTGTGATCCCTGCATGACTGGGGGCCTACCACTCAGGTGTACCTGATGATCCTCATGCATACTTGCTACTATGATGATAATCACACAATCTTTGCTGGATGGTCTGAATATTTCATATAAAATATTAAATATTTAAACAAATCAAAAGATGAAACTTCCTGGCAGATTAAAATTGTGTGCCGGAACCGGGACTCGAACCTGGGACCTTTGTCTTTCATGGACAAGCGGACTACCGACTGTGCTATCCCGACACGACTCACAATGCCGCCTCATAACTTTACTTCCGCCAGTACCTCGCCTCCTACTTTCCAAACTTCACAGAAGCTCTCCTGCGAACCATGCAAGACTAGCACTCCTGGAAGAAGGATATGGTGGAGACATGGCTTAGCCACAGCCTAAGGGATGTAACCAGAATGAAACTTTCACTCTGCAGCGGAGTGTTCGCTGATATGAAACTTCCTGGCAGATTAAAATTGTGTGCCAGAACCGGGACTTGAACCTGGGCCCTTTGCCTTTCGCGGGCAAGCGCACTACCGACTGCGCTATCCCGACACGACTAACGATGCCGCCTCACAACTTTACTTCCGCCAGTACCTTGCCTCCTAGTTTCCAAGCTTCACAGAAGCTCACCTGCGAACAATGCAGGAGGAAGCGAAATACTGGCGGAAGTAAAGTTGTAGGCAGCATCTTGAGTCGTGTCTGGATAGCACAGTCGGTAGTGCGCTTGCCCGCGAAAGGCAAGGGTCCCACGAGTCCCTGTTCCGGCACACAATTTTAATCTGCCAGGAAGTTTCATATCAGCACACACTCCGCTGCAGAGTGAAAGTTTCATTCTGAAATCAAAAGATGTTGGTCAAAACGAAAACATGGTGACTGAGCGCAAGTTTCCAAAAATATTTGATGCACAATAAATAATAATACAAGTAAAAGCAAGTGAGAAAAAACTATAATTTAAATTCTACAAGTTTCCTTGTAGCCTAAGTTGTTAAGCAACCCAAATCCACTTTTCCTTCTATCCCCTTTGTACTCCCTTATGTACATTATGTGATGGGTTCCCCCCCCCTCCCCCCCTTGGAAGGTCAATTTTACATTTATTTTCAACACTTTGTGTTACTATCAGCAGTACTAAGCTGAGTTAAGCATTGGCTAATCACTATTACTTTTGGTATAATGAAGAAACTTTGTTGAATAGTGTCAGAACTATCCAATGTTTATAATTAAAGGAAATTGGATAGGGTCAATCCATTTAAAATCACCCAATATGCATAAAATTTGTTGCTCAACATTTTTGATTTTCTTGATTTTTTTATCATGACTTGCCTATAGACAGACATTCACAGAACACTGTTTTAAAAAATTTTATAAGTTGTAGTTTTTTTCTGGCAGCCGTTTTTACAATGGCGATTGGGCAAGTTTTGGTGGAAAACGACGTTTACCAAAAGTTTAATTGCCATGCTATTTTAAAAGATATCAGAATAATTAAAAACCAGTGTGCTCAACATGAAGTGAACTTCAGGCATATTTTTTTTTTTTTTTTTTTTAATTTTTCTATAATGCAAGAGAGTCACTCAAACTCTTTCTGTAAAGACTCTGAAAAAACTTATCAATCTTCACTTTTTAAGGCCTTCAATTTGTATGAAGGAAGAGAGACTCACTAATAATATGTTCTCTCTGCGTTGTGTATTTAGATAACAACCTGCAGTAAAAGTTACAGTCCTAAGAATGCACTCCTGTTTTTTCTACAGCTTTTCAAAAATGGTCAAAACCCTTCTAACGCCAATTTTCAGAGGCCAATATCTAGAAAGGGACTGAATGAAAACAAGTGAAAATTTTACAGAATGTTCTTTATTCTCACGGGAATATCTAACACAAAAATTATGACTGAGACTCAACTACATTGAGAGTAATAGAGCAGCAAATTTCAGTAAATACGCTACCCCTCGTGCAGTGCCAAGTGCAGTGCCAAGTTAGCAAACAAGGGCTTGAAATTATTACATTTGACATTGGTTAAGTGATGTTTAAATCATTACATACAATAAATGATCAAATATTTCTACTTTTAAATTAAAATGGGCAGAGAGAACAATTGGTAAGAGATCTCATTCTTAAAATTAACGGTACATTTGTTGTACTACACTTGTGTACAGCATACACATAATAATGTTTCACCATGTATACAGATTTAAAACTTCAGTTGTATCTACTTGCCAGCTGCAATTTTCATTAGGGAGTTAAACAAACACGATATTTCATTACACAGTTTATCAGTTATGTTGTGTGTTCTACCAGACACTGTTGTGAGCTCCAGTGGAGTCAGCTTTCGTACTATTTTATTTGCAGGCACCCAAGCAGTGTCATTTTTGGAAAGTTGAAAGGGTGAAAGAAATGCACTAAAACATCATTGTTATCTTCACTTTTCTCTTAAATTTTTCCACGTCACCACTTCTCATCATACATACAAACAACAAAATCGTTATTTGTAAAAGATGATACATTTGTAAAAATTATTGAACTTTGATGATCATCAAAGTTGGAGCCTTTGGAAGTAACAAAACATCTTATTTGACTGTCACTTATGGGAACATATCTGTGATAGCTTTTATTCCTTTCAATGGTAAACAACAATCAACTCTCTCAGTAAGCTATGTTTTGATTTGTTCAATTTCAGTTGAAGAAACAAATACATATTTAATTCCAGTAATATTCTGTTGACAGTATTTGAAAAAATCGTGTGGAGTCAGGATCTGCTCTGTGTAAGGTCTTTGAAGGGAAGCTCGTGTAACTTCTCTTTTTGTTGTTCCGCCTAACCCATCGCAAGAATACTTTCTGTGTGATGAGGCAAAGAAATTGCACTCTGCTGGTACACCAAAATCATTTTTGTGTTGGCAGATATTAATGAAATTTTTCTTATTTTTGTACTGGCTGCTTGCACCATCACTAAAGTAGATTATCTTTTCAACATTACGTATGATATTCTTAATTTCTCTAATTAGGTGATGTAGAAATGCAAACACAACCGTGGTTGTATGTTCTAGGTGGTCACTAATTACACAAATAGATTTGCAACACATGTTGTCTTCTTTTTTAAAGTAGATGACAAATGGATGCAGTGTCGCTTGTGTATTAGTCCAGTGAAAACTTTGAATTTCATCCTGTACTGTAAATGTATAGTTTTCTGCAAAATCACTAATTACTAAACAGTGGGTTTCTTTCAGGTTTTCTTTCATTTCCTTAAAATATTGAGCTTGAGTTTTTGAGATAAAGTGATGGGATCATAAAAGCACCAGCTTATCGACAAGAGACTATCAAAATTCCTCACTGGGCATTACCTGTGTAATAATCTCAACTATCAGTTTGTACCCATTGTTTGAAAACTACTTCATCAAGCAAGATGTCATGTTCATTTTTTAAGATATCAAGTAGGGTATGTGGTCCAGGACATCCTGCACATAGGCCAAGCATACATTTTTCATTATCAGTATCACATACCATGAAAGCTATCAGGTCTTTATAATTTGCATTAAGCTTTGCTCCTTCCATCATAAGCTTTGTGTTTTGATGATGCTTGCAAACACATACAGTATGAGTTCCTGATGAACCCGGAAGAACACACCACTTTGGTCGTAGAACACAAAACAGAGCGGCCAATTTTGTTATCTGGGTATTTCTGTTTATAGAGGCTGTAGAGCTAATTCAGCGTGAGAGGAATTAACCTTTTCTGCTTCTGCACCTTAACATTGTCAATCACAGTTGAAACACATTCCTTTTTACCAGGACACATGCGACTATTGTCATCATCCTTGTAAAATTCTTTAACACTATTAATAACAACTTATTTTGTTGGCACCTTGTCTTTTTGAAAGATGTGGTAAGATAACTTGATCCATAACTAGCTGCCTAGTTAACTTCACCATGTATTTAGATGCACCAAATTCCTCGATTATTTTTTTCTTTGACCATGATCTTGGCAAGAGGCTAATTATCTTAATTTTGTCAACTTTACTGGAAACTTTGAATTTTTCTTTCATTTTGGTACTAAGTATATCATACTCATCTTTACTATTTCCATTCTGCACATCTAAGTCATCATGGAAAGATTCTACAACTTTCGCTTGACAGCACTTGTAATTTTATCAGTTTTTCTTTGTAAAGCTGATTGTCGCTGGTCTTTGTTGAGCTTTGTTATTTTATGTCAAGGAGATAATTCCAAAGTTTCACAGATTGTTTCTACTTGATGCAAAGGATCATCCTCAACCAATTCAAAAGGCCCAGGAAGAAATTCAGGATCATTCTCAACGTTAATTGCCACTTTTTCAGCTGGTTTATTTACAAATATTCTTGATGCGCAATTTGGGCATAGAGCTTGTCCAGGAATTAGGTTAATATCCACATTTTTTGTTTTGTTTAGGTGTTCAACTAGTATTTTACACAAACCATTTTTAACTGGCTTTTTGTGAGTACCAAATGGGTCACAGCACTTTTTACCAAAAATGTGGTTGTATTTGTCTAAATATTTATCTTTGTGGTAATAGCAAATATTAGAAATTTCTTTAGAAATTCTTAATTTTAACAAACATTGTTCTTCAGCTGGCAAGTCACTCACTCTTATTAATTCTTGATGCACTTTATTCTTGTAGTGTTGTTTATGGCACTGTTCACTTATTAGTTTACCCACAAAACAACTCATTTCAATACTTGAAAAATCTACTTTTCTTGAAAACAGTTGAAGATGGGAGACTTCAGATCTACACTTACAAAACACTTATTATTGTCTTGGGTCTTGCAAAGAAAATAATATGAAAAGTAACTACAATGGAATTCACAGTGTCTGGTAGAACACACAACATAACTGATAAACTATGTAATGAAATATCATGTTTGTTTAACTCCCTTACGAAAACTACAGCTGGCAAGTAGTTACAACTGAAGTTTTAAATCTGTATACATGGAGAAACATTATTATGTGTACACTGTACGCAAGTGTAGTACAACAAATGAACTGTTAATTTTAAGAATTAGATCTCTTACCAATTGTTCTCTCTGCCCATTTTTATTTAAAAGTAGAAATATCTAACCATTTATTGTATGTAATGATTTAAACATCACTTAACCAATGTCAAATGTAATAATTTCAAGCCCTTGTTTGCTAACTTGGCACTGCACGAGGGGTAGCGTATTTACTGAAATTTGCTGCTCTATTACTCTCAATGTAGTTGAGTCTCAGTCATAATTTTTGTGTTAGATATTCCTGTGAGAATAAAGAACATTCTGTAAAATTTTCACTTGTTTTCATTCAGTCCCTTTTTAGATATTGACCTGCGAAAATTGACATTAGCAGGGTTTTGGCCATTTTTGAAAAGCTGTAGAAAAAACAGGAGTGCATTCTTAGGACTGTAACTTTTACTGCAGGTTATCTAAGTACACAACACAGAGATAACATATTATTAGTGAGTCTCTCTTCCTTCATTCAAATTGAAGGCCTTAAAGAGTGAAGATTGATAAGTTTTTTCAGAGTATTTACAGAAAGAGTTTGAGTGACTCTCTTGCATGATAGAGAGAAAAAAAAAATGGCGGAAGTTCATTTCATGCTGAGCACACTGGTTTTTTTAATTATTCTGATATCTTTTAAAATAGCATAGCAATTAAACTTTCGGTAAACGTCGTTTTCCACCAAAAGTTGCCAACTGCCATTGTAAAAACGGCTGCCAGAAAAAACTATGACTTATAAAAAATTTTAAAACAGTGTTTTGTGAATATCTGTCTATAGGGAAGTCATGATAAAAAAATCAATAAATTCAAAAATGTTGAGCAACATCAGCTGGGTGATTTGAAATGGATTGGCCCAATAGCCTACAAAGAAGAAAATCGAGAAAAACTTTCCGTGAATTCATTAATACTTTTTATTCTTATATACGTATTCTATTATCTGACAATACTGAAATATCTTAAGACATTTCAATCAGTACTTTAAAACTAATTCATTGTGAAGAAAATAATTTACACACACACACACACACACACACACACACACACACACACACAATGTGGGTATTAATTGCACTTTGGCAAATGAAATGCTGCGTCAGGGATTGTATGGGCTTAGATGGTTGAAGGGAGAGGCAGAATGCAAAAGAGGTAAGGGGAAATGAGTGGCTTCGAGGAATGTAGTTCTTTGCTAGCTAAGAATGTGGGAGAGAGGCGCATCAAGTGCATAGAAAAGCTACATGATGCAGTAGACCATCAGCTCATGATAAAATTGACATGAAATGAGAGTTTGGAGGGATGGTTGGAAAATGTTGGGATGTTGATGTGGAAACAATGGGTGACTTTTGTATTCCACACACAAACTATGTTGGAAAGTTACACTATTGGAGTGTGGATTGTGCGTGCCTAGTATAAATGGTTGTAATTAATGAGACTTATAAGCTCACCATAAATGGGGATAATTGGGCAATAATAATAAATCGTTAAAGTGTCAAAGTACTGTAATTCTGTAATTTGTCTACGTTATTTGTAGTAAATTAGTTCTCCTCCCATGAAATTCCAACAACATGCGCCCGAGAGCGATTATTGAAGATCATCAAGAACTTGAGGATTATCGATCAATGACCAGGTACATCACAGTAAGAGTCAGGTGCAAGATTTCCCTAATCCAAGCTCCCAGCACTGCCTACTCCAGCACTGTCATAAGATTACATTCAACCCTGTCAGAGGCAGGGACACTGTGCAAGCAGCCATCTGATATGCCATCTCCCGCTAGTATGCTCTACAGACTCGGTGTTTCCCAGAATCAGATATGGCAGATGTGTGCAGTATGCGTGTTGCTGATAGTTTTGAATATTTCTGACAAAGTACATTCATACTATGTTTATGTGGCCATATAGCCGAATAATCTCAAATACTCTCATTATTCTTAACATATCCCTTACTGCTGAGGGCCCTTGTATAAGAATCAAAAAGGAAAAACTAGCGGCATTAGTTACCGCGAATTTGCAGTCGATAATAACATAAGAAGTATGTGGTTGCTCACGAGTTCTAGGGAAACCTTAACATCAAATACGTTGCAAAATTCTGTGGGTTGTAGTGAATATTTTTCCAATACAGATAATAAAGAAAGATTTTCAAAATAGGTAGCAATAACGGCTAATTTCCAAATTATACTCCCCATAAAATAGCAGGACCAGCAGTATCCAGGTAACGAATTGAAAAGTGAACTCCACATAAGTGTCTCAAACATTTGGAAAGTGCAAACTCTAATAACAAATTGTACAATTGCGGCAACAAATTGCACAATTGTGGCATTAAATGCATTCATGGAAGGGGGAGTTCAAATTGAAGATGCTTTTGAAACTAAAATCCTTGGAAAACAACACGGGATCCTAATAACAACGCGGTCTCCTATCAATATCAAAAGTAAGATGCCTAAAATGGAATTCTTGCTGAAGCAAATAAAAAATTCTAATAAATTACCCCACTGAAGTTACTAGGTAATGAAACAACGCATCACTAGCAATACTGCGAACTGGAAGGTTACAAATATGCCATGGATTTTATTTTAAAACTGCCAGTAGCCGTACTCATTCTAGTTTTGTTGGTGATATTTCAGAAGAAATAGGAGTTATAGCATTGATAAAGTCAAGTATGGAACACAAGTTACCTGTCTAAACAATGTGGACTCTACGTTCATAGTAAAAAAATGAAATGTCAATTAAGCAACCAATGCAGTATTTTCACTAATATACACTGTGAGAAAAAGATTAAAATGCTTTTTGGCACTTTTTGTGGAAATATTTCTTGGCAGGTGCTTAAGAAACTTACAAATAACTTATGTTGTTGAATTCCAAACATCTGAAATAAAAGGAGCTGCATGTTTGAATACCATAAGCGTTCCACCTCAGTAGCAGACCACACCATCAACAAACAGCACTCTCTGGTGACTAGCTGAACTACATGAAGTAAGGTGTGCCAAGGCTGTTTGGAGCATGGTAGAGGGATATGGATGTACCAACGCTGCTGCAAACACTACACATTGTTTTCTATGGATACAACAACTAATCATATCTCCAACAGAATGAGTGAGTCCCATGAAACTGTGTCCAAGAAAAGAACTGACCACCCTCTGCCACAAAATTCAGCTCAGCAAAACTTGCTCAATATCAATTGTTGCTCCACAACCTGGGCCATCTGGATCCTTCTCTTCAGCTCCACCTTTTCTGAACTACAAATAGTTATCCTGCCAATGTATCCTTCACTTCAGTAACCCTCCTGGTCTCAGCTTTCATAACACACACTTCCCTCACTATCCACCCAAGAGTTTCCCTTTCCTTTATATCCTGTAACCTCCTCCAAATCATGTCACTGCAGTGCTCATTAGGCACTGCTCCCTATCAGCTCTGGTGCTCATACACTTGCTGCCTCTACCTCCAGCCTTTGAACCATTAGCTACAAGCTCCTCTAACACCACTCGTCCCTTTCCCAATGTCTCATCTGCCTCCTCTATCCAACTCATCCAGCAACTCCCACATCGTCAGACCACCTGCTGAATAGCAATCCTTGGATTGAGCTAGCATCCATCCAGCACATTCTCTTTATTGTGAGACAGTCAACGACTCAACACTTCCACTATTTGTTGGATGTCACCTTTACTAAAAAATTATTTACATTCTACCATAACTTTCCTACTATATTTGTAACAATCAGGAGTAAATTAGACAAGGATATTTTATGGTAGATCAATTTTAATGATTTATCCATGATTAAGTAGCTAAAACAGATTAAAATAGACATACCTTCTCTTTCCAGTATACTTGTGGTATTTTTGAGACATATTCCTCTGGAAGGGGTTCTGTCTCTAAGCATGTCTTCTCAAACTTTTCCAAAGCATCTTTCATTTCAGGACTGAACTCCCATTTGCCCCAAGGTTGTTTCGTGACACTGTTCTGGTGAATAAAAGTTAAGGGAACACCATAATTAACAAATCTGTAAGGGATTTAATCAGCAAAACACATTATTCCATAAATTGAACAAGTAAGATAAAAAGTAAAATCGCTAACTGGGAGTATTTGATGGGTTGTGCAGCTGACTAATTACAAACATTTTCTTTCAAAGTAGCACCTTCCCTTTGTTACATGTTTGTACTGTGTATAGTTTACATGATGGCAATGAGTGCCTTTGGTGATTTTATTTGCTGCTGCTACTGATGATGATGATGATGATTATAGAGAATTAGAAGGGGTATAAACTGTTACTGTCACATACCTTGAAGCTTTTTAATAATACCAAAACAGCATGTCGGAAAAATCAGTAGTTTAATATGCCACTACTCTACATGTGACTGTGCAGGGTGTTTTTATTTTAACTAAGTACACTGGTGGAAATCTAGTAGTAAGGAATAGTGGGCCATTTCCTGTCCTCCTCATATCAGATGTATATTGGTTTTGAAGTGGTTGCCTCAGAGTTGAAGGACACTACAGTAAAATATTCACTGTATATTTAACATCTGAAGTGGTCTAGACCATACAGAACAAAATTTTGGTGCTTTTCCATGTTTTGAAGACACATTTGGAGTGCTTGAAGATCAGTGGACTACCAGTTTCATATTCTGTATGATGTGCAGCATCTGTTCTTTTAAACATGTGCAAAAGAACAGGCAATTTTTGATCCTGCAACTGTTATCAATGAAGACGTAAAGGAATTTACATTAGCTGCCAGTGGGCATTGAATTAAATCAGTGGGGAAGGATGTAAGACTTTCATCCAGGCAGACTTAAACCTGTATCTCCTGCTTACTACGCATTTGCACTAAGCAGACACTTCACTTACTGGCCAACAGATCACGCACTTAAACATGGCCCCCGAGTGGAGAATGTTAGGATCTGAAGCTTGCATTCAGCTCGTAGCGCATTGGCTGTAAGAACAAACCCCACCTCTTTCTCTCAGTGCCGCCAGCTTAGGGCATATAGATTACATGTTTTAAAAGAAACAACATGTAAGGGGTTAAGGTGTCACAGATGGAACACAAAATTAATTATTACTTTAATGTTTGAGTAATAGAAAACTGGAACGTATATCTACAAAAATAATATCTTACCGGGACTTATTAAGCAGGTGTAGCAACACTTTCTGCCTCTTTTTATTGCCATAACTGAATAACAATCAGAATTAACATTCTGCATACCACTTATGGACAGCCTCCTTTTTTCTAAAAGAAGTCATCGGGGTATGTGGACTTATTTTAGCAAATAACGAAGTGGAAGACAATAATCAATACCAAGCAAAATCAACAATACAATGACGAGGGCTATGGTGTACAATGCTGTTGCGAGGTAAGGTTGGTAGAGAGCATAAACATTCCTTAGACACACGAACTCAGCCGACTTCTGCCAACCAGAGAGGGGCCACGGTAAAGTGTGTGACATGTACTTGTTGCATTTCTTAAGTTCCTGTAAAATCTTAGGCCTGGTGTCCATCTGTCTTGAAGAAAGAATTATTGACCACATTGTTCTCAGACTAAAATTTTTGTTTGTAATGAATTTTCAGTGTGGTGATATTCTGATAATTTTGCTCTAAGCTAAGCAGTGTTTGTCAAAGAAAACTCATATCTTAAGTTTTTATGAAGTTTTTAATTTGGAATACTTTCCATGAGTTAAGAGAGGCATTTTGTTAACAACAATACAATTAAATAATAAATTAAGAAATAAAATTGCAAAAAATATTACTGTATGTTACTTTTTACTTTGTTGGCTAAATTACAAGGGTGTTTAAAATTTTAGTATAATCTCTGTTCCTCCTGCTGAAATCCTAGTTTTAGTCTAAAATAATTCCCATCATTGTACATATTGCAATAAAAATATTAATGGAATATCAATGCATGTCCACACAAACTGGAAATCAAAAACTTTTGCTTTAGTAAAATAGTTCATTCCATGTTAGTTCATTCCATGTAAGTTCATTCAGACCCGAGACTAACTGGCTAAGGAGCGGAGGTAAAAATGTATTTCATTATAAACAATTCTTCCATCCCATAACCCAATTAGTTATTTATTGATATTTAATTATCAATTATTCTAAGCACAATAATTAGCTTGAAGAACGAAAACATTTGTTTCATTAATTGAGTAATTTTTTGAAAAATTAAAATATATTACATTATACTGTGCAGCTAACAATGATGAAGTGCCTACAACAACTTGTTTGGAACCTGTACATACATGAAAGCATTTCAACCATCACTAACAAGCAACAATATATTAGGACTCACATGCACTTACTTCCTATAAGACAGTCATGTTAGTGGTACAACCATTTTTCATTTTGTTTTTAATTATAAAATTTTTACTTACATGTGAATTAACAGCTGTAATATACTTTAGACAATACATTGTCAACCATCAGCTGTTTACTGCATATAGAAGTTCTAAATACAATAAACAGCTGATGGTTGACTATTGTAATGTAACAATTAAATGATTATTACATACATTATGGCTTCCCGACAAAAGATAATTGCTAATAACAATTTATTAATGCAACAGAATGAACTGTGTGCCTGTAATGTTTTTTACAGGGTGCAAGAGACTTTTAGGCTGGCACATATGAGCGGAAGTTTTGGAGCTGCAGAGGAGCAGAGTGGGGTCAATCCAAATGAAGTGGTACAATAAAAATTAAGTTGGTTGCTTGACCATTTTTAAATATTTTAATTTTTTTATACGTTATTGCCCTATATTTGAGAAGTTCAAAACAGTTTTTTAAAGTAATTTATCCTGAACCTTTACTGAATGGCGGCCATTTTTATTTGTTGGCGCGCAACGATTTTTCAGTCTGGAGACATTAGCAAAAATTTTAATATCTCTGCACTGGGTTAAGTTGCAACATTGCAATTGACATTATTGTTTTTAAAAACGTGTCCTTTACAACATTGTTCTGTACACAAAATACCCTAAATTCAAAAATAACCAGTCAAAATGACCTCCAAAGTTTGGTATCCAAATTTTCAAAAACCCACTTTTTAGGCCCAAAAATAACAAACAAGGAGTGACTTATGAGAGTCTATTTTTTTCCTGTAGTTAGATATCATACACTACTACCCTCATATAGATCAAGAACACATACAAATGTTTCCTTAATTTTTTATGAATTTTTGAAATTTGTAAATTTTAATTTTTTGTAAAGTTTGAGGCTATTATCTCAGATGGGACTGAATATAAAAATATGATTTTTGCACAGTTTGTACACCTATATGATAGCAACGTGCTGTAAAAATTTCAACATTGATATCTGAGTGTGAACAAAGATATGAATTTTTGAAAATGAGGAAAAAAATTCACATTACTATACAACTGATCTTATGGCTGTTAATTATTCATGTGTGATACTGGTGGAATATAATCAATTATTATTGAAGCAAGGTACTGAATTATGTACAAAAAGTGGAAACATCACTGAAATTGACATTTATGTTATTCTGACATACGGTATTTAAAATAAATATTGTCAATTAACATCCTTTGAGATGCGACTATTCCTGGACCTGGTGGTGAATGTAAAGAACACTTATTTCTTCCGACAGCTTCTGTGATACGGAATAAGACCTCCTATTTGCTGTGGGAAGTTCAAGCACTGAAAGTTTCCTTAAAACATTTTTCATTGGTATCCAAACTTTGTCACTATTAGATTTCTTGAATGATATTCTTGGGCCAGCAGGGTGGTAAAAATGCACAAAAACATCATTGTTTTCCAAACTTCTTGTTTCAACTTCCGCAAGCCACCACTGTCCATTATACACACATGCTACTATGTCATTCAACGTTAAAGAGAGAGTTGTAATTTTACTGACACAATGATCCTCATAAATTTCTGTTTCTGATGTTACATAGCATCGAACTATGTTTTCTGTAATGGCAAGGAATTTGTGGAAATGCCTTGTTCCTTTTATGCTATACAGTTTTCAAACCTGGTTTGAAGTGTTGTTTTCATATGCAGAACCACTTCTTTCTTCATCAGAAAATAGGTAATACCTTTATTATTATCCTTGCAAAAGGCATACATGTCTTGTACAGAACTTACTTGAAATTAAAGAAAGTTTTTCTAACTTCATCAAAGTCATTGACATTTTTCAAGTTTTTTTGAAACTGAACCATAAACTGTTTCGTGACACACTTCACAGAGTACTGTTCATCCAAGTTATTGCATTCCAGTTAATCTCTCAAAATTAATTACAAATTACACACAAAACAAAGCACATAACACATTCTACACTCTCGATGAAGCATGTACATCCACTCTAACAGAGGTTTCAGAACAGACTGACTACAACAATGCCACACCCAGCAATAATGTAATTCTTTATTGACAATAAACCTAAATGTAAATGGGCATTTTTATTACCATAGAACACAAAAGAAAGCTCCTGTTGTTTAATATTGTATTATAAAAAATAAATAAACTAAATGAATATTGTGTAATATATTTAGTTAACACTATGTCACAATTAAATTTTATTACAATGAAACAATAAACCATTTGAAATAGACAACAGTCATAATAACTATTGTAGTGTCATATGAAATTTTTCCTCATTTTCAAAAATTCATATCTTCGTTTACACTCAGATATCAATGTTGAAATTTTTACAGCACGTTGCTATCATATAGGTGTACAAACTGTGCAAAAATCATATTTTTATATTCAGTCCCATCTGAGATAACTAGCCTCAAACTTTACAAAAAATTAAAATTTACAAATTTCAAAAATTCATAAAAAATTAAGGAAACATTTGTATGTGTTCTTGCTCTATATGAGGGTAGTAGTGTATGATATCTAACTACAGGAAAAAAATAGACTCTCATAAGTCACTCCTTGTTTGTTATTTTTGGGCCTAAAAAGTGGGTTTTTGAAAATTTGGATACCAAACTTTGGAGGTCATTTTGACTGGTTATTTTTGAATTTAGGGTATTTTGTGAAAGGAACAATGTTGTAGAGGACACGTTTCTAAAAACAATAATGTCAATTGCAATGTTGCAACTTAACCCAGTGCAGAGATATTAAAATTTTCGCTAATGTCTCCAGACTGAAAAATTGTCGCGCGATGACAAATAAAAATGGCCGCCATTCAGTAAAGGTGCAAGATAAATTACTTTAAAAAACTGTTTTGAACTTCTCAAATATAGGGCAATCACATATAAAAAATTGAAATATTTAAGAATGGTCAAGCAACCATCCCTGTACCACTTCATATGGATTGACCCAGTGGCTAAGAGTGCGCAGTCTAAGAGTAATCATGAGGCTGCACAGACATTAGAAGAAAACGTGATGTAACATCTTTTGTGATGTTTTTCTTTGTTTGTATTGTTATATGAAAAGATGGTACAATTGATTCTGATATGTGAAGGACTAAAATTGTTCTCGTGATTAAGATGATGTGATATAACAAGTCCAATGTATAATTAAGACTAACGAGATTTAATTGAATCTTCCTGGCACATCAAAACTGTGTGCCAAACTGGGATTTGGACCTGGGGTCTTTACCAACTGAGTCATTCTGACATACTTATGGCCAGTCCTCACACTTTGTAGTGTGACCGTGAACAGCTTGGCATGAACTCCAAACACTACAAGGTTTCTTTTTTCTTGTGTTTTCTGGAAATGGGTAATTCACATCTTTCTAGTTTTTTCCTCCCCTATTTTAGCTGCAAATGTAATTGGAGGGCCAGCTAGTCTGTTCGTCCTGCAGATTGAACATCACCTTTTAAATACTCTGACTTCTTATTTTCCGATGACTGTTCTCATGATGAAGATCATTTGTTGTTGTTGTTGTTGTCTTCAGTCTGGAGACTGGTTTGATGCAGCTCTCCACAATACCCTATCTTGAGCAAGCCTCTTCAACTCCACATAAGAATGGCAATCTACATCTGTCTACATCTGCTTACTGCATCCATCTCTTGGTCTTCCTCTGCGGTTTTTACCCCACAAAAGTCCCCTCCAACGCTAAATTCTTTGATGTCTAAGAATGTGCCCTACCAATCAAACCCTTCTTTTAGTCAAGGTATGCCAGAAATTCCTTTTCTCCCCAATTCTGTTCAGTACCTCCTCATTAGTTACGTGATCTACTCACTTAATCTTCAGCATCATTCTGTAGCACCACATTTCAAAAGCCTCTATCCTCTTCCTGCCCGCACTGTTTATCGTCCATGTTTAACTCCCATGCAAGGCAACATTCCACACAAAATGACTTCACAAAGGACTTCCTTAGGCTTAAATCAATATTCAATGTTCAATGTTAACAAATTTCTCTTTTTCAAGAACACTTTTCTACCCATTGCCATTCTGCATTTCATCTCCTCTGTACTGTGACTAATATTTGTTATTTTACTGCCCAAGTAACAAAACACATTTACCTCCTTTATTGTTTCCGGTGCGCCTCGGTTGCACAGTGGTAGAGTGCCAGACTACAAATCCAAAGGTTGCGGGTTCAATCCCCGCCTGGTCCTAGGATTTTTATGTGTCACTTTCCACTTCTTTCACCTCTGGCAGTATTGCTCATGTGAAAATACCGAGTAGCACCGTGGTTTGGAACCCACGTTAAACTGTAGGTCCCCCTATAACTGGCTGGGTAAGTCAGTTCGAAGGTCGGAGGAAGGCAACGGCATACCACCTCCAAAGAGGACCATGCCTAGTAAAGCACTATGGTGTTCAAACCAATCTTCGGATTGTTGACTGCTTTTTTCTTTTACCTAATCTAATTCCTTCAGCATCACCTGATTTTCTTAGACTGCACTTCATTACCCTTGTTTCGCTCTTGTTAATATTCATCTTATACACACCTTTCAGCACACTGTCCATTCCGTTCAACTGCTCTTCCAGGTATTTTGCTGTCTCAGACAGAATTACTATGTTGTCGGCAAAACGCAAAGTTTTTAATTCTTCACCCTGAACTTTAATTCCTTCTCCAAATTTCTGTTTGCTTTCCTTTATAGCTTGTTGAATGTACAAATTGAATAGCATTGGAGAAAGGCTACAACCCTGTCTTACTCCCTTCCCAACCACTATAGCCCTTCAACTCTGACAACCGCTGTCTGGTTTTTGTACAAGTTGTAAATAACTTTCCGCTCCCTATATTTTACTCCTGCTTGCTTCAGAACTTGAAAGAGTTTATTCCAATCAACATTGTCAAAAGCCTTTTCCAAATCTACAAAAGCTAGATATGTAGGTTTGCCTTTTCTTTATCTATCTTCTAGGATAAGCCGTAAAGTGAGTATTGCCACTAGTGTTCCCACATTTCTCCCATTTCTCCTGAACCCAAACTGATCTTCCTCGAGGTCGACTTACTGCAACATGAACATGATGAAAATTTGGGCAGAACATTAAAACATGGCGCACCGTCATCAGGTGAAATGAACGCAGGAACACAATGGTGGGTGGGGATCGCCTGTTAATAAGTGTCGGTGGCAGAACCGGCAATGACCGATTCTCAGCCAGGCCAGGATGACCTCCTCCCACCGAAAGGGGCAGGAGGAGGTCTTTCAAGCTGTAGGGATCGGTTTTATGGTTCTAAGCTTATTGTCATGAAGCAAGAACCACAGTCCATGCCATGATGCGAAAATGTGCCGGCAAATAGCCCCTTGAATGTCATTTGACAGGATACAGATGGTTAACTGTCCAGGTAGGAGAGCTGCAGTCCTAGCCGCAGCATCAGCAGCCTCGTTCCCCGGCACAACTACGTGGCCAGGTACCCACAGGAAGCAAATGCGAAAGCCGTCTTCAGCTACCAACTGAGGGGAGTGTTTTGATTCGGTGTACGACAGGATGGACCGGATACGGGTCTCTAAGACTCTGATTGGCACTGAGTGAATCTGAGCAGATGACATAAGAAGGATGGAGGCAGCGGCGAACATATTGGACTGCCTGATAGAGAGCAAAAAGCTCAGCTGTGAAATTTGAGCATTGGTCGATGAGCTTGTACTGAAAGCTGTCAAACCCGACGACAAAGGTATCTGACACCATCAGTGTTCTTAGATCCATCTGTATAGATGAAAATGTTATCATCAAGCTGCGAACGAAGTTCGACAAACCTTGAGCGATACACCGAATCCAGGGTACTCTCCTTCACGTGCGAGCTGAGTTCAAGGTAGATGCGAACCTGGGCCTGAAGCCATGGTGGTGTTGGGCTCACATACATTCGAAGGGTGTCAGGGAGAGTGAAATTGAGTTGCTGAAGCAGGTTACGAAAAAACTCTGGGAGGCAACAGTGCAGACATCCCATATGGCGATCGAGGGAGATGTTGAAAAATGATGAGCAGGATGGGTGTTTGGGCAGCGCCAGCAGCAGGCACGCATACCGACAGAGTAATATATCAAGCCGATAGTGCAATAGCAATTCTGCAGCTTCTGCATAGAGGCTATCAATAGGGCTGGTATAGAAGGCTCCAATCACTAGGCATAACCCCCAGTGGTGAATTAAGACGGAGCAAGATGGACAGCCGTGCGGAAGAGTAAACAATGCTTGCGTAATCCAGCTTCGATTGGACTATGGACCGATAAAGGTGAAGGACAGTTCTATCAGCTCCCCATTACATACCGCTAAGAACACAGAGGGCATTAAGGGAATGTGTACAACAGCCAGCCAGAGAAGGCACATGTGGAGACCAACAAAGTTTCCTACACAATGTTAGTCCTAAAAATTTCGTTGTCTCCACGGATGGGAGAGCGATGGGGCCTAGATGTCGAGATGGTGTAAGGAACTATTCGTATCGCCAGAAGTTGATGCAGACTGTTTTCTCATTGGAGAAACGGAAGCCATTTGCGATGCTCCAAGAATAAAGATGGTCAAGACAACGCTGGAGACAGCGCTCCAATTGACACGTTCTTTGAGCGCTGCAGTAGATTGTGAAATCTTCGACAAAGAGAGAACCAGAAACATCGGGTGGGAGGTAGTCCATAATTGGGTTAATTGCTATGGCGAAAAGAACTACACAAAACAGAGCCCTGTAGCACCCCAGTCTCCTGGCAAAATGGATCTGACAAAACAGAGCCTACTTGTACCCGAAAACTTCAGTCCATTTATAATGCACAAATAAAGAGGGGGAGATGGCCGCAAAAGCCCCAAGAGTGCATGGTGCGGTGAATCTCCGCCCTACAACAGGTGTCATAGGCCTTCTCCAGATCAAAGAACACAGATACCATCTGGCGCTTTTTCAAAAAATTGACGAGTTGGTCAATTGCAGAGCGGTGCCAACGAAAACCACATTGGACATTGGTAAGGAGGTGTCGGGATTCAAGAAGCCAAACCAAACTAGCGTTAACCATGCACTCCATCACCTTACAGACATAGCTGGTAAGAGAAATGGGGCAATAACTAGAAGGAAGATGTTTGTCCTTCTCCCATATGGGGATGGGGACAACAATGGCTTCACAGCAACTTGTCGCAACCTGAATGCGATTATAGGTGCAGAAACATTTACCCGCAGGAGAAAAGTTCTTCAACATCTCAGTATGAATGGCATCGCGCCCTGCAGCGGAGGAGCGGGACGTGGGGAGAGCACGGTCTAGCTCCTGCATAGTGAAGGCGGCATTATAACTTTTATGATTTAAAGACTGGAAAGAAGGCGGCGGTGCCTCCTCTGTCTGTTTGCGAGGGAGAAAGGCAGGGAACTAATGAGCAGAGCTCGAAACCTCCGCAAAAGAGTGGCCTAAGGCATTTGATACCTCAACGGGGTCCACGAGGACTGCATTCACTACTCTCATGCGGGAAATCTGGGAGTGGACCTTAGTGCCAGAAAACTGCTACAGGCTACCCCAGACAACCAAGGAGGGAGTGAATTTGTTAAAAGCACTAGTGAAGGCAGTCCAACAGGCTTCTTTGCTCTCTTTTATAACACAACGGCATTGCACTCGCAGTCGTTTGTAATTGATGCAATTCTAAAGCTTTGTGTGATGTTGAAATGTGCACAGAGCACGTCACTGGGCTCTAAGAGCGTCAGTGCATGCTGCAGTCCACCGGGGTACTGGAATGCGACATAGAGAAGAGGAAGTATGAGGTATGGAATATTCAGCAGCAGTGAGAATAATCTCTGTGAGGTACTGGACCTGACTGTCGCAGCTGGGGAAATTCTGATTGCGAAAAACCGCCATGGAAGAATAAAGCCTCCAGTCGGCTTTGGAGAAGTTCCAGGTTGTGGAACACAGAGATGAGTATGATACAGTAGATGGATTACACAAGGGAAATGGTCGCTCAAGTATGTATCAGAAAGAGCATACCACTTGAACCAATGCGCTAGTTGAGGAGTGCATATCATCAGGTCTAAGTGAGAATAGGTGTGTGTTGTGTCTGAAAGGAAGGTTGGTGAACCGATGTTTAGGCAAACAAGATTGAGATGGTTGAGAAGGTCCACTAGAAGGGAGCCTCTTTGGCAAGATGCGGGACAACCACATAGGGGATGGTGGGCGTTGAAGTCACCAAGCAAAACAGAAGGTGGCGGAAGCTGGGCAACAAGTTGCAGCACATCTACCCCGGTAAAGGCAGACAATGACGGGGAATAGATATTGCAGAGAGAAGGCAATCCATAATGGGGTTGATTGCAATGGTGAAAAGTGATAGGCTCAAAACGGAGCCCTGTGGCACCCCATTCTCCTGGCGAAAGGTGTCTGACAAAACACAGACCACTTTAATCCTGAAAATTCCATCTTTTAAAAGAGCATGAATAGAGGGGGAGGCAGCAGCAAAGACCCCCATGTATGCATGGTGTGGAAATGCCTGCCCGCCAACAGGTGTTGTAAGCTTTCTCCAAATCGAAGAACACAACCACCGTCTGGCACTTTTGCAAAAATTTATTTATAATGAAGGTCGACAGGGTAACGAGGTGATCAATAGCAGAGCAATGCCTCCAAAACCATATTGGACATTGATAAGGAGGTGTTGAGATTCGAGTAGCCAAACCAAACAAGCATTAACCATGCACTCTATTATCTTACAGACACAGTTGGTCACGGAAATGGGGCAATAACTGGAAAGATTTTTGTCCTTCCCTGGTTTAGGTATGAGGACAACAATTGCTTCATTGCAGCGAGTGGGAACTTCACCTTCAGTCCAGATGCAGTTATAGGTGTGAAGAAGAAAGCATTAACCTGCAGGGGAGGGAGAGGTTCTTCAGCATCTGAATATGAATGGCATCGGGCCCGGAGCAGAGAACCGGGACAGGACGAGGGCACATTCTAGTTCCTGCATGGTGAAGGTGGCATTATAACTTTCATGATTCGGAGATTTAAAAGAAGGCAGTTGTGCCTCCTATGCCTGTTTTCGAAGGAGGAAGGCAGTGTCTTAATGAGCAGAGCTCGAGACCTCAGCAAAAGATCAGCCTAAGCATTGGACATGTTAACAGGGTCCATGAAGACTTCGTTTGTGGCGTTCAGGCTGGGGATTGGGGAATGGACCTCAGTGCCAGATAACCAGCATAGGTTACCCCCAGACAAACGACGACAGAGTAAATCTGTAGAATGAACTTGTTAAAGCAGTCAAGCAGGTGTTTTTGCTTTCTTTATTGACAAAACAGCATTGCACTCACAGTCGTTTGTAATTGATACAATTTTCTAAGGTAGGCCGTCATTGAAACATACAAAAAGTGCATCGCCGGGCTCAAATAACGTCGCTACATGCTGCATTCCACCAGGCTACTGTGACCCTATGTGGAGGGGAGGAAGTTCAAGGTACGGCATATTCTACGGTGGTGAGAATATCGTCTGTGAGGTAGTTGACCTGACTGTCACAGCTGGGGAAATTCTGATCATGGAAAACTGCCATGGAAGAATAGAGCCCCCAGTCAGCTTTGGAGATGTTCCAACATGTGAAACATGGAGACGTAGTATGATGGAGTACAGAAATTATAAGGAAAATGGTTGCTCAAATACCTGACAGACAGAACATACCATTCAAACCGATGTGCAAGCTGAGTAGTACATATTGTGAGGGCCAAGTGGGAATAGGTATGTGTTGTGTACGACAGAAAAGTTGGTTCACCAGTATTTAGGCAGACAAGATAAAGGTGGTTGAAAAGGTCCGCCAAAAGGGAGCCCCTCTGGCAAGAAGCTTGAGAGCCCCATAGAGGGTGGTGCGTGTTGAAGTCACCAATCAACAAAAATGGCGTAGGAAGATGAGGAACAAGTTGCAGTAAGTCTTTCCTAAGAACGGCAGACATCGGGATGCAGATGTTACAAAGAGAAAAGGTGAATGCAGGGAGGGCGATATGGGTGGCAACTGCCTCTAGGTGAGTTTGCAGTGGGATGGGATGATAATAGATGTCTTCCCGGATGAGCAGCATAGTACCTCCATGGGCAGGAATAACAACCACAGGAGGTAAATCAAACTGTACAAATGTATATCGGGCAAAATATCATTTGGGCGTAGCTTCGTTTCTTGGAGACCGACTATAAGTGGACAGCGCAGTCGAAGGAGTAGTTTTAATTCATCCTTGTTGGAACAAAGGTGTCTGAAGGAGAGCCATAAAGAAAGCAAGAGAAGAAGAAAAAGGAAGAGGCAAGAGGGGATCACCTCAACGACCGCTGAGGGCCTGGTTTTGAGGGGCACTGCTGCTGCTATTGACAAATGGACATTCATGTTCCATAGGTTCATATGTCATTTCTGGCCCCTTATAGAATTGATTGGAAGAAGCAGATTCCTCCGCCAGTGAAAGGCTGGCAAATCGATAAGCAGTAGCGCGTCCTGACAAGTCACAGGACAGTTGGTGCCGGCTACTGCTGGATGGCATGACCGATGAGTCATGCCGTGGCGGGAAAGGAGAGGAACTTTTCTGTTTGTGTGCCTTTTTGGAGGTAGTTTGGTGAGAAGAATGAGCGGCTGAGGGTTGGGAAATCTTCACAAACTGGTTCATTTTTCGAAGTCCAGGCTTCTGATTTAGTGACTCACGATTTCTGCGAAACTGATGTGGGCTGGGGTTTGGAGTGAGCGGAAGGCATTGGGGATGTTGAATGGGCAATCTTTGGGTTGACTGATACGACAACTGAATCACTGAAGGTAAAATCACAGATCTGCATACCCATCTCCTTCATTGGTCGAGGAGAGGACATTGCTGTAGGTACCCGCTGGGAGCACAGGAGGCTTTCTACTTCCTAATAATTTCTGGGCAGTAGAGGTGGAAACTTTTTCCTTAATTCTGATTTCCTGGATGACCCCCCCCCCCCCAATCTTTGTAAACAAGGTATTCTCATGACTTAGCAGCATGGTCACCCTTGCAGTTGATAGCAGTGAGGGGATGGAGATGGACAGTCACCCTCATGGTGTCCCCACCACAGGTGACGCATTTGGCTGCATTGGAGCTGGACTGATGGGTATCGCTGAATTTTTGAAACTTGTTGCATTGGATAGCGTTAGAAATATATGGGCAAACAGAGATGATTTCGTAGCCCGCTCTGACCTTAGTAGAAAGGTCAACTTTGTCGAAGGTCAGAAACACAGTTTGGATCAGCGTTACAGTATTGTTAATCCTTTTCATCACACAATGTATAGCTGTTACACCCTGGTTGGAAAGGTAGTCCCGAATTTCCTCAACTGACAGGCCATCGAAACGATTGTGAGAACATTACCCCCCGCAACGAATTTAATGTATGATGAGATTCTACTTTAACAGGGAACGTGTGCAACAGCATGGTTTGAAGCAGTTTTTGTGCTTGGAAGGCACTTTCAGTTTCCAGCAACAGTGTCCCATTATGTTGCCGGAAACAAGTTTTTACAGGACCTGTCATTGCATCGACACCCCTTTGTATAATGAAACGATTCCCTGGTGTGAAGTCATGGCCATCAGTTCGTGAAATGACAAGTAACTTTGGCACGTTAGGCAGGATCTTCTTTTTTTCCTTTTATGGGTCAAGGTCAAAGTAGAAGAAGAAGTCATTGTGAAGTTGTCCCCCATGATTACCAAAGTCTTTGATGGTGCACTCCTTCCTAATGGAAAACCCTCGCTGAGGGCTCATCCGCCTTAGGTAACTGTCCACACCTCAGCTCACACCTCACAAGAAATGAACGGAGGGACCAATCGGCATGGTTGGAAGGTATCAGCTTGGGTAATCTCTCCTCCCTGGGCCTGGCCTTTACCAGGGGGTACGTGTGGGCCCTATGTGCCAACCCTGGGCTGGGACTTACACATTACAAAAATCATCCTTGTACGCACCAAGTGCATGGACATTCTTCAGGAATGCACAGGAAGGAAGGAAAGAAGGGAGGGAGGGAGGAAGGAAGGAAAGAAGAAGGAAATGGAAAAGGTAGAGTCTCAAACACCAAGGGGGAGACTAAAAAGGAGGAGAGAATGACTAGAGGAGTGCAGTAAGGAAGGTAAGAGAAAAGCAAAGGTTAGGAAAATAAAGAACCGAGGAAAGAGAAAAGCTGGTACAGGAGACCACATAGGAGCTGGGGGGTCACAAGGTTCTGGTGGAGATAGGGGAAAGCAATAGCGTAAACCTATTGTGGGTCCCCGGCCACTTGGGGATTGGTGGCAATGAACAAGCCGACAGATTAGCCAGGAAGGGGACAGAGACTCCATTTATTGAACTAGAACCTGTCCTTACAATGATCAAACTGGAGCTACATAACTGGCTCAGAAGACAGCGTGTAGAATATTGAACCAAGGTATATTTAAACAAAAACATGGTAAGGTGGTGATGCCAAAGCCAAGTTCTAAAAGAGGCTCTGTAATCCTGGGCTTGAACAGGAAAGAGATCAAACACATGGCTGGACTGATGACAGGCCATGGAAACTTCAAAAAACACCTACATACAAGGGGCATAATGGAAGAGGACCCTAAATATAGTATTTGTGATTATGGTGAGGAAACTGCATCACACCTAATCTTCAAATGCACTGCATTGGAGAGCTAGGGGCACAAAATATTCGGGACAACCAGACTAAGAAATTGTGTCTAATAAAGAATTGGTAAAGGGAATGGGCTGTTCAATGGGCACCGGTTGGCTTTACTAGATATACAGGAATGTTGTTGTTATGGTCTTCAGTCCGGAGACTGGTTTGATGCAGCTCTCCACCCTACTCTATCCTGAGCAAGCCTTTTCATCTCCTCATAAGAACGGCAACCCACATCGACTTGAATCTGCTTACTATACGCGTCTCTTGGTCTCCCTCTGCGATTTTTACCCCACGCACTTCCCTCCAATGCTAAATTTACGATTCCTCGATGTCTAAGAATGTGTCCTACCAAGCGATCCCTTCTTTTAGTCAGGGTATGCCAAAAATTTCTTTTCTTTTTCTTGACTTTAATAAATTTCTCTTTTTCAAGAACACTTTTCTACCCATTGCCATTCTGCATTTTATATCCGTTGTACTGTGACCATTGCATGTTATTTTACTACCCAATTAACAAAACTCATCTACCACCTTCATTGTTTGTTACCTAATATAATTCCTTCTGCATCGCCTGATTTTCTAAGACCGCAGTCCATTATTTTTGTTTTGCTCTTGTTAATGTTCATTTTATACGCTCTCTTCAACACACTGTCCATTCCATTCAACTGCTCTTCCAGGTCCTTTGCTGTCTCTGACAGAATTACAATGTCGTCAGCAAAACACAATGTCTTTATTTCTTCCCCCTGAACTTTAATCCCTGTTCCAAATTTTTCCATACTTTCCTTCACCGCCTGCTCGATGTACAAATTGAATAAAATCAGAGAAAGTCTACAACCCTGTCTTACTCCCTTCCCAACTGATGCTTGCCTTTCATGCCCTTCAAGTCTAATAACTGCAGTCTGGCTTCTGTACAAGTTGTAAATAACTCTCCTTTCCCTATATTTTACCCCTGCTGACTTCAGAATTTGAAATAGTGTATTCCAGTCAACATTGTCAAACGCTTTCTCCAAATCTACAAAAGCTAAAAATGTAGGTTTGCCTTTCCTTAATCTATCTTCTAAGATAAGACGTAAAGTGAGTATTGCCTCCCGGGTTCCTACGTTCCTCCTGAATCCAAACGGATCTTCCCCGAGGTCAGCTTCTACCAGCTGTTCCATTCTCCTGTAGATTATTCGTGTTAAAATTTTGCAACCATGACTTATCAAACTGATGGTTCTGTAATTTTCACACCTTTCTGCGCCTGATTTCTTTGGAATGGGGATTATTACATTTTTCTTGAAGCCTGAGGGTATTTCACCTGTCTCATACATCTTACACACCAGTTCAAATAGTTTTGTCATGGCTGGCTCTCCCAGAGACTTTAGTAGCTCTGAGGGTATGTTATCTACTCCTGGGGCCTTGTTCCGACCTAGGTCTTTCAAGGCTCTGTCAAATTCATCTCTCAGTATAGTATCTCCTATTTCATCTTGATCTACTTCCTCTTCCCTTCTTACAACATTGTCTCTAAGTTCATTTTCTTTGTGGAGCTGCTCTATGTACTCTTTCCACCTTTCAGCTTTCCCTTCTTTGCTGAGAACTGGTTTCCCATCTGAGTTCTTGATATTCGTAGAGTGGCTTTTCTTGTCCCCAAATGTCTCTTATTTTCCTGTAGGCGGTATCTACTTTTCCCCTTGTTATACATTCTTCTACAGATTTGCATTTGGCTTCTAGCCACTCCTGCTTAGCCATTTTGCACTTCCTGTCAATCTCATTTCTTAGTCTGTACTCCATTTTGCCCGTTTCATTTACTGCATTTTTATATTTTCTCCTTTCATCAATTAAATTTATTATTTCCTGTGATATCCAAGGATATTTTGTAGGTCTTGCCTTTCTACCTATTTTGTCATCTGCTGCCTTCACTATTTCATGTCTCAATGCTACCCATTCCTCTTCTACTGTTTTATTTCCCCCTGTTTCTGTCAATTGTTGCCTAAATCTCCCTCTGAAATTCTCTACCACTTCACTTTCCTTCAATTTATCTAAGTCCCATCTCCTTATTTTCCTACCTTTCTGCAGTTTTTTCAGCTTCAGCCTACAGTTCATGACTAACAAGTTATGGTCAGAGTCTATATCTGCCCCTGGGTATGTCTTGCAGTTTATAACCTGGTTCCGGAATCTATGTCTCACCATTATGAAATCTGATACCTTCCGGTGTGTCTCCTGGTCTCTTCCACGTATACAACCTTCTTTTGTGATTCCTAAACCATGTGTTTGTTACGATTAAATCATGTTCCGTGCAAAATTCTACCAGGCGACTTCCTCTTTCATTCCTTCGGCCCAGTCCATATTCACCTACTATTTTTCCTTCTCTTCCTTTTCCTACTACCGAATTCCAGTCTCCCATCACAATTAAGGTTTCCTCTCCCTTAACTGTCTGAATAATTTCCTTTAGCTCCTCATATATTTCTTCGATATCATAATCAGCAGAGCTAGTTGGCATATAAACCTGTACTACTGTTGTCGGTGTTGGCTTTGTATCTATCTTGACAATGATAATGCAATCACTGTGCTGCTCATAGTAGTTTACCCGCATTCCTATTTTCTTATTCATTATCAGTCCTACTCCTGTAATACCCCCAACTGATTTTGTATTTATAATCCTATACTCACCTGACCAGAAATCCTGTTCATCCTGCCACCGAACTTCACTAATCCCCACTATATCCAACTTCAACCTATCCATTTCCCTTTTTAAATTTTCTAATTTTCTTACCCAATTAAGGGATCTAACATTCCACGCTCCGATCCGTAGAATGCCAGTATTGTCTTTCCTGATGACAACATCCTCCTGAGTAGTCCCCCCCGGAGATCCGAATGGGGGACTATTTTACCTCCGGAATATTTTATCTGAGAGGATGCCATCATCATATTTCCATACAGTAGAGCTGCATGTCCTCCGAAAAAGTAACGGCTGTAGTTTCCCCTTGCTTTCAGCCGTCCGCAGTAGCTGTGTGGCAAAGCCACATTAGCTGATGTTACAAGGCCAGGGATATTGCACAGTAAACTCAGTTTTGGTGCGGGCAGTGGTGGAATGGACCAAAACTGTTTTGGCTTCCCTGTTAAAATCAAATAAAATAATCAAGGCGTTTCTAAGTAGTATGAGTCAGTATGAATCCTGTATTACAAATCAGAAGAGTGACTTCTCAAAAACATTCCTTGATTATCTCATTCAATGAAAATGCCCTGTAATGCCCAATCCTCAGAAATACACTTTTGTTACTACTGTAGGCCTGTATGAAACATGAGGTATATTAACTTACTCAGGAATGTACATGAACGAGATGCTTAACACGAGGGGGACTGCAGGCAAGATACTACCTACGACTGCATACACCAAAGTGGCTTTATTTTGTTTTATTTTGTGTGGACAGACTGATAAATAAAATAGAATGTAACCTACAGATATACAGTTTTTGTTGATTTTTATGTCTTCATGTTTCATTATTATGTACAACCCTCTTCGTATTTGCCACATGATACTTTCTCAATCTGAAAAGAAAGAGAAAAAAAAAAAAAAAACAGCAGCAGTGCAATTTCTTTTGCACATTTCTCTTTTACTGCACTCTTTGGACAGTCTTCAGTGTTGCCTGGTTCTTTATTTCTTGCTGATACAATCTTACTGAAACCTCCATGCACAAACCAAAAATATATTTCCTCTTGGTACATCACTTACAAGTCACTGCCTTATACAATATGCGGGTGGGCCTGCCTGAAAGTATTTTTCATATTTGAGAAAGCACTGCTTGAGCCATAATGGCTGAAGGAGATTTTCTATATTCCCAAAAGTCAAGCAGAGTAGTTAAATTCCTCCAACAAGCTTCAATGACAATGTTTACACATAATTTTTGAAAATTTTAAGACTGTTTTGCATGTGAAATATGCAGAAAAACTTTTCAATTATTGTTATCATAGTAATAGTAATAAGTGAAAGAAACGTTTCATGAAAACCTGAGATAGCAGTTTCCACCTAGATAAACTTCAGAAGACACTTTTTAACCAGAGTAAAAAGTTACTTCGATTACCAATTTTTAATTGTGTGTTCATTTGCAGAAAACCCAGTAATATATTCATTTTATTGGGAATTACTTAGAACACTAGGCTCTCAGAAGGCTGTAGAAATGGGTTAAATTTTACTTGCTGCCTGAACCTGTCTCCCAAAAAGCAGAAACAGCATTAATAATTTATTTGATGGTGAACACACACAAAATTATTCCCTCTCATTTTAAATGAGCATTCAAAGGTTACTGGCAACATACTATGCCACATACTCCATAAGTAAAATTTTATGAAGAAATGTTATGTGAGCAGATTTCAACACACACACTTAATTTTTCAAAATATATTTATCTTTTTTAAACTTCACTACTGAAGTAGGGGCCTAATTGAATTACCATTACAGTAACTTAAGCTTGTATTAATTTATGGAAAAATTTCCAAATCAAAAGTGATATACATTTGCACAAGGTCAAATTATCAAAATTTCATTACATTGATAATTCGATATGTTGTTGTTGTGGTCTCAGTCCAGAGACTGGTTTGATGCAGCTCTCCACCATACCCTATCCTGAACAAGCCTCTTCAACTCCACATAAGAATGGCAACCTACATATGTCTGCTTATTGTATCATCTCTTCGTCTTCCTTTGTGGTCTTTACCCCACCCACTTTCCTCCAACGCTAAATTCACAATTCATTGATGTCTAAGATTGTGTCGTACCAATCGATCCCTTCTTTTACTCAAGGCATGCCAGAAATTCCTTTTCTCCTCATTAGTTATGTGATCCTCCCACCTAATCTTCAGCATTCTTCTGTAGCACCACATTCCAAAAACCTCTATCCTCTTCCTGTCTGCACTGTTTATCATCCATGTTTCACTCCGAAACAAGGCAAAACTCCACACAAATGCCTTCACAAAGGACTTCCTTAGGCTTAAATCAATATTCAATTTGCCATTCTGCATTTCATATCCTCTGTACTGTGACTATCATTTGTTATTTTACTGCCCAAGTAACAAAACTCATCTACCTCCTTTATTGCTTCATTACCCAATCTAATTCCTTCAGCATCACCTGATTTTCTTACACTGCACTCCATTACCCTAGTTATGCTCTTGTTAATCTTCATCTTATATGCACCTTTCAGCACACGGTCCATTCCGTTCAACTGCTCTTCCAGGTCCTTTGCTGTCTCTGACAGAATTACTATGTCGTCGGCAAAACATAATGTTTTTAATTCTTCCCCCTGAACTTTAATTCCTTCACCAAATTTCTCCTTGCTTTCCTTTATAGCTTGCTCAATGTACAAATTGAATAACAATGGAGAAAGACTACAATCCTGTCTTACTCCCTTTCCAACTACTGCATCCCTTTCATGCCCTTCAACTCTGACAAACGCTGTCTGGTTTTTGTACAAGTTGTAAATAACCTTATGCTCCCTATATTTTACTCCTGCTTGCTTCAGAACTTTAAAGAGTTTATTCCAATCAACATTGTCAAAAGCCTTCTCCAAATCTACAAAAGCTAGAAATGTAGGTTTGCCTTTCTTTAATCTACCTTCTAGGATAAGCCGTAAAGTGAGTATTGCCTCCCGTGTTCCTACATTTCTCCTGAACCCAAACTGATCTTCCCCGAGGTCGGCTTCTACCAGCTTTTCCATCCTGTAAATAATTTGTGTCAAAATTTTGCAACCATGACTTATTAAGCTGATGGTTCTGTAGTTTTCCCACCTGTCTGCGCCTGCTTTCTTTGGAATTGGGATTATTACATTTTTCTTAAAGTCTGAGGGTACTTCACCTGTCTCATACATCTTACACACCAGGTGAAACAGTTTTGTCATGGCAGGTTCTCCCAGAGACTTCAGTAGCTCTGAGAGAATGTCATCTACTCCAGGGGCCTTGTTTCAACTTAGGTCTTTCAGTGCTCTGTCAAATTCATCTCCCTTGCTACAATATTGGCTTGAAGTTCATTTCCTACGTAGAGCCTCTCTACAATTTCCACCTTTCAGCTTTCCCTTCTTCACTGAGAACTGGTTTGATGTTCATAGAGCTGTTTCTTATCTCCAAATATCTCTTCTTATTTTCCTGTAGGCGGTATCTATTTTTCCCATATTTATACATACTTCTAGATTCTTGCATTTGCCTCCTAGCCACTCCTGCTTAGCCATTTTGCATTTCATGTCAATCTCATTTCTTAGTCGTCTGTACTCCATTTTGCCTGTTTCATTTACTGCATTTTTATATTTTCTCCTTTCATCAATTAAATTTAGTATTTCCTGTGATATCCAAGGACTTTTTGTAGGTCTTGCCTTCCTACCTATTTTGTCCTCTGCTACCTTCACTATTTCATCTCTCAATGTTACCCATTCCTCCTCTACTGTTTTATTTCCCCCCCCCCCCCCCCCCATTTCTGTCAATTGTTGCCTAAAGGTCCCTCTGAAATTCCAGAATTTCTGGTTCCTTCAGTTTATCCAGGTCCCATCTCTTTATTTTCCTACTTTTCTGCAGTTTTTTTCAGTTTCAGCCTACAATTCATGACCAATAAGTTATGATCAGAGTTTATATCTGCCCCTGGGTATGTCTTACAGTTTAAAATCTGGTTCCGAAATCTATGTCTTACCATTATAAAATATATCTGGTATCTCCTGGTCTCTTCCACATATACAACCTTCTTTTGTGATTCTTAAACCTGGAGTTTGTTATAACTAAATTATGTTCCGTGCAAAATTCTGCCAGGCGACTTCATCTTTCATTCCTTTTGCCCAGACCATATTCACCTACTATCTTCCCCTCCCTTCCTTGTCCTACTACCGAATTCCAGTCTCCCATAACAATTAAGTTTTCCTCTCCCTTAATTGTCTGAATAATTTCCTTTAGCTCCTCATATATTTCTTCAATCTCATCATCGGCAGAGCTAGTTGGCATATAAACCAGTACTACTGTGGACGATGTTGGCTTCGTATCTATCTTGACTACAATAATGCGATCACTGTGTTGCTCATAGCATTTTACCCGCATTCCTATTTTCTTATTCATTATCAGACATACTCCTGTAATACCCCCAACTTATTTTGTATTTATAACCCTCTACTCACCTGACCAGAAATCCTGCTCCTCTTTCCACCACACTCTGCTAATCCCCACTATAACTTCAACCTATCCATTTCTCTTTTTAAATTTTCTAGCTTCCCCACCCGATTAAGGGATCTAACATTCCACACTCCAATCCGTAGAATGCCAGTGTTGTCGATATAGAAGGAAGTTTTAGCTTGTAGTGTCTTAAGCACTACATGCTTTCCCTAGCTAGACAAGATGACCAAATGTATTAGCTTTTGAGTACTTATGGAAGTTTTTGGCTTGTGTGTGTGTGTGTGTGTGTGTGTGTGTGTGTGTGTGTGTGTGTGTGTGTGTGTGTGTGTGTATTTATTTGTTACTATCACTGCCTGTGCTCCTTTGCCTGGTAAGTAGACTTCATCTATTTTTTACATATCTTTTGAAGAATAATTTAACTTCAACATTTATAATACAAATGCACGTAGAAAATGAGGCGTTGTTTAACATGAGGCACCCTTTGTTTCAAAAATTAATTTTCTTCTCCATGTTATCTGCATTACAACCCGACACTATTCCACACCTAATAACCTCCAACATTTCCTTACAGCTCTCCAGTCCTCTAAAACTATATTTATCAGAATGGCTCACATTGTACAATGCCTCAGCTGCTTCATACATTTATATTAATTTTGTGGTTGACTGAACGTACCAACTAAACTTTGTAGCCGTATTTACAAACACACGGCAGACAAATAACTGTAGCGATGCTAGCGCTCAAAGCAATATTTCACATTGCAGTGAACAGAAGACAAATTACTTTTATGATAAAATCTATGACGAGGCCCTAGATTTGATAATACTTCTTTGATGAGACACGAGATACATCAAAGTACCTCATTACAGTATCAAGTTTCTTTGATGTAAATATTTGACAAAGAAATATGATCATGTAATACGGCCTAATCTGCATCTCTTTCCATTTATCTTGTAACTACATGTTTCATACGACATCCAGTCTCACCATTATCTTGCAACCTTCCTGTTCCCCATCCCTCTTATCCTCATCACCACAGAGTTAGGAATGCAGCAGCCACAGAAGACAGTTGTGTGTCTGGTATTATTATTATTATTTATTTATTTTTTTACATAGGACATTGACAATAGTCTTTTTTTATGCCTACAACAGCTCAACAAACGTCTGTGGTGAATACCAAACTATCCTCATTATGTTGTTCAATCAATATCAATTACATTCATCTAATTTGGCATGACATAAGAACTGCAGTTCAAGGATAGGTCTATTTCATGATAATTATAGTGCAGCCTATTTGAAGTGTAATCTATTCAAGAGTGGTTGCTACTTCAAGTCTATATAATGAGCATCAGTTAGTACTTATAATAAACAAAAAAGAATCTACATAAGCAATTCATGCAAATCTACAACTATGTTCCAATCTTAATGAATTTTTAAAACATCACCTTCAAAAACAGGGGAAAAAAATCAGTGCATATTCTGTGTGCAGAATGGCAACGTACAACAAAATTCGACACAATTTTATCGAGCAATGTAGTAGTTGATTCACGCATGTGTTTTCATAGGTGGAGTTTTTCCACTCTAAGACATGGAATGGCATTAAACTGACACTATTCCTGAGGTCACCATGGATGTTTACAGATAGGCTTAAATGGACAGAGAAGAGGGAGCATGAGATGAACTGGTAGACCAAAAAGCCAAATAATTACAGTCACAAAGGTAAACTTACGGTAATCCATAAAGGACAATAGATATAGGCCTAACTGGCAATTCTGGAGTCCATAAAAATAGTCTATTATGCAGCTCACGCATTTGGAATGGACATAAATGGGGATGAAAGCATAAATAGAATTTTTTTTTCTTTTTTAATGGGGACATTCTGAATTTAGTCTCCAAAAATTTAAAGAGCAAAATAAATTTGAATAAGGTAGGCTAGTTAGTGGCCATTGATGTCAGTTTCCACAGTGTCATATATTGTAATGGGTAACAATTAAGAAACTTGCACCCCTGTAAGTAACCTACAGCTATGGAAACACAGTTGGCATCATAAGTTCATATATTCTTACCACAGACCACTCATTATGATCAGTAGCATGTGTGTTGAACTGACTGGTTGACAAGTACATAAATAGTCTGTTACAGTGCAGTTTATGAGGCCGCGACTAGCGCTAGATGTATAGACGCTGGCAACTGCGAGATGGATGACAGGAGGTGAAGGCAGCCAATAAGTTTGTGTGTTAGATGCCTAGTAAATTTGGTGTCAGTTTTAAAATGTGTTCTGGCTTTTCTGTGCAGTGTTTTTGGCAACATATAGTAATTATTATTTCATTTATTAATAATCCGGCATAATTTTAAAGTCCATGTCGCAGCATTGTGTTGTGTGTTCAGATGTTGGCTACAGCCATACGTATGTGAAGTATGGCAGCCATGTTCTTTCTCCAAATGTTTTCTTATGAATTTTTCCAGCGGCAACTACAGTTAATTTAGTAAGCTAACAAGGATACATCAAGAACCTGTCAACCATAGACCAGGAACAGCATTAATTGTTTACTTTACGGTCGGCGCGAAAAATGAATCCCATCACTCTATGATTCTGTTTGATCTGGCCGCTGCCAACATCTGAACACACTACAGTACACCGTGACATGAACTGTAAAATTTTACCAATAATCTAAAATAATTGTGTTTCTTAACGATTTTTACGGTATAAATGGAAGGGGCAATTGTGATAGAGTAGTATATCGAAGAACCGACCATTTACATGTGTTTACAAGGAGAATTAATTTACTCACCAAAGAAAGGGTACCTCAACAACCTTCAGCCATAGAGCAGGAACACCATTAATTATTTATTTCATGATGAACACAGTGTGCATGCTCTTTCAAAATCCATTGACAGAGAATGAGGGGAATAATCGGCAAAACTGTAGACTGGGATACCACCTGTCTGCTTTGACCCATGACATCAAGATACGGTATCAGAAAACCAGTATACGGGATATCTTAATATTGCTGTATTGTAGATACAAATAATCTGTAGTTATTATAGATAACTGAATGTACAATGGATCACAGGTCTTAGACCAAAAATTCGCGGCTTCGGCGCTCACATACTAAAAAAAAAAAAAATTAATCTCTCGGTTAACTTAGACCTAACCATCAAAGATAAGGTACAGATCGCTTTTTAAACACAAAATATTAATCTGTTTTGTTTGTAAACAAACTATCATCTTTAACTCAACCACCACATAATCACTCACGCCTTCTACAAACATGCACGCACCTCAAAACTACCGCGCTGCGATTACGTCACGGGTCAAAGCTGACAGGCGGTTTCCCTGTCCACAGGTGAGCCAAATAATCTTTCGTGTCCACCATGAAATAAATAAATAATGCTGTTCCTATGTTTAATATGATGTACCCTTGTCCGGTGAGTATATTAATTAGGCCTACCCTCATAAGTACTACACATTTACAAACCATAAAGACTAAAGCTATTTCTTGTTGCCCATACAAATGCAACTGCTGATTGCCCGTCTTCACACTCCATTATGAGTCGCAGCATTGCCAATGTCTACACGTCAGGAACCAGTCATGAATTCAACAAATCCACTTTAACCTAAATAGTCAGTACATTAGGCCTAAAAGATGGATTGTGGATGGGGTCATCAGTGTACGTGCTTTGAACCAGCAGACTGTTCAATGACACATACTAAAGTGCTACACTAGGCAGAAATAAGGCCACACCCTGACACAGTGCTTCACAGTACTTTCAGACTGGCTTAAGACATGGGATTTAGATACCAGTATTAACTATCACCCTTACTGTATTTCTCTAAGACCTAAAGATCAGCATTTAATTGTAATAAAACATCAGCATGTATTACTTAAGTTGTGGGATCTTTCTGTTCAAGTGTACGGTACCAATGTCGTTTCACAACAACACTCCCACAACAGTTCCACCCCAAAAGTATTCTCATAACGAAATAATCTGCTTGAAACACTTCACATGAATTGTTAAGTTTATTTCAAATTGTCTGTACCATAGTAGAAGTTTGTATGTTAGCAATGAAATATTGATAAGTGATTATCTAAAAGTCAAGGAAACAAACGTTAGCCCCCAGAATGACATCAGCAAACGATGTGGAAATAGAAAGTTACAAAATTCACGTAAGACATGCAATACTGCACAGAAAAGTACTGATTCATTAAAGTACTAAGAACGCATGCAAATTATGCATTCCCTAAAATAATACAGTAAAATTGTTTTACGAGATCCAATTTGAATATATATAAAACAAATTTAATTCAATATTTAAACATATAAAACAAATTTTACTAGCCTTCGTTTAAAGTAAAAATGAAATAAAGCGATATTCAAACAAGTGAACATTTAAAAAAATTAATATAATAAATATAGTATGCAGCATTGGTCGTGTTTTATTAATGTTTTGCAGATCGATTTCGATCACATAATGATCATCCTCACTGCACCAGTCATCTTAATATCACCTATGCATAATCATATGCCATATTAGCTGAATGTAACAGATTTTTTTGAACATATCAATGTGGTGTACAAACATGAAAATCATGTGTTCTGTTGTGCAATTATAACATGGCAATCATCAGTGTACGCAACGCATAACTGGGCAGAAAACATTTATATTGAACGAAGCATCTAAAGTTAAAATTCAGTCACGTTTAAAACCGAAAAGAAATATTCTGAGCACATCGTGATGACAAAGACGTTTAAAATTATAATAAATTAACCTGCATGATTTTTGTTGAACACTTCAGGTATGCAAAGTTTCGAAACAGAGCTCACGTTATACTCATATAACGCCGAATAACCCGTGACAAACATCAACTTGCAATTTGTTAACAAACAAAATCTTTACATTCAACCATTCACGGTTTTCAAACAAGACGCTAAAGCGAATACAGAAACTACCAGGGGTTTAGCAGTCTCCCCACCACATCGTCGCAGCTGTAACCAAGCAACCAATGATATGGCGCTCCAGAAAAGCCTATGGGAAGACTGTTTCATGCGCGTGCATATGAGCACTTGTGAAATGTATTGCAATAATATTCTACGTACGTGTTCGCTTGTGTTGCCTCTAGATTGGAAACGGCCAATTGTACTTCTTTCTCGAAAGATGGGTTTTAACATATGATTCTGACGTCCAGTGTTTTTTTTTTTTTTTTTTTTTTTTTTTTTTTTTTTTTTTTTTTTACAACAAGTACGAAAACAAAAACTAAACTGGAATAGAATAGATTCATCTTGATTGATACAAGCTGATAAATTACTGCATAACTAATAAAAAGGAAGAGGAAGTGGCTGGTTGCCAACATCTACATCTCCATACATACTCCGCAATTCACCGTAAGGTGCGTGGCGGAGGGTACACTGTACCACTACTAGGCATTTCCTTTCCTATTCCATTTCCCGAGGAAAGAAAGAATGCCTATATGCCTCCGTACGAGCCCTAATTTCTCTTATCTTGTCTTTGTGATCTTTACGCGAAATGTAAGTAGGCGGCAGCAAGATCGTACTACACTCAGCTTCAAATTCCGGCCCTCTAAATTTACTTAACAGAAATTCACGAAAAGAACGTCGTCTTTCTTCCAACGATCCCCAATTGAGTTGCCGCAGCATTTCCGTGACACTTGCGCATTGGTCGAACCTACCGGTAACAAATCTAGCTGCTCGCCTCTGAACCGCCTCTATGTCTTCCTTCAAACCGATCTGCTGCGGGTCCCAAATACTTGAGCAATATTCAAGACGTGGTCGTACAAGCGTTTTATACGCGGTCTCCTTTACAGGTGAAGTACATCTTCCCAAAATTCTCCCAATAAACCGAAGTCGGCTGTCTGCCTTACTCACAACTGTCCTTACATGCTCGTTCCATTTCATATCGCTCTGCAATGTTACGCCAAGATATTTGAACGATGCGACAGCATCAAGAAGCTCACTACTAATGCTGTATTCGAAAATTATGGGATTGTTTTTTCTACTCATGCACATCACCTTACATTTTTCTACATTGAGAGCTAGCTGCCATTCTTCGTACCAACTAGAAATTTTGTCTAAGTCAACCTGTATGCTATTACAGTCTGTTACAGACGCCACCCTCCCATACACCACAGCATCATCAGCAAACAGCCGCAAATTACAACTTATTCTGTCCATCAGATCATTTATATAGATAGAAAATAATAGCGGTCCTATCACACTCCCCTGGGGCACACCTGACGATACACTCGTCTCTGATGAACACTCGCCGTCGAGAACAACGTACTGTGTTGTATTACTTAGGAAGTCTTCCAGCCAGTCACAAATCTGTGTACCTATTCCATAAGCTCGTATCTTCGTTAGCAGTCTGCAGTGTGGCACTGCGTCGAACGCCTTTTTGAAGTCGAGAAAAACACAGTCCGCCTGTTGCCCTTCGTCCATGGCTCGCAAGATGTCATGTGAGAAAAGGGCAAGCTGAGTTTCACATGAACGATGTTTCCTAAACCCGTGCTGATTCATGGAAAGAAGCTTTTCCGTTTCAAGGAAATTTACTATATTCGAACTGAGAATATGCTCCAAAATTCTACATGAAACCGATGTCAACGATATTGGCCTGTAATTGTATGGGTCAGTTCTCTTTCCTTTCTTATACACGGGAGTCACCTGCGCTTTTTTCCAATCACTAGGAACTTTGCGCTGAATTAAAGATTCGCTATAAATGCAAGCTAAGTAGGGGGCCAATGCCGCAGAATAGTCTTTGTAAAACCGAATTGGTATTCCATCCGGACCAGCAGATTTTTTCGTATTTAGCTCTCTCAGCTGCTTCTCTACACCGGGAATACCTATTGCTATGTCCCCCATTTCGGAATTAGTATGTTGATCAAATGATGGTATATTTGTGCGGTCCTCCTGCGTGAAAGATTTCTTAAAGGTTAAATTTAGAACTTCAGCTTTCCGTCTGCTTTCTTCTATTACTGCCCCGGAATGATCAACTAGTGACTGGACAGTGGGCTTTGACCCACTTATCGATTTTACATAGGACCAGAATTTTTTCGGGTTCTCGGAAAGATCTTTTGCTAAGGTATGGCTGTGATAATTATTGTATGCTTCACGCATTGATCTTTTTATAGACGCACGAATCTCTACTAACTTTTGCCTGTCATCATTTGCGTGTTCTTTTTTGAATCGAGAGTGCAACAGCCTTTGCTTTCTCAGCAGCTTTCTAACATTATTATTATACCACGGTGGATCTTTTCCATCCTTAATCGTCTTTACTGGCACATATTTCTCTAACCCTTTATTAACAATGCACTTAAATTTAGTCCACAATTCCTCTATATCCATAGTCCCAGAATTAAACGATGCCCATTCATTTTCTAAGTGCGATCGTAACAGTTGCTTATCGGCTCTTCCCAACAAAAACACGCTCCTAGCCTTCTTGATTGGTTTATGAACTTTGGTCACCATCGACGCTATGACGATATCATGATCACTAATTCCTGTCTCTATACAGACATCGTTAATAAGGTCAGGCCTGTTTGTGGCTATAAGGTCTAGAATATTTCCATTGCGCGTGGGTTGCCGGTTTAACTGCTCAAGACAGTTTTCGGAGAATGTGTCCAAAAGTAGCTCGCAAGACTGCTTGTCTGTACTGCCTGAAATGTAACTAGCGAGGTCCCAATCTATACTCTTAAGGTTGAAGTCACCTCCGACTAATATTACATGGCCCGGATACCTATGCACTACCTGGTGTAGACTTTCCTTGAATGATTCTAAAACTGCTACAGCAGCACTGGGGGGCTGGTAAAAACACTCAACTATTAACTTTACTTCTTTTAAGAGAAATACTTGGCATGTGACCATGTAGCTGGAGCTACCTGTGTTATTTTCCACAACAAAATTCCCTACAGGACCTAGGGTAGTCAAATGTTAACAGTAAATTCTTATACTATTTTAAAATCATTATAGGAACAATACTTGGAAAAATTAATAAACTATAAAAAATTTAACTCCTCCTAATACACATTCTTGTCAGTGAAAAGTATTTAAAGAAGTGGCCTTGCTAATTGACTCAATCTGAACTTGTTGAGCACTTCTCAGTTTAGATTTCTCAAAGGGTTCCCTGCACTAAGAGAAATACTTGGCATGTGACCATGTAGCTGGATTATACCACCACATAAAATGCTCCAGTGTAAGAAATAAACCTACACTGAAAGCTTCTGGAATGTATATACATGTGGTGTCTGTTCCGGAAGAACAGACATCACTTCTGATCCTGCAGTTGTTATTCTTTTATATTCACAGAATATATGACACCCCTGGGGTAGAGATAGGAATTTGTGTCTGACAGGAGGCAAGCTTAGGTAGGCCATTCAGGTGCAGTGATCAATGTTTCGTGGTGTACTGGTCAGTGCAACTGCCTAGAAAACAGGAGACCCGGATTCGAATCCCGGCTGGGTACACATTTTCAGCTTTGCCCATTCACAGTTGATGTCATATATTGTGTGAATACTTCTGGAATATTTTATGGTCCTTCATAAGTCTAGGCTCTGCTAGTCAGTTCCCAGAAACTAGCAAATACCTTAAAAATGTGGCATTGGACTGTTATATTTTGTCTGTTATATTTTGAGTAACTGTTATATTTTGTCTGTTATATTTTGAGTAACTTCTTGCTCTGGAGTGTCTTGAAGTTTCTGCAACACTATCCTTCTACTAATGATGTATTAAAGGGCATATTTAAAGAAATAAGACTAGACTGGTTTTCATTACCTCTCCTGAGTACATATCTACTGCACAGCCGAGTTAGAATTCAAATGTACAATATTTTAACAAGACAGAAAAACTGTAGTCAGATAGTGTACACTTCAAATTGATTCTTCTGGGTGATGTGAGTCTCTTTCTCCATGCTGCACTTGCATGTGAAGTGTCTGAATGCAGATTTCATACACCTGCATAAACAGGATTTCACACATAGTATCTGACCTCATCACATTAAATTTCCAAAATATAGACCATTTGACTTATCATGGCATGTAGTATAATGAGTTACACATGATCTTACAAATGAAGTATTGATAGAGGTACATTCTGTGACCTTGACAAAGCCTTTAACTGTGCAAAACATAAAATTATACTTAACAAAGTAAAATGTCAGGGCATGAATGGCCTTCCTCCGCAATAGGGGACATAACTTGCTCACTAGTCTTGGACATGTAGAGAGCAAAAACAATCATTTACAGTACAGTGGAAGTGTTCAGTGGTAGATATGCAAATGAACATGCATTTTCAGCAATTTTACCTTGACATTGTTTTCATTCAATGCAGTCTCTGTGTATTGCCCTATAAAAAAGAACCAAGACTTATTGACAACACAAACATACTAACCAAAGAGTCCTGACTCAAGCTGATATAACTATAAAATAGTTGGAGGGGTATATAAGTGGTTTACAGCTACTGGTTTAGGTTTTAACCTCACAAAGAGGCATATTATGTAACAGCTGTGCCCCAAAGAATTTTATGCTCTGTTCTTCATTTTGTGTGTGTCTAGTTCTGGGGCTAAATTTTTGATTTAGTGATTTATTTAAAAGTCCAAAGTAAATTGTTACTTGGATTAATAAAGAAATCAATCTATTAATCAAAAATTTAACCCCATCAGACATGCATTAATTGCCATACACAGAATTTTTCCAAGTATGGTTCCTATAATTGTTTCATATTAGTATAAGATTATACTGTTAAGTGGTAACATTTGACTACCCTGAACCTTGTAGAGAATTTTGTTGTGGAAAATAACACAGCTAGATGTTGGCAACCAGCCACTTCCTCTTCCTTTTTATTAGTTATGCAGTAATTTATCAGCTGGTATCAATCAAGAGGAATCTGTTCTATTCCAGTAATTTTCACGTGATGTTTTGGCCTACACACATCTACTGAAATGCCACCTTCCTTTTATTTTCATGAATGGAAATGTTAGTAGTTTTTAAATTAAGCTTCTAATAGTACGATGGAAGATTCTAAATGTATATTATTTCTTATTGTGGCTGTAGCCAAGTCACAGTAGTTAGTTGGATAACCAATAGTAAAAAGATTTAACCCACAACTCTGTTTATTCGAAAGGCGGGGTTGCTACTGATTTCACTTGTGGTTCCTTTTTTTCGGTTTGTTCTCATTCCTGTTGTACAACAGTATCATATTGTTAGATTTTGTAGGAAAATCACACATAGTATATACATTTTTTCTTTTTTTGCAAGTATGGACACCTTAGGTCATTACCATATGTTCCATCACCACCAGTTTTAGCTACATAACATCTGAGTTTATGTAGATCGTCTAATGTTTATAAGAGAATATTAAAATAAGCCTGTTGTTTCATATAAAGAAAATAAAGGTCGAGTTTCTGCCTATTTGCTCGTGTTTAGTGATGTGTAACATGGTGCTATACTGATTTAGTTTTACATATGATAATACATATCACTATTTATTTTGATTCTGGTATTGTTCGTTTTTCTTAATTTTGCTCGTTTACTATTGTGATTAGACTTACACAGTGGTAAAACTTTATACAGGTTGTAATTTAAGAGGATAAAAGAAATCAAAGTTGGCTGTGCTTTATTTCGTCATGAGTGAATGTTCTCATGAATGAGTGAGGTTTATGTAATTTCCAAGATTGTTTGCCCAAATGTCCTTAATTTCCTCCAGATAGTTTTTATGTTTGTTGGTGGCAGTGACGTAACTATGGGGGGGGGGGGGGGGGGACAGAACCCCCCTCCCCCAGAACCCTAAAAAGAAAAAATGAAATTGTATAACAGCAATCTGGTAATCTAGTTACGCCACTGGTTGGTGGTATAGGATATTGGCTTTCATTACTGTGTGAATCAATACTTCCTAGGACAAAAGCTACCTGCTGTCCATTTTGTTTTGGCATTGAGACAAAATGCAGCAAAAGACTGAACTCAGAACCCAAAGGAGAAGCTGTCTGTACAGTAACGTATTTTTCAAACCATTACAAAGTTGATTCATTCGATGCTAATTAATGCTTCCTATATAGCCTTTTGAACTTACCTAATGAAGGTTATGAAAAATGCTGTACTAACTGCTTCCTTGCATTAAAAAAAAAGAAAGAACGGATAAGCAAAGACAGAAATTAGTTGTGGAAGGTTGTCATTTGCTTTAAGAATTTCTTTAATTTTTCCGTGGGTATGAGGGTCTTCGAAACATAATTAATTCGAGCAGACATCCGTATAACAGATGTAGAAAACAAAAAGAATATTATTGTCTGTCAAGTTCCATTCCGTCATGGGAGGAAAAAAAAAAAAAAAAAAAAAAAAAAAAAAAAAAAAAAAAAAAAAAAAGAAGGTAAAAAAAGAAAAAAAAAACAACGCAACACACACTCGATCTTTGCGTGTGTAAACCAACTTCATCCAATGAATATATAATTAAGATCTCTCTTAAAATGTATACGTAGTTTTACTATAGTTCTGAAAGATAACAAATTAATAACGCTTAGCGCTATATGGCCTGCAGCGCCGTTGCCGTATCACTTGACTTTGGTGCAGATATTGCGTAGAGAATTTTCGTTTTGCACATTCGAGTGCTGTGCTCTTAGTTCATCTGATTGTGTGTTTACTGCGTAAAACAGCAGTACGAAAAAAAACAATGGACGTCATAATCGTAACGTATGTTGAAACATATCTTTCAAAAAATAAGTATAATTGGCTGTTTACAATCTAGAAGCTATACAAGCGAAAACAAAAGCAGGAGGAGTTGGCCGCGGTTCGCGAACAGCTGAGCGTGCTTTTGGCTACGGTCAGAGGTCTTCAGGCTGCTGTCTCGGGGTGCAGCGATGGTGGGGAGTCTGGTGCGTCGAGTGGGACACCTCAGGTGTCTCATTCTACGCTCTCTGTCCCTGCTACCGAGGCACCTTCAGGTGTACCGGACGTCGTCGAGCCGCCTTCTCCGCAAGGGGAGTGGCGGGTTGTACGGCGTTCGCGTCGCTCGAGGCGAAAGGCCAATGTGGAGGCTGGACGTCCGTCCGGGCCCGTTCGTCCTGTGAGTGAAAGTGTGGCCACTCCTTCAGCAGGGTCCGAGCAGGTGCACGGGGGGAGGGGATTATTAGTTATTGGGAGCTCCAATGTCATGCGCGTGATGGAGCCCCTTAGGCAGGTAGCGTCCAGATCTGGAAGGAATTCCAACGTGCACTCGGTGTGTTTGCCGGGGGGCCTCATCCGGGATGTGGAGGCGGCCTTGCCGGCGGCTATCGAAGGTGCGGGGTGCAGTCGACTGCAAGTCGTGGCTCACGTCGGCACCAATGACGCTTGTCGCTTGGGTTCTGAGGACATCCTCAGGTCCTATGAGCGGCTGGCGGAATTGGTGAAGGCTGCTGCCTTCGCACGCGGGGTGCAAGCAGAGCTGTCGATTTCCAGCATTGTTCCCAGGGTTGATCGGGGTCCTTTGGTTTGGAGCCGAGTGGAGGGCCTGAACCAGAGGCTTCGCCGACTCTGTGACAGTCATGGCTGCAGATTTCTGGATCTGCGTTATCGGGTGGGGAATTGTAGGGTGCCCCTAGATAGATCAGGGGTGCACTACACTAAGGAAGCGGCTACTCGGGTAGCAGAGTACTTGTGGAGTGCACATGGGGGTTTTTTAGGCTAGGCGCTAACTCTGATGAGCACTCGCCTGTCAGCATTCAAACAGCGAATTCAGGCCACGTTTGGAACAAAAATTCGAACATAAAATATTAGCCGCGAACTTACAGAGTATTAGAAACAAAGTTCCCGAATTTGCAGCGCTGCATGGAAGTTATTTGGCTCAGATAGTTTTAGGCACCGAAAGCTGGCTAAATGATGATGTGGCAAGTTCAGAAATATTTAGCGAAGCGTGGAATGTATATCGGATAGATAGATGTGATACAACTGGAGGAGGAGTGTTCATCGCTGTGGACAAAGATATTGTTTCTACTGAGATCGAGGTTGAAAGTAACTGTGAAGTTATCTGGGCACGCATAACAGGTCTAAAAGAAGTAAAGTTAATAATTGGGTGTTTTTACCAGCCCCCCAGTGCTGCTGTAGCAGTTTTAGAATCATTCAAGGAAAGTCTACACCAGGTAGTGCATAGGTATCCGGGCCATGTAATATTAGTCGGAGGTGACTTCAACCTTAAGAGTATAGATTGGGACCTCGCTAGTTACATTTCAGGCGGTACAGACAAGCAGTCTTACGAGCTACTTTTGGACACATTCTCCGAAAACTGTCTTGAGCAGTTAAACCGGCAACCCACGCGCAATGGAAATATTCTAGACCTTATAGCCACAAACAGGCCTGACCTTATTAACGATGTCTGTATAGAGACAGGAATTAGTGATCATGATATCGTCATAGCGTCGATGGTGACCAAAGTTCATAAACCAATCAAGAAGGCTAGGAGCGTGTTTTTGTTGGGAAGAGCCGATAAGCAACTTTTACGATCGCACTTAGAAAATGAATGGGCATCGTTTAATTCTGGGACTATGGATGTAGAGGAATTGTGGACTAAATTTAAGTGCATTGTTAATAAAGGGTTAGAGAAATATGTGCCAGTAAAGACGATTAAGGATGGAAAAGATCCACCGTGGTATAATAATAATGTTAGAAAGCTGCTGAGAAAGCAAAGGCTGTTGCACTCTCGATTCAAAAAAGAACACGCAAATGATGACAGGCAAACGTTAGTAGAGATTCGTGCGTCTATAAAAAGATCAATGCGTGAAGCATACAATAATTATCACAGCCATACCTTAGCAAAAGATCTTTCCGAGAACCCGAAAAAATTCTGGTCCTATGTAAAATCGATAAGTGGGTCAAAGCCCACTGTCCAGTCACTAGTTGATCATTCCGGGGCAGTAATAGAAGAAAGCAGACGGAAAGCTGATGTTCTAAATTTAACCTTTAAGAAATCTTTCACGCAGGAGGACCGCACAAATATACCATCATTTGATCAACATACTAATTCCGAAATGGGGGACATAGCAATAGGTATTTCCGGTGTAGAGAAGCAGCTGAGAGAGCTAAATACGAAAAAGCCTGCTGGTCCGGATGAAATACCATTTCGGTTTTACAAAGACTATTCTGCGGCATTGGCCCCCTACTTAGCTTGCATCTATAGCGATTCTTTAATTCAGCGTAAAGTTCCTAGTGATTGGAAAAAAGCGCAGGTGACTCCCGTGTATAAGAAAGGAAAGAGAACTGACCCATACAATTACAGGCCAATATCGTTGACATCGGTTTCATGTAGCATTTTGGAGCATATTCTCAGTTCGAATATAGTAAATTTCCTTGGAACGGAAAAGCTTCTTTCCATGAATCAGCACGGGTTTAGGAAACATCGTTCATGTGAAACTCAGCTTGCCCTTTTCTCACATGACATCTTGCGAGCCATGGACGAAGGGCAACAGGCGGATTGTGTTTTTCTCGACTTCAAAAAGGCGTTCGACACAGTGCCACACTGCAGACTGCTAACGAAGATACGAGCTTATGGAATAGGTTCACAGATTTGTGACTGGCTGGAAGACTTCCTAAGTAATAGAACGCAGTACGTTGTTCTCGACGGCGAGTGTTCATCAGAGACGAGTGTATCGTCAGGCGTGCCCCAGGGGAGTGTGATAGGACCGCTATTATTTTATATCTATATAAATGATCTGATGGACAGAGTAAGTTGTAATTTGCGGCTGTTTGCTGATGATGCTGTGGTGTATGGGAGGGTGTCGTCTGTAACTGACTGTAATAGCATACAGGTTGACTTAGACAAAATTTCTAGTTGGTGCGAAGAATGGCAGCTAGCTCTCAATGTAGAAAAATGTAAGGTGATGTGCATGAGTAGAAAAAACAATCCCATAATTTTCGAATACAGCATTAGTAGTGAGCTTCTTGATGCTGTCGCATCGTTCAAATATCTTGGCGTAACATTGCAGAGCGATATGAAATGGAACGAGCATGTAAGGACAGTTGTGAGTAAGGCAGACAGCCGACTTCGGTTTATTGGGAGAATTTTGGGAAGATGTACTTCACCTGTAAAGGAGACCGCGTATAAAACGCTTGTACGACCACGTCTTGAATATTGCTCAAGTATTTGGGACCCGCAGCAGATCGGTTTGAAGGAAGACATAGAGGCGGTTCAGAGGCGAGCAGCTAGATTTGTTACCGGTAGGTTCGACCAGTGCGCGAGTGTCACGGAAATGCTGCGGCAACTCAATTGGGGATCGCTGGAAGAAAGACGACGTTCTTTTCGTGAATTTCTGTTAAGTAAATTTACAGGGCCGGAATTTGAAGCTGAGTGTAGTACGATATTGCTGCCGCCTACTTACATTTTGCGTAAAGATCACAAAGACAAGATAAGAGAAATTAGGGCTCGTACGGAGGCATATAGGCATTCTTTTTTTCCTCGTTCAATTTGGGAGTGGAATAGGAAAGGAAATGCCTAGTAGTGGTACAGTGTACCCTCCGCCACGCACCTTACGGTGAATTGCGGAGTATGTATGTAGATGTAGATGTAGATGTATGTACGCAGTTGGGTGACAACATTTATAGTTAGACCATAGGTAGAAATTCTCCACTTTGAGATTTGCTGTGTGCTTGTAGCTGACGGGAGGCCAGCGAGCAGGCCGACTTTGGTGGCTTGTTCCAGCTTAGGATTTTCCAGGCTCGTTTCCGGTGAGGGTAGAGAGGGACAATGGCGAGTGCCAGGCGCAGTGCAGTGCACAGTGTGAAATAAAATATTCTAATACTACTTGCATTTGAAGTAATACGATGCAGTTAGGAACCCTTAAGGCCCTCATTACAAAATAGCCTGTTGACAAATAAACAATACATTAGCTGATATAGTCACATCTAGCGTAATATGTTTAATTGACAATGAAAAGTAATAAATTACCAATGAATACAAGACAGTTACACAACTAGCATGGCAATGTTTGTTTATAATTATAATATATTAACTATTTCTCATTTATTTTCAATTAATCTTGTGTATTTTATCTTGAAATATTCAGTTAAATCACTTATCTGTGATATAAGAAATTGCAAAATTATAATAAACAGTAAAAAGGATGTTTATACCAATATAAAAACCTAAGAAGACATTGTTTAATGTGTAGTGTAATTATTTTGATTTTAAGTAAAGTTTTAGAAATGTATTGGCTGAGCGCTGTAACGTGCCTTTATTCGTAGAACCGTTTTCGAGTGGTACTTCGGCTCTTTGGCTCGCAAAGACGTACTTTAGAGGCAACATTCACTTGTTCCTTCCATGTCACAGACGCCATTTTGATTTGCCGTATATCTCACAGTTTCGGTGGTTTTGGTTTTATAACTCGCAGTAAACCGTTTCAGGGCAACAGCGAATTAACGATTAATTACAATTCATCTAAGGATAAATTTATCATAACTAAATGTAATTAAAATCAAGTTAAGAAACAAACTTGTGGGAACGAGTATATAAAATTTGAAGCGTATAATAACATTGAGTTGCTGTCATGTAATGGGTAGCGTGTTGGACTTCCAAGCAAGACGTTCTACGAACGAAACTCGGCCAAAGCAACGTTTATTTATTTATTTATAGTTGTGCTGTAACACATTGTGGGAGTTATTTATCCACAACACTTTGTGGAATTTTCTTATTCGCATAACAGAATTATGTTATCGAGTACTCTTCTATGCTGTCTCAGGATTTAATAACATCAATTTGGTAATTTTTATGTGTGACTGAAGAACGGAGAATGAAATTGCTGCTGCAATTGGTACGATCAGCAATGACATTTATGTTCTTCCTTCTCACAAATATTTGACTTTGTTCCAACTATGTTGCGATTTTCGAGAATATGGTTGGAGACAAAACTAGGGGAACGTAAAAATTGTTCAAAATTCAAATGTTTGTACAGTCTATGGGACTTAACTACGGGGTCATCAGTCCCTAAACTTACAAACTACTTATGAACTCCAGAATGAAACATTCACTCTGCAGCGGAGTGTGCACTGATATGAAACTTCCTGGCAAATTAAAATTGTGTGCCGGAACCGGGACTCGAACCTGGGACCTTTGCCTTTCGCGGGCAAGCGCTCTACCACTGAGCTACCCCGACACGACTCACGATGCCGCCTCACAACTTTACTTCCGCCAGTACCTCGCCTCCTACTTTCCAAACTTCACAGAAGCTCTCCTGCGAAACTTGCAAGACTAGCACTCCTGGAAGAAAGGATATGGTGGAGACATGGCTTAGCCACAGCCTAGGGGATGTTTCCAGAATGAAACTTTCACTCTGCAGCGGAGTGTGCGCTGATATGAAACTTCCTGGCAAATTAAAATTGTAACTTTACTTCCGCCAGTACCTCGCCTCCTACTTTCCAAACTTCACAGAAGCTCTCCTGCGAAACTTGCAAGACTAGCACTCCTGGAAGAAAGGATATGGTGGAGACATGGCTTAGCCACAGCCTAGGGGATGTTTCCAGAATGAAACTTTCACTCTGCAGCGGAGCTGATATGAAACTTCCTGGCAAATTAAAGTTGTGGGGCGGCATCGTGAGTCGTGTCGGGGTAGCTCAGTGGTAGAGCGCTTGCCCACGAAAGGCAAAGGTGCCAGGTTCCAGTCCCGGTTCTGGCACACAATTTTAATTTGCCAGGAAGTTTCATATCAGCGCACACTCCGCTGCAGAGTGAAAGTCTCATTCTGGAAACATCCCCTAGGCTGTGGCTAAGCCATGTCTCCACCATATCCTTTCTTCCAGGAGTGCTAGTCTTGCAAGTTTCGCAGGAGAGCTTCTGTGAAGTTTGGAAAGTAGGAGGCGAGGTACTGGCGGAAGTAAAGTTGTGAGGCGGCATCGTGAGTCGTGTCGGGGTAGCTCAGTGGTAGAGCGCTTGCCCGCGAAAGGCAAAGGTCCCAGGTTCGAGTCCCGGTTCCGGCACACAATTTTAATTTGCCAGGAAGTTTCATATCAGCGCACACTCCGCTGCAGAGTGAAAGTTTCATTCTGGAAACATCCCCTAGGCTGTGGCTAAGCCATGTCTCCACCATATCCTTTCTTCCAGGAGTGCTAGTCTTGCAAGTTTCGCAGGAGAGCTTCTGTGAAGTTTGGAAAGTAGGAGGCGAGGTACTGGCGGAAGTAAAGTTGTGAGGCGGCATCGTGAGTCGTGTCGGGGTAGCTCAGTGGTAGAGCGCTTGCCCGCGAAAGGCAAAGGTCCCAGGTTCGAGTCCCGGTTCCGGCACACAATTTTAATTTGCCAGGAAGTTTCATATCAGCGCACACTCCGCTGCAGAGTGAAAGTTTCATTCTGGAAACATCCCCTAGGCTGTGGCTAAGCCATGTCTCCACCATATCCTTTCTTCCAGGAGTGCTAGTCTTGCAAGTTTCACAGGAGAGCTTCTGTGAAGTTTGGAAAGTAGGAGGCGAGGTTCTGGCGGAAGTAAAGTTGTGAGGCGGCATCGTGAGTCGTGTCGGGGTAGCTCAGTGGTAAAGCGCTTGCCCGCGAAAGGCAAAGGTCCCAGGTTCGAGTCCCGGTTCCGGCACACAATTTTAATTTGCCAGGAAGTTTTACTTATGAACTACTTACGAACTAGGTCGGCACAAATATCCATGCCCGAAGGGGGATTCGAACCCCCGATCGTAGTGGCTGTGCAGACCGTGACTGGAGCGCCTTAAGGCCCCTCGGCCACCGCGGCCGGCCGTAAAAATTGCATGTGCATCAATTACATTTAGGCCTACACCATTAGCTAGGCAGAAAGATGTGGCTATTTATTTGCGAATATTTTGCCGCTTAGTTTCGAACATATCGCGATTTTCGAGAATGTGCTTACACTGACATTCACCAGTATTTGGTGGCTTGTTTCTGAATATGTCACGATTACAGTGTGTGTGGTTAACTAAGATCCTAACAGGATAAATTTAATTTCTGTTGCAAGTGCATACAGAACATTCAGAACAACGTTGTCTGTTGGCATATCTACACGTGCCTTTAATGGGCAGTCTTCAGGCCTATAGACATTGTGTTCGTTGTCCTCTTTACGATCTTAATACGTAAACAAAGGAATTTAACTGTAAAAAAAGTATTTGTCGTAATTATTTAATGCACGTTAGCTTTCAAATTATATTTTTCAATGACACGCGAGCTACGCGCCTTGGAATTCAAACGCGAAACTTCCACTTTCCAAACAATTGCGAGTCAAATGCAGCATTCTGGCAGTGGATTGTAGTTTCGGAATCGGAAAGTACAAAAACTATTTTTACTTTCAACTCGGAATATAAATACATAACAGGTACGGAAATGCAGGTAACACTTTCCAATTACACAACTAAACAAGTAATGAACAAATGGTTTAATTCGTCTGCTAGAATGGCTGCCGCAGACTTGACAACCACAGATATATATTTATCGTTGCCTCCAAAGTATGTCTTTGAGAGCCGAAGTACCACTCGAAAACGGTTCTACGAATAAAGGCACGTAGCGCTGTACACATGGGGAAGTTGATGACATAGGGAGAAAACTCGGCAGTTGGGCTTTTGGCAAGCGCGCGCATGGCCCAAGTAGTCAGGAGACGGGAGCGAGTGGTGTAGCTGGCCAGGGGCGGCGTCGCTCTGCACGGTCGGCATGTGGATCTCCAGATGGAGACTATAGATTTTTGTGTGGCAATTGCCAGGTGTAGTTGCTCGTCGTAGACTGCACCATGTTGAATCGAGTGCTACTGTGTGTTGTGAATATTTAGCCAGTGGAACAAGGTGTGCATCGCACTGAATTAAAGTGACTGTGTTTTGTTAATGTAACACGTGTCGTGGCATAGGCATGAACATAAACGGTGTTTGAGACAGGCACATGGTGTCAAAACAGTTTGCAACAAATATTCATTTTGTCTGGGGGCTCACGAGCTATAACTTTATTTGATAAATGTGTCGACGTACATACATATCAGCCACAGGGTTTTAATATGGTGGAATAAACAACATAAAGTGAACTTTCACGTGTTTTCAAAAATAGTAGTTAGTACACCCTTTCCTCACATGAACTTGATTTTATTATGAATTTTTTTGTTAATCATATGCAGGGAAGGAAAGCTGCGAACATGTGATATCATCCCCTAGAAAACGAGTCAAACAGTAGCAATCACAGTTCCAGTGTTTTTGCATGTTTAGGAATTTGGTTCGCAGTTGGTGGTTGTGAGTTTTAAAAATTAAACTATCCCTATTTAAACTCTCACCCCGACCTTTCACCCTCACAGGGACCCATGACAACCGAAAGTCAAAGATGACGCCCAAGAAGCGAGCCTGCAATGATACGAGGAAGTAGTCAGAATCTAGGATCATTCTGTCAGGAAACTGAGAGGAATGTTTGGAAAATAAAACAAGGTGTGACTTATCAGTCGAAAATTCCATGCTGTTAATACGTAGCCAATTTTTGAGATGGAACATGGAAAACGAAAGTGCAGCTTCACATTCTGTATAAGAAGTGGCGTGAATATACAGACAAACATCATCTGCGTATGTCAGTATTCTGATTGATGGAGAAATAGCTGCTTCCAGATCCATGGTGTACAAAGCATACAGTAGAGGACTGAGAATAGCTCCTTGTGGGAGGCCTGATGAAGCAATGCATGGCCCAATCTCTTTACCCTGGTACTTGATGAAGATCTTTCTTTCCAAGAGCGTACATCCTAGCCCATATACCATTTGTTCTGGTAGACCTAGAGTATCTACATCTACACCATCTACAACCATACACCGTAAGCCACCCGACGGTGTGTGGCGGAGGGTACCTTGAGTACCACTATCGATTTTCCCTCCTATTCCAGTCACGTATTGTTCGCGGAAAGAAGTATTGTCGGTATGCCTCTGTGTGGGCTCTAATCTCTCTGATTTTATCCTCACGATCTCTTCACGAGATATATGTAGGAGGGAGCAATATACTGCTAGACTCCTCAGTAAAGGTAAGTGCCTAGTTTGTGGAGTAAAATATCTATGTTTACATTATCATATGCTCCTTTGATATTTAGGAACAAAGCGGACGACGTTTTGTTCTTCGTAAAGACTGTTAGAATATCTGTTGACAAAACAGCGATGTTGTCGATTGTGCCTTTTCCCCTTCGAAATCCAAACTGGGAAGTAGCTAAGAGATTGCGTGATTCCAGCCACCACTCAAGTCGTTGTTTAACCAGCCTTTCCAGAGGTTTTCCAGTGCAAGAGGAGAGTGCAGTGGGTCAGTATGAAGATGACTGACAGCTATCTCTCCCTCTTTTCAACACCGGTATAATTATCTGTGTTTTCCAATCTTCGACGAGGTCATCAGAACCCCAAAGTTGGTTGTATATCTGCAAGAATAGAAGTAGCGCATTAGATGGCATGTTGCGTATCATAGCGTAGTGTATGTTATCAATGCCTGGGGAGCTGTCTGTGGTCAAATTGATTGCCCGTTTCAATTTAACTAAAGTAAATGGAGAGACCAAGCAGTCATCAACATGGAAGCAGTACCGTGGGCGCCATAGTGGTCGAGGACATACTGAAGGAGGAGAGATTCGATCAGCGAATTCTTCTAACCAAGGATCTTCCATCAGAGGATTGTGGCCAGATCGGCCGTTCCTGAATTTATTGATTTGGTGCCATACATCTGTGATGCTTGTATCCTTAGTCAATGCCAAGCAAAAGTTTATCCGGCTTTGTTCTTTACTCTTCCATAACTTTTTAGATGACATGTCGAGGTGCAAATTACGACAATATACTGTTTAAACGGAAATGGTAAATTTCAGATTTGTCACAAACGCTTCACTTTGGTACACTAAATGTTAATTACAAGTGAATATCAATAAATTAATGAAAGAATTAATGCAGAATGTATATGAATTACGAAAGTAGTCATTCCAAGAAGTCAACCTGTTTGGTCATGTGGTTAGCATACTAGGCTGTTGTAGTAGGGAAAAGGATGTTTTTGGGTTTGAATCCCATTAAAACTAAAATATTTTAGTTTTATTATATAGGCCCTCTGTAATAGAATAGAGAACGAGAATATTAATTTATTACACTTCTGTTTTACGGTACTCGCTAGTTTTTTCCATATTTGTTATGATATATGACAGTGAAAATTGGCAAGAACCTAATAGGAGAGTTTAAATTGCTGTGACTGAAGCAAGTATGAATTATATTTATAATCTTTCTTTTCACATATACGTAGTTGGCTTCCTATTTGGAATATGGGGCGATTTCACAAATAGTTGGCTGCTTATACATGAACATGTTCTGATTCGCATGTGTGTAATTAGCCAGGACCCTAAGGAAACAGCTCTAATATGATTGAAATAAATACCATCAACATTTGTTTTGTCGTAAGTAATAAGTAACACAGTAAAACTGACACAGTCTGTCCAGTCACTGCCTTTGTGAAATCAAGGCTGTAGCATAGCCATGATGAAGTCATGCATTGAGGCGGAATTGAGGCACCTGATTGGTATAGGTAGGCATATGAAATGGAGTTTGAAATCATTCCAAAGAACGGCCTACCAATCAGGTGCCTCAATCCCATCTCAATGAGTGACGTAATCATGGCTATCCTATGGCCTTGATTTCACAAAGACAGTGGTCCAGTCATGAGTGATGAACGATGTGTATTAATGAATTGGTAAATTGTGGGGGATCACAATCACATATAATTTTTTGAAGGGCATTAGAATTCCATCAATTATTTCTTAATTCACAATTATAATGTGGATTGTATAAGTAATTTCATGTGACACCAAAATAATTCAAAATTGTGTGACATTAGATCAACAATCATTTAGTTTCATGAAATCAAAGTTCTATAACTGAGCAGAAATCGAAAATTTATTGTGCCAGTGTACAGAAATAGACATAATGAAAAAGTAAAATTTATTTTATGCTGAACACACTGGCATGACCATGTTTTGATTTCATCCACATCAAGCAACATTACCATTTACAGTAACAAAACCCGAAATCCGCGAATTAAAATAAAACTGTTCACAGTCAAATGCCTAACATTTCCTTCATAAATATTATGATTGTTTATTTTAAAATATGTAGCTATTTCTGAGTTAGTTGTTAAAGAAATGCCTAAGAACAACTGCGAGTGAAACTAGTTGCGACAAGTCACATTCGTCTACATCACAAATCGTCGTCTGTTTATTTACGAATATGTAGCCATCAACGTAGTGCAAGTGAGCTTACAGGTCACGCACGTTTTCATGGCCCCTCTGTGATCGGCAAAAGTTGGCGAACTCATGTGGTTATGGAATGTTCATGCTCTCCACCAACCTTACCTCGCAGCAGCAGTGTACAACACAGACCTCGTCAATGTATTGTTAATTTGTTCTTGGTATCGATTGTTGTCTTCCACTTTGTTATTTCCTAAAATAAGTCCACATACCCGACGAATTCTTAAAAAAAAGGAAGTCTGTCCTTGAGAGTGGTATGGAGAATGTTAATGCCGATTGTTCTTCAGTTTCTAGAATAAAAAGAGGTAGAAAGTGTTGCTACACTCAATAAGTCTCTTAAAAATATTAATATTTCATAGTTATATGTTCCAGATTTCTATTGCTCAAACATTAAAGTGATAATTAATTTCATGTTCCATCTGTGATGCTTTAAGCCCTTACATGTCGTTTCTTTTAAAACCTGTAAGCTATAGGCCATAAGATGGTGTCATTGGGAGAAAGAGGCGGGGCTTGTTCTAACAGCCAATGCGCTACGACCTGAATGCAAGCTTCAGCTCCCCAGATCCTCCGCTCAGGGGCCACATTTAAGTGCGTCATCTGTAGTGACACACTAGGAAAGCGTCGTGTTGACATCACAGTCACAACTCGCAAACTCGACTGTGGCCAAGACTGGGCGATATCGATCCTTTTGACTACAGACCAAACGAGTCCTTATTTCGTCACACAGAAAGTCTCCGACCAATGAGATGCTGTGAGTTTCTTAACTGGAGATTCAGGCGCTACGCCCCCTCATGCACTAAAAAAAACTTCTTGTTTAATTTATACCTAGCCTAATCGACTTTCACTTGTTCTTTCCATGTTCACAGAGGACATTTTGATTTGCCGTATATCTCCAAGTTTTGGTTTTATAACTCACAAAAAGGTGTTTCAGGCCAACAGTGCATCAAAGATGAATAACAAAATCGTATCCGGAACAATTTCTTATAACTACATGTAAATAAAAACACACATTAACAATAAAAACACCACTAAGGTATACTAGAGATAGTTCTGACATCTAGCTGTCATAGCATAGTGATTAGTACTGTAGGTCACTAAACCAGAGGAATGGGGTTCAACTCTCCTCCACCGAAAATATTTTTTTTAATCTTATTGTTTGTATCACATTGTAGTACTTAACCATGTAGTTACACGGTGCTCGATATTAATTGTAACAAAATGCTGTGTCAGGAATGAGTGTCATCGATTTGGAAATTTGTGTGTGACAATAAAATGGAGAATGAAACTGCTGCAAGTGATAAGACTACCAATGATATTTCTGTTTTTCCTTCAAAAAATATTTGAACTTTGTTCCAAATATGTTACGTTTTCCGAGAAAATGGTAAGTGACAAACATAAGGGAAACACTTAAACTGCTGGTAGGCCTAAATGAAATAAGTATCACTGAGATTTACACTATTCGCTAGACAGAAACATTTGGCTGTTTATTTTCTAATATCTCGTAATTTCCGAGAGTATGGACAGGCCGACATTGCTTGTTTGCCCCCAATATTTTGTTGCTTGGTTTCGAATACTTCGCGATTTTTGAGAGTGTGGTTTTATCGATATTTCTTACTTGTCACCAATATTTGAAAATTTATTTCTGAATATGTCACAACTATAGGGTATGTGGTTAACAATGATCCTAAGAGGATAAGTTTAATTTCTTTTGCGAATGTATACATCATATTCAAAACATCGTCGTCTTTTGGCATAGTTACATCTGTTTGCCAGTATTATGGCATAGCTCATTGGCTGACATCTAGCGAGTTCTCATTGGCTGGAGACAATTTCTGCATGTCGAAATAAGGATTCGTGTTTACAGGTCGATGTATTACATCCAGCTCCTGATGATGTCAGGCCGACACTTGCCGAGGCCAACGAGAAAGACAGGCCCCGGCGCAGACGTTATGCCACCAAAGCAAGATAGTTATGGGCTGGCGCGATCGCTAGCTCAGTGGCTGCCCACTATGAGGCACTGGACAGTGGCCCAGCGACCGGCCAATCAGCTTGCGATCGCGCCGGCTTGGAGCTATCTTGCTTACATGGCATGACGTCTGCGCTGGGTCTGTCTTTCTCGTTGCCCTCGGACGCTTGCTTAGCGTGTCACTAAGCTCACCCACGTAGTGCCAATAACGGAGAAAAGAACTGCTGCGCCAAAGATCTTCAACGGAAATATACACTGCGCCCGCGCGTACGTGCCGAGTATTTACTGCAGTAAATAATCACAAAAACCGTTGTTTTTAAGCTTTTCTAAACGTTTCAATGTTGTTATATATATAAGTGTTGTTACATTAGTGTAAGTATTAGCGTAGTGTTAAATAAGTTAAATGGTGTACAGTAATAAGTGTATTTTTCTTCTGGCGCCTGTAGCACATATTTGTAGACCTAATTTAACGCAAATCGTTGTAAAAATTGACTAAAACTTGTATCTATTTACCCATTCTTCTATTTTTCACTCGCTGCACATAGTAGTTAAGATTTAAAAGGGTATCAACCTCAAATAACCGTAAAACAGTAGAAATTAAAATTTCGTGATTTAGCAAAAGTGTGTAGTTATCCATGTTTTTAGGCCTAATTTTGCTTTCATGGGCGAGTTTCTTTTTATTCAGTTCTCTTTCAGTTTATACTTCTGTGAACAGTTTTTTTAAGTGCCCTTTGGTGTAACCTTTACTTTTTTAGTAAATACTTAATCCATTTTTTAAGATTTCGGTTTTTACCATGGGTGAAAAGTGTGTGATATGCCGTAGCATCGTTAGGTCTGGGTTGTAGTGTGATAGTTGTAGTGGGTTCGTTCATTGGGACGAATGTAGTGGCGTGGGAAAGGGGTTTTGTAGGATCTGCACTAGAGATAGGAAAATAGTGGAGTAGGAGGGTAAAACTGCAGCTCTTCAAGCTGAATTAGATAAGGCAAGGAAGAATCTGAACAGGTTAAAGAGGGAGAAGGTTTAACAGCGGTGGGAAGTGACAACAGGTAACAGGGGGGACAGGCATAGGACAGTTTCAGAAAACTTGTTCATTAATCTGAAAAATAGATTTGACCTGTTGCCTCAGTTAGAATCGGATGAGCCTCATGTAGCTGAAACTGTAGAAAGGGTACAACAAACGTTTAATAAGGATTTGAAAAAGGTAGGGAAATTTGTGAAAAGAAAGAAAGTCTTGTTGTTAGGAAGCTCTCATTGTAGAGGTGTTGGCCAACTACTGCAGGAAGAGCTAGGATCAGAGTACCAGGTCACAACTTTTTCAAACCAAATGCGGGTCTGCGTCAGGTAACAGAGGACTGTGATTATAGTGGGTGGTCCAGGAAATAGCATTGATAAGGACTTTGAATTTTCCATAGAAGGTGAAGGTAGTATCAGCAAAGAAGGACATTACTGTGGGATTTGTGTCTCTTTTGAGACGCCATGATCGGCCTCATTTGAACTCTTCTGTCAGGAGAGTGAACTTGGAACTGGAACGGTTGCTCATGTCAGAGGTGGGGTCCCATATTGGTTTGATTTCTGTGGGTGCTATCTGTAGGTGGGACTACACTTGGCTTGGCCTTCAACTCGACAGGAAAGGAAATGGAAAACTGTCTGGGTTCATTGCAAGTAACTTACGGGAGTGGGGGCACTGTCACAAATGGTAAAATACCAGTGGTTACAGGTGTCAGAGGGATGCCTTTTTTAGGATAGGGAGGGGAAAAAGATAACCAGTTTTGAGAATACACCCTCAATTTAAGGAAACAGATAAACAGGAGATAGATGTTAGCAAACAATGTTTAACAAAAAGTACTCAGAATCTGCCAGCAAATTTTTGTTCACCCATTAGTATGCAATATCAGTTATCTTTATTACATCAGAACATCCCAGGACTGAGAAATAAACTTGATGAACTACTCATTTGTATTGATGAAATAGAGTCCTCTAATCCTATTGACGTAATTTGCCTCTCTGAACATCATATGACCACTGGTATAGATATGTTAAATATTTCAGGATTTCATTTAGCTTCACACTTCAGTAGAGTAGGTATGGAGGGAGGAGGAGTTGCCACAATAATTAAATACTGATATTAATTCGAGAATATTAATATAAATAAATTCTGTCTGGAGCAGCATTTCGAAGCTTGCACAACAGAAGTAGAGTTCCATAACAGATGCTATATAATAGTAACTATTTACCGAGCACCTGCAGGAAATTATAATCCATTCCTAAATCATCTAGAAGCTCTATTGGATAATTTAACCGGAAGAAACAAAGAAATCTAGGTTGCTGGTGACTTTAATACAGATTTTCTTATTCATTCTTCTAGTAAATATTTATTGCAGTCAGTAACATTGTCCTTCAATATAACTCATACAGTAAACTTTCCAACTAGGATAACTGAATCATCTAGGGCAGCCAGTGATAATATTTTTTATAGACAAATCGAAGAAACAAAATCACATCATAAAACCAATAATTAATGGCCTATCAGATCATGACATGCTTCTCCTTCTTTTAGGTGCAGATTCTAAGCAGATTGGGAAGACTGCTGAATCTCCATACAAGAGAGTAGTCAATCCACCAAAAATTGAGAGTTTTAGAAAAGTGCTCCAAAATATGACCTGGAAAGATGTAGATAGTACTCATGGCATGAATGAAAAATATAACATATTCATTAATAATGTCAGTTTTTTGTTTGAAAACTATTTTCCTCTAAAAGTAACTCAAATTAAACAGAAGTCTATAATAAAACCATGGATTACACAAGGAATAAAGATTTCATGCAACACAAAAAGGAAACTGTATCTATCAGCTAAGAGTAGTTCCAATGGTGATGACTTAGTTAAATATAAGGAATACTGTAAAATATTTAAAAAAGTAATTCAGACATCTAAACAAATGCACTATGAGAAATAGCAAAATCAGACAGCAAAAAAGCAATATGAAGGCGGAGACTGGTAGAAACAGAAAGAAACAGGAGCAGATAGCATTAAAAGTAGATGATACATTAGTAACTGATGGGCACAGTGTGGCAAATCTATTTAACAAGTACTTTATATCTGTTACTGATAGTATGGGATTGACAGGGTCAGTAAATAATGACGTTGAATATTTGAAACTAGCATTTACAAATAACTTCAGGATCATGAATGTGTCACTCACTTCACCACAAAAAATAATTTCCATAATGAAATCTATAAAAACATAGCATTCTAGTGATTACAGCAAAATATCAACAAAGTTGTTTAAACATGCTCTTGTGAATTTAGCACAATTTTAAGTTATTTTTGTAACTGGAACATTTCTTGATTGATTAAAATATACAGACAATAAACCTCTATTCAAGAAAGGGATAAAGAGATACCATCAAACTACAGACCGATTTCACTTTTACCAGCATTCTCAAAAATTCTAGACAAGGTAATGTACAAGCAGCTTCTCAACCACCTAACCTAAAATGACATATTGTCTAGAACACAGTCTGAATTTCTGAAAGGTTCCGATATCAAGAAACCTATTTACACCTACAGTGAGATTGTACTTAATTCATTAGGTAATAAATTACAAGCAGCAGGTATTTTCTGCGATTTATCGAAGGCATTTGATTATGTGAACCATGAAAGACGGTTGTCTGCCGTCTTCCCCAGGATTTTTTAACTTTGTGATTTATCTAAGTTCACTAAACAGGCTTTCTTGCTAAACAAGAACCCCTTTCATTCGGAGGCATGAGGAATAGCATTTCATTTAATATTTTTAAATGTTAGTTTCTGTAATTCTGTCTTAATATTGCTAGAATTTTATTATGCTAATAATTTATCATTGTGTCTATTGTGATGATACTGCTGGCTCTCTCATCTCAATGTTATCATACAATACCATCTGCGTCAGACCCGAAATCATGTGATCTAATAGTGATATATGTTGCATGTGAAGTTACTTACAAACGAAATAGCCAGCCTAGGAATCAGTGTAGGACAGTGTCTCGGTGATACTGTGATTTGTTAACAAGTGATAGATTTCATTAATTAAGAGATTAGCATATGACGTTTTCAGATAGTTCTATAAACAATAGTTTCGTCATTGTACATTATTTCAATAACTAAACAGACGAATTATAAAAACTTTCGTAAAACAAAGAGACATGAAAATAAATAGCATTGTATGTTAGGCTCATAAACAAGTTGTGTAGACCAGCTAATTGCGTTAATTAATGTAATACTCAAACCACATTTATTAAAAAAACTCAACATACATGAAGCACTGACTGCCTCTCAAGCAGAGTGCTCCGTTATTTATACACAGACAGAATTTACCAGAAATTAGAAGAACAGTTAACATAAGAAACAAGTAGAATTTACAAGTGAACATAAGAAAGATGTAGAACATTCTGGAATTGTTAACTACAAAGAAATAAATTTTTGCCAGTGGGCGGAATTGAACCAGCGACCTTCAGTACCAGAGTCCGTGGCGCTATCCCTTTCGCCACGCCAGCAGCCGGTGTACGTGGTCTGTAGTAGCATTGCTCCCTCTTCTGGAGAAACAGCGACCCGCTGTTATGATTCCTATGGAGTCAGCTGCAATGTCCTGGATCATGACTGTGTCATGGGTCCTCTGTCTGACAGTTCAAGAGAATCTTTCCCTTCTCCACGATTATCAACGACGACGTTCCTGTCGTGGCTTCATCAGGAACATTACCGTTCTTAGAGTCCTTGAACAAGAAGCCATTGTCGTCTACCTGCTCTTCAGGATCGTAGTAAGGCTTCATGCGCAGGACGTGAACAATTTCTCTTCGTTTTTGACGTTTCGACGACGGCTCATAATCCTCAACGTCGTATGTGACGTCTGACAGGCGGCATATAACACGATACGGACCAAAGTATCGCTTCAATAACTTTTCTGACAGTCCAACCTTCTGCACAGGGGTAAAAATCCATGCCAGGCTGTACACGACAGGTCAGTGCTTGTCGTTATATCGCTGACAGTCTTTCTTCTGGGCGTCCAGTGTCCGTATGCGAGCCAGCTCTCTTGCTTCCTCGACCCTGGTGATGAGCTGTTTAACATAGTCATCCTGAGTGGCGTCTGGTTGGAACGGGAACAGCGTATCCATTGTCGTCTCAGCTTCACGGCTATGTAGTAGGAAAAACGGCGTGAAGCCTGTGGTGTCTTGTCTTGCGGTATTGTAAGCAAATGTCACTACTGACAGAATTGTATCCCAATCCTTCTGCTCAACATCGACGTACATCGACAGCATGTCGGCTAACGTCTTGTTAAAACGTTCCGTAAGACCATTTGTCTGAGGATGGTATGCAGTTGTCATTCTGTAGACAGTGTCACACTGTCTGATACTAGTTTTGACTGGAATACTTTTCCACGATCAGATATCATGACACGTGGTGCTCCATGCTTCAAAATAATGTCTTCTACAAGGAATTTTGCCGATCACTGGAGCTTCTGCAGTCGGCACAGGTTTGGTGACAGCGTAGCGTGTGAGGTAGTCAGTGCAGACTATTATCCAACGGTTACCAGTTGTCGACTTCGGGAACCTCTCTAAAAGATCGATCCCAACTCGGTGGAATGGAGCTGCTGCCGGCGGAATCTATACGAGATGCCCTGGAGTTAATTGCGGCACATGCAACAGTCGCTGGCACTCTTTACAGTGACTCACATAGTGCTTGACAGATCGATAGAGACCTTTCCAGTAATACCTGCATCTAATTCTGTCTAGGGTCTTCACGAATCCCAGATGACCGGATATTGGAGCATCGTGGAAACATTTGAGAATAGTTGGCTGGATATGTGCTGCAACAACCAGTATCCATTTGAGGCCCAGTGGATCGTAGCTGCTCTTATACAATGTTCCGTTTATAAGTTGGAACTCTCCATTGGTCGGTTCTCCTTTCTCCAAGGCCTCTATCGCTTTTAATAGTGCTGGATCTTCCCTCTGCTCAACTGTATCGTCATCTAATTCAGTGTGGGCTGAAATTTCATTAATGTTGTTGTGTTCCACTAATGGATTCCTCGAAAGGCAGTAGGCCTCCTTGTATTTGCGCCGATTCTTGAATACCACTGTGACATCGTACTCTTGGAGTCTTAGTGCCAATCTTGCTAGACGACCTGATGGATCCTTCAAGCTAGTCAGCCAACACAAAGAATGGTGGTCTGTCACTACGGTGAATGGTTTGCTGAATAAATACGGCCGGAACTTGTTGATAGCCCAGATAACTGCGAGACATTTTTTTTTCAGTTGTAGAGTAGTTTATCTCGGACTCTGAGAGTACTCTTGACACATAGGCTATCACTTTTTCGACACCTTCCTGAACTTGTACAAGCACTGCATCAATCCCACAGCCACTGGCGTCTGTGTGAAGTTCTGTTTCTGCATTCTCGTCGTACAAGGCTAGCACTGGTGCGGAAGTTAGAGCCTCCTTAAGTGCTCGGAAAGCTCTTTCTTTTGTCTCATCCCAGTAAAACTTGGCGTCTCCCTGCAGAAGTTCTTGTAATGGACGTGCCTTGTTACAAAATCCTTTATGAAACGTCGGTAGTATGAGCACAGCCCGAGAAAACTTCTCACATTACGAATGTGCTGAGGAGTTGGAAATTCTGTGACTGCTCTTACTTTATCTGGATCAGGATGTACACCATCTCCGTTGACTAGGTGCCCCAGGATTTTTACTTCTTTGGCGACGAAGAGGCACTTCTTTAGATTGAGGCGGAGACCTGCAGTCTGAACACACTTCAACACTGTTGACAGGCGACTCAGATGTTCCTCAAATGTTTTAGAGAAAACGACAATGTCATCTAAATAACAGGGACACGTCGTCAACTTAAGGTTTCGAAGCAAGTTGTCCATCATGCGTTCGAATGTGGCTGGAGCATTACATAATCCAAATGGCATTACTTTAAATTCATAGAGGCCGTCAGGTGTAATAAAAGCCGTCTTCTCCCTGTCAGCTTCGTCAACCTCGATTTGCCAGTAACCTGTCTGCATGTCCATAGTTGAGAAGTATGTAGCCCCTTTCAAGCAGTCTAAGGTGTCGTCAATGCGCGGCAATGGGTAGACATCTTTCTTTGTGATTCTGTTTAGCCGCCGATAGTCCACACAGAATCGCCATGTGCCATCCTTCTTCTTTATGAGGACCATCAAAGACGACCAAGGACTCTCCGAAGGTTGAATAATGTCATCTCACAACATCTTCTCAACTTCCTCCCGAATTATCCGTCTTTCAGCTGGTGACACTCTATACAAACGCTGGCTAATTGGCGGATGATCCCCAGTATTGATACGGTGCTTTATTGTACGCCGTTTCGTCTGACTTTTCCCCTGCTGAGGTGTGAATGCACCCGAAAATTGGCATAGTATACCTAACACCCGCTGGCGTTGCTCCTTGGTCAGTCCAGGCCCTATTGGCAGTTCCACGTTTGTTTCCTCCAGCGTGTTGTCTGTACTAACAACAGGGCATGGGTCTTCATTGATGATGATGAGCTCACCGTCCTGGATTGGTTCAGCTGTCTCGATACACATTCCCTTGGGGATAAGTTGTGACTGCTCGTGACAATTTTGATCCAAATCTCTCCTTGACCACCGAAATGCTTATGATAGCCGCTGGTATATAAATTTTTTTGGGAGCCTGATAAACTTTTTACTATCAAGAAGAACTTCACAGTTTAAGTAGTCATCTGTGTTTGTGACTGCAACTCTTCTCATTGTCAACGGTGGTATCGTCACATTGTCAACGACAAATAACTTCCGAGAAAATTCTGTATTACGTGCATCCGGCGGAACAACTTCTTCAATTTGCAGCTCAGATCTTCCACAGTCAATGATAGCTTGGGATGCCTGAAAGAAGTCCCATCCGAGGATGACATTGTGACTACATTCTGTTAACACGACAAATTCAAACGGCTGGGTCCTGTTGTTAATGGTTATTCTTGTGACACAGGTTCCTGCTGACTGCACTTATTTGCCATTCACGACCTTCAGCACAGTTGCCCCCGTATCACAGAATATTGTCTTCTTTAGTGGGCGGCGGTAATTATCTGACAATACAGAAAAAGACGCTCCTGAATCTACAAGTGCCCGGACAGGTTGGCTGTCGATTATGCGAGTACAAACGTGCTGTCACTGGTGGAAATCATTTTTCTTTAGAAGAAAATGTCAAGAACATAACTGAAGAATATTTGAGGGACTTCAAAAACTTTCAAACATTATTTCCCTTTCTTGTCTACTAATAACAATGGGATTCGCAATCTCTTGGAAGGAGCAATAATTTTAGAATCCACATAACTGCAAATTAATAGAAATAGCTTCTGGAAATGTCTAGTAACTTTAAGTCAGATAAATCTTTGGTATTGTTAAAAGGTAACACATTTATTACATGTCTTGTTCACTTGTGCGAAAAGACTTTCACTTCTAACATTTAGATACAAATAAATACAGAAACACTCTTCTCGTTGAACGTAAGTAGAGACTCGCTTGAATGTCTGTGGATCCCCTACTAAAAAGTTTATCCGCTTAATTCCATAACGAACACTTGTAGCTTAAGAGACAAGAGTAAAATGCTTTAATATTGTACACTGCACCTCTCCATTATGCAAAAGCCTGCATCTGCCCTACTGACATGAAACCATTGATGCATAAACTACAAAAGCCATTAGTTGTATGTACCAGCAAGAAACTTTTTCGTCTATTATTTTTGCATTTCACTTTATTTAATTTTAATAAGGTGATGTTTAAACTACTATATATCTACGATATGGTAATATGGCAAAAACGTTTAAGAGGCGCTGTGCTTAGGAACTTAAAAAATAAAAAATAAACTCTACATAACATCACAGATTTACGACAGAGCCTAATTGTCTTTTGGTTGAACATATGGTTGTTACAATTAAAAGATTAACTAATGAAGGAATATTAGAAACTTCCTTTTAAGTAGTGTCTACTCCTTGCACATTGGTATGATCTGTCCTTTTCGATATATGTTTCAGACATAGCAATAATGTATAAATTGATACGTAGCTAATAAAAAATGTCTCCAACGTCTACGCTGTGATTAATACAACGTCTTGCGCCGTGCTGCATTCCAGCACTCGCAGTGCAGTGCTGTCTGTAGCGCTGTTGCACCGAGCCCAGACGGCACGGGCCCGGCGGGTATCGGCTCGCCCAGTGTGTGTCGGGACTCGACGGCGCATTGCAGCTCACTCACTCTGTGTGCAGTGCAGTGGGGTTCGACTACCTGCAGTGCAGGCAGCAGAGCGCAGCGACCGGATGCAGGTGAGCTCGGGCAGGTAAATGTGGCGCACTGTTGCTCTGATACCAACCACTGATGTGGCATTTAGAAGAGTAATTCACATTTGTAATAATGTAAATAACAGTTGCATAATGCAAAGACTACCTGCAAATGGAGCACCAATATTATGATTTTTTTATTTACATATAGGGTAAGGAATTTATTATGAATCAAATATGAATAAATATATATGAATAATTGGAACTGGTATTCTATGTTTAGTAATAGCAACCGCATTTACAGAATTTGTATTACATACAGGACAAATATCATTAGGAGTGGAAACAATAATTTCAAATGGATCATCAGCCATTCCTTACGTTGAAAGAAAAGTATTACAAGGAGTTTGGAGAGAATTTGACATTGACAGTTCAACCTGAAATCGATATTATTCATTCCATTTTGTACTATTATTTATAATTGCTACTACACCTACAACTCACTTATTTTTCTACATAAAACAGATCAAATAGATTATTTGGACTAAACAGAAACATATAAATAACTCAATTTCACCCTCACTTTCATGCAGGGATACAACCACATTTGTACATAAGGCATTAATACTAGTTTCAGTATGTTTAATTAACAAAAACATATTAGACGATCCAGACAATTTTGTATCAGCCAGTCCTTAGTCACCCAATTTGCATTCAACATGAATGATATTTCTAATTCACTTTGCCATTCAACAATAAAAACCTAATAAATTACAATGTCATTGCATTATTACTTATATTACTTATAATAATTAAACCATTCTGTAACAAAATCAATTTTCAAGAAACTTAGTTCCACCCACTCAATAAAATTATAATCTGAATTATAGTAATTGCATTTTCCTATTGACATAAACTGGTAAACAATCAGTTGAAGAACCATATATTAAAACTACTCTAATTAAAGCGCAAACAATCAAAATGAGAACACTCAAAATAAACTTAAATCATTAAATTTCAATATTATTCATATTTCAAATATATGAGACTCATTAATTTAGAAAGAAAGTTAATTAGCTTAAGAATATCATATGTTTTCAAAACACAAGATTAGAAGTTTAATAGCTCTGTGAAATTAACCCTTCTTATAATAATTAACTGAATAAATAAAACTAATACAATCCTCCAACCAATAAAAAGTAAAAAAAATCTAAGATAAAGTTAAAAAACCCTTTCAAGCTAAACACATAAGTTTATTACAATTAAAATGTCATGAAATTCATCACATCGAAATAAAAGCAAAAGATATAAGAGTAAGCCTAATATTAAATAAGTAAATAAAAATGAGAAGCTAAAAATTAATGAAAATACTTGTAGAATATTCAGCCTAAAATCTGCTAAAGAAGAAGTAAAAATGGTAATACAAAACGAAAAAACAATAAATTAAAAGGAAAACTGTAAATTAATAAAATATAAAATGTTAAAACTTCAATTTAAAATAATTAAAGATAATAAAATTAAATCCAATCTAACTCTTAGGAAATATTTTGAGAAACAGAACGTTTAAAGGACCCAAAATAAATAATTTGAATTAGATGATCTAACTAAAATTAGTACAGTGTAAACACGTAAAAGATATACAAGAAAATATACTACAAATAAAGAAAGAAATATCAAATTAAAAAGGGTGGAAAATAATTAAAAAGCAATTTAATATCGAAGGAATTGGTTGTGCCTTGCAAATTAATAACATCACTAAAAGGCTGACCAATACCTAAAAAACCAACCCTATTTAGATCTTTACGAATTCTAATAAAGTTAGCTACTTTAATTAAAGCACAAACAATCAAAAGGAGAAAACTTAAAGTAAATATAAATAAATCATTAAATATCAATACTTTTTTTAAGAAAAAAGACATATAAATGAATTCTAAATTCATCACAATTTGACAAAATAGTAAACACTTGTTTCAATTAAAAATTACAAATATGTTAAACATGTGGTTGTTTCATAATAATACGAATGTAACAATTCTTACGTTAGAAACTCACCTGGCTCATGCTGATCTGAATTTACATGATATAAGAACTTGAAGGTCAAACAGACCTAATCATTATGCTACTAAATCCAAAATGAATCTTAATCGAACATTGAAGTCACAATATGATTTGTCAACATGAGCTTTTAAAGACAATAACACTATTACCCTAAGCTCACTTTATCTTATGATCATAAATTGAGGATAAAATGAACATTAATTAATCATTTATAAGGAACTACCACTCTGATTGTCTCTTTCTCCACTGGGAGTAGTATTGTCATTCCAAGTGCTAGACATAAACTTTTACATATATGTTAGACTGTAATATTGGTATGTGAATGTGGACTGAATATGATGATAATTGTATAAACATAATATCCGTTGTGTTTAACCTTATTAGACAGAATCTGCAAGGCATTAAAATACATACAAACATCGATTTTTATAGATATGCAATATGAATGCCACTTGTGTGAAGCTGGGGTTATTCACTTGTAGTTAATGCAAGAGAACTTATTGAAAATTCTCTGCCTTGTTCTTCCTTCATTCTACTACCTCCTCTATGTTACCACGAAGACATGTACCTGGATTCTGCTGTGACGAAAGTGTTCTACATATGACATGCTTCGCACATTTTCCATTTTGAATGAAATACACATTCTATTAAGAAACTGTTAGAAGTTTAAAATATAATTTTGCAAGAGCAATTAATTATGTATGACTAACTGTATTAGACAGGAGTCCTGCCTGTCATGACTCCTGAAAGTGGAAGAGTCAGCAATATCAACCTTGCTCTGTAAGTAAGCTTAGCAGCACAAAAACATAGCTGAAGCATTTTGTCTACATTTTCGTATTTAATTTTTATAAAGTGACATGATCCGCAATAAATGTTATCTCAGTACTGAGATATGTCTGAGTTTGAAACCCAAGTAAATTTAATGAACATTATTTGTAATTTTATCGAAAGAAGAATTACGATTTTCCACATAGTTCCTAAATGCACTGACCAATCACAGCAGAATAATATAATTTTGGGCGGCCTGTTCCATGGGAATAACAGTGACCATCCACACTGTTATCTATATATCACACTACTCTGCATCATCTGTATGCCGTTGTGTTCCAAATTGCTCTAACAAAGTCGATAAGATTGCTGCAATCCAGAAATATTCCAGGTTTATAAACACAGTATTGATACTCTAGAAAATATAATTATCCATATAATAAGATACAGAGGCTCCTGCAGCCAAAGCGAGTATAACATAGTATAAAAATTTACAAGGGTGATTTTCCCACTGTGTACCACATCTAGGATTGATCAATGACGGGATACTGAACAAAAAGGTTTAATGAACTTACGTCTGGAGGTGCATGGTTTCCATTTATTGAACCACGTTTTGTTACAGAAAGAGTAACATGCAGTACCATGCAGCAACAATATGCATTATTTCCTCCTAGAGGGCGATAATGTTCCTCAAACATTGTACCCTAGTGCTGTCTCCTGCTATGCTAATGTATCTGTTTCACTTCTGTTGCTGACTTACCTCATAGCGGATGACATACATTGTTGTACCTAACGGTTCAGTATTCGAATTGAGAGCTTTCTGACTTTGTGTTCACTTACAAAAAGTTAAATGGCAATGGACGGCAGGCTGCAAGGATGTTTCAAGAGATCTATCCGTGCCAACAATCACCAAAACATTCAATATTTGAAACATCGTTTTGCCATTTGAGACAGTTGTTTAACGAAGCAAGAAATGATGAAGGATGTACCTAAAACTTCCAGACACCAGACTTTGAGGAAAATGTGATTAATAGTTAGGAAGGTGATCACGTGTCTGTACCAGGCAGTTGTCCTGCCGGAAGGAGTTAGCCAGGCAACCATGTCGAACATTCTCCATGACAACTTTTACTTCCTTTATCACTTACAGCATGTGCAGAACTTACTAGCGAAAGACTTTCTATGTCAGGAGCAGTTTTGTCACTGGTTTATTTACCAAGCAACCATGATTCCAAGATTTGTGTCAGCCATCTTTTTCACAAACAAGACACCTTTATGCATAGCAGTATCTTCTTCTTTCATAAGTCATCTGTGGAATAGTATTCAAAACCCCATGGCATGGTGAAAGCAAATTATCAGCATCAGTGGAACTAGAATGTGTGGACTAAATCACTGGCCACCATATTGTAGGATGAATCTTCCATCCCCATCGCCTAACAGGCCACAACTTGCAGCATTTCTCTCAGGTGATTTTGTCTGCGCAACTGAAAGAGCCATTGATGATTTCAAGTGTTATGTGGCTATTACATGATGATGCTCCAGCTCACTTTACTGTTGATAACTAGATGCAGTCGCGCCTTACCTGGTCCACAGATCGGATGATGAGGTACAGTTGGATGGTCTCCTCGGTCACCATATCTCCACCCATGAGATTTGTAGCTGCAGACCTTTCCACTTGAGCCCACACAATCGTGCGACTTCTGATTTTTTCTTTCCTTTGATGTTAGTCTTCTGTTATGATTCCAACCGACATGCAATGATCATGCAGGCAAATATCAGAGCCTGATCTATCATTGCATATTGCTTGGAAGCATACCAGAAGATTGACAATGGGGTAAGAAAGTACAATCCGAACTCAAAAATAAGTAACGTTATCCAGAGCCCCTTCCAGATGTGGAGACATTGGAGTTTCTTATTTATACTGCCTTTGAAACTATTCAGATGCAGCCTGGCCATTGTGAACATATGAGGTACAATATGCAACAGTGCGTACAAGCATCAGTTATAGCACATGGAAATCAGTTTCAACATGTTCTGTAACCATGGCTGCAAGGTACAGCATGGATTAGGCTGCAGTCTCTGTAACAAATTATGAGTGAATAAATGGTCTCTAACGTATACATCTTGCATTTCCGTATATAAGGACATAGTTTTGTTCCATATCCACTTTTCGATCAATTCATGGAGTTTGTACATGGTGGAAGAAATCACCCTTTAGATACATTATTTCAGGTAAATGTAGGAAAGTTATAGTAACAACAATAATACTGTTACTGTCAGTGACAAGGAACAGATAATGGAATTTTGAATCAGAAGTGTTTGGTAATCATCGCTGCAACATAGTAACTAATTTCCTTAGTGTACAGAAGGAATTACAAAAGTTGAAAACTAAGTTACCAGGTCCTCTATTCAGATTTACAAAGAGTGGTATGTGGTATATTGCCCCCTAACTCAGCTTGCGATTATGGCAAATCTCTGGATCAGCATAAAGCCCATAGAGTTCAAGCGAAGTACAACACCTCTCTTTCAATGAGTAACAGTTGCGACTGCTCATAAAATTCCGAGTGATATTCCTTAAAAATGACCTTCGTTTATTGATTTCATTTATTTATATTTATCATACTCCACAGCCCATTTTGAGGAACACATCTCCATGGTCATATAGAAAGTCACTACATGAAATAGTAACAGGACAGTAATAATAGATATTATAAAGTGCATGGAATCTCTTGCACAGAAGTAAAGAAAATAGACCATTTAAATTAGCCTATTTTTCCATTAGTTCCTCAACAGGATAGAAAGAGTGAGTCTTGAGGAAAATCTTCAGTTTAAACAGCTTATTGAAAATAGATGGAGGAGAACACTGTACGCCTTTCTACACAAGAGTGAAAGAGGTGTATTAACTAAGTGAAAGCTGCTAAATCTTGGGACTGAGCTTTTGTTAATAATATATATTAAATAAAATATGTATTGAGAGCCTAATGTCAGAATTCCTCCAGATCAGGGGTCGACAATAGGTTTGAACTGCTCCTTTTTGATTCAGAAGAGTTACCCCAAAATCACAGCATACATCAATAGGAAATGAAAATAAGCAAAATAGGATACTTTATGTTGTTTTGGATACTGTTCTAATAGTAAATAATGAAGAATTTAGTTTCTGAACAAGATTCTGAACATGGACCTTCCATGACAGATTACTACCTATATGAATACTTAGATATTCCAACTGTTCAAGCTCACTCATCATATGCCCATTCTGTGTAATGAAAATGTGACCTTTAGTTTGAACTGTGTGTTAGAAACTATAAAAACTGAGTCTTACTGTTATCGAACATCAATTTAGTTTTCTACAAGCCATGAAATTATTTCTTTAACTGCATTATTTGATTCTATGTCAATATTGTAAACAATAACCTTCACTAGCAAACTGGTGACATCTTAAAATTACCTATTCTGCTATAAGTCATATCTTAATTTGTATGTAATTGTGCACTATGGTGATAGAGGGTTGATAACGAAAACAGGGTGGAAGACATGGGAATTGAAAGTTATTGACTTCTTCATGTGGGTGTCAATATTTTGCTCTTCAGCAAAAACTACACAATGGAGACGAAATATCTCTCAGTTTTGTTGTAGTACAAAATCTCCCATTGTACACCAAAGCAGTTCTGTATCGATAGCTATAAGTGTTTGAAAGATATAGTGGTAGATATAGTGCTTAAAAGTCGTCAGCTTATATACAATTCAGACTGGACACCAGCGATGACTTACGACACTATAATAGCAAAGAGCTTAGATACAGCAAAATGCGATGTCCATTCTTCAGTTGTTTTTCTGCAACAAGCATATGAATAAAGAGAAATAAGTTCATATTCCAGTTTGAGAAGTAAAGCTACCAAGAAAGATGCCAAAGCGAAAGAAAAAATTTCGCTTTCTCGATCCGTTTCTAAAAGACAGAAAACGGCGCTGAGAAGTGAATCTACAGATGATAGAAACTTGAAATTTGTAGACGTTGTTTATCACACACTGTAGGCATCAGCGATTTTTCGATATTCCCATCCCTAAGTGGGTGAAATAAGGGATGAACGGTATTTTGAAAATACGTTGCTATTAAGGCATTTTTGAACAAATAAATAGAAAATTTCAGATTTAGGTGTTTGGTTGGAGTTTTAAATGCAAAAAATTTGGATTTGGAACCTGTGATGTCGCACAAGTCTGAAGTGTGCGCCACGTACTTTCGCCGCCATCAATGGTGCAATAGAGGGGTGGCAAGTTATATCAAAATATTTGACTGGTAAAGCATTTTTAATGTTAAATCTATGAAACTTTATATTTAGAAGTAGTAACAACCACTGCAAACCATCCAGTGAATGTGTGTGAATCATCAGGAATTAAGCTACTCATTTTTATAAATAAGGAACAATAGTGGCTCTACAACAGATCCTTGGGGCACCCCTTCTTTATAATTGCACTCCATTATGAGCGCATATCATAGCCATTTTCAACATCACAGAGTATTACCCTCTGCTTTCTATTATTAAAGTAGAAGGGAAGCAATTGTGAACTACTTATTACATATTAATCCATCGCCTTTAATAAATCAGAGAAGATACATAGTGTTCGAAGGCTTTCATTTAATCCGTCCAGTGTTTACGCTCGTATAGGCCAGCTGCAGCTTTGATGGGCTGTCGGTACAAAGGCGATCTCGTGCCGAGTGGGTCACCAGCGGCGTGCGAAATTGACTCCGGGGCCCGCCGGCTGCAGAAAGTGGAGTAAGAGGGCGGCCGTGCAGGCTGGCCGCGCGGTGCCATGGAAACTGCCGCGTTATGGTGCACTGGCGCCAGCTAGCGGAAAGTTCCGTGGCGTGGCGCGTCGCGACGTGTTACTGCCGCGCCAGCGGAGCGACGCCGTCACCGGTGTCTGCTTCCCACAGCACTGCTGTCCACCTGCCGGCGGCATACGTGGCGATCGCGTAGTATGTCGGTGATCTCATGACCCAGCAGGCGAGTCCACACACTATCTATCCAGCTACATAGCAAGGTGTTTCTACAGGATGTTTCATAACTAGACTGCGGATCTTTAACCCCTTTATGCCCAATGTCGCGAATTCGCATCATACTGTTGTGATGCTTATAAATGGAAAAATAAGTGTTTTTCAGTGCCAGTTCTGATAGATGCCAAATTTACACAAAGCTGATAATGTTTCTAATAGGTGTTGCCACCTCTCTGGATGGTGAAGGGACTGATATAGCAGTTTGATGTTCGCGCATTTGTTCATGAGACAGACATATGAAGTTATCGTCTTGTTTTGCATAATTACGTTAGAATAAAAGACTAATTTTGGTTCTGAAAATTATTAATGTATTCTTTAGTATCTGTGGGGTTATGTAAATCTCATTTTGATGTAATAATGGTGTTGAAAGTACAAATAAATTTCAAAATACGGTTTGTGTAAAATATGCATCATTGGGCATTTGCGTACTTTTGCTTGCCCATGTAACAAATTGTAAACGGATAGTTCTTTCGATGTACACTACCAGACTTCTTCAGTTGCAAATTATGGATCTTCTAATTGTCAATTGCTGGTTGTTATACGGCGGGACTGTGAGAGCCTCAAAATTACCCATAATGAACAAAATGTCCTGCTGGAATTCAATTCTAGAATAGCAAAGGCACTCTGCAAACAGGGAAAAGATATAACAAAGGAAAAGAGAGGTAGGCCTTCAACCAGTATACTGGCTGAACTGCAGCGCAAGAAGCATTGGGGTCCAGAAACATGTTCTACAGTTAGGACTACCCGCACTGATGCAGTAGGTCATTGGCCTCAAGATACAGGAACAAGGCAAAGATGTAAAAAACCAAACTGTAGAAGGCAGGCAGCGTTTATTTGTGGCAAATGTAAGGTAAATCTCTGTTTTATCAAGAGAAAAAAACTGTTTCTGCGAATTTCATGAATAGGGTTACATGCAATATGTATAGTCAAATTGAAAGCAGCAATGTAATTTCGATTTTTAGTTATAGAAGTTCAATTTGTACTAACCTAATGTCATACACTGTACCATTAAAATGTTAAATGAAATGTTGTACCAGATGAAGTCTTATAAGTGTTTACTTTCTCAAATGCCCGTTGTCGCAAATACGCGCCATACCTAATTACACCAGTTCAGTAAACAACATCACATATTTGACAATATATAATATCTAGCATATGTTCACTGGTAACAAAATATGATTTTTTGATTTTCTGTGTCACGTAAAAATAAATTTGGGCATTAAGGGGTTAAGTTAACACCTATTTTTTTCCTAATTAACAATTTCAATGTAGGCTGGTACTTACATGTTACATGACTTATTAAACTCAATGCCATTAGTTCTAAAGGACTTCAAATTACCTATTTCGACGTTAGCGCCTATTTATGCCTATTTCGGCATCAAAATTCTAAAGAGTACTTATTTCGTTAATTTGACTTAAAACTCTTGTATTTTCCTTGATTAGAATGTGATCGAATGTGGGAATACTAAACGCTTTATTTGAAAATTCTTTTCTCATATAATTCTGTCCAGCTGTATATTTCCACTAAGAAACAGTTTCATAGGCCCAAGGATTAAAAATAAATCTATAATTGTGAATGTCTGTTCGGTGTATGTTTATCACGTCTGAACCACAAGACATAAAGAGCTAAAAAAGTGTACAGTTACTAATGTCTATCCAGGGAAGGCTTTAGGCGCGGTTTTATGGCTGTCGGATAGCTATATATATATATATATATATATATATATATATATATATATATATATATATATATATATTAATGTGAATGTCTGTTCGGTATATGCTTATCACGTCCGAACGACAAGACGCAGAGAATTAAACACTTGTACAGTTACTAATTTATACCTGAGGAAGGTTTTAGGCACGGTTTTATAGCGATCTGATAGATATTTAGTATTTTGAAGAATATAACGTGAAATGCGGAACAGTAGTTACTCTTTGAAAATTATATTTACCCCACTACAGAGTGAAAGTTCCATTCGGGATTATATTTACTCTTTGAAAATGGTTTTATTGGTTCCATTGTTGCTTGAGGGTTGATAATGATAAAAGAGTGGAGTACATTGGGATGGAGAGTTATCGGTGTAGATAAAATTCTTCGTGTGTGTTTGTGTTAATATTTGGCTCTGCAGCGAAAATTACAGAACGCAAATGACTTGTCTTATTGTAATTGTTGTCCGAAGTCTCCCGTTGTACACCACAGCATGCCGATAGCTATAAGGGGGTGGATGATATGGTGGTTGAAAGTCGTCAAATTATAAAAAAATTCGGACTGAAGGCCAGCGATGACGTTTGCGACTCTATAGCAAGGAGGTTACATACAGCGAAACGTGATGCCAGAGACCATATCTTTGGTCTATGCGTGTTACAATGTCTTCAACTCTTTCTCTGTAAGGTTAAGCGTACGAATAAGACAATACAAGAATAAATAAACAGAACAGTAAAATAGAAATTTCTTTTAATACATCTCTTTAAAAAAATGGATTTGATGTTTCGCGCATTACATCAAGTGATTGATCTGTGATATTATTACAATCATTTTTGTTTAATTTCGTGATTGGATTCTTCGAAACGAGTGCATTTTTACATGTGATTTCATCTCATAACACACTACTGAAAGAGCGGAGCCGCGGGTTTATGCTAGTAAATAAATAACTAATATCACAATGTTAATCGTGAACACCCTCTATGGCTAAATTACTGCATTTCTCGCCTTTCTCGCTGTTGTCTACAGCCAATCCTAGCAAACTAATTTATTTGGTGAAAAGTATTGTACGCGAACTTTCCGATTCGAATAATTTGCCAGTATTGAGATGTTTTCATCCGAAGCACTGGGCGATTCCATTCACTTGTTCAGAAAGGGTGGCGATATGTCAGGTGCCATCTGTCCAGTAGCGAGTAGAGCTTGGGCGAGAAGTCGTGGCCACTGCTTTCTCGAATTGAGCACTGGACGAGTCCACTCCTTTGTTTTGGTGGGGCAGCCGCTTCACTTGCATATGGTACAGTTGACAGCCAACTGACAGACGAAGAGTACGGCGTAGCAGGCAATGTGCAATGAACCGGCCGCCCCTTCGAAACGAATGTTCAAATGAAACTTTCTTAAAGATTAAAATTGTGTGCCGAAACCGGAACTCGAACCTGGGACCTTTGCCTTTCGCGGGCAAGCGCTCTTCCACTGAGCTAGCCCGACACGACTTACGGTAAGTTCTCACAACTTCAATTCTGCCAGTACCTCGCCTCCTACTTTCCAAACTTCACAGACGTTTTCCTGCCAACCTTGCAAGACTAGCACTCCTGGAAGAAAGGATATGGTGGAGACATGGCTTAGCCACAGCCTAAGGAACGTTTCCAGAATGAAACTTTCACTCTCCATGGGAGTGTCCCGGTTTCGGCACACAATTTTAATCTGCCTGGAAGTTTCATGTCTGTGGACACTCCGCTGCAGAGTGAAAGTTTCATTCTGGAAATGTTTAAATGTTTGTAAATCTGTGGGACTTAACTGCTCTGGTCATCAGTCCCTAGGCTTACAAACTACTTAATCTAACTTATGGTAAGGACAACAAATACTCCCTTCCCCGAGGGAGGACTCGAACCTCCGACGGCGAGCGGTGGCGCGCTCCACAGCAAAGCGCTGCTGCTCATGACTCGAGAATGCGTTTCTACGCAAGAGCCACAACTTCTTGCGCGAGCTCTACTTCCTAAAAAATCAGTTCATTGTGTCGCAAGTGACATGTTAAGTGTTACTGACGGTCAAAGTGCAAAAGAAATTCTAGTTTCTGTCTGAAAATACTACGCGATACCGAAAACAGCTAGTTCATATAAAAGAGACTTATCTTGCATTAGAGCCAACTACACATTTACGGCAAGAATATTTTCACAATTGGGAGGCTCAGGGAAATCTATCTACGAAAACATTTCTTTGCTTGAAGAAGTGAAAATGAAAATTATCGAAGCGTCAGGTGTAGTAGGAGAAAAGTAGGCCAAAAATGCAAATGTCTTTGCAGAAGAACACCGGTCTGAAGTAGTTGTGGCTGCTGCGTACATACATAGTGGAAAACCCAGCTCACCTGACTGCAGCATTCCTACCCAACATGTGCCGAAAATGAAGTTCGCTCCCGTCGGCAGAACGTGTTTTTTTTTTTTTTTTTTTTTTTTTTTTTTTTTTTTTTTTTTTTTTGCATATAAATTGATTCTGACTGACAAGCGCCACAGTTTTTTTACTAGGAAATCTAAAAAAAGTTTTGGTTATTTACAGTGAAGCCAACTATGGTCTGAATAAGTGAAACCACGTATGTATTAATTAAAATATTGTTACGTATACCTTGTTTTAAGGAGATATTTATCTTCCAGAAAGTAAAAATATTTAATGTGCAACATTAATCCAAATCGATTCCGTATTTCTTGATTTCCAGAAAGCTTTTGTACACCGTACCTCACATACGGCTTTTAATCAATTTGCGTGGTTAGGGTATATCGCCCCAAATTTGCGATTGGATAGGGGATTTCTTGTCAGAGAGGACACAGTTCGTAGTAATCTATGGTAAGGTATCGACTAAAACAGAGGTGATATCGGGCGTTCCACAGGGTAGTGTTATTGGTCCTCTGCTGTTCCTCATTTACATAAACGATTTGGGGGAAAATCTAAGTAGCTCTCTTAGGTTGTTTGCAGATGACGCCGTCATTTACCGTCTAGTAAAATCACCTGAAGATCAAATCCAACTACAGAACGATCTGAATAAGATATCAGTATGGTGTAAAAATTGGCAATTGACTCTAAATAATGAGAAGTGTGAAGTCGTCCACATGAGTACGAAAAGAACTCCGTTAATCTTTGTTTACAAGATAAATCAATCAAAAGTGAAGGCCGTAAACTCTACAAAATACCTAGGAAGTACTATTACTTCAGACTTAAATTGGAAAGAACACGTAGATAATATCGTGGGAAAGGCGAACCAGAGATTGCTTTTTATTGGCAGAACCCTCAGAACATGCAACAGAACTACAAAATAAACTGCATACACTACGCTTGTCCGTCCGTCCGAGTATTGCAGCCCAGTGTGGGATCCTTATCAGGTGGGTTTGACGGAGGACATCGAAAGAGTCCAAAGAAGGGCAGCTCGTATCGTATTGTCACGATACAGGGGAGACAGCGTTATGGAAATGATACAGCATCTGGGCTGGGAATCATTACAACAACGGCGCTTATCGCTGCGGCGTGGGTTACATTCTCATCCGAATGCGAAAATATATTGTTGAGTCCTACTTACATAGTTAGAAAAGATCATCAGAATAAAATACGAGAAATCAGAGCTCGAACAGAGAGATTCAGGTGTTCTTTCTTCCCGCGCGCTATTCGAGAATGGAATGGGAAATAAATAGTATAATGGTGGTTCGATGAACCCTCTGCCAGAACTTTAATGTGATTTGCAGAGTATCCCATGTAGATGTAGAGTGCTTGCTATGCTGTATAATTGTGTATATTTTCATTTGCCTTGTTTTTAGTGATTAATAAGATCTTCATATGTAAACACTGCGTATTTTAATTTTTTATTTTCTCTGGATGATATTTATTAGAGCCTATTTTAAGTTTGATACAGCCTAAATGAAGTACTGAAGGAGCCTATATTAGATGCCTAAAACGCACTTTTTACGACCTAAAAATCTGCGGTCTGTTCATAACGCTGTACCATCCCTTCTACGCGAGCTTTGTATCAATGCTGAGCCTGTGAATAAAACAAGGACTTACGACTGGTAGAATTTGTAGAAAGCTGCGAAAGCGTGGAAAATGGCGAGCATATTGAACGCTCCGCCGTATCGTAGACAGAGTTGATTTAATGTTATCCATAATGGATTCAGTTAAAGACCGTGGCCGTTCCTTTGTAATTTGTAGAATAAGATCCGATACCAATTTTCCAACACATATCGGCGGTGAAGATATCACTACTTCGTCATAATGATCATGATCATGTGTGACTGATTATGCCTTTCGGTGTTCAGTCTGTAGTCCCCACTTGTAATACAGGGTGTTTATAAAGTCACTTTACATTTCGTTGATATAGTAACGGAATATTAGTTCCTTGCAGGTACTACAACAGAATACTAACCAAGGAAGAACGAATCGCTGTTGTTTCTGATGGTCTTCGTGGACCGACGTATGAACACGCGCGGACAGACTTTGCACGTCGATTCTGGAAAACAGACATCACCGGGATTGCTATCAAGACCCTAGTCAATAAATTCCAGCGCACAGGTGGTGTTACAGATGAAGAACGTCCAGGGAGGCCGAGCACATCGCCAGACACCGTGTAAAGTGTGCAGGGTACGATCAGACGTAGCACTTCCGCATCTACCAGGAGACAGTAGGGAGTTTGGTATTCCTCAAAACATATTATGGATAGTTCTTCATTACAAGCTGCAGAAACGTGCGTACCATATCCAGGTCGTACATAAGCTTGAAACGAAGGACTATGCAGCCAGACAAGCTATGTGTCATGATCTGCTACAAGCTGTGGAAAATGATAATTTGATGCAAAATGTGTTGTTTAGTGATAAAGCTACATTTCATACCCGTGGACATGTGAACAGACACAACTGCAGGATCTGGGCAGACCAGCAACCAAGTGTGCTGCAGGATTGGCAACAGGACACAGCATAAGTGAATGTGTGGTTAGGGATAACGAGGTCAACAGTGTACAGGCCCTTCTTCTTCGCAGAACAAACCGTTACTAGAACTACAATGTTGGCACAGTTTTTGGAGCCCCATTTGATAACTGATGGGATTATGGATACTGTTGTTTTTCAACAGGATGGTGCACCACCACATTTTGCCCTCGTTGTTCGGGATGACCTGAATCAAGCATTTCCCAGCAGATGGATTGGTCATGCCTCTTCACGGATGTGCCCTTCCCCCCCCCCCTGCTCTCCTGATTTGACACCCTTATACTGTTTTGCATGGGGATTTATCAAGTCTAAGGTATACCAGGTGAAGATCCGCATCACTTAACACAGCGGATTAGAGCCGCAGCTGCTGAGATTGCACCAGATATGCTTGGGCAGATTTTTCGGTCTACAGTCGAGCGCCGGGGGTGTGTGTCTAGACATCCAAGGTGGTCATATTAAAATATACTGAAATTATGTCCTATTGTAACGTAAGTTGCAGGGCCATTGCATATTGGGTAATAAAATATGTTTAATTACAAAATGTATAGTAACTTAGAATCACCCTGTATTCATGCAAAATTCCCTATTCAATGCTAATATTGATGCCTCGTCTGATGTCAGGTCCTTCGAAATCATTGTTCCCCAAATGTAAGTACTTTCTCCTTGGTCTATCTCGACTCCTCCTGCCCTCTACTGATGAACCTATGAGCCTGTTAGGTATCCTTGTTTCCCCCATCAAAGCCTGTTCACTCTAATTCACCTATGGTGTTCATTACAAAGTTTATTTTCTCACTACGGACACCTGCCATTGTTCCCATCTGTTGGCATCTGAAATCATGCTTGCTGCTTTCTATCTCCAAACACAACCTTATTTATCAGGTAACCTGTATCCACCCGGCTTTTAATGTCATACAACTAGGTTTGTCGAAAATTGATTTGTGCACTGATAACTTAGTCTTGGCACTGATTTCGTCCCTGCAGAACAGAGTAGATCATAGCTGAGCGCTCACCGCATTATCTTTGCTACACCTGATGTCAGTTATTTCACTAGTTACCATCCTGTGAGAAAATACATCTCAATTACTTGAAACTATGAATCTCTTTCTTGTTCCTCTTGTTTTCTCGCTAAATCTGTTTAAATATCTTTTCCATAGATATTACTTTCATTTTAACTAATCCCTCCGTCGTTTCGGAAATGCTGATCTTCATACCGTAACCCTTACATTCCTGATCTTGCTCTGAAACATTCTATTGCAATCTTTCAATCGAATCTGCCATCACCACTAAGTCTTCCACATATAAGATACTGTTTATTTTGTTTTCACCTCATTTTCAGTCTCATTGTGACAGTATATTATTTTCAACATATGATCAATAAAATAATAATATGAACAACAAGGCCGCGGTGGAGTAGCCGAGCAGTCTAAAGCGTCTCGCTGCGGAGCGCGCGGTTGCTCGCCGTGGAGGTTCGAGTCCTCCCTGGGGCATGGGTGTGTGTGTGTTTGTCCTTAGGTTAGTTTAACTAGGTTTAAGTAGTTTGTAAGCTACGGACTGTTGACCACGCAGTTTGGTCCGATAGATTTACAGACATTTGAACATTTTTTGAACAACAATGGTGAGAGGTTAAAGCCTTTCTTACTCCTGGAACTACCCTGAACCACGAACTCAATTTGTTGTCCACTCTAACTGCTGCCTGAAAATCTACTTAAAGAGGTTCAATTGCCAACAGACGTGTGCCTCCTGTTCCAAAATCCTATAGAAATTACAAGAACTTTCTCCCAGGATCACGATCATAAGCCTTTCCTGGGTCTGTAAAACAAAGATACAATTCCCTGTTTCACTGGTAGCACTTCTTCATTACCTGCCGTAGGCTAAGGATGTGGTCCTTACAACCTCTAAGATGCCGAAACCCATACTTATTTTCGTAGAATTTGTGTTGGACAATTACAGTCTTGCAATTTTTCTAATATTTGTACCAATGATCACTAGGCCAAGGGTAGCCAGCGTCTTTTTAGCATCGTTATATAAAATAATGGTATCTGGCGACAGAGGCTCTGAAACCTGATAAAACGTAAATAAAAATCACGAATGTAATAGCAGACTTACGATGGTACCCAGGGTTAATGATTCCACCTGGTACTTTCATGTTGAGGTAAGGAACCTTTGATGAATCACGGAGCTCAAACAGAACGATCTATTGACCCAAGGTCAACACGGATTTAGAAAATATCGTTAATGCGAAACACAACCAGCTCTCTATTCACAAGAAGTGATGGGTGCTACCGACAAGGGTTCGCAAATCGATTCCGTATTTCGTGATTTCCAGAAGGCTTTTGACACCGTACCTCACAAACGGCTTTTAATCAAATTGCGTGGTTATGGTATATCGCCCCAAATTTGGGATTGGATAGGGGATTTCCTGTCAGAGAGGACACAAAGTAATCGATGGTAAGGCATCGACTAAAACAGAGGTGATATCGGGCGTTTCACAGGGTAGTGTTATTGGTCCTCTGCTGTTCCTTATTTACATAAACGATTTAGGGGAAAATCTAAGTAGCTCTCTTAGGTTATTTGCAAATGACGCCGTCATTTACAATATAGTAAAATGATCTGAAGATCAAAAGCAACTGCAGAACGATATAAATAAGATATCACTATGGTGTAAAAACTGGCAATTGACTCGAAATAATGCGAAGTGTGAAGTCGTCCACCTGAGTACAAAAAGAAATCCTTTAAACTTTGCTTACAAGATAAATCAATCAAAAGTGAAGACCGTAAACTGCACAAAATACCTAGGAATTACTATTACTTCAGACTTAAATTGGAAAGAACACGTAGATAATGTCGTGGGAAAGGCGAACCAGAGACTGCGTTTTATTGGCAGAACCCTTAAATGATGCAAGAGAACTACAAAAGAAACTGCATACACTGCACTTGTCCGTCTATTTTTGGAGCATTGCTGCTCAGTGTGGGATCCTTATCAGTTGGATTTGATGGAGGACATCGAAAGAGTCCAAAGAAGGGCAGCTCGTTTCGTATTGTCACGATACAGGGGAGACAGCGTTATGGAAGTGATACAGCCTCTCGGATGGGAATCATTACAACAACGGCGCTTATCGCTACGGCGTGGGGTACTTGCGAAACTCAAATCGCCAACATTCGCCTCCGAATGGCGAAATGCGAAAATATATTGTTGACTCCCACTTACATAGGTAGAGATGATCATCAGAATAAAATACGAGAAATCAGAGTTCGAACGGAGAGATTCAGGTGTTCTTTTTTCCTGCGCGCTATTCGAGAATGGAGATAAATAGTATAATGGTGGTTCGATGAACCCTCTGCCAGGCACTTAAATGTGATTTGCAGAGTATCCCATGTAGATGTAGATGTAGAGCTCTTCTTTGCAGCCACGGTGGAGTAGCCGAGTGGTCTAAAGCACCTCGCTTCGGAGCGCGCGGTTGCTCGCCGTGGAGGTTCGAGTCCTCCCTGGCGCATGGGTGTGTGTGTTTGTCCGTAGGTTAGTTTACCTAGGTCTAAGTGGTTTGTAAGCTACGGACTGATGACCACGCAGTTTGTTCCGATAGATTTACAAACATCTTCTTTGCAATTTTCTGTACGAGTTAGTTGGCACTGCGCCTTCCGTATGTGATGGGCAGTCCACAGAATGATGCCACTCCCCTTTGGAAGTGGCTGGCTAGTTGTCTGCAGGAGCTAGATGCAGGCAGATGCGACCTACAAAGGAGTCACGGACGTAGTTTGCCGTTAGGTGCCGCCAGTCAGCTCGGGTCTCACACGTCGGGGCCTGCCCCTGCCGCGGATGCAACCCGCGTCGCGCCCTGCAGACAAGGCCGTCTCGTTCTGCTGGGAGACAGACGCAGCCCTCACCTCATGCATCTGCAACGCCGGGCACACGCTTTCTCTAACGAGCGTGTCGGTCGTGCAACAAGCCCCATCGAAGTGACACAACTTTTTATTCTATGTCCCGGTTTTCCGACCTGCTTTTGTGACTTCTTCCAATTATAATGACACGACGTCTTTAAAAGACAAGCGCGGACACACACACAAACACACAAGTAAGCCAATAACTGAGAATTTAGCATATATATATATATATATATATATATATATATATATACACTTACTCTAAAAATTACATTTAAGTACCTGGCAGACAATTTATCGAGCCAGTTTCCTACAGTTTCCTAATATTTCTCTACCGTTCCATTCTGTAATAGCGCGCGGGAAAAAGGAAGATCTAACAATTTCCTTCTTCATCTGATTTATCTTCTTATGATGATCCATTGCCCCTTGGCAGCATTCGCACATTATGCTGGTTAGTTTGTAGGTGGGTGCTAACGAAGTATGTTCGCATTCGGAGTAAAAAGTTGGTGAAAAAAATTCGCAGATAGATCTCACCACAACTAATAACGCCTTTATTTCAATGATAAACTCCGCAACTCGTGCGTCATTGTCGCGACACTGTCTCCCCTACATCGCGATAATATAAAATGAACTGCCGTTCTCTGAACTTTCTCGGTGTCTTCTGAATGTCACATCTCGTGAGGATCGCAAAATGCGTGGTAGGACTCTAAAACAGAAAAATACACTTTGCTCATAACCAAATGCTTGGGAAACCTGTTTGATAATGAGAGGAAACACGACAATAAAGTTATGACCCATGAGTTGTAGCTTCGCATCAGAGGAGGTGTATTCCATATATATAGTGAGCGTCTTATAGGTTGCAGATGGCAACAGCTTCTTGCTCAAAAATTAATATGCATACAAAAGTTAAAACAATTCAGTGGTCTTCAGTCCGGAACTAGTTTGATTCAGCACACCACCCTACTCTATTCTGGGTAAGCCTCTTCATCTCCCAATAAGAAGGGCAACCTACATCCATTTGAATTTGCCTACTATATTCTTCTATTGGTCTCCCTATGCGATTTCTACCCCACACACTTCCCTCCAACGCTAAATTCACAATTCCTTCATGTCTAAGAATGTGTCCTACCAATCGATCCCTTCTTTTAGTCAGAATATGCCAAAAATTCCTTTTCTCCTCAATTATGTTCAGTACCTTCTCATTAGTTACGCGATCCATCCACCTAAACTTCAGCATTCTTCTGCAGCACCACATTTCAAAAGCCTCTATCCTCTTCCTGTCCGCACTGTTTATCGTCCATGTTTCATTGTCATACAAGCCAACACTCCACACAAATACCTTCAGAAAGGACTTCCTTATGCTTAAATTAATATTCGATGTTAAGAAATTTCTTTTTCAAAAACGCTTTCCTTCCCATCGCCATTCTGCATTTTATATCCTCTGTACTGCGACCATCATATGTTATTTTACTGCCCAATTAACAAAACTCATTTACCACCTTTATTGACACGTTACCTAAATTAATTCCTTTAGCATAGCCTTAGTTTCTTAGACTGCCTTCCATTACCCTTGTTTTGCTCTTGTTAATGTTCATCTTATATGCTCCTTTCAACACCCTCTCCATTTCGTCTAATTGTTCCTCCAGGTCCTTTTAATAGGTCATGGTTGCAAAATATTAACACGAATTATTTACAGAAGGATGGAAAAGCTGGTAGAAGCCGACCTCGGGGAAGACCAGTTTTGGGTTCATGAGAACTGTAGGAACACGGGAGGCAATACTCACTTTACGGCTTATCCTTGAAGGTAGATTAAGAAAATGCAAACCTACATATCTAGGTTTTGTAGATTTGGAGAAGGCTTTTGACAATGTTGATTGGAATAAACTCTTTCAAGTTCTGAAGCAAGCAGAAATATAGGGAGCGTAAGGCTATTTACAACTTGTACAAAAACCAGACAGTGGTTGTCAGAGTTGAAGGGCATAAAAGGGATGTAGTGGTTGGGAAGAGAGTAAGACAGGGTTGTAGCCTTTCTCCAATTATGCAATTTGTACATTGAGCAAGCTATCAAGGAAAGCAAGGAGAAATTTGGAGAAGGAATTAAATTTCAGGGGGAAGAATTAAAAACATTGTGTTTTGCCAACGACATAGTAGTTCTGTCAGAGACAGCAAATGACCTGGAAGAGCAATTGAACAGAATGGACAGTGTGCTGAAAGGTGCGTATAAGGTGAACATTAGCAAGATCAAATGAAGTGCAGTCTAAGAAAATCAGGTGATGCTGAAGGAATTAGATTAGGTAATGAAACAATAAAGGAGGTAAATGTGTTTTGTTACTTGGGCAGTAAGGATATAAAATGCAGAATGGCAATGAGTAGAAAAGCGTTCTTGAAAAAGAGAAATTTGTTAACGTAGAATATTGATTTAAGCCTAAGGAAGTCCTTTGTGAAGGCATTTGTGTGGAGCGTTGCCTTGTATGGGAGTGAAACATGGAAGATAAACAATACGGACAGGAAGAGGATAGAGGCTTTTCAAATGTGGTGTTACAGAAGAATGCTGAAGTTTAGGTGGGTGGATCGCGTAACTAATGTGTAGGTACTGAACATAATTGAGGAGAAAAGGAATTTCTGGCATACCTTGACTAAGAGAAGGGATCGATTGGTAGGACACATTCTTAGACATCAAGGAATTGTGAATTTAGCGTTGGAGGGAAGTGTGTGGGGTAAAAACCGCAGAGGAAGACCAAGAGATGGATACAGAAAGCAGATTCAGATAGATGTCGGTTGCCATTCTTATGTGGAGTTGAAGAGGCTTGCTCAGGATAGGGTATTGTGGAGAGCTGCATCAAACCAGTCTCCGGACTGAAGACAACAACAACCAGTTACAAGTTAACCTCACCCCGGCCTACCACCGAATTACAGATGTATTAGTATAATGTTTTCTCATAATGGAGTACTCATTAGACGGTACGACCAGTCAAAGAGTTAGGTAAGACCTTGGGGGAAGGAGGAAGGGTTTAACATCCAATTTGACAGCGTGGTCATTGTAGACGGAGCTTACACTCAGGTTTTTCGGTAAGAATGGGGAAGGAAATCGGCCGTGACCTTTCAAAGGAACGATCCCAGCATTTGCCTGGAGTGATTTAGGATAATCACGGAAAACCTAAATCTGGATGGCCGGAGGTGGATTTGAACCACCGTCCTTCCGAATGCGAGTTCAGTCTTTTACTACTGCGCCACCTTGCTCGGTAAGACATACTTGGCCAACGGGATGGTCTGAGACGTCTTATCGCGGATTTTGCATGACACTATAGTACGTTTTAGCATACTACATTAGGATTTGTTATTGCATTTTGCTATAAGCTAATTTAACTATGGGCTCATTTTATTCAAGATCGCTGGATAGCTGTTCCACGATAACTTGAACATGACGCATTTTTAAAGTTATGAGGAGCGTCGATTATGCATAAAAATGATTCTGAAATGGGGAAAGTAACTTTTGAGCTCTATTATTCACCATTCACCACGTTCAGGAAGACTGACTTCGATGAAGGACGTTTCTGTGATTTACTAGTATGGTCAATGACAAGGTATCCGATAACTGGCAAGTGTGTCGAGGAAATATTCTTCGCCGTGTGGTTGCCTTCAGTAGTCATACTGAGGTGAAAAAACAACAATGAGGATTCCGGCACAATGTCGCAACGAAAATGTGGTTTCATGGGAAGCATAATAATCCAACTGCGAAGGATGGGAGACAATGTCAGTCTCTGCCATTGCAAAGGTTGGATACTGGGTTTGTCGGAACAGATGGACATCAGAAGAAGAAGAGAAGAAGGAAGCTTGGAAATTAACGTCCCGTCGACAGCGTGGTCATTAGAGACGGAGCTCACGTTCGGAGTGTTTGGGTAAGGATGTGGAAGGAAATCGGCCGTGACCTTTCAAAGGAACGATCCAAGCATTTGCCTGGAGTGATTTAGGGAAATCACGGAAAACCTAAATCTGGATGGCCGGAGGTGGATTTGAACCACCATCCTTCCGAATGCGAGTCCAGTGTGATGGACATCAGTGCTTTCACGCTAAGGTTTAGTTGTCCATTATATCCACGCGCTTTTCGACAGTAGAAAGGCAGACAAATAACGGCATTGATATAGTGTCCCAGCTATCTTGTCCACCCAAAATATCTCTGGAACAATAACAGCTATTGGAAAACGGTATCAATGTACGGCTGGGGCCCATGAATGTACATGTTTGGAAACATTCTAAAACTAAAGCAAATGTGTTTTTTTTAACACAAACTTAAGTTTTTTTAAATGGACACCCTATATTTTTTCTTCAGTAATCCATAGCATGACAAATCGCATAAACAATGGCGTTGATTGCATCGCAATATTCCAATTACATCCCGACAAATTGTGACGCGAAGTTGACGCTTGAAAAACCCGAAATACGCTGCTAGCGCACGTCCTGAGGATCAGGCGTGAACCCCATGCTGCCCGTAATCGCGATGTGATTGACATGCGTTATCGCATTACCATACTTACCATGAGGTCCGAAACGAATAATACGGTCTGCTGCCATCCTGCATTAAAGTCGTTCAACGTTAAAACTTTACTGTACTGTAGATCTAGTGCAAGTGACAGTGAATCATTCACTCATAATAGTAAAATTCATGTTGATGGTTTTAGTGAAACGAGCAAGTGGACTAAAGGTTTTACCGTTGTTTGGGTAAAAGTGTTTTGATTTGGGAAGTTCAGGTAAGACACAGAAGATGAATGTAAACATGTTTAACCAATTATTTTTATTATCATATAACTATCAATATTATGTTTATCTAATGCGTTACATAACAAATTGTTTCAAACAAATGTTTCTGAACATCATGGGGTAAAATGGCTTTGTAGAAACTTGCACTGTGATACCAGCACTACATACTAAAGATAGCGTTCACACATCATGCTTAAAGTGATAACCATTGGCTTGCATACATAGGGTCACTCTGCGGATGAAGGATGCCCTACTTCGTGCTACTGTTTCCTCTTTGATGGCTGTACAAGCATCAATAATGCGTTGCTTCAGGTCCTCTGGTGTTGTCGGTTCATGTTGGTAAACAGCACCCTTCACTGCTCCCCAAAGAAAAAAATCCAGCGGTGTAAGGTTCGGAGATCGGGCAAGCCACCTAACTGGGCCACCACGTCCAATCCATCTACCAGGGAACTTACGGTTCATAAGTCGTCGTGCTCTTAAGTCGTTATGTGCAGGGCATCCGTCATGCTGATACCACATGACCATTCTCCTGTTTAGAGGTACGGTGTCCAAGAGAACAGGAAGATTGTGTCGTATAAATTTGGAGTACTGTCTGCCAATTTGGACGCCATTTACAAAGAAAGGTCCCATAATGGTATCTCCAATAATCCCACAACAAGCATTCACTTTCCACGGACGTTGATGCTCTACCTGACGGAGCCATTTTGGATTGTCTGCGGACCAATAATGCATATTCCTCATATTGACAATTCCTTTGATGGAGAATGATGCCTCGTCGGTAAAGAGAACATCTGCGAAAAAATTTGGATTAGTCAGAAGTTTTTGCTGAGCCCACCGAAAAAAAGGTTACCCTTTTGCTGAAGTCATTTCCATGAAGATCCTGGTGTAAATGAACGTGGTAAGGATGAAATTTATGACGTTGAATAATACGCTTTGCACTTGATTTCGACACACCAACTTCACGTTTAATTTGACGTGTGCTGATGTGAGGATTCACAGGTACGGTAGCGAGCACAGCAACTTCAGCACGTTCATCTGTGCGTGTTCTAGGACGATGTCTAGGTCTTGGATGTAAGCTTCCCGTTTCACGTAGACGAGATGTGAGACGACCAAACATCCGGCGCGAAGGCGATGGCTTGTCGGGGAATCGTCTTCTGTACAGTCGTTCTGCCTGAACAGAATTTCGCCCGCCTACAACACAGGTCTATAAAGTAGGATAGAAAACAGACGTATTAAGGTAATATTCATAATGTTCTCTAACAGTTCTATAAACAAACAAGCAATCTAATAACGTATTTCCCGTCAACGTACATTCTCCATAGATCAGCAGCATTTCGACCATATCTTCATGTGTTTACATAATACAGTATAAGTTCCACAACACAACGTTTATTCACAATGTGTACTACGTCCGTGCCGTCACTAGATTACTCTGATGCACGACTACACTGGCAAGCGGTTTACTGCTCGCCAAAACAACAACAAATGGGATGCTCGGAGGGTGGTGGAGTACAGGAGTTTGCATGGGTCGCAAATCACAAACAAGGCGAAATGGTAAATGTGGCTGTAGTGGGAACTACGTTGGACACGTGTCTAGGTAGCGCTAGGCCCTGGATGAACGAGTGCGCGAAAGGCACAATGGGTCATTTAAGGCATTCGATAAACCTTATTTTGGGTGTTCAGGATAAATAAGACAACCTGACTGGTGTATACCGATCGGTACTGGTTCATATTGTGTACGTAGACACAAAAACGTGCAAGAGGGAAACCATTATGTGCTTATGAGAGTTGATGGAAGCAGACCGTATTATTCGTTTCGGACCTCTTGATAAGTATGGAAGTCCGATTACGCATGTCAATCACATCGCGATTACGGGCAGCATGGGGTTCACGCCTGAGGCTCCGAACGTGCGCTAGCAGCCTATTTCGGGTTTTTCAAGCGTCAACTTCTCGTCGCAATATCTCGGGATGTAATTGGAATATTGCGATGCAATCAACGTCATTGTTTATGTGATTTGTCATGATATGGATTGCTGAAGAAAAAATATAGGGTGTCCCTTAAAAAAAACATAAGTTTATGTTAAAAACACATTTGCTTTCGTTTTAGAATGTTTCCAAATATGTACATTCATGAGCCCCAGCCTTACATTGATACCAGTGAAAGTCGTTTTCCAATAGTTATTATTGTTCCAGAGATATTTTGGGTGGACAAAACAGCTGGGACACGGTTTAAAAAACCTGCAAAGCACAAAATTGCGAAATGCAGCACGTAAATGCAGATAATATGACAAGGGAGAAGTAGTAGGAGGGAGGGCAGGATCTGGGAATGAATAGGAATGCAGAACTGGAAAATAAAAGAGTGAAATGGTAACAAAGTACTACTTACTTCGACATGTGACAGACCGCGGCGGAGTGGCCAAGTGCAAGGAGGTGCTATGCTCCGATGTGTGAGGCCGTTCCCCGTCGGGGTTTCGAATGGATTTTTTGTGCCCTCTTTAGTGTAAGCTAGTTCATAAGTAACTTCCTGGCAGATTAAAATTGTGTGCCGGAACCGGGACTCGAACGTGGGACCTTTGCCTTCGCGGGAAAGCGGGCAATCGCTGCCAGGAAGTTTGATATCAGCGCACACTCCGCTGCAGAGTGAAAGATTCATTCTGGAAACATCCTTTAGGCTGTGGCTAAGCCATGTCTCCTCCATATACTTTCTTCCAGGAGTGCTAGTCTTGCAAGTTTCGCAGGAGAACTTCTGTGAAGTTTGGAAAGTAGGAGGCGAGGTACTGGCAGAAATGAAGTTGTGGGGCGGCACCGTGAGTCGTGTTGGGGTAGCTCAGTGGTAGAGCGCTTGCCCACGAAAGGCAAAGGTCCCAGGTTCGAGTCCCAGTTCCGGCACACAATTTTAATCTACCAGGAAGTTTAATATCAGCGCACACTCCGCTGCAGAGTGAAAGTTTCATTTTAGTTCATAAGTAGTTTGTAAGTTTAGGGACTGATGACCCCGCAGTTAAGTCCCTTAAGCTTAACAAACATTTGAACAATTTAGACATGTCACATGTCACAGTTTGGTTTAGGACCGAGAGAAAATGAACGGATGTTTTACAGGACGAAGGGTGGATTATCGGAGATATACAAGAACACTGCTTCATGAAGAGGACCGATGGACAGTAAAGAAAACAAACATTAAAAGAAACAGTATGGTTTTAACGGAAACCACATACTTTTTAAAACGTCTTGGAGGAATAGACCAGATGGACGACTGAGGTTATAATGTAAGGGAGGTGACAGAGAGAGAGAATGGAGAAGAAATTAACAACGAATAAATGCAAGACAAAATCGTTTGCATTTGCATACTTTGTGAACGTCGGAGAATGTATTAATGGATGTAGGGGAAGAAAGAGGCTCATTTGAAATAACAGAACATGCTTTGGTAGTGCTTATGTAAACCGATCACTCTGTATGTTTGGAGATAGGATATAAATGAAATAAACGTAGAATAATAAACAAACTGTATATTAAAAAAAGAATACTCCAATAAAAAAGGCAACTAAAAAGAATAACTAACTCATATTTTGTTTCTGTTGCCAAGTGACCTTCCACTGGCTCTCACTTAGGAAGAAAAGAAAAAGAAGACGTAACAAAACGTTTTAGGGACTTTAATATTTTTATCCAGAATCCCTCATTATTTTTTACTTCTATCACGCGTCTTGGCACAGACTCTATAAGTCGTCGGACGTAACACCCTGTAAAAGCAACTTCCTCTCATGCTTCCAGAACGCAGTCCCAAAGAGCGTCCGGTGTAGTTGGCTGGTTTTGTGCCCAGTTCTCTGTTAACGTCCTGGCGACCTCAGCCCACATATTTTCCATGGCCTTCCTGTCAGCCGCCCGCGGTGGCCAGTCCATGGCGTTGACTCTAATCGTGGAGAGCCGCTGCTGGACGAATGCAGACTTTTTTTTTTTTTTTTTTTTTTTTTTTTTTTTTTTTCCTGCGTAGTTCTGTTCATTGCGGTCGCTGATCTTGATTGTTCGTTGTTGTCCTATTTGTTCTTGGCTCAGCTTTTTTATTACAGCGGGCGTTTAGCCCCCAGGCCGGGCGCGCTGAGCCACGGCGCCCGGCAGTTGTGAACAGGAGAATAGTCCTCTTGCAGCATGAAGGCCACTTCTCCATACAGCATTCGCACTGACGGAAGGATAACGTTTTCCAGTATGTGGACGTACTGCACACTGTCGAGGATGCCTTGTACCCTATGAAGGAATACTACTCCTCGTGCTGCAGCTGGATATGCGACCACTTCTTCTCTTCTTTGTTGTTACATATTCTCGTCGATGGCGAGTCTCTCGAGGCTTGTAAACGACCCTTTGACCTTCGTTACTGGCGGAAAACACTTTTTCACCAGTGAAAATAAAGGTTTCCAACGACGCCCTGAGATGGAGCTCTGAAAATGCCAGCCGGTATGTAATATTTTCTTCGCTGAGTTCTTGTTTCACAGCGGACCGTCGTGCGTGTAGCCCCGCGTCCTTCAGCCTTCGGCGAATCGTGTCACTGGAGCCGCATCTGCTTCGCGTTCAAGAACGGATTCTGTCTGCTCGTATACACTAGCTCGCGATGCTCCTGCTGCGAGATTACTCTCTTCCTGCCTGAGCCAGGAGCTCTCTCGGTGGTGCCTCTGTCAGGGTAGTTCCTCACCATCTCGCTGCAGTGGTATATGAGACGCCAGACCTTCTGCCAGATTCTCTGATGGAGCTGTGTCGAACTGACCTCTCCCAGTGGGCCATTGCCACAGACCGCCTGACGCCAACTTCCGCTTGTCGCTCTGATATACCAGGAGAAGAGGTAAACACGTTTACGTCAACATGAGCGTCAGAGGCAGAGCGGCGCGCGCGACCTGTTGGCCCCTCACAGCACTAGCATTGCCTAGCATTCAGCGCCAGGCTGTTTCTAGCCTGCCAGCCCGTTATCCATCCTGCCCGGCTGCCCCGTAGTTCGCGAGACATGGCGAATGCAGCTCCAGGCTGAAAATCCACGTTCACCCCTTAAAGAAACAAAAGTCACACCTAACCTACCCAAATATGTAAACTAAGACAACTAGAGCTGTTTCTCTATAACCTGAGCTGTCACATAATCCTTTGACGTTTCATTCAAATATTCAATGAAGTTAAAGAATATAAAGATGATGTAGCTACCGCATAATATTTCACATAGCTAACAATGATACGATGCAGGAAACTATTCTCTCCTGTAAGTACTCTGCGATCTAGAGTTAAGAAACTACGTATTGAACCTAGATAACTAAGCTAGTTGTAAGACTAAACAGTTTTCGTGGCAGCATCACAAACTGTATATACGTAGAATATCATTGTGCACTTATAAAGTGACTCTGAAACAATAATTACCTTATGCTGATACCCTTCATATACACGATTGTTCTGTTATTCACAGTTCAGTGATCTGTAAAGGGTTTATAAAGTCGCTTCAATTTCTCGACTGTTCCATGTTTATACGAAGCTCGAAAAAAGTGCCAAAAAGCATATGTGCGATTTCTACTTACTCTCAACTTTACAGTTGCAATAACATACTTTGTACGGCAGTAGGAAAAAAGCTCTTTGCATTGGAAGGAGAAGGTTGGTGAAATTGTCATGGAAAAATCGGAGAGCAGTGAAAGTGTTTTTGTTTTAAATTTGCGTCGGCACCTTATCCCCCTTCCAGCTCCTCACCACCCCCTCCAACTGCGGAAAAAACAACTGGAAAACAACCGAGACCTTCTTTCCCCTAATTCACTATTTTACACAATCTGATATATTCTTTCTACTTTTTCGACGTCCTCCCTCTAGCCTGTCAGGTAATAATCGGACACTACTCAGCAATACTGCAAAAGAGGTGAAACAATTGTAGGGTTGACAGTCTCGTTAGGAGACGTTTAAATCTTGTGGTGGTTGTGTCAATAACAGACCGTTTGTTTCACCTTCGAAAAAAATACGTGTTATTCCCAGTTAAAGTTGTTTTTAATTGCACCCCTAGGAATTTCGTTATATGTATAACCTTCAAATTTTTTTTTTTTGCTTATCGATGTGTAGAATGCTGACGAAACTCTTTTAGCAATCATGTGCAGAGCCAAATGCATATTGATGTTTAAGATCAATTGTTACAATTTGCGTCGTGAAGATACAAATTCAAAATCATTTCGCAATTGACTGTGCGTTTCTGAGAAGTTTAGTCACCAGCATTAACTGCCTCAAATCTAAGAGCAATGTTATACATCTACATGGAATACTCTGCAAATCACATTTAAGTGCCTGACAGAGGGTTCATCGAACCACCTTTATACTATTTATCTCCCATTCCACTCTCGAATAGTGCGCGGAAATAAAGAACATCTGAATCTCTCCGTCCGATCTATGATTTCACGTATTTTATTCTGATGATCTTTTCTACCTATGTATGTGGGAGTCAATAATATATTTTCCCATTCGGAGGAGAATGTTGGTGATTGGAGTTTCGTAAGTAGACCATGCCGAAGCGATACTCGTCGTTGTTGTAATGATTCCAATCCCAGGTCCTGTATCATTTCCGAGACGCTGTCTCCCCTGTATCGTGTCATACAAACCGGGCTGCCCTTCTTTGGACTCTTTCGATGTACTCCGTCAAACACACCTGAAAAGGATCCCACACTAGGCAGCAATACTCCAAATGAGGACGGACAAGCGCAGTGTATGCAGTCTCTTTATTAGTTCTGTTGCATCTTTTAAGCGTTCTGCCGATAAAACGCAGTCTCTGGTTCGCCTTTCTTACATTAACTACGTGTTCTTTCCAGTGTGATTGGCCATTAAATATTTCGAATATATTCGAAATAGGAGAAGTCTACTTCACTTCTGGAAGAATTACACTCGCCACGTCCTTTTCACTTGTCGACTTCTCGTCAGTTAATGGAAACTATTACCTTGGAGACAGGACATCACGATCCCAGTAGCACAACTCTGACTATACTCCTTAGGAAAGCGATATGGTTCGAAGTTCTTATGACTGAAGATACCAAAAGTCGTTTTGGCACTCTATAAATACTGAATTAGTTTGAGAGTACTCAGTACATCATACAAATATAGTATCGCCAAAGTCTCACAAAAGATTTCGAAATCCCTGCTGGTTTGATATTAGTTAATACGTGATTATTTCTAGATATTTCAAACGTTGGGAAAAGTATTTGTTCAAACGTCCTTCTACAGTCGATATCAATACAATAGGTCTGTAACTCAGTGGATTACTTTTATTTTCTTTCTTATGTAACTCTCGAGCAAAATGAGAGCATAGTTAAATAAGCATATAGAACATGCCATTAAAAATCACCAAGGAGCATGCTGAAACGTAGTATACTGTCATACTCAATGCTACATAATTCTACATACTGTATATAATTTTTTGGTTGTACTCCAATGGACCAAACACCTGTCATTAGTCCCTACCTATCCTTACATACTAATTTGATTAATTTATGCTAAGGACGACACACACACACACACACACACACAAACTACACATGCCCGAGGAAGGAGTCGAACCTCGGCGAGAGCAGTTGCAACTCCGCGACAAGACGCCTCAGACCGCGCGGCCAAGAAATTACTGTTACGTAGGGAGATACCGACGAACTATTTTACTTCTCGTATGAAGTGTTCTGCACTCCTTTTTGACGAAAACAAACTACCACATACGAAAAATCGGCAGTTGGCCGGCCTGATGTTAACTTGTAACGGCTGCCGGCCGCGGTGGCCGAGGAGACTGAGGCGCTCCAGTCACGGTCTGCACGGCCACTACGGTCGGGGGTTCGAATCCCCACTCGGGCATGGATATTTGTGCCGTCCTAGTTCGTAAGTAGTTCATAAGTAGTTTGTAAGTTTAGGGACTGATAACCACGTAGTTAAGTCCCATAAATTATACAAACATTTGAACATTTGTAACGGCTAAGATATGGTTTGATTCCTGCTGCCGCGGTGGAGTGGCCGAGCGCATTGATACGCTATGCTACGATGCGCGAAGCCGTTCCCCGTTGGGGGTTCGAATCGCCCTCCGGCATGGATTTGTGACGTCTTTAGTATAAGCTAGTTCATAAGTAATTTGTAAGGTTAGGGACTGACGACCCCGCAGTTAAGTCCCCTCCAGGTCTCTATGAACGGCGCGATCGTAATAAATAGTAAACGAGAGTTGTTACCTTGTCGTCTGACGTCAACGCTGACGATAGGCGCGGAGTTGGAGTCCCAGGCAGCACAAAGTTATTTATTGCGCTACTTCAAAATGTTTGTAAATTTATCGGATTCAACGGCTTGCTTATTAGTCCGTTGCCTACAAACTACTTAAACTAAGGTAAACTAACCTAAGGACAACACAAACACCCATTCCCGACGGTGAACGGCGCTCCAGTGCGCACGGCTAATCCGCCGCGGCTTGCGCTACTTCTAGCCGAACTTGTGCACATCCCACTAACGGTGAGAAAACAGTAACTATTTCATCTCTTTGCGTATATAATAATAAATAGCGAATAGAGCGGGGTTTGAGTCATTGCCGGAAAATAAGACAATTGCATTGTCGTTTCAAGTTGAAATATAGCGCTATTTGTGACGTTTATTTAATATCTGACGTGTGAGCGTGCTTAGTTAACGGTTCATATAGGGACTGCGGTCTGTGTCTTATTGTAATGAAGTTGAATTTACATTGCTGTCTCGTCTCTCATCACTTGTATTCTAATATTTGTTGTATGCCGGGATTGAATTACATGTGGACTGACTGACATAAGGAGCAATGTTCAAAATGTTCAAATGTTTGTTAAGCTTATGGGACTTAACTACCGGGTCATCAGTCCCTAAACTTACAAACTACTTATCAACTACCTTATACTAAGGACGGCACAAATATCCATGCCCGAGGGGGGATTCTAACCCCCGACCGTAGTGGCCGTGCAGACCGTGATTGGAGCGCCTCAGTCTCCTCGGCCACCGCGGCCGGCAGGAGCAATGTTCTCTACTGCTTCTTATGGTACCCATTGTGTATAGCCCAACGACTGTACTCAAATCAAATATTCAAATGTCTGTAAATCTATCGGACCAAACTGCGTGGTCATCAGTCCGTAGCTTACAAACTACTTAAACCTAGGTAAACTAACCTAAGGAAAACACACACACCCATGCCCCAGGGAGGACTCGAACCTCCACGGCGAGCAACCGCGCGCTCCGCAGCGAGACGCTTTAGACCGATCGGCTACTCCACCGCGGCACACAGCTACGTTAGTTGTGTTGCATTTAGCAGTGATCCACTGTTTTTGCTGTCAAGTGTACGTCCTTTGGGGCTATATAGTGTTGGAGCAGTAAACTGTAGAAGAAAAACTTCTGGAAAGACGACAACATATATTTTGATCCCATGACGGCGGATGCCTCATAGGAGAGAGTAAATGTACTGATAATGATTTCAACGTCGTCCACCAACTGATAACGTAATTGACATCGCTGCCAGACCGTCATCAGTATGTTTCCTTTCATAGGGAATGTTCACAGTCGTAAGGCTTATTGTGATCTTAACATGTAAAGCAAACAGGCGCTATACCACGGACACGTGGTTCCTACAGGCAACTCAACGTGTTTGATGGGGGTCAAATTCTGGCCTTCAGAGTGGCGGGATGGTCATTTCGGATAAATCCACTCGAATTGGACGTGCTGTGTCATTTGAGCAACGATGCTGGTGGCAATGGTCATGTGAACTTTCGGGCACGTGTAAACGAGCTCCTGAAAGTCCACACAGCCAAGATCGTCGTAAGGGCAGCAGTGCCAACAAGAACTGTTTAGCAATTAGTTATTAGCAGTGGGACTACGGGCACGCATACCTGTAGCTCAGGGGTAGGCAACCACAAAGGCGTCGTGACCCATTATGTGATACAGAGGAAGACTGCACTGTAGTTCCTTCTCTAGATTGTCGCACAGATGTCAAAATGGCAGATATTGAAATAAATGTCAGAGCAATAGAAAAACAATTAAAATCGCTTAAAAGAAAAAAAGGTCTCGGGACCTGACGGAATGCCAGTTCTAATTTACACAGAGTACCTGAAGGAACTTGCCCCCCCCCCCCACCCTCCCTTCTTGCTGCGATGTACCGTAGGTATCTAGAAGAGCGTAGCGATCCAAAAGATTGGAAAATGACGAAGGACATCCCCGTTTTCAAGAAGGGACGTCGAACACATTTGCAGAACTCTAGGCCTATATCTCTAAAGTCAGTCAGTTGTAGAATTTTCGAACACGTGTTATGTTCGAGTATATTACTTTTATAGAGACTATGGGTTTCGAAAAATGCGATCGTGTGAATCCCAGTTCGCGCTATTCGTCCACGAGATTCAAAAGGCATGAGTTCCCAAGTGGACACCGTGTTTCTTCACAAAGTAAGAGCATGTGGACAATCAGACCAATTGTGTGATTGGATTGACGAGTTCCTAGACAATAAAACGCGGTATGACATTCTCAATGAAGAGAAGTCTTCCGAAGTATGATGTCAGGTGGGCCAAAGGGGAGTGTCGTGGGATTGTTGTTGTTCACAATATACATAAATGAACTTGTGGATAACATCGGAAGTTCACTGAGGCTTTTTGCGGATGATGCTGTAGTATATTGAAAGGTTGTAACAACGGAAAATTGTACTGAAATGCAGGATCTGCAACGAGGTGACGCATGTGCAGGGAATGGCAACTGAATCTCTATGTAGACAAGTGTAATGTGCTACGAATACATAGAAAGAAAGATCAGTTATCATGTAGCTACATTATAGCACATCAGCAACTGGAAGTAGTTGATTCCAAAAATTATCAGGGAGTAGGCATTAGGAGTGATTTAAAATGGAACGACCATATTAAATTAATCGTCGCTGAAGCAGATGCCAGACTTAGATTCATTGGAAGAATCCTAAGGAAATGCAGTCCGAAAGCAAAGGAAGTAGGTTACAGTACACCAGTTTGCCCACAGCTTGAATACTGCTCAGATTAGCTAGATCGAGAGAGAGAGAGAGAGAGAGTATTTCGCCAAGTTGAAGGTACGAAATACTTTTTACTCTTGACTTACATTTTCAGCTTTGTTAAAGTTATGCATCAGTTACTTCCTGTAATTGTTATTTTTTGCAGGTTCACTATAACATTGCGGTTTCTGGCGATAGGAGAATCTCTCGAAAGCCTGGCCTCTGCACAAAGAATTTCTGTTCCGAATCTTACAAATATTGCTGTTGAAGTCTGCACAGCAATTTCAATTTCCGATCCATAATGGGACCTCAGACAACTAAATTTTGCTTTGCTTTTAGCATCACACTTTCGAGATTATGTGTAACTGACTATCTGACATGCTAAAAATCATAGTATTTAAAAAATATGAAGTTAATCAAAAAGACGTATTCAAAATTCATTCAAATCTACACTTTTCTGTTATTTTCTTCATAAATGTCATTGTACCTTCTTAAAATACAGAGGGTTTTCTGCGGCGATCCTGTATGCCTCAATCGAAAGCGCAATTCCTGCTCTGTTCCACTCCACTGATGCAAGACGTATCACCCTAACAAAGCAAGCAATTTCGGTAAGGACGCAGCTATTTCCGCAGATAAATATGAAAACCACACAACGAATTCACTTCTGCGCATGCGCACCCACTTTGCTACTAGCAAATTTAGAACCTGTCCTAAAGCGTATTAGCTAGTACGAAACGCCGTCTGCGCTCACGAAATACTAGTAGTTCCGCATTTACGTCGCTAGATGGCGCGCAGCATGATCTGTTCATTACTAGCGCGATCATCGTAAACTGGGCTTAAGGAAGGCAGAGCCGAGGGGTAGCGAGGCTACGGCTGGTATTTACCTGTAGAGCAGGAGGCCGACAGCAGATAGTAAGCGGACACTACTTCCGCAGGGAGCCGTGCGTCTGGCTGACGCCTGAGCGGATAAAGCTGATGGGTGCGCCGTGATCTCCGTCTGTTATTGCGAGATTCGTCGTACGTTTATTTCCATCGGCAATGTTTGTCTGGCACGACAGGACATTGGAGCCAATGTATGACCACAGAGTAACATATACAGAGGAGAAGCCCCCCTAAACCAATGTCCTACGCTCCCCTCGTAGTTCCGTAAGATGCTAGCAGGTGTCAGGCGGTTCCCTGGCTTAGTACCGGTAGATCACACTAGAGGGTGCCTCTCGCACGTCAGAGGGTGGCGTGGAGGGGAGGCTGAGGGGAGAGCTCGTGCCACCTGCCACGAGGTCACGGATGTGTCCGGCTTGCTGGCGTTTGAGGGGAGGTGGTGGTGGGGACAGCCGCTACCTGCCGCCTGCTCTGGCCAGTTTAAAGGGCTGCTTCTGACCGCAGCGCCATCATGGGACATCTTACAGAACTGCTGGAAACCCTCCTTCCCTGCATCCCTGAGCGTAGGACCGGGCCCTTACGGAGGTTTCCCGTCTGTATATATTTGTCTGTGGTATGACAAACTCGGTTACTACACGTGTCCTCCGAATGTGTTTTTAGAGAAACAACCAGTGCGGTTTCCAACGGTATGTCGAATCGTTTTATGGCCTTCGTTGAAAAGTAGGAGGTAGCGGCAATGGACGAAGTAATTCACTGCAAGCGAAATGGGAGGTCTATGCCAGCATCTGGAGCCACAGGGAGCAGGCGCCTAGTATCTCGTAAGTAGAGAAATTTCCTGTGGGTGTTTTCCTTCCTCTTTTCTTTTGAAGTGCAAGCCAACTTGAAAGTCTTCGACCACCAAGGTGAGGGGTCATTGACATTAGCTGGGGAAGTTCCGTCTTAGGGGCGGGGCTTGCGCTGGCGACGGTAGAAAGCCCTGCGATTGACGGCGTAAATATGGTATAACAGCTGGGTCAGTTTTTCATGACACCACGCAAGTTGATTGGGTAGGCCATTTAGAGCTGCGTGAGTGGTTTTTTAAAGTTATGGAGGCGTGACTTCCAGCAGCAGCGCTCTGCAAGATAGTGTTTGGGTGTCTTGTGTGGGGAGTCAGTCGAGAGAGACCGGAGGGAAAAGTCAGGCTTCAGAACATGAGGAGGGACTCTGCTCCAGACTGATTTGCGGTCAGACGCAGAAAGCCTCTCCGGCGTCCGTCAGCACTGCGAAAGTGTTAGAAGTTTTTATCGGCGCCACTGTCGGAGTATCTTAATGATAGCGGACGCGAGTTGTTTTGATATATATTTCTTGTCATAGTGACTTGGAGAGTGTCGGTAATCGCAAAGTATACTTAGCAATTATCTTAGAATTTCCGATTCATTGGTGATAGGAAATTGAACAGCTATTACTAGCTGCATGTTGCGCTAGGGACTAGTTGTTATCCCATCTGGGGTCTACTGAATTGTACTCGAGTATATACGCTGGAGTGCGTTCTGATAATTTACACCTAGCTGGTTATTGGAGGAATTGCCCAACACTGTCAGTCTAAAGAGACTACAGAAGCTGTGATAAAGATTTGATCTGCTTTACAGACCATAGTTCTTTGCAATTTTCGAGGCACACATTTTCAGCTTGTCAGCAGATCACTGCCAAACCGAGTGCTGCACTTCCAGACGTGCCGAAAGCCCGTCAACTTAGGTAATGTGTTACTCGTTCATTGCTAACCACAGAAAAAATTATGTTGAAGCGAATGTGCTTATAAACAGGTAGGAATTCTCCGCAGCTGCTCACAGTTGTTATTAAGTGTGAAAATTCCATTTGTGGGCTGCTTATGATTGTTAATGTCAGGGACTTTACCAGTCACTCAGTCATATTATTATTATCTTGTTTGTGAAAATAATCCCACCTCTCTTAGGATGTTAAAGAATATTTGTATAGTTTGTTTTCTGAGTAATCAATATTGTTATTCAGTTAGGATGAAAATGGGTTCTAAATTAAATGATAAAAGAATAGATTCTGTCTCGACTACATCATTTAGTAGTTTCCTGTCTCACAAAATCTTTTTGGAGGGGTTCAAAATGTTCAAATGTTTGTATAGATTATGGGACTTAACTACGGGGTCATCAGTCCCTAAACTTACAAACTACTCACGAACTAGCTTATCCTAAGGACGGCACAAATATCCATGCCCGAGGGGGGATTCGAACCTCCGACCGTAGTGGTCCTGCAGACTGGGGGGGTTCAATATATATATATATAAAATCTTTTTTCAAATAAATTTGAAAGACGACCGTCTGTCGTCTTCCATATATTCATGTAAAATTGTAATTTATTTGATATCACTAGATTAGCAGTTTGATAAAACTAGAACCCCCCTCTTTTCAAGGCATGAGGAATAGCCTTTTTATTTAAAATATGTGTTTCTGAAATATTAGTTAATATTGCCGCGAGAGAGGACGAACGCCGACTGCCGGCGTGGCACAAGGGATAGCGTCACGGTCTGCGGTGCAGAAGGTCGCCGGTTCACTCCCGCCCATCGGCAAAAAATTTATTTCCTTGTAATTAACAATTCCAGAGGGTTCTACATCTTTCTTATGTTCACTTGTAAATTTTACTTGTTTCTTATGTTAGCTGTTCTTCTAATTTCTGGTAAATTCTGTCTGTGTATAAATAGCAGAGCACTCTGCCTGAGAGGCAGTCTGTGCTGCGTGTATGTTGAGTTCGTAATAAACGTGCTTTCAGTATAAGTGCAGTGTTTAGTTGTCTTCGAAGTCAATCCTGCTTCCATTGCAACGCGACAATATTGCTAGGACTTTGTTATTTTAATAATTTGTTATTGTTCATGTGAGAATGTGTACTTGTTTTACTTTTAAGTGGATGTGCTAGGACCTAATGGCTGTCTGAATGTGGGTGGTAATAGCTCGCATTGCATGATTGTCTCTGGTTCAGAGTGATAGTCATTACCAAACCCTGCTGCTGATGTGACCAAAGAGGTTTCTACACCCTTTGGTTACAGGCTAGTCCACGAGCCCTCTCCAGGGCGAGGCTCACGTCCCCACCACCGCTGTGTCTTGGGTTTCCCAATTTCTGGTAACTTTCCCGCCTCATGGCTGCTCGGTCTTCACTTTGTGCTGGGATCGTGGTGAGGTAACGTTGGTTCTGCTATGTGTCTGTGGAGATGGTAGCGTCTCGTTGTCTAGCATGTTTAACTTAGGCGATTGAACTTAAATTCATTTTTCGGAATATTTTTTCTACTCGTGCGCGGAAATGTGTTCTAGCTTTTCAATACAGTGATTTCCAACAGATAAACGCGGTGTATGTGATACTAGTTGCAATTTGATAACAACCTGGTATATTAAACCTTTTGTGATTATGTGGCGGTGTACGAACTCTGTGTAAATTCATAAAATGTAGGCTTTCACGGACGGCGTCTTCATTAATTAAAACTTCCAGGCTAAGTTGCCGTGGTCCATCAATAAAACTTCTTACTCCCAACGTTTTGTTGCCTACTGAGTCGACTCACCCTTGAAGATGTTGCCCGCAGTAGGCAACGAAACGTCGGGAGTAAGAAGTTTTATTGATGGACCACGGCAACTTAGCCCTCTGTGTAAATTCTTTCTAGCTTTGTGGGGCCCAATTTGTCACTGACGATATGTTCATTTTTGTACAGTGCATTTAAAAACCTTTCTCATCGTTTCCTTCCGTGACTGACATGTGTTCCACGTGGTTAGTTCTTAGAACAAAGCCTTCAGCTTCCACTACTGTTTGTTCCATGCCAATCAGGCAAGTAAGTATGCGTGTATCCTGATTTCTACTAAAATTTCGCGACCTTATCTCCCGGCCTATTTTAATTTTGCTTTTTCTTCTCCGAACTTGTAGTATGCACTCAGTCTTTGTCAGTAATTCTTTCCGAGCCTTGTACTACCTCCTTCAATAGCTTGCTTATGAAATTCTATGTATTTATTTGGGTTTCATGCTGTAGTTTTTATTTTATTTTTCCGACTTTATAATTATTTCACTTTTCCGGGTTTTGGGACTGGATTTCTTCCGTCTCTGTGAACGCTCCCAATCGCATGTTGCTGCATTTCAGTAGCTTCCTTATGAAAAATCTACGCAGTTCCAGGGGTTGCATGCCGTAGTTAATTTTCCTTACTTTTCGGGAATTGAATTTATACATTTTTATCGGTTTTCGGAACCACGTGGGTCCGAACTCCGACTTCAGGGGCTTTCAGTTAGTCACCTAAATTCACGCCACTTCTCTTAAACCAGTGCCTAGATAGTTTACTCTCAGATTGCAACCTAAGAGCCTGCCGTGATTTTGTGTAATGAATCCTATTTTTAACCACTTCACCTTCAGTGGAGTGCGATCATATAACGTAGCCGTGTGTCGCCGTTAGCGTGTTTGCTCGCGCTCCAATTCAGATGTAGTTTAACTTGGCTATACACGCGCACCATCTCAAAACAGGCACGACAGACCAGAGCCAGCTTCAAAGTGTTTTGTATATTGTGCTTAGTGCTATCTCCGACTTGCTGAATTTCGCCTACGATAGCGGCGCCTGCTTCCGCCTCGTCTCAGCACGCTGATTTTTGTGAGTTTCGCTGTTGCATTGCGTGTGTTTGAGCGAGTGAGTGTTGTTTGTAAATCCTTCCCCCCCCCCCCCTTCCCCAGTAGCATTAAGTTCTGTGCGGTTTATGTTAAATTCAATGCTGAGCATCGTCTGTATTAGCTCATGTAAGGATATGCACTTTTATTGTATTAACAAAATTGGTTTTCCATTTTGTTTGTGTTCTTCCTGAATAGACAAGTTATGGTCAGTATAATTTTGATTTGCCTATAAATTGTAGTTTTCGAGAACCTTCCCCCTTTTATTTAACATTGTTTTTCCCCAGTGCTGAGAACTAGCTCTATGTTTAAGTTCCGTTGCGCCATAAATGTTTTTCTTTAGCCACCTTTATGAAATAACTTTAATTGTGGTAGTTGGTTTATTAATGCCTGTGTGTAATTTCGTGTGAGCTGCTGAATCGTTAACTTCCTGTTATGACAGTAATTTGAACCAAGTCAGTTCTCAATGTGGTCCAGGGAAAAAGGTTTTGCAGCAGGGAGTAAACAATAGTTCACATGGACCTTTTTGCTAATTTTACTGCTAAAATTAATCTTTTTTTATGACAGTAAACTCTTATCTGGGTACCTCCTACCAGAATTAAGCTTTTATTTCGTACAGTGGTCCACTTTTACACTGAACACATCTGTTACCCGTGTGTCATCTACTCTTAATGCTAAGTGCTCCTCTTCGTATCCGGTTCTACCAGTTTGCTCCTTTACTATAACCCATATTGTCTTTATTTGGTTGTCTGATAAATTCTATTCTGATAATGCATTTGCTTTGATGTTAGTATTACTGTCTTCAATATCTTGCAGTATGTTTTGTAATGATATAAAGCATTTACATCTGAACTGTTTCTAATTGATAGGTATAGTTTCCTTTTTGTCAGTAATGGGGAAACAGTGTTGTATAAAATCACAAAAAATTGCACATGTATAGGTTATACATTATGTATATCAAATTATTAGATACATACAAAAGCGTGTAAAACAATACAAAGTTAGCTAAAGATGTCAAAGTGTTCGCTCAAGAACTTTTAGAGATTAAGGCTTTTGCAGCACAAATGAAAATTTCTATTTTTATAACTTTCCCATTTATATTACACATACATCAGATGGATTTTCAGTGGAAACTAAAACATATGAGAAATGGAATGGAATATTTTGTCATAATTTCAATGCAATATTTGAAGAGCGTTTGGAGAATTGAGATTTCGGACAAACGAACGCTTACGTATTTACGTAGAACATGTTGATATTCCTAAACGCAACTCTCTTAAAGTTCTAGACAGAATGCGTTGAAATTTTGGCATAACGTTGCACTAGAATACGTGTTTTTTTAATGGGTGTCATATGTTGATTTCGGGTAAGATGGTACAATTGTGATCATTTCGTACAAATGTTATTGTGATTGGAAATATATTGGAGGGAAAAAAATTGACTACGGCATTTGTTCGTAGATGTTTAATGAATATATCACACAGATATTACACAACTGCAAATGTTGGTACAAACACAAAAAAGGTTACAGAATTAAGAAGCATCGATCGAAAATGTACCACACAAGGTATAATTGTGATCACTTCCTGGTAAAATTTTGATCACTAGAATCTTCCACACGAAAAGCACTTTTTCCTTGGACAGCAAACATTGCAGTTTTGGCATCGAATCCAGTCAACCTTCACTAGAAAATTTATAAGAGCGTGTTAGACTAAGTAGCTTCACTTACCTCTCAACAGGAAAAAATTTATATCTCTATAGCACAAAATGGCGTATTATTGGAAAAGACAGCAGGAACTGTAGAAACCTGCTTCACTACAACGCCACACAAAGGTAAGTGCTGACAGATTATTTTGATCGGAAGTGTATTTAAATCGAATTTGTACCACCTTACCCTACGAGGTGCATTCAATTTCTATGGCATCCGATTTTTTTTTTTTCTACGGACTGGAAAGAGATAGAAACATGCGCATTGTTTTAAAATGAGTCCGCTTTGATTGTCAATACGTCCCAGAGATGGCAGCATCGTACAACAGATGGAATTTTACCGCCAGCGACGAGAATGAGAACTGCTTTAGATACTTAAAATGGCGAAGTTTTCCTTACTTGAACAGCGTGCAATCATTCGTTTTTGAATTTGCGTGGTGTGACACCAATTGGAATTCATCGACAGTTGAAGAAGATATGTTGTGATGGAGTTATGGATGTGTCGAAAGTGCGTTCCTGGATGCAACAGTTTAATGAAGGCAGAACATCGTGTCACAACAAACTGAAACAACCTCGGGCTCGCCAGTCAGCTCAATGGAAGCACACAGATTCACCGCCACCAAAAAATTTCGGGTAACCGCCAGTGCTGAAAAAATGATGGTGTCCATGTTCAGGTAAGCGAGGGCGTAGTCCTTACCCATTGCGTTCCAAAGAGCACTACGGTAACAGGTGCATCCAACGAAAATGTTTTGAAGGACAAATTCCTTCCTGCACTGCAACAAAAACGTCCGGGAAGGGCTGAGCGTGTTCTGTTTCACCGAGACAACGCACCCGCACATCGAGCTAACGTTACGCAACAGTTTCTTCGTGATAACAACTTTGAAGTGATTCCTCATGCTCCCTACTCACCTGACCTGTCTCATAGTGACTTTTGGCTTTTTCCATCAATGAAAGACACTCTCCGTGGCCGCACATTCACCAGCCATGCTGCTGTTGCCTCAGCGATTTTCCAGTGGTCAAAACAGACTCCTAAAGAAGCCTTCGCCGCTGCCGTGGAATCATGGCGTCAGCGTTGTGAAAAATATGTACGTCTGCAGGACGATTACGTCGAGAAGTAACGCCAGTTTCATCGATTTCGGGTGAGTAGTTAATTAGAAAAAAAAATCGGAGGCCTTAGAACTTGAATGCACCTCATATATGAGCACTGAAACACCTAAGTCGAAAAAAAGGCCTTTGGAGTAGATGACATTCCCTCAGAGATACTGAAGTCTCTGGGAGGGCCAGCCATGACAAAACTGTTTCACCTGGTGTGTAAGATGTATGAGACAGGCGAAGTACCTTCAGACTTTAAGAAAAATGTTATAATCCCCATTCCAAACAAAGCAGGCGCAGACAGATGTGAAAACTACAGAACCATCAGTTTAATAAGTCATGGTTGCAAAATATTAAGACGAATTATTTACAAAAGGATGGAAAAGCTGGTAGAAGCCGACCTCAGGGAAGATCAGTTTGGGATCAGGAGAAATGTAGGAACACGGGAGGCAATACTCACTTTACGGCTTATCCTAGAAGATAGATTAAGGAAAGGCAAACCTACATTTCTAGCTTTTGTAAATTTGGAGAAGGCTTTTGACAATGTTGATTGGAGTAAACTCAAGTTCTGAAGCAAGCAGGAGTAAAATATACGGAGCGTAAGGTTATTTACAACTTGTACAAAAACCAGGCAGCGGTTGTCAGAGTTGAAGGGCATGAAAGGGATGCAGTGGTTGGGAAGGGAGTAAGACAAGGGTGTAGCCTTTCTCCAATGGTATTCAATTTGTACATTGAGCAAGCTATAAAGTAAAGCAAGGGGAAATTTGCAGAAGGAATTAATGTTCAGGGTGAAGAATAAAAACGTTGCTTTTTGCTGACGACATAGTAATTCAGCCAGAGACAGCAAAAGACCTGGAAGAGCAGCTGAACGGGATGGGCAGTGTGCTGAAAGGTGCATATAAGATGAACATTAACAAGAGTAAAACAAGGGTAATGGAGTGCAGTCTAAGAAAATCAAGTGATGCTGAAGGAATTAGATTAGGTAACGAAACAATAAAGGAGGTAGATGAGTTTTGTTACTTGGGCAGTAAAATAACAAATGATGATCGCAGTACAGAGGATATAAAATTCAGAATGGCAATGGATGGAACAGCGTTCTTGAAAAAGAGAAATTTGTTAACATCGAATATTAATTTAAGCGTAAGGAAGTTCTTTCTGAAGACATTTGTGTGGAGTGTTGCCTTGTATGGGAGTGAAACATGGACGATAAACAGTGCGGACAGGAAGAGGGTTGAGGCTTTTGAAATGTTGTGCTACAGAAAATGCTGAAGATAAGGTGGGTGGAATGCGTAACTAATAAGGAGGTACTGAACATACCTTGACTAAAAGAAGGGATCCATTGGTAGGACACATTCTTAGACATCAAGGAATTGCTAAGTTGGCATTGGAGGGAAGTGTTTGGGGTAAAAACCACAGAGGAAGACCAAGAGATGGATACAGTAAGCAGATTCAGACAGATGTAGGTTGCCGTTCTTCTGTGGAGTTGAAGAGGCTTGCTCAGGATAGGGTATTGTAGAGAGCTGCATCAAACCAGTCTCCGGACTGAAGACCTCAACAACAACAAACGTATATAAATTACATAATGGGGAAACTTTGATACAAAACCTGGAGCATCTGACACATACAATAGGAGCTTACAATTCTTCATCTATTAGAATCACCATTGTGTCAAAATTTGAAGACAATCCGTGAAGAACTTTCGTAGATTTATGGTTTTGCATGAAGTTACATCTGCATTTACATTAATACAGATTTATTATGTATTTACGAGTACTTTTTTAATCGGAAGCGCTACCTTTGAAACACGAAGAAAAGCGTATAGACAGGCAATGCACATATTATCTTCGCCAATTAGTACAGCCGGTCTGTGAAGCTTTATCTCCCTGTCACAAGTGCAAAAGGGGAAACACGTGCAGTAATCTGTCTGGAGCGGACCAGTGATGAAAGGAAAGGAAGCGCTCTCCTCGTGTGGCGCAACGATATAAAGTACAAGAGGTGTCAGTTGACGCCGAGGGCAGATGACAAAAAGGAGACCCCGCGCGACGAGAAACATCGTTGCAGCAGAGCGTCGGAAGAGCCAGAGTAAGCGATAGAAAAGCCACGTGTTCCCCCTGGGCGGCTTGTCTCGCGGAGGGACTTCCGCCTCAGCACAGCTGCAGATTAGCGCCAGCGCCACACAACGCGGAAAGTCGCAACAAGAACCGTGTTCCCTGGAGCCTTCTCGTAAGGCGCAAGTCCGCTTGTCGCCCGCTGTTGTCATGATTAATTATCACTAGACTTAGGAGTTTACCTAAGAACCTAATTCGTACATTAAATGATAAAGGCAATAAAAGTTGTAAATACACGAATTACGCCAATTATGATCGAAAAGCTACTGTAAGTATATATATGAGGGTAAGTTAATCATTATCCGCAAAGTAGTTATCAAATTTTATTGTAATAAAATCATTTTTAGACATAGTCTCCTTGCTTTTCAATGCACTTCGTCCATTGCTCTACAAGCGTCCTTGTGCCCTCATAAAAGGTTTTCGGTTGAGCTGCGAGCCAGGAAAGCACCGCTTCCTTCACTGCTTCGTCTGAGTCAAATCGACGGCCTCTTAATGCCTGTTTGAGTGGACCAAACAAGTGATAGAAGGGCAAGATCGGGAGTATATGGAGGATGATCCAGTACTTCGAATTTGAGTTTCTGGAGCATTTCAGCAGTGTGGACAGCAGTATGCAGACGGGCAACAACACAACACCTTCTGACAGCAATCCTCGGCGTTTGCATCGAGTTTCAGGCTTTCGCCTGTCAGTAAGCATCTCACTGCAACTTACACTGTTTATTGTTGTGCCCCTTTCAGCATAATGTTCCAGTACAGGACCTCGTGCATCCCAAAAAATCGTAAGCATCAGCTTTCCTGCGGACGGTTGGGTCTTAACTTTTTCTTGCTCGGCGAATTTGGATGTTTCCATTCCATACTCTGCCGTTTACTCTCCGGCTCGTAATGATGGATCCATGTTTCGTCACCAGTAATGATTCTGTCTAAGAAGTTGTCCCCTGAACGTTGTCACTGAACGTTGCTCTTCTTTGGTGCAGCGACAATGAAACTAACGTAGGAGCTTGAAAATTGCAAAGGTATAACGACAAATAAACAAAGCATGCGTCACCAACGTAAAACGACAATACTACAGACATAAATAAAACTATAACTAAATTGCGGATAACATTTTTTGTTTTATTGTTTTTTGTTTTGTTTTCTTTGTTTGTTTGTTCGTTTGTTTGTAGAACTTATGGGACTTATCTAGGGGGCAACAGTCCCTAAACGTACAAACTACTTATGAACTACTTACGAACTAGGACGGCACACATATCCATGCCCGAGGGGGGGATTCGAACACCCGACCGCAGTGGCCATGCAGACCGTGACTGAAGCGCCTCAGTCTCCTCGGCCACCGCGGCCGGCGATAATAATTGACTTACCCTCATATATATATATATATATATATATATATATATATATATATATATATATATATATATATATTAATTTAAGGTTAGTAGCTGATTGTACCTACTTTTTTAAAAATCCAATTAAATACATTTTTTATGTAAACGAAAGCTTCCGTGGGCATTGTCATTGGTCACTGTCAATAAAATTGTTCAGGGGTTTTGGCAGCATTGTCAATAAATAAAATCCGGCGACTGTTGCGAGTGGCCTTTGTCAAGGTGACTGGGTGACTGCTGAATGTAAGGGATTGTTGGCACTTATATAACAGTGGGAGATGCTGTTATCGAAATATTAGACGTTTTTAATGGTGTTTATACTATATCGTCTTCAAAGAACTGGGTATATTAACTACTGCCTCTCAGTATATTTATTCCTTAATGAAATTTGTCATAAATAATATATCGCTTTTCCCAACAAACAGCTCAGTTCGTACATACAATACTAGGAATAAAAATGATCTACACAAGGACTTAAAAGCACTTACTTTAGTTTAAAAAGGGGTCCACTACTCAAGAACACACATTTTCAATAATTTACCATCAAGTATAAAAAAATTTAACTACAAATGAAGATCAGTTTAAGAGAAACCTAAAAGATTTTCTAGTGGCCAACTCCTTCCACTCCATTAGTAAATTTCTAAATTGTACCAAATGATGCATGTACTCATACTATATTAGTATTATTATATTATCAGCTATTAAAAAAACAACAAGAACTTAAAAAATGTATGTATCTGTATTTATATTATTAGTATTATCTATTATTCAACTTGTAAATTTTGTTTCTTGACATGTTCCACATCCACGAGGATCTCCTCAACATGAATCTACGGAACGAAAAACTAATCTAATCTGGAGGGAGTAGAGGCCCTTCATTGGTGTTTGCATTGTTTATTTCTATTGGTGGAAATTGGTGAATGATTGGCGGGCAGCGGTTATAACGTCACGCTGTTTACTTGCGTGGGCCACGAGAAAGACAGGCCCCAGCGCAGTCGTCATGCCACGTAAGCAAGGTAGTTCCGAGCCGGCGCGATCGCTAGCTCAGTGGCTGCCCGCTATGACGCAGTGGGCAGTGCCACAGCGGCCGGCCAATCGGCTAGCGATCGCGCCGGCTCGGAACTACCTTGCTTACGTGGCAAGACGACCGCGCTGGGACCTGTCTTTCTCGTAGGCATCGGTTTACTTGCTTCCTGGCTGGGACGCGCTAGTCCTGTTGGTTCGCGCGCTATCGTCCCGAAGAGTTGTCACTGCTGACAGCCAGTGGTCTGAACCTATTCTCTCTGTTCAGCTTGGTGGGTCGCTTTGCAATTTTTACGGCCTTTCTGACCTTCCGCCTCGTTTAAAATGGCCATGTCGCTAGTACACGTGCTTCTCGAAACATTATTTCTTTTTCGCACTCCTCCTGGTGTTCTGCCCCGCTGACTTTGTGTGTTTTCCCAGACGAATGTATGTTTCGTGTTCTGATATTCTCGTCTTGATGGGTCGTCCTGTTTCACCTAAATATAGTTGTCCACACTCACACCTGACTTCGTAAACTCCGGAAGTATCCAGCTTGTCGACTGCGTCTTTCCTTGAACGAAGAACATCTTTTACTTTGTTGTTACTTTTGAAGATATGCTTGATGTCCGCTCTGCGTAGAACACCAGGAGGACAGCGGAAAAGTAATAATGTTTCGAGAAGCACGTGTACTAGCGAAACGGCCATTTCAAACGAGGAGGAATATCAGAGAGGCCATAGAAATAGCAAAGCGACCCACCACCTGAACAGAGAGGATGGGTACAGGCCACCGACGTCCTGGCTGCCAGCAGTCACAAATATTCCGGAACCTACATACGTGCGCGGCAGACCACTGCGGCCGTATGTACACGGAGTACTAGCACAGTCTAATAAATACAGTCACGACACTCACCTATATGAAAGCTGTTACCGTCGTTCACTTGGAGCGACACTAGCGCTCCAAGCGGTCGTAAAGCCGGCTGTCCCTTAACGCCGTATACGACACATTAATAATGCCCGCTTCTAATTACATTTCTGTGTGATTTGCTAAATATTGTATATATTCTTGCATTCCAAGCTTTAAGTATCTTGACACATGACTGAGTGTAAAAGAAACGTAAACCGAGCAAAAACTCGTTGTAATCGGACACAAACTGCAATTGTGCAATATGTTACGAAATAATTCTTTAGAAATTGCTTGCAGCTTACCTTGCTGGTAGTGATAGATAAACTTAGTATTTTGTGCAGACAAGCCTATAATAGAACTTCCAAGGGACAGTTAAATATCAACAAATGTAAATTTACTAAAAACTCGTGAATAAACTGACGCTAACTGCAAGATATTTATGACGAAATTCTTCAGACATTGCACCTTACTTAGCTGGTAAACACAGTATTTCGTACATGGGAAGCATGTAATTGGCCTTCCCGGTGTTAAAAGGTGCGAAAAAATGTTTTTTCCCTGCTTTTTAGTTATGAGAACACCCACTGGCTCTGAAACTTTCATCTAATATAATTTTGCTACGAGGTTATTTTAATTATATGTTGTTTTAAGATACTATGTCGATTACACGACAGTCTAAATGTCATATTACATGAATGATCCTAAGTCATTATCACAGTCTGTCATTATATGGTTCGTAGATGAGGGAGGAGTGGGAGGGGACGGGGCGACAATCTTATGTAAAATAAGACGGCTCAGTGATTTCAGATAAATAGGTTTGTTTGTTAGACTGTGTCTTCCATCAGATAAAACAGAAAATATTTAACCTTTCAAACATCAATAACGGTAACAATGAACATTTCTTTTCCATACATTTCTTATACATTTGCCTCAATGAATTACTTTCGAAAGCCCAGACAAAAATGTTTCTAGCTGGGTTTTAGCAGCAACGCAGTCGTAATACTTGTTTCAGAACACAGTTTAATTTCTTCCGCCTTTACATTATCACGTCTTTGCGGTATTTTCCTCTTCATTCCCAGTTTCGGTGGTTTGTTTGGAACATCGAACAATGTAGGCACAGCATTCCACACCATCTTCTTCTGTTCATCATTCATGATCTGGTTTGCATCGAAGTGTAGCGAGCAGACACCAAAACACACAACAAACACACGTCTCGTATACGATGTAGAGCAACGTGGCTTTACGTCCGCAAGGAGCGCTGCAGTCGCCTAGTATAACAAAAATCAGCGGTAGTGTCGCGACTGTATATATTAGACTGTGGTACTAGCCACGGGGGTGAAACTCATATAGGGATTTCCGGTAACACGATGTTGGTTCGCTGCCAGGCCACATAGAGCGCTGCGAGCGTTGCGAGTTTTCATCTCGCTTTCCTGTTGGATGATTTGCCCTTTACAGTCCTCCATATTTGTTTTGATTCGTAGGTGGTGTTCTGTGCTGAGGTTCTATAGCAACGTCTTCCTAATTGTGATCTTCTGTGTGCATTTTCTTTTAATTCGCAGTGTAATTTATTTCCATGTGATAACGCCACACGGCAAAACTCGCAGTACTGAGTTTTAGAAACAAACAATGTTACGGTCAAAAAGATTACCACGACATCATTTACGAAGTTTGGCCGACTGTAAACAACAGTCACAAGCAATCAATGTTAGTTTTTGATTTAAATTTCTCGTATATATTACTTTGCAAGGTCTCAAAAACCTTTCTATGAGGTCCACCCTCAAAGAATACATGAAAAATATTGTCATCTAACACCAATATAACGTTTTCTCATTCGTGTATTTAGAAGTAAACTTATGGATTCTCGCACCACATTTTCGGATTGAAAGTTCACTGCCAGGCCACTAGTAGCGTTGCTGTCGTTCTGTGTTTCCGTGTGACAACATGGTTTTAGCACTTCTGTTATTTTTGGTGTTCTGTGGTACTAACGCTCCCCAGCCACCGCCAGGAAGCAAGTAAACAGCGTGACGTCATAACTGCCGCCCGCCTCTCATTAGCCAATTTCCACCAATAGAAACAGACAATGCAAACACCAATGAAGGCACTCTATTCCCTCCAATCACAGGATATACCGGGTGATCAAAAAGTCAATATAAATTTGAAAACTTAATAAATCACTGAATAATGTAGATAGAGAGGTAAAAATCGCATAGAATGACATGGGGTTTCATTAGAACTGAAAAAAAAAATAGGTTCAACAATTTCCGACAGATGGCGCTTCATCTGATCATAAAAGCAATAATTAGCATAACAAATTAAGACAAAGCAAAGATGATGTTCTTTACAGGAAATGCTCAATATGTTCACCATCATTCCTCAACTATAGCTGTAGTCGAGGAATAATATTGCTAACAGCACTAGCCAATAATCGCACGGTCTGGGGACCTGGGAGGCCAAGCATGCCGAAAGTGGCGGCTGAGCACACGATCATCACCAAACGACGCGCGCAAGAGATCTTTCACGCTTCTAGCAATATGAGGAGGAGCGCCATCATGCATAAAAATCGTACGTTGCAGCAGGTGTTTATCAGTCAGGCTGGGGATGAGGCGATTCTGCGACATATCGGCGTACCTCTCACCCGTCACGATAGCAGTTACAAAACCAGAATCACGCAGTACCTGAAGAAAAAAGGCTCGATAACGTTAGATGTGGTTCTAATAAAACCCCATGTTATTCCAAGCTTGTGTGTACATTTTTACCTCTCTATCGACATTATTCAGTGATTTATTAAGTTTTCAAATTTATACTGACTTTTTGATCACCCGGTAGTATAAACATCAATAAAGGACGCCTAATACTTCGATAACATGTTCTCCCACTATTATATAAGTACCAACAATCTCTTGCATTCAGCAGTCAGCCAACCACCTTGACAAAGGCCACTTGCAACAATGGCCAAAACGTCGGTTTTATATATTGACAATGCGGCCAAAATCCTGAAGAATTTTATTGACCAAATTTTTATGTCGAACATTTTGTCACGGTCTTCCCAGCTAACACTTACGCAGTTATTTGACCGAAAATTGTAATTTTTATAGTACCTAAAATACCTGATTTCATGTTTGAACCTAATTGTATCTAATTTTTAAAAATTTAGTCAAATAAAATTTGTTTGAGTAAAACTACTCTTCTGGTCTTTCAGACTACTTACAAAACAGTAAATGATAACTGTTATGTTTCCGTGCGTGAACGCCAATCTTGAGTCAGTAATCTACACCGCAGCAACTGTACATGATTGCAGCTGTTAAATTATAGAAAGTATGTTACCCAGCCTTGCTCCATATCACATATCTTGCACATGCCATGAATAGTGTAGCTGACACGATACGTCTCGCATTTTCACATGTAAATAAGTTAGTTTTAACCATCAAAAGGTTTTTATTAAAGCACTTAAAAGACTCCAGTTATTTCGATAGGATCTTCGCAACGTACAAATTCAACCAGAACCCCTACTTACTCCCTGGGGAAAGTGGCTAGAGGCCGTGGAATATTACAACTAGCATTTCGAAGACATTAAGAACAGTGTTCTTCAATTGCAGGAGGAGGCACTGAGCATTACTCCACCTAAAGATGATCATATGCTCATATGCTCCAGTGAATGGCCGTTCCTTTGGAACCGTTAGTTCGCGAACGACTCATCTCTACTGAGTACTTGAATAGACTAAACATTATTGAACATTCGCATTCTGGATACTAGTCGTTATGTTTCACTAGTTTTGTGTAAATGGTCTGGAAAGTTAAAGAAAATTGGGATATCTTTGGTCAAAAGACGCCCATCATCATTTGTTTTGCTCATATATTCCTCTTTAAAGTGATTTCAGGGGTTGCAGCTGGTCGTAGTTGTAAATAATTTTTCGTCTTTCATATTTACTACCCATAATGCTAGCTTCTTATCTTTAAAAGGAAACATGTAATTATTATAGAAATAATTATTTTTCTGCGTATATATTGAAAATAATTAAAATTGCAGGACGGACTTTGAGTAACAATAAAAAAATAAAAATTATGTAATGTTTGTAAACGTAGCGGACTAAACTGCTTGGTTATTAGTCCGTAGCTTACACACTACTTAAACTAAGGTAAACTAACCTAAGGACAGCACGGCTGCGTGGGAGTAGCTGAGCGGTCTGGAGCGCCACGTTATGGATCGCGTGGCCTCCCGCGTCGGAGGTTCGAATCCTCCCTCGGGAATAGTTGTGTGTGTTATACTTAGTTTAACTTAAGTAGTTTATAAGTCTAGAGACTGATGACCAACGTAGTTTGGTCCTACAAGAATTACAAACAAAGGACAACACAAATACCCATGCCCGAGGGGGGACTCAAACCCCCGTCGGTGATCGGCCGCGCACACCGGAGCACGGCGGCCCAGTGTGCACGGCTAATCCGCCGCGGCACTTTGACTCCTTAACAGTCTGCCTCAGATATGCGTCGTCAGTGTTTTGTCACTTCAGTTCGTCCAACTGACAATTTAACACATTAGGTGAAAATTACTTCATATTTTGGTAAACGAACTACAGAGAAAAAATGTTTCAACAAATGAAACACGTCATTTTCAAAACTGACTAGATTGGTTACTCTCAGTAGAATGAGCACTGTGAAAATGGCGGCCAAGTTTACGTTGGTTGCTGCAAGGAGTGCTGTGACTAGTGTGTTGGGAACTTTATGAAATTAAAAAAAAAAAAAAAAAAAAAAAAAAAAAAAAAAAAAGTTCAAATGTTCGTTAAGCTTAAGGGACTTAACTGCGGGGTCATCAGTCCCTAAACATACAAACTACCTATGAACTACCTTATACTAAAGACGGCAGAAACATCCATGCCCGAGGGGGGGTTTCGAACCTCCGACGGGGAGCGGCCTCGCGCATCGTAGCATAGCGCCTCAATGCGCTTGGCCACTCCGCCGCGGCTTTATGGAATTTAAGCTCGTTACTAAAAGGACAGAGCTATACATCCGGGTTGTATAGAGGTAATTGACATTTAGTGATTGAAAATGCCTAATGACACAGAACTTCAAACACTAGCTTTTTATATACTTGCCGCCCGGTGCCTCTTTGGCGTGGACTCAAATTGTCTGAAATGTCAACTTTCATTTGGTAAATCGTGGGTTGACATTTAGTCTTTCAGTAATTTTTTACCTCGTGGAGAATACCGTCGTGTTACAGTTAACAGCTATTCATTTTGTAAGCTAATACCGGATGAGATCGAACTTTCTGCGAAGTTGGGAAATAGTCTGATCAGAAATAAATTAGCGTCCTTTGTTAAAGAAGCAAATTTCGCACGAGATAAAGGATAAACTCTCTGAAAGTAATATCGTGCATCGAAAGTATACCGTTTCCTGTTATATCTCGTAGTCAGTAGTATTAAGAACAAGCCCGGCTTATACGCAAAGCTTTTGCGCCATTAACTTTAATAAAGTGCTTGCAGAAGACCAAATAATGGCACGGCGATTACTATATACGGGCATACGGTATAGAAATCTTAATTATTTTCTGAACACCGCATATTAATGTATATAATTATAGCATCATTAAAAATTATAGGGCCCATGTGTAATGATATGCAAGATTCACTTTAAGATTTATTTCTAACATTTATCATCTAACACAATTTTGAAGGTGATCTCCTTTCCTTGGTCAAGCTAGAATTTTTTTTCCTCTTCCCTGTGACCTACTGAATGTCTATGGTCAGGTAGAGGGTTCATTAATCACTTTTATAACCTTTCTCTACCGTTCCATTCTCTAACAGCGCGCGGGAAGGTGCTAGCAATATATTTTCACATTCAGAAGTAAAACTCGGTGACTGAAATTTAGCAAATAGATCTCGCCGCAGCGAATAACGTCGATCTTTTAATGATTTCCACCTCAAATCGTGCAACATTTCCGTTATGCTTTTCCCCCTGTAACGTGATAAAACAAAACAAACTGCCCTTCTCTGAACCTTCTCAATGTCTTCCGTCAGTCCCACCTGGTGAGGATCCTACGCCGGCCGCGGTGGCCGAGGAGACTTAGGCGCTTCAGCCACGGTCTGCACGGCCACTACGGTCGGGGGTTCGAATCCCCCCTCGGGCATGGATATTTGTGCCGTCCTAGTTTGTAAGTAGTTGATAAGTAGTTTGTAAATTTAGGGACTGATAGCCTCGTAGTTGAGTCCCATAGAATGTACAAACATTTGATTTGAGGATCCTACACAGGGCAACAGTACTCCAGGAGAGGACGCACAAGTGTGATGTAGGCAGTCTCTTTAGTGGAGCTGTTGCATCTTCGAAGCGTTCTGCCAAAGAAACGTAACCTTTGGTTGGCTTCCCCACAATATTTTCTGTGTGTTCTCTCCAGTTTAAGTTGTTCGTAATTGCAACTCCTAGGAATTTGGTAGAGTTTACGACCTTAAGGTATGACTGATTTATCGCGTAATTGAAGTTCAGCGAATTCCTTTTAGTGATCATGTGTATTACTTAACGCTTTTCTCTATTTAGTGTTAATTGCCAATTTTCGCACAATTTTGAAATTTTGTCCAAATCGCTTTGCAGTTTCTTTTGATCCTCTGTTGACTTCACCAACCGATAAACGACAGCATCATCCACGAACAGTCTAAGGGAGCTATGCAGATTGTCTCCTAAATCGTTTATAAACTCAAGGAAGAGTAGGGGACCTATAACGCTTCCCTGGGGAACGCCAAATATCACTTCTGTTTTACTCGATGACTTACTGTCAATTACTACGAACTGTGTCCTTCCTGAAAGGAAATCGTGAATCCAATCACACAAGTGGGGCGATATTCCATTAGTACGCAATTTCATTTGAAGTCGCTTGTGAGGTACAGTGTCAAAAGCTATCCAGAAATATGGAATCGATTTGACATCCCTTGTCGATGGCGCTTATCACTTCGTGTGAATAAAGAGCAAGCTGTGTTTCGGATCTGTAATGTATACAGTGACCACGAAAGTGTATTCCTGATACACTCTCTGTTGTTGGGAGGTTGGTACCAGTCAACAGCCCTGACTCAGACAGTGAAGCAAGATGTTTGCTAACAGTACGAAGCACCCACGATGCACTGCGCTCGCATTAGAAAGCCTACCCATTACCTAAATGCATTTGAGAGAGGCCACGTCCTTGGACTACATGATGTGGGGTGGTCGTATCAAGGAGGTATCAGGCTTTTGGGTCATTCAGATCTGAATATGGCACGAGGTTAGGATCAATAATTATTATTATACAAAAAAATATCCGAGCTACCTGAATTGCGTCCCGCCATATGTGTATGCATCCCAAATAACGCTCCTGTCTTGCGGGTACTCTAATGGCACCTTGTGTATTTCCTTAAACTGCGTTCCGCTGCCTATACTGCGTGAAAGACAGGAAGCAGAATTTTATGACGAGGTGCTTAAACGCAACGCTATCATTACTACAGTGAAAACAATATAGACGTTTCTAAAAGCCACAGAAATTAAATTATGGTTATATGTATACACATTTCAATGGCTATGGCGGTATGCTAAAATAATGTGAAAGGGTCGGCCGCGGTGGCCGAGCGTTCTGCGGCACGTCAGTCACAGTCTGCACGGCCACTACGGTCGGGGGTTCGAATGCCCCCTCGGGCATGGATATTTGTGCCGTCCTTAGTCTTAGCTAGTTCATAAGTAGTTGTAAGTTTAGGGACTGATGACCCCGTAGTTAAGTCTCATAAGCTCTCCAAACATTTGACCATTTGAATGTGAAAGAAAGAAAATTAAACTAACAGAGTGCTTACATACTGTTTTATTTTAAATATTTAAACATGCACATAGAGAACTTGACATGAACTACTACAAGGTATAATATTAGTCACAGAATCACTGAATTCAGTCTTAACACCTGTCATGAAAGTAAGAAATGTTTGGAAACAAATCTTGGGAAAATGAAACACAGCAAACAAACGATCACCAAGTAGAATGAACTATACAGTGTTTATGCTATGTTCAGGGAATCGTCGTCATCTAAGAAATCAAGTCCTTCATCGTGGCCATTTTGACATTCGTCCGTTCCCATAATCTTCTGCGGCTCAGAAACATCAGTGTAGAATTTTAACTTCTTCTCCTCGGACCATGTCTCTCCCCAGTGCAGTTCTACGAGCCGCTTAACGTCCAAATTTTAACTTTTTTCAGTAGGACACCTTTGGTAATCTCCGCAGGAAGAGTTTCTTTCGTGATACGTTTTCATCTTTTAAGAAGTGATTTCGGCTCTCCACTTTCAAAATTAAAAAATGCTTCTCCTTGCACAAGACATAATTTTCTGCTTCCTGTCTTCGTGATGATAATTCTCTTCGCCCTTTGAAACTGGAAGTGCCAGGATCTAGGAGCTTTGATGACGTCAGTGGCCATATTCTTCCAGTCTCTCACTTTGCAGTCGTCCGTTATGCCGATGTATAGTGCAGGGTTTTCTATTACGCTCAGTTTTGAAAATTTTCTCTCCATGTTTCCAAAATCTCTATCAGATGGTATAAAAGAATGACCGACGATCGGGAAGCACACTTAAACGCTCTTTACGTGTACTGGAGCAGCGTACAGGAACCAGTACGTCAACATCTCAATCACTGTATTCTTGTTTTGCCCACCGCATCCATCCGAAAAGAGGCGTAGTTTGGTGACATCATGCAAATTGGTTTTAAGCAGCTGACGATGAAGAGCAGAAACAATCTGATTCGTCCCCTTTGAAAACTCGTTCTCCAGTCAAACATATGAGGTCACATTGTCTTTCGTCTGACTGCTTGTAGAGGAACCTTGGCAAACTGTGAAATTATATAAGTACATCTGTCTGAAATAATAAGCCGCCTGATCTGGGACTTTAGGAAGGACTAAATGTTTATGACAACTTAAAATAAGTTGACATTCGATGTCTTCCTTCAGTCTTTCATAAAAAAAAAAGAAAAAAAACCCTTCACTCCGAACTTCGTGAGCTGTAAGCTGATGTTCTAAATTTTTCTTTTCCACTGGCCGATTTTCCAAGGAAATTCTGCTTCTTAGGGAAAAGCATGTAGAACATGTGTCAATATGAGGTGCTTGAAAGCCAATATTAAAATTATTGCAGAATATTGTCCGGTAGTAGTCATACTTCACGTCCAGATGGGGGTGTTTATCACAGAACATTTCCCACATTAATTTTGCATTTAATTCAGTGGACAAATATTGGCGATGTAGCATTTTTCCTCTAGAATAGTGGCTTTCGATCGGCGTGAATTGTACAATGTGTCTGACAACTGCAGTCTTCAACTTCGTTATTCTGTCACCTCCTCTGCTTTCAGCGATTGCAGGTGAGGAATCGTTCATTATATTCTGACAAATTTTCAGTCTCATTTTTTTTGATCTGCAAAATCCCATGAAAGACGCTCGGCAAACCCTGATGTTTATCGAAACTCCTTCACGTTTTTGTGCGAGAACAAACCCCGTAGATAGTTGCTTTCTTGATGCTTTATCTCCTACAAGCTTCGATTTTCGAGGAGATGACACAGTGACATGCTGTCGAATGTAGTTGCTCTGCCATTCTCCGTTATTTTGTTCGTAAACTTTTTGATGGATCCGTCTTATGTCCTGCATAGTGAGTTCTTTATATTTCAGATTTTCAGCAGAATATTGACGGTTTGGTATCTGTGGAAACCCTTTCGGTTGGTACCTAAAGATAAATGAAAAATGAAATTGAAAACCAATTGATAGTAGTTTTATGTGAAAGCAATCAGAAGTTGAGTGTTTATATTTTCAAGTACGTTGAATTTACAAGAAATATGTCCCTGAAAAGTTTAGGTAATGTTGCTGGGTCATTAATTCCAACAACATTTAACTTGATCATAGAATGAAGGCTTTTACGGCAGGTATCGTCAGTACTTAAAGCTTCCGGGCTGAGATGCCGCGGTCCATACATAAAACATTCCCCTGACTTTTCGCCCTCGTCTGCGGAAGGCACCATCGGAGGTAAAGCGGCATCTCAGCCCGGAAGCTTTAAGTAATAACATTCAACCTGTAATCAATATTTGAAAATTAGTGTAAGCAGTGGTCTTCCTTACCTCTTCCTATTCTCAACGTTTCGTTTCCATTGCTGTACATTTCGTCTTCTTTTCCTAGAAGTAGAGTTTTACATGTCATCTTCCCTCTCATCATTAACGCTACTCTCAGCTTTATTGTCGTCGAAATGTACTTCAATAGTAGAAATTTCTTCATTATCCTTGTCCATTTTGAAGTGTACTACAATAAAACTGCCTACAAAGTCGTTTTAAAATACACAGTGGAACGAGTGTGCTGGTCGGTCTTTTTATGATATAAAAATGCATTCTCATACTTTTCTTGCTACAATGTAGCAATAGAACCAGAAACATACGAGAATCTATCCAGTTCTGCCAACCGAAACATTTTAGTCACGTGTAGCTAAAAATCGGAACTTTTTTAAAAGTGTTACGTGTGACGAGACGATAAGTCCGGTTCTGCAACCGTATCCTTTGTTGGTGGCCAGTATCCAGTAAGACTCTGCCTCTTTTGCAACCGAATAGGATTTGGCCGCTTTTGCAACCCAACGCGTAGAAAACATAGCCGCCTTTGCAGCCGCACGCGATTTTCACACCTAGTTTTAAAGTACATAGAGCGGTTTCTGAAGCCTGATCGATACATTACTGGATAGGCTGTGAAAACCTGTACAAGAAGGTGCCTCTAACTCAATTTTCGATTTTTGGTCACATAGCCGCTTTTGCATCTGGGAAACTCAGATACAGCAATATCTTCAGGATTAATCAAACATTATTATCAGAGCTTAAAAATATATAATTAAAAACAGCACACCACATATATATTGTTGAACAACAGTTCACACAATTCTTTACAACAGGTTTCAGCATGACACAACAATACATTTAAAAAGTAAATTCCGTCGAACTCCGAGTTTCAAAACGAGTTTAGCCAGGAGAAATCGACAGGCGAGTTGCAAAGTTAAACAATCTGCTGGATTTGAAACATAATAGCATGTTAAAATTTTTGAAATCAGAAAAATTGTGAACATGAGTTTTTTTTAATAAAATTAAATAATTTTAAATTAGAATTTAATGTACGAGAGAAGCCAAGTCTCTTAGCCATGTGCATCGTACCTCACCGAATTCGCTCTTTTGTTCGGCTAGTGTGACGGCTATCCCGTGTCTAGATACGGTCTGATTGCTATAAAACAGGTTTTAACTGCATAGTTTTATCCAGTGAATCAGAATTTTCTTTTGCAGTGGTGTACAGCGGGTAAAAGAAAATGATAAAATTAGCTGGTGTGGATTCAACTTTGACATGATATCGCACTCGGATGAACGGTGTGGCATCGTATTAAATGCGAATATAACCCGATATTGGGTTGGTGCTGTTTAGTTGGGATGGGGGGATTAAACAACTAAGATTATCAGTCCCCAGATTGGAAGGGGAAGGAGTGAGGGGAGGGGAAAAGGAAGGGGAGGGGAGGGGAAAAGGAAAAGCAGTCCGGGAAGTAAAGAAGGAAGGAAGACTGCATTAACTCGGGGCCCCGTGCTCGCCACGCACGTACTCCGAAAGAACCGTGAGACCCCTGGGAGGATACCTTTCTTAATGACCATAATTCGTTTCGAACTCATGCCAGAAATACGTAATTCTCGTGCACAATTTATATTTCTGTTGGTAATAAACTAAAAATAGGGATATGCTTTCCATTCCGCAAAATATGCAAAAACAACAGCCAACAATTAACAAGAAAGTTGTTTCAACGCAAGGAAAATTAAATTAAATGTTATAGATATATATGTGGTGTCTTTTCTTTCGATCATATACACTTCTAATCCTGAAGTTATTATCTAGTCATATTTACGGAATGTATGAAACTAACTGCGAATGGGTAAATTTGAAAATGTGTACCTATTCGGAATCCGATCCCCGGTCTCCTGCTTTCTAGGCAGATGCGCTGACCCCTACAACATCGAAGACACAGCGATCACCACCCCTGCACGGTATTACTCAAGTACGCCTCTCGTCAACTTTAGGGGTTCGGGACTAAACTACTTAGGTTATCAGTCCCCCGGTGGGGAAGGGAAGGAGTGAGGATAGGAAAGGAGGGGAGGGGTAAAGGAAATGTAGTCCGGAAAGTAAAGAAGGAAGGAAGACTGCATTAGCTCGGGGCCTCGTGCTCGCCACGCACGTACTCGCGAAAGAACCGTGAGCCCTCTGCGGAGTCAACTTTACCGATTCGCAGTTAATGTCATACATTACGCGAGTATGAATAGATAGTAACTGCAGGATCAGAAATGGCGTCTGATCTTTTGGATATGTCTGAAGGAACAGATACCGCATATATGTGACTTACATAAATGCTAGTGCTAGAGCGGAGGCACTCCTAGACCCTTACTATTACGGGAATTAGTTTACAATAAGTACGAGTTTGAGTTCTAGTGGGCAGCGGTAAGGTTGGGCATTAGTATCTGACAGGAGACGTACTTCAGTAATTCCGTGTAGGTGTAAAGACCGCTGTGTCCCCAGTGGTGTAGGGGTCAGCGCAACTGCCTAGAAAGCAGGAGACCCGGGCTCGATTCCCGGCTGGGTACACATTTTCAACTTTACCCATTTGCAGTTAATGTCATACATTTGGTGAATATGAAAATTAAATCCGTTGCATTGCAAGTAAAAATATTCTGGTGACCTCCTAACAATAAACATTTTAGAGACCTCCTCATTCATAACCGTCATTATTATGTAACCTAACAAACTATTTTGGCGTCTCAAATACATCATCATCATCATTAGAGACTGATTATGCATTTCAGTCACGAGCATAGTCCCCGTAATAAAATTCCTCCTTGAATAGAGTGTCATGGAGGAATTTTGTTAGGGGGACCATTCTCCAGGCTGAACGCAGAAAGGCATAATCAGTTTCTAATGATGGCGATGATGATCATAATGATGCCTTTGAGACGCCAAAATAGTTTTGTTAGGTTGCATAGTAATTACGGTTATGGTGGAGGGGGTCTTCAGAATGTCTTTTTACTTGCAATGGGGTCGTACATTCCATATTCGGAAGGTTGAAAAACACTGGTCTAAGGCATGATGCTACGGACTGGGCGGTCGCTCCCACCGGAGGTTCGAGTTCTCCCTCGGACATGGGTGTGTGTGTGTGTTCTCCTTAGGTAAGTAGTTCGTAAGTCTAGGAACTGATGCCCATAGCAATAAAAAAAAGGTGGGGAGGGGGTGGAATAAACTGTCACAGAGATTGGGGAAAGTTAAGAGCGGGGAGATTAAAGAAACGATTGTAGCATTTATATGAAATTCGTATGCAAATTTAGAAATTGCACAGCAATGCCAGGGTCGCTAGCATACAGACAACCGGTAAAACTGAATTCGACAGCAACGCTCGAAATTTTTTTATTGTCACTCTCTTTCCTTTCAGCGCTATTTGCCTTGCATCGCAAGGCTGAGACAAATATTTGTCTGTCTGGGAATTATTCACAAGATACGCACAAGTACAAGCACTCAAGTAACGAAGGTGCATTTACATTTTGCGTCCGCTAGTTATCGCTTCTGACATCAAAAACAAGGGAATGGCCTTCACAGGATAGGACTGACGTAGTTGCATTGAATGAAAATATTTTTTGCTACCGATAGAAGCGGGAAGAACGCCTGAGCGTACAAAACAGACGGTCTGAAGGGACTTCCTGCTCCTCGTAATGATCTCCCTGACCTTGTTTACGTTTCACGGTGGGTATGTGTATAGGGTGTGGGCGGGAGTTGGGGGCAGGGACGAACACTATCAACCGTCAAAGTACTCGAGGGGAGGCAGCTCTTCCGCGTTCAGGCGTTGTCAATTGAGAGGCGTACGAGGTAACGGCTGCGTTTATTAAGATGTGGAACGAGAAGAACGCGGCAGAAGGGAGCGAACTGGAGGGGTAACAAGCGTCTCTGGACTAGCATCAAAGGAACGTGTGGCAAACAGCTAATTGCGCCGTTTCATGTTTTCTAAATGAACCCTACCAGACGAGTCTGAGAAGTTCTAAAAACGGTGAAACAAAGAAGTGTTGTACTCACGCATATATTTCCAATAACTGGGTTGAGAATAAAATCCGCTACCAGCTACATTAAAGATCGTATTTTTTATTTATGACACGACCGGTTACAGGTTAGTGCCCATCTTCAAGTGCTTATATGTGTAGCATGTTCAAAAATATTTGTAGAACTTATGGGACTTAACTACGAGGTCATCAGTCCCTAAGCTTACAAACTACTTATGAACTAGCTAAGACTAAGCCGGCACAAATATCCATGCCCGAGGGCGGATTGGAACCCCCGACCGTAGTGGCCGTGCAGACTGTGACTGAAGCGCCGCAGTCCCCTCGGCCACCGCGGCCGGCCTGTAGCATGTTGGTGGAGTTCAATTTAATATTGTATCCAAATCACGATTGTCTATGTGACTCACTTTTTATACACTTTTGCGAACATATTTCCTTTGATAACCTCCTTACTATTGTTTCTATTCTGCCTGCCATTTTTAGTACAATTTATTATCATCACTGCACAGAAATGTAAACTCACATCATGCACTGTGAGTTCACATTTCAGTGCAGTGATGGTCATAAATTATACTAAAAATGGCAATCAGAACAGAAACAAAAGTAAGGAAGTTATCAAAGGAAGTGTGTTCGCAAAAGTGTATAAGAAGTGCATCACATGGACAATCGTGTGAAATATTTTGTCTCCCAGAGACTTCAGTAGTTCTTAGGGAATGTCGTCCACTCTAGGGGCCTTGTTAGGTCTTTCACTGCTCTGTCAAATTCATCTTTCTCTATAGTATCTCCTATTTCATCTTCCTCTGCTTCCTCTTCCCTTACTACAATATTTTCTCTACGTTCATTTCCTTTGTATAGAGCTCCTCTCTATACTTTTTCCACCTTTCAGCTTTCCCTTCTTTGCTGAGAACTGGTTTTCCATCTGAGTTCTTTATATCCATACATCTGCTTTTCTTGTCTCCATATGTCTCTTATTTTCCTGTAGGCTGTATCTATTTTCCCCTATTTATAAATTCTTCTATAGACTTGCATTTGGCTTCTAACCACTCCTGATTAGCTGTTTTGCACTTCCTGTCATTCTCATTGCTTAGTCGCATGTATTCCATTTTGGCTGTTTCATTTACTACCAGAGCCGTGCAGCGCGCCGCATTTACCCGCCCGAGCTCGCCTGCGTCCGTCCGCTGCGCTCTGCTGCCCGCACCGCGGGTAGTCGGGCCGCATTGTACCGCTGTACACAGCGAGCGAGCTGCGGTGCGCCGTCGAGTCCCGACATTCGCCGGGCGAGCGGGTACCCGCCGGGCCCGTGCAACAGCGCTACGGGCGGCGCTGCGAGCGGGGCAATGCAGACAGCTCTGAGCAAGACGTTGTAATACTCACAGCGTAGGCTTCACGCACCTTTTATGTTACCTACATTGTAATTATAAGTTATCGATCGTTATGTCTGTAATAAATAGCGAACAGGACAGATCGTACCAACGTGCAAGAAGTAGACGAGCGAGGAAGAAAAAAAAAAAAAAAAAAGATACCTGGAGACAGCATTGTATGGGAGCGTTTTATATTCATTGTAGGTAATGAAAATAAACCTGTGGGATTTGCAGGGTGTAATGGCTGCCGTAAATTGTCGTTCCGTGATGGTAGTACCACTACGCTGTTACGGCACCTGAATAGCTGCAAAGCTTATCTGAATACTGATTCGGCTACTGGTTTGCTTGTGCACCACAAAATTGGACGTTCTGCTTTTAACAGGTGCATTACTGCGCACATCTTTTTTTTTCCTCGTAACTGATAGTACATTGACTATTCAGTCAGTGAGGAAAAATCCCAAGTGTTTTTAAGATACATGAAAGACTGTCCAGCGTTACAAAACTGATAACTGCGACCTCTACCCCTCGAATAATTGTGACTGCCTCGGGGTTTCAGCTAGCCCCAGCCAAAGGGAAAAGCGGCACGTCTGTATGCATGAACAGTAATTAGTTTACTTCCCTTGGAGTGGTTAAGCGTGAGCTGTACCTTCCAACATTCTACCAGTTAATCGTTTCTAATGACCTCGATTGCAACTGAACGTTTATTTTTATTTTTATTAATTTACTTATTTTTTCTTATCAGCAAGGAAACATTAAGCAATTTAGCGAAATGTCCACAGAAACGCTGTTCGAACACGCGCTGAATGCGTATACTTGGTATCGCAGCACTGATTCTGCTCATTAACTCGCAATTATTCATGATTTGAGACAGCTCTATTGCACTCGCGTAATGTGTGGTCTAAAATGCATCGGTGAGTAAGCTGCCCGCTATCTTTTTCAATACATGATTTGTAAACGAAAAGTAGAATGCTTTGTTAGAAACCTAAGTTGCTGTACTATCAGATGTCCAAAAATCAGATTTTTTTAACCCCATAGTTTCTTGAGAATCGAGTGAAAACTCAGCAGCAGACGTTATTTTTTCACAAGGTAAGTAAAGCTTGCAAGGAAAAACTAAGTTAATAAACCGATGTCGGATGGTCGCCTGTAACGTGAACAGTTTTTACAGTGTGAAAATCGGAACAGTGTATTTCCCGCTAAGAGTGAAGCGGCTGGCGGGCGGGTGCCCCGGCTAGCAGCAGAGCGGCACGGGCGGCCGGGCGGACTACACAAGGGCTCGGCGGGTAGGCAGGTGGTCGGGTACCCGCGCTGCCCGCCACCGTACGGTGGGGCTGGTGCCGGCAGGCCGGGCAGCGCGTGGCCAGGCCCGCCCGGGAGGCGCGGCTACGAGCCCGGGCGGGTACCGCAGGCCCGCTGCACGCCTCTGTTTACTACATGTTTGTGAGAGAGAGAGAGGGGGGGGGGGGCAGGGACATGAGAAGTACGAAGTCAAAACTTCAATAAATACATAAATTCCCGGGCAACGCCTGGTTTTCAGCTAGTCTAATATATAAAAATGTATGTTTGTTTGTATGTATGTCAGTTTGTTTTTTATACGCTGACGTACCGTTCATACGATTGCGATAAAACTTTGAGTTTTTTTTTATCTTTTACGAAGATTATAAGTATAATTAAACAACTGTACGATACATAATTCAGGAGTTATGACATGAATAATGAGATGCGTGAAAATATGTTTAAATTTGTTACTTCTTTGTTGCTAAATGTATTCGCAACATAATTTTGCCAAAATACTCATTAATACCCATGAATGTACCTACAAAAATTATTTCATTGTACGACTTATATTTTAAGAGCTATGACGACATAAACACTGAGACGCGTGAGAAACTGCCGCATCATGTTTTTTCGTATTTTATGCGCTGCCATTCCGTTCATCTGATTGCTACAAACATTCGTGCGACTGACCTTCAAAACAAAAGAAAGGAAGGACATTGTCTACTTAATACTAGGTATGGTACATGGCAGATGATGCTGTACAATAGATTACGAAATAAATCTACAGTTTTCTTCCGAGCTTAATGCAATTTTGCACAGCTGACCTTAAAAAAAAGTTCGCTGTTTACGTAAGTCTCCATACAGTACTTTCTGGTACGTACTTTACAACAGCATTCGACACCGATCTATATTTTTATTCCCATCTGGATGAAATTTTACACACATGTCCTTCAAAACAATACTAATACCATGATTGCTTGAGATTTCGTACAGTGCATGGTGAGGGGGTAGGTTCACTTTACTGCTGATCTCGACACCGTGTGACCGATCCCCACGAAATTTTTCAGGTATATGTAATTTTTCGTATACAGGTGAAGGAGGGTATTTTCAGAGTGGGGGAGTTAATGAGAGAGTCATGGGGGTGGATGGATGGGTAGAAAGGTGATAATGATGATGAGGAGAAGGAGAAGGAGGAGGAGATAGATGTAGATGTAGGGTGAGGAGGTGATGGACAGAGAGAGAAAATAGGAGTATGAGGACTAAATGATTATTGTAACAGATAAATCCGCAAGCAACGCCGGGTTTACAGCTAGTACTTGATATTAGTTCTACTTTCGACTGCAGAGGCGCTCAACTTCTACTAAATCCAGGGCTCCACTAGCTGTCAGTAAAATTCTTCAGGGTGTGAGTCGGCATTGTCAATAACAAAGTGACTGAAAAACACCTTGAGCAAGGGCAAAAGCATTTCATTGCCATTCGCAACGGATGAGGAAGCCCATAGTTACATTTGATTATGGACTCATAGTAAGGCTTTTTATTGTCCCTTTAATTACGAACTGCAATAGGGTATTTGATTCTTTTCTGGATATCGTGTTAAATTGTTAATTATGTCATATTATGGTCCGAACATGCCTTTTTACCTCGTGGATTTCAGTACTTTTTTTAAAAACAGAAATGAAATTCAAATAATTTGAAAGCCCGCTAAAACGCTACATTTGAGTCACGTGATGCCTGTGACGTCATACAACACGCTGCTGCTACTGCTCTCATAAGATAAACAAATACCTGTATATTGTTTGGGCCCAGGCCTCGTGTTTAGGCGTTAAAGTTTGCATAATGACTTACAAATATTGCTTAGTTCCGCAATGTACCAATACATCTGTCAAGATCCAGAAAAATCGTTCTTGCAAGTACCAAAAAATGAGAAGATACGCAAAAAGTAGTTGACACTGGTGCGAAGAGATCCAAAAGTAAAATTTTACGACGCTTCTCGCCGTGCTCCAGTGCTTATGTTGGCAATTTATGAACAATAAAGTGTAGAATTGCGTTAATATTTTTCACGAGCTACTGAGTAAATGTTATTGCTGCTCCTTTCACTTGCAGCAAAATTAATACTGTACCTGCTCTATGGCTGACAGGTTCTTGTATGTACCCTTGTCAGTTCAGAAAAAAATAATTTTCGTTTTAATTGAAGTTGTCACGAAATAACATTTATTGGTGATCTGAGTTGCCGTTATTACCATTGGTGCCAACATACCCATTGCAGCTCGGCGAGAAGCGTCGTACAATTTAACCTATCCAAATGAAATAGCAGCTACTTCATGTATGTATTTCTGTGAGGATCATTTTGATGTAAGTAAACAATATTATTCCATTGGTAAACTAAACTGTTTAGTATCATTCTCTTCTACTGCAAAGGTGTAAAGTAGTATTATGTGTAGGTTAATGACCTGATGTTTACATTTGCGAAGTAAAACGTCATAATGTTACACGCCTACGATTTATGTGTAATTAAAGCCGTTTCCTAATATATTTGGTGAGAGAACAACATGAATATTGTTGCAGCCCACTATAAAAGTATAGCACTGATTATTTATCTCCAGTAAGTGTAATTTTATCATCAATAGCTCTTAGTCAAACAACCGTTTTATACATCGACAGCGCCTTATGGGTACTTTACAACTTACCCTATCGTAATATACGTATATGGGAGATGTCTTTAATGCGCCGATTTATTTAGCTTTCAAACTTTCGTAATACGCAAGTGTAAATACGATTAAAAGCGTTAGTTACCCAAATAATTGTTTATTGAAGATTTAGTGGGTTAAATTTTACTAACTATCCCGGCGGCTGCCTGTGACTATGTTGGCAATAGATGCTGAATAGCGAGAATCATGAGACGTCGCCATTAGCCAATCGCGTGACAGCGCGAATATTTTGTCGTGAAACCTTTGATTTACGAGGGCAGTTACTTTTACTGGCCGGACAAGGGTACATACAAGAATCACATAGCAGGAACAGCATTATTTATTTACTTCATGGCCTGTACGATACACTAATCTAGTCATTCTATGTGGTCTGAACATCTGGACAAAGATTTTCTATCGTGTTGTTGATGTTGCCAACATAATCACTCAAGGCCGCTTGGATAGAAGACAAAATTCCACCCTTTTTGCATAATATGGTGACTTCAGATTAAGTCTGCTGACATCAACAAATAGGGTACATTTTTCCAATGGCATAAAATATCTCTCTAAACAATTAGCTTTAAAATGTAGGTATGCGTTACTTACTATGCAGTTTTCAGGTTTCTTATTTATGGCACGTAAAAATTTGGATTGTTTTTAAAGAATGAAGACACCATATTTGCATCAACTTTAGGGAGGTTTCCGCTGTCAGCCTTCACATAACCATCTTCCATTGTGGCATAAAAACAGTAAACGCGTTTAGATCACGAAAAAACTGAAGCTGCGAAATGGAGGAAACGCGTACAATAATACAGCTCCGACTTCTAGTTGCCGCGCTGTAGGTGTTCTATGACGTCACCAGTACTTCAGCCAATAACGGAGCGTTTTCGATCACGTGATCTAATCGTGAAATTTGATGATTTTGAAGCTTTAATTACGTAAAAATAACAGATGTTCTGTAAGAATTATGAGCGAAAATTCTGTTTGAATGTTATAATCACTCAGAATAACAATAATTCGAACCATATTTTTAACACAGGAAAATACCTTTTTATACGTCAATTAAAGCAAATTAGAAATTGCTTTGACACAAAGTCCCAGGGGAAAAAATCGTCCGACACAATATTAGGCGGTATCACATGATTGAATAAAAAGGATAATTTAGAGTTAGAACATAGGTATAAATATGCCTTTAATTCAATAGGATGGTAATCATTCAAAATGGTATCACGTAGTGAAACAGAAATATCAAATCTTCTCGGCTGTTTTAGGTGCTGAATTAAATTCAATGGCTAAGTTGAAGATTTTCGTCGGATCGGTCTTTAAACATGTATAACTCTCTCTATTAATCAATGGGCTGGGACTACAGCTGATAAATATGAAGGTGGAAGGAAGTACCAGCAGCTATATTAATATTATTTTTTCAGTTATGCGACGGGTTTCGGCTTTATAATCACAACATCTTCAGGACCCCGTTGTGCAACTGTCAGTACTAGGAAATTTAAAAGGGTTGCCTTTAATACCGGCAGCCGTAAATTTATTAGTCCTTTCATGCCAGGAATAAGAAATTTAAGACTACAAAACGAGTGGTCTTTGGACTTCTGACATGAAAGGACTAAGAAATTTACGGATACCACTTTTAAATAAGTTAGTACTGACAGTTGCACAACGGGGTCCTGAAGATAGTCTGATTATAATACCCAAACCGGTCGCAAAACTGACTTAATAATCTTAATACAGCTGCTGTAGTTTCTTCCACCTTCACATAGAATACGTATTTCCTGGTACGCTCCAGTCGACGCCTTAACCAATTAGGCTATCTGGAAACACTTCTCGTCCTATCGAAATTCTCAAATTAGTGCATACTACAAGAATAGCGTCATTACTCACCTGCTGACAGCCTTCCCCTGAAATAACTGACACCGTGTCAATAATGTTATGTATGCTTCAAAGAAGTAAATGACGATTTTTTGTGGATGCAGAACTAAGCACGTTCCGCTACGGGAATACGTATAAAGCTGTGAGGAAGTGGAATAATGGAGAGGGAGCACAGAACTCGTGGTGCGGAATAAGTTGAAATCTGTCCAGATAGCCTAACTGCTGGCGCATTAGCTCAGCGCGTTCGATCAGAGGGTTAATTGCCATACGTAACAAAAATCTGAACAAAGATTTCATCGTTCAACAACGAACAAGTTAAATCGCACGTCAGTAAATAGTAGATCTACCAGAAGGAAGAAAAGAAGGGAAAAACTGTTTAAGGCGACCGCTGGCCCAAAGCAGGAAATCCGGGTTCGCAGGAAGGAATCTTAGGGTTTAGCGTCTCGTCGACAGCGTGGTCTTCAGCGTGGTCATGCTCGGATTTTTGGGTAAGGATGGTAAAGGAAATCGAATGTGCTCTTTCTGCATCTACATGGGATACTTTTCAGGTCACATTTAAGTGCCTGGCAGAGGGTTCATCGAACAAACTTTATACTCCCAGATGAAACTTTCACTCTGCAGCGGAGTGTGCACTATATGAAACTTCCTGGCAGATTAAAATTGTCTGCCGGAACCGGGACTCGAACCTGGGACCTTTGCCTTTCGCGGGCAAGCGCTCTACCGACTGAGCTACCCCGATACGACTCACGATGTCGCCTCACAACTTTACTTCCGCCAGTACCTCGCCTCCTACTTCCCAAACTTCACAGAAGCTCTCCTGCGAACCTTGCAAGGCTAGCACTCCTGGAAGAAAGGATATGGTGGAGACATGGCTTAGCCACAGCCTAAGGGATGTTTCCAGAATGAAACTTTGCACCCTTAGGCTGTGGCTAAGCCATGTCTCCACCATATCCTTTCTTCCAGGAGTGCTAGTCTTGCGTGTTTGCAAGAGAGCTTCTGTGAAGTTTGGGAAGTAGGAGGCGAGGTACTGGCGGAAGTAAAGTTGTGAGGCGGCTTCGTGAGTCTTGTCGGGGTAACTCAGTCGGTAGAGCGCTTGCCCGCGAAAGGCAAAGGTCCCAGGTTCGAGTCCCGGTTCCGGCACACAATTTTAATCTGCCAGGAAGTTTCAAACTTTATACTATTTACCTTCTATTCCATTCTCGAATAGCGTGCGGGAAGAAAGAACACCTGAATCTCTCCGTTCGAGCTCTGATTTCTCGTATCTTATTCTGATGATCATTTCTACCTATGTAAGTGGGAGACAACATGTTTTCGCTTTCGGAGGAGAATGTAGGCGATTGGAGTTTCGTAAGTAGCCCACGCCGCAGCGATAAGCGCCGTTGCTGTAATGATTCCCATCCCAGATCCTGTATCATTTCCGTAACTGTCTCCTCTGTATCGTGGCAATATTAAACGAGCTGCCCTTCTTTGGAGTCTTTCGATGTCCTCCGTCAAACCCACCTGATAAGGATCCCATACTGGGCAGCAATACTCCAAAAAACGACGGATAAGCGTAGTGTATGCAGTTTCTTTAGTAGTTCTGTTGCACCTTTTAAGTGTTCTGCCAAAATAACGCAGTCTCTGGTTCGCCTTTCCCACGACATTATCCACGTGTTCTTTCCAGTTAGGAGCTCAAATAAACTGGTACACCGACCTCTTACCGCGTAGAGTTCCAACGAGCGCGAAAAAGTGCAGCAACACGTTATGGCATGGATTCGACTGATGTCTGAAGTAGTTCCTTAGGGAACTGACACACTGCATCTTGCGGGGATGTCAGAAAATCCGTAACAGTACGAGGGTGTGGAGGTCTCTGCCGAACACTACGTTGCATTGCAATCGAGATATGGAATTTCCCAAGTCCGTCGCAATACGCCGTGGACATGAAGGGATACAGGATGCGTACGATCAGGTCACCAAATTCTTATCTCGATTTGCCATATCACTGCAACACGTCCCACCCCATTACAGAGCCTCTACCAGATTGAACATTCCGTCGCTGACATGCAGGGTCCATGGAAACATACGGTTGTCTCCGTTGTAACCGCTCGATACAGCTGAAAACGAGATTAGTCAGTCCAGGCATCATGTTTCCAGCCATCATCAGTCCAATGTCGGTGTTGATGGGCCCAGGCGACGCCTATAGCTTTGTGTCGAGCAGTCAGCAAGGGTACACGACTGGGCCTTCGGCTGCGGAAGTCCATGTGATGATGTTTCGTCGAATGGATGGTACACAACACTTAATGGCCCAGCATTGAATTCCGGAGCATTTTTTGGAAGAGGTGCGCTTCTATGAACGATTCTCTACAGTCGTTGTTGATCCCGTTGTTGCGGGATTTTTTCCGGCCGTAACGATGTCGGATATGTTCATCTCGTGAAATGTTCGAACGGGATAAACCCCACCTCATCGCTACTTTGGAGAAACTACGTCCCATCCTGTGCGCCGACTATAACACCACATTCAAACTTACTTGCCGCGCGGAAGTGGCCGAGTGCTCTAAGGCGTCTTGCTGCGGAATGCGCGTCTTCTTCCCCCCGGAAGTTCTCCCTCGGGCGTGGGCGTGCATGTGTGTCCTACTGGCATAAGTTAGTTTAACCTTTAACTACACGGGCGGGGTCTGAGCAGACACCTCGAGATATTTTTTGTTTATGATTTCCATTGTTGGTGCAGTACTGACTACTGACTCGTTATTTTAGGTCTTGTCAGTATGCCGTGAATGCTTGCAATAGATGGATGGGCGGTCTGCTCTTCCAGCGGCAAGTATCCGCCTAACATTGTTCGGGTATCCGTAGACCCCAAGCGTGCTTTTAAGCAGTACTTCTTTATAGTTTACTAATACAGTAATTTGCTTTCGTCTCTGTTTCTTCGTAATGGGGATATTTTACGACTGTTAGAAGGAACTGAAACATAGAGAATACAAAAAGTCAATTGCAGTGTTTCTTCTAAAGTCATAGGTTTGACGTAGATTAGAAAGTAACCCTATCTGGCCAAATATACACAGGAAATTATATACAAAGTGGTTGGTAGAGAAAAAACTAGGACTTCTAAAATGCGATGGTGTTGTTTTTGCCGAAGGCAGAAAGATAAGAAGAGCTGTCTAATATGGAAATCTTACAAAAAATAAATATAAAAAAAAAATTGTAAGCCTCTTTCAAGGACAATCAATTATTGTTTGTTCTCTGAACTCAAAGAAAACGAATATTTTTGTAGATACATATAATGTTCCGTTATTTTTGTTTTATTGTTTTAATTTATTGTATGCACTTATTCTGTTAAGAAAACAAAGAGTTCAATTATAAGTTATTTTTGAGTTGAATTTATGTAATTTTATCTCAGCTATAAAAATAAAAATCCAATAAAGACAGGTCTTCGTAACTAACAAGGTTTTTATTAACACTGCTTATTATAAGCACAATATACGATTTAAATAATCAATATGTTGTCTTCCATTATGTAAATATATAAATATTGAGGTTAATTCGAATAATTACTTATAAAGATATCTAAAGTTTGTTGGGGTGCTTCTAGACCGCACACGAGATTGTACGATACCAAAAACAACTCGTGTATTTCAAGGCTACTGACTGGGGACTGATGACCACTACAGTTTGGTCCCACAGCTTTACAAACAGCTGAACGTTTGACCATTTTTTTCAAACTCACTTAAATCGTCATACCGTGCCATTGTGGTAGCAGTAACTGATCTAACGCTTGCGCCAGATACTTATTGTCTTATATAGTCGCTACCTACCGCAGCGTCGTCTCCTGAATGTTTGCTTATCTATGTGTTTGTATACGCTTGCCTACACCAGTTTCTTTGGCTCTTCAGTGTATAATGGTAGAATGTAACTTTGTCACGTCAGTATATCGCCGTTCAGCCAGAAATGTCTTAGCGTGTAAGCTGAACACTTCGAGCAAATAGAACAGTACACACAAAAAGTCAACTGTTAAGAAATGTTTATAAATTGGGATAAAACTATCAGGTTTTTTATCCATACTGCACTCATAAATGTTCTTTAGAAGACAAACAACTTTTATTTAAACACCAATAGTACACAAATCGAAAGTATCTCCTTTGTTTGTTCCGAATTACAATTTTAGATTGACTTCCTTTCAAGCAGATATTACCTCTTTACAAGGTCCAGAATAGTTTTCATATTGAACAGTAACATCAGTTAACCGCACACAGCACTGACGCGTCACCCATTTGACTAACGTAAAATATTCCTTGCTAGTTCAGCTCACGTATACTGAAGAATTACATCAGCCACTTATTTTATCAGTTCAGCATCTATAGTTCATAACAATACAGACCGTTCGCTGTACCAGTGTACCTATATATAATACAGTTTACGTCATAATTACGTCACGTCATGTGACACATTAATCTCGGGGTTTTAGTATATTACCGTTCACATAATACCTATATAAAATCATTTGTGTTAAATTGTGTTATTCAAAGTATTTTGCGAATACAATTTCTCTCGATCATAAAAGATTGTTAATATAATTATAAGTTGATCGGCAAACATATGAGTGACATTAGCCATTTATTATTAAGAATCTTTGAAATACGTCGACTATAGTAGTGAACAAAATACAATATGGGTCGATTCCGGCCTTAACCATTTATTTGTAACGTTGCTCTCAAGCAACATCAAAATTGCGCGTGGTTTTCAGAAACAAGTTTGAAGTTTCGTCCTTGGATGTGGAACAGAGAGTGCCTGAAACTAACAGTTAAGCTCTCCAATACAGTGATGTTTCGTTGTCTTTTGCGAAAACTATAGCAATAAATTGAATCTTTAGCGGTCACTCCAAGCATACGTTACCGAGGTGGCGATATTTTCCGTGATACACGGAAAACTGCTTATAAAAGGGAAAGAGGAAGCCATGACGTTTCAATTATTATGAAAAATTGTTGACGAGTTCTTATATGGGAGACTGAAAATGGACTTATATTTATTGGGAAGTGGAGGCCTGGTAGACAACTACAAAATGGGCAATAAGTCCAAATGAAGAATGAAACAGCATCTCGTGTACCAGACAATGATGTACGGTATGAAAGATATGACAACGTCATTTGACAGATTACAGGCGAAAAGGAATTTGCACGTTTTGTCTTCAGGCATGCTTGACTGTAAAATGTGGAAATCATGGGACTGTGTCTGAACTTTGCACCAAAAACTACTTTTTTCACTCGTTTCATATGAATTAGTCCAAAATACAATAATTTATGCATCCATAAGAACAACGCTGTAGTATTGATACTGTAACACAAATCGAAGTTTTTGGAAAATGTTACTTACAAACCTATATTGTGAAAAAAATCGCATAAATCTGTTGCATGGCCCCCTACGCATTTAATTTAAGTAATATGATACTTTTTCTTCTCGTGATTTTTGTGTGTGGCAAACAGTGTTGCCAGATGGCAGAGAGAGAAAATACCTACAGTCTCACAAAAATGTACCTACGTTTTCCCTACATTCTCCCTACCACCCCATTAATGCCCCTACATTTGGTCGTAGCCAGGATTTGGGTCTGGGAGGGGCTGAATCCAGGAGTCCAGTGAGCAGAGGTTAACCAGTTGATTAATGTGACATGTTACGATTTTGAAAAAACTTTAAATATTTGGCATCGTGCTTCACTTGCTAGATATGTTTTCCCAGTGACTGATCGTTACTGATTGATGGAGTCAAGTGTAGATTATGTCGCGAATTCCAAGTGCTCTGTTACAAGAGGATTACTGATTTATCGATCGGACAAGGGTACATCAAGAACCTGTCAACCACAGAGAGGAACAGCATTAATTAGTTTCTCCAAAAATGCCGCTTATTCCGAGTGCACTGTTACACGAGGATAACTGATTTATTGACCGCACAAGGATACATCGAAACACTATCAACCATAGAGTAGCAACAGTAGTAATTATTTAGTTCATAGTCAGCACAAAAAAGGAAGTCCGTCACTCTACATGATTCGATTTTCAAGGAGTAATGTTATGTTGACAAGGAATTGTTCATTATAACGTTGGCTTTCGCAAATGTTTTAGCGTTTTCTTGTCTGCGTCTTCTCATTTACAAGTACTAACTAGTATATCGTCCTAACGTAAGTAAATAAGTCTAGTCAAGGTAATAAAACGTATTTCGTTCATGGAAACAATGAATTTTTCTTGTGGTGACATTTTCTAACACTATTTTCAAACGGACTCTCCATTCCACTGATATACATTGAAATCATCATATTTCGCATAAATTTTTATGTGTCTGAAACAAAGTTTTCAGATTAAACTTTGTCACAATTGCTCCGCTTCATTCGCGCGTGCTGACAATTGTTCTGTTGCCAACATTACCCACTAGGCCTGTGTCGGCGATTGTAAAATTTTACCAAAGTACCTACACTTTGGGGACTTTTGGATGAAAATTCCCTACATGATTTCAATGCTTTAAAGTACCTACGTGTAGGGAAAATTCCCTACGTCTGGCAACACTGGTGCCAAACAAAGGGTTAAGTGGAATGTTATACTAATTTTCATGATACATTCAACTTGAAATATACATCAATAACAGTAATAAGATGAGTTGCAGTATATTCCGTTCTTTAACTTCAAAAAATGATTAGTTAAAAATTTAAAAACATTTATGTATCGTCACAAGCATACACGGCAGTGGTATGTCTCTCCGTGGTACCCGTCTCCCGTGGGCACCGATTTAGACGAGCGATAGATCCTCAAGATCCGTTTCAAAACTCCGTGGAAAGCGTTTCTTGTGATATTAGATTAGGTGAGATATACTTTTCGTTCCGATAGATCCGAATTGAGGAAATCCTCTTGGATATAGAACATGTCAGAACACAACACGAAATATATACTTACAAAAAGAGAGCATATGTGTTAATGTACCTTCCACAGATCTCAAAGATAATTGCCCTTGTGGATGTGGAATAGGTCAGGAAAAACAATTATTTTAAGAATATTTACATTTTGAAGGTCGTACTAATATACTAGGTGTGTGTTACAATTCTTAGCATTTTTATTCCAACATTGATTTACAATGATCACATTACAGCACAAAAATTGTCCTGAAGTCAAACTGAACACAGTATTCATATTTGTGAATCTGTATCTATAAATGTGAATGTCTGTTCGGTGTACGTTTATCACGTCTGAACCACAAGACACAGAGACTTAAATATTTGTGCAATTACTAATTTATACCTGAGGACGGTTTTAGGAACGGTTTTATAGAGATCTGATAGATATTTAGTAATTTGAAGTATATAACGCGAAATGCGGAACAGTAATTACTCTTTGAAAATTATATTCACTCTTTGAAAATGGTTGTATTGGTTTTATTGTTGCTTGAGGGTTGATAATGATAAAAGGTTGGAGTATATTGGGATGGAAAGTTATCGGTGTATATAAAATTCTACGTGTGTGTGTGTGTTTGTGTGTTGTGTGTGTGTGTGTGTGTGTGTGTGTGTGTGTGTGTGTGTGTCTGTATGTGTGTGTTAATATTTCTCTCTGCAGCGAAAACTACAGAACGCAAACGAATGGACTGTGTGTAATTGTTGTCCGAAGTCTCCCGTTGTATACCATAGCAGCCGATAGGTCTAAGGGGATAGAAGATATGGTGGTTGAAAGTCGTCAAATTAAAAACAAAAAAAGAAAAAAAAATCGGACTGAGGGCCAGCGATGACGTTTGCGACTCTATAGCAAGGAGGTTACATACAGCGAAACGTGATGCCACAGACCATATCTTTGGTCTATGCGTGCTACAATGTCTTCAGCTCTTTCTCTGTAAGGATAATCATACGAATAAGGAAATATAAGAATAAATAAATAGCATACTACCTAAAGATGGCTTACGTACCACAAACAATCAACACGCGAGCGGAGCCGCGGGTTTAAGCTAGTATTATATACAATAACTTACATCAATCACTTCTGGTAAGAAATTCATCAGTGGAGTAGAAGGAGTTGGCCACCAAAAAAATCCTTTAGAAACTTTTCAAATTGTACTTTATTGTGAGTTAAATTTTTTATGCCGCGGTGGAGTAGCCGAGCGGTCTAAAGCGTCTCGCTGCGGAGCGCACGGTTGCTCGCCGTGGAGGTTCGAGTCCTCCCTGGGGCATGGGTATGTGTGTTGTCCTTAGATGAGTTTACCTAGGTTTAAGTAGTTTGTAAGCTACGGACTGATGACCACGCAGTTTGGTCCGATAGATTTACAAACATTTGAACATTTGAATTTTTAAATTTTTTATGGCTGCTGGCATGTTATTGAAAATGTGTACTGCCGAATTTTGGACACCTGTCTGAGCCAAAGTAAGTGACTTTAAATCTTTATGCAAGTTGTTCTTGTTTCTAGTATTGATGCCATGGAATAAACTATTCGTTTCGAAAAAAAAAAAAAAAAAAAAAAAAAAAAAAAAAAAAAAAAAAAAAAAAAGGAAAGGAAATAAATAAATGAAACAAAAATAAAAATAAATAAATAAATATTGATTTTTAACGATATATTTCATTAGTGAATAAATGTATTGGGAAGCTGTAGTAAGTGTTCTGCTCTTGAAGGAAGAGGAAACTGCTTGTGAATTACGACTGTTTACGAGGCACGGTGTCACGCATAGCGGGCTAAGTGTACGATAAACTCGGCGGCGTGTCGGCAGTGTGGCACAGGCAGTGGAGACGCGTGGCGCTGAGAGTAGGGCTGCGTCTCGAAGGCAGGGGGCGTGTCGGGAAGCTGTGACGCCCCACGTGGTGGCGCTACGGTGCGAGAATGCGGGATGCGGCGGGAGTCAGTGACACCGCGCGCGCGCCGTTAAAGCCGAACCGCCCTGCCGTATCCAGTGAGGGTGGCGGTTTGTTGCCGTACAGGTGTCGCGTCTAACCAGCTCGCTGCTACAGGCTTGCACTCTGCGCTTCCGTGTTGTACTAATAGTCTGTGCTTGTAGCGACGTTACCACAAGTTGTTGTTTAGTCCGCAGTCTGGTTGGATGCAGCTCTTCCAAATACCCTGTGCTGTGCAAGTCTCTTCATCTGAGAATACGTTCGGCAGTCTACATCCTTTTGAATCTCCTTACTGTATTCGTCCCTCGGTCTCCCTATACGATTTTTACCCATACTGCTTCAACAAGCCTTTCAATATAACAATTGGAAGTAGGGATCAGTGGGAGAAAATAGTTCGACACCGTACGGGGGATATTGTCTGGTTCACTGACGGGTCGAAATCAGACCAAGGCGTTGGTGCCGGGGTATACAGGGTGCAGCCAAGACTGGAGGGGATCATCTCTCTAGGGAAACTGGCCTCAGTATTCCAGGCCGAAATCACTGCCATCATGGCATGTGTGGAGGAGAATTTGCGTAGGTGCTACAAAGATCGTAGCATCTATATCTATTCAGACAGCCAGGCAGCCCTGCGATCACTGGCAGCTCCTGCAACAAGGTCTAAAATTGTTGCAAATGTCACAGGGTTCTGGTGGAGCTAGGGGAAAGCAATAGAGTAAACCTATTGTGGGTCCCTGGCCACTCGGGGATCAGTGGCAACGAACATGCCGACAGATTAGCCAGGATGGGAGCACAGACTCCATTTATTAGACCGGAACCTGTCCTGACAATCACTAAGACAATGATCAAATTGGAGCTACGTAACTGACTCAGAAGACAGCACGTAGAATATTGGACCAAAGGCTATCAACAGAAACATGGCAAGGTAATGATGCCAAATCCATGTTTTAAAAGAAGCTCTGCAATCCTGGGCTTGAACAGGAGAGAGATTAGAATCATGGTTGGATTGCTGACATGCCATGGGAATTTCAAAAAATACCTACATACAATGGGAATAACGGAAGAGGACCCTAAATGTAGGATCTGTGATGACGGTGATGAAACTGCATCACATTTAATCTTCGAATGCATTGCATTGGAGAGTAAAAGGCACAGAACATTTGGGACAATCAGACCCGAAGAAATTGTGTCTAATAAAGAACTGGTAAATGGACTCCTTGCACTGTTCAAGGGCATTGGTTGGCTTTACTAGATATACAGGGAGCGATACCGCACAATAAACTTAGTTTCGGTGCGGGCAGTGGCAGGTTGGACCAAGACTGTTTTATCTTCCCTGATAAAATCAAATCAAATCAAATTAATCCCTTCTCTTAGTCGGGATATGCCAGAAACTCCTTTTCTTCCCAATTCGGTTAAGCACCTCATTAGTTACGTGATCTGCCCATCTAATTTTCATCATTCGTCTGTAGCACCACATTTCAAAAGCTATCCTATTTTTATCTGAACCTCTTATCGTCCACGTTTCACTCCCATACAATGCTACACTCCAGACAAATGCTTTCAGAAAAGACTTCCTAACATTTAATCTAATATTTGATGCCAACTAATTTTGCTTCTTCAGAAACGCCTTTCTTCCCATAGCGATTCTGTATTTTATATCTTCTTTACTTCGGCCATCAGAAATTATCTTCCTACCCAAATAAAATTCATCTACTACTCTTATTGTCTCATTACCTAATCTAATTTCTTCAGCATCACATGATTTTCTGACATTCCATTCCATTGCTCTCGTTTTACTCTTGTTAATGTTCATCTTATATCTTCATTTCAAGACACTGTCCATTCCATTCAGATCCTCTTCCAGATCTTTTGCAGTCTCTGACAAAATTACTATGTCATCGGAAAATCGCAAACTTTTTATTTTCCACTAGTCTCACAGTAAAATCACTCCACTCCATATTTTAGTGGCGCTGGCAAAGCAAACCTAATTGATATTTTTGGTAAAAAAAAAACAGTCTTAGCTGCATAAACTTGATATTTTATTTATTTAAACATGACGCGTTTCGCCTCATCTAGGTGTCATCAGACGTTTGGAAAAGGGGGATGGGGAGATTTACAAACTTGTTTGCAACAGAACTAATACTATGTTAAATCTTTCTTAAGCAAGAAATATTACAATAGCGAGGGAGCAGACTAAAAAAAAAAAAAAAAAAAAAAAAAAAAAAAAAAAAAAAAAAAAAAAAAAAAAAACACCGGCACGCCACATAACCACATTCACGTGTTTGACATGGGGGGATGAAAATTGAACTAGTGCAATAATTTTTTTTCGACTAGTTTCGGTCTTCTTTTAGACCATGTTCAGGAATTTTAGCTCTGAAACATATCATAGTTACATTTAGAGGACTTTCAGAAATATACATTAGTGAAGAGAAATAAAACGATGTTATACCGATTGATGGTGTGGAGCTGGCAGGAAACTTGGAGCCTTCTAGTGCGTCACTGCTGGCTGGAGCAAGGTTTACTGCTCTTAAATAGCTGAGGATCCGCCCCTTTGCCAGCTCCACCCATCTTTGATAGCCAATGAAACGACTACATAGATGAATTTAGCGAAAAAATATAAAATTATAATTAGCCACACACTTCTCTGTCAATGTCTAATATAAAATAATTATAGTCATCTTTCTGATATTAAAATAAAGATTGAAACGTTAAAATACTGACAATAAATTGTATCAGATTATTATTAATAGTTTCAAAGATATTCTATTAGTGGTACTGCAGCGTTGTATGTAATTTTACTGGTATTAAAAAATCAAATATTAAATTTATTTAAGATATATGGAAAAACAATTCAGGATATACCTTGTAGAAAACCATTTGGTTCATTTGTCGTTGAAATTTGCGTAAAGCTATTGTTTTCTCGATAACGTACGAAGAACGGTTGATTTTATTTTCTACATTGCTATTGTAATAAAGTAAGGCAAAGGGAATGTATTTTATATACATGTGAAAAGTTCATGATCTATTGTATAAAGCTTTAGGTTGGCATTAAAAAATATATACTGTGTTGTAACATTGTAAAATATTAGCAATGAGATGTCAAAAACAGAACGAGTTACAATTCAAATGGCGTTATGGAATAAAACACATAACTCTTTCTTAATAGTATAAAGGATAAAATTAAGATATTCACTCAAGTTAAGGGTTTAAAAGTAAAGGAAGGCTTCCGTGGCCGTTATTGTTGATAAAACTCTTCTGGGTATTGGACCGCATCGTCAATAATTCACTGACGTTTCGGCCACTATTGCAAGCTGCCATCTTTTGGGTGTTATGTAACACACCCACAAGATGGCCGCTTGCAATACTGGCCGTAACGTCGGTGAAATATTGACGATGCGGTCCAATACCCAGAAGAGTTTTATCGACGATCATAAATTTGTTTGTATAGTGCCTTGGATGGTCACTTCTGTTTAAAAAACATGTTATATGGTAACATTAAGTAAGATAAAAAAGTTAACATTCAAATGGCATCTGACAATGATAAAATGTAAATAAAGTTCATCGTTGTCATCGTTAAATAAGAGTGCTGTTGCCCAAAAAGTGAAACAAAAATGTTTCCAAAAATATGTAGTAAAATACCGCTAAAGGGCATAGCTGAAGTTGCAGAGCGTCAAATTATTAAAATTCAATAAAAATAGATGTAACTGTTGCTCAATAATGGGGGGGGGGGGGGCAACGAAGTCGATGGTAAAACTCAGCGGCGCGAAGCCATGTTTACTGACTCAGAGCCGACCCCTGCCACAACCCTGAACTGCTTCCGCGCTCGTTTCTTGCCAGTCATCAACGTCTGATGATGCCTGGAAGAGGCGAAACGCGTCATGTTTAAATTAATAAAACATTTTTTTTTTTTTTACAAAAAACAAGTGTCACTTTTAATTCAAACGATGATGATAATTCTGTGTGACACCGGTTCGTGTTCGGCCAGGCTGGTTGGTACAAGACGTTTTAGCTGACGCCACTTCGACGCGACTTGCGCGTCACTGATGAAATGATCATCAGGACGACACAACACCCAGTAATTCTGTCTGTATTTGCAAGTATTGTGTCTGCTCCGACGCGACTTGCGCGTCACTGATGAAATGATCATCAGGACGACACAACACCCAGTAATTCTGTCTGTATTTGCAAGTATTGTGTCTGCTCCATTACACTGGATATCAGAACACAAAAATCGTCAGTTACACTGGTTTTTGTATAAAGGTAGGCCTCAGTCATTAGTATGTTTGATATTCTGAGTAATGGAAGACGCTCCTTTAAGCAGACAGAAACAAATATGATCCCTAACATTAGAATAAAACATACACCTCTGTACGATTTTTGTATTTCACTAACCTAAAAAAGACAACTGCTGTGCAAGCGTGGCATAAAAATCACACATTAGAACGTCGAAAAGGAATGTCCTTATGTATAAAATAAATGTTGTTATGGTCTTCAGTCCGGAGACTGGTTTGATGAAGCTCTCCACCCTACTCTATCCTGAGCAAGCCTTTTCATCTCCTCATAAGAACGGCAACCCACATCGACTTGAATCTGCTTACTATACGCGTCTCTTGGTCTCCCTCTGCGATTTTTACCCCACGCACTTCCCTCCAATGCTAAATTTACGATTCCTCGATGTCTAAGAATGTGTCCTACCAAGCGATCCCTTCTTTTAGTCAGGGTATGCCAAAAATTTCTTTTCTCACCAATTCTGTTCAGTACCTCTTCATTAGTTATGCGATCTACCCACCTAATCTTCAGCATTCTTCTGTAGCACCACATTTCAAAAGCTTCTATTCTCTTCCTGTCCACACTGCTTATCGTCCATGTTTCACTTCCGTACAAGGCAACACTCCACACAAATGCCTTCAGAAAAGACTTCCTTACACTTAAATTAATATTCGATGTTAGCAAATTTCTCTTTTTCAAAAATGCTTTTCTTCCCATTGCCATTCTGCATTTTATATCCTCTGTACTGCGACCATCACATGTTATTTTACTACCCAAGTAACAAAACTCATCTACCACCTTCATTGTTTCGTTACCTAATGTAATTCCTTCAGCATCGCCTAATTTTCTAAGACCGCATTCCATTATTTTTGGTTTGCTCTTGTTAATATTCATTTTATCTCTCTTCAACACACTGTCCATTCCATTCAACTGTATCTGACAGAATTACAATGTCATCAGCAAAACGCAATGTTTTTACTTCTTCCCCCTGAACTTTAATTCCTTCTCCAAATTTTTCCTTGCTTTCCTTCACCGCCTGCTCGATGTACAAATTGAATAACATCGGAGAAAGGCTACAAACCTGTCTTACTCCCTTCCCAACTGATGCTTCCCTTTCATGCTCTTCGAGTCTAATAACGGCGGTCTGGCTTTTGTACAAGTTGTAAATAACTCTCCCTGTATTTCACCCCTGCTGACTTCAGAATTTGAAAGAGTGTATTCCAGTCAACATTGTCAAACGCTTTCTCCAAATCTACAAAAGCTAAAAATGTAGGTTTGCCTTTCCTTAATCTATCTTCTAAGATAAGACGTAAAGTGAGTATTGCCTCCCGGGTTCCTACGTTCCTCCTAAATCCAAACTGATCTTCCTCGAGGTCAGCTTCTACCAACTTTTCCATTCGCCTGTAAGTAATTCGTGTTAAAATTTTGCAACCATGACTTATCAAACTGATGGTTCTGTAATTTTCACACCTGTCTGCGCCTGATTTCTTTGGAATGGGGATTATTACATTTTTCTTAAAGTCTGAGGATATTTCGCCAGTCTCATATATCCTACACACCAGTTCAAATAGTTTTGTCATGGCTGGCTCTCCCAGAGACTTTAGTAACTCTGAGGGTATGTCATCTACTCCTGGGGCCTTGTTCCGACCTAGGTCTTTCAGGGCTCTGTCAAATTCTTCTCTCAGTATAGTATCTCCTATTTCATCTTGATCTACTTCCTCTTCCCTTCCTACAGCATCGTCTCTAAGTTCATTTCCTTTGTAGAGCTGCTCTATATACTCTGCTCTATATACTCTGCTCTATATACTCTTTCCACCTTTCAGCTTTCCCTTCTTTGCTGAGAACTGGTTTTCCGCCTGAGTTCTTGATATTGATAGAGCTGCTTTTCTTATCCCCAAATGTCTCTTTTATTTTCCTGTAGGCGTTATCTACTCTTCCCCTTCTTATACATTCTTCTACAGATTTGCATTTGGCTTCTAGCCACTCCTGCTTAGCCATTTTGCACTTCCTGTCAATCTCATTTCTTAGTCGTCCGTACTCCATTTTGCCTGTTTCATTTACTGCATTTTTGTATTTTCTCCTTTCATCAATTAAATTTAGAATTTCCTGTGATATCCAAGGATTTTTTGTAGGTCTTGCCCTTCTACCTATATTGTCCTCTGCTGCCTTCACTATTTCATCTCTCAATGCTATCCATTCGTCTTCTGTTGTTTTATTTCCCCCTCTTTCTGTCAATTGTTGCCTAAATCTACCTCTGAAATTCTCCAGAACTTCACTTTCCTTCAATTTATCTAAGTCCCATCTCCTTATTTTCCTACCTTTCTGCAGTTTTTTCAGTTTCAGCCTACAGTTCATGACTAAATAAATAAATAAATTTAAAAAATTTTTAAAAAATGCTATACTAAATGCATGCTCAAAACTCGTTGTGTTAAGCAATAAACTTACCTAACTGGTGTACTTTTGCATTATTTAAAGCGTGTAGGATAACTGGTGTCTGCACAACTTCAAATAAATTCAGCAAAAACTGTGAAAATGCTTTTCAGTGACACCACAAAATTTCACGAGTTTGTAACAGAAATGTCTCCTTTTACCGGTATATCACATATTCGTAAAAATTGTGTGGTAGTAGCAATGATGATGATCGTGTGGCATTTATGACTGTTAGACCCCAACTGGGGTCGTGTTCAGCCTGCCTGGTGCAAGTCTCTTTATCTGACGCCACTTCGGCGACTTGCATGTCAATGATGATGGAATGATGACAAGGACGACACAACACCCAGTCCCCAAGTGGAGAAAATCTCCTACCCGACCGGGAATCGAACCCGGGCCCCCTGCGTGGCAACCAACCACGCTGTCCACTGGACTACGGAGGCGGACGGTAGTAGCAATAACTGAGGACATTACACAATCCTCGCCACCTTTTTTCTTTCGATACAGATGAAACTCATTCGTACGCATTCCATGTCTTTATTAGTAACAAAAGCCGCACTGTATTTCGAAGCATAAAAATGTCGGTAGAATGCACTGAATTCCCGGAAATTGAAATCTAACGTACTTCACACAGAGAATAGATTCTAACGTAACCTAACCATCTCCTTAAACCGACAATCTGACATATTACATCAGTTGCAGTGAGAGCACGTCGATGGCCAATATTTTCAGTCAAACTCGGGCGACGGCGTCGGTGCCACTGTGAAAGCAATCTTACTCGCCAACAGCGGCGACAACTGCTGGTAGTAAACAATCGACAGCTGACACGTAAGTTGGTAGTCACATTAGAAGTATTCTGTGCACTGTCATTGTAAGGTGTCAAGTGACCTCACATTTGTTTTATTGGGATAAATTCATACCTTAACATTAGCCTGGCCGAGACAACGCACATTCCTCCGCCCGCACGGGGCGCGGATCGACGGGTGTCAGGGGGTTGGACTCGCCTTCAACGCGTTGGCTTTTTACAGGGGAGGCCTCACAATGGACTCGTCCACTTGGCGACAGGAGTTCTAGAGATGCTGCACGCTGATTGGAGGGCGTGTGTAGCACGGCCAACGTGGAATCCTCTCATTGGCTGAAGTGATTCTGAATTTCCTACGGCGCAGTAACATCTAGATATACCCCCAGCGACTCGTCGTGGAGGGCTCACTCTCTTTCTAGAGGTTCAGCGTCTGCACTGTATCTCGGCCGCCGAGTTTATGCTCGTCGTCGGACCTTTTTTCTGCAGGCGTTGTAGCGCACTTGTTGCTACATTACACGCGGTACTTCCGTAATTACGGAACGACGCATAGCGATCGGCATAATAAGCGAAAAAAATGTTTGTATAGCTTATGGGACTTAACTACGGGGTCATCAGTCGCTAAACTTACAAACTACTTATGAACTAGCTAACACTAAGGACGGCACAAATATCCATGCCCGAGGGGGGATTCGAACCCCCGACCGTAGTGGCCGTGCAGACCGTGACTGAAGCGCCTCAATCCCCTCGGCCACCACGGCCGGCATAATAAGTGAGTCTTACGTGTGTTCTGAGGGTGAGCCGTAAGCCTAGCGGTATCAAGTGCTGAGCCTGATGCTTCTCGTATGGCTACGATACATGCAGATCGTGTTTGGGACTTTATACGTCCTTTCTAGTAGTTAAAGCTTGCGAGCACATTTTGAGGACTCAACGGTGGACTAGTGGAAGCTGGTGTACCACGCCAAATTACTAATAGACTAGGGAAATAGGGAAAGACAGGCAGGGAACGTACCAGCTGTGCTAATTGCTCAGGGGCTCCCTTCCTTCCACTGAACTCAGCTTACGTTTGACGTGTTTTTGGCGCATTTTCACTCGTTTGCGACAACCGCGTTCTGTGACCCCACTTGTAATTTACTGATTAATTTCATGACAGGTACACGAGATCAGACGTTTTCATAAGTTCATGTAACATTATCCTTTACCTTATTCTGTTATTCTGCGCCTACAAGCTTGTGAAATTCGTGTGTATGTTCATAATCTTTACATTCATTCATTTGCTATTTTTTACATAAATAATTAAAACGTAAGTTTGCTTTATAAAAAATTCTCGTATCACTTAGACCACCAACAAAGCCACTCCTGACCCAGAAGGCCCATTTAGAATAAGATATTGGAGGTTTTGGGGACTAAAGTGCTACCAGTTCACCATAAGAATTCAGCTAGCCACGATTTTGGGGGACTTCTCTTGCCTCAGGGGCTACCACAAAAAGAAATACACGACAAGCGTTACTGTTGCGCCGAAAGGCGAGGTAAGAGATTAGACAGTATAAGACTGCCCAAGCGTGAGCAACGCTAAATCATTATTACTGCAGTATCAGAATGCAGTGAATACTTACGATTAAATATAATATTTACATAGTATTTGTGGAAGTACAGCTGAGAGGTACTAGGCAGGATAAACCTAGACAAAACTTAACACGAGAGTCGAAGAGTTCGAAAGACACCAAATATCTTTGTCATTTTGAAAATTATACAATTCATTTATATTTCTAAGAGGCAAATTCCATCCTGTTAAAATTCCTGGATTACAGTAACCTCATTAACAAGCAGATATTCGAATCTTCCAATTACTTCATTAACAGGACCAATTTTGTTAAATACACTAAAATACATAACCCTGTTAAGAAAGTACATATTCAAATTTGCTATTTCCTTCATTAAACCAGAGTAACAATAACGAAAAGACTCAGACCGGACGCAACATTCCCACAATGAACCATTGGGGAATCGAAGTAAACACGACATCTACACTTAACAACCCAGACTCAGTATTTTAAGACTTGAGATAAAACTAACTAGAAAATATATTTTTGCCTAGAGATGAACCATTACATAAACAGTTCACAGGAATCACATACTCCTTTCAAGGAGTAGTCGGCAAACTAAAGTTGTCTGATCACATAAACACTAGTTGCTACCAAGCCTATCATGCAGATACCAATGTGACAGTCCACTACCACTGAGAAGTTCAAGAAGAATCAAAAAACGGCAGATTATAAATATTTACAGTCAGACACCATAGTTTAATCACATACTCCTTTCAAGGAGTAGTCGGCAAACTAAAGTTGTCTGATCACATAAACACTAGTTGCTACCAAGCCTATCATGCAGATACCAATGTGACAGTCCACTACCACTGAGAAGTTCAAGAAGAATCAAAAAACGGCAGATTATAAATATTTACAGTCAGACACCATAGTTGAAAATATTACAGCCTACTGCACAACAGACATTGACCATAACCTGGAGGTACATAGCAAGAACAGTCCGGCAGAATCGTGAAATTCCAATGCTAAGCAACTTGACACCTTTAACAACACACCCAGACAAACGGGCCCTCTTCAGACAACACCAAAGGCTTAAAGTTGAAAGACCACCGTTAATTGTAAAATTAACTCTAGCTGAAGGGAGCCAGTTAAAAGCTTACTTTAAACATATAACTGTGGCCGTAAAACCAGCTAAAGGATTCGCGTGAACTACTGACTACTTCCTGCAACAGAATCTTGTTTCCTGGCCCAGAATTTAGAACAGACTCAAACTTTACTTTAGCAGCAGGAAGACAAAGAGACGGTGGCCAGGATACGTCGAAGATAACTAGAATTACACACGATCATCAATATACAAGCCACCGCAAACTAAACAATTTCATGAAGGTCGCTGAGAGAACATTTATGGCGCAACGGAATTAAAAATATGAAAATATGCATCCGAATTTGTTCTCAGCACTGGTGAAGAAAAACATTAAATAAAAAGGGATGGTGTTCATAAACTAATATTTATAAGAAGGATAAAATTTCACTGACAAATTATTTATTCAGTTTAAACATAAGCAAATGGGGGCACCAATTTTGTTAAACAATAAAAATGCATCTCATTGAACTACTAAATTAAAGTAATCTGAACTGAACATCTTCGGGGGAGGGATTTACAATCAACAAACATTCAGCCACTCACACGCGCTAAGCAAAGCGAAACTCACTCAACTCAGCGTGCTGATACAAAGCAGAAGCAGGCGCCCCTATCGAAGGCGAAATTCAGCAAACCAGGGTGTACCACACAACACAAGAAAAGTAAACTTCGTAGGTGGCTCTGGTCTGTCTTCTTTTACTTGAGATGGTATGCGATTATAGCGAGATTAATTTCCGTTCAAACCAAACCGTGAGCATGCAGAATTATTGAGACACACGGCACATGTCTGCTACATTACATATTCGCACCCCACTGAAGGCGAAGTGCTTAAAGATTGTATTCATTTCAACAAAAACCAACGGAAACACTGTTTACGAAGCAAGAATATACAATAGGAAGGCACTTGTGTGTGAGCAGTGGCGAGCTCTCAAGTGACTAGCTATAAACCCTTGAAGTCTTAGTTCGAAACCACTGGATTCCGAAAACCAGTAAAAAATACAAAATTCAATTTCCGAAAAATAAAGAAAAATAACTACGGCTTGCAACCCTTAGAAATGTGAAGGATAAGAATATCATAAGGAAGCTAAAGAAATAGGGTAAGGTGGTACGAATTCGATATAGGTACAATTCCGATCAACATAATTTGTCAGTCTCGTAGTCTTGATAGCACTTGCCTTTGTGTGGCGTTTTAGTGTAGAAGGTTTCTGCAGCTCCTCCTGTCTTTTCCAAGAATACACCACTTTGCGCTACGGAGATATAGATTTTTTTTCCTTTTAAGAGGCACGTGCAGCAACTTCGAACACGCTCTTATAAATTTTCTAGTTTCCAAGCGCTTGAAAATTTTAGGTTATGCAATATTTGGTACTACGAAGTATGCGTTGGTGCACGAGGGAACAAGTGCTTTTTATGTGGAAGAAACCAGTGATAAAAATTTTACGAGGAAGTGATCATTTTTCACAGTTCTGTAACCTTTTTTTGTGTTTACACTAACATTTCTAATAGTCTAATATTTGTGTTATATATTCGTTAAAAATCCAAGAACAAGTGCCATAGTTAAAATTATTTCTTTTCTCAATATATTTCAAGTAACAACAACATTTCTTCGAAATGATCGAAATGTACCACCTTACCCTACAGTCAGATGCAATTAAAAGGTTTTACACGGATGGATGATGTCCAGCCTACAAAAAACAGAAAAATGGAATAAATTCAAAGTCGGGGTAAATCAACTAAGAAATACGGCATGCAGCCTCTAGAAATAGGTAGTATTTCATATGCAAGCTAATAAAGGGGGTTGTACAAGGCTAGAAGAGAATTTACTGGGGGAGTCTGAATGCAAAGTCAAGTTTGGAAACGAAATAGCAATTTAAAATAGGCGGAGAGGAGATCGCGATGTACTAGGGGAAATAAGAAAAATATATGCATAATTTCTTGCCTGAAGGGCATAGAAACAGACAGGGGTAGCTGAAGGCTTTGTTCGAAGGACACACCACGTGGAGTACATATCACTCGTGGAAGGAGAAAACGGAAAAGAATATTTCACATGCACTACACAGAATAAAAATATTCCAGCATATTAGTCGCATTCCATACAGCTAGAAAGAAATTAAACAGAGTTCATACAGCTAGTCTCAAACAGGTTACCGATTACCAGCCGTTATCAAACCGAATTAGCTGCATATTCACCGCGTTTTCCTATGCAAAATCAATGAAATGAAATTGAATACATTTCCGTACATAATCCGAGAAACTTATCCCAAAAAATGAACCTAAGATCTGAAGTCTAACAAACGAGACAACAGCTACCATCTCACGGCAGGAAACAAAATCCAGAACGTCTTACCAGGTCGAAGCGCAGCCACAGAAAGTCCAGATCGGCCCCCCAGTCCCCTCCAACAGCCGCCGGAAATCGCACCGGAAATCGGCAAAACCCAGGAAAACGCGTGGTGGGGAAGAGCTTAAACACGCGCGTCTAAGCGAGGCTCGCCAACTGGGCATTGCCAACCCAACCTGTAACAAAAGGGTGGAGCAACCTCTTTGGTAACATCAAAAGCAGAGGTTGATAACGACTACCTATGGATACGAAGCCAGAGAAACATTAGTACCGAGCAGCCTGCAGCCGACGACGAAAATTCTCATACATACACTCAGACTCCCATTATAGAAGATTCTCATACATGCACATACAGAATAAAGTAAGTACACATTCTCACAGGGACGGTGGCGTCACGGAGAAACCGTTCATCTTGACACATTCATAGACGCAATGATAAATCATTAGCATAATAAAATCCCAGCAATATTACAGAAACTAACATTTAAAGACATGAAATGAAATGCTATTCCTCATGCCTCCGAACGAGAGGGTTCTCGTTTAGCAAAAAAGGCCCTCTAGTGATCTTAGATAATTTACAATGTAATTTACAATGTTAAAAACCTAGGGAAGACGGCAGACAGCCGTCTTTCAAAGTCATCAATAACAATAAAACATAAGTTGTACAGAAACAAGGGTAATTATGGGATGGAGAGGGGTGTTTCGATTAAAAGCTTCCTAATCCTTACGCAGCGTGTGTACGTGCAGTCCGTGACGTCATGCAGCAATGCCGCTAAGAACAACGAGCGAGCAAATGAGAGTTACCGGCCACCCAATGAAAGCACTCACCACAATAGTACAGAATTAACCAAGATAGAAGAATACTGGCCCTCGCAGATCTCCCAACGCAAACCGAACATGAGAGAGAAAAAGAGGAGACAGGAAAATAGGCTTCTAAATGAATAGGGCCACGACCCGGGGTAGCTAGGGCCTCAATGCAGAAGAAATCGCTGGATTACTTGCACAAATAGCGATAAACAGTCTAATAACCTCTGTAAATAGCGTGAAGGTATATTCAAGTGCCAAATGCGTGAAAGTAACTCACTGCCTAACCCACTAAGAGAAGCACTTGCAACTCCGGAGGATTACGATGACCGATGGAAAGCACAAGCGCCTGAAAACTCGCCACCTCTTACGAAACAACACAAGGCGTAACACTTAACTCCAGTAATTGTGCCGATCCAGACAGCAACCCGAGGAAGTACTCCCAGTCCAAGGCAACGTAACGCTCGCGCCGCTAACAGGAATTAAATCGGAACATTTTATAGCTTATTTTAGACTGAAAGTCTTGGTAGAAGTATAAAACCTTCATGATAAAATTTTTTATTATTCTAAAATTGCTAGAGATTGCTAGAATAATCACTAGATGTTGTTAGTATATTATTTATTTTAAATACACAACATGAATGCGGGCTTAGCTCATCATCTGGCAATCTGTCAATAAGATACATAAACACAGAATTATTTGCAATATAAATAAAATATGAAATCTTTTTTTTTATAGTTTTATATAATTTGGAACTACCTACAGATATTATATATACTAAATTTGATGCATTCAAGTTTGTCATTTAAAATACTGTTGTTATTTATTGCCAAATTATGTTACATGATAATTTGCCATAGAATCTTTATTTTGTAAAATTATATATATATATATATATATATATATATATATATATATATATATATATATATATATATATATAAAATCTTTATTTTATATAAATATTATCTTCATGACAACTGATGTTTACTCTTATTTGGCAATACATAACAACAGCATTTTCAATGACAAACTTGAATGCATCAAATCTAAATATATATAATATCGGCATGTAATTCCAAATTATGTAAAATGATAAAAATATATTTCATATTATAAATTGCAAATAATTTTGTGTATATACTTATTGGCTGTATATGTATCTGACAGATCACCAGATCATAAGCTAAGCGGGAAACAAGTTGTGTATTTAAAATAAATAATTTAGTAACAACATGTAGTACGCGGCCTATCGAGGCAACTAGCGCCGACCGCGAGACAAACGACAAACCAAAACTAGCCACGCTACCCTCGGTGAAGTAACGATGAGATATCGATATGGAAGTTGGAGCGAGGTAATTGGCGCAAATACTAATAAATCGAGCCAGCACAGCTCAAGGGGGACAGGTTTCATTTATTTGTCTATTGTATGACATAAAGACTTGTACATGTAAGGTACATTAGGCAATTATACTTCTACAGGTAGGAAGCTGAGACAACAGACAGCTTATATTAATCTTCAAGTGCATTAGTTACAAAAGAAATATACAGATGTACAGTAAAATTTCCATCACATTGTGTGATGGAGTGGAATTTTAAAACGCTTGGTATTATTATGCATAAGAAGAGCCAGGGGTTAGATTAGATTAGATTAGTTAGTTCGTTCCATAGATCCATGTTGAGGAGATCCTCGTGGATGTGGAACATGTCTTTAAAAAATTACAAGTTAATAATATAATAATACTAATTCAGGAACATACATTTTTTACAAGCTGATAATATAATAATACTAATAGTATGAATACAGATAAATGCATCATTTGGTTCTATTTAAGAATTCGTCAGTGGAATAGAAGGAGTTGCACACTAGGAAGTCTTTTAGGTTCCTCTTAAACTGATATAGTACACAGTAGACTAAGGTGAACAGTTGAAAGCACATTAAAACAGTAATAAAGGAAAATTAAGGTGGAAACTGAAATAAGTAATAAAAAGAAAATGAGGACAGGACGTTGTTCTCTTACGAGTCTTCTGCGTCATTAGCTATTTATACAAAGCATTTGAAAATAGCATTTGACGGAAATCATCCGATTCTTCGATAAAAATTATTATGATCGCATTACAGGGAACGTGGAAAATGATTTTTTAATGAATTAATTTGCGTTCTACTGTGGACCCGTCTTCAGAGGATATACTGCATTCGAAGATTATTAATCACCTTGAGGAAAACGATGTATTGATACGTTACCAACGCGGCTTCAGAAAATTTCGCCTTGTGGAACTCTTTTATCCTTATGAAGTAATTACTACCGACAGGGGATCTCAAATGTCTGAACGCACAGGTGCAGTAGAAAAGAACTTCAATAGATGAACATAATTTTAATGCTAAAATTTCTCACCTAAGGTTACATGTTACAGGGCTAAGTTATTTCTTGCGTTATCGTCATTCCATTGTGATGTGTCACATTCAAAGGCATAGCTTAATTTTTATTATATTGACTGAAAAGACAGCTTCTTTATTTTATTACCAGTTTCAGCAAAATTTGCTGCTATCCTTAAATGACTTCATTTCATAAAAATAGGCGGCAACGTCTTCGTTGAAACGGGAATGTACTCAAGTTATAACATATATTACCATGTTGGGTCGCGACAATAATAAAATGAGAAATAAATTTTTGGAATTTTGTAATATCCGACATCTTGTCTGTAAGGAGTGCAACTGATAGATTATTTATGATAGAGACATGTAAGCAATGTACTCACAAGGCAAAGCCGTTTTTTTTACTTTTATGTTTTGTCTTTCTTTATACTGTACGACTAGTTTCGGCGTATCGTCATCATTCTCAAATAGCTGTAATACAAGAAAAAAGTTTTTTCTAATAAATAATTCATATTGCATTTCTAAATTTCCATTTCTTCAGAAACTAAATAATAACTGTGTTTGCCAAACATAATTTTAAAAAATCCATAAGCAACCTTGGATTTTTGTAATTATTTTTGGCAAACTGAGTCATTATTTAAGTTTTTTGTTTCTGAAGTAATGGAAATTTAGAAATTCAGTATGAAAGATTTATTATTAAAAAGTTAGTTAATATACGGGTACCGGTACTTGAGAATGGCGACATAATTTCGCCGAAACTGGTTATATAGTATAAATAAATACAAACCATAAAAGTAGTAATGTGACTGTGGCCTGTGAGTACACTGCTTAAATGTCTCTATCAGAAATAAATTTTTGAATATGTCGATGTTAAAATCACGAGCACAGACGGTCTCACTCATATTGCCTCAACGACGGCCGGAGAAGACAGACTGATACGCTACTCAAAGAGTGTTTGTGAGAACTTATACATATTTAGCTTAAGGATTGTGGCGTGCCGTTCCACAGATGCGCACACAGGTCTAACAGACGGAATTCTAATATAATAGGTCAGTTAGGCGTGAAACACAGTGAGCGCGACTTTATACGCTGAATGAACCCAGGCGGGACGTCTCGAAATGTATGTGTCCGCATTCTGGAAGTCAGATGGCAGTGCACGAAAATGCACAAGACTGCGGAACTGGGAATTCAGCCGTGTGCACTTTATGGAACCTACTTACGCGGTAAATTTAACCCCTGGAGTTGTTCAATTTACTCTCTTAAGCTAAGTTTGCAGCCGCTTATTATTTCGCAACATGTAGGAGAGACGATGAAGTGGAGTGGGCGTTAATTATTTCGCAGTCGTTGACACCTTTCCGGCACACTGCCGCAGTGCAGTTGATGCACGAAGCGGAGGCGGAGGCGGAGGCGGAGCGTTGGCGGGAACTGACGGACGGTGCGCCAGCTACACTCGCGGCAAAAGGTATATCCCAGCGTGTGGGCTGGCGAGCACTCATGTCCAGCGGTCTGATCTAGTTTGCCATCAGAAATTAGAAAATATTTGTAAATAAAACAGTCAGAATTCTCAAAAAATATCATTTACACAAATGATGGCCGGTTTCGGCAACTGCGTTGTAAACGGGCCGAAACCGGTTATCATTTGTATAAATGATATTTTTTTGCGATTTGTGACTGTTTTTATTTATAAATACCAGGTGATCAATAAGTCGGTATGAATTTGAAATCTTAATACATCACGGAATAATGTAGATAGATAGGTAAAAATTCACACACATGCTTTGAATTACACGGGGTTTTATTTAAAATAAATAAATAAATAAATAAAATTCAAAACATGTCCGACTCTACATCTACATGGGATACTCTGCAAATCACATTTAAGTGCCTGGCAGAGGGTTCATCGAACCACCTTTATACTATTCATCTCCTATTCCACTCTCGAATAGCGCGCGGGAGGAAAGAACATCTGAATCTCTCCGTTCGAGCTCTGATTTCTCGTATTTTAATTTGATGATCATTTCTGCCTATGTAGGCGGGAGTCAACAATATATTTTCGCATTCGGAGGAGAATATTGGTGATTGGAGTTCCGTAAGTAGACCACGCCGCAGCGATAAGCGCCGTTGTTGTAATGATTCTCATCCCAGGTCCTGTATCATTTCCGTGACGCTGTCTCCTCTGTATCGTGACAATACAAAACGAGCTGCCCTTCTGTGAACTCTTTCGATGTCCTCCGTCAAACCCGCTTGATAAGGATCCCACACTGGGCAGCAATACTCTAAAAAAGGACGGACAAGCGTAGTGTATGCAGTCTCTCTAGTAGTTCTGTTGCATCTTTTAAGGGTTCTGCCAATAAAACGCAGTCTCTGGTTCGCCTTTCCCACGACACTATCTACGTCCTTTCCAGTTTAAGTCTGAAGTAATAGTAATTCTTAGATATTTTGTGGAGTTTACGGCCTTCACATTTGATTGATTTATCTTGTAAACAAAGTTTAACGGATTTCTTTTCGTACTCATGTCGACGACTTCACATTTCGCATTATTTAGAGTCAGTTGCCAATTTTTACACCATAGAGTTATCTTATTTAGATCAGAAAAGGAATAATTAGCATAACAAATTAAGACAAACCAAAGATGATGTTCTTTACAGGAAATGCTCAATTTGTTCACCATCATTACTCAGCAATAGCTGTAGTCGAAGAATAATGTTGTGAAGAGCACTGTAAAGCATGTCCACAGTTATGTCGAGGTACTATCAGTTCCGACCGGCATATTCACTTGAATGCCAGTCTTGTTTGAACAACTGTATGAGGAGTGGCATTGTCCTGCTGGAATTTCCGAAGTCCGTTGTAATGCAGAATGGGCATGAATGATAAAAGTCGACCACTGAACGTAACAAGAGCCTTGCTTTGTCATTAAAATTAGTAAATAAGGTCCGTGTGAACTACTGATTACTCCCTGCTACAAAGCCTTGTTCCCTGGCCCCAAACTGAGAACTAACTCGCTTCAAATTACTTCAATAACAGGAAGTTAATACTTGCACCGGTGCATACACTGTTAGCGAAACATTCAACACGAGATTAATGGAGCGTAAAACCTATGACCTAGAAGGATTTTAGTAGTGAGAGCTTGTCATCTATTGCGACTCCCATTAATGTTTTTACTCCGTCAATTTTTTTTACTTTTTTTCTGTTTTGGTTGTAATAAAACCCCATGTAATTCCAAGCATGTGTGTCAATTTTTTTACCTCTCTAACATGATTTCCTACCTGAATATTTTGCATACAAAGGACGGGGAATTAGTATAAAGAAAGCAGTTTCCCTTGGAACAAATATACATTTATTTACTAATCTTGTCGTAACTCATTTAAGCAAGAAATATGGAACAGTTCAGTTGAAAAAATTTCAATACAATTAATATTTCGTGGAGAGATTAAGAAAAGGACCAAAAGCTTTCACACTCTTTGTCTACTGGCTGGATTCCACAGTCGTAGTACCGTGATGTACTACCCACGTGGCGACACACACTTAAGTTTAAAGTGCCTCAAAAAAAAAAAATCCCAACAAAATAATTTATCACACAGAATCTTATGTCAGGGATACCTACTACTCACTAGCTAACTGTTGCAGTTACTTTAAATCCGATTAAAAGGGTTTCACGTCCACTTCTCTTTGTGTATCTTGCCCCACCATGTCGCATGGTCACCAGCACGTGAATCTAAGTGGACGATAAAACGATAAACGAAGCCACAGGAGATTTCATTAATACATTTCCTACACGCACACAGTAGAATCTCAAATCGACAAAGCGAACAACGTTTCACTTCCCACCCTAACTATATTGAAAGAAGCCGACTTGGTACACAAGAGATCCCCACATGAACTGAGCCTAATCCGCAAAGAACAGAACTCGTCCTAATTCCGTGAAAACGCTCCCAAAAATTTAGAAAATGGACTTCTACTAACATTGTGCATTTAATGAACCATTCCCTGCTAATCTGTTCCAAAATTGTCACAAATCACACACACACACACTTCCAAATACATTTCCCTCGGAGACCAACATACGTCCGTCCTCAGCCAGCCCAGGAAACATTCTGTCAAAATATGGCTGGCCTCTCGTCTAACCGCCCTTCCCGTTCAACTTCGCCGGAGCCGTCCTACAATTGGCCAGTCACGTAACGGGACCATCCTGCCAACTTGGGAATCGTGGAAGAATCACAAATCACAGAGAGCTGTCTGTCGACCATGTTCCCCCAGGAGACCTCTCTGTCCAATACAGAAATGGCTAACCTCCTAACTATGAGCATCTCTGCCTTCCCAGCTGCAGCCTCACACACACGAAGACACACACATACACTCACACTTGGGAGGATGGGGAGATGGGTGCTGTGGAACAAAGGTCCTTATGTGAGCGGGGCTCACTTATAATGCTTGTAATTACAATAGCAATAATAATCATCATGCATTTTTGTCTCCACTGCTCCTAGCACTAGCCCTGAAATGAATGATTAAGGTGGCACGAAAAAAAAAAAAAAAAAAAAAAGCAAGAAAAATAATTAGACAGTAATGTGCACACAAAACTGTGGCTTGCATGAAACACGTATCAATCAAAGTAAGTCAAATGGAATGCTACTACAGTTTCGTTTCAATATGTTTTCAAAAATTTTCAATTATAGTGTTGTTTGGAGCCGTTTACCACTAATATATTCTACATCTACATACATACTCCGCAATTCACCGTAAGATGCGTGGCGGAGGGTACACTGTACCACTACTAGGCATTTCCTCTCCTATTCCACTCCCAAATTGAACGAGGAAGAAAAGAATGCCTATATGCCTCCGTACGAGCCCTAATTTCTCTTATCTTGTCTTTGTGATCTTTACGCGAAATGTAAGTAGGCGGCAGCAAGATCGTACTACACTCAGCTTCAAATTCCGGCGCTCTAAATTTACTTAACAGAAATTCACGAAAAGAACGTCGTCTTTCTTCCAGCGATCCCCAATTGATTTGCCGGACCATTTCCGTGACACTCGCGCATTGGTCGAACCTACCGGTAACAAATCTGGCTGCTCGTCTCTGAACCGCCTCTATGTCTTCCTTTAAACTGATCTGCTGCGGGTCCTAAACACTTGAGCAATACTCAAGACGTGGTCGTACAAGCGTTTTATACGCGGTCTCCTTTACAGGTGAAGTACATCTTCCCAAAATTCTCCCAATAAGCCGAAGTCGGCTGTCCGCCTTACTCACAACTGTCCATACATGCTCGTTCCATTTCATATCGCTCTGCAATGTTACGCCTAGATATTTGAACGACGCGACAGCATCAAAAAGCTCACTACTAATGCTGTATTCGAACATTATGAGATTGTTTTTTCTACTCATGCGCATCACCTTACATTTTTCTACATTGAGAGCTAGCTGCCAATCTTCGCACCAACTAGAAATTTTGTCTAAGTCATCCTGTATGCTATTACAGTCAGTTACAGACGACACCCTCCCATACACCACAACATCGTCAGCAAACAGCCGCAAATTAAAACTTACTCTGTCCATCAGATCATTTATATAGATAGAATATAATAGCGGTCCTATCACACTCCACTGGGGCACGCCTGACGATTCACTCGTCTCTGATGAACACTCGCCGTCGAGAACAACGTACTTGTTCTATTACTTAGGAAGTCTTCCAGCCAGTCACAAGTCTGTGAACCTATTTCATAAGCTCGTATCGTCGTTAGCAGTCTGCAGTGTGGCACCGCGTCGAACGCCTTTTTGTAGTCGAGAAAAACACAATCCGCCTGTTGCCTTTCATCCATGGCTCGCAAGATGTCATGTGAGAATAGGGCAAGCTGAGTTTCACATGAACGATGTTTCCTAAACCCGTCCTGATTCATGGAAAGAAGCTTTTCCGTTTCAAAGAAATTTACTATATTGGAGCTGAGAATATGCTCTAAAATTCTACATGAAACTGATGTCAACGATATTAGCCTGTAATTGTGTGGGTCAGTTCTCTTTCCTTTCTTATAAACGGGAGTCACCTGCGCTTTTTTCCAATCACTAGGAACTTTGCGCTGAATTAAAGATTCGCGTTAAATGCAAGCTAAGTAGGGGGCCAATGCCGAAGAATAGTCTTTGTAAAACCGAACTGGTATTCCATGCGGACCAGCAGACTTTTTCGTATTTAGCTCTCTCAGCTGCTTCTCTACACCGGAATTACCTATTGCTATGTCCCCCATTTCGGAATTAGTACGTTGATCAAATGATGGTACATTTGTGCGGTCCTCCCACGTGAAAGATTTCTTAAAGGTTATTGGGGATTATCGCTTGTCTTCCGCGACAAATCTAAGTCGAAGAGATTTTTGTAACCTCATTGGTCAAAGAAACTGGGACACCTACCTAACATCGCGTAGGGCTCCCGTGAGCACGTGGAAACGCCGCAACACGATGTGCCGTGGACTAGGCTGGTGTTGGAGGGACCTGACACCATGCATCTTGCTGGACTATCTATAAATCCGTAAGGGTACACTGTGGTGGAGATCTAAACAGCACTTTGTAAGGCAATTCAGATGTATTAAATAATGTTCATATCTTGGAAGAATGGAGACCATCGGAGGTGTTTAAACTCAGAAGTTCCTGGATCCATTCTGTACCAATTATGAACGTATGAGGAGTGGCATTGTCCTGCTGGAATTTCCGAAGTCCGTTGTAATGCAGAATGGCCATGAATGATAAAAGTCGACCACTGAACGTAACAAGAGCCTTGCTTTGTCATTAAAATTAGTAAATAAGGTCCGTGTGAACTACTGATTACTCCCTGCTACAAAGCCTTGTTCCCTGGCCCCAAACTGAGAACTAACTCGCTTCAAATTACTTCAATAACAGGAAGTTAATACTACAGTGGTCAATATACATAGTAGTTCACACGTTATTACATACAGGCATTCATAAGCAAGCTACCACAATTGAAGTTATCTTAGAAATGTGACTAAGAAAACATTTATGGCACAACGGAATTTAGATATATAAAAAAGAATTGCATCTGAACTAGTTCTCAGCACTTGTGAAGAACAATATTAAATAAAAGAGGGAAGGTGCTCTAAAACTACAACTTATAGGCAACTTACGGAATATGCTGAACATAAACATTTTTATTCAGATAGAAAACAAGCAAAATGGGGAACCAATTTCGTTAACACAATAAAAATGCATCTCTTACATGGATTAATGTAGACGGTGCTCAGCCTGAATTATACATGCTTTAACGCTACTGGGGGGGGGGGGGGGGAGGATTCACAAACAACACTCATTCTCTCTCACACACGCAATGCCACAGCGAACCTCACCAAAATCAGCGTGCTGAGACGAGGCGGAAGCAGGCGCCGTTATCGTAGGCGAAATTCAGCAAGTCGGAGGTAGCACAAAACACAATATACAAAAACACTTTGAAGCGGGCTCTGGTCTATCGTGCCTGTTTTGAGATGGTGCGCGTGTACAGCCACATTAAATTACATCAGAACAGAAAAAGCGAGCAACTACGCTAACGGCGACACCCGGCTACGTTACATGAACGCACTCCACTGAAGGTGAATAGGAATTTACCAGGGACACTGAAAGTTGTTAATAATAAAAATAATGTAATTGTTATTGATTAAAATAAATCTATAATGATTGGTACTGTAATTAAAATAGTACTGTTTAGTATTGTTCTCGCAGCTTGACTGTACTTTAGTGACTTCTCAAACAATTGTGTCGTGTATAGTTGTGTATTTGGGTAGCTCTAAATGAATCTGCACTTGAACTCATACTTGCTAATCTGACTCAATACTTTATCCAATTACTTAAACATGACTTTGAACAAAATCAAAATATGTAATAAAAACCAATTCTGACCTTGCGACAATATTCATGGAATGGGCAATTTGACCTCTGGTAGAAAACAATCTGTTTCATTAAAGATTGCAATCGATTGGAAAATAGGACATCAGCTTTCTGCAGAAGTGACTATCTCACTCAAGGATTTACACACATTTTATGGCCTACATGTGAGCAAGGAAACATGTGCAAACTGCCCTCAGAATTACTGCCAAAAATACTGCTGCTGAGAACATGAACTTAAACATTGTTGCACAAAAATGTGATTACAATTTGGGAATGTCTTACACAAATCTTTCCACAAACTCATTTACTTCTACTGTCATTTTCAACAAAAGAAAAACCAGCTGGTACTTTATACAATGCAAATAAAAAAATCGAAATTGTCTACATCACACTTCGTCCATTTTTTGTATATTAAAAACATATTAAATTCCTGCACTATACTTTTAGTTATTTTAAAGAGTGGACATCAAAGACGAAAATTATAACCTTCATGTTGAATGTTTGTTAGAGATGGACTTCAATTACGTGAAACGCCTAATAATGAAATGGTGACTCCTTACCTTTCTTCTTCATAATCTCAGAACTTTTTCAAATTCAAATGTTTCTCTCCATTATCACAAATAAAAATATTAAAATGATTCAAGCTCTCACACTGCAATTTGCGACTTCATTCCAAGGCTGTTTTCACAACACTGTTCCCTGCTCACCCGTCGGAGGCCGGCAATCAAACTCAGTAAGCTCAAACGCGGGACAGCGCACACCAAAGACTGTCCTCGTGGAGCCAACGACATGATTTTACAGACATTCAAAGTTATCAACATTACTTGCTGACGTTTCAACACCAGGAGAGAACGAACTTTCTTTACTGGGATCTTCTGGTGTCCCCTGTAAACTGAACGCATATTGTTCAGCTTAACAGACACAACAGTAGATAAAGAGCAGATGAAACGATTCTAAATCGTAATTGACCTTGCGAGGACTGATGTTTCTCCCAGTGCGGATGCACACGAGGACCGAACTCTGGTCGACAATACAGGGTTCGCTGCGAGCCAAGGAGTACAAGAGTCAAAGTTACAATTGCTTACAATAAATGAATAGAAAACTGCCTAGTAATCAGAATACTGTGAATCGAGTCCCGTCTCCATCAGAAATTTTCTGATATCGTAGTTGTTTGATTACAACAGGTACCAGCAGCTGAGAAAAAAGTACACAACAGATGGTGCAGATATCGAGACGTCCATTTATGAGGAAGAAATTAAAAGAGCAACAATATGACGAGGCCTAGTATAAAGTTTCCTGCCCATCCCCTTCCTATACCATCCCCTGCTCCCAACTACCTACTTGCACCCCTTTCCTCCTCGCCCCCTGTGTATGCATCTCCCTTCTTTTCCCATACCCTCATTCCCTTTCTTCTGTATTCCATCTTTTCCTCCTTTCTCTCACCTTCTCCAGCAGCAATTTACTATTAACCTTGTCTTTGTTATGCAAAATACAGAAGGGAACTTAATTTAAATTTTATGGTAACTGAATTTCCCGCTGCAGGTCATTTCCTTTCCAATGAGTATGCAATGTTCATTTCTAACATCTCAACTCAAATAATATCTTTAATTTCTACAGCTTTGTAATTTCAATTATTTTACACGTAACACAGAAATAAGTTCCTTTTATGTCAGAAGCTGTAAGTCTTTTGAAACTTTTCTTAAAAACTTTTACGAAATTGTGAAATTTGTTTCAGGGTCATCTGAGTCTACAGCCTAATGTTATCTCTCATTTCACTACCGTTTGATGATATGTCGATATAAACTGATACTGTATTGTCATTCTGTATTAATTGACTCTACATTTTAAAACTGCTGTTGGGTTTTATAGTACTCGTAATATTTAAAATTTTTGATGCTGAGGTGGGCTCAATTAAACTAACGGAACAGTTTTTATTTACTCAAGATGTATTTAACTGTGGAGAATATGCCTCCTTCAATACTCTTCAGATGAGAACATGTCCTCTGCGAGCCACTAGATGGCAGATTTTAGCCAGACGAAACCCGGCAACAGAGCCAAGCGCGTTAAGCTCTTAGCTTCTAGAACGGGGTCGCGGCCCAGCTCCGCTAGGAAACGAGATCTGGGGAGTCGGATAGCGTGCGGTGGTCAGGGTGAGAGGCCGCTGTTTACTGTTGCCAAACGCAGACGGAAATGATTTGTTGTTGTTGTTGTGGTGGTCTTCAGTCCAAGCAGTGGTTTCACGCAGCTTTCCTCATTAGCTTACCCTGTGAAAGCCTCTTCATCTCAGAAAGGAAACATCAGCCTATATCCTTTTGTACCTGCTTACTGTATTCTAAGCCGTAAAGGAAAGCAAGGAAAATATGTAATAGCGATAAAAGTTCAGGGCGAGGAAATAATAACATTGAGTTTTGCTGATGACATTGTAATTCTGTCAGAGACAGCAAAGGACCTGAAAGAGCAGTTGAAAGGAATGGATAGTGTGTTGAAGAGAGCATATAGAATGAAAGTTAACAAGAGCAAAACGAAGATAATGGAGTGCAGTATTAGAAATTCAGGCGATGCTGAAGGAATTAGATTAGGTAACGAAACAATAAAGGTAGTAGATGAGTAATGTTACTTGAGTAGTAAAATAACATATAGTGGTCGCAGTACAGAGGATATAAAACGCAGAATGGCGATGGGGAGAAAAGCGTTTTTGAAAAAGAGAATCTCGCTAAGATCGAATATTAAAAGTCAACAAAATTTCAGCCGACTGGTTGCACAAAATTGTTTACATTCGTAAACCTTGACCTAGGTTTCGGCAAAAGTAATTTTGACTATTTCAGAAGTATTTCATTTAGCTCACATTGAAATAGTTTTTAAATGTTGCTGACTTCATGTCATAGAATAAAAAGTAAAATTTAAAACTGGTCTACAACATAAAATTGTGGAGCACTGCCACACATAGTTCCAGTGAGCACTGCATATTGTTATTTTAATGTGAGTTAAATGAAATACTTCTGAAGAAGGCAAAATTACTTTTGCCGAAACCTAGGTCAAGGTTTACGCATGTAATACATTTTTATGCAACTTGTCGGCTGATGTTTTGTTGACTTTTGGATTGTGTTCTATGTTGCAGAACGGTAGCTATGTTTAAAATATCGAATATTAATTTAAGTGTAAGGAAGTCTTTTCTGAAGGCATCTGTGTCGAGTGTTGCCTTGTATGGGAGTCAAACATGGACGGTAAACAGTGCGGACAGGAGGAGAATAAAAATTTTTGAAAAGTGGTGCTACAGGAGAATGCTGAACATTAGTTGGGTAGATCGCATAACTAATGAAGAGTTACTGAACAGAATTGGTGAGAAAAGGAATTTTTGGCATACCTTGACTAAAAGAAGTGATCGCTTGGTAGGACACATTATTAGACATCGAGGTATCGTAAATTTAGCATTGGAGGGAAGTGTTTGGGGAAAAAATTGCAGAGGGAGACCAAGAGACGCATATAGTAAACAGATTCAAATGGATGTGGGTTGCCGTTCTTACGAGAAGATGAGGAGGCTTGACCAGGATAGAGCAGGGCGGAGAGCCTGCATCAAACTTTACTTCCGCCAGTACCTCGCCTCCTACTTTCCAAACTTCACAGAAGCTCTCCTGCGAACCATGCAAGACTGGCGGAAGTAAAGTTGTGAGGCGGCATCGTGAGTCGTGTCGGGATAGCACAGTTGGTAGTTCGCTTGCCCTCGAAAGGCAAAGGTCCCAGGTTCGAGTCCCGGTTCCGGCACACAATTTTAATCTGCCAGGAAGTTTCATATCAGCGCACACTACGCTGCAGAGTGAAAGTTTCAATCTGGAAACATCCCTTAGGCTGTGGCTAAGCCATGTCTCCACCATATCCTTTCTTCCAGGAGTGCTAGTCTTGCATGGTTCGCAGGAGAGCTTCTGTGAAGTTTGGAAAGTAGGAGGCGAGGTACTGGCGGAAGTAAAGTTGTGAGGCGGCATCGTGAGTCGTGTCGGGATAGCACAGTCGGTAGTGCGCTTGCCCTCTAAAGGCAAAGGTCCCAGGTTCGAGTCCCGGTTCCGGCACACAATTTTAATCTGCCAGGAAGTTTCAAATCAGCGCACACTCCGCTGCAGAGTGAAAGTTTCATTCTGGATACAAATGAAATTGTTGTTCAAAATGTATTTTCTTTTCATTGAAAATACTAAAGATGACGTTCCTGTTTTCGAGTCCTGTGAATCTGAAATGATTTAGCAGTATTTGAGTGTAGGGCGTACCTATTTCTTATGTATTGACAGAGGAATGCTTGTGCCTAGTGTTTCTTGGATGAAATGGAAATGCCTAACTTGGCTGTCGGTTCTCTCGTTCCCCAAATGAAGTGGCGGTATTAATTGTCAACTGTGATTCTGCTGCTGTGCAGAGCGCGGAAGGCGTCAAGCTCCATCACGTGTTTATATAAGGGGAATGAGGCATAACTGAAATTTGTCTTGTGGACGGAGGCATGCTTTAAGATAGCCCGTGCGGTCACCGTATCTATTAATTTTCCTATTTTCATTTTTTTTTGAGTGTTTATATGGTAAGTATCATCCATCTAGATGTTCCAAGAGAGTGTTTTTCAACCTGTGTGTCGCTACCCCCTGGGGGTTGCGGTCGCAGGAAGATGCAGTAACGGCACGTTCGATAGAAAACGTACGTTTCGTAACGATCTGCTATATAGTAGAAGTTACACACGTGACAGGGTTTCCTGAAAGTCGCCGAATTAACATTTGTAGGTGGAAAATTGACTATGTTGTGACACGTTTGGGGTGGTCCTTTATCAGACATCTAAAGCATCACAGCTCTAAGATGTAGGTATGGCACTTTTGATTTCTGATCACAGGCCGACTGAAACGCGAAACAATGAGGCCGTTTTGTTAATTAAGCGACATTACAGGGTTTGCGCAGTACTGCTACAGTTATTTACAATGGTCGCAATCTTCTTCTAAGGCTGTCACAGGTTCAGATATTATTATGTCAGGAAACAAATAATCACTAACTTAATATTATCAATATCTTAATATTAACAATATATTTTTACTGCTGCATCGTTTTTTGCGGCAGATTAAGGGTTTTCAGTGCAGTATTATTTATAGTCACCTAATAACAATAGCATTTTATTAATGGATCGTAGTAGTTTGTTGCTGGTTAAGGGCTTACAGTATCCTTTCGACGAAATCGAAAGTTTATGAGCATCTTTGAAATATTAAGAACAGATGCATCACCTTTGATACTTTCATACTCGCACATGACAATACGTTGTCACATATTACACATTGAAATTTATTATTCATGGCAGTAAAACCGTACATCAAATACTTGTAGGCATAAAGTAGATTAGATCAGATTAGTACTTGTTCCACAGATCATCAATACGACAATTCGTAATGATGTGGAACGTGTCAGGTTAATGAAAGGTGTCTTCACAATTTATTAATTTGTACTAAATATTACATGACACAATTTATTTTTATTTTATTTTATTTATTTTTCAGATTTACTAATTTAAATATATTAATTCATTTATATTGTAGAAGGAGTTGGCATTCAGAAATTCTTTTAATTTGTTTTTAAATGCTAGTTGCCTGTCAGTCTTTTGGTGCTGTTTGGTATGTGACCAAAGACTTTCGTGCCAGCATAATTCACCCCTTTCTGTGCCAAAGCTAACCTTGTATAATAAAGTTCATTGTTTCTCCTAGTGTTGTACTTATATAAAAAGCTATTGCTTTTGAATTCGGTGGGATCGGTAATAACAAATTTCATAAGTGAATATATATATATATATATATATATATATATATATATATATATATATATATATATATATATACTGTGAAGATCCCTAGCTCTTTAAATAAATGTCTGCAGGATGATCTTGGATGGGCTCAAGTAATTATTCTGATTACACGCTTTTGTGCAATGAATACCTTTTTACTCAGTGATGAATTGCCCCAGAAAATGATGCCATACGAAAGCAGAGAATGAAAATGGACATAGTAATCTAATTTACTGAGATGTATATCAGCAAAATTTGCAGTTAGCTTAATAGCATAAATAGTTGAACTCAAACGTTTCAGCAGATATTCAATGTTGGTAATTTTTTTTCCAACCCCTCATCAATGCATACACCAAAATTTTTTGAATATTCTACCTTTGCTACAGATTTCTGATCTTAGTCTATATTTATTAATGGTGTCATTCCGTTTACTTTATGGAACTGTATGTACTGTGTTTTATCAGATTGTAATGATAGTGCATTTGCTGAGAACCACATACTGATATTCTGGAAGACGTCATTTACAATTTCTTCAGTTAGTTCTTGTCTGTCAGGCGTGATTACTATACTTGTACCATCAGCAAAAAGAACCAAGTCTGCATCTTCATGAATATGGAATGGCAGGTCATTAACATATATTAAGATCAGCAAAGGGTCCAGACCTAACCTTGTGGCCCCACATTTTTGATTGTCCCCCAGTTTGAGAAATCAGCTGTTTTTTTTTCTTTTCTTTCTTTCTTTTTTTTTTTTTTTTTTTTTTTTTTTTTTTTTTTTTTTTTTTTTTTTTTTTTTTTTTTTTTTTTTTTTTTTGCAAATTATGTAAATTACTTATGTCAATTTTCTGCACTCTTCCTGTTAGGTCTGATTTAAAACATTTGTACAATGTCCCATTCATACCGCAATACTTCAGTTTATATACAAGAATTCCATGATTTACTCAATCAAAAGCCTTGGAGAGGTAACAAAAAATCCCAACGGGTGATATCTAGTGATTCACAGCAATTAATGTTTCATTGGTGAAAGTAAAAATAGCATTTTCTGCTGAAAAACCTTTCTGAAAACCAAACTGACATTTTGTTAGAACTTTATTTTACCTTAGTGTGAAACTACTCTAGAATTTATTAATTTTTCAAGGGTTTTGGATAAGGCTGTTAGTAGTGAGACTGGGCGGTAGTTGTTGACATCAGACGTATCTCCTTTTTTGTGCAGTGGTTTAACAATATCATATTTCAGTCCACCAGGAAAAGTCTTTTTTCAGTTTTGATTCGTTTCCGCTACTGCAACTTACATTAGACTTGAATGGTTACGCAGATATTAGATGCATCTAAGAAAGAAATTTAAATACTTCCCCTTTGGAATGAATCACTGACATAGCTATATTACGGGATTGGGGGATCGTCAGACATTTTTACTTGGAAAGGGGGCCGCAGGTTCGAGAAGTTTGAAAACCATTGTTCTAAGAAAAGTGAGGACAAGAGACAGTGAGAGGAAGAGCCACTGTAAAGTGACCAGGAACAACATTTTAGTTGTTTACTATGTCAAATTGATTAATTTATTTGCCTACCTTGTTATCATTACTCATCGGTTTACTTACCTTATTATCCCTCGTATCCCTACTAGCTGAGATATGATAAAATACAAACTAGAACAATTACATCAGCTAGGTTTCCTAGAAATTAGAATGCCAGTTTTCTCCTTCACAGCCAGACACATGGGCCGTTGCGCTCTCGGCGTAAAGCGTCAATCGTGTAATCGTGTGGCTACATAAGCGGCAGTTGTAAAAGTTCCTTTAGTCGATTTCTGAAAAAGTGTGCGATTGTGGACCCCATACATGATGGTGCCATCAATTTTGAGTTTATTATTCTTAATAGTCTTTAAGGATGATTTTTGTCAAAAAGGGAGAGGTATTGAGCCAAAATATCTTACAGTCCTTGTTGTCCAGGTTGTACATAAGACACCTGTAATATTTGAGCGGTATCTTTTGCCCCTGTCTGAGGCTTTCCCATTGTTAGTATAACTAAGGGTCCCTGGCTCGTTTCAGAGGTAAATAAAAATTTACTGGAGGATCCGTGCGAATACTTCGCACCGTTAGTAAAATGACAGAAATGTTTCGAAGAAATGGAAGTAACGTTGAATGTCTCGCTCAGCTTTCTTCAGAATCAATCAATGCAATTGTTTAAAAGCGCAAATGCAGGAGCTTGATTCGCTGAGTTGTTTTTAGGTCAAAAAGAACTGCGTACCTTAATTAGAACCGAAGATATCGTAAAACAAGCCGATTAAAATATTCAGTGCAAGGACAGAAGGATATCGTGTTTGAATAAAAATATAGGATGGGGAGACTTAATTCCGATACTTGATGATAAATCTGTGAATGGGTACCTTTAGTTTAAAGCAAAAATGAAGAAAATCTGTCGGATAGAAAGGCCTGACCGCCTGACTTTAATTTACAAAAAAGTTGGGAAAAATGGAAGTAAAGTTGAATGTTCACGCATAGCTTTCTTTAGAATCAATCAATGCAAGATTTTAAAAGTGCAAATATAAGAGCTTGATCCACTGAGTGTTGTTAGGTGAAAAATAACTGCGAATCTTAATTACAACCGAAGATATCGCAAAATAAACCGATTAATATATTCAAGGCAAGGACAGAAGGATACCGCCTTTGAATAAAAATAAAGGATGGAGAGACTTGGGTTAATTCTGATACTTGATGACAAATCTGCGAATGAATACCTTTCGTATAAAGTAAAAATGAAGGAATTCGCTCGGATAGAACGGCCTGACCGACTGACTTTAGTTTACAGTAAAGACATCGGCATAAAAAAATGTACACAAGGAAATCGCGTTTGACTGTAGAAAAAGAAATTCTGATATTGATGTCAAATCTTTGGATGAATTCCTTTTGTTGAAAACAAAAATGAAGGAAATCGGTCGGGTAGTTTAGTCTGGCCGACTGACTTTAGTAGTCGTAGATTATTTTAATATATAATTCACTTCGTAATTGTAATATTTACTGTTTTTATCCCAAAGTTCGCACATTAATTTTCCTAAATTTTTTCACATTAGCAATTCAATATAGTTAATGGCATTATTCTTGATATCCTGTACGAGAACATAACTTCTTTTTTCCTGATACGCCAGAGCAAATCCGACTGCAGTTATGTACTCAGAACATACGAATTACTACAAGGTACGTATTTTGGAACCAGTAGAAGGGAACATTTTTTAAGTTTGCTATGTAAAGTAATCTGGAGAGTCCAAGGACAACCACTTTCATCAATAAACTGTAGTCATTCAAAACTTAGTCTAGTTAGATATAGTAAAAAACCTGATGGTAACAGTGTTGCATAAGGAAGGTTCATTTTACCGGAGCATGATTCAAAGTGCCTCGTAGCAGTTCGGCGACTGAGTTTTATCTCCAACTTGACGTCTGAGGCCAGGCCTACTGTCGTCGCAGGAGCCGGATATCGCAGGGTATGGACCTCGCTGTAGGACCGAAATTTGAGTTTAATTTTTGAGTTAGAACAAACGATAATCTGGAACAACACTTCATTTTTTGGTGCTGGCACTGCTCTTACTCTTGCGCTAGTTTCGAGCGTTACGAAAGCAAAGCTTGCCAAGACCAGCTACAGACTTTGGCGTTAAGTTGACGTTGAATAAATTCGCGTACCAGCAGCAGGTGGTATCAAGAGCGTAGCACTTGTGATTGATGTGAGGGAACCAGAACGTCATTCTTAGGAGGACCGAAGACCGAAGTGCTTTCTGGGTGTGAACCCGGAGGCCGCTAACAGAAGAAATTAAATGTGAACTAATGATTGATCATGCTTAGTATTCAATTATTCGGACTCCTAACAATAATCGTTGTCGTTGATAAAACTCTTCTGGGTATTAGACCGCATTGTCAATATATCAAATATTTCACCGACGTTTCGGCCGCTATTGCAAGCGGCCATCTTCTGGGTGTTACGTTTACACCCAGAAGATGGCCGCTTGCAATAGCGGCCGAAACGTCGGTGAAATATTTGATATATTGACGATGCGGTCTAATACCCAGAAGAGTTTTATCAACAATGAGAACGGCCGCGGAAGCCTTCGTTTACAATAATCGTTGTCGTCCACGTCGTTCTTGCGGGTAGTGCGTCTAAAACAAAATAAAAATTACTAAAGACTGATAAAAAGGTGAAGTGCATTTGGCATTATTAAAACCATGCAGTGGAATTATGTAATATCGTATATGGCAAGATAGCTGCTACGACGTTATAGAGGGTGTCCCACTTAACTTTTTCACCCAAGATATCTCTGAAACTACAAGAGACATTGAAAAACGAACTTCACTGACATGAACATACGGCAGGGGCTTATGAAAGTAGAAACTACGAGACAGTCTAAAACGTAAAGAAATATTATTTTCAACACAAACTTATGTTTTTTTTAATGCAGGCCCCTTATTATTTAATAAGCAATCAATAGAATGAAAAATCACAAAAATGGCGTTGGTTGCATCGCCATCCATCAATTACATCCGGACAACTGCGAAGCGAAGTTGACGTGTGAAACACATGAAGCGTACAGCTAACGCGTCCCTAGACTCAAGCGAGACTCACAGTCGATTCTCGAACACGTAGTCCAGGTATTTTGTCACGGCGTAATGTTAAATTTGCAACAATTATTACCTGAAAACAAAAAATATGAGCGTGTAGGAAATTAAGTTTCAAATACAGCCGGCCGCGGTGGCCGAGGGGACTAAGGCGCTCCAGTCACGGTCTGCACGGCCACTACGGTCGGGGGTTCGAATCCCCCCTCGGGCATGGATATTTGTGCCGTCCTAGTTCGTAAGTAGTTCATAAGTAGTTTGTAAGTTTAGGGACTGATGACCCCGTAGTTAAGTCCCATAGACTATACAACCATTTGAACATTTCAAATACAGTTTCTATTACGAAACTCGAGCCTAGATGCGAAATTTTCGAAAAAACGGTTTTTATTAAATAAATAAAAAACTATAACTCCGATGGGAAAATGTTAAATTAGAAAGTTGTAGCCCTTAAGATAACCTATCGATTGCTTTCTTATATGTATTGATTGATTTGATACGTTTCGATTTATATGGAAAAATCACTTAAAATACATTAAAAACTCCATTCCTTATAACTCTACTTCATCCAAGTTTACAAATTTACTATTTACCACAAGTATGGCGAAATAAGTCAAAAAGACCTTTTCCGAAAAAAAAACCCAGTATTTTTTTGAAAAAAGAGGCTCGTAGAAAATTTGTTAGTCAGAAAATCGACCTAGAGTAACGGTTCTCCACCTGTTTACTTCGTGAAGAGTTGTAATATCATACTATTAAATAATTTTTTTTTAGATTTTGTTAATTATAAGTATCAAAGAATGACTTAAAAAACTTGCACTTTTTTGGGCCCGTTTTCTTCAGATGACTATTTCTGTTTCTAAATTATGAAATGAACTGTTAAAGAACTATGTTGCTGACATTTTTACACAGATTTTAAAACTAATAGTGTTGCTCTATGACCTTCTGGGGCAGAGATAAATATTTTTCCTTAAAAAAAAAATCTTGCGGACGTAATTTACATTTTACAGTGATGTGCTTCATGGAGCTTAATATTGAATACTTTTACTAGTAAGTATAAATACTTACGTTGCATTGTTTTGTAGTTGGTAAAGTGAAGCATGCAAGCGCGCAGCGCCTTGGGCCAGAGCGCGAAAGCGGGTGAGTGGGCGAATGGGAAAGGGAGAGGGGAGGTGGGGGGAGAGACTGGCACGTGTTCTCTCTCAGAACACACACATGTTCACATTTTAAAAATGTTTGTATAACTTATGGGACTTAACTACGAGGTCATCAGTCCCTAAGCTTACAAACTACTTATGAACTAGCTAAGACTAAGGACGGCACAAATATCCATGCCCGAGGGGGGATTCGAACCCCCGACCGTAGTGGCCGTGCAGACCGTGACTGGAGCGCCTCAGTCTTCTCGGCCAGCGCGGCAGCCTCTCTCAGAACACTCTAAACAGTCCGCACTTACAAATTTCAAAATCGGTACAGTCATCTGGCCGCAATCAGTTTTCAAAGTTGTCATTTTTACTAACTGGCCTAAAAAGTGGGCTCCAGCGTCTCAATCTCAAAAACGACTTCTCGAAATGAAAATTGTCGAATTATGGAAATTGTAAAGATTTTCTATTTTTCATTTGTACAAATTTTGTGTCTCTCAAATGCGAATACATATTGCCTATGTACAAGTATTTGGTTTGCATTTAGCACGGGAATCTTAGCATTTAAGGCATAGATAAAAATAAACGTGATGAGCCACATAAAAAAAAAAATCGACGTATTTCAAACAATACTGGATATATTCAATTTTTTCGAAAAAGGTCTTTTTCGACTTATTTCGTGCCATACTTGTGGCAAATAGTAAATTTGTAAACTTGGATGGAGTCCATTTATAAGGAATATAGCTTTTAATGAATTTTAAGTGATTTTTCAAATGTTCAAATGTTTGTATAGCTTATGGGAACTACGGGGTCATCAGCCCCTAAACTTACAAACTACTTATGAACTAGCTAACACTAAGGACGGCACAAATATCCATGCCCGAGGGGGGATTCGAACCCCCGACCGTAGTGGTCGTGCAGACCGTGACTGGAGCGCCTCAGTCCCCTCGGCCACCGCGGCCGGCAAGTGATTTTTCGATATAACTCGAAACATATCAAATCAATCGATACATACAAAAAAACAATCGGTAGGTTATCTTATGGGCTACAACTTTCTAACTTAACATTTTCCCATCAGAGTTATGGTTTTTTTTTTTCAAAATAAAAACCGTTTTTTGGAACTTTGCAAATTTTTTCGGCAAATTTCGCATCAAGGGTCGAGTTTCCTACCTGCTCATATTTTTTATTTTCAGGTAATAATTTTTGCAAGCACTTATCCTTAATGCTTGGAATAACGCGCGAGCACCGTGCCTCATGTGTTTCAGACGTCAATTTAGCTTCGCCGTTCCTCCGGATGTAATTGACGGATTGCGATGCAACCAACGCCATGCTTTTTGTGATTTTTCATTTTCATTTTCAGGATGGCTTCCCAAATACGTGCTCTCCCTTTCTGCCACATTCTAGAACATATATATTTTTAAATGAAAGTTAATGTCACATTTCATTCGTTCAAATAATTACAACTGACAACTACCACCAAAATGTCTAATATTGGTTGAATTTCTGGGCATTGAGCTTACTACAACTGAATAAATACAGGATGTACACAAAAAATATAACATTGTAGGATGACATAGATCTCCGAGAGAGTGCGACAAATTTAAGTATTATACACCTAATCGAGAACAATGAACTGAGACTCCTAACCCTCGCATCCTATATGAACGAGACCATATTGTTCTATTTGTTATTAAAGATGCAAACAGGACATTGGATCTTCCTGGCAGATTAAAATTGTGTGCCGGAACCGGGACTCGAACCTGGGACCTTTGACTTTCGCGGGCAAACGCACTACCGACTGTGATAGCACAGTCGGTAGTGCGCTTGCCTGCTAAAGACATAGGTCCCAGGTTCGAGTCCCGGTTCGGGCACACAATTTTAATCTGCCAGGAATTTTCATATAAGCGCACACTCCGCTGCAGAGTGAAAGATTCAGTCAGGACATTGGATCTTTATTTCGTACGTTTAGTGTAGTGGGTTTCTCTTGTTTCTCTGGTCTTAACGTTTAGATTTTCCTGCCTTGATGTGTTTTTGGTGCCGCATTGGGAACGCGCATCGACCAATGTTAGGGCACCTGGATAAAGACTGGCAGGCGCATCCACCATTTGCCTTGGAGTCTACGCGCCTGGACAGCTTAGAGCAGGGTTCGACGTTTTGGCGATATGTTACAGACATTTATTTATACACATATTTTAGTAATTATAGTGGCCATAGGACTCATTCTTGTAAACAATGTTTCAAACTACTGCGATGTACAAATGCAAGAACTTCGCTTGCAGTTTGCTGGGAAAGTGCCTTACCTCACCGTGAAAGGTTTTCTTTTCGCATCTTGAAGGGAATCGGTTTTAGTGAATTAAGTTCTTTTTTGTCATAAGTCGTCGTCTATATGTTGGCATTGTACCTGAAAAACACATTTTACATACGCTGTTTGTTATTAAATTTACGGTACTAATTTTATTTTATTTAAATAATCGATACATTTACTGCGTATTTCTAAACGTTCCAAAAAACCTTCCTGTAACCCGTTTTTTTGCGCCCCCTTGTAAATATTAAGTGCGTTAATTGCAGGAAAAATAAAACATGTAAATATTAAATTGAAATAAAAAAAAAAGCTAATATACCTGAAGCCTAACTTTTGAAGTAGGTACCGCAATGAAGAAATACTTCCCTTGGAAGATATATTTTTCCTTACTGCGGGAAAAAGTTAATTAATTTTGTTTGTCACGTGGGAATTGTTTATGAATCTCCGCACAACTTGTTTGTGAAACTCTTTATTCCGCTATTTCCTGGCGTAGAGAAACCTTCAGAACTAGCGGCAACTAATTTCTCTCCCACTCTCATTTTAGTCTTTCATCGTCCCAAGTGAAACACCAGTAGCAGCTTGCACTCTTGCAAGGACACTTTTAATGGGACTTTTATTCCCTTTTTGCCTCTTCCGACATAAATTTTGTTACACTGCAAACATTCTCTCGTGCCTGGCTATGCAGAACTCCTCATGCACCTACAGCGTTTGGAGACTGTGCTGTCACGCCGTTTATAGCGGTGCGCCGCGGTGTAGTAGCCGAGCGGTCTAAGGCGCCTCGCTGCGGAGCGCGCGGTTGCTCGCCGTCGGAGGTTCGAGTCCTCCCTGAGGCATGCGTGTGTGTGTTGTCCTTAGGTTAGTTTACCTAGGTTTAAGTAGTTTGTAAGCTACGGACTGCTGACCACGCAGTTTGGTCCGATAGATTTACAAACATGTGTGTATAGCGGTGCGATCACTCGATGTGCACTGGCAGGCAGGCGGAAGTGGACTGACGTGGCCTCCCCTTCCGAACGAAGGAATGAACTCGCCCGGCGCTTCAAACGAAAACGCGTCTCTGCGTATTGTCCACAGTATCCTGTGCTGACTCTAGGAATTAGCCATCGCGATCGCTAGCTGACTGGCTGGTTGCTCTGAGGCAGAGGACTGTGCCCAAGTATCCAGCCAGTCAGTTAGCGATCGCGGTGGCTCATGTCGTGTAGTGGCGTACGCGGTGCGGCCTGTCACGAGATGTTTAGAACCTTCTTGCCGGAAACAGGCCCATGGAATGCATCAAACAGCAATCTGAGGACTGGGCATGGCAAGACATCATTGCTAGGAAGCTAGTTAGTTTTGCCTCACAGTCTGCGAATATTAAATTATTATTCTATGTATAAGATTTGGGACTGTGATTATGCAATTCTATACAAGAAATCTTTTGGCTACTAATTCAATATACTGAAGACATCAGATTCCCTACAGTGCAGCTCAGTGCTGAAGCAGGCAGGTCCAGACGTCTGTGCTGGAAGTGAGAATAGCTGGTGGTGGAAAAGTATTCCATTACATGGCAGGGAGGGGGGGGGGGGGGGGGAAGAGCTGTAACGTAGCTGAATCTGGGGATGTGGGTCTGCCAGAAATCTGGTATCATTCAAGCTGACTGCAAGGTGCTAGTGGTTGTCTCAAGGTGGATGTCGCTATCATAGGTATAGTTGGTTTGATTGACCTGCCACCATAATATAATAGGTGTTCACTGTGAACCAAGGTGCCGAACTCGCTGTTGGATGACAGAGATATAGCAAAGCCTTTAACTTTGATCATTTCATAGATACGAATTTATTTGTCTTGGTCCAAGTAAGCAGGAAGTGTGGGTGGGCGACGCAGCTAAATGTTTGCAGCCTATATGACTGTTTGATGCTATTACATCATCTACTTGCTGAAAGGAGCTGGAAACCAGTACTGCAGAAGTGGAAAAGAGTCCCATTTTACTGTGGACTAAATTGGTGCTGAACCTGACGATATGGTTCTGCCAGGCATACGAAGTTATTTACACGTTTTTTTCAGGAATGGGTGGCTCTGAAGAGTGGACTTCCAAAAGGCGTAAATCCCTCAACGTGGAACTCGGAACAATCCTGGTTATGTGCTGGATCCATCACCATATCTCATGATGGTGGACGAATGGTGTGATCAGGAGACAGCATTAGTGGACGTACGGATCTCTATGTCGTTCAGAAAGGCTCTTTGACTGCTCAGAGGTATAAAGACGCGATCTTTCGACCATTTGTTATGCCATACGCTGGTGCCATAGAAGATGGATTCCTATGGAGCTCATCTCCATTAGAGCTGCACTGGTGGACAACATGCTCGAAGCTGCGGGAATTGAACGAATGAAGTGACCAGCTTGTTCACCGGACTTAAGCTCGGTTGAGCATGTCCGGCAGCCACAGCGCAGCCAGACGAGCACCTCCCCGAATCGTTGAGATCTATACTCATGGAAGAATGTCCAAATACTCCTCAAGAGCTGATTGATAACCTCATCTATCCATACAACACAAGTGTGCAACTGTACTGGTCGTCCAAGGTGATCACACATCATATTAGAGGGAAACGAGAATGACATTTTCACTATTATGGCAGCTCTATGATGCCTCGCTCTTAGTAAATGGCATGTAAATCTCAAGTAAAGAGTTGACACAGGAAAGTATCGTACTGCCCACACGTAAGTAACAATTGTAATGAATGTCAGAATAAAATACGTTATTTTTGGGTTTGTGTGTCATAACTCACATGATCCCCTAATTGTACTGAGCAGTGTACTACAAGACAGATTAGCTGCCGCTCCGTATGAAATGAAAATCAGTGAGATTTCTGCAGATGTAGAAAAATAAATAGTGTAAATTTAACGTAAGGGTTTATTCTTATGGTGAATGAAGTATGGTTTATTCACGAGTGCTTTAAATTCTTGACCTCAAACTGAGACCGTCTGCTTGAGAATTTCGCTCTGAGAGGATCATTTTCTCTCTCTTTGGCCATGTTCCCCCAGATGCAGGGTCGGCTTTGTTAAATCCGAATTTGGCGTGTTAATATTTACGTGATGGTCGAATGCCCTTCCTGTTGTCCCCCCACTCCCTCAGGAGGAAATTTGTACCACAAATGTCTGCATATAGTGTTATATGCGTGAAACTGTAAAGTTTTACGAAATGTTTGAGTCGAGACTTGCATACAAGTGCGGTATTCACGTAGGGGTATGTGGAAAACAGCCTAAAAACCACATCCAGGCTGACCAGCATTCCGACCAGCTTCATTAATCCGGCGAGAGGATTCGAACCGGGCCAGGTACGTCTCCGCGTCTTGGAAAGTGGTGCGGTAGACCACACGGCTAACCGAACGGGCCTGACTGGATCTACAGCTGCATATAAATATACACAAATAACACCGCTAATCAGTGCACGGCGCAGAGTCCATCGAACCGTTCTTATCGTACCGCAGTACCGTTCCATTCTCTAATAGCGCGCGGAAATAAGGAACACGTAACTCTGTCCTTGTCGATCTGGTTTCTCTTATTTTATTACGATGATCTTGTCTCCGTATGAAGGTGGGTGCTAAGGAAATACGTTCGCTTCTGAAGAGAACGTTACAAATTTCGGAAATAAATCTCACCGCAACGAATATCGCCTTTGTGTTAATTAATTCCAACCCTCCTCGTGCATCATTTCTGTGATACTCTCTCCCATGTATTGCTATAATACGAAATGAGCTGTCCTTCTCTGCACTTTCTCTATATCATTGTTTTTCAACCTGTGGGTCGCGATCTCCAGAGGGGCCGCAAAGTATTGCTTGGATGGGGGAAGGTCGCCGTCACAGGAGGCAGGAGTTAAACCCTGAAATAGAAAAACGTATGCATAAGTGAATTTTATTTAATCCTTTCGTTCCCAGTGTTGTTGCTGGACTACAACGTATTAAAAGTTGATTTATACCGTATTTTGTGCATCAATCCTTGAAGTTCCATTATTGTTGATGGACAGCATGCTTCTGGTATGACATTTTGTCGCTTGGTTTGGCGTGTAGCTTACCACTTACTAGGCAGACGCGTTGACCACTCGGCTACCTAAAACGCAGTGACAAGCCCGACTGCAGAGGACGCTTCTCTGCATAATTGTGTACAAGCCGAGGCTGGGCTCCTGACGACAATTACTTGTGTCTCGAAACCTCATGGTCTGTTCTCCCTGATGCAAGAATACAGTGTTGTGACTGCGAGCATCACAGTACAAATAGGCTGTGGTAATAGGAAAGAGACAGCGTGGCGAATGGAGACTTGGGTGTGGCGAGAGACGTGCAGGGAAGGGTCCTCTGCAGTCGGGCTGGTCGCTGTGTGCTCGGTGGCGGAGTGGTCAACGCATCTGCCTAGTAAGCAGTAGATCCCGGGATCGAATCCCGACCGTGCACAAATTTTCATTCGCCGCAGTTTAGTATTCCATCTAAACCTGCTACAGTAAATCCAGACGTGACATAAAGTCGTTCATGAGGTATACGCCCATATTATAGAACCACAGATAGTGATGTGGTCATGCATTTATTGACGCGTTTCGATAAAAATCATCTTCAGAATCGTGGAAGGGGGTTTACATAATAAAATAGTATGGCGTCAATGCCCTGCTGAACATGTAACAATGTAACATGTAATGTTCAGCAGGGCATTGACGCCATACAATTTTATTACGTAAAACCCCTTCCACGATTCTAAAGATCATTTTTATCGAAACGCGTCAATAAACGTATGACCACATCACTATCTGTGGATCTATAATTTTATACAGCGTCATAATAGCACTGTTCATCAATCAATTGGTACAGTAAAGCCGCAACTGATTGCAAATTGCGATTTATTTCATTCTTGTAATACATTGTTGTCCAGGAACACCACTGGGAATGAAAGTGTTAGAAGTAGCAAAAGCATGAAGATTAAAATTGTTTCCTTTGAATTAACGTAGTTTTATTACGGTTCGTGAGGGTGGGCTGGTTGAGGACGCCAGAATATTTTCATTTGGAAGGGTGTCGCGTATTCGAACTACTGTTCTTTATCAGTGGCGTAGCTATATCACCAAGGGCCCCGGGGCAAAAATGACATTGGGCCCCCCTTTAAACTATAGGGCGCCTTTTTTAAGTTCCGTTTTGTTGTAGACACTAGTAGTTCGCGCACATACCGCAACGAGCGCGTGCGTCGTGTACCGGCATGCCTCGGGAACAACTGTGCTCAGTTTCAGCTCTGTAGCTATCCTGAACGCTTCTGTTCTGTGCTTTCAAAGTGTTTAAGGCTATCAACTCGCCCGCCGCGTGTGACGTTCGCTCAGTGATATGGTTTTTGTCACCAAGTAACCTGTCTTCTACAGAAATTCATCGACAGATTTGCGAAGTGTATGGTGATAAAGGCAAAGTGCGTAAGTGGGTACGAGAATTGAAAGATGACTGTGACAACGTCCACGATGAGGACCGCTCTGGTCGCCCATCTTCGATTACAGACGATTTGGAGGTTTCAGTTGAAGCGAGGATTCGTGAGAACAGGAGCATCACAATGACAGGTCTCTCAAACTAATTTTCTGACGTGTCGAGATCAGTGCTTTACAAAACGGCAGTGAACTCTTGGTTATCCGAACAGGCGGCAAGATTGTATGAAGAGGGTATTTTAAAATTTGTTGAGAGGCATGATAAGTGTTTGAATAAATTTGGCAACTAAGTCGAAAAATAAAGTATGTACTTTCTGAAAATAAATTTACTTTTTTGATATAACCTTTCGTTGTGCACTTTTTTTCAAACGGAACTCGTAAAACTGTTCAAATGCAAAACTACTTCATCATCAGTTCCTTACCGCCGACTAAACACTTCTAAGTAAATTATTATGTAGCACACAGCAGGTTATATTTAATCCTTCTCTCTAATATAACTGTGAAAGTTTGTTTGTTATGCTTTCAAGCAAAAAGTACTGGGTGGATTTGGATGAAATTTTGCCGAGGGATAGAGTTGGATCTGGTCAGAACTTACAGATAAAACGACCCCAAGGATAGTTTCCGAAGTTGCTCCATATAAGGTGAATGAAGTCGCAGGCAGACGCTAGTAAAAAATAAACAATGAAGAAGTATTACTCAACGACGAAAACATGGTCCGCTGTCGCGAAGCAAACCGGAAACAGTCAAGTCAGGACTCGCGCGTACGCGGTGTCAGCAGACAGACTGTTGTCAGTGCCGACAACTCATTCTGGCGAAACCACTGCGCTGTTAGCTCACTCCTCCATTACCGATCAGCCTAATTTCGCTGAAGGCCAATCAAAGATGGAAATAGGGTAAATAATCGTGTAGGTAGGTTTCAGCGAAAGGAAGTTGCCGGATTTTGTTTGATGAAACACTTTGGATTGAGACGTGCCGCTATGAGGCTTCGTGAAGTGTATCTTAGTCTCTGGCCAGGAGAAAGTAGTATGTAAAATAACTTACGTAGACGTCGTCGATCTTTCACACTGAGCCAAGCGGCACACTCCAACACTTGAAATGCACAACTGTTGCTGTGAGCAGCTTTGATGCTGCCGCTACTTCTGCTGATACGCCGACTGAAGTGTGCCGATGTTGTACACAGCGACTGGCGGCTTGGCTGGTCAGCAGCGCCACCAATTGGTGGCTTGTGAAGGCCCCATTAGATGCAATGTTCCGCCACCCGGTGGAACAGAGCGGCTACTGTGGGAAACTCGGTTTGAAGGGTTGGGGGAGATAATGGCCTGTAGGTTGTGAGAGTAAAAAAAGGAAACTTTTTTCGAACGTCGCTCACGGAGGCCGAGGGGCCCCTTGAGCTCGGGGCCTAGCCTAGCCCTATGATAGTTACGACGCCATTGCAGGGCCGGCGCAAACCCAAGTACCGCCCCGTGCGAGCTGCTAAATTGCCGCCCCCCAGGCCCTTTTTTTCTTTTTTTTTTTGTACAAAACGTTTCTGAAATTTTATTTAAACAAATCTACAAATCTGTAGGAAAAGTCAGCAATCAATCGCAATGTTTGTTTTTACATTTCAGATCTACCTAGGTTTTGGCCACTGAGTGGCCAGTTTCAAAGCTTTTAATATGTGCTTACATCTAAACCGTCATGTTGACAGGTACGTTCAGCACGACGGTATAGATGTAAACATAACTCAAAGCATTGAGAATAGCCACTCTGCGCCAGCACGACGGTATAGATGTAAACATAACTCAAAGCATTGAGAATAGCCACTCTGCGCCAGGAATCTATGAAGATATGGAAAATAAAAGCAGTTGAAACGGCCATAGAGTGTGGAGGAAGATAATGGAGAGAAGAAGAATAAGGAGATGGAGCAACATAATAATGCAATAAATACATACTGTACAGGACTTGATCTTTATCCTACGGATGATAGGAAAATTAGACAACCCATCCCAGTGCTGCATAAATAAAATGGGTTGGAAGCGTTGTCAGGATGGAAGGCGGAGCGGAGAAGGCTTGTGAGCGCCCTAGCAAAGGGTGGCTGAATGGCAAATAAAAGATAGAATTGAAGTTAATATTTGGTATATTCTGAAATACGGGATACATATCGGGACTCGCCCTGGGTCGGGTGTAATGAATGAATGCCAGTCTAAACGGAAAAGGTGAAGGTTACGGTAATGGTTACGGTTATGGTTCACACAGTTGGTGGCTGATACCGAACAGCCGCTAGGCGGGAGCAGACGGCATGCGGCCGTTCGCCCCGCACAGACGCTGAGCCTCTGGAGTGCGTCTGTTCTGTACGAGAACTCAAACTGAAGAGAGCCAAGGAACTGATTCTCGCACCTCGGAGACCTCCAGCAGTAGCACACGTGATCAAACGTGGGTGTCTGCTATTGGCTCTACGGTAGCATGGAAACGTCAGTAGTTTCAGCACGGACGCCAGAAGGGTGGCGTGATTCTAGCATCAGTATTCAATACTGGTTCTGGCCGGCTCTGTCCTGCAAGGTGGACAGCCTTGGTCACGTTGTCAAGGCGTATGTCGCGGCGGAAGAACACTTGTAAAACTTAGGCGAAGCTTTGAAATAAATTTTTTGAATTTTTTCCTGAAACTATTTTAGACTGGCTGGTCATCCTGTACAATACTCTGGAATAGACGGGTACTGATGTTAGTCGAAATATATTAACTCTCTGCACTGCGCTTATTCATTTCAAAGAACTGACACTCGCCATCTGTCGTAATTTTCATGTTTCAGTTGTGTCGTGAGTGATTATGGAATAAGGGGTAACAAATTAGTCATCGCCGTATCGCGTCACTTTTCTGCGCTTTATTTTCATTCTAGCTATTGGGGTGACGCGTGCTTATTTGCCGAGTACCAATTTTTTAAGTAACAGATAATAAGAAAAATAAATTTTCCTATTCTGTATTCTTGAAGGAGAAAAAATCTAACTTATGAGTAACGTCCATGCGCAATACTAATTGTAGGTTATATGAAAAGCAGTTACCTATTACATCCCAAGTTGCAAGAAATTTTTCTGTTCTTGTGAAACGCAACGAAAGTGCTTATGACCAATCTTGACTCTCTCGGCCATCGGCCATCGAAATGATTTCTGCAGTTTTCGGTGTAGAGAACGCAACAATACCTATTGTCTGGAAAGGCGAAGTGGTGACGCGGCAGTGCCAGGAACTAGGTCCCGTGACGATGTACAGCGAGGCTACGGTTAAACTAGCGCCCAAGAAGATGAAGCAAGAAGCTCACAATAAGTATGTGACCGATGATATGGATAAATGTATTATCAAGCAGTAATTTTTATAATATTACGAATAATAGAAAGAAATACGAACTTTGCGAAAACTGCACAACTTTTGTCAAATAGAAATGAGCTTCAAAGCTAGCAAAGAAACCCTTAGAAGCAATGTTCTGTCTATGGATTTTCGTTTTACAAGGTGTCAAAATTAACGTTTTGTTTCACTTAGAGGAGAAGGCATTGTTGCTAAATGACCATACTTCTCAGGTTTTCATCAGAATCAAAGCGACCAATAGTTTACTTAAACGAAACATGGATTCACACGCATTATACAGTAAATAAATGTTGGCAAAGTGATAGTGTGTGAGTAGTATTGTCACACATAAGTGCTGGTCAGAGTTTAATTGTGTTCATGCAGGCAGAGACAGGTGTTTCAGGGCTGAAAAACTAAAACGTCCGACTATCACTCAGAAACGGATAGCAAACATTTTCAAAAATACGTCGAAACCCAACTTATGCCAGGCTTACTACCAATGTCTTTATCCTTTGAAATTTACCCATTCGGAATACTTCTAGCCATTGTAGGTGTTGAACATGTTTGACTGTAGCAATGTTCAACAAATTTTTTCCCATAGCGCGGGAAGAATAAAACACACAACTGCCATTGAAGGGCTTAGCAAAATTGCTTCAGGCTTAACATGTAACCGCAGTATCGAACATTGCATTCGAATTTCTAAATTAGATTTCGTCTCCTGCAAAATTAGTTGTGAGTAAACGCACGGCGCGTAAAACGCTGGCAGCGCTCCACTCATAAGCACACTGGCGTGTGCGCCAGACTGCTTCCCTTCTGGCGTAAACACGATAGCGCTGCCACAGTGGCGAGCAAGAAATCAGTCCTCCTCCCTCCCCTTATTCAACACGGGCGGCCGGCAGGTAGTGGAGGCGCCATGCCACAGTTCCCGAAGCCGCTCCTTCCGAGGTTTGGTTTCGAATCCCCTCTTGGGAATGAAAGTTGAGTTTGTACTACAGAAAAAAAAAGGGGGGACGGCAGATTTGCCGCCCCCCGGAAAGTGCCGTCCCGTGCGGCCGCACGTTTCGCACGTGCCTTGCGCCGGCCCTGTGCTATTGTTCTTTATCATCCGTGACGAGAGTGTCCGCACAAAGAGCAGGCAGCGGCGCCCGACCGTCTCCCCGGCAACCTGTGCCACCTGTTGGCCTGCTAGCAGCCGGCAGCTGGGCGCCGCATGTGGGTCGCGCGCCCCATATAGCCGGCAGCCGCGCCGGGGTCTTCCGGCGGCTCAGCCGCCTCCAAGGCCGGCCCGCGGCTGCCGCATTCCTGGACCGCCGCCAGGCCTTTATCTCTCTGCACAGGGGGCGTGCTTACACCTCGTCTGCGGCAACACAAACACCACGGGGCACAGCACTACCGAGCGGCGTACTCCTTCGTCGTGTAAGTCTTGTTAACGATGTGGTGAGCATGTGTAAGGCCGTTTGCACACCGATCGATTCGCAATCTTTCAGGTTGCGAGTCATTTTACATCTACATCTTCATCTACATGGGATACTCTGCAAATCACATTTAAGTGCCTGGCAGAGGGTTCATCGAACCACCGTTACACCATTTTATCTCCCATTCCATTCTCGAATAGCACGCGGGAAGAATGAACACCTGAATCTCTCCGTTCGGGCTCTGATTTCTCGTATTTTATTCTGATGATCATTTCTACCTATGCAAGTAGGAGGCAACAAAATATTTTCGCATTCGGAGGAGAATGTTGGCGATTGCAGTTTCGTAAGTAGCCCACGCCGCAGCGAACAGCGCCGTTGTTATAATGATTCAAATCCCAGATCCTGTATCATTTCCGTAACGTTGTCTCCCCTGTATCGTGACACTACGAAACGAGCTGCCCTTCTTTGGACTCTTTCGATGTCCACATGATAAGGACCCCACACTGGGCAGCAATACTCCATAAAAGGACAGACAAGCGCAGTGTATACACATTCTTTAGTAGTTCTGTTGCATCTTTTAAACAAAACAAAGTTTAACGGATTTCTTTTCGTACTCATGTGGACGACTTCACACTTCTCATTATTTAGAGTCAACTGCCAATTCTTACACCATAGTGATATTCAAATCGTTCTGCAGTCGGTTTTGATCTTCAGATGATTTCACTAGACGGTAAATGACGGCGTCATCTGCAAACAACCTAAGAGAGCTACTTAGATTTTGCCCTAAATCGTTTATGTAAATAAGGAACAGCAGAGGACCAATAACAATACCCTGTGGAACGCCCGATATCACCTCTGTTTTAGTCAATGCCTTTCCATCGATTATTGCGAACTGTGTCCTCTCTGAGAGGTAATCCCCTATCCGGTCGCAAATTTGGGGCGATATACCGTAACCACGCAATTTGATTAAAAGCAGTTTGTGAGGTACGGTGTCAAAATCCTTCTGCAAATCAAGGAATACGGAATCAATTTGCGAACCCTTGTCGACAGCACACATCACTTCGTGTGAGTAAAGAGCTAGTTGTGTTTCGCACGAACGATATTTTCTAAATCCATGTTGACCTTGGGCCAATAGATCATTCTGTTCGAGATAATTCATGATATTTGAATACAGGATATGTTCCAAAACCCTTCTGCATATTCCAAGTAACACGGATTAACCGTAGTAACACGTATTCAGAAAGTATCGCTCTTGCGAAACACAGCTTGCCCTTTATTCACATGAAGTGTTAAGTGCCATCGACAAGAGATCTCAAATCGATTCCATATTTCTGGATTTCCGGAAGGCTTTTGACACTGTACCCCAAAAGCGGCTTCTAATGAAATTGCGTGCGATTGGATTCACGATTTCCTATCAGAAAGGACACAGTTCGTTGTAATTGACGGTAAGTGTTTATAAACGATTTAGGAGACAATCTGAGTAGCTCCCTTAGATTGTTCGCGGATGATGCTGTCGCTTATCGGTTAGTGAAGTCAAAGTGGATCAAATGCAACTGCAAAGCGATTTAGACAAAATTTCTGCATGGTGCGAAAATTGGAAATCGAGACTAAACAAAGAAAAGTGTGAAGTAATACACATCACCACTAAAAGAAATCCATTGAACTTCAATTATGCGATAAACCAGTCAAACCTTAAGGTCATAAATTCTACCAAATGCCTATGAGCTACAATTACGAACAACTTAGACTGAAGAGAACACATAGAAAATATTGTGGGAAAGGCGAACCAAAGGTTACGTTTCATTGGCAGAACGCTTCGAAGATGCACCAGCTCCACCAAGGAGACTGCCTACATTACACTTGTGCGTCCTCTCCTGGAATATTGTTGTCCCTTCTGGGAACCTCACCAGGTGGGACTGACGAATTTGGGTGCATAAATCCTAGAGCAACTACCTCTCGTCGTAATAATGGCCTATATTAGCCTGGGCATTGAGTCGAACAGAACTTGGATGCAGCTTGGATGCAGCTTCAACACGATACCACAGTTCATCAAGAGTAGTGACTGGCGTATTGTGACAAGCCAGTTGCTCGGCCATCATTGACCAGACGTTTTCAATTGGTGAGAGATCTGGAGAATGTGCTAGCCAGGGCAGCAGTCGAACATTTTCCGAATCCAGAAAGGGCCGTACAGGACCTGCAACATGCGTTCGTGCATTATCCTGCTGAAATTTATGGTTTCGCAGGGATCGAATGAAGGGTAGACCCACGGGTCGTAACGTCCATTGTTCAAAGTGTCGTCGATGCGAACAAGAGGTCACCGAAACGTGTAACCAATGGCACCCCCATACCACGACGCCAGGTGATACGCCAGTATGGCGATGACTAATACACGCTTTCACTGCGCGTTCACCGCGATGTTGCCAAACATGGGTGCGACCATCATGATGCAGTAAACAGAACCTGGATTCATCCGAAAAAAAATGACGTTTTGACATTCGTGCACCCAGGTTCGTCGTTGCGTACTCCATCGAAGGCGCTCCTCTGTGATGCAGCGTCAAAGGTAACCGCAGCCATGGTCACCTAGCTGATAGTCCATGCTGCGGCAAAAGTCGTCTAACTGTTCGTGCAGATGGTTGTTATCCTGAAAACGTCTCCATCTGTTGACTCAGGGATGGAGACGTGGCTGCACGATCCGTTATAGCCTTGCCGATAAGATGCCTGTCATCTCGACTGCTAGTGATACGAGGCCGTTGGAATCCAGGACAGCGTTACGTATTGCCGTCCTGAACCCACCGATTCCATATTCTGCTAACAGTCATTTTATCGCGTCCAACGTGAGCAGCAATGTTGCGATACGATAAACAGCAATCGCGATATGCTGCAATCCGACTTTAATCAAAGTCTGAAACGTGATGGAACGCATTTCTCCTCCTTACACGAGGCATCACAACAACATTTCACCAAGCAACACCGGTCAAGTACTGTTTGTCGATGAGAAATTGGTTGGAAACGTTCCTCATGTCAGCACGTTGTAGGTGTCGCCACCAGCGCCAACCTTGTGTGAATGCTCTGAAAAGCTAATTATTTTCATATCACAACATCTTCTTCTTGTCGGATAAATTTCGCGTCTGTAGCACGTCATCTTCGCGGTGTAGCAATTTTAATGGCTAGGAGTTTATATGGTCCCGTAAAAGGGAGAAATTTTTATTACATTCTTGTGATATTTCGTGTTCTCATTGACAAACAATATTACCGAGCGAGGTGGCGCAGTGGTAACACACTGGACTCGCAATCGGGAGGCTGATGGTTCAAATCCACCTCCGGCGATCCAGATTTAGGTTTTCCGTGATTTCCCTAAATCACTCCAGGCAAATGACGGGATGGTTCCTTTGAAAGAGCACGACCTATTTCCTCCCCCATCTTTCCCCAAAACCTCCGAGCGTAAGCTCCGTCTCTAATGACCACACTGTCGATGGGACGTTAAACCCCAAGCTTCCTTCCTTCCTTCCTTCCAAACAATATTACAGTTTCGCAGTTTATTTGAAGATGTGCAGATATACACCAATTAACATCCATGCTTTAAACGATGAAAACTGCACCAGTTAGCGTTTCGAGAATTTATTCGCACTGTTTAGTGCATTTGTTTACATAAGTGCGCTACTTTTTCGACGTTACACTGTGTGATTTTCTGCCACTTTTGCACTGAAGTTGTCTTTTTTAGGTTACTGAATTTAGGAAAATCGGACAGAATAAATCTTGAGGTGTATCCGTTAGAAACAATATTTGTTTCAGTCTGCTTAAAGGTATCGTGAGTTTGGCCTACTTTTATTCAAAAACAACCATTGTAAGTGACAATTTTTGTGTTGTGATACCTAGTGCAATGGAGCAGACACAATACTTTCAAGTACAGACAGAAATACTATTTAGTATCTAAAAATTCCAAAATTTATTAGGTACGATTTCCCTAACTGCAATACCCTCAAAAAGACTACAGCTATGCAAGAGCTGAATAAAATGACATATGGAAAAGTTCCGATGTATTTATACAAACAAATGCACTAAATGCAAGGAAAATTGTCGTAATGCGTTGTGCTAAGCAGAGAAATACACAATGGATGCAAGTTTTTAGTAGCTATTTAAATCTATGAGTAATGCAGTTATAGGCTATCCAAAAACATCCGATTATGAAGTACGAAATGAAATTACTTTAATCTTCAATGACTTTCAGTCAGTATATTTATTGAAAGAAATGTGTTGTGGGTAGAAACAGATAATTTTGAACACGCATCCCACTGAAAATTGGGATCATACGTGCATCTCATTCGCAGGTCTCTCCATAGAACAGAATCAGCACCTAGTTAAAGAACGACAGAAGCAGTAAGATTAATTTGTGGACAGATAATAACCGTAAGACAACCACTTTACAACATTAAGATACGCCACAGTTCCGAATTGAACACAATTTTGTGGTTATAATTTATGCCTACAATTTCCGATAAAGGACTTGAAATTTCCAATAAACTGAAATATTAACCCATAGGTTCGGAACTATATCCAGATTGTGAAATATATCGTCTTCTGAATGCCACAATCTCTTTTCTTCCTTTCACTAAACGAATCAGTTTTTCACACTCCATATTGTGTGTGAGAACGTCCGTCGTCTGACAGAAGAAAACAAACTCTGTTTGATCATCTTGTGATGGTGCAGCTCTTGTATCGTCCATGCTTGCTGTATCAGATTTGTGGTTAACTCCGCCTTATGCAAGACAACTTCTTTTGTTTTAATACCCAAATATGTTTCAGCACGTATTGTGCCATCTTTCATGGGTTTTGGCCTTTTATTTTCTAGAATAAATGTTACAGGTTTTGTTTATACAGCGATTTGGACGAGTTGTTTGATTTGACAACTTTGTAGGATATATTACGCTTAATTTATTTACGGTACTTACATCATGTCATTCGCAGGATTTTCATCTCCTTTAATTGAAGAATGACAAGTTTTCACAGCCGGTCATGTGCAAACAACAGGACGTTTTCATTTACGAAAACTATTGTACATTCGCCTGGAAGTTATGTGGAAAAATACATCTTTGTGGCTGTTTAGTGGCTTACTTACATTCGAGATGAGATGTTGCTGCTAGTTTGTTTGTGGCGTATTCATATTGCGATTTTATCTTGTGAACTGGCACTATTTATACCGCCATTTGTCTTGTTGTGGTGGCTGTATGGTATTTATCTGTTTATGTGGTGCGTTTGTGATGTGTCGCGCGAATTTTGAATAGGTTTGATTCTGTGTGTGTTTGCGTGTTATTTTTCATTGTATGTGTGTGTGTGGAGAGAGATATTTGTTTCGTGTGTGTGTGTGTGTGTGTGTGTGTCTGAGAGAGAGAGAGAGAGAGAGAGAGAGAGAGAGAGAGAGAGAGAGAGAGAGAGAGAGAGAATATGCAGCAAAACCCTGTTTGAGACCATAAAAGAAATATATAATCCCACCTCACTTTACGCCTGACAGTCCCTCCCCCACATACGATATTTCTCTCTCTCTCTCTCTCTCTCTGTACACTGACAAGTACAGCCAATCAGGAATATATCAACTTACTTGCAATAACTGCTAATCTGGGTCAGACATGCAGAAATATCAAAAACAAGATACACCGGACACGTCAGAGCACTAAAACGTAGCAGCTGTCACGAACAGTGCTGAACATTTAATAAAACAGATTCATACCCCAACAAACAAAGAAACTGACCTACAAATTCTCAAAACCAGCAACATGTTATTCCAAAAATCTATCAATAGAGGAAAACTATCACATTAAGCTAAAAACCAAGGTAAGAAAGTACTTAGCCCTTTCCAACCAAGTGGTTTCAGCCAGAAACCACATTGTTACCGTGCCTGCTTTTCCGTCTCAGTGGTTCCTTCTTGAAACCACCACCCCACATCGATTGCTGGTGACCTCTAGCGTCAGAGCCAGCTTCTTGTTGCAGTAGAGAAGTGATTGTTGCCGGGTAAAAGACTAAATTCATGTAGCGCTACGCCGAGTACAAGTACTTTAGACCTAGACTTCATAATGAAATTAGTTTGTGACATCTATACAGCACATAACTGCAGTTTCATGTAATGCATTATACTCCATTTTGTGATATTTGGAAGATATCTATATTGATAATTATAGTATAAAGTTCACTTCTTTAGCGTGTCAGTATGGATAACAGAGCGCCAACAAGAGTAAAGTATAAATTCAGAGCATCAGACCTGAGCACAAATATGCAAATGGATGTACGTACTTGCTCAAAATCCAAGTGGTACTGAGTCGGTTTCTTCGGATATTGGAAGTAAATCAGACTAAATTGATGAAGAAATTCGACTTCGTTCACTTGTATAGATCGTAGTTATATTTGAGGAGGATGTGAATGAAGCTATGTGTTGAAAGTGACTGTTCATGTTTGTAGCGGCAGCAATGACGATGATGTGTGTGATGGCAATACAGAAGTAAAAGAACATATTCAATGGGTGCAACAGATACTGTCGAAAGACGCAACTAGTTTTCATAGGAATATGATTCAAATATTCCTTCTAACAAATCAAGCCCCACCGAAAACTGTCATAACAGCCCACTGGTTTTTCTGTGAAACCCCTGTAATATTTTAATGTGAAGTACAAATTGTATTGTTATTACACTACATTATTGCTCTTAGAGACAATAAAAGTAGATTTTGAAAGAAATTATTATAGTTTTCGTCCTGTGTTTAATCATGGGCCTCAAAGGATTAGCGTAACGAATATACATCACTATGCAACGAAACCCTCTCACTCCACACACACACACACACACACACACACACACAAAATAAATAACAAACACAAACAGACCAAAATAGACACATACACAAAACATCGCCAGTATGAAAACTATTCAATATTCGCACACCACATCACAGAGGCACCACATATACAAATGAATACGATGCAGCCACAACAACAATACAAATAGCGATATAAACAGTGCCGGTTCACAACAAACAGCACATTAAATATCATATAACATGAAGAACACGCCACAAGCAAACTAGCAGCAACACCTCAGCTCGAATGAAAGTAAGCCTTTAAACAGCCACATAGATCTATTTTTCCACATATCTTCCAGGCGAATGTACAATAGTTTTCGTAAATGAAAACGTCTTGTTTACAGATGACAAGCTGTTGAAACTTGACATTCTTCAATTAAAGGAGATGAAAATCCTGCGAATGCCTAATGTAAGTACCGTAAATAAATTAGGCCGAATATATCCAACAAAGTTGTCAAATCAAACAACTCGTTGAAATCGCTGTATAAACAAAACCTGTAACATTTATTCTAGAAAATAAAAGGTAAAATCCCATGAAAGATGGCACAATACGTGCTGACACATGTCGGGTATTAAAGCAACACAAGGTGTTTTGCATAAGGCGGATTTTTTCCCCAAAACTCCATTTGAATTTCACCGACTGTCATCGGAAGTCTATAGTTCGGGCGATGAGGTCGGCCTATAGTGCAGTAATTATTTGAAACGATCGGCCGTCTTCCACCGATTTCGGTCGTCGGTAAAATCTACCGATATCAGAGCCATTGCGAACACAGCCTTACACAGACAGTCGCGAAACTCTACAAGGCAAACAGTGCAGCTGAAGTGTTGCAAACGCTCCAGGCGGGCATTAAATAGTAACAGAAGAATGGCATGATACAAATTGAGAATTTTCTGTATTTAATGCTGTTACTTTCGTGTTTCAAAAAAATGTTCAAATGTTTGTATAGTCTATAGGACTTAACTACGGGGTCATCAGTCCCTAAACTTACAAACTACTTATGAACTACTTACGGACTAGGACGGCACAAATATCCATGCCCGAGGGGGGGATTCGAACCCCCGACCGTAGTGGCCGTGCAGACCGTGACTGGAGCGCTTCAGTCCCCTCGGCCACCGCGGCCGGCTCGTAAATTCCAAAGACGTTTTAAGAGCAAAAATTAATTGCAACCGATTACAATTACATTCTTGTCTCGGTGGGTACTTCAACGTTGTACAGATTCTTCATCCTTTCCTTCATTTTTAGCGGATATCAGAGGACGGAAAGGACAGTGCGTGCGTAGCTTTCAGATTACTATTTTCGGCCCTCACTTAATGGCCAACCTCAGGGTTGTGGCAACACGGCAAGCCGGTTTGTCTCGCGCTGCAAAACGCGGTATTTTTATTCTCTTTCTCCCGTCGTCACTTCTAGGAAATGTGTTTCTCGAGAGAGAGCTCCCGAGGTAACAAGGTCGTTACGTTTGCAAGACGATCTATTCGCCAGGAAGGGGGAAGGTGGGGGAGGGTCGGCCGGCGTGATGAGGTCACGTGACGGCGGCCGGCAGACTCCGCGGCACGTGCAGCGGCCGCGGCACGTAATCAACGCACGTGCGCGTGCCCCTCGCCGCCTCGCGCCGCTCCACTCGCTATTGACTTGCCGACGGCTCCGCTGCCTGCCCCCTGACCCAGCACACACATCTTTGATGCTCTCTGCTGACGCGTTTCAGATACGCGAACCTGTTGCTCTTCATCCCTTCGCGAATACGCGAGTTTTAATTCCGTAGTGAAAACGAATCTGGCACTGTCCACTTAGGCCAGGGGTGGCCAACTGATTTAGTTAGGAGGCCGCATTGCAGTGGAGAGCTGCGTTTTGCAAAATATATTCATTAGTTAGCTTTACATTCCACAAAAAGTATAAATTGCGCCATAAAAATCAGTAAATATAAATAAGCTAATCATAGTGTTCTTCAATTTCATTTATTTTGCTAATTTCATAACAATTTCAAGTACATTTACGAGGCGCGTCCAGAAAGTAAGTTCCGTTTCAATTTTATCTCAGCTGCAGCGCTGCGCTTGCAGTTCCGCAATTCCGCACATTCCTGCAAGTTCATGTCTGTTGAAGAATTTGGTACTTGTTGTTATTGAGTTTTAAACAAGGAAAAACTTTTCAAAATATCTATGTTGGATGCGAAATGCGGCTTCAGCCTAAATTGGCGGTTTATTTTGCTTAAAAAATGCAGCCTGATGCTTTTATGGATATTTTTATTCCATAACTAGTTTTTCACCCCCATGAACCACAGACATTGCCGAGGTGGGGTGGCTTGCGTGTCTCAACGATGCAGATAGCCGAACTATAGGTGCAACCACACACGGACGCTGATGACCATCGAAGAGAGAGAGAGCGTTACGACTACGAAAAGCGGAGGCGCTCACCAAAGAAAACGCCATTGCAACACCGAGAAAGAAGAAACGACAGGTAAGGTGGCAAACCACCAGCAGCTCTGTTCGTTTCCGTGGTTTCCTTTTGGCTGTAAGTTGAATACCGGAACTAGTCCCATGCCCACGGAATATTCCCAATTCGGACAAAACAACCAAGAAAAGAAGATAAGAGTAAAATATAACCCTTGCAGCAAGCGAAAGACATGAAACAATAAAGATACGATGCCGCCCACATGTGCGGGTAAACCCAGATGGCTGGAAAGGGCATAAGCAAGCCCTCAAGCAGCCCGCCTCACCCCCTCAGGGAGAGGAATGAAAAGTAAAAAAAAAAAAAAAAAAAAAAAAAAAAAAAAAAAAAAAAAAAATATTCAACCACAGCGGAGGGTTATCTGTGGAGAAGTCGGACAAACGTGTGGTTCCTGAAGAGAGGCAGCATTTCAATAGTTGCAGGGGCAACAGTCTGGATGATTGACTGAGCTAGCCTTGTAACATCAGCTAATGTGGCTTGGCTCACAGTTACTGCAAACGGCTGAAACCAACAGGAACGTGCAGCCATTACTTTTCCCGAGGACATGCAGCTCTACTGTATGAATACCTTGTATGGGAGTGAAACTTGGACGATAAACAGTGCGGACAGTAAGAGAAGAGCGGCTTTTGAAATGTGGTGCTACAGAAGAATGCTGAAGATCAGATGGGTTGATCATGTAACTAATGAGGAGGTACTGAACATAAATGGGAAGAAAAGGAACTTCTTGCATACCTTGAGTAAAAGAAGGTAGCGATTGGTAGTACACATTCATAGACATCAAGGAATCGTTAATTTAGCATTGGAAGGAAGTGTTTGGGGTAAAAACCGCAGAGGGAGATGAATACAGTAAGTAGATTCAAAGGGCTGTAGGTTGCCGTTCTTATGAGGAGATGAAGATGCTTGCCCGGATAAAGTAGGGTGGAGAGCTGCATGAAACCAGTCTCCGGACTGAAGACCACAACCACAACAATAACAACTAGTTTTCAAGCCACTGGAGGCTCATCTTCAGTGGATACATTACAGGAACATTTATTATATTCCACAAAGTGTAGGTTTACGCTGTCATGGTGGTTCTGGCAACAAAACTGAACTTTAGTAATCGGGAGCGAACAAAACGTAATTAAACGTTAGGTTGTGATATTTTACGTACTTACTGTGTTTTTACTATAGGTATAAGCGTAACCATGCTGTGCGTTGGGCACTGACGTTCTTCACAAATGAAAGCATTTTTGCTACACTTGGCGTCACAGATTCCACAAAATATAAACATTGGATTTGGTGCAAAAGTTTGGGACATTGCACATGTATAAAAAGTACGTAAAGGACTAAGTGGACTCAATTATATTTTACATATCAAATTGAATTTTGCAAGTATTGAAATGTTGAAATGTTTGTTAAGCTTATGGGACTTAACTACGGGGGTCATCAGTACCTAAACTTACAAACTACTTATCAACTACCTTATACTAAGGACGGCACAAATATCCATGCCCGAGAGGGGATTCGAACCCCCGACCGTAGTGGCCGTGCAGACCGCGACTGGAGCGCCTCAGTCCCCTCGGCCACCGCGGCCGGCTTTGCAAGTATATCTTTTATTTTGTATGTTAGTTAATATATGTCACTTGTTTCGTTACTAATGCAACTATATAGTAGCAAAATTCAATATGATGTGTAAACTAGAATTTAGTTCATTACCTGCTTTTTAAGCATACGCAGTATCTCAAACCAAAGAAAATTAATTAGTGAAGTGCAGCATCTACCATATTAATTCTCTTTGCACCACATCCAATGTATATATTTTTTGAATTCGTGACGCCAAGTGTAGCTAAAATGATGTCATTTGTGAAAAACGTAAGTGCCCATGTGCATTGGGTTACGCTTATACCTGCAATAAAAACACAGTAAGTACATAAGTATAACAACGTAACGTTTAATTCGATTTTATTCTGCTCCAGGTTACTAATGTTACCAAATCCACAACAATAGCGTAAACCTACACTTGGTTGAGGATAATAAGCGTATCCACTGATGATGAGCTTGCGGTGGTTTGAAAACCAAAATAAACCGCAAAAAAAAACTTTGTCCACAAATACCTGTGTAGATCCAAATGTGGAGAATATTTTCCCAGCAAATTTCTTCATACATGGAAATTTTTCAGTTGACGAAGGTATGTCACAGCATTAAATATTTCTTTCACTGTGTGATCCGCCTGCAAGTCAATAAGTTCAAGTTCCAACTCCTCCTGCGCTCTTTCAGCATCACAGGTGATGGCGTAAAACAGCAGATTGAATTAAAGCTCAATTTTCGTAAACTCCTGAAATAATCATGAGAGTCGCGGAGAAGTGGCCGAACGCATTGAGGCGCTATGCTCCGATGCTCGAGGCCGTTCCCCGTCGTGTGTTCTAATCCTCCCTTGGGCATGGATATTTGTGTCGTCGTTAGTTTAAGGTAGTTTATAAGTAGTTTGTAAGCTTAGGAACTGATGGGCCCGCAGTTAAGTGCCATAAGCTTAACAAACAACATATTCATGTTAATTCAGCCTCCAAACTCTGCAGATGATCCCTAATCTTGCCAGAAACACCTTCTGGCACTTTCTGTTTTCGCAGTAAATGGAAATGCCTAAAACTGCCTTCATATGCTTGCCTTGCAAATAGACCTATTTCTAATTTGAATGTTCAAATGTTTGTAATTCTATCGGACCAAACTGCGTGGTCATCAGTCCGTAGCTTACAAACTACTTAAACCTAGGTAAACTAACCTAAGGACAACACACACACCAATGCCCCAGGGAGGACTCGAACCTCCACGGCGAGTAACCGCGCGCTCCGCAGCGAGGCGCTTTAGACCGCTCGGCTACTCCACCGCGGCTGATTTGAATGCTTTTACACTTGTCCACATGTCTTGTGCAAATAAACCCTTTCCTTGCAATGTCACATTCTGCTAATTCAATTTTTTTAAAAAAAAATATATCATCTGCAAACATCATCTCACGTCTCCACTCCTCACATCCTATTTTTGTAACAAAATGGTGAGATATCGCGTTCGTGTCCAGAAATAAGATAATTTCATCCTTACCAGATGTAATTAGCAGCATTGGCCGTTAATGTTTTATTTTAAAAAACCACAGATCGATTTCGATCACATAATGATCATCTTCAGTGTCCTTCCAACGAGCATATGCATGCCCTGAATGCAACTACAACGGTAATTTGCAGTGTAAAAGTTTGAAATAAGCGCGCTGCTTACAAACGTCATGCAGCGGCGCTCATGACGTTTGTAAGCAGCGCGCTTATTTCAAACTTTGACACTGCAAATTACCGTTGCAGTTGCATTCAGGGCATACATATGCTCGTTGGAAGGACACTGAAGATGATCATTATGTGATCGAAATCGATCTATGGTTTTTTAAAATAAAACATTAACGGATAATGCTGCTAATTACATCTGGTGAGTTCATCATTGTGTGGTCGTGGTGTGGTCGTGTGGTCGTGGAGCACCTCCAAGTAATGGAATCAAACTTGAATTTCATCCTTGAAATACCCAGACTCTTTTGAACACTTTGCCAAAGCTCAACCACCTAACACAAATATGATAAATTACATTTTCTTATTGTGGCCCACATTCTCAAGAAGAGATTCGAACTGGCTGTGATGGAGCACTCTTGCTGTACTTGTATTCAAAACACCAACAACAGGGTCTACCACATACTTTAAGTCCAGTGCAGTTTTACAGAGACTCACCTGATTTAAAATGCAATGAACAGCCACGTAGTAATTTATTCAGAGACTGCAAAGGATCTGGAAGAGCAATTGAATGGAATGGACAGTGTCTTGAAAGGAAGATATAAGATAAACATTAACAAGAGTAAAACGAAGGTAATGATGTCAGAAAATCAGGTGATGCTGAAGGAATTCGATTAGATAATGAAACAAAAAAAGTAGTAGATGAATTTTGTTATTTTGTTAGCAAGATAACTTCTGATAGCCGAAGTAAAGATGATATAAAATGCTATGGAGAGCAAAGCGTTTGTAAAGAAGCGAAACTTGTTTACATCCAATATCAATTTAAATGTTAGGGCGTCAAGAGTGGCGTGGTGTTTGGACGGGGCAGAGAGAGGTGGTTGGCAAGACTGGTGTGTGTGTGTGTGTGTGTGTGTGTGTGTGTGTGTGTGTGTGGCTGCGCCGAGAGTTCCTGAGGGCACGGCTACGATATGTGGAGACTTGTGATCTGCATGGAATTACAGACCGATGGAATGTATGTGCCGGGGGCATACGTGGCTTGAAGGCTGTAGCCAGTGCTCAACAAACTTTGGCTGGAGACGGCAGCATTTGCAAACCATTACTCATTTTGTAGCGGACCGTCACGGAAGTTTCGACGAGTTAGTCTATGCTAGTGCCTATTGTACGGTCCACGCACAGCGGATACCATAATAATTTCAGCCACCACCGAGTTCGCACAGTGACGTTAACCTGCTATGTGACGTTATATTATGATTGTTTTTATCTGGTGTTTCCATTGTAATTTACCTACAGGCCTAAGTTTGATTAACATTATGGATGTCAGTTGCTTGTGCTAACGGATTCTGTGTTTCATGTGTTCTGTCCAAGCGTTGTTAGTTGTACATTGTAAAACAAAACAATAAATAAATAAAAAAAAACAAAGAACAAACAAAAAAACAAAAATAGGTTATTGGTTGACTGTTGAAAATAAATCACTGATTTATTTACCTTACAGTCTTGCATGAAGCGCGTAGGTTAGTTTAACCAAATGTTTCAGTTGTTATTTGGTTGAGTAATTCTGTTAATTTCTACAAGAAATACTTGTTATTAATGAAAAACTATTGCCTATAACTTTACGTGTTTTAACTGCAGTTTTGGACTGTTTAGTTACTAACAAGTTTTGTGACATAATTCTTCATGCTTTCCCGGCGAGATCTTGACATTTTGGATATACGGGATTACTGCCAGATGTATGCGTCGTTCTGGCACAATATTTCGGCCGCGTAACTCGCTGCCTTCTTCAGGTGCTACCTGAGACTGCCGTTTTTGGAGGACCTGGTCCAGTATTTATGCCCAGCAGACGCTAGGCGCTCTGTCTGCGGTCCGCGCCCAGCTGGTGCTGCTTGTAGGGTGTTGTCTCTTCCCTGGCGTTCCGTCGGACGTCCGCGCCCCAATCGGCCGCCATCTGTGGCAGTGGCAATTCTCTGAGGCCCCTCCCACGTTGGCTGCTCCCTCTGCGGTCCGCGCCCGTCTGGCGCTGCTCCTGAGGTGTTGTGGCTTCCCTTGTGCTCCGACGGACGTCCGCGCCCATCTTGTCCACCATCTGTGGTCGGTGCAGCTGTCTGAGGCCCTTCTGGCGTCAGGCGCTCTGATCTTGGTCCGTGCCCACCTCGCGCCTCTCCTGAGATGTTGTGGCTGCGCAGATGCTCCAACGGACGTCCGCGCCCGCCTCGGCCGACATCTGCTGCTATAACAGCTGTTTGAGGCCCCTCCTGCATTGGGCGCTCCATTCGCGGTCCGCGCCCGCATGGCGTTTCCTCTGAGGTGTTGAAACCTCCCTGCTGTTCCGTCGGACGTCCGCGCCCAGCTCGTCCACCATCTGTGGTCAGGGCAGCTGTCTGAGGCCCTTCTGGCGTCAGACGCTCTGATCTTGGTCCGTGCCCGCCTCGCGCCTCTCCTGAGATGTTGTGGCTGCGCAGATGCTCCAACGGACGTCCGCGCCCGTCTTGGCCGACATCTGCTGCTATGGCAGCTGTTTGAGGCCCGTCCGGTGTCAGGCGCTCCATTCTCGGTCCGCGCCCGTCTAGCGCCACTTCTGAGTTGTTTCTACTTCTTGTGGAGTTATTTGGTCCCTTCCGCTGGGCCTTAACAAGTTCCAGAGCCGGACTCCACGCTGTACTTAGCTGGTAACCGCTATCTCGGTTTATTAGGTTGTCAGTGACCTTTATTTCGATGGCCTCCTTTATGATGCTGTCCCAGAATCTTGGGGTCTGTGTCACAATTTTGGTTTTGTCATATTCCATTGTGTGGCCATACTCTAGATAGTGCTCTGCTATGGCTGACTTGGTTGCCTGTCCGAGTCTGGTGCACCTCTGGTGTTCTTTGCACCTTATATTCACCGTCCTGATTGTCTGGCCGATGTATGACATCCCGCACTGACACGGAATGCTGTAAATGCCTGGTTTACGTAGCCCCAGGTCATCTTTCACACTTCCCAGCATTGTCCCTATTTTGGCAGGTAGGCAGAATATGCTCTTAATATCATACTTCATAAGAATTCTGCTGATCTTAGCAGAAATAGGACCAGCATATGGTAGGTATGCCACCTTCTTTGCCACCTCCGGCTACTCCTCTGTATCCTGTGGTTGGCTGGTTGTATGAAGCGCCCTCTGGATGTCTCTGGAGGAGTATCCATTTCTGCTGAAAACCAGCTGAAGGTGTTCAATCTCCGTGGCAAGATTTTCTGGATCTGACAGAGCTTGGGCCCTGTGCACTAGAGTTTTCAAGACTCCATTCTTCTGTGCTGGGTGGTGGCAGCTACTGGCTTGAAGATATAAGTCATTGTGGGTGGGTTTTCGATACACACTGTGCCCCAGAGTGCCGTCTGCCTTCCTCTTGACCAGGACATCCAAAAATGGGAGCTGCCCATCCTTCTCTAGCTCCATAGTGAATTTTATACTCGGGTGGTGTGAGTTTAGGTGTTCCAGGAACTCCTCCAGCTTCTCCCTGCCATGGGGCCAAATGACAAATGTGTCATCAACGTACCTGAAGAAGCACTTGGGTTGATAAGTGGCTGATGCAAGTGCCTCCTCTTCGAACCTTTCCATGAAAAGTTTGGCTACCACTGGTGATAATGGGCTGCCCATTGCCACTCCTTCCGTTTGCTCATAAAACTGACCCCCGTAAAGAAAATAAGTCGAGGTCAGTACATGCTTGAACAAGTCAAGCAGGGCACCATCGAACTTTTCCCCGATGAGATTGAGTGAGTCAGTCAGTGGCACTCGCGTGAAGAGCGACACCACATCGAAACTGACCAAGATGTCTGAGTCTACAGTGTGTAGCTGCCTCAGGCGTTGCAGGAAGTCCTCCGAGTTTCGAATGTGGTGGGTGCATTTACCCACATATGGTGCCAGTTTCTTCTTCAGGTATTGTGCAGTGGGGTAGGTTGCTGCACCGATGTTGCTGACAATAGGTCGGAGAGGGACTCCCTCCTTATGGACCTTGGGGAGTCCATAGAGTCTAGGTGGTACAGGCGCTTTGGCCTGAAGTTTCTTGATGAGCTGTTTGGGTAGACCTGTCTCCTTCAGCAACATCTGGGTCTTCTTGTCCACTTTGTCTGTGGGGTCACCCCCTAGAGGTTTGTATGCAGTGTCCTCCAGAAGTTGTTGCACCTTGCTTTCATACTCCAACTTGTTTAGGATGACTGTGGAGTTACCCTTATCAGCTGGCATAACTACAATGCTGTCGTCCTCCCGTAGCTGTCTGAGTGCCGCTCTCTCCTCACTCGAGATGTTGCATTTGGCGGGCTTTGTCCTGGTGAGTGCCCTGCATGTCTCCCTGCGGATCTCTTCAGACACACTGGAAGGTAGTGTGTTGACCACTTGCTCAACTGCACTGATGAATGCAGCCACAGGTACGCTTCTGGGAGTAACTGCAAAATTGAGGCCCTTGCTGAGTACTTTTGAAGTGGCCTCGTCGAGCTGCTTGTCACTCAGGTTGACCACCGTCCTTATGTCCCCATCCTGTTGTAACCTTTTGTTGAGGCGCTCAAACTTGGCCTGTTGACAAGCTGTTGATTTCCTCATGGTGCATTCAGCCAAAGACCAGGAGGCACCATCAACCTGGTCCGTCTTCTCGGGTCAGGGTAGCTGCTATGGAAAGGTGGAGATACAGCAATTCCCTGGACGTGACATCAAGTCAATGGCACCATATGTTGCTGAAGGAGACAGGTCTACCCAAACAGCTCATCAAGAAACTTCAGGCCAAAGCGCCTGTACCACCTAGACTCTATGGACTCCCCAAGGTCCATAAGGAGGGAGTCCCTCTCCGACCTATTGTCAGCAACATCGGTGCAGCAACCTACCCCACTGCACAATACCTGAAGAAGAAACTGGCACCATATGTGGGTAAATGCACCCACCACATTCGAAACTCGGAGGACTTCCTGCAACGCCTGAGGCAGCTACACACTGTAGACTCAGACATCTTGGTCAGTTTCGATGTGGTGTCGCTCTTCACGCGAGTGCCACTGACTGACTCACTCAATCTCATCGGGGAAAAGTTCGATGGTGCCCTGCTTGACTTGTTCAAGCATGTACTGACCTCGACTTATTTTCTTTACGGGGGTCAGTTTTATGAGCAAACGGAAGGAGTGGCAATGGGCAGCCCATTATCACCAGTGGTAGCCAAACTTTTCATGGAAAGGTTCGAAGAGGAGGCACTTGCATCAGCCACTTATCAACCCAAGTGCTTCTTCAGGTACGTTGATGACACATTTGTCATTTGGCCCCATGGCAGGGAGAAGCTGGAGGAGTTCCTGGAACACCTAAACTCACACCACCCGAGTATAAAATTCACTATGGAGCTAGAGAAGGATGGGCAGCTCCCATTTTTGGATGTCCTGGTCAAGAGGAAGGCAGACGGCACTCTGGGGCACAGTGTGTATCGAAAACCCACCCACAATGACTTATATCTTCAAGCCAGTAGCTGCCACCACCCAGCACAGAAGAATGGAGTCTTGAAAACTCTAGTGCACAGGGCCCAAGCTCTGTCAGATCCAGAAAATCTTGCCACGGAGATTGAACACCTTCAGCTGGTTTTCAGCAGAAATGGATACTCCTCCAGAGACATCCAGAGGGCGCTTCATACAACCAGCCAACCACAGGATACAGAGGAGTAGCCGGAGGAGGCAAAGAAGGTGGCATACCTACCATATGCTGGTCCTATTTCTGCTAAGATCAGCAGAATTCTTATGAAGTATGATATTAAGAGCATATTCTGCCTACCTGCCAAAATAGGGACAATGCTGGGAAGTGTGAAAGATGACCTGGGGCTACGTAAACCAGGCATTTACAGCATTCCGTGTCAGTGCGGGATGTCATACATCGGCCAGACAATCAGGACGGTGAATATAAGGTGCAAAGAACACCAGAGGTGCACCAGACTCGGACAGGCAACCAAGTCAGCCATAGCAGAGCACTATCTAGAGTATGGCCACACAATGGAATATGACAAAACCAAAATTGTGACACAGACCCCAAGATTCTGGGACAGCATCATAAAGGAGGCCATCGAAATAAAGGTCACTGACAACCTAATAAACCGAGATAGCGGTTACCAGCTAAGTACAGCGTGGAGTCCGGCTCTGGAACTTGTTAAGGCCCAGCGGAAGGGACCAAATAACTCCACAAGAAGTAGAAACAACTCAGAAGTGGCGCTAGACGGGCGCGGACCGAGAATGGAGCGCCTGACACCGGACGGGCCTCAAACAGCTGCCATAGCAGCAGATGTCGGCCAAGACGGGCGCGGACGTCCGTTGGAGCATCTGCGCAGCCACAACATCTCAGGAGAGGCGCGAGGCGGGCACGGACCAAGATCAGAGCGTCTGACGCCAGAAGGGCCTCAGACAGCTGCCCTGACCACAGATGGTGGACGAGCTGGGCGCGGACGTCCGACGGAACAGCAGGGAGGTTTCAACACCTCAGAGGAAACGCCATGCGGGCGCGGACCGCGAATGGAGCGCCCAATGCAGGAGGGGCCTCAAACAGCTGTTATAGCAGCAGATGTCGGCCGAGGCGGGCGCGGACGTCCGTTGGAGCATCTGCGCAGCCACAACATCTCAGGAGAGGCGCGAGGTGGGCACGGACCAAGATCAGAGCGCCTGACGCCAGAAGGGCCTCAGACAGCTGCACCGACCACAGATGGTGGACAAGATGGGCGCGGACGTCCGTCGGAGCACAAGGGAAGCCACAACACCTCAGGAGCAGCGCCAGACGGGCGCGGACCGCAGAGGGAGCAGCCAACGTGGGAGGGGCCTCAGAGAATTGCCACTGCCACAGATGGCGGCCGATTGGGGCGCGGACGTCCGACGGAACGCCAGGGAAGAGACAACACCCTACAAGCAGCACCAGCTGGGCGCGGACCGCAGACAGAGCGCCTAGCGTCTGCTGGGCATAAATACTGGACCAGGTCCTCCAAAAACGGCAGTCTCAGGTAGCACCTGAAGAAGGCAGCGAGTTACGCGGCCGAAATATTGTGCCAGAACGACGCATACATCCGGCAGTAATCCCGTATATCCAAAATGTCAAGATCTCGCCGGGAAAGCATGAAGAATTATGTCACAAAACTTGTTAGTAACTAAACAGTCCAAAACTGCAGTTAAAACACGTAAAGTTATAGGCAATAGTTTTTCATTAATAACAAGTATTTCTTGTAGAAATTAACAGAATTACTCAACCAAATAACAACTGAAACATTTGGTTAAACTAACCTACGCGCTTCATGCAAGACTGTAAGGTAAATAAATCAGTGATTTATTTTCAACAGTCAACCAATAACCTATTTTTGTTTTTTTGTTTGTTCTTTGTTGTTTTTATTTATTTATTGTTTTGTTTTACAATGTACAACTAACAACGCTTGGACAGAACACATGAAACACAGAATCCGTTAGCACAAGCAACTGACATCCATAATGTTAATCAAACTTAGGCCTGTAGGTAAATTACAATGGAAACACCAGATAAAAACAATCATAATATAACGTCACATAGCAGGTTAACGTCACTGTGCGAACTCGGTGGTGGCTGAAATTATTATGGTATCCGCTGTGCGTGGACCGTACAATAGGCACTAGCATAGACTAACTCGTCGAAACTTCCGTGACGGTCCGCTACAAAATGAGTAATGGTTTGCAAATGCTGCCGTCTCCAGCCAAAGTTTGTTGAGCACTGGCTACAGCCTTCAAGCCACGTATGCCCCCGGCACATACATTCCATCGGTCTGTAATTCCATGCAGATCACAAGTCTCCACATATCGTAGCCGTGCCCTCAGGAACTCTCGGCGCAGCCACACACACACACACACACACACACACACACACACACACACACACACCAGTCTTGCCAACCACCTCTCTCTGCCCCGTCCAAACACCACGCCACTCTTGACGCCCTCTTGTGTTAAGGTCGAATTCACTCTCGATCCGACCAGAGATATACAAGTCCAGCATGTACACTTCGTAACTACGCCGACAAGAAAGTTCCGGCAAGGCACAGTTTGTATACATCCTCACGGATGTGTCAAATAAAATTTCCCTCTGCTGGGTCGACGAATTCATGTTCTTTTTCTATTTTGCAGGAGTGTATTTTCAAATAACAAAACTCCTTTGCTACCCTCTCATTAGATTAATCTTTTTAGTAGCCCAATATCCAAACTTATCTACAAAGTTTATTGTTTCGTTATTTAATCTATACCTTCAGCATCGTCTGATTTTATAGTTACATTTCATTACACTCGTTTTGGTGTTGTTAAGTTCATCTTATACCCTCCTTTCAAGACAATGCTCATTCCGCTCAAATGCTCTTCTAGGTGTGCTGTCTCTGACAGAATTATAATGTTACCAACAAACTGCAAGGTTTTTATTTATTCTTCTAAAATTTTTTTCTTGCTTTCCCTCATAACGTTTCTTCCATGCCCTTGTAATATTTCTGGCTTACAGCCATCATATTAAAATTTGAGCATTGCTCCAATGCAACCGGTTAGGGCCAGTAGCCGACAGATGGAAAAAGATGGTGAGAACCACGACAGGTGGTACAATAGGTCGGGTTCTCATGGGAAAGAGCACTGGAAAATCTCCCCGAATTCTATGTAAGTCCCCGATCGGCAAAACCTGGACGCCGATTGGCTGTAGCACTGGCGGTGACTCGACAAAACGGAATCATACTTTTATAAATATTTAATAAACTAGTTATTTATTCAATGGCAAATTCAATTTAGAAAGACCCCTCAAAGCTAAGCTATGCCCTGAGTAGGTAAAACATATCAACAATTGCTAATTCGCCGGTCGCGGTGGCCGAGGGGACTGAGGCGCTTCAGTCACGGTCTGCACGGCCACTACGGTCGGGGGTTCGAATCCCCCCTCGGGAATGGATATTTGTGCCGTCCTTAGTTGTAGGTAGTTCATAAGTAGTTTGTAAGTTTAGGGACTGATGACCCCGTAGTTAAGTCCCTTAAGCTTAACAAACATTTGAACATTTTTGAATTGCTAATTCAATAAACAAAATAATTAATTTAAGACGGACGATGCACGGCAGCCACCTTTGCGTGCCAGATTGCGGAACGAAGGCAGTCTTGCATCGAGCCGCCACTCTTCAGTTCAGGAGTAACTTCAGAACACGCACTCGATGGAGTAACATGCATACTTAAGCGGTCATAAAACATTGTTTAATCATCTTACAACAAGGCGAAACGACTTTTTATTTACTTTCTGTTAAGTCAATGTGTGTCAAGTGGATGTTATTATGCAGTTTCCTGGTTTTCTGCTTACTTTAAATAAATCAGCTAGCATTCCGAACTACCACAGTTTTATTCCGTAATTAGATCAGCTCGTGCCATAGTTTAGCAATTTCAGTCTCACTGAAGAACTCCGACCTGCGTGCTATCATCTGCGTGGGAACATCTATAGAAGACGTCAGGTTGGTGAACTTTAAGAGTTTCTACTCTTCACACAGTGCAATGAGAATTAACTACAACCCTCTCGTACACTGTAAATGCGGTACAAACTGTTGTGCGTCATCCATGGCAACATGGATGAGGAAAGGAAATGACATTGGAACGGTTTAGGTCCACCCCTGTAATAAATTTTCCTGTTGTAACCTAAGACTCGTAACTTCTGTATGGTTTCTGTATAAGCCGTATATAACTTTTCTTGCTCTGTATTTTACCTCTGCTACCTTCAGAATTTGAGTGTTTTCCAGTCAGCAGTGCCAAAAGCTTTCTCCTGATCTACAAATTCGAAAGACGTAGGTTTGCCTGTCCTTAGCCTATCTTCTAAGTCGTCATCTGAGTATTGCCTCACGTGTTTCTACATTTGTCCTAAATCGTGTTCAGGAGGCGTGAACAGAGAATGAACTAGGTCACATCATATTCATGGTTGAGTCCCAATCACATCCTGCGTGATTATCATGTTCGTGTTCAGTGGCGTCAATGAGACATCCTGGCAGTATTTTGAAGAGACACATAGGCGTAACCTCTGGCCTGGGGTCATGGCGTCAGGAGCTGTAGAATTTGAGTTCTGGCCACCTCTAGTCGTTTATTGACAGATACTGACGGCAAGGCGATAAGTGACAGCCATTCTGCATCTGCACATCCTATTCCCGATAGCACATCACCCTGGGACAGTGTTCCGACTGGATAATACACTTCCACACACAACACGTGCATTATAGACTGTCTACAGGCGGGGTCGGCAAGTAATTTTAGGTAGGGGTCGGATACTTTTGATAATTTTTGTTGAGGTCCAGAAGAAAAATGTTACATTTATTATTAATTTTTATTGTAATCTTCACTACAAAAATATTAAATACAACAGATAGGCAAATTTGCATAGAAAAAAGCAGAAAGTAAGCGCACATTCCTTAGTAATTTTTATTTTAATTTTTACTAACTATATCTAATACAATAGATGGGCATACTTGTATTAATAATCCAGAAAGAACTTAAAAATCGCACGAAAATGGACATTTGTTCATCATCAACAATGTCATATGATTCATCCTGTGCTATGGCGTAGCAAGGTGCTTTATGCAGAAGTTATAACAAACTTTTATTGTCAGCGGCCAAAATTGCGGTTCGCCTTGTAATACTTCTTGCCGACCGTGGAATGCCTCGAATAGCGGCAACGACATCCTTTTTTTCTACGAAAAGTGCCATGGTCGCTTCCAAAATACATTCTTTCATTATCTCACAGTTTTAAAAAGGCTTCTGGTGTTTATTAAGCGTCCAACATACACGCATCGCTGCTTCTGCAGATTTTTCTTTCTCGCTTTTCTTGTAAGAAGGGAGATATGCCTGGAATTTTCCTTGACGAGCTTCACTACCCAGAAGAAAATTTTTATGGAAATGCTGCTGAGTTGTTTCGTAGTGTCGCTTTAAATTGGCACTTTTAACGAGAGCGACAGTTCTGTTGCATAAGAGGCAAACTGGAACAGCTTCTGGCCTATTAGGCAGCGTAAATCGATATTGTTCAGTCCTCTCGGTCAAAAACTTGCTATTTTCACTATCAACTTTACGCTCTTTAGGATCCATATCGACGCAAAAGAAACGTTATAAGCCTCGGTAATAATGAAAACTTCTGTACGAGATCGCAACGACAACTGACAAAGTGACGGGTAAAGTGGTGCACTTTATTTACAGTCGTTTTGTATAAAACTAGTGGCCCTGGCACACAGCACGTGCCGACACACCGCGAAGGAGCGGTGTCAAAGTGTCAAAGTGTCTGCCACCGCAAACCAAAGGAGCCGCTTCTTTGTCAACGACTGTAGCCGCCGAGTGAACTAGCCAGAAATTTCATAAAGCAGCTTTAACCATTCGTTTGAGTTACTAGCACAAAAATGGCGTTTACATGAATATCTCTTTTCCGAGTTAATCAAATGTTCAAATAATACTCACAGAATATATTACATCAACTGCTATTGGGCAAAGCTGAAAATGTGTACCCAGCCGGGATCCGAACCCGGGTCTCCTGCTTTCTAGGCAGTTGCGCTGACCCCTACACCACTGGGGACACAGTGATCACCGCACCTGCAAGGACTACCTAAGCACGCCTCCCATCAGATACAATTTCCCAGCTTCGCCCTGCCCACAGCACCCAAACTAGTAGTTATGAAACTAATTCACGTAAGAGTAAGGGCTACCAAATTGCCCACCCCTCCCCACTAACGAAAGGATCATTGCCCGTCACCAGCATATTACATGTATACATTATGGCGTCTCTTACGAAAGTTGATGTCATATATTCTGTGGATATGAAACAATAGCAACTGCAGGATCATAAGTGACGTCGTTCTTTCGTAACAGACGCTATATATATAATATGCCGGTGACGGGCAATGATCCTATCGTTAGTGGGGAGGGGCGGGCAAGTTTGAAGCCCTTACTCTTACGGAAATTAGTTTAATAACTACGAGTTTGAGTACTGTGGGCAGAGCGAAGCTGGGAATTCGTATCTGACGGGAGGCGTGCTTAGGTAGCCCTTGCAGGTGCGGTGATCACTGTGTCCCCAGTGGTGTAGGGGTCAGTGCAACTGCCTAGAAAGCAGGAGACCCGGGTTCGAATTCCGGCTGGGTACACATTTTCAGCTTTCCCCAATCGCAGTTGATATCATATATTCTGTGAATATTAAATAATAACAACTGCAGGATCAGAAGTGACGTCTGTTCTTTCGGAAAAGACGCCACGTGTATATATATAAATGTTCAAATGTTTGAAGAACTTATGGGACTTAACTACGGGGTCATCAGTCCCTAAGCTTACAAACTACTTATGACCTAGCTAAGACTAAGGACGGCACAAACATCCATTCCCGAGGGGGGATTCGAACCCCCGACCGTAGTGGCCGTGTAGACCGTGACTGGAGCGTCTCAGTCCCCTCGGCCACCGCGGCCGGCCCGAGTTAATCAACGTATAACTAAATATTATATATTTCCAGTACGAAACTTTCACTTTGCAGCGGAGTTTGCGCTAATATGAAAGTTCCTCGCAGTTTTAAATTGTGTGCCGGAACCGGGAATCGAACCTGGGACCTTTCCCTTTCGCGGGCAAGCGCTCTACCGACTGAGCTATCCTGACACGACTCACGATCCCGCCCAACAACTTTACTTCAGACAGTACCTCGCCTCCTACTTTCCAAACTTCACAGAAGCTCTCCTGCGAATCTTGCAAGACTAGCACTCCTGGAAAAAAGGATATGGCGGAGACCTGGCTTAGCCACAGCCTAAGGGATGTTTCCAGAATGAAACTTTCACTTTGCAGCGGTGTGTGCGCGGGATCGTGAGTCGGGATAGATCAGTCGGTAGAGCGCTTGTCCGCGAAAGTCAAAGGTCCCAGGTTCGAGTCCCGGTTCCGGCACACAATTTTAATCTGCCAGGAAGTTTCATGAACTATTTATTCAGCAGTTAATCCCACATTACTAGAAAAAAATTATAAGGGTGGCGCTCAAATGGTTATCTAGAGAAAAATATTTTTTAAAATAATTTTAGTACGTACGTTATACTTTCAAAATATTTTTGGCGGTCCAGTTTTTGACCTTCCTCGGTTGGGACCTGGACCGCGGTCCGCCAGTTGCCGACCCCTAGTCTACAGCATGAAGAGGTCCTCCTGTCCCCAACAAGATTTCCGGACCTTTCAGTCAGGACCGAAATGCAGGAGTTGGATGACAGCTGCAACAACTCTGAAGTAACTTGCCTCAGAGGAGGATTCAAAAGCTGTTGTACACCATACCAGACCGCATAAGGGCGTGGTTGGTGAGAATGGGAAAGGGGGGAACACCGTGTTGTCATAGCGCCAACTTTCACCAATAACTGCCAACGGCTTTGTCTCTTTCATCCCATATTCTAATTAGATCAATAAAGACACACGGTCCTTCATCATGGATTTGCTTTTCATTTTAGTCCACTGTACAGGACCCGTAATTGGGGCACAAAAATAGAATGTTCGCGTTGTAGTGAATGCCATGCAGGCGGCTGAGAGGGCCGCCACTAACAAAGAGTTATAGGCGCTGCACAGATAGCTGCAGCTCCTAAGGGAGGAACGGAAGTTTGGCTCACACTAGGCCAGTAGTTTACTCAAGGAGCAAGTGATTTAGTAGCACTACTTGACGGCTAAATGGCCAGTAAGCAAGTGCGCATTCACACTCGATTTAGTTGGAAGTCAAGTGTTGGCTGCTGTCGAGCGTACACTGCAACATGATGCGAATAGCGACGGCTAACAGAGCTGTACATCTTTCAGCAATGGCTATTCAGGAAGAGGTGGATGAAGAAATTCAAACGTTGAGGAACAGAAAGGGAAAGTCGGTACGAAAATAGATTTGTCGAAGAGATTTGCATTTAGTATCCAATGTGCTTCTCAAACAACTCGCTACTGAACACCCAAAATTGTATTTTTTTAATCAATGAGAATGTCGGAAGGATGCGTAAATTTTCTGTTAGAAAAGGTACGTTCTAAAATCCAGAGTACTGATACCAATGACTTAGTCAAAGGGGGAGGGGGGTATTGTGGGTCCGGACCTCCCCCCCCACCCTATCACCTAAACGATAAAATACTACTCAAACTTATGTGAAGGACAACATACACACCCATACTCGATGGTGGAGTCGAACCTCCGAAGGGACTAAATGAAATAACACACGTCCTAGCTACCGCTTAGTGAAACTGAATGATATTGTTATCAGTCATGCGCCGAAAAAGGGATACGCACTATCGACAGGCAACAAATTCGGAAGAATTTCTGAAAGTAAACTGATTTGTGTCAGGAATGAGAAAATAACCATTCATATATTCAAGCTGGCGACATGATTTTATGAAAGTTTCTTTTGTTCTATGTCTGAAAAAATTGTACTTCTTGACAGTTTGAGACATGCGTCAGAAAGGGGGCCTAAGAAGGTCGTTAAACATATTTTTATGCTGTTTCAAATGTGTTTGACCTAAGTTAGAAATGTCTAGAGTCTAGGTAATGGTAAATACAAATTGAAATGTTTTATATTACATCGATTTTCGCTTTAATCGAAAATTAGCATGCAAAGAACTTGATGTAAGTGCAAACACAAAATGTATGGTTGTTTTAAATGACGAATACTAGAAATTCATGTCTTGTAAGTGCATTTCTTTCCTAGTTGGAATCCCATGAGAAATTGGCCCTTTTGCTAGGAAATTAGGCAAATTTTATTTTTTTATACTGTGCCATTCGCAATCCGAGTTTCTGCACACCTCTAAAAGCGGCAGATTTTTGTGAGTAGCATATTTTTAAATTGAACAAGACCATGAAAAGTGGAAGTAACTTGAATGAGTGCAGAGATGTGAAAATAGTTGGAAATCCAAATTATTCACAAAAAGGAAGGGTCTTGCCGGTACTGAGAAAGCAAGAAAAAAATATTTCGTATTAGGTGTGTTTCATCACGTTTTAATTAACCTTGTGGTGAATGGCGTCCACTGTAGTATACGGATGTTACTGGTCGCATTTCTGTGCATCAGCTAGCTCACGTGTTTTTTTTTTTTTTTTTTTTTTTTTTTTTTTTTTTTTTTTTGCTCATAAACACATGGAATCCTTTCTACAGCGTTACGGAAATGATACAGTATCTGGGATGGGATTCATCAACAACGGCGCTTATCGTGGGCCAGTTACGAAACTCCATTCGCCAACATTCTCCTCCGAATGCGAAAATACATTGTTGACTCGTACTTACACCGTCTCTAAAGACTACGCTGTCAACGGGACGTTAAACTCTAAGCTTCCTTCCTTCTTTCCTTCCTACTTACATAGGTAGAAATGATCATCAGAACAAAATACGGGAAATCAGAGCTCGAACGGAGAGATTCAGGTTTCTTCCTTCCCGCGCGGTTTTCGAGAATGGGAGATAAGCCAGATAAAGGTGGTTCGACGAACCCTCTGCCAGATACTTAAATGTGATTTGCAGAGTATCCCATGTAGATGTAGATGTCATCGGCAAAACGCAATGTTTTTATTTCTTCACCCTAAACTATAATTCCTCCTCCAAATTTGTCCTTTCTTTCCTTTATAGCTTACAAAATGTGATGAAATAATAATTCTACAAAACTTCAAACTTGTCAGTTTATTAGTTCAATAACTCTTCCAACTAATGGATAATCTCAAAACCAAATTTTCGATTCATTTTACATTATTTTAAAATATTTATTAATATTAACAGGATCAATTGAACGGAATGGACAGTGTGTTGAAAGGAGCATATAAGATGAACATTAACAAGAGTAAAACAAGGGTAATGGTGTGCAGCCCAAGAAAATCAGGTGATGCTGAAGGAATTAGATTAGGTAATGAAACAATAAAGGTGGTGGATGAGTTTTGTTACTTGGGCAGTAAAATAACAAATGATGGTCGCAGTACAGAGAATATAAAATGCAGAATGGCAATGGGAAGAAAAGCGTTTTTGAAAAAGAGAAATTTTTTAACATCGAACACTAATTTAAGCATAAGGAAGTCCTTTCTGAAGGCGTTTGTGTGGAGTGTTGCTTTGTGTGGGAGTGAAATATGGACGATAAACAGTGCGGACAGGAAGAAGATAGAGGCTTTTGAAATGTGGTGTTACAGAAGAATTCTGAAGGTTAGGTGGGTGGATCGCGTAACTAATGACGAAGTACTGAACAGAATTGGGGAGAAAAGGAATTTCTGGCATACTTTGAGTAAAAGAAGAGATCGATTAGTAGGACACGTTCTTAGACATCAAGGAATTGTGAAATTAGCATTGGAGGGATTTGTGGGCGTTAAAGTCGCACGGGGAGACCAAGAGATGAATATAGTAAGCAAATTCAAATGGATTTAGGTTGCCGTTCTTATGAGGAGAAGAAGAGGCTTGCTCAGGGTAGAGTAGGGTAGATTGCTGCAACAAACCAGTGTCTTGTTCAATCAGAGACCAAATATTTCTTTATTTTATCCAGAAATGCGATATATTTCATGTGATCTAGCTCATGACAAAGAAAATATGGATTGTAAATTAATTACATAGCAGAGGAAAGAATCGACCACAATATTCTGCAGCATCCACACAATCATCATATAAGAATTATTTTGAGGGGAAAGTTCAGTACGCCAAAAATAAAAATTTATTGTGGTGTCTCAGCAGTTTTCAGGTACACTTCCAATGGTATTAATTAGTAAACTGTGATGCCAAGAATTTAACTCTCCAACAGGTGTGATTTCAGATAATTACACAATTTGGTCTTAAAATTGAGGGGTAAAGTTAATATACACACTCTCGTTCATATTCCACGTCTCCTACCATATGTATCGTCACAACACATTACATCCATGCGTCTCTTTGTCGTGAATATGTCTTTATGAACAAAGCAGCGTCAGTGCTATGTTATTTTAAGCCATAACTCCAAAATTAATGTGTCAATCACGATTATCTCACTGGCCCGGTTGTCTTGGGGTAAAGTGGTCGACTGGAAACCGAAGGGTCGCGGGTTCGAAACCCGGTTGGACATCGGATTTTTTCAGTCTGCACTTTAACCCATCCTTCACCTCTCAACGATGTGAGGAGTCGCCATAAACGACACGTGGTTCGGATTCCACGTTAAGCTGTAGATCCCCTTTTTCCCCGGTTGGATAACTGGGGTAGGCTAGGGACACGCAAGTCGCCGAAGTGGCGTCCAATTGAAAAACTTGCACCAGGCCAATGAGCCACACGAAATTATTATTATTTCTCACTGACGGAGGAAATGCCGAAATATGCTGCGGTAGGTTGGGGGGAGGGAAATTTCACACAGGGTGGCAAATTCCCTGGGGCCGGTAGGGTGGGGGAGGGAAATTTCACACAGGGTGGCAAATTCCCTGGGGCCGGTAGGGTGGGGGAGGGAAATTTCACACAGGGTGGCAAATTCCCTGGGGCCGGTCCCGGGAACGTTAAAGCGCAATCTCGCTTCCTTCTCCCTTCAGTCTATCTACTGGGCAGGGAAGTAAACAACGCCCGCAAACAAACAAACAAAGGGGAAGCGCGAGCTGCCACCTGTGGGCGCCCACGTCTGCCGCCGGCGACCGCAGAGTCAACGCCCCCTCCCCCTTCCTACCCCCCCCCCCCCCTCCCCCTCTAAACTGAATTACTGGCCATTCGCGGCAAATTGTCGCCGCCTGCTCTGATTGGTGGCTCACCTAGCGCCGCTGGTGTCACGGCAGCCGGCGGTGCCAACAACCTGGCCCAAGGACGCAGCCCTGTTTACATCGCAGGCGTTATTTCCCCTCTACACGCCGTCACTGCTCCGGTCGTGCAGTTCTGATTTCCCTTGCCGCGGGACCCGATTTCCTGTCTCGATTACTGTCTCGCTACCTCGCTATGTCGCGCTGAAGCTATACGCGGCGAGGGGCTGTAAATTAGAATTGTGTTCGCGGCCTTGGAGATATACCGTATGAAATGGAGAGCGTGAAATCGTGTTAGGTGTTGTTGAACTCGTAGCTGTGTGCGAAATTGCCAGGGCGCCGTCTAGGGAAATGTGCAGGACGTCTCCGTAATGATACTGCAAACTTTCGTTGATGCAGGAGGGCAGATGTCAATGAGTTCTCGAAACTGCTGAGGTGACATTTGTGAAGCCAATGAACCGCCAGAACGACATTAAAAAAAAAAAAAAAAAAAAAAAAAAAAAAAAAAAAAAAAAAAAAAAAAAAAAAAAACCAGAAAACGAGTATTTCATCCGTTACACCAACTGTGGTTTATACGTTAAAAATACAACCACCAGCTGCAGGTTTGTACATATACATAGGTGGACAGAAGTATTCACACACAGTCCTGTTTGTAATCGATCGTGCTTTTAAAATGTACGAGATGAACTGTCAAAAAGATGTTCAAATGTTTGTATAGATTATGGGACGTAACTACGAAGTCATCAGTCCCTAAACTTACACTTATGAACTAGCTAAGACTAAGGACGGCACAAATATCCATGCTCTAGGGGGGATTCGAACCCCTGACCGTAGTGGCCGTGCAGACCGACACTGATGCGCCTCAGTCCCCTCGGCCACCGCGGCCGGCGATGAACTGTCAATTTTGTTATGTCCCTTATTCACGCCATATGCTCAAAATGTTTGCGTGTATACAAATTTATTTAAATCCAAAGCAGAGACCGAAACGCCGAGAGGTGTTGAAGTTGACGCAAATAGTCGGCGGTGCAATGCAAACGGATCGCCACAGTTCCACACTGAATGTTGCTAAATGAAGACAGCAGCAAGGTCAGTGTGCTGAACACGCAAATACGCCAGTGACAACAACATGAGTAGATAAAGGAGGGAAACAACTCCAGAATATAGGAAGATGATGGTAACGTCGCATGAAGAGGGTAAATGATATATATAGTAACTATCGTTAAGAGGAGCCGTTATACAGTGTGCAGTGTTGTTAAGAGGTACAGAAAACAAAAACATTGATAAATGGGCATCATGTTGGAAGACCACTTCATGTTTCAGAAAGAGAAGAGAGCCACATTCTAACAAACTAAATGATATAAGTTCATCAAAGATTGCTGCACACATACACGAGCTTTATGGGAAACAAGTTCACCCAAAGACTGTCCGGAGGATGTTTCATCGAGCCGACTACGAAGCTCGAGTTCCAAGAAAAGGTTGCAATTTGCAAATAAATATGTGACCAAGGACTCAGAGTTCTGGAACAGAGTTATTTTCTCCGGCGAGAGCAAGTTCTACCTTTTCCATCACGATGTAACTATTTTAGTGTGGAGAAGAGGAAATACCAAGCTGAAACCTGCTAATATGGCCTGTACTGTAAAAATATGTTGGTAGCGGTATCATGGTCTTGAGTGCATGGGTGCGTCAAGTGTGGGGAACCTGGTATATTTTAAAGAGAAATATGAAAGTAAGTGCTAAAAAACTAATCTTGAATACTGACTTCCATTTCCAGCAGGACAACGATCCAAAACATACAGCATACAATGTACGTCTGTGGCTTTGTTTAATACCACCCCCCCCCCTACAAACACAACTTCAGTCACCAGACAAGAACCATAATGAACATTTGTGGGACGAGTTAGAAAAAAAGTCATAAAACATCATATTTCCAGTGAAACTCAAATGAAGGAAGTGATTGTTCAAGAATGAGGGAAGATTGACGCAGCAGTAACAAGAAGGCTTGTAAAATCAATGCAGGAAAGGCTGAAGGCTGTTATTAGAAGCAAGGGCATTAATGCACGATATTAAATGTATGCAGCTAAATCAAACAGTGCAACGTAAGTGACTCTGTGAATACTTAGACCATCCATTATCACAATACAGCTAAGACTTTAATATCAGTGGGGTTAAACGGATATGCATGTAAAATGGATTGTTTCGATGTGGTCGCTTGTATTCACAAATGTTATAAGTAGTCTAAGCATTATATGTACGTAAGCTATGTGTGAATAATTCTGATCGCCAGTGTATTTACTACAAGTTTCGGGTAATTTTTGCCCTCCTATTGGTATACTAATTTTGCCATATCTGTTAAATCACAGCATGGTTTAATAACATTCCATGTTCTTATTGAACTTATAGGACACAATTAGTATACCTGAAGAAGGCCAATAATTGCCGTAAATTGGTAATTAATAATCTACAACCCTGCAACTGGTAGCTGTCTTTCTTTTAATCTGTCTACAAATCGTTATTTGCACGACGTAAGTAATGTACGATGCACGTAATCATCAATACTGTATTAGGTTACGTTACTCCGATAAATATATGGGTTTGCTTCGTTATGGGTAGAGATAAAAGCTATACTCCAATCATTTATAGAAAGCGCAAGTTTCGGACCGTGATTCGAAATTCTTAACGACATTATTGTGTGGGTGATGCAGAATTTTGTGGTCGATTCTTTCCTCCGCATATTTAATTACATGAAATCACACCTGTTAGAGAGTTTAACAGTGTTAGATTCTTGGCATCTCAGCTTGCTAATATATAACATTGGAAGCGTAACTGAAAACTGCTGAGGCACCTCGACAAATTTGTACTTACTATTAAGCTGATATAAGTATATAAAATAATCTAGAATCTTAACTGAAACTGCTTAATGCTATGTTGGGCACTTTGTTGGGTTTAGCGTCAAGCCATGAAAATTTTTTCAGAATCCAAAACTATATAAAACGAAATATTTATAACTATTCTATCAATTCTACTTCTACATCTGCATAGCTACTCTGCAGTTCACATTTAAGTGCCTGTCAGAGGCTTCACCTAGGCCCTTTCAGATTATTCCTCCATCGTTCATTTTTCGAATAGCGCGAGGGAAATAGCAACACCTAGATATTTCCGTTTTAGATTTGCTTTATGTCATTTTATTATGATGATCGCGTCTTCGTATATGAGTGCCAACACATTCGCATTCGAAGGAGAAAGTTGATGAAAGAAATTTCGTAGACACATCTCGAATAACGCCTTTCTTTCAATGATTTCCAATCCATATTGTGCATAATTTCCGTAACACTTTCTTCCCTGTATCGAAGGAATACAAATCGAACTGCTCTTCTCAGTCCTACCTGAGAAGGATCCCGCAATGCGCAGCAGTACTCGAAAAGAGGACGGGAAAGTGTAGTATAGTCGAATTGTGCATGTTTTAATTGTCCTGCAAATGAAACGAAATGTTTGGTTTGCATTTCCCGTAACATTTTTTTGTTATTTCCAATTTAAGTTGGTAGATTTTACGGCTCTTAGATATGACAGATTTGTTTTAGTACTCATATGGATGACACATTGGTTATTTTCAATAGCTAATTTTTATTATACTATAATCTGTTCTAAATCGTTTTGCATGTGCTTTTTATTCCCTGGTGACTCTACTAGACGATAAATGACATGTTCATCCTCAAACTGCCTAAGTGGTTTGTACAGTTTGTGTCCTAAATCGTTTACGAAGACGGGGAAAACTAAGGGTCCTACAACACTTCCCTGCGGAACACTTCATATCTATTATGCCTTACTCGATGACTTTGTGTCAATTACTAAGAATCAGCTTACTGTACTTATCTCTTGGTCTTCTTCTGAGATTTTTATTGCCCACACAGCGACGCGTACACACATTGCATTCCTTGTCACCTATTCGATAGAGGACAGAGCCGCGACTTCCAACGTTCAAACAACAGGTTATAATTTTGGACGGCCGATGAAAACATTTCGGCCTCATTGCCGCTCCGAATCGATACGACAAGTGTCTCAGCGGGGTACCATGATGGACGTCCTTAGAGTGCAGAATCCGACTCGCTTAGCAATCGTAGATCACAGTTCGTATTTCAGTGAGCTACAGGACGACTATATTGAAAGTGTTTTACACTATAGACACGCTTAGAATGGAACAGCCCTTCTTTACGGACATATTTTGATGTAACCAGTTTGGAGTGTAGCACGACCGCAAGATTTGTTCTGGGATGCAAGGCGAAACCGTTCAAAAATATTATAGAAAACCTGATGCTGAGCTCTGGCCTTTATTTCACGAGCGTTGACACCTTCCTGCCTGAAGCGTGGCTGGACTGAAGGGTGATGTCAGAGGACGCCATACTTGCCCCGTTAGTGAGGAAATTTGTAGGCACCTTTGAGCCTAATTTCAAATTTTCTGCGTCGCAATATATAATTACACGGTTTCAAAAGTGATCCTTTAATTTTGAAACTTCAAAGTCACTTCATTTGCCCCATAAATGTGTCCTTCTGCTTTTTTTCTTCTTCTTCTAGTTTTGGATTTAGACACTTGCAACGAAGTTAATTTCCGTCAACCGGCCGCGGTGGCCGAGGAGACTGAGGCGCTCCAGTCACGGCCCTCCTCGGGCATGGATATTTGTGCCGTCCTTAGTTGTAAGTAGTTCATAAGTAGTTTGTAAGTTTAGGCACTGATGACCCCGTAGTTAAGTCCCATAATATATATATCAGATTAGTTCCTTCTTCTCTTTATCCTAGTCCAGAAGTCCTGAATTATCATACTGGACTAACATCAGAGCTCTTCTATTCACAGCGATTTTACCCTGAGTCTGATTACAACGTGGAAACATATGAAAGCCATAGTATTTTATTTAACAATAAATCTGCCGCGTTGGAGTGGTCGATACCTCTATGACACCTTGTTGCGGAGCGCTCGTTTGTCCGCAGTCGGAGGTTCGAGTCAAATCTTCGAATGTTTGTAAATCTATCGGACCAAACTGCGTGGTCATCAGTCCGTAGCTTACAAACTTCTTAAAACCTAGGTAAAGTAACCTAAGAACAACACACACACCCTTGCCCCAGGGAGGACTCGAACCTCCACGGCGAGCAACCGCGCGCTCCGCAGCGAGACGCTTTAGACCGCTCGGCTACTCCACCGCGGCAGGTTCGAGTCCTCCCTCGGGCATGTGTGTGTGTGCGTGCGTGTGTTTGTCCTTAGGTTAGTTTTAGTTTAAGCAGTTTGTAAGCCTAGGGACATAACCATAGTGGTTAAATTCCATAGATTTACAAACATTTGAGCATTTGAATTATGCAATTATTCAGAAACTCTCAATAACTTACCAGCAATCACGAAGGACTTTCTGTAAAGGGATGGGTGTGGTGTTTGGCTAGCAGTGGAAAGAGCGGAGGGGTATGCGAGCGTAGGCTTACAATTAATCCTTACGTCATTAAATTATGAATTCCAACACCAGAGCACATAAAAGTAAAATTAACTTTTAGTTTTACCTCTTGGAATAAACAATTCGGTAATCTTATAATACAAGCATTTAAAACAATTTTTCACCCGTACTGTAAAAGAATCTTGTCTCAAAACTGGGCAATAATAGTATGCCACAGAACTTTTAAATCCATACATACATTATGTATGTAAATAATAGTAATAAAATGGTAACTATCATCTGCCAGTAAATAATTGCACATTACAATAAAATAATACAGGTGGAACGTTGCCTTACACTTATCCGTTTAGTGTGCGCGCGTTGTCATTTCTGTCCTGTGTATGATACAGCTTGTCGTTTGCTGACTCCCGACACAAGCCAGTTTCATATTTTCAGTACCTTCCCTCGCTTCAGAAAACCGCCATTGTGGTTCATCTGCTAGCCTGCCATCGTCGAGTTGTTTTGAGACTCGCAAGACATTTCTGAGCGCACGCGCCTGCATCAGCATTTACAGAGGAACGTTGTTTTTTAAGCGCACATCCCCGTGAATATTGGTGTAAATTATACAATTATGAACGAAGTACAGTTAAATACATACTACACTGCGGTTTGGGACGACAAGCACAGTTGCAAAATTCGTATATGGACAGTATGAGGTTATCAAACAGTTCAATTTGGCCATCCTCCCGTGAGTGCAATATCCAGATTTGCGACCGTCGTGTGAGGTGCTGGTGTGGCGACAATGCGCCTGCAAGTGCATTCCAGGCATGCTCAGTCGGGTTTAAGTCTGGTGACCAAGCTGGCCTCTCCATTCGTTCAATTCCCTCAGTTTCAAGCATGATGTTCACCAGTGCATCTCTGTGAGAAAGGGGGTTATCGTTTACCAGATGGAACCCATCTCCTATGGCACCAGCGTAGGGCACAACAAACGGTCGATGAATCTCGCCTCTATACCTCTGAGCAGTCAAAGCGCCATTCTGAACGACATGTCCGTAAGTCTGCCAATACTCCTGCCCACACCATTCGTCCGTGACCATGATATGGTGATGTTTTCTGTACAGAAGCAGGATTTTCCCGAGTTGCACGTGATTGTCCGGCTGAACACTAAATCATGACTCATCTGTGAACAGTGCCCGGCGCCATGCGTTTCGATTCCAATCCTGATGTGCCTCCGCGCAATTTCTGTGCGCTAAACAATGTCGTGGTTTTCATGGGACACACACTATACGCCTCGGTGGGTAGCGATTTCTGACTGTTTTTCTTGATGTTGATATCAAGATTCCCACAAGGATCAGTATTGGGTCATTTACTGTTCATGTTATACGTAAATAGTATGTCAGTTATTCTCTCCCTCTGAAAATACCCCCTATACACTCATGATCCGCGGTTGTATCGAAGCTCAAGTCCAAAAAGCCCACGCACCAGCATCCAACATGTAAAATCTAATTTATTTGCTTAATTGGAGTGGGCACCAAGATGGGTTTGAATTCAACCGATCTAAAACACAGGTAACTCTAGTCGATTCATTACTATACTGTACAGAGATTTCCTTTCACCACTAATACTTAACGCCACAAAAAGAAACTTTTCCTCTTCTGGAAAGGGCTTGGGCGTAATACTAAACATTTACTTAGAGTGCACAGAAACAAAGCCTCTGCCTGCAAGAAAATGCCAGAGCCACGTCACTTATTACATAATTTTTTTTTCTTCCCAGCTTTACTAATATGACGCCATTCTCCAGAGACTTTCGTATGAAAGCATTCGTAATCTGGAATTGCCGTTTGTTTGCGACACCATCTTATCAGTAATTCCGCACACTCTTATTTAACTTCAACTTTTACATGACTGGCAGAAACACTTGTTCTCAACAAAGTAAAATCTTATACATGCCATGAAATAACACTATCATAGTCTTTAAATTATATGTATCAGGAAGCAGACTTTGGAACGATTTTCCTAAAAAATTCTGAAAAATTAATTCCATGTAAACTTCTAAAGACAACTAAAAGTCCAACTATTACAATAGCCATCTGTCACAAATAGCACTCAGCAGCTCACCATAGTCAACTTCGGCTCTTCCACAACTTTTTCCTTCACTTTGTCAACAGAGATATTTATTCATACTTTCTTCGTTCCCGATAGTTACTGTCATTGTAATTTAAAGCTTTTATTACTTTTATCCTTCCCACTTCTGATTGTACCAGGCAACAATTGTGAAAAACCATTCTATATTATTGTAAATACCTTTTGTTATTATTAGTATTAATGTCTATTATTACTGGAAATATTTGATACCGTTTTTGGTCATGCTGAATCTAATATATAAAGCAGACTGTCCGTATATTTGTACATGTTGCAGACAAATCTACAGTTTTATTCCAATGTTTATGAAATTTTGTACACGTAAGCTTCAATCCACGAGGACGGTCACCATAAGTGTAAGAATCATATACGACATATGGTCACTGTTATGCATCACTAGTCAAAGCGCCATATGTCATAACTGACATAATGGAACCTAAATTTTACATCTTCTTAAAATATATTTATTTATGAATGTTTCTCAACTTTTTGTGCCAAATAAGTGTTAGTGTTCTTTCAGTTAGTAGTGAAATCTCACAGCAAATAACTACTAAACAGCACTAATTGCGCTCACATCAGAAATATAAAGTAACGGCGGTTGGTCTTGTGATGCATAACACGGTCCATATAGTTCACGAGATATGACGTCATAAACAATGAGATGCGCGAAAAACTGCTGCATTTTGCGACAATGCTGCTCATTTTCTCCTAAACCATTGGACCGATTTCAACCAAATTTGGTACACACATTCTTTACCGTGAGGTACCAATTGCTGCACGGTTAAGAATCACATATGGCACATGGTTCAAAATATAATACGTCATAACCAATAGAAATCGCAAAAAATGCCATATAATGCGGCGAAACTTTCGAAATACACTGTATGAGAATGACAGTACTTAGCGATTTGCAACAAACTTTAAACATAATTACAAACCTTTATTAAACTTTTTCTCGCTGGCAACCATAGTAAAATGATGAAAGGAAAAAAGTTTCTCGCTTACTACTTTTCCGCTTTTTATGGAGTAAAACTACGGCTCTCGGAATGACGTTACAATTTATAATTTGAACACTACAAATTGTAGCGATAGGACATTTTACAGACACTATACGCATATACAGTTGAGTGTAGCTTCTAAATTGTATCAAATTCCGACACGTAGTTCATGAGATATGAGCACATAAACAGTGTCGTTCATAGAAAACCGCCCCATCATGCACCAAGTCTTATTCTATTACTTCTCTACTATTAATTGGATCCCCAAGAGATTTTACATACAGCCCTTATACAGATGAATATATGCCTGAAAAAAGGTAGGAATAAATAAATAAATACCCAAATACCCGGTCAGCTCCGGGTTTTCAGCTAGTATAAAATAAATAAATGTGTAATTCGGAGGCCGCCTCCATCCCCCCTCGATAGGAGGTACTCCCAGGGGAAAAAAAAAAAAAAAAAGAAAAGAAAAGAAAAGTTGCCGTCGTATTCGCTTATATTGGATTGGATTGGCTTTATTCTTCTGTAGATTTATTTTCTATGTATGTAGTATTACCAAAATAGTCCATAAACACTTCTTCTGCCATACCATGTCTGTCGATACCAATAAATTTACAACCCATTCTTACATCACACACCAATTCAGTAAACAGGATTAAAAAATGCCACTGTTCACACTAACACAATCCCTTGAAAACAATTGACTTCATAAATCGTTTAGAACAAGAGCGGTGCCATTCCAGAGATAAACCAGATAAAGTTCATGCTGGTGTCAGACCGTAAGATAGTAACTGAGGGTTATGCATGTCGTATAGTAAGAGGCAAAGGTATGCCATCACATGCTATGCCAGCACATATACTTGGATGTTTGCATGCGAATGAGAGACTATTTTAGGGTATCTGTTTCGGCAGGAACATGAGAGTACTGTTTAAGTTGCTAACAGTGAAATGATCAGGAATCATATTTACTGTCTTGCTTGTCAAAAGTAGACTTGTTTTTTTACTAATTTGTCATCATTTTAAAGAGTGCACTTTACGATGATAATTAATTTATTGAGCGGAAAAGATTACATACAGTAATATTTCAACAACACAGCAGGATTTTAGGCACAGCATTAATTAATTTTGCTTATTATATCGCAAGTTCTGTGGCGATTGTCTGGTTGGAACAGAAAAGTAAGGCTGAAATTGCCCAACTGACCATTCGTGGCAAGAATATTTTTAAATTTCATTGCTGCTGTGTTCTCATTAGCTAATTATAACTAATATGCTCTAGTCGAACTCTGCCTTCTGATTTGCTGACCATAACGTGGGCACATCACACAGCGTAACTTCGATTTCACACTTCGCAAAGCTCTCGCGCCGAATTTCTCAAATTTTGTAGTTATACTCCAGCAACAGATGCTATACGGTATCGAAGGTCTCCACAAAATGAAGTCAAGAAGTATATCGTAAAAGAAATACCAAAATTTTCAGTGGGGTATGTCGAGCATACCCACTCAAATTTTTGGATTTGCTTGAGCGAGCGAGCATTCCCATAGTCGGCGCCTATGTTCAAATGAATTCTCAAATTCACACTGATGTACAGTGATATTGTCCGTTATAATTTTAAGTCCTCGATCTCTGCTACAATCTTTAACAGATAAATCGTGAGGCACTATCGAAGAACTCTATCTGCTGGGTCGTAGCACTGCTACATGTTGCAGTTCGAATGAGTACGAGGCACAGTCCCTGTGAAGATGAGGCACACTTCTGTCTGACAGGTCTCATATACGAACTATTTAATTAGGCTTCGGCCAAACAGATTTCGCGCACGTAATAAGATTCTGAACTGAGTGGCCTCTGGAGGGAATGTGTAACCTTCGGTGCCCACTTCTACTGTTCCCGCTTGTCTGCCGATACGGCGTAGTGTTCTTTGGTGCCTCACAATACACGATATTCCACAATAATAAAGGAGTTCATGGCTCACTGAAGTTTGTATGTAATACTTCATCTCTATAAAATTAATGGCGATGTTTTGAAACTGATCTGATTTATCTTAAAATGAAAGCTTTCACGGCAGGTATTTTCATTACTTAAAATTTCCGGGTTGAGATGCCGTGGTCCGAACATAAAACATTCCCCTGAAGTTTTATGTATGGACCACGGCATTTCAGCCCGGAAGTTTTAAATAATGATCTGATTCAGTTCGCTATGATCGTTTCCACTGTATAAAATTCAGACTGGTCTTCGTGGGGAAAGAATCAATTAGAACCAAAATAGTGATAGAAGCTTTTAGAGAAGTAAACCATTCAGTTACCTCTAAGGTGAGGTGACATATAGCTACAGCAAAGATACTGAAGTTAAGCTTAGTAACTTCATCCGGATATGTGGAACCATTAACAGAAACCTAAAAACAAAACCATGAATGACATTCAAGTTAAATTTTACAAAACTGCTGCAATTCCCTCACTAATCTTTGGTAATGAAACATAGGCGATTACTAAGAAGCAAGACTACCATATTCAGGCACAAGAAATTAAATTCCCCAGAGGAGTTAAAGGTTGCACAAGAGAAGACAGGTTAATAAATCAAATTATTAGAGAATAATTGCAAATCTTTAACCTAAATAATAAAATTCGAGATTACAGAAGGAAATGGAGCAATCGTCTAGAAAGAATGGAAAGTGAGAGACTTCCCTTAATGTTCCATGGTCGAAGAGGTAGAGAAAGAATCCGACAGAGACAGGTACCGTAACAGGCCATTCCTGCCTAATACCAGAAGATAAGAAGATTTAGTAGTAATATCTTCTCTGCTCAGGGCTTATTGAGGTAATTGGCGGTATTGCTGTTAGCTTCTTATGAGCGTGATAATGCTATGTATTATCACAGATTTCCTACATGTTTTGGTGCTGTTAAATAACCCTTTCCTGCAGAATTGTGAGACGGAGTGGCAGCGTCCCAAAAATTCGCTTTTCCGTGTCCTCTTGCTTGAAATGTTGAAGAGACAAGTGAAGCGCGAGAAGGAATTGGCTGTCGGAACATGCCTGTGAAGCGTTGATGGCGGTAAAAGCGCAGTTTCACGATGAGTTATGGGAACTGAATACGGCCAATAATGCGTTAGGTGAAGACAGTCAACGAAAATACTGGTTTTGACTTTTTGCGTCTTAAGCAAAGCTGCGTTTTGGGCGTGGTTTCTCTGTCAGTAATCTCTTAGTCGAAGATCGTGGCATAATGCTTTTCAGAAGCCAGAGAGTAACTGTAATTTAAACAATTCAAGCTCTAATGTTTGGTTGCTGCATAGCCACATACTCAAAAAGGATATATTCGTTGGAAACAGCATAATGGTTTTGACAAGCAACAATTATTATCGTTGAACTTGGTAGAGGTCTGCCATATTTGTAGGAAACCATTTGAGGATGGTGGTGATGTTTTGAAAGTGGTCTGATTTAGTCGGCAATGATCATTTTCCCATAACATAAAATTATTACACAATGCATTCTCGGTGCAATAAACTGGGATACCTTCGCCCTCGTCGGGTAAATTCGGCCACTGAGCTGTCAAATAAGTTTTTTACCTCTGCCACTAGTGCACTAATTGAAGCACTACTTCGACGGCCGTAATGCGTAGTTGTGAGGATACATGGTTTAGCTTAGTAACCTCTTTGGTACGTTTTGGTCGAACAGTAATTATCGTTGGCGTGCAGCGATAGCTGCTGGGCGACAATGCTTAGATTTGAACGTGTCTTGTTTGTTGGCCGGTGTGCGGCAGTCTCCCGCCGACCTCAGAGCGAGGCAGTACCACGTCGACAGTGAGTTCGTAACCCGCGTTTAGCGGTGGCTAAAGTTTTGCCCATCGGTCGTATTGCATATGAGTTTTGGTTGCAGTTGCGTATTGAAATGTTTCAGTGTGGAATTGTAGACATTTATCGTGGTGGCACGCGGTTATTTAATCAGTGTATTTAAAGGAAGAGTTATTAACATTTGTCGTTCCGTAATAAAGGAAGTTAACACAGTTTATTGTTATGGGTCAATCCAGTAATTGTCCGGATCCCATACTGTCAAATCATTGGAACAATGATTAAGGATTAATTAAACATCAAATAGAACATAACGGCACCTTTGCCCATCGAGGATTAGGTGGACGCAGCTGTGACGTTATATAGTCGATAGAGGTTTCTGACAACGTCATTCTCTCACTTTACACGCGAAAAGTGCCTTACTGTGATTGTTGATTTCGAGTTCGTGCAGAATAGCGTCGTTTCGTAATGTGAAAACATACTCTTGCGCAGGCGAATCACGGTTTTGTAAACCATTAATTTGTTAACAGGTCTGTTAGGTAAATATTTCTTAATATATAAGGGGTGAATCAAAAGGTTGCGTACGAACTTAAGAGCAGTCGAAGTATAACAATTTTCGATTAGGAACTTATGGTGTGCAAGGTAAACCTAGGTAGTACAAGCGTGGACAGTAAATTGCTTGTACACACAATTAAAAAATCAAACTTTACTCTCAAACTTTGTTTTACAGCACTAGATACTGAAAATGTCTACCACCAGATTCAATACAGACATAACATCGTCGAAGAAAATTCTGGCGCAGTCTTCCAAGTACATTATGCATCTTAGGAACCTCATCACATGCAGGAAGTGTTCGGCTGATCAGTTGTTCTTCGTCGGGAATTGGTGTCTCGAACACAACGCTTTTGATATGCCCTAGAAGAAAAATCCAGAGTCGTGAGATCAGGAGAGCGGGGTGGCCATGCAATTGGACCTACCCTTCTGATTCAACGCCCGGGATGCGTGTCATTTTGTACGTCAAGCACTTGACGAATGGAATGAAACATGCTGGTGCTCCGCCCAGCTGCATTCACATCTAATGACACTCGATAAACAGTACATCCCCTAAGAGCTGTGAAAGAACGTTTTGGACGAAGACTTTGAACTATGACCATTCAAGGTTGCTTGTAGGAGGTTTGGTCCGATTATATTACCACCAATAATACCGGGCCATCACACATTCTCACCAAATCTACGCAGTATATCGAACACAGTCAGTCGTTGCAACGTAAGCGTACATCCATTAAGTTCCTAATGATCGGTTGTTGTCCTGTATTTATGCCAACGTCTCATTCAGTTATTAACCCAGGAATTCTTTTACAACCATAATTTCCTAATCGAAAGTTGTTGTACTTCCATCTCCTTATGTTTGTGCGCAACCGAAGGAATCACTACACACAGAAAGTACGTATATTTAGGCCACAGTTAGTGTTTTGCAGAATTAATTTTAAGAGGGTAAAAAATAAACCACTTGCAAGTATAGACTGACAGAGAATAATTAAAAATGTTCAAATGTTTGTAAATCTATCGGACCAAACTGCGTGGTCAACAGTCCGTAGCTACCTATGGCATCAAAAATTAGTCAATAAAAGGTGTTTTCAAAATATTCAGAAATGCAATTGCTACTGTATTGGGTTGATCGAAGACTAAGTAATGCGTGTTCAGTTCAGTGATAACTAAACGTTTTTTTTTTTTTTTTTTTTTTTTTTTTCAAAATAAGGCACCTCTGAAAATCTTTTTGGCAATAAATGAATACGGTATACAATGTCTGTATTTATTGATAGAATCGTGAGTGCACAGGGAGAGACGTTTACCATAATTAAAAAATTCTGACAGTGACAGAGGACGAGAAGGCAGTCTTTTATAAATAGTTAAAACTCCCAAAAATATTTCATTAAAATAATTTCTGAAAATGACCTAGACTGTAGAAGAACTTAAAATTTTATAAAGTGGTGACCAGATTCTACTTTCCAGTCGATTCCAAACGATTTAATGATTGAATAAAAATTATAGTCTCTGTTACATTATTTAGTAGTTCAAAATGTTCAGATGTTTGTAAATCTATAGGACTAAACAGCTTGCTTATTAGTCCCTAGCTTACAAACTACTTAACCTAAGGTAAACTAAACTAAGGACAACACAAACACCCATGCCCGAGAGGGGAATCGAACCCCCGACGGCGGACGGCCTCGCGCATCGCAACACGCTGCTAATCCGCAGCGGCTCATTTAGTAGTTTTCTTATATTGTATAATGAATTGCCAAAAGACACTAAACGATGTAACTGGCACTCTATTTACTGTGGTTTGAAAATGACTGAAAAGTTGAAAGTAGTCACCACATTATAAAATTTTAATTTCTACCGCGTTTTAAAGCCATTCTAAGAAAAATTTTTGTGAACAAAAATATTACAATTTAACGATCTACACATGTTATAAAAATGGCTGCATGTGTGTATGTATGTAACACGTCTCCTCCCAAACAACTGGATCTATTTCAACCAAATTTGTTACACATAGTGCTTGCAGCACTGTGTGGTTTATAACCTCCTAGTTTCAATAATAGCGGAGATAGAGACAAAAACGAGTTTTATAGCTCCTGCCATATATGCTCCCACGTACAACTTGTGTGTTGTATGGGAAGTGCAGCAGCGTGCCTTATCGACCTGCTCTCTATGGTAGTCCACATGTCAGCGGCAAGAAACAGTGCGAGGAGGACAAGATGAACAAAGGGAATGAGAATGTGATGGACAGGAGGAATTGAACAAAGAGGTGGCATTAGAAGACAGTGTGTCTGAATGGCCGATAAAAGACTTCGGATAGGATAGTAAATTTCAAGAAGTAAATACAATGAAGATAAAAAATGGGAAATATACTATTGCCCTTGTTTACAAATCAAAATGAGAAGGACCATGAAGAATAGTCACTCAAGAATCTGTACAAATTGCGAGGCTAGTAATCATAGGACATATAGGAATGGTAATGTTATCTTCTACAATTACCAAATAATATTGACTGTAAGTTATATGTAAACATTTATTAACTTTGAATGTTAAGATAGGCGCTAGGGTGGTTCTTGACGAAAAAAAAATCCTGTTGCTTTAATGATGCTTATTATTTTACCTTTTGGCACTGTATTAAGTGTTGTAAGGGATGAGTCTATGTTACTGATCGCATGTGTGCTGACAGAAGATACTTGTTGTGTGCCTAAACTTTTCTTAAAACCTGTCACTGGAATTTCCCCTACTTTGTGCCTGCCACATTTTGTGCGTTTGTCACATTCTATTTGTGGACCAGAGATGTTGCAAACTGGTTCGTTTCATCGGTGCTGTTTTTGATTCTCTCACCTAATGTGTCTGCATGAAAACAGAATCGTAAATTGGTTTTTAAGACTACTGTGCAATTTTGAGACTGTAATTAGATATAGTAATTCTGCGAACTTTGTCTTTTGTGCTGAACATTGATTTATTCTGTTATATCTGCATAACTTTCTGCTCATATTGGTCTCGGACTATTTACGCTCTGGAAATCCTGTTAAAAACTATTCCGTACACGATAACTATTTTTTGTACGTCAGGATCACTTACCAGTCTGTGTATCATAGAATGAAATGGACTCGCTTAAGGCATGTTGGATGGGAGTCTAGGCTTATTGCCGCAGCGGAGCGACCGAGCGCACTGAGGCGCTATGCCCCGATGCGAGAGGCCATTCCCCGTCGGAGTTCGAATCTCTCCTGGAGCATGGATGTTTTGCTGTGTTTACAAGTAGTTTGTAAGTTTAGGGACTGATGGCCTCGCAGTCAAGTCACATAAGCTTTACAACCATTTGAACATTTTTTCTAGACTTATTATCGTTAAGAGAGTGCATGTGCATCTGCTGGTTAAATAATGGCAGCACAATTATAATCGTAATTTTGCGATTAGTGTCTGTATCTACATGTACGAAGCACAGGGCATCCTACTGTGTGTAGCGAAATGAACTTCCTGATCGCTACCTCTTTTCTCCCTATCTCTGTTTCACGAGGGAAGCGAAACTCTCAGTAAACTTCCATAATGAAGCTAATTTATCGGACTTTTGCCGTTGCGGCCATTTCACGAGACGTATTTGGCAGGAAGTAATAAGTTGTCCGTACTCTCTCGGAATTCGTTGAATGTCGACAATAGCGATATTGCGTCAGAAAAAAAATAAACTTTCATTTCGAATTACTACGGACAGAAATATGTGAGAATGAACCTTGCGTAACCTTTGACTTCTGCACAAATATTCCTTAATGAGTAAAGTTCAAGTAAACAAAGTAACATCCCAAGTGGCGCAATTTTTCTTCCTGGGAGGAAACACGAACACTTGTTATCAGACAAACTCGTTTATAATTACGAATTATCTACCATCATTGGCTGGGAATACGGTTCCTCGAAACTATGAAAATAAATTTGCAAGAAGTAGCCTTCGGAGTGACGTTGGTGGAACGCTGCCAAGATTAATACGCCACACTGACGTAAGAAGCTTAACAGATGTCCGAGTGAGTTTGTTGTTTATTTTGTATTATGCCCGCTTAGATTTTCAACCGTTATAAATAATTGTCATGCGTCTTCTTAACGCGTGGACTCTGCAGAGGGCCACATTGCAACAGGATAGTACGGGACGACATGTGGCACTCAATGCTCAAGACCTAGGCTGTGAGTAACCCTTATCTCCTCCATATACTTTCTTCAATGAGTGCTAGTGTTGCAAGTTTCGCAGGAGAGCTTCTGTGATGGTTGAAAAGTAGGAGGCGACGTAATGGCGGAAGTAAAGTTATGAGGACGGACCGTGAGGCGTGCCGGGATAGCTCAGTCAGTATAGCGTGTGCCCGAGAGACAAAGGTCCTAGGTTCGAGTACCGGTCCCACACACAGTTTTATTCGCCCAGGAAGTTTCATATCAACGCATACTTTGCTTAGAGTGAAACTATTATTGTGGAATTTTTTATTTCTTAAATAACTTTTCTTGATTTTTCTAACAATTATGTAGTTATTTACAGTAATGTCTCCTCTTGTGTGCAAGAGCTAAGTCTTGGCTTATTTACTTTTGAAGATCTCTGGGACGCGATGCTATTTTCGCTGATGATCATAAAAACGTCATGCAGTTCTCTTGATAAGGTGATGAGTCGTAAATGTATTTTATATGCAAAATAAAATTCCGTAGTCTGCACATATTTGCAGTAATGCTTGCGCAGAAACAGTTTTTACGGCGTAGACTGCACAACAACCGAAAAATATCAGTTCATTAAAACTTCTTGATTTAATAATAACATATTTTTTTCAAATAAATCACTTTTCAAACTGCTAATTTTTAAACCACTTATAATGTAAAAGTTACTGCCAGAATTATATATATAACTGCGCGAGAAGCAGCTAACTAAGACAAATGAGTGGAGTGTAAGCTTCGTCGCGTTAAAGTCAGTTGAAAACTAAAGACTTAGTTTCTACCCTATCTGATCAAGAAAGGAAGTCGAATGACTGGGATTAAAATCTCCAACTCAGTATACTAACCTAATACTTTTGAAGACATATACAGGATGTAACATATGTGTTGTTTTTCTTTATGTGGCTTAGGGCAGTGTAGTGAATAACATTATATAAGAATGTTTCTTTCATTAGGAGACTTTGAGCAATAGCTATTAACACATTCCAGCAGCCCAATGATGCCGTATGTCATCGTCATACATATTATTTCTCATCGGTGTTTTGTTTCTTTTCTCTTTTTTTTAATTTTTATTTTTTATTTTTATTTATTTATTTATTTATTTATTTTGTGGGTACGCCATATCTTCCGTATTACTGAGCCAAAATTAATGACTGAGGTACCGTTTTTAGGGTTTCGTTCTCCACTAATGTCGAAAAATATACAGGTAGTTTAAAGTTATTGTTTTCACAAAAAACTTTAATTTGACAAAAAATTGTACTATTCATGCAGTCGAAGTCGATACCCGGTCAACGTTCGTGTATGGGCCAAGTATATAAGGTTGCTCTCATCAGCCACTGTGTCGAGTATCAACATAGTTTGCGCGTCCGATATAAAAGCAATGAAGAAGGTTCCTTGTATTGACAATCTGTTTAACTCACATAAACGACAGTTCTTGCAGTTGCTAGGATTCTTTATGCAAGCCAAAGAACTTCTTTGATTCGTTTATCACACGAATCACGTCGATGTAACGACGAAAAATACACAAATAGTTTACTTTAACTAACAGGCACGGCAGCTCTTGCAGTTGCCAACGGCGATTATATGTCCAAAAAATGGCGATTGTGCTGCAGTTAATGAATCCGTCGCTTCCAATTTGTTACCCAGAGAAGCCAAGCTTTACCTCAGTTCCGATTCTGTCCAACTTGAAGTAACAACGACGTTCAGTTGTACCCCTTTGAATTCTTGAACTCTTTAAATACGTCAGGTTTACCACCTCATCAATTGCTTTAAAGAAAAATGCTATAATTACGTTAATTAGAAATCTTAATGTTAATCAAGGATTAATTATTGGTGCAAGATTAGTGATGACTTACTTAGGCGAGTACATCATCACTGCTAAATTCATTGTATAAAACTGTGTTATACCCCGCATTAACCTCACAACTTCCAATCATGCCTTTCCAAATGATAAGAAGACAATTCCCAATAAAAGTATCTTTCGCTATGACCCTAAATAAAGCACAAGGTCAGACGCTTCAAGGTCAGCATTATATTCACCAGAACCTGTTTTTTCGTTGTCGACAGTTATACGTGGCTTTTTCACGAGTTCGCTCATTCAGTGATATTTATGTTTGTTCTAGAGATACATACGTATAGTAAACGTTGATCACATTATAATTACTAACATTGTTTTCAAAGAAGTTTTGTAAAATAAATTAGGTTTCATAAAATAAAATAATCATGAAAAGGTCAATATTTATATGTTTCACAAATAATCAAATTGTATTTAATTATATAAATTTTATTACACCGAGACTAATATTTGTTATTACTATTCAAAGTTTATTATCTTTTATACATAAGTATTTGCATTTGCCTTTTCTCCGTTACTATCTTACCTATCTGTGACAGTTCAGGATAGAGTGTGCATTATTCGCACGGATCAGCCAGTCATGTTTATCTGTTACTCTCGGCCAAACCATTTGACCAAATATTATAAAGAATGCCGCAGGAATTTGCAAAATTCATTGCAATCAGCTTGGCTACAATTACTACAAAGAAACAGAGGAGCATTAGGCTACAACTCATTAACAAAATATGTATTGTTGATTAATGTCTAACTTAGAATACAAACATAAGACTTTCAAAACATTATATCAAAGTAATGGATATTAATTCCATTAACAAATTATTGTAAAATGTCTACGTTAGAAGTGAACAGGTTGGAAAAATTGTCCGGTACAATAAAGGAAACATATCCTGCCCAATGATGCCATATGAAGTAACACCAAATTTCCCTCCAAAAACTAAAAAACACAAAAAAAGTATACATTATTTCAATCATTACGAATAGAGATTTGCAAATAAAAACTTTTGTTAAAAAATTAATAAAATGTGGACTGGAAAGGGTTAGAAGTTGTGTGTTTTTAGGTTAGGTAGTGCCTCCACGTATGCGTATTGCTTGGACACCTACATTCTCCGACATCAGGGGTAAAGAGGTGTGGTGTCGCGCAGAGGAAGTCTACATGCCAGGCGTCGTCCACTTGCTGCCCAGCCAGCACAACAAATTCAAATGTTTCAAATGTTTGTATAGCTTATGGGACTTAACTACTGGGTCATCAGTCCCTAAACTTACAAACTACTTATCTACTACCTTATCCTAAGGACGGCACAAATATCCATGCCCGAGGGGGGATTCGAACCCCCGACCGTAGTGGCCGTGCAGACCGTGACTGTAGCGCCTCAGTCGCCTCGGCCACCGCACAACAGAAGACACATATATATTAATGTAAAACATACAATAACTTACACTTATTACAGACTATGTACAGGGTACAGCTAAATGTATGGGGAATGTCTTGAGATTCGATAGAGGACACAGGACAAGAAGTCCTGTAAACATATAGTTTGTTTGCTTTCGTTACCGCGTTGCAGGCATTTGTTGTCGAGTACATACCACAGACAATTTCACTACGTAGTATGGTCATTTGTGTATGGCGCACAAGACAAATGTACATTTCGTCCCTATTCACATCTCCATGAATTTGTTTTGCATTCAAAGCCACGTGATGTCCATTGCGTAGCAAAGTAAATACGTCTAAAGAGGTCATAAGCTGGAGTGGAGTGATAAAAGTTGTCCGTTGTTATTGACGCCTGCATTACAGATGTGGTAACTATTTTGAGCACCTTCTATAGACAACTGTATATAGTAAATTACACTGTATAGACTCAAATGAAGAATCTGCATAGTGGTCTTCAGGATGACTTGAACGAAATGTTATATGGTGTGATGAATGGCAGATAGCTCCAAATGTAGAAAAATGTAAGGCGATGAAGATGAATAGGAGAAGCAATCTCGTAATTTTTGAATACAGGATTAGTAGTGTGCTCCTTGACAGAGTCACGTCAGTTAAATATCTAGACGTAACGCTGCACTGCGATATGAAATAGAACGAGCATATAAGGTGAGGTGGATGGTGGACTTCGGTTTACGGGTAGAACTTTGGCAAGATGTGATTCGTGCATAAAGGAGACGGCTTTTAAAACTCTTGTACGACCTCGTCTTGAATATTACTCAAGTGTTTGGGATCCCCACCCGACCGGTTTAAAGGAAGACATTGAAGCAATTCAAATGTTTGTAAATCTATGTGACTTAACTAAATGTTCAATTGTTTGTGTAGCTTACGGGACTTAACTACGAGGTCATCAGTCCCTAAAGTTACAAACTACTTATCAACTAGCTTATCCTAAGGACGGAGAAATATCCATGCCCGAGGGGGGATTCGAACCCCCGACCGTAGTGGCCGTGCAGACATTGTCTAAAGCGCCTCAGTCCCCTCGGTCACCGCGGCCGGCTGTGACTTAACTACTGAGGTTATCAATCTCTAGGCTTACAAACTACATACAGTAAATTAAACTAAGCTATGGGAGTGTGGTGTCGCACAAGTACAAAGTGCGCGCCACCTACTTTCGCCGCGCGCCGCCATGCACGCACGGCGCGGCGTTCTTACGACGACAGCCACGAGCGCCCTCTGCTACAACGCTGCTCGTGGCCACCACTGAACGACATCGTCACTTGGGACTGAGTTAGGAACCAGTAAAGACTTCGTAATCAGATAGGCACCAGTGAAGACTTGGCTATCAGTTAGGCACTAGGCCGGACTCTAGCTCAACTATGTATCACCCTTCTGCAGTACTCATCTATGTAAAAGTTAAGTATTGTATAAATTCTGTGCAATGTATATCTCGTTCTAATTTACTCTAGTGTTTCTAGTTTCTGGCTGCTCCCCTCCGTACCTGCACCAGCGTGCTATGTTTATTCCTGTGTCGGTCTCATTCCACTCGGCCACCGACACCTACGACGGAAACGAGACACGAAAGCGGCAACGAGGCTGGGACACAAAACGGCCCCCCCCCCCACACACACACATACGTTGGAGGGAGAGCTCGAACCTCCGACGGTGAGCAAATGTGTGCTCCCCAACAACGCGCCATAGACCGCTCGGCCATTCCACCTCAGCAGCAATTCAGAAAGGGCGTCTAGGTTTATTACTGGTAGGTTCGATTGAGCGAGTGTTACTGAAATGCTTCGGGAACTCAAGTAGGATTCGCTGGAAGGAAGGCGACGTTCTTTTAAAGAAATACTGTTGGAGAAATTTAGAGGGTCGGAATTTGAAGCGGACTATTGAACAATTCTACTGCCACCAACTTACATTTCGCGTGAAGACGACAAACATCAAAGAGATTAGGACTCATAGAGATTCATACAAGGATTCGTTTTTTCCTCGTTCTAGATGCGAGTGGAACAGGAAAGCAAGTAACTAGTAGTGGCACTGTGTACCCTCTGTCACGCCCTTGAATGGATTGCGGAGTATGTATGCAGGTACGTAGATGTCCACGACAACAAATGCCAGTACCACAGTAAAGAAAGGAAATAAAGCCGGCCGCGGTGGCCGACCGTTCTGCGGCGCGCCAGTCACGGTCTGCACGGCCACTACGGTCGGGGGGTTCGAATCCCCCCTCGGGCGTAGATATTTGTGCCGTCCTTAGTATTAGCTAATTCATAAGTAGTTTGTACGTTTAGAGACTGATGACCCTGTAGTTAAGTCCCGTAAGCTCTACAAACGTTTGAACATTTTTTCGAAAGGAAAGAAAACATATATGTACACCACATGTTCTGTTTCTTATCAGGCCCTCTATGGAATCCCAGGTATTACTTGTAATCTGTGTATTGAAATGTGAAAACGGGTACTGTTCATGTGGTGTCGCACAAGTACAAAGTGCGCGCCGCCTACTTTCGCCGCGCGCCGCCATGCATGCACGGCGCGGCGTTCTTCCGACGACAGCCACGAGCGCCCTCTGGTACAACGCCGCTCGTGGCCACGACTGAAGGACTTCGCACTTCGGACTGAGATAGCAACGAGTTAGGACCTTCGTAATCCGATAGGCACGAGTGAAGACTTTGCTATTGTACAGGCACTAGGCAGGCCTCTAACAACTATGTATCAACATTCTGCAGTACTATGTAAAAGTTAAGTATTGTTACATTCTGTGCAATATATCTCTTTCTAATTTACTCGAGTGTTTATAGTTTCTGGCTGCTCCCCTCCGTACCTGCACCAGCGTGTCGGTCTCGTTCCACTCGGCCACCGACACCTACGACGAGGCTGGGACACAAAAGCGGCGACGAAGTTGAGACACAAAAGTGGCGACGAGGATGGGATACAAAAGTGGCGACGAGGAGTGATAGAACCTTGGACCAGCCCGCTTGCAGCAGCCAGACAGCAGCAGTCGGAGCACGCAAAAATTGCTCCCGCCCACCCACCCTTATTATAACAATTTTGGGGAACGATATTTTGTTATGTGTTTTGTGGACTTTTTTGTTGCAGAGCGTCCTCCTTCATATTGCATTTGTGTTTTGTTATAAGTTACTTGTATGCGCGGCGCCTAATCGGTCAGCATTGCCACTACCCCGAACCCAAACTTAATGGAAATTATTCAGTTACAGACGGCGCAAATCACCCAGTTGCTCCAGGCGGTGGCCGAGCTGACAGCGCGGGCAGCTAACCAACAACAACAGCCGCCGCTTCAGCAGCCCACACCTGCCGCCGCAACACTTTCTACGTTTCGCCAATACAACGAACGTGAGGAAGAATGGAGTGATTATCTGGCGCAGTTTCAAGAACTCGTCGCGGCTCATCAACTTACAGGTCAGACTGTTAAGCATCTTTTATTGTCTGTGGTGGGCCCCAAAACTTTCGTGTTACTGCAAAAACTATTCCCGCACGCATCTCCTCGTGATGTAGACTTTGAACAAATTGTAGATGCACTGAATGCTCATTATGAGAGAAAAGTTCTTGTAGCCGCTGCACGATACCGATTTTTCAGACTTAAAAAATTACCGGAACAGTCACACCAAGAGTGGATCACCGAGTTGAAGGGCTTAACCCGCCAATGTAAATTTACTTGCTCTTGTGGACTTTCGTATAGTGACGTGATGTTGAGGGATGCGATTACACAGAATATTCAGGACCCCAGAATTAGAGCAGCAATTCTGAAACAGTCTGACCCCTCATTAGACAGTGTACTGCAGCTTATTGAAGCTCATGATACTTTTGACTTAGCAGATGTAGAAATGCAAAGCCACAGTGTAAATTCAGTGCGCCGCAACGGACGCTTTCCTAGCCGTAGTTCTCAGTATAGCACTAGTGATTCTTATTTTTCTACCGGCCGTGCTGAACAGACAGTGAACAGTAGCCAGTGTAAAAGTGCGACGCAAAGGTCGCCCCGTAGTGTTAGACACAGTAATTTGCATAACGGGCGCCAACGCTCATTTCAGAAAAATGTACGTAAATCTTGCCCCCAGTGTGTGTCTCGCCACAAGCGTGCTCATTGCCCTAGTCGCAACGCAACCTGTTATCAATGTGGCAAATTGGGACATGTGCAGTCTGTGTGTATGCAAATTAAAAACTCAAAGAACAGTAACGTTAGAAACAGTGCTTCGCAGAGTGCGAGAACAGTTCATTCTGTAAATGTTATACACGCTGAGGAATTGAACAGTGCTTTCCTTGGATCTCAATTGCAAGAAAGTAGTTCTGCGCCTATGGCAAAACTATATAGTGCACCACGTAGCAAGCGCCGACGAGCGCGTAAAACAGTGCAACGGAAAAGGGTTCGGGACAAGCAAAATGACTATGAACAGTGCATTCCTGTAGTGAAAATAGTGCCTTCTGCAACTGCTCCTTGTAATAGTGCCCAGTACTGTGTAGCTAGTGACAGTAGAATTGGTGTAGCTACTCAAAGTAATTTTAGTGCAGTAGCCTCGCATTGCGCGGACGCCGATCCGGCGGTAGTGTCATCTAGTGACAGTGTGGTTAATCCGCTGTGTGCCGAGTATGCGCCGCTTCCTACCGCACGCAACCCGCGCAAGCGCAGAAAACAATATGTATTAGACGTTGCCCACATTCGCGCACCGGTCGTGCGCCAGAAGCACAAGCTGTTTGTTACTCTCTCTATAGAAAATAAGACTGTGCAATTTCAGCTCGACACTGGTTCCGCTGTTACCTTAATTAATAAAGATACTTATGAACTTCTGGGTTCGCCAAAATTATCGCTGTGTCAACAAGTGTTGACAGCTTATACAGGTCAAAATATTCCCGTGCTAGGAACGTGTAGCCTGCCTGCCTCTTTTCAAGGTGTAACGAAAACTGTTGCTTTTGTAGTTCTACAGGCCAAATCTACGCAGAACATTTTTGGACTAGATGCTTTTGACTTGTTTGGTTTATCAATTCAAAGAGATGTGCTTCAAATTTCGTCAATAGTGCCTCAGGATAAAATCAATGCATTGTGTGACAAATACAGTGACTTGTTTTCACCGGAACTAGGTTGTGCAAAAGACTTCGTGGCACATGTAACTTTAAAAGAATCTGCAGTTCCAAAATTTCGTAAAGCTAGACCAGTGCCTATCGCCTTGCGTGATACAGTTGCCGAAGAACTTAAACGTTGGCAAGATAGTGGGGTGATTTCTCCTGTTTCTGCGAGTCAGGGGGCCTCGCCTATAGTAATTATACCCAAGCCGTCAGGAAAACTTCGTCTCTGTGCGGACTTCAAATCAACAGTGAACAGTCAAACAATTGTAGACACTTATCCCCTGCCCAGACCTGACGAACTAATGGACAAATTAGGACAGTCTCGTTTCTTTTCTAAGATTGATTTAGCAGAGGCATACTTACAGATTCCACTTGATGACGAGTCAAAAAAGTTTTTCGTCATTAATACTCACATGGGCCTTTTTCAATTTCAACGCCTACCCTTTGGCAGTTCTTCCGCTCCCGCTATTTTTCAGCGTTTTTTGGAACAGCTGACAGTTTCTGTACATTGTTGTTCGAACTATTTAGATGATATTGTGGTATCCGGACGTACAGTTGAAGAACATTTAGCAAACCTGGAGTGCCTTTTCAACGTGTTGACTGCAGCAGGTCTACGTTGCAATAAAGCAAAGTGTTCGTTTTTTCAAACTGAAATAGAGTACCTAGGCCATGTGATTAATGCCCAAGGAATCCATCCCTTACAGTCACATCTTCGAGCAATCAAAGACTTGCCTCCTCCTAAGAATGTGCACGAATTGCAAGCAGTAATGGGGAAGCTGAACTATTATTTCAGATTTATTCCCAATGCCTCTCAGATTGCAGCTCCACTGCATCACTTACGTAGGAAGAATGTTCCTTTTGTATGGTCTAAAGATTGTCAGGTTGCCTTTGACAAATTAAAGTCTGCACTACTCAGTGATGCATGTTTGATTCCCTTTGACCCACAGAAGCCTGTAGTGTTAGCAGTTGACGCCTCGTCGTACGGTCTGGGTGTTGTTCTGTCGCATCGTATTGGATGTCACGATCGTCCTATTGCCTTTGCATCCAAGCTACTGACGCCGACGCAACAGAATTACAGTCAGATAGAAAAGGAGGCCTTAGCAATCATTTACGGCGTCACAAAGTTTCATCATTATCTCTATGGCAGAAAATTCTATTTGTTGACAGACCACAAGCCTCTCACGTCGTTGTTCTCACCCACAAAGCCGATTCCGCCACGTACGGCACAAAAGCTTCAGAGATGGTCCTTGATATTGTCTAATTATCAGTATGAGATTTTGTACCGACCTACCACTAAACATGCCAACGCGGACACTCTTTCCCGACTTCCGGTTGGCCAGGATGTGTCGTTTGATTCTTCAGAAATGGCATGTTGTCAGATAGACTCCAGAGATGCTTCCGCTGTCGCAGACTTTCCTTTAAACTCTCGTCGGGTTGCACAGGAAACAGCTGCGGATGCAGACTTAAGTGTGGTAGCACGTTTTGTTCGCTCAGAGTGGCCTGCCCGAGCCAAAGACATTGATCGGCCTCTGGTTCGACGTTATTTTGCACAACGTCATGCATTATCTTTAAGTCAGGGTGTACTGTTGTTGCATACCGACAACGACCAAGCAAGAGTGATTGTTCCTCGTTCCCTGCAACGAGAAGTGTTACGCCTCCTGCATCAAGGACATTGGGGTATTGTTAGGACAAAGCAACTGGCCAGACGTCATTGTACCTGGGTTGGTATGGACGCTCAGATAGAGAGCATGACGTCACAGTGTACTGTTTGTGCGGAGCATCAGGCGGCTCCTCCGCAACGTTTTTCAGACTGGCCACGCCCCAAGGGACCATGGCAACGTTTACACATTGACTTTGCCGGACCTTTCTGGAATACGCGATGGTTAATTGTTGTAGACGCTTTCAGCAAGTTTCCTTTTGTGATTGCCATGAACTCAACGACGGCGTCTAGTACAATCAGTGCCTTAACATCAGTGTTTTGCATCGAAGGCTTGCCTGAAACTATCGTCAGTGACAATGGACCTCAGTTTGTTAGTGCGGAATTTCAACAGTTTTGTCGTGTGAATGGCATTCAGCATATTACCACTGCACCTTTTCACCCTCAGTCCAATGGTGAAGCAGAACGTTTCGTTCGAACATTCAAGTCTCACATGGAGAAGATGAAAGGTCAGCACTCCAGGCAGCAAGCTCTTCAAATTTTCCTGTCTACGTATCGGTGCATGCCACGTGACGGCCCGTCTCCTGCCGAGCTGCTACACGGCCGCCGTCACCGCACTCTTCTTCACCTGCTGCAGCCTCCCACGCACCGAGTCGGTTCGTATGGCGCTACGCGTTTTCAGGTTTCCACGCCGGTGCTGTACAGGGTGTTTGCTGGAAACAAGAAGACATGGTTGCCGGGCACCATTCAGCGCGTGCTTGGGCGCAATATGTATATTGTACGTTCTTCCACAGGGTCGGAGCTGCGGCGCCACGCAAACCAATTGCACTTGCACAGGCCGTGCGATCCTGTCTCCGGTTTCTTGATTCCAGACCCAGTTCTGCGCCAGGGAGCACAACCACATCGTTCGTCCCCGGACTACGAGATCCCTATGGACGTCGACGTACATCCGACGCAGTCGTCGCCGCCGCTGTCGCCGCCGCAGATGACAGCGTCACCGAGAGGGACTCCGGGACCGTGCGGGCCCCCCCAGCTTGGGCCACGCACCTCAGAAGAAGATGACCTGCTCCCTCTGGGCGGGGGCGGGCGCCCTTCCCCAGGTTTCGGCGGGTTCCCTGGAGGATCGCAAGGCGGATGCCGGGGCGCGGACGGCGTCTCGATCCCGGCCTCAGCTACGACGCCCGTCCCACCAGTAACGCCCCCGCTCAGGCCCTCCTCCAAGTGCCGTCGACGTGGCCCTCAGCCCTACGCCACGACGGCGCGGCGGTTTGGGGGGGAGGGGTGTGGTGTCGCACAAGTACAAAGTGCGCGCCGCCTACTTTCGCCGCGCGCCGCCATGCATGCACGGCGCGGCGTTCTTCCGACGACAGCCACGAGCGCCCTCTGGTACAACGCCGCTCGTGGCCACGACTGAAGGACTTCGCACTTCGGACTGAGATAGCAACGAGTTAGGACCTTCGTAATCCGATAGGCACCCGTGAAGACTTTGCTATTGTACAGGCACTAGGCAGGCCTCTAACAACTATGTATCAACATTCTGCAGTACTATGTAAAAGTTAAGTATTGTTACATTCTGTGCAATATATCTCTTTCTAATTTACTCGAGTGTTTATAGTTTCTGGCTGCTCCCCTCCGTACCTGCACCAGCGTGTCGGTCTCGTTCCACTCGGCCACCGACACCTACGACGAGGCTGGGACACAAAAGCGGCGACGAAGTTGAGACACAAAAGTGGCGACGAGGATGGGATACAAAAGTTCACACGATTTTAATTGAAATTTTATTTTTCTTTACACTGATTACATTCTTTCAAACACACTTTAAAACATACAATAGACACATAATAAGAACGTCCTATATTAGGATACGTAATAGTAAATCACAGAGTCAGATGAAATGATAGAAACATTAACAAACATTAACAACATAACAGAAGCATCCACAAGTCATTGCTATGCGCTGCTTAAAATCTTACTTATCTCTGGACAGCAATTACTTTGTAATATTGAAGTTAATAATTTAAATGTGAGTATCTTTACCAGACTATTTATAACAAGTATCCAAAAATTACAATACAAGTTTTTATCCATAAATTAACCCTTTAATGCATGCCTTTTTATTTGAAGCTATAGAAACTACCAAGATTACTGCATAGTGCGTACATACTGAGAAAAATGTCGAAAAAAAAATTCATTGAATTATAATGCATTACTAGCTGGTCAGCTATAAGTGCTTCCATGATGTACCCGATGCAGTAAATGTCATTATTATGCCTCTAATCTTTACAGAAAGTAAGTCATAATGCAACAGTAGCATGTGACTTACTTTTACGAGGCGCGTCCAGAAAGTAAGTTCCGTTTGGTAATGAAATGAAATTGTACACAGACACAGAAGAAATTTTTATTGCACAAAATTCTATAACCCTTAAATTACTTTTCCACATAACTGCCGAAATTTTGCAGTCATTTGTCATAGCGTGGCACCAGGTTTTGTATACCTTCTTTATAGAAATCTCCCGCCTGTGTCTTCAACCAGTTGGAAACAGTGAAATTTGGGGGAAGTCCATAGCGAGAGCACTAATTGTAAACCTACGGTTTTTCTGGATCTTGTCATCAATCGCGTGAACCAGTTATTCTGTAACCAAAGGTGGACGCCCACTTCGTTCTTCGTCGTGCACATCACTATTCCCGCCATTGAACCGTCGGACCCATATTCTCACCATCGAATCATTCATCGCATTTGGTCCGTAAACATGGCAAATTTTCCGATAAATTTCACTTGGTTTCACTTTCCTCGCATTCAGAAACCGAATCACCGATCTGATTTCACAGGCGGCGGGATTTTCAATCAACGCCGACATTTCAAACAAGCACAACAAAGTGTACGTAACTGACAGCGATCTCCAAATGACGCACGTTTTTCTCCTCGACACATATCGTCTACAGCGCATGTGCGGAACTGCAATCGCAGCGCTGCATCGGAGATAAATTGAAACAGAACTTACTTCCTGGACGCGCCTCATACATGGCAGAGAAGGAATACTAAAGTAAACAAACGCACATGTTAGGAGTAACTCAATACAACTAACTGTCAAACTGATTCAGTAGCACTCTGCAATTTATAATTTCTAGGACGAGCTGCTAGTGTATTTAACACTTTGTATAGAAACAGCTAGAAATGAATTTGTGGCACAATTTTGTCAGTTTGAGAGATAATGACAAATATAAGGTATGTAGCTGATGAGCTACAGTGTGCATTAAAGGGTTCAAAAATCTGTTACAGTACTCAGTGCTCTCTACAACTCCTTACCGAGCGGTCTGCGGCGCGCTAGTCACGTTCTGCACGGCCACTACAGTCGGGGTTTCGAATCCCCTCCTCGGGCATGGATATTTGTGCCGTCTTTAGTATTAGTTACTTCACAAGTAATTTGCAACTTTAGGGACTGACGACCCTGTAGTTAAGTCCCATAAGCTTTACAAACATTTCAACATTTGATGTTTGCAACAGAAATTCCGCACTCGCTGTATATTTCAGTAGAGAACGCCAGTATTTCCGCGTATGAAGCGTCCAATTAGTGAGATAAAGGCCCGCCAAAGTGGTATCAGTGACTAGTGTCAGCTGCGCGCGCGCTCATTTTGTAAGCAAATCCGTGCATTCCAAGGTAATCTGAGCCGTCTAATGGAAAGAACGCTGCTGGCAGGAAGTGGGCGTGTCGTTAAACGCCTGCCTGCACTATTAGTCAGCCGTGATTTAACGACTTATACAATGTCGACGCCTGTGTAGTCTGTTACGAGGCTAAATATTATGCGGGATACAGTTTGGGTTGCGGGCGCAGCTGTCTGGACCAGAGCTAGAGAGAGAGAGAGAGACAGAGACAGAGAGAGGTGTTCTGGTAACGGCCTGAGGGGGACCGCGCCGCGGTAGTTGGCGTGCCTGCCGCGGCGCGGCGCTGCGGGCAGGGCATTCCCGCTGGCGGGCTTCCAGCGCCAGCTCAGCACACTCTCAGCTGGGGTCATCCCCAGGGTGTCGGCTGCTGCCTGCTCGAGACCTGGAATCGAGGCCACGCCGCTACAGCACAGTAACCTACTCACCACGCGCTCATGCCCACTAAACGTTTACGCCTGGCCATCAAAGTTTATGGCGCTGCTGCTCGTTAATACGTTAGGCTCCGATGACAGCATTCCACACCTTTTCTTCATCCAGTATGTTGCACGCTTACAGGGTGTTACAAAAGGATACACCCAAACTTTCAGGAAACGTTCCTCACACACAAAGAAAGAAAATATGTTATGTGGACATGTGTCCGGAAACACTTAATTTCCATTTTAGAGCTCATTTTAGTATTTCTCTTTAAATGTAAATTGAAATAATTCTTGAAGACAATTGTCAAAATACCCAATTGTTTCGTTACTATGTACTGTACTTCCTCGATTCACCACCAGTTGGCCCAGTTGACGGAAGATAATGTTGACTTCAGTAGTTGTGTTGACATGCGACTCATTGCTCTACAGTACAAGCATCAAGCACATCATTACGTAGTATTAACTGGTTGGTGTTCATCACGAACGTGGTTTTGCAGTCAGTGCAATGTTTACAAATACGGAGTTGGCAGATGCCCATTTGATGTATGGATTAGCACGGGGCAATAGCCGTGGCGCGGTGACCGATGGATTGGTAGAGGTGGACCAATTCCATGGCCTCCACGCTCTCCTGACCTCAACCCTTTTGACTTTCATGTATGGGGGCATTTGAAAGCTCTTGTCTATGCAACCCCGGTACCAAATGTAGAAACTCTTTGCGCTCGTATTTGTGGACGGCTGTGATACAATACGCCATTCTAAAATTAAATGTTTGTAAATCTATCGGACCAAACAGCGTGGTCATCAGTCCGTAGCTTACAAACTACTTAAATCTAGGTAAACTAACCTAAGGACAAACACACACACCCATGCCCCACGGAGGACTCGAACCTCCACGGCGAGCAACCGCGCGCTCCGCAGCGAGACGCTTTAGACCGCTCGGCTACTCCACCGCGGCTACGCCATTCTCCAAGGCTGCATCAGTGCATCAGGGATTCCTTGCGACGGAGGGTGGATGCATGTATCCTCGCTAACGGAGGACATTTTGAACATTTCCTGTAACAAAGTGTTTGAAGTCATGCTGGTACGTTCGGTTGCTGTGTGTTTCCATTCCATGATTGATGTGATTTGAAGAGAAGTAATAAAATGAGTTCTAACATGGAAATTAAACGTTTCCGGACTCATGTCCACATAACATATTTTCTTTCTTTGTGTGTGAGGAATGTTTCCTGAAAGTTTGGCCGTACCTTTTTGTAACACCCTGTATATGGGCGTATCTGTAGGGAATTCCTACACGAATTCCAACAACGGGATTTGTAAGGAGTCTTGAATCAGACTTCATGTCCGTGCTGATACTCGAGGTCGCTTACAGCCTCTTCCTGCGGAACGGCACTAGCTCGGAACCAAATAGATTTCCATTAACGAAGGATCCCCCACCCTCCCACTTATTTTCACCCCACGCCATTGATCTTGTTGCATCTACATCTGCAGGGTGACTCAGAAGTTCGTTAAAGGGCAGACGTAGGCCAAAATGCACGCTGACATTTAAAATTTGATATCTCCTACAATGTTATATTTTTGTAGTACATAATGCGCAATATGCTGTGTAATTTTTGTTTGATCTTGATCATGGAATTTCATTTGAAAAGGAATTAAATTTTTAATTACTGGTGTACATATAAAGTACCTTTCTTCATGTAATATTCAAGCTTTAAAGCTTAAATTTTACAGTATATTTCTGCATTAAAGGCTATTAAAAAGCGTACAACAAATTTTGGGTTGCCACGGAGGGAGTCCGGGTTCGATTCCCGGCCGGGTCGGAGATTTTCACCGCATCGGAACTGAGTTTTGTGTAGTCATCATTTCATCATCACTGTCACGCAAGTCGCCGAAGTGGCGTCAGGTAAAGTGACTTGCACCCGGCAGGCTCAACACGACCCCAGCTGGGGTCTTGCAGCTACAAATGACACACGTAATCATCATGGTGTTCTTCCCACGGAGTCATTGGTTGAATTCACAGAGCTTCGCCAGAATGTGTCAATTTCCTTTCTCATTTTATTACTGCTTCATCTATTGACCATGCGGGAAGAACACCAAGAATCATATGGAAGCCACTGATGATGCCCTAAAATAGAGGGCGAAACGTACATGGACGAAATAGAAAAGATTGCAGCAAGAAAACGGCTGTGTCGTTTCGAAAAACAAATATTTACTTTCTGCGGAAGAGGGCCAGAATTTGAAGCTGAGTGTAAGACAATCTTCCTGCATTAGCGTAAAGATTACAAAGACGAGAGAAATTAGTGCTCGTAAAGAGGCATACAGACATTCTTTTTCCCCTCGATCTATTTGGGAGTGGAATAGGAAAGGAAATTCCAAGTACTGGTACAGTGTATCCTCTGCCACGCACCTTACGGTGGATTGCGGAGTATATATATAGCTGTAGCTGTAGACAAAGTTGCTACAGCCGACATGCTGAGCACTTGTAATGAAGTACATCATCTTTGGAAAAATCATTTGTTGTTTTACCAGGTGCTTTTACATCACACTAACAGCCATCTGTTCGTCAATTTGTGCTCAGGTTGGCTTAAATAAAACACCAAATAAATTACAAGCATTTTTGCTGGATTTCGTTTTTTTCCTCCATTATTTGGAGAAGTGTTGACTTTTCACGTCTTAACTACTTCAGTCCTGAATTATCATTAAAAAAAGAGTAAAACTTATTCGTGTCCTATTCCAGTCCTATAAGACCCTGCCTACTGTACATTTCAACAAAATTAAAATATTTTCACACTTGTTTAAATCCGGGTCTGGAAGGCAGTTAAGGAAGTGAAATAAGAACAGCTATATATGTCACACCACATTTATTGTGGAACTTATATGTCAAAGTGGAATTTGTTCAAAATTCAGAAATTAATACGTAAAGTAATTTCAACCACTGATGTCATGTCTGAAGCACTTCACAATGGGTCCGCCATCTTCACTATTTTTCATTGTAGCATCCTATTCTGGTGACAGATGACGACAAGAGGCTCCAAACTAAAAGCGACAGATGTCCAGTAAGCGGGCCACTGGGTCTCAAAGCAAAGCGAAATAGTATAGTGGTCTAAAATTAATAGAGAGCAAATGTCCAATACTTCGGACGTCGTGTGTGAAAGGGTTAAGGACAGACGTAAGGCAAAATGTAATAAATAAATAAATAAAAATTAAAAAATCGTAATTTAAAGTTTTGTATCTACGACCGTTATGTCTGTCTGTCTCTTAGAACATGTTTATCTCCAAAAGTACGTGACGAATTTTCGTAGGATTTTCAGCCGTAGCCTGAGCATATCGTGCGGTTGGATACTCGCTTTGTTTCATCAAGATCAGATCAGAGAAAATGAAGATATCATAATTTGAACATTTGTTTAAAGAAATCACTATCTATCTGCAAAGGCCAATCTCCAAAAGTACTACATGAGTTTTCATGGGGACTAAAAAACAAAGGATACATGGCGGTGTTGTTATTATTACTATTTCTCATCTCAACGATAGAAGTGTTTTCAGAAGTTGCGCCAAACTTTATGAACATAACCTAACATTGAACTTACATCGTTTCGGAGTACGGGCTGAAATTAATTTCAATTTTTGTATGAAAACTTTATGAACATTCATCGTTTTCGACAATGACTTCTACTTAAATTTGACATCTTGGCTAGAAGAAATGAGTTCATTGACAGAGCGATCACACAAGGATTCTGTTTTTGCTGACCTAAAAAAACCATGATATATACAGGTCCCTCTTTAACGACCGTTGCGAAGTACGGGCATATAAGCTAGTATGCTTAGAAATATTTTTAATAACGACATTTCTTCGATCGTCTGCGCATCTCACGTCCTCTTTATCCGTTTTCTGCTCCACTCCTCGTTTACACTAGATATATTTTTGTTTCAATTTTTCGGTCATACTATCGAAACGAACAGCAGACGTATGAAAAGGCTGTGACAAAGAAGCGAGTGGGTGGCACACAGAAGAAGGAAATGAAGGGTAAAAAATTGAAGATGGAAAGCCACTGGGAGGTGTTAACAAATTGACAAAGGATTTCACACACTACAAATATATTATGGGAAAGCCATCGGTATCAATGTACACAGTATGAAAGCAATGCAGCAAGCAGTGTGGGACATATTCTTCCACCAACTTTCCACAGTTGATACTCTTCAACAACCCCTCTGTGACATGTGGCATATGCTATGTTTACAATTATATATTTTTGACGACGTTACAGAGTTCAAATTAATGAAATAAATCGCAATTTTCGATCAGTTATGGCTTCACTGTACTAGGTTTAGATGAAATACCAAAGTGCGGGGAATGAAAATTTGAGCCGGGATTCGAACCCGGGATCTCCTGATTACGAGGAAGACACATTGACCACTCCGCCACCAAGGACACAGTGACCCACCCGACTGTAGAGGACTCTTCCCTGCACGTCTCCCACCACACCCAAATCTCCATTCGCCACACAGTGCCTTTGCTATAACCACAGCTTATTATAGCGGAGTGGTCAACTCGTTGCCTAGTAAGCAGGAGATCCCGGGTTCGAATCCCGGTCGGGCACAAATTTTCATTCGCCGCACTTTGGTATTTCATCTAAACATAGTACATTGAAGCCCCAACTGATCACAAATTGCGATTTAATTCAAATACTATGTCTTTTTTATGTTCTTCAGGTTTGCGGCCGTTGGTTCAGTTCGTTGATCAGTCGATCGTTAAATATCCGGCTCAGCTTCTTTTATTACAGAGATTGTTTAGCCTCCTGACCGGTCGCGCTGAGTCACGGCGCCCGGCTATACTACGGAGGCTGACGGAACAGCAGCAAGACAACATCGAGAGTATAAAGCAGATACCTCAGCTGATCGTCTGACTGCTATGACAAATTTACAATCTAATATATAAGGCAGAGTGTCCGTATGTTTGTACGTGTTACATAAAAATCTTTAGTTTTCTTCCAGTCCTTATGAAATTCTGTACACGTAAGTTTTAATCCATGAGGACGGTCGCCGTAAGTGTAAGAATCACATACGATACATAGTTGACGAGATATGAAGTCATAAACAATGAGATGCGCGAAAAACTGCTGCATTTTGCGACAATGCTGCTCATTTTCTCCTAAACCATTGGACCGATTTCAACCTAATTTGGCACACACATTCCTTACCGTGAGGTAACAGTTGCTGCATGGTTACGAATCAAATACGACACATGGTTCAAGAGATATTACATCATAACCAATAGAAATCGCAAAAAATGCCATATAATGCGGCGAAACTTTCGAAATACACTGTATGAGAATGACAGTACTTGGCGACTTGCAACAAACTTTAAAGATAATTTCAAATCTTTATTAAACTTTTTCTCGCTGGCAAGTGTAGTAAAATCACGAAAGGAAAAAGGTTTCTCGCTTACTACTTTTCCGCTGTTTACTACTGCTCTCGGTATGACGTTACAATTTATAATTTGAACACTACAAGTTGTAGCGACAGAAAATTTTACAGACAGTATACACATATATAGTTGAATGTAGCTTCTAAATTGTATCACAGTACGACACGTAGATCATGAGATATGAGCACGTAAACAGTAACGTTCCGCTGTTTATGGACTAAAACTACGGCATTCGGTATGACGTCATAATTTTTAATTTCTACACTATAAATTGTAGCCACAGGAAATTTTACAGACAGTACACAGACATATAGATGAATGTAACTTCTAAATTGTATTATAGTACGACTCGTAGATCATGAGATATGAGCACATAAACAGTAACGTAACGCTACTCATTGACTAAAACTACGGCATTGAGTATGACGTTACAATTTTTAACTTCTACACTACAAATTGTAGACGCAGGAAATTTTATAGACAGTATATATGCATATAGTCCAGTGCAATTTCATGACAGTACGACACTTAGATCATGAGATATGAGCACATAAACAGTAACGTTAATGGATAACCGCCCATATCGCACCAAGTTTTCAAATGTTCAAATGTTTGTATATCTATCGGGCCAAACTGCGTGGTCATCAGTCCTTAGCTTACAAACTACTTAAACCTAGGTAAACTAACCTAAGGACAACACACACACCCATGCCCCAGGGAGGACTCGAACCTCCACGGCGAGCAACCCCGCGCTCCGCAGCGAGACGCTTTAGACCGCTCGGCTACTCCACCGCACACCAAGTTTTAATCTATTACTTCTTTACTACAGATTTTACAGACATATAGCCCTAATACAAATGAATATAGACCTGAAAAATGGCAAGAATAAATAAATACCCGGGCAGTGTCGGGTTTTCAGCTAGTGTACAATAATAAATAACGTTCCGCGACCATTGTGCCTGGCGGCCGGCTGCAGTGGGAGGTGTTTGGGCTTCTCTCTTTCTTACGCCACGCGGCCCCTGTAGTGGTACGGCCTGTGCCCTCGGCGGCCCCTTCACTTGAGTGGTACGGTCCGCGGCAACGGGGCCGTCGCGCTCCAACTCGGCACGCATTCTGGCGCGGTGTGGACACCGCCACTGCCGCCTGGCCCCGTGCCCTGCCTTCCTCTAGGGCCGCTACTCAAGCTGTTTTGTCACCACAACACAGGCACGCAGCTTCAAGTCGACATTTTGCGCACCCTGCAGTCCAGTGATCACATTCTTGTTATTGTTGTTGTTGTGCTCTTCAGTCAGCAGGTTTTTGACACCGTACCTCACAAACGACTTTTAATCAAATTGCGTGGTTATGGTATATCGCCCCAAATTTGCGATTCGATAGGGGATTTCTTGTCAGAGAGGACACATTTCGTAGTAATGGCATCGACTAAAACAGAGGTGATTTCGGGCGTTCCACAGGGTAGTGTTATTGGTCCTCTGCTGTTCCTTATTTACATAAACGATTTAGGGGAAAATCTAAGTAGCTTTCTTAGGTTGTTTGCAGATGACGCCTTCATTTACCGTCTAGTAAAATCATCTGTAGATCCAAACCAACTGCAGAACGATTTGAATAAGACACATGTATGGTGTAAAAATTGGCAATTGACTATAAATAATGAGAAGTGTGAAGTCGTCCACATGTATATGAAAAGAAATCCGTTAAACTTTGTTTACATGATAAATCAATCAAATGTGAAGGCCGTAAACTCCACATAATACCTAGGAATTACAATTACTTCTGACTTAAATTGGAAAGAACACGTAGATAATGTCGTGGGAAAGGCGAACCAGAGACTGCGTTTTATTGGCAGAACCCTTAAAAGATGCAACAGAACTACAAAAGAAACTGCGTACGCAACGCTTGTCCGTTCTTTTATGGGATATTGCTGCCCACTGTGGGATCCTTATCAGGTGGGTTTGACGGAGGACATTCGAAAGAGTCCAAAGAAGGGCAGCTCGTTTCGTATTGTCACGATACAGGGGAGACAGCGTTACGGAAATGATACAGGATCTGGGATGGGAATCATTACAACAACGGCGCTTATCACTGCGGCGTGGGCTGCTTACGAAACTAAAATCGCCAACATTCATCTCCGAATGCGAAAATATATTGTTGACTCCCACTTACATAGGTAGAAATGATCATCAGAATAAAATACGAGAAATCAGAGCCCGAACGGAGAGATTCAGGTGTTCATTCTTCCCGCGCGCTATTCGAGAATGGAATGGGAGATAAAACAGTATAACGGTGATTCGATGAACCCTCTGCCAGGCACTTAAATGTGATTTGCAGAGTTTCCCATGTTGATGTAGATGTAGATTTGATGCAGCTCTCCACGCTACCCTGTCGGCTAAAGTCTCGATCAGCGGTTATGGGTAGCGTCGCTGTGCGTCTGTAGTAGTGTTTGGTTGGCAACGTAGTACATTTTGAGTAGCCAATGGCGTATACGAGAATTCAATAATTACTGACTGGACAAGGGTACATCGACGAATATTGTTGTTACAAATATGTCATGGTTTATAGGTTGTGGTTAACCAAGAACATAAGAGTACAGCTTACATTGTTGTGCGCGAATGTTTTGATTTTAAAGGATATGATTAGGCAGAAAGCGAAGAGTACAGCTTCAATTGTGGTGAGCGAATGTTATGATTTTTACGAATATGTCATGATTTTAAGGATGTAGTTGGGCAGGAACCGAAAAGTACAGCTTCAATTGTTGTGAGCGAATGTTACGATTTTTACGAATATATCATAATATTAAAGGATGTGGTTAGGCAGGAACCTAAGAGTACAACTTCAGTTGTTATCAGCGAATGTTATGATTTTTAAGAATATGTCATGATATTAAAGGAAGTGATTAGGCAGGAACCGAAGAGTACAGATTAAACTGTTTCAAGCGCCAAATTATGAACATTGAAAAAAATTGTTGTAATTCGTATCATTTGAGAGACAGACACGTAGTGTTACACCTGAACAGAAAGACAGTGCATGTGAGAACCATTTCCTGAAAAATGACGTGAAAAATATACACGAAAAGAAAATTCGCAGAGTATTTACTAACGGCTTACAATAGTTAAGTCCCTTAAGCTTGACAAACATTTCAACATTATTGCTTACAATGGATTAAATAGAATTTTAGATGTACCAGGGTTAGAACTCAAATATTGGCAACTATTTATTCACAACCAATACAAAAGCGTTATATGATTGCACCTGTTACTGTCCTTCAAAGTAGTCACTAGCGGTGTGTAGAACCCGTTGTCAGCGATGTGAAAGGCGTAGCATATCGTTAGCAGAGCCTGTTCCGTTGATGGTGCGAATGGAGCGGTCTAATTCATTCGAATCTCTGGAACAGTTCTGGAGCGAATGCCACGAAGTGGTTCCTTCATCTTCGGAATCAAATCAAAGTCACAGGAAGTCGGGAAGTGTGGTGGATGATACAGTACTTCCCAGTCCCATCAACCGAACAGAGCAGCCACGGCTTGCGCTGTATGCACCCGCGCATAAAAAAGTAAAAACAGTAATACGGTGTATTGACGGTCTGTCGTTGAGGAACGTAATGCGTTAGGAAATTACCATCACAGTCGTACCGAGCGAGGTGGCGCAGTGGTAAAGCACTGGACTCGCATTCTGGAGGATGGTCGTTCAAATCCACCTCCGGCCATCCAAATTTAGGTTTTCCGTGATTTTCCTAAATCTCTCCAGGCAAATGCCGGGACGGTTCCTTTCAAAAGGTACGGCCTATTACCTTCCCCATCCTTACCCAAAACTCCAAGCTTTAGCTCCGTCTCTAATAACCACGCAGTCGACGGGACGTTAAACCCTAAACTTCTTTCCTTCTATCACAGTCGTACATACGAATCACCATAACTTTCACCATACTGGGGCTCTGACAGGATTTCGGCTTCCGTGGTGACCAATAATGACGCCATTCGTTGGAACTGTGTTGCAGTTTTGGCTCATACGACGTGACCCTTGTCTCATCCAGTGTTACGATACGGCGTAAGAAAGCCTCTCCTTCGCGCTCATAACGCTCCAAGTGCATCTGAGCAGCATCGTAACGCATCCATTTCTGCATTTTCATCAGTTCATGAGCTTCCAATCGTGATGCAATTTTTCGCATTCCCAGGCATTCCTTCAGAATGCGAAGCACAGTCGTATGCGCTAATCCGGTTTCGTGGGTGAGCTCACGAATCGTCTGGCGTCGATCACTGTGCACTAACGCGACAACAGTATGCACTTCTTCTTCAGAGACGCTAGGACGACCTACCCGATTCATGTGTGCCACAGTTTGCCGACCATGAAGACTTTTACGCAACATGCCACTGTTCTGTACGGCAATGCCGATTCTCAAGTCCCTGACAGTGCTGTAGGACGTCTGGCACACTTAATATGGGTCTAACTCCGTTGTTCCTGTTTCGAAAACATGGTGACACCGTTACGTTGGACCACTATGTGTTTCCCTCGACTGTGCGCGCGGCGGTGAAGTGGGACGGGCGAGTCCATTTGCTCGGTATGGCAACAACGTGTGCTATCAGCGACAATAGTAGATTCCATTGCATAGTGTCTCCACAGCAGCGTTGCCACTATTTAAGTTCCAATTGCGTGTGGTAAACTATGCGTTCTCAATATTTTGAGTTTCTAGTGCGGCCGTCATGGATTTTCACACGCTGAGGCACGGAACGTCTGTGTGGAAGAGAAAATGGGCTGGGTTAACTGAAGCAGGTTGAAGGATCAGATGATTTTTATTGAAAATAATTTGGATATGTCGGTTCCAGTACTGAATCTTGAGACCTCACATGTGTTTCCGTGGTCGGAATTCGAATGAATGTAGTTGTACGAATTCTAGTACTTCTTTTTATTTACTTTATTGTTCGTTTTATTTTATGTGATTCTATACGTTATGTGGTAAATACAAGTCTTAACTGGTCTAAAATTAAAATAAATAAGTAAAAAACAAAGTGTATTACGGCGGGGTTTAAGTGATGAAAGATACGTGGAAAGAGGTTTACATAAAAGTCAGAGTTAGCCTTCACCTAAATTCTGTCCCTTTCTCTCACTCCAACACTTCCCTCGGCGATACTGCTACCACACTCGTGCCAATGTCGCGAGATTTAATCGCGTAGCACTGCTCGTGAGGGCCGTAGAACTACCTGCATCGTCAGTGCGTGTAGTAAAATTTTCTCGTCACTAACCTGGCTTCTTCGTTATAGCTGATGTCCCCACGCAGAAGCAGCACACAGGTCGAGGATCATCATCTCTTGAAGTAATGTGCTGTGGAAGCTTTGGAACTGGAGACTAGGCTCGTAGCTAATATTTCAAAAATCGGGATGCCAGTTGTTTCATAATTTATTGTTATGCCGCGAAACAACAAATACATATAGCACACTGTTCCTTGTTATACACTTGTACAAACATTTCATTGGAACATAACTGTTAATCTTCCTAATTCCATACGTGCTGACCTGTCGTGCGGAACTCTCTGACCTCTCGCTCGGAACTGCCTGCTACCTTGCAGTGCCATTCCCGCGTACTCTTACTTTTGGCGGGAAGCGCCACTTCTCCAACATAATTGTAAATGTTCAAATTTTTGTATAGTCTATGGGACTTAACTACGGGGTCATCAGTCCCTAAACTTACAAACTACTTATGAACTAACTACGACTAAGGACGGCACAAATATCCATACCCGAAGGGGGATTCGAACCCCCGACCGTAGTGGCGGTGCAGACAGTGACTGGAGCGTCTCAGTCCCCTCGGCCACTGCGGCCGGCCCAACATAGTTATTCATTTGTTTTATATAATTGAAGCTTTTCTAAATAAACAAATTACACCATAATAAACCATACTCTAAACATAATATTTACAATAAATCATATCAATTTCTAAACATTATTGATTGAAGCATTGAATTAAAATTTGTGATGCGGCCGGGAATCGAACCCGGACCTCCATGCTTACTAGAGAGACGTCTTAACCGTTATACCACCACACCACTAACGATCAAGGCGCCTTGGAATAGTCTAAGTAGGATTTCTCTCCACGTCATTATTCCAAGGTTCCTTAATCGTTAGTGGTGTGGTGGTCAAACGGTTATACCGGGCGCCGTGGCTCAGTGCGCCCGGTCAGAGGCTAAACGCCCTCTGTAATAAAAAAGTTGAGCCGACAACACATCGAACAAGAACGAACAGCGTCCGCAACGAAGAACTACCCATCGAAAGAAAAACAGGTTAAGACGTCTGCCTAGTAAGCTAGGAGAGGTACGGGTTCGATTCCCGGCCGTATCACAAGTTTCAATTCAATGCATCAGATTTATCAATAATGTCTTTGACATATCTGGGACGAAAATCCGTCTCAGGGATTGTTTATTTCTACACATTAGCTTATCTAACTTTTATTACTAAAGAAACGTAGAGGGGACCTTACACAGAGGTGGGGGGCAGCCAATGAGAATGTTTCTGGGTAACATTGGCGCAATTTCTCAAAGTAATGCAGTATTCTACACCATCCGTTATGTCTTCCCATTCATTCCACTTGTGACGTGTCCTTCCAACTACAAAATTTCTTAACAGCTGGTACCTTGTGACTCTAAGCCAGCCATCCTTCAGTATTTAAAAAAATTCAGCTTAATCAAGCACATATCAACGAATTTACACTAAAATACTCATTTAAAAAAAATTCTCACGTGAGATTAGGGGCGGGGGATTCGAACGAAATCTCACGACATTTCGCCAAGGGGGAAGGGAAAGAGGGGGGGGGGTGTACAAAACCCGAAAATCACCTCTCGCAATTAATGGACGCTCTCTTACAAGGGAACTTAAGTCCTACAGCCGAGTAGGCGCATAGCGACCTGGAGGAGCTTTCGCGGGATTGGCTGATTCGCACGTTGCTGCGACTTGTCGTCGGCGTTCCGTTGCAGGTACGGGCAGGGGCGCCGGCGAGAAATAGTGAGCCGCGAGCCGCGAGCCGCGAGCCGCGGGGGACGCCGGCCCTGGCAGCCGCGGCCTCAGTGGCGAGGCTGCTGCCGCCCGTTTACACGCGCCACTCCGCCTCCTGCCCTTCGCTACCAGATGTCGCTCTCACAAATGAAACATCCTTTGGCCGCCGGAGTGTGTACGTTGGAGACCGCACTTCGCGACTTACAAGGGGAGGCCTCCAATTGAGAAATTCAGATTCGATTCGTACTGTGCATAATAAAAGCTCATGGCCAGATGTGTAATTTGGCAAAGCATGAAGATACACTTTTCAGTCGTTGTCGAGAAAATGGACAATTAAAAAAAAAAAAAAAAAAAAAAAAAAAAAAAAAAAAAAAGCCCTTGCGGTTAAATACTCTTTACGATCTCTACGATGAGTAGTATTGTACAGAGGCGTGGCGCAGCGGTAAGCGCTCAGGTTGGTAATCCGAAGGTCACCGGATCGAGTTTCGCGGCATGCATCTTTATTTTTTTATTTTTTTGTATTTTATATATATACAGGGTGTTTCACTAAGTGTGTTTGCCTCTGTAACTTATAAAATAATAGGTGACGGGAAATTTTAGGTCAACACAAGAAATGTTACACTTTCTGCAGAGCTATGAACATAGTTTATTGTATCATTTTTTCAAAGAGTTACAGCAAAAAGATATAATTTTTTAAATGGAACAATAGTTTTGTCTATCGTGCATTGGATTCGTTGAAACTAGATGCGTCCAAATCAATTTAAACTACATTCCTATCACTGTTAGTTTGGGAGCTACAACCCTTCAAAGTTCAGGGGCGGAGGCTACGACAGCGTAGCTGACTGGCTGGTGGTCATGAGACAGTGCGCCGTGCCCCAGGGGATAGCCACTCGGCCAGTCAGAGCTACGCTATCGCAGCCTCCGCCCCCGGAAATTTGAAGGGTTGTAGCTCCCAAACTAACAGTGAGAGGAATGTAGTTTAAATTGATTTGGACGCAGCTGGATTAAACGAATCTGATACACGATAGAAAAAACTAGTGTTCCATTTAAAAAATATATCTTTGTGGTGTACCTCTTTGGAAAATGATACAATAAACTATGTTCATAGTTCCGCAGAAAGTATAACATTTCTTGTGTTCACCTGCTGCATTAAAATTTCCCGTCACACACACACACACACATCGCACGAACCAGAGTGATAGTTATCATAGAAATGTGGAAAGCAGAAAACAGTATGACATCGAGCACATCTGATAAACGATGCGTTTTTACAAGAACAATTGTTTTTTATAAATTATCTGTTGGGAAACACGCCTGATTGACATTCTGAAAAATTGTTCTATCGTTCGTCAGGTTTGACTTACACTATACGTATTTGTTTCGGGATATCGTTTATACTTCTTCCGTTGACTATACGTGGTAAACATTATGAAGACAATTAATAACATTTGTGAAATACAACATTGTTTGCGGAACACATGATGATGTTCGAAGTCGCCAGTTGCATATAATAAGTTGTTTGAAAGTCGTTTGTTGTGGAAAAACTGGCGACTTCGAACATCAAATGTTATTGATCAAATGTGTGTGTGTGTGTGTGTGTGTGTGTGTGTGTGTGTGTGTGTGTGTGTGTGTGTATACATTTGATTTACAAAAAACAAATAATAAAAAAAAGCTGCAGGCCGCGAGATTCGATCCGCCGACCATCGTATTACAGACCCGAGCGCTTACCGCTGCGCCACGCCTCTGTACAACATCACTCACTGTAGAGATCCTAGAGAGTATTTCACCGCAACGGCTTTCTTTAATTGTAGATTTTCTCGACAACGGCTGAGACGTGCATCTTGGTGCTTTGCCAAATTACGCCTGTGGCCACGAGCTTTCATTATGCGCAGTATTAATCGAATCTGAATTTTACAATTGGCGGCCTCCCCTTGTTAGTGCAAGTGGAATTTTAAAGTTTTGCCTAACAGTTGGCAGCTGATACCCACCGTTATTTAAGTAGAGTAGCTGTAAAAATCATTAACGTTGCCGAGAGACAAACGAAGCATGGACACTATTCGACTTTATATTATGTGAATTTGGCTTTGCACGGACAAATTCAGTACCAATATGTAGTTCCGATATAACCGTAGTAAACCAGTTCGGAAATCACTTGTCCTGCGCGGGATATGCCCGAGCAGGCTGGAGCGTCACGTTAAGGATCGAGAGGTAGTTCGCGTCGGAAGTTCGAGTCCTCCTTCGAGCGCGCGCGCGCGCGCGCGCGTGCGGGGGCGCGCGCGCGTGCGGGCGCGCACGCACACGCACACACACACACACACACACACACACACACACACACACACACACACACACACATACATATATATATATATATAAGTGTGTGTGTATGTACGGGCGTTGTCCTTAGTATAAGTTGCCTTAAGTAGTTTGCAAGCCTACGAACCGTTAACCAGAGTAGTTTAGTCCCATAGAATTGCAAACATCTGATTTTTTTAAATTTTTTATCGGTAGTATGCGTTATACGAGTAGCTTGAATGTTTTTGGTAGGTGGCATCTCAGAAGCACCGTTAAGATTATATAAACCTCTGGATTAGTCACATCAGTTAACAGGAGTATGGAAATTATTTAAGACTTCGGTGGTACACGCATCAAACTTCCCATTGACTTTTCACTTTCGAATGTAAAAGGCATCATCTGAGTTGTAGCGGCACTATATCCTTCCTTCTCCACTTTCCACCGTTATTGCTTCTGCCTCCGTCGTCCATTCCGCGTAATGTTTTAGCTGGGGTGTAACCAGAAACTGAGTAGTAAATTCTCCGTTAATTGCTTGACGACCTAACACAAATTACATATTAATGTCGCTGGTGACAAAAGTATCTGAAATCATTTTTACGATATTGCATTTATTTCTAAGCTACTGTGCCGCAGTATTATATTTTCTACATTCACTTCCTAAACTTTTTTATTAGTTTTTGTTTGATAATTGTTTCTCCGTCTATTCAGATTAATGTTTACAGCCCGTTGGTACAATCTGAACTTCATTTTTATCGGTAAGTCCGCTTCTAGAAAGCTACTTCGACAGTTACTTCTGAAATATTCTGTTCATGATGCCACATGCCTTTTGTTTCAACTTGCTGTAGTTAGTATTGTAGTGTCGGACTCTGCTCTGTTGGTGCTTGGCATGACAATTGTGCGTACTTAGATTTCCGATTTTGCTTTACGACTACCATAACTGTTTCTTTTACCGTGCACTCTCATGCTCAACTAAAGATACAGTTCTCACCAAATTGTCGAGTCCAATTCTTGTATAATCTCTGCACGTTACGGCTGAACGTTTGGGGTCAGCAACCACAAATCCTTTTTATGTCATTATATCTCTTTATTCGATTCGTTTTACCATATCTTTGCTAGACTAGAGTAAAACGTACATGAAATGATTAAAGATCAAAAGCGACACTGAGGTACCAGGCAGCTATCCAAACCGAAACAATCAGTACGTAGTGCAGCCTTCATGAGGGGCAATGAAGGCGCTTATTCTGGCATCTGTTTTATCAATACTGTCAGGGATACATCATTCCACGCCTACGATACCTGTTCACGCAGGTCTACTAGGTGAGTTGACGCACCTGTCAGGTCTCATCCCATCCTATTACAGACGTCCTGAGGTCGTGCTGGCCGAGGACGTTGCTTCAAGACTTGTATAGCACGTTGAGTTTGTAATATTTCTGGCTTTAGCCGTCACATCCAGATTTGAGAATCGCTTCCATACAGCAGGTTAGAACCAGTAGCTGACAGATGGTACAGGGAGTGTGAGTAGCATAACAGGTGCTACCAGTAAGTTCGGTTCGCGTGGTAAGGAATGTAGAAAAGATCCCCTATTTGCCTGCATCTCACGCTAATTGGCTGATGTATAAGGCGGTCGCCCGCCAAAACGAGATCATATTTTAATTAATATTTAAATCATTGTTCAAATGTTTGTAATTCTGTGGGACCAAACTACGTTGGACACCAGTCCCTATTAAAATTTAATAAACTAATTGTAGAACACACATAAAATTCTGATTCGGGAACCCGTCAATGTCGAGCTATGTCACAATAAAATAAAATGTATAAAAATCTATGGTAAATGAGTACAAAATACTAACACAAAGGCAGACGACGCGCGTCGGCCATGTTTTGGCGCCAGACACAGCGAAGAGAAGCCTACGCGGGTCGCGATGCCGAAGTCAGTTCAGATTTGGTGTTCAGAAAGCCAAGATATATGAGTTCAGTTAGGCCTTCTGACTGTTACCACGTACTAGTTCAGATCCTGTATTCAGACTGAGAAAACGTAGCACATCAATTCGTAAATATTGTTCGATCACAACATTCTAATGTTTTATTTAATAGTTATGAACTTTAATGCAGAGACAGGAAGAATGTGGTTCATTATATGCAGTTTGCTAATTTTCTGCGATTATGAGTAATAAATTAGATGGCATCACATCATCTTCACCACTTAATATAAAAACAGTTCCGAGCTATCCACCATAATTTTAGCTTCAAGAGCAAGAACCAACGACCTCGGAGACCATGGCTGCGGTTACCCCGGACGCTACATCACAGACAGGAGCGCCTGCGATGGTGTACGCAACGACGAACCTGGGTGTACGAATGGCAAAACGTCATTTTTTCGGATAAATCCAGGTTCTGTTTACAGCATCGTGATGGTCGCTTCCGTGTTTGGCGACATCGCCGTGAACGCAAATTGGAAGCGTATATTCGTCCTTGCCGTACTGGCGTATCACCTGGCGTGGTGGTATGGGGTGCCATTGGTTACGCGTCTCAGTGGCCGTTACATTTCAGATGGGTTACCATCCGTGGCTCTACCCTTCATTCGATCCATGCGAAAACCTACATTTCAGTAGGATAATGCACGACCGCATGTTGCAGGTCCTGTATGGCTTTTCTGGAAACGGAAAATGTTTGACTGCTGCCCTGGCCAGCTCATTCTCTAGATCTCTCACCAATTGGAAACGTCTGGTCAGTGGTGGCCGAGCGATTGGTTCGTCACAATACGCGTCAGTACTCTTGATGAACTGTGGTATCGTGTTGAAGCTGCATGGGCTTCTCTACATGTAAACGCCATCCAAGCTCTGTTTGATTCAATACCCAGGCGTATCAAGGCAGTCAATACGACAAAAGTTGGTAGTTCTGGGTACTGATTTCTCAGGATCTATGCTCCCAAATTGCGTGAAACTGTAATCACATGACAGTTGTAGTATAATATATTTGTCCAATGAATACCCGTTTATCGTCTGCATTTCTTCTTGGTGAAGCAATTTTAATGGCCAGTAGTGTATATGGGACTTAACTGCTGTGGTCGTCTTACGAACTACTTCAACTAACGTAAGGCCAACATATACACATACACACACATAAAGATATATACACATTCATTCCTGAGGTAGGGACTCGGACCTCCGCCCTCCGACGGGGAGCAACCGAGTCGCCCTACAGCGCTCGGCCATTCCACCGCGGCCGTTGAGTATCATGCGCAGCATTCTCCTATTGGAACAAATCATTCTGCTGTTGCAAGAGTGGCATAAGAACGGATCTTGCAACATACTGCAAGAACCGAGTGCTGCTCAGCTTTCCATCCACACAAACTAAAGCTGAAGGAGAGTTGTAGCTCATCACACCCCAGTCCATGGGGTGGGGCCAGTGTGTCTTCAATGAATACACTCGACGAGACAACGCTAGCCATGTTTACGTCGCATGCGCAAACTGCCATCACTTGTATGCAGGTAGAAGACCACGGCTCGCCACTCTATGTTATACTCTGGCGTCAGTAGTCGAACCGTGCACGTCGATGCTGTGGTGTAAGTGGAAGACGTGGTAGAGGTGAGCGCGCCCGTAATCTCGCAGCCAGTAACCGGTTGCCTACAGTTCGATTTGATTTCTCGGGACACAAACCCTCTTATCTGTGCTGTTATAGCCGTAAGCGGACGTCTGTAGTGCGTGTTTACATGACCGTTGTAACCAGTACTGTTCTTTGACTGCCGGAACACGCCAAACTTGTGCGGCAATTGTCCTAACGTCACTCGGAAACCTACTATTTGGCCCTTTCCAAAATCGCTCAGTGTGCTTGTCGGTTGCATGGCGCCTGTTTGTTTCAAGGAAGGAAGGAAGCTCAGTGTTTAACGTGCCGTCGACAGCAGGGTCGTTAGAGACGGGGAAGGATGGGGGATGAAAATTGGCCGTGCCCTTTGAAAGGAACCAAAGTTTGACTTCGTATGGCACCAGATAATATCACATGTATGTAGCTATGTTATCAACGGATATGTTAGACGTAAATGTCATTGTACATTTCACAAAAATGCTGTTTTGAACTTGCTGACAGCACGGAAGAAGGTTTCTTGGAAAACCGAAATCGATTTGCCTGAATAAAGCAAAAGATTTTACGGCTAATGCTGCTCCTTTCGTTATTGATAAAAGTGATTTTGTGGCCGTTGAGCACACCCTTCCAGATAATGGAATCCAATTTAAAGAAAATAATAAAAGTCCTGTTTTTGTTTAATCTGTTTATATTAGCATAGCCACATTAGTTATTGTCCAACCACACTGTAAATTTTCACCCTTTCATATTTATTTTATATTTGTTAATGTATCTCACTTGTTTAATTATGAATGTAACTAGATACTAGGAAAATTCAATGTAATGTGTAAAATATAATTCACAAAGTCTCAAAGCAAGAACATTAATTACTGCAGTGCAACATCTACCACAACCATCCTCTTTACACCACATTCAGCGTTTATATTTTGTAAATGTGTAACGCTAAGTGTAGCAAAAATGCTCTCTTGTGTTAAAAAACGTCAGTGCCCAATGCATAACTTGGTTACATGTACATCTACAATAAGAACACAGTAAGTACATAAAATTACAGTACGTTTAATTCCCGTTTATTCTGTTCTCGCTTTCTAAAGTTCAGTTATGTTACCAGAACCAACATGACAGTATAACCTACACTTAGCGGAAGATAAATGTTCCTGTGAAGTATACACTGAAGATGAGCCTGCAGTGGCTCGAAAACTAGTTCTGGATAAAATAAAAAACCATAAAAAAAGACAGCTAGTTGCAATTTTTTTCACGAAAATAAACCGTAAATTTACGCAACGGCTGCAGTTCGTGCCCAACATGGATATATTTTTTTTTTTAAAAGTATTTATTTTCACGAAAAGACTACTTTATGCGTAAGCGATGCAGAGCCTGTTGGCGACTATTTTATTTATTCTTGTGTGGGATGAGTGCAGACGAGGCGTTGCTCGGCAGTAGCGTTTGGAGACTAGCGGCCGTGAAGTCCCGGGAGCGCAGAGATTGGGGCCACTGCGTCACGGCTACGCTGCTGAGCAGCGCTGGACCGTACCGACGCAGCCACCGGACCAGGACTCTTCAAGTCGCCTCCTGTTTCGCTGTTTACGCAGAACCGAGCGTAAATCGCCGGGATTAATATGTGCGCCGACGGGCCGACCCAGATAGAAACAGCTCTTCAGCGCGCTTTTCCTAAAATCCCCCCAACTGGACCACGGAGAATGATGGATCCTGCGTTCCGTAATACTCGTGCAGTCTCAAGGTCGTCCTAGGGATTTTTCTGTTGAGCTCATTCCCGAAAAGGAAACTTTTATGTCTGTCAGAATCCTTCTGGCTCTCTAGTTACTGTCTCTATCAAAATAGCGTCAGCTACCTGCGTTTCGCGGATATGCATTTATTCCGCTCTTATGTTGGTCCAATCCTCCTACCCTAACCTGTATCCATTTCAACTTCGTTGCCATACAGCTCAATCTATTTCGCGTCACATCTCCTGAACTACATGTCCTACAATAATATTTTTATTTCAGATTCTTAGAGAGGAACAAAGAAGTTGTGTGTGAAATGTGTGGCTGATGGAATTGGTAGTAAAGGGTTAATAAATGCTAGCCTCAGGCTTGATGGAGTGATTTTCATGCATTTTATTGCTGTTTGACGTAATATAGCAGCAACCAAATCCTCTCGTTTTGCATATCTTTATGCACAACTTCACATACGTGAAGGAGCGGGACTTCGACGCCAGACTTCGCAATTCGGAAGATGTTTATCGGCTCTAAGGAGTCAGTGAAGAGACTGGTAATCTGCCAGTTGACTGGAATAAGGCCAGACAACGATGGCGCAGCTACTTCAAGAAGATCTCTAGATTTCCTCATCCACCAATACCCAGCGGCCAGGACCTGTGATAAATATTCTAGTTGAAGGGGTCTAAACTGCTTTCAGGAAAATGAAGCCAGGAAAAGCAATCGCCCCACATGATCTTCAAAAAAAAAAAAAAAAAGTTCAAATGTTTGTTAAGCTTAAGGGACTTAACTACGGGGTCATCAGTCCCTAAACTTACTAACTACTTATGAACTAACTAATACTAAGGACGGCACAAATATCCATGCCCGAGGGGGGATTCGAACCCCCGACCGTAGTGGCCGTGCAGACCGTAACTGAAGCGCCTCAGTCCCCTCGGCCACCGCGGCCGGCAGATGATCTTCCAGCAGAGTGATGGTGTTCCGATCAGTGGAAGGCAGCGGAATGGAACTCTTCAACAAGGTCACTGACGAAAGAAAAGCCACCAACTGACTGTCATCAGATTACCACCGAGCCTATCTCTAACAAGAAGGAAAATATATCGTCCAATTCGACTTCTCTGCCACACCATGAAAATATTTAAGGATGTTCTGAACCAAAGGATCTTTGAGGTGGCACAGATTTACAGCACCAAGTTGGATTTTTAAAATTTTGAAAACAGCTGCTATTGTCAGCGACCGTTACATCATCAAAGGATAAAAATGCAGCCCTTGGTCGCAAAATTAAAATTATTTAATCTGGTTTCGGCATTAACTATGATTGCCTTCACCAGAAATTATAAAATAAAACAAATCACATAATAAAAGTTACAAATCAGTTACGTCACAAAATTTAACAAGAAATTTTTAGAAAGAGGTAGCCACTATGGGCTGCACACCTGCACGGAGGCATCAGATTGGCGCGTGCTAAGTGAACAGATAGACGTTACCTTAGTAGAGAGATCTAGTAGCCGCAATTAAAACTAGGCTAGACAATATATTGAGAAGACAATTGCTAAAAAGAGCTTTGCTTAACATGAGAGATGGCTGAGGCGTCATTTTGGCAATACAATATTAGTAGAGAGAATTAACGAGTAACAAAATTGTAATAAGCAAAACAGTTAAAAGTGGCTTTTGGAATACAAATTTTTGGATCAAGTCGGAAGCAATATTTCGGACACTGCTCGAAGAACAACATCAACGACCGACTAACGGCTTAATACCGTTAAAAAAGCTTTTATTACGGAGTTGCAACTCTTCATTTAGAATAAGCCCGTCATTGTGAGAAAAATGTTTAAATATTTGCAATTCCTCGAGCACGTCTAATGTGTGGCCGTTCTTTCGGTATGCAAAATGTTCAGGTGATGAATGGCTTTAGGTGCGTGACCTGTAATGAAAAGATGTTCAGCAAGAAACAAATTCTGGGGGTTAGTGCCATACTCTCTCAAAAGATGTTCTTTAAACCTGACTTTAAAAGCACGTCCCGTTGGACATCTGTAGTAGGAAGAGCAAGTATCAGAAATAATCTTGTAAACGCCAGAATTATCAAAGGGAGAACAGGTTGATTTTAAATTGGGAATGAAATTTTTCATCAAATTGTTGTTGGTCGAGAAGGCAACGTTGCAGTTATACTTATTACGAAGAAGTCGTTGAATCTGATAGGTAATGGGCCCCAGAAATGGAATGGAGAAATATTTTTTCTTTTGGTGAGATTCAATGAGATTGCCAAGTGTTGTAACTCTTGTAGCAGTTTTTTAAGGATATTGTCAACTATGGCAGGATCGTATTCGTTATTAACTCCTATGGTTATTATCACATTTATTTCTTCCTCGAAGTTTTCTTACGAGAGTGGGATGGAAATGGCTCTGTGGATGGCAGAATGAAAGAAAACGTTTTTGTGACATTGACGGCGCATAGAAGAGGCGGGTACAATTTCATCAGTATATGTTTCTTTTCGGCAGATATTGAAAGAGATTTTATATTCTTCCACTATTAAGGTCAAATTGAGAAAGTTCAGTTGACGAGCCTCGTTTTCAAGTTCACAGGTAAAGGTGATATTCTTATGTAGTCCATTAAAAAAAGTAAAAATGTGATCAATGCCAGTGGAAGGTCCTTCGTAGATGACTAAAATGTCATCGACATATCTAGAATTGGAAACAATGCCTAACGTTGCAGTAGAGAATTTGTGGAAGAACTTTTCTTCCAGAGAATTGATGAAAATGTTGGCAAGGATACCAGCTAACGAATTTCCCATAGTAATACCATCGTCTTGCTGTTAGAATTTTGCGTTAAATTCAGAGTAGTTATATTTGACTACTACATTAATTAAATTTATGAAGTCAATGATTTGTTCAGAAGAAAGATTTTTGAATTGACATAAATTCTTTTCTATGATCTTAAGCGTTTCCAGTACGGGAACGTTGGATTTTTTTCAGTAAAAGAGCTTAGTATCTGGGTCGCAATCTAGATCTTTTTCTTTTTGTACTAGTACGTGACTGTTGGGAACTGAATAATTTTTCTGAAAAACGAAGGACTTTTTCAAAGTTTCGTGCAGAAATCTGACTAAATCGTGGTAAGCACTGTTCAAACTGTTTGAAATAGGCCTGATCGGATGGTTAAGTTTGTGCACCTTGAACTGTGAACGAAGTTTAGGAGGTAGAGGATTCATATTAAAGAGGGTTTTTTTTTTTTTCGTTTTGTAAAATGGCTTAAGCAAATATTTTGCATCACTGACGGCCGACCTGACCTCTTTTTGTAATTCTGCGGTCGGGTCCTCGTGCAGTTCCACAATATTATTTTCATTAAAAAAATTCCGAGGTTTTAGAAACATATTCAGAATTGCTGGCAATGACCAAGGAACAACCTTTGTCAGATCTGACTGAAATATTGTTTATTTCCTCGATCAAGTTTCGACCTTAGGCCTTTTTCCAGTGATAAAACTCTTCAGACAGGTTTTTTTCTAAGTCATAATTGTGGTGTCGCACAATCTAAAGTGCGCGCCACCTACTTTCGCCGCGCGCCGCCATGCACGCCATGCCACGAGCGCCCTCTGCTGCAACTCCGCTCGTGGCCACGACTGCTGCATCTGCCACTTGGGAATCAGATAGGCACTAGTTAAGACTTGGCTGTTGGATAGGCACTAGGACTCATCAGAAGGCAGGCCTCTCTCTAGTTTAACTATGTATCAGCATTCTGCAGTCTTGAACTTTGTATAAGTATTATTTCTGAAAATATACAACTTGCTCTAATTTAGCCTAGTGTTCTAGTTTCTGCTGTCCCACTGGCTGGTCACCCCCGTACACGCGTGTATCCTTTATTCCTGTGTCGGTCTCTTTCTACTCGGCTACCGACACCTACGACAACCGGCGGAAACGAGACACAAAAGTGGCGACGATGATGGGATACAAAAATAATCATGACAATAAAATCGTTAGGACAAGCTGATAAGTCCATCTCATTAACATAAAATGGGTACCACATTTGTAGCCGCATGTCTGAACCTGTCTGAAGAATTTTATTACGTGATAATGGCCTAAGGCCGAAACCTGGTTGTGGAAATAAACAATATTTCAGTCAAATGGCAGTAAATTCCCTTTAAAAAAGATTCTCAGACTGTTTTTTCCGTTTTTATACATTGATCCATCCGTTACAGAAATGCAAAGGTTCAAAGACACTATTTTTGTTGTTGTTGTTGTTGTTGTTATGGTCTTCAGTCCGGAGACTGGTTTGATGCAGCTCTCCACCCTACTCTATCCTGAGCAAGCCTTTTCATCTCCTCATAAGAACGACAACCCACATCCACTTGAATCTGCTTACTATACGCGTCTCTTGGTCTCCCTCTGCGATTTTTACCCCACAAACTTCCCTCCAATGCTAAATTTACGATCCTTCGATGTCTAAGAATGTGTCCTACCAAGCGATCCCTTCTTTTAGCCAGGGCATGCCAAAAATTCATTTTCTCACCAATTCTGTTCAGTGCTTCTTCATTAGTTATGCGATCTGCCCAGCTAATCTTCAGCATTCTTCTGTAGCACCACCTTACCTACGGAAAAATTACAAAAACCGTTTTTCCAGTTTGTGTTCTGTGGAACGGAAATATCTAAATCAGTAACTGTAGCAAATTGCTAGAATCTTAACCAATATATTTTATACAGGTTTATCTACAAACTAAACTTTACTCTTTACTTTATCCTTCTTAAAGATACAGAATATAGTTGTTAATATTTCTCCCCATATATAACGTTTGATAACAGTAACGGAAAACCAGGAAAATTTGGGGTCATTAAGAAGCAAACTGGTATTTATTCCTTCCACCCACAGTATAGTAATGGAAAAAGGGATGCCTGAAGTACACTCCATCACATATTTCTAGAGCGACGCTTGATTTAGATGTACTTATGTTGTAAATGGAAAGGTCTATATTTCTTTCTTTGAAGTTATGTATATGTGGGGTTTGTCGAAAACTTAATAACTAATTGCAACCTCTCTGAATTATAACAGTATCTGCTATTAAGTTTGCAGATTTCCTGTTTTGCGAATATATTCTTATGAAACATATTTCTCTCTGGAGAAGCCTTATCATAGTACACATACAGGTGCACGTCGGGCTAATTTATCAGAAATTTCCTCTGCAGCTTCTGGTGAATTTCGTAAAATACTGTTCTCTGCAAAAGTCAACGTTCTACACAAAATGTTTACAGCGATCCGTATATGTAAATTTTTTGTGAGAAACGTCCAATAAATGAATTGAACTACTTCGTATTTCAATTAACAGCATTCATTAAAATCCTTCAAGAGAATTCGCGATATGCCAGAAAGCACTTCCAGTGACCAAATTCCCTTTGAGCGTAGTAAGCATTACTAGGCAGTGCGTCATTTAATCAATCACATTAAATATGGAATTCCAATTATAAATTTCTCGTTACTTCACAACAATGAAGTATATGTATCAATGAATGTGCCTGATTTCGAAGTAAAATAACATGAAATTCTACTAGCAAAATTAATGTAGTTTTTGTGCTTCTGCGTGAAGTGTAAACTTCGATGAAGGTGTAAGTCAACAGAGAAATCAAAGCTACAGAACCGTGAATGTGCTTGTCATTAGAACTAGCATAACGTCATGAAGAAAAAAGAGTAATTAAAAACAAGGAAGTGTCACTGTTAAATGCAGAAGAAAGCTTAAGTAGTTGGATAGAATACAAGAAGTGGAGCAAGGAAGACATGAGATAGCGTATGAATCTGAATTCTACAAAGCTTTCGTGAATTTGTATAGAACAAAACATTAATTTGGGTAATGATTAGAAAAAGTTGCAACGGAAAGATTTTTGAAGATTGTGTGTATAATTTGTGAAAATGTAGACGCACGACCCCGGAGATATTAAAGCCTTATAAAGATGAGAAACTAATCAGATACTTAAGGCTTTCGCGGCAGTTATTCATAAAACTTCCGGGCTGAGATGCCAGTGGTTCATGCATCGAACTTTCGACTGAGGAAGGTATCCTCGTAGGTGGAGTAGCAGGGGAAAGTTTTATGCATGCAGTTTGCCTCTACACCTCCGAGGATGCCTTCCACAGATCCACAGTCGAAGGTGAAACGCCAAGGGAAAATTTAATGCATGGATCACGGCATATAAGCCCGGAAGTTTTAAGGTATAACCCATTCTTAGTTACGGATGCAGATATTATACAGATAAAGGGCATAGAAATGGTAAAGAAAATTGAGGAAATATTTTGGAAAGATAAGGCTGTCCGCAGTTCCAATGTTTCACTGGCGCTTGATAATAGAGGAATGGCCAAAATTATTTTTAAAAAAGTTAAAAATCATAAAAATCTTCCCAGGATTTGTAAATCTAGGAGAGGCGTTTGGCAGCCTAAACTACTGCAAGGTGTTGGTATATCTCATAATATTAGTGTAAGTTATAGTAGTGAATAACGAATATGAAAAATAGGAAGAAAGTGGTAAAAATACGGATGGAATATCACGAGAGAAATAGTCAAAGCGGAACAGACGTCAGTCGAGGTTGTAGTCTTCGTTCTCAGCTGCGTTAGGTGTAACCGAAAAAGCAATGTGGGAAATACAAGAAAGGTTCAGGAATTTGAATACACCTCATACTGAAATGATGTCAGTGACAATATCTCCAGGATAATAATTATTGGAGCTGTTAAATAAAATAGTGTATTTAACGCACATAATGAATTGACGGAGTAGCAGGAAAGAATCGAAGGGGGGTTGCAGAAATTGATTTAGCTATGAACTTAACTTAAAAATTACGGACTATGTAACAAACGGTGGAAGAATGCTTCTGTCTTGGAAGTAAAGTAAGACATGGACCACGCAATGGGGAGCAACAGACAGACACATACACTGTTCCAAACAATTAGGCTATCAGGTGAACTATTATACACAATACACATTTGATAAAGATTTTATGCAGATGATGGTTACAATTTTTGTAATTTGCATGTGATACAGTAAGCCATTTTACTCTCTCAACTCTTTACTTGAGGTTCACATGACGTTACGCAAAGCCAGGCACCATGGGACTACCATAATAATGAAAAAAAAAATCATTCTCTTTGGCCTCTAATATGGTGTGTGATCACCTCTGACGGCCACCCAGTTGCACACCTGCGGAGCGTGGACAGATGAGGTTATCAATCAGTTCGTGAGGGATACTGAACCATTCTTCCATAAGAGCAATTTACAGCACTGTAGTCGTTGTGGGAGGTGCTGGTGGATTGCAATGTGTCTTCCAAGAACATCCCAGATAGGATCACTAAAGTTCTGTGAACAAGCTGGCCACTTCATTAGATCAATTCCCTCAGCTTCAATTACAGTGTCCACCAATGCCGCTCTGTAGGGTCGAGCGTTATCGTCCACCAGAAGGAACCCATCTCCTATGGCACCAGCGTAGGGCACAACAAAAGGTCGAAGGATCTCGTCGCTATATTTCTGAGCAGTCAAACCGCCATCCTGGCCCTCATAGACGTCCACGGCGCGTCCACCAATAATGCCAGCTGCCCACACCATTCGTCCACAACCATGAAATGGTGTTGTTTCCAGCACATAAGCAGGACTGTGCCGAGTTTCGCGTTCTCTCCACATGAGGGAACGACGATTGTCTGGCTTGTCTGTGAACAGAACCCGGCGCCATTCGTCACCACTCGAATCCTGTTGTTTCTCCGTCCAGTTTTTGCGGGCTAAATGGTCTCGTGATTTTAACGGGACACACATCGTAGGCCTCCTTGCGTAGAGGCCACACACCCGAAGACGATTTGGGACTGTTTTTGTTGATACTGCGTGTCCTGTTACTACCCTGCCTTGCCTTCTTTTAACAGTTGCTGTTGTCTGAAATCGTTTCCAGGTCCTGGAAATTACACTACGGACACTGAAATAGTTGCAGCCACCTCCCTCTGTGTATGTCTCTCCTTGCCATAGCTCCGGGTATGTACCCTTGTTGTTGCATTGAACGACCTGCTCACTACTCTATCTGAACCCATCTGCTTGTGTAATTCGTTTGGTAAAGAGAAATCAATACCAGCCCCGTCTGCAGCAATTTTCTGTTATTACCAATATCTCTGTTACCGTAGTGTTGTTGTCTCCGCTTCGTAGAACCGACAAAATGACGTCGAACCATTTCAGTTAATACTGTTGATGACAATACTTCAGGACGTAAATATCTCGACTGATCTCTTGATTATTTTGACCGGTGTACAAAAGGACAGTCCTCGGTGTAAGAAATTTGCGAGAATCAGACACACATGTTCAAAAATGTTCAAATGTTTGTAAAGCTTATGGGACTTAACTACGGGGTCATCAGTCCCTAAACTTACAAACTACTTATGAACTACTTACGATTTTTTTCTTTTTCGGAGCTCCCTTCTCCCCTACACCCCGTCCTTGCGCTCTCCATTTTTCGCCTTCGTCGGCGAGCTTTCAAGCTATAGTAATAGCAGGTGAACGTAAAACACTCCGTTGTAAGAAGCAAATTAAACAGTTCCGCTGTACAGTGCTTTGTATTCTTCAGTGATGTACTTCAAGTTCGATGGTAAAAAGTCTCAACTAAAAGTCCAAATGGTAAAAGAGAATTGAATCATAGACATGAAGAAGAGATAATTCTCTTCTTGGAAATTAAAAAAAAAAAAAAAACCATCCTCAACACTGAAGGTCGGTGGGCAGACCTGCGAAGCACTATACACTCTTAAAACATGTCAACAAAACCGAAAGGTAAGAATAAAACAAAGTTGAGTTCTGCATAGACGCACACGCACATAAAGTGTGACATGTCACAAACATATAATTTTATTAGATCATGTTTCTTTCCGTTTAATAGTCACACGATAGTGTTCCGTCGAATTACATCATAACCAGAGACCATGTCCATAGCCAGAAGTCGTAGTCCGATGTGGGTTTGGGCTGTCATTGAATTCCCCTCACAAAAGATTATGGTATGCATGTTCAATTGCCACGATCAAAAACCGAGCAAAAAGAGTAGAATAGTCCTTTGTACGGCGTAGGTTGATATGTTCCTCCTGAAGGTAGACCATAAACTGATAGACCTGTGTCAACTGTAATTGTAGAACGGCGTAGATAGTATGCGCGACGATCCAGGTTGTTGCGGCACACTTGGTGGCAGGGTATGGCTTGAAGTCAGGGATGAGGACTACGTCCACCGAGAAAGTGTCCACGGCGGTGCGATTAATGAACGCCAGCATCCCGGTTGCAATGTTCCAGATGGGCGAACGCGTGGGGCACAGGAAACGGTGTTCCAACGTGTCCTCCTGCGAGCAGTCTACGCAAAGGCTGGAAGCGCGCAGGCAAATCCGGTGCAGTGTTTCGTTGGTGGGTACGACTCGATTCACGACTTTATACCAGCAACTAACCACGTCCGCTGCAAGGAAGGGGGTGTGGACATTCGCCCACACATTCTTCCACCTAGACCCTGGGAAACGCATCTCCATTTTATTGGCAGCTGGCTGTCCTCGCAGTCCGTGGTAGACGATTTTTACAGTCCGCGTCCTCGGGTGGAGGTCTTCGTCGACCAGGTAACTTTTCTGAACAAAGTACTCTCTCACATGTCGCAGCCGGTAAGGAATGGTAGTGGGGTTGAGCGGCGCTATTTCAGACGCGGGCCGGAGAACATCGAAGAGAACGGCCGTGGGGCCGAGCGGGTCCTTTTCTATAACGGCGCACGTGCGGTGGATCAGTAGCGCCGCCGCTTTGACAGCGAAGTGCGTCAGGCCGAGTTTGTGACACTTGCGGGGAGTGACACTTGCGCGGAAAGGGAATGTGTAGACACTTGCGCGGAGACCCGGACGCTGCAGGTAGTGAACAGGGTGTTCCAGAAGTAGCGATACACCACCCCTACTCCACGCCCTCCAGCCGCTACCTGTGCCGTATTCAGGGAAAGGCCCACCGAGCGAGGTGGAGCTGTAGTAACGGGACGTTCGCTAAAAATAGGGTATATTACAAGATTCACGTCTCTCGCATTCTGGCTCAAAATTAGCATGGGCCTATATTTCGCATTCATTGAAAAATGCGAATTTTTCCGGTACCTACTGTTTACTTCGTACATATTTAAGGGCAGAAAATAAAGTTATCTCACATTATTTCTGATTAAATAGTATTTCACACCAAAATACCATTTATGACAATTTCGGATTTACTGCATTTTGAGTCAGAATTCGCATCTATATTCGAATTTATCGCAAATACGAATTTTTCCTGTCCCTAGACTTACCTCTAAAAATAAACAGCTGATCAAGGCACTAAAAGCAAGGGCAGATCTTTAGGTGTATTTCTACAAATAACTAAAACACAATTTGATCGTGGAATTATATACAATCTCATTATTAAGGTTTTTTGTAGGTGGTTTTGAGCAGCTTTTAAATATGTTAGAAATTGCATTATGAAATATAGACAGCTACACGTTATGTTTATTATGAGATATCGATTTCGGCTAATTTGAGGTCATCTTCAAGTCTCAAACAACAGGTGTTACTTATGCATTTTTCCAGTGGCACTCATAACCTTTAACTGTTTACACACAAGGTCTAACGTTGTTAATCGCGTTAGCGATGAAAAGAGAACTCAGATTCTTTGCGTCTAAATGATACATATATTGGTGTGATGTCTTATTTCGAAAGAACAGACATAACACCAATACATATATAGCTCTCGGTGAAATGGAACGGTATGATGTCGTTACGTACCACAGCACGGCCGACTAGAAACGCAGGAGAAGTGCAAACAACGTTCTCTCCTCAGAGGTATGATTATAATTGGGTTCGGCGTAGACTTCTACAACATACAGTCTACACGGCGAAGATTACACCAAAAAATTTAACTTTGGCAATAGCAACCATATTTTAGAATCGTGTCTACTGTGTAAAGATTTAGCAACAAAAAACGCTTCAAGTCCATAACTTCACTGGTTTTCGAGTTCTGAATTTTTAATATGTTTTTAATGTTATTATAGAAAAAACAAATTTGGGACTCACACTAAAATTTTCATATGGCAGATTTTGTAGGCACATTCACAAGACATAATTCAACGGTTGTGTGCATTCATCTTATGAGAAATATCAATCATTTGTTTTCAGTGTTTATGTCAAATTTCTACATTTAAGTTTCTTTAATTATTAATACTTAAACGTGGTTATGAAATAAATTACGTGTATATGTGTAGTCTTATGCGGCCAAACTACTTAGGTCATTGGTCGCTACAGTTACACACTACTTAATCTTACTTAAAATGACTTAGGCAAAGTACAAACAAACATACCCATGTCCGAGGAAGGACTCGAACCTCCGACCGGACCGGCCGCGCAATTTGTGACACAAATTACATGTTTGATAATATTAATGCATAGAAGTATAAAATCACGTCAAGACTACTTCCTGCAAAAATTTTGACAAAAAAAGTTTGCACTGAGTTTAGAAAAACAAAATTCTTGTATATTGGATTTTAACATTTTATCAAAAAATGAATGTTACTTTTTTTTTACTACAAGAGATACAGCCATTCAAATTTACGGCCACCAGGACGTTTTCCCTTCCTGAGTAAATGAGCTGCTTCTTGTAGTTTCAACACCTTTTTCTTGAATGTTCTGAATATAAATCTTCACACAGACTTCTTGAGGAGGAGAGTGATACGGATATCTGATTGTAAACCACTGCCTATTACTTAGACCTTTTTGACTGTACTGAACAGTAATTCCGCATATTCCGTAATTTATATTTATACAGTTAACAGGCAATGTAATTTATAACCAACTATTGGCTGCCAATTTCGCTTCATTTTTTCTGGCAGTCTTGCAACTTGTTTCTCCCTGTTGGTTTATGCCGAGTTCGGAGTAAAAATGGTTCTATATGACGGTGATGGGAAATTTTCGGTGTGTGACATTCCCTTACACATTCTGTATTTCATATATTTCTTAGATGTATTTGTAATTCGAATACAGCCAAATCATTTTGGGGTCTACGAATAAACGCTTTAAGTATGTAAAATACTCATTGACTTATTATTAACGTTTTTTAATTGAAGGTTTAAGGTTGCGTCTCCTATTAAAAAGCATAGCAGCTATTTTTAAAGAGATGGAAGTTGCGTGATAGTGGGGTTAACTACATAGCAGTCAATTACATCAACGTATCTGTGCAAGATGCCTAATATATTTATTGCTTGCGCAGGTGTCTTGATATGCTTAGTGTTCTGAATAATATGCTTTTAGGAGGTATGACTGTGGAAAGTCATCGTCTTGTAGTAGCAGAGATTGTCTTAATAACTCTCCAAACATTATCACTATTAAAATACATTTTTGTTTACAGGAGGAACACTCAACGGATTAATATGTAGTTAGAACAAGTTACTATATTGCTCTTCAGCTTTGAAAGGGTTGTGCAATTTCACTGATTTTCGTATTATGTTGACAGTGTGGAAACTTGACCACAGCAGTGCTAGACTTCTTGGTGTGCCTGTACCCAGGAAAAGCGATTAGCCGCCCCAAGGGCCCCGGGTTCCGCGCAAGTGTCACCCCGCGCAAGTGTCACCCCGCGCAAGTGTTCCAACCCCCGTCAGGCCGAGGCCTCCTTCCTCTCGGGGCAATGTGCAGGTAGCATGGCTTACTTTGAAAATTTCACCCCTCCACAGAAACCAATAGGCTGCTTGTGTGATGGCTCGTCCTAGCTCTTTGGGCACGTGGAAGACCTGTGCGAGGAACCAGGCTTTGCTGAGCAGACACACGTTGACGATCGAAACCCGCTGCGTCAGTGCCAGGGTGCGGGTGGCAGTGAGGTGCGCCATAGCGCGCATTGCATGCAGTGTCAGGCGCCAGTTGAGTGCCGCTGTCTTCAAAAGATTTGTCGAGAAACGAACACCTAGGATCTTATGCACTTGTTTCACGGTAAACCAGGGACGTCGGAATCTGTTCGCTGCGCCATAAATAGGAAGAAACACGGTTTTACGATTGTTGATACATGCACCCGATGCATTTTCATATAATGTCAGGACCTTGCGTATGGTGTCCAAGTCAGCTTCCGTAGACACAAGAAGGCCGACGTCATCCGCATACGCGCGGCGAACCTGTTTCTTCCCTCCTACACTGAGTCCGACGCATGCACTGTGCAGGCGTCGCAACAAGGGGTCCAGTGAGATTGCAAACAGGGCCATAGCGAGAGGACACCCCTGCTTGACGGAGCAATCGACGGCAACAGGTGCGGACAAAAAACCATTGATCGTCACACGCGATGTCGAGCTGTTAAAAATATTGAATAGCATGGCCGTGAATTTATTCCCAAATCCAAGTTTAGAAAGCACTTTTCTTAGGTAATGATGACTAACGCGATCAAACGCCGTTGCAAAGTCGACGGAAAGTATTCCAAAGGGAATTTTCTGCATCGTGGTGTATGCGATGACGTCACGGTATGTAGTGACCGCGTTGTAGATATTCCTTTGCGGCACTGCACAAAACTGATAGTCACTGAGGATCTTAGACATAACAGGCTTTAAACGGGACGCAACACATTTTGTAAAAAGTTTATAATCACCGTTTAAAAGCGTGATCGGGCGGAGACTGTCAATTCTATTGTTCACTCGGGTTTTCAGAGCCAAGGTGATTATTCCTTCCGGAAAACTCGACGGTATTGCCACTCCATTTAAAAGTTCGTTAAAACATTCAACTAAAACTGAACCGAACAAGTGCCAAAAGTGGAGATAAAATTCTGGCGGGAGGCCGTCAGCACCGGGCGATTTGTTTTTTGCACATAGTTGTAAGACCTGTTTTACTTCCTCTACGGTGAACGGTTCCATGAGGTGACGGCGGTCCGTGACTGTTAAAACGTGCGGGACACCTCGCAACAGATCTGTAATGGCGGCGTTGTCCGTTGCTTTTGCGCTAAACAAGTCCGCAAAGTGCCTGCGCGCCTCTGCCAGAATGCTCGCCCTGTCCCTCAGCCGCGCGCCGCCGGCCGCCTGCAGCTCTGTGACGTCACGCCTGGCCGCGCGGCGGCAGCAGGTGGAACAGCGAGGCCTGCTCGTCTGCCAGCTGACCGGCCGCAACCGCCTGGCTGCGCACCACGCTACCACGCAACGACGCCTTCTTCAAGGCCAAGAGTCTGGTTTTAATTTGTCTGATGTTCGCCATCCGGAAAGACGGATTGTTTGTTTGCATATTGATTGCGTCGTTGAGACATGTCTCGTAAAATTGCAAGGTGGTACGTTCCCAGTGGCAAACAGATTGACTAAATTCAATAACACTTTTTCGTAGCGCTGGCTTTGCATATTCTGTCCACCACGATAACGCAGAAGAGTAGAAATGGCGATATGTTAAAATACTACTCCATGCCCTATTAATCACCACGTCGAAAGCAGTGTTGGTAAGGTGACGTACATTGAACTTCCACCTACATTTCGTACGTGGCTTCTGAGCCATCAGTGAATGAAAACGGCAAACATATGCGGCATGGTCAGAAAACACCACTGGGTGTACCGCAGATTCTAGTACACAGTCTTTCTTTTCTCCAGAAATATAAATCCTATCGAGGCGACTCCTACCTGTCGGGTAGTAAAAAGTAAACCCCGGATCGTGGGGGTGTAAGTGGCACCACGTGTCTATTAGATTCATTTCAGTCACGAGCGTTGATAACTCTATGCACTTGTATGGGTTCGGTTCCTGGTCGCGGTCGTCGAGTACACAATTAAAATCACCGCCCATTATGACAGGCAAATATGGGCCTCTAAAAAGGTGACAAATGTCCGAACTGTAAAAAACTCGACGTTGCGGTTTGCAGTCAGATCCCGAGGGAGCATAAATATTTACAAAACGAATGTTATTTATGGTACACGCTACTCCGTGTCCATTTGGGATAGTGGCAACATCACTGAATTCGTGACCATCACGTATCAAAATAGCAGTTCCACTGTGACTCTCGGGATCGAAATTTAAAACCATCTGGTAACCGGGTATATTGTGAACAAGTTCGGTCACCACTTCCTGAAGAAAAACAACGTCTGCCTTCAAAAAATTCAAAAATTGTAATAAACATTCAAACTTTACAATTGACACAAATCTATTGATGTTGATAGTGGCAACAAGTGATGGTGGGTGTGCCACCATTTAGTCAGGGAATTCAACGACGGCGCGAGACTAGGTCTCGCCCTCTTCCATCTCCTCCGCCCACGACTTCGACACTTGCTGTCCAGTGTCGTGGCCTGCCGCGGCCCCCTGCAGAGAAACGCGCGTGCGCGGCTGCGGGTCGTCTTCGGCCTTTCTTTTGACCGCGGCTTGCGCCGGGTTCGAGTCCCGTGACAAGTCCATTGCCATATGATAGTCGGTGTCGGGTGCACTGAGCTTTTCCTTTATCTACCGGACCACCTCCTCCATCCTGTATTCCTGACTACTCGTCATGGGCTGCTGATAACCACGGCCCGCTTGTGCTTCCTGCCGAGAATCTAGATCCGACCGTGACGAAGCCAGTGACGCAGATTTCTGCAGCGACTTCGACGCCGAGCGCTGATACTGACGAGATTCGGGGGACCGACTCCACCCCCTCTCGTAGGAGTCCCGCCGCTCCGGGTATCCCGAGGAGCTGGTGCTGCGACCCTTCTCTCTGCGCGCGCGCCTTTCTGCTGCCCTTTCGCGACGTGACTTGCGGCCACCCGCGCTGTCTGCCTGTTCGCGTGGACGATCTGCAGCGGCGGTGGCAGAAACTCCAACCGCTGACACTTCGGGGGGGGGGGGGGGGACGCTATCTTGCACGGCTTCTGATCTTGTCAACGTGGACAACGTCACATCTACCGGAGTCGACACGGCAGGCTTAACATATTGCGCTGGTTCGAGTCCCGTCGTCTGACTCTCCGGGGCTACATTTGAGGAGACGTCAGTAGAACGCACATCTTCAACGGTTGCGGAATCTGTCACAGTAGTCGCCGACTCGTCAGGATGGACCTCGAGATGGGCGTCTGTCACCTGGGATGTCCACATAGTCAACGAACCTGCCGCCAGTGGAACTTCAGCTGGGGTGGGTTCTGATCCCGTCGCGTTTTCAGGTGGTATCTGATTAGCTACCACGGAACCGTCGGCTACATTCTGAGCGTCGGCTGTGACGTCACTGACCGCGGGGCTGCGGGCGCGGCGTCTACATGCATGACAGTTTCATCCGCGGCAGCGCGACGCGTCGGTGAGGTGGGCCCTCCTAACGCGACCGAGGCGTACGTCACGGCGTCTGCCGCCTCCCCCGCCGGTAGTTGCGCGGGGCGCCTGCGGCGTGGGCAGTTCTGTCTGTAGTGTCCCGTGGCATTACAGTGCGAACACGTCGACGGTTGTTCGTTATATGTAATAAAAGCCCTGTGGCCTTTCACTACAAGGAAGGACGGAATGTGCTTTCGTACTATCATACGGACACTACGAATTCCATTTTCCACTTGATAGATATATGCAGATGACCATTTTTCCCTAGTAACAGACAACACAGTTCCATACGGTGACAAACAGTTTTCAATTGTCTTATCTTTCATTTCGAACTGTAAATTAAACACTCTAACTGTCCTAAGTCCGTAACCGGCGTTAGACACGGCCACATTACTCACTGTTCCATCAAAGTGTTTAAATTTCCGGACACCACCTTCTACATTTACAATTGTGTCACACAGTTCTGGAGTACTAAGTTTGACAAAGAGAGAGTTCAGAAAAGCGTCTAGTTGTAAACCGAGAACGTCACTTTCATTAATTTTCAGATCGTTTTTCAACCAACCATGGATTTCGAAACCTGACGGCCGCGGAACCGACTTGCCAACTTCAAATTGCACATTATTTTCGCGATCTTCACAATCAGCCAATACTTACAAGTACGTAGATACAGCAAATAGAAGAACAGCGGACGCGAAGAAACGCCGCCGGCCGCAGCGAGGAAGCACTTGTAAACACGGCCCGGAGCCGATGTGGCAGACGGACCGTCGTGGCTGTGCAGACCGTGACTGAAACGCCTCATGTAGTTCTTCTGATTATCAGATGCGTTGACTTTTATTTTGGGAGGCGCAGCGATTTATATCTATGTGTTCGCTGAAACGAAAGACTATCGGGATGGCGACACAGGGCTGAAAACTTTATCACCTAAGTCGAGCAACACCTTAAGTAAATATTACTCCACTTAGCAAGGGTAACGGTGTCTCCGACTTTGGGATTAATAATAATAATAAAAAAATATTTTCTCCCGATTGTTACAGCGGAACAGAGATTGTAGTCGTTCAGAGACTTGTACCACTGAACACTGAGGACAATACAATTTTTTTTTAACATGAACTGAGAGTCAATGGTAGTGAACTTTATCCTATGATTTCTAGTAAAGGTCACGACGAACAGCTACGCTCAGTCTCCTCGGCCACCGCGGCCGGCGAGTTCACTTCGCAGATGGTTTACGCAGTGGTCTACTATCACTGATTTCTAATCGAGCACTCAGTGAATATAATGGGACAGCTGCGACACGTCAGACCACATCGTTTGCAGAACTACATGAACAGTCAAGCAGGTGTACAATATTGAGTGCCAAGACAGTATTCGCCACCTGTATGGTCGAATGGATGTCAGAATCAGCGCCTGAATTGCCGCCCGTAGAGGCTATACCACGCACTAATATGGTTATTCCAGCTTGGAGTCCGTCTCCATAGTCCAGTGGACACCGTGGTAGATTACCAGCAGGGGCCCGGGTTCGATTCCCGGGCCGGCCGCGGTGGCCGAGGGGATGCCGGGCGCCGTGGCTCAGCGCGCCCGGTCAGAGGGCTCAACGCCCTCTGTAATAAAAAAGCTGAGCCAACAACACACCGAACAAGAACGAACGAAAACGAACAGCGTCCGCAACAAAGTGAACTACTCATAGAAAAAAAAGAAAAAAAGAAAAAAAAAAAAAAGGGGACTGAGGCGCTTCAGTCACGGTCTGCACGACCACTACGGTCGGGGGTTCGAATCCCCCCCCCCCCCCCTCGGGCATGGATATTTGTGCCGACCTTAGTTGTAGCTAGTTCATAAGTAGTTTGTAAGTTTAGGGACTGATGACCCGGTAGTTAAGTCCCATAGACTTTACAAACATTTGAACATTTTTTTTTCGATTCCCGGTCAGGCCAGAGATGTTCTCCACTCGGGGCCTGCGTGTTGTGTCGGCCCGTTATCATCTCATCACCATCATCGACGGGCAAGTCGCCCAAGTGGCATCACCAAAAGACTTGCACCAGACAGGCCGAACACGAGATCAGATGAGGTCTAATGGCCAAAAATGCCACACGAAATTATCATTCAGCATGGATCAGCACCTGGTACCTGAGTACCACTTGGATTTTTGATTTGTAAATGTAATCATTTGATATAACTGTCTCAACAAAAAATCTAGAGTGAATTAGAAAACCCTAACAAGTAAATCTACAGAAGTGTCACTCTTCGATTTTTGTGAAATTTGGATATGTCATAATACATTGTGACGATTCTTACAGGTGAATTTTCTTTGCTTTTGTGAATTTATTAGTACATGTTGTGCTCGCGTCGGTGGCAGGCACATTTTAGTTGGGAACGTCTAGGCAGCTCGCCTACGGTAAGAGCCGTTATACACTCCTGGCCATTAAAATTTCTGCACGACGAAGATGACGCGCTACAGACGCGAAATTTAACCGACAGGAAGAAGATGCTGTGATATTCAAATGATTAGTTTTTCAGAGCATTCACACAAGGTCGGTGCCGTTGGCGACATCTACAACATGCTGACATGAGGGAAGTTTCAAACCGATTTCTCATACACTAACAGCAATTGACCGGCGTTGGCTGGTGAAACGTTGTTGTGATGCCTCGTGTAAGGGGGACAAATGCGTACCATTACGTTTCCGACTTAGATAAAGGTCGGATTGTAGCCTATCGCGATTGCTTTTTATCGTATCGCTGCTCGCGTTGGTTGCGCTACAATGATTGTTAGCAGAATATGAAATCGGTGGGTTCAGGAGAGCAATACGGAACGCCGTGCTCGATCCCAACAGCCTCGTATCACTACTATCAGTCGAGATGACAGGCATCTTATCCGCATGGCTGTAACGGATCGTGCAGCCATGTCTCGATACCTGAGTCAACAGAAGGGGACGTTTGCGAGACAACAATCATCTACATGAACAGTTCGACGACGTTTGCAGCAGCGTGGACTATCAGCCCCGAGACGATGGCTGCGGTTACCCTTGACGCTGTATCACAGACAGGAGCGCCTGCGATGGTGTACGCCACGACGAACCCGGGTGCACGAACGGCAAAAATTCTTTTTTTTTCCGCACGAATCCAGGTTCTGTTGACAGCATCATGATGGTCGCATCCGTGTTTGGCGACATCGTGGTGAACGCACATTGGAAGCGTGTATTCGTCATCGTCATACTGGCGAATCACCCGGCGTGATGGTATGGAGTGCTATTGGTGCCAGTGTGTTACGACCTGTGGCTCTACCCTTCATTCGATCCCTACATTTTAGCAGGATAATGCACGGCCGCATGTTGCAGGTCCTCCACGGGCTTTTCTGGATACGGAAAAGTTCTACTGCTGTCCTGGCCAGCACATTCTCCAGATTTCTCACTCTCAAAAAAAAAAAAAAAAAAAAAAAAAAAAAAGAAAGGGTCTGGTCAATGGTGTCCGAGCAACTGGCTCGTTACAATACGCCAGTCTCTACTCTTGATGAACTGTGGTATCGTGTTGAAGCTGCATGGGCATCTGTACTTGTACACGCGATCCAAGCTCTGTTTGACTCAATGCCCAGGCGTATCAAGGCCGTTATTACAGCCAGAGGTAGTTTTTCTTGTTACTTTCTCAGGATCTATGTACCGAAAGTGCGTGAAAATGTAATCGAATGTTAGTTCAAGTATAATATAATTGTCTATTGAATACCCGTTTATCATCTGCTTTTCTTCTTGGTGTAGCAGTTTTAATGGCCAGTAGTGAACAATAGATATATGTTAGTGGTCAAGATGAATGGGTCACCCTGTATACTGGTATAGTGAACTGTTGTGAACATTCTGATAAATAAAAGTGTCCCGATTTCGTTCTCTTTGAAATCTGGTCTGGCTGCACTTGACACAGAAATGAGAGAGTACGCAGAGCCGGTGAAGACGCGGGTAAGCCTGCGGCTTTGGCGGCCGGCAGCTGCGGCCTGTCCAGCGCTGCAGCGCACCTTCACGGCTGACGGCCCAAGAGCGGCGAGTGGCGCTCTGGCATCTCTCACCTGCTGCTGCTGCGGCTGCTCTTCTAATGAGGCGGCTGGTATGAGGCCACGGCTCCAGCCTCGGCCGCCAAAGCCACACCTGACACCGCCTGTCCAGAAATACGGACCACCTCTTCTCGCTCTCTGTGCGAATGTCACGACGGATATATCGGGAGGCGAGGCTGCACCCACCACGTCCATACTTCTCGAAAAGGTGTAGCACCAGACACTAATGACACCTCACGCGTCGACAAAGAATGACTAACTCTATCTTTAGATACAATGTCGGAAATGAAAATTTGTCTCATTTGTACACATACAAGTAAAACTACGTGGAGGGTCACTCTCCGATGTTTCTGTAACATTGTTGTAGTTTCGGTCTTCAATCCGCAAACTGGTTTGACGCAGTTCTCCAGGCTATCCTGTCCTGTGCAAACATCTTCATCTCCAAATAAGAACGACAATCTACATTCTTTTGATTCATGAGCCCCTGCATTCCATTGTTATCGGTGAAAGTCGTTTAACAATAGCTGTTGTTAATTGCAGAACGACATGTTGACCATAGCTGTTTATTAATTCTCAATGCTACCGGTTTCGGTTATTTACCATTGTCAAGCGTTAGCAGAGATTAGCTAATAGCCTGACATGTCGAAATACAAAAATACAAAATTATAACACAAGTATTCGTTGTCATTGCTCAAGTTATTGTCACAGTGGCTGACTGCTGTAGACTGAAGCATACATTGATGAGTATGCTTCAGTATATAGCAGTCAGCCACTGTGACAATAACTTGAGCAATGACAACGAATACTTGTGTTATAATTTTGTATTCCGACATGTCAGGCTATTAGCTAATCTCTGCTAACGCTTGACAATGGTAAATAACCGAAACCGGTTCTGCAATTATCTGAAAGCTATTATGCCCCATCCATTCACCTTCATATAGCTGTTGTTGTTCCAGAGAGATTTTCGTGCCAGCCGCGGTGGCCGAGGGGACTGAGGCGCTCCGGTCACGGTCAGCACGGCCATTACGGTCGGGGGTTCGGATCCGCCCTCGGCGATGAATATTTGTGCCGTCCTTAGTCTTAGCTAGTTCATAAGTAGTTTGTAAGTTTAGGGACTGATGACCCCGTAGTTAAGTCCCATAAGCTATACAAACATTTAAACATTTGAGAGATTTTCGTTGGTCAACATAAATGGGACACCCTATATTTCAAAGAGATGCTTTCAATAATGTGATTATTCAGAGAAAAGTTCATGGATTGTAGAAAACAAGTTGATGTTAAATCACAGTAAAACTCAGTTTTTACAATTTCTGACATATAATTTGACGAAAGCTGACATTTTGATTACACATAATGGTCATGTGGTAAGTGAGACTGAACAGTTCAAATTTCTAGGTGTTCATATAGACAGTAAGCTGTCATGGAAAGCCCATGTTCAGGATCTTGTTCCAAAAGAAATTCTGCTATATTTACCATTAGAACAATATATGAAATAAGTGATTTTTCAACATGAAAAGTAGTCTGTTACGCTTACTTTCACTCACTTATGACGTACGGCATTGTTTTTTGGGGTAACTCGCCTGATGCAAAAAGGATATTTCTGGCTCAAAAACGGGCGGTGCGAGCAATATCTGGTGTTAACTTCGCGAACGTCATGTCGACCCCTTTTCAGTGGTCTGGGAATTTTGACTCTGGCATCACAATACGTTTTTTTTTTAATGTCGTTTGTTGTTAATACTATCAGCTTATTCCCACGAGTTAGTAGTTTTCACTCGGTGAATACTAGACAGAAGTAGAATCTACATTTGTATCACACCACCTTAACACTTGTGCAGAAAGGTGTACAGTATTCTGCGGCATCCATTTTAAATAAGCTGCCACAAGAACTAAAGAATTTTAGCACTAATCACACGCTTTCAAATCTAAATTGAAGAGTTACCTCATGGCTCACTTCTTTTATTCTGTCGAGGAACTCCTAGGAAAGTTAAACAATTAGGCTAATTCATTTTTTCTTTATTGATTATTTCCACTTTGTCTTAAGATTGTCGTGTGCAAAGGACTACTTAAAAATTTTCTGTTACCGTTCTTGTGTAACAATTAATGTATTGACTTGTTCCATGACCATGGAGTCCCACTCCTCAATTGGGTCCTATGGAACAGAAAAAACCACTAAAAAATAAAAATAAATAATAAAGTTACTTTCGAGTTTTGTTGATAAGGGGTTGAGGTGCTTAGGACACATAATTTCAGATCTATTTCTGAGCCATCAGTTGTAACTGAAGTTCTAAAAAAGGTTGTGTATTCGAGTTTAATTGATAATTTCAGTTCCCATAATATGCTTTCAAATGTACAGTTGGATTCATAAGTGGTTTCAGAACTGATAATGCTACATTCTCTTTCCTCCTTGCCGCGGTGGAATGGTCGAGCACTCTAACGTGCCTCGCTGCAGAGAGTGCGGTTGCTCGCCGTCGGAGGTTCGAGACCTCCGTCGGGCATGTATACGTGTGTGTGTGTGTGTGTGTGTGTGTGTGTGTGTGTGTGTGTGTGTGTGTGTGTCTTTACCTTGAGTAGTTTATAAGCCTAGGAACTAATAACCACAGCAGTTAAGTCCCTTAGATTTGATGGAGCTTGCTGGGACTGCGCAAGTTGTGCAGAAATTCGAAAATTACGCAGTAAGGAGAATAGCTCATAATTGGTTCACTTCTTTCTTTAATAACAGACGCAGAAAGGCATCTTATGCAGTGTTGAAAACGTCTGTGATACGTACTCTGAACAGTTAACTGGGGGTGCCCCAGGGTTCTGTTCTGAGCCCACTGTTCTTTCTCATTTACGGAAATGATATGCCTGCAAGTATAACAGGTAGTTCTAAGATATTTCTGTTTCCTGATGACATCAGCTAGTAGTCAAGGATGTTGCTGGTAATATTGATGCAATATCAAGTAACGCAGTTAAAGAAATAAGTACGTGGCTTGTAGAAAATTCATTGATACTAAATCACAGTAAGACTCAGTTTTTAGAGTTTCTATCATGCAATTCAACAAGAACTGTCCTTTTTATTAGACAGAATAGGCACAAGTTAAGCGAGACTGAACAATTAAATTTCCAAGGCATATAGATGTCGTGGAAAGCCCCATGTTTTGGATCTTGTTCAAAAACTAAATGATGCGTTATTTACCATTAGAACAGTTTCTGAAATAAGTGATAATTCAACACGAAAAACAGTCTACTTTGCTTAGTCGGCCGCGGTGGCCAAGCGGTCCGCGGCGCGCCAGTCACGGTCTGCACGATCACTACGGTCGGGGGTTCGAATCCCCCCTCGGGAATGGATATTTATGCCGTCCTTAGTATTAGCTAGTTCATAAGTAGTTTGCAAGTTTAGGAACTGATGATCCCCCTAGTTCCATAAGCTCTACAAACATTTGAACTTTGCTTACTTTTTTTCGCTTATGATATCTAGTATTATTTTTTAGTGTAACTCCTCTGATTCAAAAAGGGTGTTCACTGCGCAGAAACGGTCTTTTCTGGCAATATTTGGAGTAATCTCGCGTACCTGCATTCGACCCCTGTTTAGTAGCCTGGGAATTCTGACATTGGCCGCCCCAGTACATATATTCGTTAATGTCGTTAGTAATATTTCACTTAGTTAATACTAGACAGAAATCAAATCTTCATTTTATCACACCTCGTTGTCCATTGTCTAGAAAGGTGAGAAATAGTCTGCTGCATCCTTTATAATAAGCTGCCACAAGAATTCAAATTACTTAGTGTAATCCAAAAACTTTCAAGGGTGAACTGTAAAGTTTCCTCATACCTCACTCTTTCTGTTCTGCAGAGGAATTCCTGGAAGATTTAAAACTTATGCTAGATTCTGTGTTACATTGTTCTTCTTTTACTTACGTTTAGCCCTATCGTTTCCATAGGACTGGTTTACTTTTACGTAAAGACAGATGTTAATTCCGGCTCACAAGGGATAAGAGTCTCGAGAACTTTGGCTGCTGGGAGGCGAGGTAGCTCACTGGTGGGCCCTTACTCCAAACATTCTGTGACGGCCGAATGTTACATATGCAAAAGTATGTAAAGTCTCAGATATGAAGGACGGGAGTCATTACTGGCTGAGAAATGAGTTTATTTTCCACAATTACGCGTTACCGCGGTAGCTATCATAGTCCCCTGCTTCTTTCGTGACTTTGTGTCACAACAATGGAAAATTTTCAGACATAGCTGAAAAGAAAAAAAAAATAACGTAAAGGAAATGTAATTTAAAATAGAGTTTTTTTTTCATGAAATTACCTCTATGATGCCAAATACGGCCAAAAGAAAAATTTGCGAATTTTGAAAAAACTAAAAAAAAAGGAATAAAAAAAAACATTTTTGTTAAAGCTATAGGCCGGATCGAAAAACGTTAAATTAGACGGTTATAAGTGCTTAAAACAATCTATCTTTTTATAAGAAAAATTTCTTTGCTAGATTTAGAGATGTATAAAAATTTACCACGAGTTAACTTTCACGTTAGCAAACTTACCATTTCCTGTAAGTACAGCCTACAACACTACCGTTATAGGCTATTCAACTTACAAATAACCACATACAAAACTATAATTATTCGTTTCAATAAACAATATAGCCGTAATGTTACCCTCTGAGAGAAATTTTTGGACAATTTGACCGGGTCGAAATAACATAACAGGATTAAGGCATAGTTAGCACCTTTCTCTTCTCGGATTTAGCGATTATGGACAAAGATGACTGACTCTAATTAGAAAGTTGATTTGTAGTCAGTATTGTAAAGCAGATCGCCAGATGATTAAAAAGAAAAAAATGTACCCGTAAAAAAATTCATTCTATATAAACTCTTATAGAAGTATATTGCAATTTATGCTGAACTATTTAAAATTGAAAAAAAAAAAATGTAGACAGTAACGGCATAGAAATACAGTGTGCTTATTATTTATAACTTTAGTGGGGAAAATACTAAATAAGCTTTGATAAAGCAAAATTATTCCGTCATACAAATTTGCACTGTTCCTAGTAGTCATCCAAAAAGTGAAACAGTTTACTTAACACAGGAGAACACGAATGATCAATCAGTTAACCTAATTGTTTTAATAGCATTTAGTAATCTTTCAATAAATAGAATAGGTCACTGCAAACAGTATGCCTAACCTGATAATGTTTCTAAAATACAGACTTCTTAATACTCTCTGTTTCTTACAACACAAATAGATCAAACTTTCAGTTTCATGTGAGTCACAAATCAATGTATATTCTTTTCTGTTGGTATAAAATTCAAAATAACTACTGGCACATATAACTGAGATATACCTTGTGTAACAGTGTTCAACAATCGACTCTTACTTAGTGATTGTACTGCCAACAGTCATCCTTATTACTGGATCAAATTAAATGCACTTGAATTAATCTCTTTTGTTAAACGCTAGTTTTAATTGTGTTATTTGGAAGTTATTTGGAAAAGTGAATGTGCTGGCCAGGGCAGCAGTCGAACATATTCCGCCTCCAGAAAGGCCCGTACGGGACCTGCAACATGCGGTGTGCATTATCCTGCTGAAATGTAGGGTTTCACAGGGATCGAATGAAGGGTAGAGCCACGGGTCGTAACACGTCTGAAATGTAACGGCCACTGTTCAAAGTGCCGTCGATGCGAACAAGAGGTGACCGACACGTTTAACCAATGGCACCCCATACTATCACACCGGGTGATAGCCAGTATGGCGATGACGAATACACGCTTCCAATGTGCGTTCACCGCGATGTCGCCAAACACGGATGCGGCCTTCATGATGCTGTAAACAGAACCTGAATTGATCCGAAGAAAGGACGTTTTGCCATTCGTGCACCCAGGTTCGTCGTTGCGTACACCATCGCAGACGCTCCTTTCTGTGATGCAGCGTCAAGGGTAACCGCAGTCATGGTCTCTGAGCTAGTACTCCAGCTGAGCTCCTTACGTCGTCAAACTGTTCGTGCAGATGGTTGTTGCTTTGCAAACGTCCCCATCTGTTGACTCAGGGATTGAGACGTTGCTGCACAATCCGTTGCGGATAAGATGCCTGTCATCTCGACTGCTAGGGGTACGAGGCCGTATTGCCCTTCTGAACCCACCGATTCCATGTTTTCCTAACAGTCATTAGATTGCGACCAATGCGAGCAGCACTGTAGCGATACGATAAACGATAACCTACAATCCGACCTTTATCAAAGGCGGAAACGTAATGGTACGCATTTCTCCTCCTTACAAGATGCATTAAAACAACGTTTTACCAGGAAACGCCGGTCAACTGCTGTTGTTATAATGATAACACAATAAAAGCAAAATCCAAGGTTCCAACAATTTATTAACACAGCACTTTCAAAAACGCACAGTTAGACAAATCATACGTCTGTTGGTCTTTATTGGTATGGCACGCCAATCTCGTAGAAATGCCCAGGGAATCTAGAGCCAGAAGTGGCAGCTCACTATTGAAGTCATCGTAGCACTAAGTTCGGCACGTCAATAAACTCAGTCTTCCTGCTAGCGTAGGTATCACTGTCGTAGGCGAGAGTACACTGGGCTGCTCAGGCGGGTGCAGCCGCCTATATTCGGTTCTGGTAGTTCGGGAGTGCGCCAGGCAGTAGCGCCGTGGACGTCTAGTGTAGACTCACTTCCATATCGCAACACTAGCCCTCTAGCGGTCCAGTCGAACTGTACCGTGCGGCCGGCCGGCGAGCCTTCGGTCTGCGCGCCTTACTTCCTTGTGTGGCTTGCGCTGCACGCCGTCTACTTGGCGTGGCGCCAGCTGCTGGGTTGTCGGTCGGCGGCGGCGTGGTAGTGGATACCATACCCCTTCCCCCTCGGGAAGCTGTCAAACAGCGGCTGGAGATGTAGGAAACATCCATGGGCTCCTCGTCGTCGGAGTTACGAGGGAGAGTCGTGCAGTAAGGGTGGAAATGACCTCGACGATTACGTAGACAGCGTGGCCGGCTGACCTGCGGCGAGCGGGGTGGTGGAGACTGATGGAGAGGCGTATCTTCATCGGATGCCCGCGTCCAGGAAGGGCGCGGAGCCGGGAGGCTGTGGCGGCGTCGGTGGAAGTTAGCGGCCTTGGAGAGGATGGTCGCGTGGCGGATGCGTGGGGGGCACCCAGAGCGTCCGGAACATCGGCTGGCGTCGGAGTCCGTGTAACCTGCCGGTGTGTGGAGGAAGGAGGTTGAGAGGTACACCACCTGGGGGGACGAGCAGGTCCGAAGCAGTAAGCGTGGAATCCGGAGCATCCCGTTGAAGAGCTGGGAGACGTTGAGGATCCCTCTGGAGGGGAGGGCAGTGGCGAAGACCTGGGCCGCAGCTGATTTGCATGCTGGAGCACCTGTCTGTCTTGAACCCTAACACGAAAACACGACGTGCTGCTGGAGGATTTCACCTGGCAACCACTTCGGTTGGCGGCCAAAACCCCGTGCCCACACGAGGAATCCGGGACGGAAGAAAGATACAGGTGGTCTAGGTGTTGCTGATCTGATAACAGGGAAGAGAAGGCTGAACAGGGTTCGAGGCTGTCTTCCATGTAAGAGCTCTTGTCACCCTGTGGCGTTGTCCTGTAAGAACTAAGGAATAATGTGAGAGCATTAGCGGAGGAATGAACCCGAAGATACTTATGGATTTATCCTTTGAATGTCCTCACTATCCATTCCGCCTTGTCATTTGACTGCGGGTGAAAAGGAGGGTTGGGAACATGATGTATGCCGTGGGTTTGGCAGAAGGTTTGGAATTCGTGGCTATGGAATGGGGACCATTGTCCATAGCCACCAGTTCTGGAAGGCCTTCAATAGCAAATATTCGTTCCAAAGCCGACACTGTTGCAAATGTGGTGGTATGGGAGTTACAGATGACATACGGGAAATGGGAGTAGGCATCAAAACCACGATGAGTTACATGGCACAATGGAAGGGTCCAGATGAAGGCGTTGAAGGCGTTCCCATGGGCGTGAGCAGGGAAGCCATGAAGAAAAACTCTGGCGAGGGGCCGCTTGTTGGTTCTGGCAAGCTGGTCAGGCTCGAATCATCTCTTCAATGGCACAGCACATGCCAGGCCAATATATGAAGCGACGAATGAGGAGTTTTGTGCGGGTAATACCCCAATGGCCTTCATGAAGGAGTTGCAGGACATTGGGGCGCAATGCTGTCGGAACAACCACACGTAGCTGTCCCTCTTCAGGGACTAGGAGTATCACCCCATCGACAGTCATTCACTGGTGGCGGATGGTAAAAAAGTGACGGCGAGTGAGAGAAGACCAGGAAGGTGGCTGCACCGGCCAGCCATGGAGAATGCTGTGGTGGACCCACTGGTTGGCATTCTGGCCTACAGCATCAGCCACCGTGGGGCTAGTCATCGGAAAAGAGTCCACCGCAGCTTGGGCGTCTTCATCGATCTGGAAACAAAGAACCTCTTCTTGGTCAAACTCAGGATCGGGCCCACAAGGAAGACGGGAAAGGGCGTCAGCATCTGCATGTTCAGTGGTACGCCGAAAATGAATTTCATACTGGTAGCGGGACAGGAACAGAGCCCACCGCTGGAGACGGTGAGCCGTACGATCAGGAATTTTGGAGGCAGGGTTGAATAAAGCAATGAACGGTTTGTGGTCGGTGATTAAGTGGAATTTGGTCCCGTAAAGAAACATATGTAATTTCGTCAGTGCAAAGGCATTGGTCAGGGCCTCCTTCTCGATCTGAGAATATTTATTTTGAGTGTCAGTAAACGTTTTTGACGCATACGCAATAGGGCGTTCAGAGCTATTGTCAAAGCGATGTGCCAACACGGCCCCAAGGCCCACATCCGAGGCGTCTGCGGCCAGGACTAATTGTCTCCGTGGGTCAAAGCGGACAAAGCATGGGGCCGTAATCAGTTGTGATTTTAGTGTCTGGAAGGCGGCTTCACATGATGGAGACCAAAGGCACGTCTTTTTTACAGTGGTGTGACAGAGGTGCTGTAGCCATTGCTGCAACCGGGAGGAACTTCCTGTAATAGGACACCTTCCTCAGGAAGGACCGAAGTTCCTTGTGAGACCTTGATCGGGAAAGCAGAACGATGGCCTGGAAATGACGATCCAGTGGCTTAATTCCGTCGCTGGAGATCTTGTGTCCCAAATATTCAATTTCTCGCTGGAAGAAACAGCATTTCTCTTTCCTGCAGCGGAGATTATTTTCCCAAAGCACCTGGAAAAGTTGTCGAAGGTTCTGGAGGTGTTCATCTATTGTATGACCTGTAACAATCAAATCTCCGGGTAGTTGATACACCCATTAACAGAGGCAACCAGTTGTTCCAGGAAACGCTGGAAAATCGCTGGTGCACTAGCAACACCATACATAAGGCGTTTGAGGCGATAAAGCCCATGCAGTGTATTCAGCGTAAGGAATTCTTGGGAAGTTGGGTATAGGGGTAGCTGGAGATATGCTTCAGCTAAATCACTCTTGAAAAAATAGTGGCCATCTTGGAGTTTCACCAATATTTCCTTAGGGCGAGGTAGGGGATAAGTGTCAGCTTCCAATTGTGAATTGACTGTTACCTTAAAATCTCCACAGAGACGAAGCTTCCCAGATGGCTTGCGGACAATGACAAGAGGTGTGGCCCATGAGCTGGAGGGGATGGGCTCCAGACCACCTTGTGTGGTGAGGCGATCCAATTCTTCTTTGACTTGATCCCTGAAAGGAAAAGGTACTGGTCGAGGACGAAAATAACGAGGACACGCATAAGGCTTCAAGGAGATATGTGCCTGAAAATGGCGGGCCTTCCCCAATTCCTCATGGAAGAGATCATTGTATTCCTGACAAATATCATCCAGGCCAGAATACGGAACTCTTACGGAAAAACCAAAAGCACGAAAAGCATCAAGACCGAAAAGGTTGGCTGTGGCACTGCTGTTTCCTACAAGGAATGTAGTCGTCCGGGTCACTCCATGATAATTAGTAGGAAGATCGACCTGGCCTAGGAGCGGAATACTACGTCGGTTATATGCTACCAGCTGTCGAGAAGATGACTGTAGTGGCGGTGCTCCTAGCGATACGTAGGTTGCATGATTGAGCAAACTGGCGGCCGCTCACGTATCCACCTGTAATGTGATCGTCCTGTTGAGGATTGACACGTCCAGAAACAATTTATTGGAAGTTTTCTGGACCTGAATAGTGGCCACTTGATTCACGTCCATCGGACTTTGATAGGTTCCTTTCTGATGCCTGGTTGTAGTGGAACGGCATATGGATGGTAGATGGCCTTGTAGAGAGCAGAGGGAGCAGTAGGCCTAACGGTCTGGACAAACATCCCTTGAATGTTGTTTATAACAGTCCGGGCAGGATGGGAGTCGGTGCGGGCTCCAGTGGCGGCTGAAACGGCTTGGCCTCTGTTGGGAGCGAGTGGGACGTGTTGGACGACGGCCGGGGCGGACGACTGCTACCTCCGTATCATCTTCTGGCAGGAAGGCGCTTCCCGAGGAACCAGTCGGGGTGTGGACGGCAGCAATATCTACCCAAGTTTCCTACTTCTTTCCTGCTGCATGAGAAACTTTAAAGGTTTGAGCCAGTTCCAATTTTTTTGTCTAAGGAAGTATCAACGAGCTGCAGGGCATCATGTTAGAATTCCCTGCCCGGTGCACCTCGGATAATCATATCACGAATCATTTCGTCAGCATATGATTCTTTATGAGTGGCCATGACAAATCTGCATTTACGGCTATGGTCTAGTAATTCCACCTGTTTCTTACACTGGTAGAATGCCACTCTTGAAGAGATAACATGCGAATGGCGCTGGTAAAATTGCGTTAACAGTGCACATATTTCTGGGAATGATAAGTCCGAAGGAGAAGGCAGTGGAGCCAGCTTACAAAGGAGGCGATACACTACTGGTATCGACCGTGAAAGAAACAAAGATTTCATAAATTTGACGTCTGTTACCTGGAGTGCCTGAAAAAGTTCCTTGAGCCTCGTTTCATACGATTCCCACTCTTCAAGGGCTTCATCAAAAGAAGGTAAGGCCGAAATTTGATGTATGAGTTTTTTGTGTAACAACCGGCCAGAAGAGGCTGCAGTGTGACCATGAGTTGATGTTGATTTTCCACCTGCTGCTGAATTAACTGCATGATAAGTGCTTCCAGAAACACCGGGTCCGTCAGCCTCATCGCCATTTTCTTGTGTTATAATAATAACACAATAAAAGCAAAATCCAAGTGTCCAACAATTTATTAACACAGCACTTTCACAAACGCATAGTTAGACAAGTCATACGACGGTTGCTCTTCATTGGTACGGCACGCCATTCTCATAGAAATGCCCAACGAATCTAGAGTCAGAAGTGGCAGCTCACTATTGAAGTCCTCGAAGCACTAAGTTTGGCAGTCAATAAACTCAGTCTTCCTGCTAGCGAAGGTATCACTGGCGAAGGCGAGAGTACACTGGGTTGCTTAGGCAAGTTCGGCCGCCTATATTCGGTTCTGGTAGTTCGGGTGTGCGCCAGACGGTGGCGCCGTGGACGTCTAGTGTAGACTCGCTTCCATCTCGCAACACTAGCCCTCTGGCGGGTCCAGTCCAACTGTACCGTGCGGCCGGCCGGCGAGCCTTCGGTCTGCGCGCCTTACTTCCTTGTGTGGCACGCCATCTACTCGGCGTGGCGCCAGCTGCTGGGTTGTCGGCCGGCGGCGACGTGGTAGCGGATACCACAGCTATTTGTGTATGAGGAATCGGTTACAAACTTTCCTCATGCCAGCACGTTGTAGGTGTCGCCAGCGGCGCCAACCTTGTATGAATGCTCTGAAAAGCTAATGATTTTCATATCACAGCATCATCTTCCGGTCGGCTAAATTTCGTGTCTCTAGCACGTCATCTTCGTGGTGTAGCAATTTTAGTGGCCAGTAGTGTATTATTAGAAACAGTAGGAATAGTATCTTGCATTTATACTCATCTTGGCCTCCTCTGAATTTCGACTTATGATCAGCCAATGTCGGATGGTCAACGCTGTATAATTCAGGAGAAACGCTGCAGAGGGCAGACAGAGTGGTGTGTCAGAGACAATGGCTGTCGCCGGTGTTGGCTGCTGGGCGCCCCTGTTGTGAGGCTTGCAGTGTGCGCGGCCTCCGCCCACTGTGCACCTGGCGCCTCCTGCCTCGCCCTGCCTCGGCTCGCCCTGCCTTGCCTCGCCTGCTGCCTTTTACGACTGCTCGGGCAGCCGGTGCCCCGGATTCCCGGCCGCCAGACGCCCGGCCCGCTGTTTGTTTGGCCTGGGCGGCGCGGCACGGCGTTCTGCACGGCTGCACTCGCCGCTGCCCGCCTTTTGTGCAGAGCGCCTCCCTGATGGTCAGCAGGCGCCAGCAGACGCCGCCAGTCCACTGGCGACAGCCGCTTTCGTCACGGCAGGCACTAACATCGCAGTGCGGACAGCAGTGTTTAATATCGCCGGAAGCGATAACGGGGCGCTACTTTCCTTGCTACAGACGAGTGACCGATTTTTACTCATTTTGTGCACAGTTTTCGTCTCTCTTTTAGTACCGGTTCCTAAACAATGGGTCGTGACCGACTGGTAGGTCGCAGGAGCTATTCAGGTCTGTCGCCAGAAGACAGCTACTGAAAAAAACATAATCTGTATTCATATAATAAAATTGGCGGTATGTGAGGATGTGTGTATGTATATTCCTCATCTCCTCCGAAAGTATTGGATCGATTTGAATCAAATTTGGTGTATTTAGGGTACGCAACACGAGAATAAGCACAGTGAGGCTTTTAGCCTCCTAAGAGCAGAGATACAGAAAAAACGTGTCTTGCAGCCCCTGTCATGTAAGCCGTTCACACAACCGCTGTGTTGTATCAGCATTATTTCCGAACTGCTCACTAGGTCATGGTAAAAAGTGAGAAATGTGGAGGATAAGGTGTATGGTTGGGGGTAACAGCGGATGATCAAAGAGAAGGATATGGGATATGAAGAAATGGAAGGAGACAGGCGAGGGGAGGACAGATACAGAGGAAGGGCCGAGAAGAATTTGTAAGATCTTGGAAAGGAAACGATGGTCAGATAGAGAGAGGGAGGAAAAGATGGACGAAAAGTGACGAGAAGAAGGACAAACAAAAGGACAACGAGATGAAATGAGAGAAATGATATGAAGAGATGACTTGCAGACATAGGTTTGATTGTAGGGGACCGGCATAGAGACAGGACATGGAGAGACAGAGTGAACAGATTATTGGAACAGAGAGTCGAGGAGGAGATGGGCATACATAGAGTGGGTGGGAACAGACATAAGGGGAAGAGTAGGACAGGAGAGGGCATGAGACATTGGGGAGGAGAAGACTGGCAGAAAGAAGGGGGAGGAGGACATCCAGAGAGACAAGAGAGAGAGAGAGAGAGAGAGAGAGAGAGAGAGAGAGAGAGAGAGAGAGAGAACAGGGGCAGAGAAGGTTGTAGAAAAAGAGTCAGATGGGAAAGATGGACAGAGAGATGAGGATGACGTGATCCTAGATTAGGGGAGGATGAGATAGCTGAACAGATGGAGAAGAAGAAATGTGAATAATAAGTGTATAGAATACATCCACGAGTTAAATATGCAGATGGGCTTGGCTGAGCATAGAGAGAGGTGTGATGGTTAGATTTTTCTTGACAAAGTCGGAGAATGAAATAGAAAAGGTAGCGCAGGGAAATGACATTGAGAAATGGGGAGGAGGAAATGGACAAAAAAATTGATGCGAATCGGAGATTTGAGTAGGAGAAAATGTGTGCTGTAGTTGTAATCCCGTGTTGGACATAGTTCAGAAGATATGACGTCATAAACAATCATGCGACAAGACTTTGTTCATAAACTAAATACTGCACTTACATTGTATACGTTATACATAATTCTTTGTGTTACTCTTTCATAATTTATAAGCTAGTTTCATGAATACATGCAGATGAAATCTTTTCCGAATTATTATTTTCGTCTGTAATGTGGTTGGAAGGTAATGGTTTAAGGTAATTTTTTTTCTTACGTCAGGTTCACTGAAAGTCTAAGCAGTCACGACATGTTTTTGGACGACATTATTCTATTGTCATGATCTATGAAATTCATCTGCCGCTAGCCAACGTCTCTAACAAAATACTTACAGCATATGAGCATTGTCAAAGTAAGGTCGTCAATCGGAAGAAGAAGCAGTGAAGACACACAGTTTACAACCGGTATTCACGACACATTCTTGAACCTGTGTGTGTCAGCTATAATTCCCAAACGGAAATGTTCCATGCGTCTAGATCCAAGTACGATTCCGTGTCGTGCGATCACAATTACGTCGCATACCCCTTCACATAACAGCCGTATTAGAACTCACAGCTCTACCAGTTTCTATGCATTGTCTACGCGATATTGCTGTCACCTGTAGCTGTGCATACCGCTATCCCATGACTTCATGACACGCCGCGGTGGAGTGGCCGAGCGCTGCAAGGCGCCTTGTTGCGGAGCGCGCCGCTGCTCGCCGTTGGAGGTTCGAGTCTTCCCTCGCTCATGGGTGTACGTGTTGTCCTTAGCGTAAGTTGGTTTAAGTAGTTTGTAGGCCTAGGAACTGATGACCAGAATAGTTAAGTTCCATAGATTTACGGACACTAATGACCATGCTAATCTTCCAAATTTACGAACATTTGAACATATTGAACTTTTGACACCTCACTGTACGAGGCACATGCAGAAGGTAAGGCTCGCAACTATTTAAGAACAATATCAGATGTATTGGCGACGGGTACAGTAATGTTTGTATTTTTGGGCATAATTCTCAAAAGACGACGATGATGATGGTATGGCATTTTTTGACGGTTAGACCCCAACTAGGTCTCTTTAGACTTGCATAAATCTATCGGACCAAACTGCGTGGTCATCAGTCCGTAGCTTACAAACTACTTAAACCTAGGTAAACTAATCTAAGGACAAACACATACAACCATGCCCCAGGGAGGACTCGAACCTCCACGGCGAGCAACCGCGCGCTCCGCAGCGAGACGCTTTAGACCGCTCGGCTACTCCACCGCGGCCTCGACCATTACTCGAGCGGAGAAAATGCCCGATCGGACCGGGAATCGAACCCGTGCCCCCTGCGTGACAACCCACCAAGCTGTCAACTGGACTACGTAGGCGTTTCATCGTTATCAAAACACTGTGGAGGATAGGAATTTCTTGAGGTGCAAGAAAAGATAGGAATTGCTGGGAGCAAGATCAGAACAATGTTGCGTATGTGAACGAGGATTATCTTGATGCAGAAGAACACCTGCAGTTAGCATTCCACGATTGTTGAATGGCATGTCCTCTGACCAGCGTTTGAGAAGGACTCACTGGTTCCATCCACAGGTGGCAGACTCAAACGACGCAAGAATACAAGTGTCTCAGTTCTTTTGTTGACTTTATCAGAAAATACCTCAAATATTAGTGTACCTGATAACAATAAGGTTTTCAAGTTACTACTTTGCCTTAAAAATGGGAATCTGACTTCCTGGATGTGTCTCGTATTATATTTCGCAGATATCGAATGAAGGGTAGAGCCACGGGTTTATAACACACCTGAAATGTAACGGCCACTGTTCACAGTGGCGTCGATGCGAACAAGAGGTGGCCGATACGTGTAACTCCATACCATCACGCCGGATGATACGCCAGTATGGCGCTGACGAATACACGCTTCGCCGGCCGCGGTGGCCGAGGGGACTCAGGCGCTTCAGTCGCGGTCTGCACGGCCACTACGGTCGGGAGTTCGAATCCCCCCTCGGGCATGGATATTTGTGCCGTCCTAGTTCGTAAGTAGTTTGTAAGTTTAGGGACTGATGACCCCGTAGTTAAGTCCCATAAGGTTTACAAACATTTGAACATTTGAATACACGCTTCCAATCTGCGTTTACCGCGGTGTCGTCAAACACGGATGCGACCATCATGATGCCGTAAAGAGAACCTGGATTCATCGGATAACATGTGTTTTGCCATTCGTGCAACCAGTTTGGTCGTTGCGTACACCATTGCAGGCGGTCCTGTCTGTGATGCAGCGTCAATGGTAACCGTAGCCATGATCTCCGGGCTGATAGTCCATGCTGCTGCAAACGTGGTCGAACTGTTCGTGCAGATTGTTGTTGTCTTGCAAACGTCCCAATCTAGGATCGAGACGTGGCTGCACGATTCGTTGCAGCCATACGGATAAGATGCCTGTCATCTCGACTGCTAGTGATATAGGCCGTTGCCCTCCTGAAACCACTGATTCCATATTCTGCTGTCATTGGATCGCGAGCAACGCGAGCAGCAATGTCGCGGTACGATAAATGACAATCGCGATAGGCTACAATGTGACCTTTATCAAAGTCGAAAACGTGATGGTACGCATTTCTCCTCCTTACACGAGGCTTCACAACAACGTTTCACTAGGCAACGCCGGTCGACTGCTGTTTGTACATGAGAAATCGGTTGGAAACTTTCCTCATGTCAGCACGTTGTCGTTGTCGCCAACCTTGTGTGAAAAGCTAATCATTTGCATATCAGGGCATCTTCTTCCTATCGATTAAATTTCGCGGCGGTAGCACGTCATCGTCGTGGTGCATCAATTATAATGGAAAGGAGTATATGTAACATGATGCTTTAAACTGTTACATTTCTCAAACTAGCGTCAATAGCAGGTAAAATGCTCGAAGATGTAAATAAATAAATAAAATATATAAGGAACTGATAGTTCGATGGGGCGATCTATAATTGTTTAATAATAATTTTGCAGGCAAGATCGCATTTTTTTATTTATTATGTTACCGGTTTCGGCATGCTCGACGCCGTCTTCAGACCTGTCGTAATTTGTCGTGAAGTTATGTAAATTACGACAGGTCTGAAGATGCCGTCGAGCGCGATCTTAGCTGCAAACTCATTATTAAATAATTAAAACTACTGTGGAGGCAGGTCCAGCGTTGTGGTTCGCCTGTGTTCTCCGATCGACCGTTCAGATTTTATTGTCAGAGGTTGTGGAAAGCCGCCGCGGAGAAACAGTTGACGGGCATGATGGATGCGCTTCGGCAGTTGCAGGCTGTTGTGGGAGCGTCGCTGCTATTGATGGCGCGGACGCCGGCCGCGGCGTTTCGTAAGCTGGGGGCGTCGCGGCGCCGCCGTGGCGTCCCCCCTCCCCTCCCTCTCCCCCTCCCTGGGCGGCCTGGTCCACCAGTGGGCGCCTTGCCAGCAGACTGGAGGCGGCCAAGTGGCAGGCCGTCGCCGTCGTCGCCGCGGCTGATGGCCGCCGCGTGTCACAGCCGCGCGGCTCTCCTCGCATACGAGTAGACCGCTGACCGCGTGTGTACTCTGACTAACAGCTGTCGCGTCCCTCTGCGCCGTACAAACACACACACTCTCGCGAATGGTATTTCATCACCATTCTTGCTGAGTGTATATTGCTCGAGAAGAAAAAATTGGAACACCCGGATATATCGGTGTTTAAAAATTTACTACAAATTTGGCAGTATGACCCCACTAATCGGTGTGACGTTGCACTTCCTGTGACCTCGATAGATGCACTAAGGGCCGGTTTGTCAATGTCTCTTTAAGTTCCGGTTAAGATTTTAACTTGTCGTTAGCGGAGAACTGCGTTTGTCAGTGTTTCGTTATGAGTTAACCAGACGTTAAAAGATCTCAAACTGGCCGTTAAGTTAACGAGTAGAATTCTGCTCGTTACACGGCTAACTATCAGTTAAGTGAGAATCTGTATGAAACTAGAAAGATTCCAAAGCGCTAAAATACCGCAATATATTCACTTGATAAGACCGATTTATCGAACAAAATAACAGAAGCACTACATGTATGAAAAAATAGTGTGAATAGCAGCTGCATTGAAAAAAAGTTATCGTCATATTTCTCGCCCCATCCATGTCAGTAGCTAGCAGTTGAGTTTGATATATTGCAGATACGCAATTACATAACCTTAACATTATTGTTGCGATATCAAAATACAAACTTATGGGTAACGATTAGTTCAGTGAGAATCGGTATGATGAAAATGGTTGGAATAAGAGATTTGGTTGACAATGAAACGATATCAATATTTCAGACGATCTAGAGGCCATTGCTCCTATAATGCGACCTGGACGTATTTATGTTCGCCCAAATCATTTTGAATGCTGAGATGATGCAGAATTTGTTACTCTATTTCGTATTGGAAACGCTATATGAAAAACTGCACGACCATCTCAAGAGTCCAACAAATAGTTACGTATTTTATAAGTTATCTATCATAACAGCAAACAATACATTATTTATGTCTTCAAGTTTATTAATTCAGTATTTGGTTAAATTTTAGCACGCTTCTCGCCAGGCTGCAGTGGTTATATTGGCATAAATGGTAGTTCCGGCAACTCAGACTTCAATTAAAACGAAAATTATTATTTTTTTTCTGAACGGACAAGGGTACATACAAGAACCTATCATCCATAGAGCAGGTACAGTATTACTTTTTCTGCGAGTGAAACGAGCAGCAATAACATTTACTCTGCAGCTCGTGAAAAATATTAACACAGTTCTACACTTCATTGTTTATCTGTTGCCAACATAAGCACTGGAGCCCGGCGAGAAGCATTCACCCATTATTTACTTATGCTTGTTGCGCCTAGTGTGAGGCCTAAAATGTGATTCCTTCCTCCGATCTACAGGAACAGTATACTTTTGCCTATGTGCAAGCTTGCACTAAGATACTACGCACTTGGCATGTTATCGTACTAAGCCCTAAGCATTTTTACTGTCCTATATTTTCCGTGGAAAGCATTGGATACATTTGCTACATGCGATCATGTCGCTTTTTTTCTCCTTCCATGTCGTGGCGTCCGTTTTTTTACATTCCAATGCACCCTAATATTTCTCTATTGAGGACACAACACACTCGCACTAACTTCTTATAAAATTCGAGCTTCTTTCACGTTTGTTTTCCATAACGCCAATTAACCTCTTCCCTGATAGTTAAATAAGGGAAACAGCTGTTTATTTAGACGGCAATTTCATTTGTTTCTATTGCCAACCTACTCGAAATATATCGTGCCTTCTCGTTTTCTCCTGGTTAGCAAACGAGACGTGTATCTGGAAATGACAAACGCAATGCACTTAACGAGCATATTTAACTGGACCTTTAAGGCGTCTTCTCGTTTACTAACGAGAGATGGACGAACCGGCCCTAAGTCGGTTTGTTGCGGTGTCGCAAGGACATTGACTCCTTAGGCAATCTGTCGTAACTTGTTTGTGGTATTCTAGATAATGCATCAGGACGGAGGATGTGACGATCCATAATTATGTTTCCGCCCATTTAAAAAATACTATAATCAAATAAGATACATTTGCACTTACCTATTTCGTAATATTCATGCCAGGTATTATATGAAATCTTGTGTAAAAATTTGAATTTCTGGGCCAGAGCTCGCCCATGCTGTTAATGTTTACATGTGAAACTCAAGGAACTTGGGAAAACATGGCAGTTGGCGATCTTATGTCAACCGATCGTCAACTTAGAATTCCAGTACGTATTTGACTGTTATTATTAAAAATTATTATTATTAATCAAATACTGGAAGAATATTAACATTAAAGTTATATTACATGTTAGTTGTTCTAAAACGTCAAGAGCTTAAAGATAAGGAGCCACATGATCGACCTGTAAAGTTATAAATACGTATGCTAGTACAGCAAACAGTTATCATATCTCAGTCAGTCTGTTTTCGTCCTTCTGTGTTCTGCCTTAAGCTACTGAAGTAAAATATGCGTTCTGCCTTAAGCTATAGAAGAAAAATATGTGTTTTGCCGCAAGGTATGGAAATGTTTTTGCATAAATGAAGTCTGTTTTCGGTCATTAATTAGTCACTTGGTTCAGTCTTGAATAACCCAGGAATGTTTCTGTTATTAATATCGATGTCTTATGAGTGACTGCAATTGAAATAACGCGGAGTGTCCAGTAATTACATAGGTACGCTTCAAGTAGCCATTGATCCTGATCCCAAATATGTTCTATTTGGAACAGATCTGAGTACCTTGCTGTTCATAGGAGTGTCTAAACTTAGAGAGGTGGATATCCCTGTAACCATCGGTGTTCCGTTATACCGGATCTTTTCGCCTACAACTTAACGTAACCCAAAATTAGAACGCTTTGAAGTGATTGGAATTTCCGATTCACAGGATATGTTCATTAGTATCTTGTCAAAACATTATTATTCACTCACCTAGGCTCAACATGTCATACAGGCTCCTACACGGACCTTAATAACTCATACCAAGTGTGATGCCTATGACAAGTAAAGGGCGGGTATGACATCCTGTGGTATAGCCATCTACGCTGAGTTCACTTGGTTTCCAAATTCATCTGTGGTGCTTGGCATTGGGCCACAGTGCTGCAGCAGTCGATTCACCATACTCCACACATTTTAGTTTGGCAAAACATTTCGTGATCTGCCGGCAAGGGCAATGGACTGTTCGCCTGTGACACCAAGAAGGCATGTGTTAGTGCAGGAACTTGCGGTCGGGCATTGTCTTGCTGAGGAAAAGGACGTCTGGGATATCGTAGATCAGACTGGTCACAGTTCCCTTGACACGCATCAGCTGCGATTTGTAGCACCCCACAGCGTAAGGCGTTGAGGTGGCAGTGTACGTCTTTTACGAATACAGTCATTGTGATGCCGATATCCTTGTCTGCGGTGAACCAAATTCGGCCATCGTTTTCAAGCAAACAGAAGCTTTATTCGTTCGGAACGTAGAGACACATTCCATACACACCATCTAGCACGTTTCTGGACATTAGTCAGAGTAACCCATGGCGTAATAACTGTCACCGCTGATAGTGTACGACGTGATACACTGTTGTGTCAGAGGTGAGGAGGACGAACATTTGTCCTGCAATGCCACTGGAGGTGTTGATGTTCTCGAGGGGAGGTGTGGGTAGTGCAATCCGACCCATCTCGAGGTGCTCTACGGCCTTTCGTAAACCATTCTTCAGAATTCATCACCAACGGGTAGCAATAATGCAAAGTCAGTGATTTGACGTTACGGTTCGTGCTCACGTCTGTGAGGCATCCTGCTTGTCTGTTGAAGTCGAACTGATCCATTACCTTCTTTTTGTAGCGACGATGAAATGCGCAGGCAAATTTTACTGGTAGACAGTGTTACGTTGCGATATCGATGTTGATCTAGAACCCGTGGGCGATATAGTTCAAATTTTAATATTTGTGCTGATCATATGAATGTACGTGTCCTATGAATACGAACTTCCTATCCCTAGTATTTCAAGATGTTCTGCTTTTTCTAAACATCAGTGTTTTTCCACTTATAAACGTAGACTTCGAATAAAGACGTAAGAAATGTAATGGACGTAAAGGACTACAATATCTCAATCGATATGGTTTTGAGACTGTGGCATAAATAGGTGTAACCGATTCAAACAAAGATAGGTAAGGTGGAGGAGTCACGGGCGGCGACGGCGGGAACTGAAGGAAGGAAGGAAGGAAACTTAATGTTTAAGTCCGGTCGACAGCGTGCCCTTAGAGACGGAGCTCATGCTCGGAGGTTTGAATGAGGATGGAGAAAGTAATCGGCCGTGCCTTTCCAAAGAATCCACCCCGAAATTTGTCCGCAGTGATGTAAGAAAATCACGGTAAACCTAAATTTCGATGACCAGACGCAGATTTGAACGACCGTCCCAATGAATATGAGAACCATTGTGTTACCACTGCGCCACCTCGCTCGGATCAGAAGCTGATCAGGTGCTGGCGACTTTGTCGAAGCGTCACTTATTATATGGTATACATTTTTCCCCTGAAGCAAACAACAAAATAATAAATAATACATGACAAGACAGGCTAACCACGGTTTAACACAAAATCTGTGGGAGGGTATGTAGGCAAACGTGACATGTGGAAGTTTGTGTCAAGCGGAGGAGAGTGCTCGGATGGCCGAGATGTAAACAACTACATCCGCATATATAGTCTGCAATTAACACTGAACTGCCTGACAGAGTGTTCATCAAACGGCCTCCATAATATTTCTCTACCTTTTCATTCACTAATAGAGTGCGGGAAGATGGAACATTTAAATTTTTCTCTTCTAGATAATATTTCTCTTATTTTATAATCATGTATCCCTTTGTAGGTGGGTGATACGAAAATTGCACCGCGGTGGAGAGGCGACGTGCGCGGTCTAGGATTGATTTATTTATTAAGTAAAAGCCGCAGTGGAGTGGCCGAGCGATCTAAGGCACCTTGCTGCGTAGCGCGCGATTGATCATCGTTGGAGGTTCGTGTCCTCCCTCGGACATAGGCGTGTGTGTTGTCCTTAGCAAAAATTAGTTTAAGTAGTTTGTAAGCCTAGCGACTGATAAGAACCGCAGTTAAATCCTTTAGATATACAAACATTATTAAGTAAAAGACAAGTAAGACATTATATTGCTTTATTATTAACTAACAACACAAAAATTCTGAAACTCTGACACGTGAAATAATAAAATCAATTACGATTCAGAGAGCCTTATCACTCAGAAGTATTAAAATTCCAAGTTCGCAATTAATTAATTTATTTTTCCGACGACCGGTTTCTATCCACTTAGGGTATCATCATCTGGACACTAGTGTCCTACGTTTTCGTTTAGTGAAGGCGCATGACATTAAAAATAAATAAATTAATTGCAATCTTGGCACTTTAATACTTCAAAGTAAGGAGTTCGCCGTCCTATTATGGAAAAAAAATTAAACTTATCACTCACTTTGGCAGAATTGATAATGACAAAAATGTAGCTAAAACTTAAATTTTCATTAACATGATAACTTTAAGTATGTAACATTATTTTTAGTAATCAAATAGTAGGGTACACCTACAGTTTCATTTTAAATTTTAAATACAGGTATATACTAATAGAAAAATAATTTGTTATAGTAATATGCTGAGTTTTGTAAACCGACACATTTTCATCAACTTCGGTATTCAATCAGATTACCACACTGCTACAAGAAAGTGGAACTAATTCATAAAATTTTTAAAACGTAATAAAAATAAATCAATTCACTTTTGTTAATAAAGATATGTATATAATCATATCTTGTTCAAATGTTTGTCAAGCTTATGGGACTAACTGAGGGATAATCAGTCCCTAAACGTACAAACTACTTATGAACAATCTTATACTACAGACAACACAAACATCCATGCCCGAGGAAGGATTCGAAACCCCGACGGGGAACAGCCTCGCGCATCGGAGCATAGCGCCTCAATGCGCTAGGTTACTCCGCCGCGGCTCATATCTTGTTACTTTAAGGCTGGTATTACTTCTAAAACATTATAAAAATTAAACTTCTCAATACTATTTATATTCATATCTACTTATAACAGAGTTTTCTTTCAAGAGTATGTGACACTAGGCGTTTCAGAAAATTAAAGGTTTCAGGATTCAGTCCCTGAGTTTTGATTGATATTGTTACAGCCCTCGAGAAACAACAGCCGAACAATGGTGCAAGATGATAAGATTGTGGAGAGGTTCTCAGTGTTTCCTTCGGCTTTTAATCCTACGCCAGAGCCAATAAGGCATTACAATGTATTCCTCATTTGAGCTCATAATCGTAACTTACGTAGAGAAAATTGTGTTTCCACCACATTTTTATCGAGCAGGTCACGCCGATTTATCGTCTGCTCTCGTGAGCCGTGCTAGAAATATAATGTGGCAGTATATTTCTTACTACATTTCGCTTATCTTGTTAAGTATTGTTTCTCGTTCATCTGCCAGATACATTGTAAAAAGAACAGATGAGTATAACAAGATCAGCGTTTGGAACTTACAATGTTGTTGATGTGGTCTTCAGTCCAGAGACTGGTTTGATGCAGCTCTCCACAATACCCTACCCTGAGCAAGCCTCTTCATCTCCACATAAGAACGGCAACCTACATCTGCCTGAGTCCGCTTACTGCATCCATCTCTTGGTCTTCCTCTGCGATTTTTACCCCACACACTTCCCTCTAATGCTGAATGCACAATTCCTTGATGTCTAAGAATGTGTCCTACCAATCTATCCCTTCTTTTAGTCAAGATATGCCAGAAATTTCTTTTCTCCCCAATTCTGCTCAGTACCTCCTCATTAGTTACGCGATCCACCCACCTAATCTTCAGCCTTCTTCTGTAGCACCATATTTCAAAAGCCTCTATCCTCTTCCTGTCCGCACTGTTTATTGTCCATGTCTCACTCCCATACAAGGCAACACTCCATACAAATGCCTTCAAAAAGTACTTCCTTAGGCTTAAATCAATATTTGGTGTTAACAAATTTCTCTTTTTCAAGAACGCTTTTCTACCCATTGCCATTCTGCATTTTATATCCTCTGTACTGCGACCATCATTTGTTATTTTACTGCCCAAGTAACAAAACTCATCTACCTCCTTTATTGCTTCGTTTCCCAATCTAATTCCTTCAGCATCACCTGATTTTCTTACACTGCACTCCATTACCCTAGTTTTGCTCTAGTTAATGTTCATCTTATATGCACCTTTCAGCACACTGTCCATTCCGTTCAATTGCTCTTCCAGGTCCTTTGCTGTATCTGACAGAATTACTATGTCGTCGGCAAAACGCAATGTTTTTAATTCTTCCCCCTGAACTTTTATTCCTTCACCAAATTTCTCCTTGGTTTCCTTCATAGCTTAATCAATGTACAAATTGAATAACAATGGAGAAAGGCTACAACCCTGTCTGACTCCCTTCCCAACCACTGCATCCCTTTCATGCCCTTCAACTCTGACAACCGCTGTCTGGTTTTTGTACAAGTTGTAAATAACTTTACGCTCCCTATATTTTACTCCTGCTTGCTTCAGAACTTGAAAGAGTTTATTCCAATCAACATTGTCAAAAGCCTTCTCCAAATCTACAAAAGCTAGAAATGTAGGTTTGCCTTTTCTTAATCTATCTTCTAGGATAAGCCGTAAAGTGAGTATTGCCTCCCGAGTTCCTACATTTCTCCTGAACCCAAACTGATCTTCCCCAAGGTTGGCTTCTACCAGTTTTTCCATCCTTCTGTATATAATTCGTGTTAATATTTTGCAACCGTGACTTATTAAACTGATGGTTCTGTAGTTTTCACATCTGTCTGCACCTGCTTTCTTTCGAATGGGGATTATAACATTTTTCTTAAAGTCTGAGGGTACTTCACCTGTCTCATACATCTTACACACCAGGTGAAACAGGTTTGTCATGGCTGGCTCTCCCAGAGACCTCAGTAGCTCTGAGGGAATATCATCTACTCCAGGGGCCTTGTTTCGACTTGGGTCCTTCAGGGCTCTGTCAAATTCTTCTCTCAGTACAGTATCTCCTATTTCATCTTCATCTACATCCTCTTCCCTTCCTACAATATTGTTTCGAAGTTCATTTCCTTTGTAGAGCCCCTCTATATACTGTTTCCACCTTTCAGCTTTCCCTTCTTTGATGAGAATTGGTTTTCCATCAGTGCTCTTGATATTCATAGAGCTGTTTTTCTTATCTCCAAATGTTTCTTTTATTTTCCTGTAGGCTGCATCTATTTTTCCCCTATTTATACATTCTTCTACATCCTCGCATTTGCCTTCTAGCCACTCCTGCTTAGCCATTTTGCACTTCCTGTCAATCTCATTTCTTAGTCGTCTGTACTCCATTTTGCCTGTTTCATTTACTGCATTTTTATATTTTCTCCTTTCATCGATTAAATTTAGTATCTCCTGTGATATCCAAGGATTTTTTGTAGGGATTGCCTTCCTACCTATTTTGTCCTCTGCTACCTTCACTATTTCATCTCTCAGTTTTACCCCATTCCTCCTCAACTGTTTTATTTTCCCCTGTTTCTGTCAATTGTTGCCTAAAGCTCCCTCTGTAATTCTTAAGAACCTCAGGTTCCTTCAATTTATCCGGATCCAATCTCCTTATTTTCCTACCATTTTGTAGTTTTTTCAGTTTCAGCCTACAGTTCATAACCAACAAGTTATGGTCAGAGTCTATATCTGCCCCTGGGTATGTCTTGCACTGTAAAACCTGGTTCAGAAATCTATGTCTTACCATTATAAAATCTATCTGGTATCTCCCGGTGTCTCCTGGTCTCTTCCACGTGCACAACCTTCTTTTGTGATTCTTGAACCAGGTGTTTGTTATAACTAAATTATGTTCCGTACAAAATTCTACCAGGCGGCTTCCTCTATCATTACTTTTGCCCAGACCATATTCACCTACTATCTTCCCTTCCCTGTCTTTTCCTACTACCGAATTCCAGTCTCCCATAACAATTAAGATTTTCCTCTCCCTCAATTGTCTGAATAATTTCCTTTAGTTCCTCATATATTTCTTCTATTTCCTCATCATCGGCAGAGCTAGTTGGCATATAAACCTGTACTACGGTTCTCGGTGTTGGCTTCGTATCTATCTTGACATCACTGTGCTGCTCATATTAGTTTACCCGAATTCCTATTTTCTTATTCATTATCAATCCTACTCCTGTGATACCCCCAACTGATTTTGTATTTATAATCCTGTACTCACCTGACCAGAAATCCTGTTCATCCTGCCACCGAACTTCACTAATCCCCACTATATCTAACTTCAACCTACCCATTTCCCTTTTTAAATTTTCTAATTTTCCTACTCGATTAAGGGATCTAACATTCCACGCTCCGACCCGTAGAATGCCAGTATTGTCTTTCCTGATGATCACATCCTCCTGAGTAGTCCCCGCCCGGAGATCCGAATGGGGGACTATTTTGCCTCCGGAATATTTTACCCGAGAGGATGCCATCATCATATGTTCATACAGTAGAGCTGCATGTCCTCGGGAAAGGTAACGGCTGTAGTTTCCCCTTGCTTTCAGCCGTTCGCAGTAGCTGTGTGGCAAAGCCACATTAGCTGATGTTACAAGGCCAGCTCAGTCAATCATCCAGACTGTTGCCCCTGTAACTACTGAAAAGGCTGCTGCCCCTCTTCAGGAACCACACGTTTGTCTGGCCTCTCCACAGATATCCCTCCGCTGTGGTGTAGATTTGGAGAAATCATTTGACAATGTTGACTGGAATACACTCTTTCAAATTCTGAAGTCAGCAGGAGTAAAATATAGGGAAAGAAGAGTTATTTACAACTAGTACAAAAGCCAGACTGCAGTTATTAGACTCGAAGGGCATGAAAGGGAAGCATCAGTTGGGAAGGGAGTAAGACAGGGTTGTAGCCTTTCTCCGATGTTATTCAATTTGTACATCGAGCAGGCGGTGAAGGAAAGCAAGGAAAAATTTGGAATAGGGATTAAAGTTCAGGGGGAAGAAATAAAAACATTGCGTTTTGCTGATGACATTGTAATTCTGTCAGAAACAGCAAAGGACCTGGAAGAGCAGTTGAATGGAATGGACAGTGTGTTGAAGAGAGCGTATAAAATGAATATTAACAAGAGCAAAACAAAATAATTGAATGCGGTCTTAGGAAATCAGGCGATGCTGAAGGAATTAGATTAGGTAACGAAACAATGAAGGTGGTTACTTGGGTAGTAAAATAACATGCGATTGTCGCAGTACAGAGGATATAAAATGCAGAATGGCAATGGGAAGAAAAGCATTTTTGAAAAAGAGAAATTTGCTAACATCGAATATTAATTTAAGGGTAAGGAAGTCTTTTCTGAAGGCATTTGTGTGGAGTGTTGCCTTGTACGGGAGTGAAACATGGACGATAAGCAGTGCGGACAGGAAGAGGATTGAGGCTTTTGAAATGTGGTGCTACAGACGAATGCTGAAGATTAGGTGAGTAGATCACATAACTAATGAAGAGGTACTGAACAGAATTGGTGAGAAAAGGAATTTTTGGCATACCCTGACTAAAAGAAGGGATCGCTTGGTAGGACACATTCTTAGACAAAGGGGAATCGTAAATTTAGCATTGGAGGGAAGTGTGTTAGGTAAAAATCGCAAAGGGAGACCAAGAGACGCGTATAGTAAGCAGATTCAAATGGATGTGGGTTGCCGTTCTTATGAGGAGATGAAAAGGCTTGCTCAGGATAGAGTAGGGTGGAGAGCTGCATCAAACCAGTCTCTGGACTGAAGACCATAACAACAACAACGTGGTTGCACCTACGGTACGGCTATCTGTATCGTTGAGGCACGCAAGCCACCCCACCTCGGCAATGTCTGTGGTTCATGGGAGTTTAACTTACAATATGGAAACAAATTTAATTTCATTACAATTATTTCAGGGAAACTACGTTATTACATCAAATGGAATAAAAATGTTATAAATTTAAAAACATTAATTACACAGTTACATTAAGGTTATGGAGCAATTTCCTGGCATCGTCCGTTAACGTGTGAGCGACATTAGTGAGTCGGGGGTTCGAGTCAACCCTCGGGCACGGGTGTTTGTGTTGTACTTAGAATAGTCTACCTTTGGTTAAGTAATTTATTAATTACGAACTAATAAACCTGCAGTTGAGTCCGATAGATTTATAAACATTAGAACATTTCGAAATTAGTGAACCGTTTCTTAAACCATGCTTGTACCTCGCCAGAATCACAACACGAATTGTCTGTATAACCCCATTTGGTTGTTTGCTGCCAGAATCAACTACAGTGCGAAACCTGTTTAGTGCCGACCAGCGTTTTCTGTTGAGGTCGAAGCCTTCAACCACAGACAAATATATACAGACGGAAAACCGCCGTAAGGGCCCGGTCACACGCTCAGGGGTGCGGGGCGGGGGTTGCTGAAGCAGTTCCGTAAGATGTCCAATGATGGCGCTGAGGTCAGAAGCAGCCCTTTAAAACAGGCCAGAGCAGGCGGCAGGTAGCAGCTGTCCCCACCACCACCTCCCCTCATACGCCGGCACACCGGACACAGCCGTGGCCTCGTGGCAGGCGACACGAGCTCTCCCTTCAGCCTCCCCTCCACGCTACCCTCTGACGTGCGAGAGGCACCCTCCGAAATGCCTCTAGTGGGGTCTACCAGTACTAAGCCGGGGAACCGCCTGACATCTGGTGGCATCTTACGGAAGTACGAGGGTACCGTAAGATAGAGGTTTAGGGGGGGGGGGCTTCTTATCTGTATATGTTTGTGCTTCAACCCTTTTGGTTGGGTCGTGGATTAGGTGACGGTCCTTCACGATGCCTCTTCTCAGATCCTGCCATGCAGTCCTCCATTCAGCCTTTGGGCACAGTGTTGTGCACCAGACGAGAGGTTTCCTGGACTTGAGTTTCATGGGACCTACCATTGGATTACATTAGAGATTAGATTAGTTGTTCGTTCCATAGGTCCATGTTGAGGAGGTCGTCGTGGATGTGGAACTTGTCCATTTTTTTAACAACCTGATTATATAACTAGAGGTACATACATTTTTACACGCTGATAATATAATATTATTAATACTATGAATACAGATACATGCATCACTTGGTTCTTTTTAAAAATTCGTCAGTGGAGTACATGGAGTTGGCCACTAGAAAGTCTTTTAGGCTCCTCTTAAACTGATATTTATATGAAACTAAATTTTTATGGTTGTTGGTAAATTATTGAAAATATGTGTTCCTGATTAGTGGACCCCTTTTTGAACTAAAGTAAATGCTTTTAAGGTCCTTTTGCAGATAATTTTGTTCCTAGTATTATTGGTATGAACTAAGCTGTTTATTCTGAAAAGGGATATATTATTTATGACAAATTTCATTAAGGGATAAATATACTGAGAAGTAGTAGTTAATATACCCAATTCTTTGAACAGGCGTCTGCGGAATATCCGTGAATTTACACCACAAATAATACTTATTACACGCTTTTGGACTCTGAAAACTTTTGCTAGACTTGGAGTTACTCCAAAATATTATACCATATGACGTTATGGATTGAAATAAGCAAAGTATACATGCTGTTTTTATTTTCAAGTCTCCTATGTTACCATTCGTATTGAAAATACCGATTTGTTAAGTCGTTTTTGTAGTTATGTGGTGTTGATGTATGGGTATCCTTTGGTTTACTTTTAGATATTAATCTGGTATCGCTTTAGTATGAACGGCGCTGTAGACAGCCGCCGTATCAGCAGACGGTGATTGCGTAACTGCTGATGTCATGATGTTTGGCAAACTGTCAGGTAGTGTTGATGCCTACAGGACCAACACACGGCTGTCTTCTCCTGCGGTAGCGGCCGCGTGTTTTGCTCTGTCTGTGGGTTAGTCCTGAACTTGCGCGGCGTTGCGCAGCGCCGCTCCGTGACAGCAGAATGGGGCAAGGTCCTGGCACTCGCCGGCACCTTGCGCAACCGCGGTCGCCCGCCGGGGTGTCGGGTGTCCGGCGCGGCCCCCCGGCGACAAAGCCCCCTTCAAACACTCGGCCGGCTCTTAGATAACCCCGCCCGCCGCGGATACATCTGATAACAAACCTGGCCCAGATACGCGCCTGCTTTGAGTCGCGGGACCTTGCGGTGCGGCGCGGACGCGCCTCCGGATGAAAGCGGCGCTGTGTGTGCCTGTTTACGCAGATGCCCGCACCCGCACGGCTGCTTTCATTCACACGTTTCGCCTCGCCTCGCCTCTTTCCCTCCCGAGGACCATAAATTGTAAACACGCGACGCGGGGCCAAATAGCTCGATCGGCGTTCCGGCGACAACAGGCAGACGCCAGCGGAAAAACGGTTTAGTGCTTCCCGCACAAATCATTCCAGCGTGGAAGATTGGAAACTGTTAATATGCATTTGTGAAAAACTTAGATATTGTGACCCATTTCGATGGGATTTAGTTCTAGCCATTGAAACACTGCTGGTAGTTCTCTATATTTTCTTTAGTGTAGAGTATGAGAATTGAATCCTTCCGCAACACGGGATAGGTCCGCATTCAGTTTCGTTGAGGAACCAATTTGTTTTTCCATTTATTGACCATGGAATTACACCTTGTGAAGATCCTACATATCAGTTACAACAAGACCGCCACAACCTAACGCAAGTTATGATAGTCATGATTTAAATTTCATCACCTGCTTCGCTGATATACACAAAACCGCTGTGTTGATCAGCTTCTTCCCAGCATCAATGTTGTCCTACAGTTATTTAATTTATCAGCCTGGGTTTTTTCGTAGCAAATGGAGGTACACTGCTGAATGTTTGTCTTTTATTTTACTGTCTTCCAAAAAAACATTATTGCTTCGGTATATGAAAAAGAAAGACTCTATATCGTCGTGTTAACTTCACTGACACTGAGCTAACTAAAGACTGATTGTGACGCGTTGCATTCGTGTTTATACGAGGTGCATTCAAGTTCTAAGGCCTCCGATTTTTTTTCTAATGAACTACTCACCCGAAATCTATGAAACTGGCGTTACTTCTCGACTTAATCGCCCTGCAGACGTACACATTTTTCACAACGCTGACGCCATGATTCCATGGCAGCGGCGAAGGCTACTTTAGGAGTCTGTTTTGATACTGGAAAAAATTGCTGAGGCAATAGCAACACGGCTGGTAAATGTGCGGCCACGGAGAGTGTCTTTCATCGATGGAAAAAGCCAAAAGTCACTAGGAGCGAGGTCAGGTGAGTTGGGAGCATGAGGAATCACTTCAAAGTTGTTATCACGAAGAAACTGTTGCGTAACGTTATCCATATGTGAGGGTGCGTTGTCTTGGTGAAACAGCACACGCGCAGCCCTCCCCGGACGTTTTTGTTGCAGTGCTGCAAGGAATTTGTTCTTCAAAACATTTTCGTAGGATGCACGTATTAGCATAGTGCCCTTTGGAGCGCAATGGGTAAGGATTACGCCCTCGCTGTCCCAGAACATTGAAACCATCATTTTTTCAGCACTGGCGGTTACCCGAAATTTTTATGGTGGCGGTGAATCTGTGTGCTGACTGGCGCTATGTTTCTGGATTGAAAAATGGCATCCACGTCTCATACATTGTCACATCCGACGAAAAAAAAGTCCCATTCAAGCTGTTGTTGCGCGTCAACATTGCTTGGCAACATGCCACACGGGCAGCCTTGTGGTCGTCCGTCAGCATTCGTTGCACCCATCTTGATGAAACTTTTCATATTTTCAGGTCGTCATGCAGGATTGTGTGCACAGAACCCATAGAAAGGCCAACTCTGGAGGCGATCTGTTCAACAGTAATTCAGCGATCCCCAAAAACAATTCTCTCCACTTTGTCGTCAGACTGGCTTGTGCGAGCCCGAGGTTGTTTCGGTTTGTTGTCACATGATGTTCTGCCTTCATTAAACTGTCGCACCCACGAACGCACTTTCGACACATCCATAACTCCATCACCACATGTCTCCTTCAACTGACGATGAATATCAATTAGTGTCACAAAACGCAAATTCAGAAAACGAATGATTGCACGCTGTTCAAGTAAGAAAAATGTTCAAATGTTTGTATAGTCTATGGAACTTAACTACGGGGTCATCAGTCCCTAAACTTACAAACTACTTACGAACTAGGACGGCACAAATATCCATGCCCGAGAGGGGATTCGAACCCCCGACCGTAGTGGCCGTGCAGACCGTGACTGGAGCGCCTTAGTCCCCTCGGCCACCGCGGCCGGCAGTTCAAGTAAGGAAAACGTCTCCGTTTTAAGTATCTAAAACAGTTCTCATTCTCGCCGCTGGCGGTAAAATTCCATCTGCCGTACGGTGCTGCCATCTCTAGGACGTATTGACAATGAACGCGGCCTCATTTTTAAACAATGCGCATGTTTCTATCTCTTTCCAGTCCGGAGAAAAACTCTAAGGCCTTAGAACTTGAATGCACCTCGTAGATGATGGAAGGTTCTAGAAAGTTACAGAAAAAAGTTGGTACAATAATATTCCTGAATTATGTTTTCGTAGGTAAATTAGGCGTTTTTCCAAATGTGATATACATCAGATTAATCAGCACAAATACCAGACAGTTTAACAAATATTTGTAGGTTGGATAAAATTATGCACCGGACATATGTGCAAAACATGAGTCTTGTTACAGACTGATTATGCCAGCTGTTAATGATACATTACATAACTTCAGGAAATGGTAGTAGTTATATTTTTCAAGTAATGCGAGTAATTGCATCATGTTTCAAGACAAAAATGTTATCAATGTTACAAGATTTTCATAAACTTTAATTAAGGGAATATAATTTGACAGAGAATAGTCAAGACGGTAAAGTTTAAAATGTGACAAAGTATTTCTATAACATTATTTACATTAAAATATAGGCCTAATTAAATGGTGAAACCTGATCGAAACCTTTCGAAATGCTTACTCCATTAATATAGCAAAAATTAATCTGATTAATTGCTATATTGCTAACTATATTTCTGTAAAATTTCGAATTAAAATAAAGTACTGGCATGTAAAGGATTGTCTCAGTAATTTTGGTATATACAAAATTATAGTATCTGAATACCTGTAGCGTATGGCTATAGAATATAACTATACGTTACTAGGTCTTCTACTTTAACATACATAGACATAAAGGGTATGGGCGCGACAGAATAATCGTGTTCACTGAGACGCCCTGATGCGGTGCGCGCGACTGTTCGCCGTCAGGGGTTGGAGTCCTCTCTCGGACATGGGTGTTTGTATTGCACTTAGCATAAGTTACTTTAAGTTAGTTTAATTAGTTTGTAAGTCTAGGGATTGATAACCAACGTAGTTAAGTCCCTTAGATTTACAAACATTTGAACATTTTGAAGGATATCGAATACTTTATTAACCAAGACTAATGGGTTTGTTGGGGTTGTGGTCTTCAGTTCGCAGAATGGTGTAATGCAGCTCTCCACGCTACCCTGTCCTGAGCAAGCCTCTTCATCTGAGAATACGGACGGCAATCTTCATCTTTTTGAATCTGCTTATTGTATTCGTCCCTCGGTCTCCCTCTTCGATTTTTACCCTACAGTCGTGGCGGAGCGGCCGAGCGCATTGAGGCGCTATGCTACAATGCGCGAGGCCATTCCTCGTCGGGGGTTCGTATCCACCCCCCCCCCTCGGGCATGATGTTTGTGTCGTCTTTAGTGTAAAGTAGTTCTTAATTAATTTGTTAGTTTAGGGACTGATGACCTGGCAGTTAGGTCCCTTAAGCTCTACAAACATTTGAACATTTTTACCCTACACACTTCTTTCTAATGCTAAGTTGGCGATTCCTTGATGTCTCAGAATGTGTCCCGGCAACCTACCCCTTCTCCTAGTCAGCATATGCTAAAAGCTCCTTTCCTCCCCAATTCTGTTGAGCACCTCCTGATTAGTTAAGTGATCTACCTATCTAATCTTCATCATTTCGAAAGCTTCTATCGTCTTTTTTTCTGAACTCCTTATTGTCCACGTTTCACTCCCATACAATGCTACAGGTTACATAGGGCTAAATGCATAACAGACAACTTCCTGTTATATACAGTATTTATCCATCGTGACCGTAGTTGCTCCTTAATCTTACATTCCCGTAAAGCTTCAGAATATGTAAAGTACCGATATGACACACAACATCGTGGAAAGTACTACTGAAGCAATTCAAACATACAAAACACTTACCGGTATGCAGCTGGGTAACGGTTTCGAAACCCGTTGATGTTTCGGATGGATCACACCCAACCATTTTCAAGGCAATGTCAAAGAGGGAGCACAGCCCATGGACAATTAATAGCTCCTTTTTCAATGAAAATTTGGAAGATACCACTCATCGAAGAGCCGGTCGCGGTGGCCGAGGGGACTGAGGCGCTCCAGTCACGGTCTGCACGGCCACTACGATCGGGGGTTCGAATCCCCCCTCGGGCATGGATATTTGTGCCGTCCTTAGTATAGGGTAGTTGATAAGTAGTTTGTAAGTTTAGGGACTCATGACCCCGTAGTTAAGTCCCATAAGCTTAAACATTTTGAACTCATCGAAGAAGTAAGTAGCAGCGCCATCACACAACCAAAGATGATGAATGTCACAAGCATCGATACTAAATATCAGTCGTTAACTGGTGAGGCTTTAAAGCGGTGTTGTCGTCGTTAGGTTATTTTAGGTTAGTGTAAGTAGTTTGTAACGGTAGAGGCTGGTAACCGCATTAGTTAATCCCATGGATTTACAAACATTTTTGAAATCTTTATTTTTCCCTTTATCTTGACGAAACATAGAAATAGGCTTGATTATCTTAAAAGAAAGTTTTAAATGAAGAGTCAAATTATAATTACATCAGGGAATAGTTTACAGTACTTAAGTTTATAAATCTCTCTATATAAATATAAATTGTTGTGCTGTCTGGCTAAAACTCGGAAACGGTTTGGCCGAGTTCAATAATTCCATTTTCGTATTGTTCGCTTTAATACAGGAGTGGTTTATAATAAAAGAAAAAAATGGAAAAACCTAAAAGAACAACTGAAAAATCGAGAAAAATGAAATTGGTAATTTTGTATAGGCATTGCCATTGCAGATTAGATTCGTTCAATACGTGAGGAAAGGCATTCTCTACATAATAATTCTTACCGCACAAGACGGTGAATACCTTACTTCACACTTTTCTTGAGAGTTCACAATTTGGGAGATGTATACAGGGTGTTACAAAAAGGTACGGCCAAACTTTCAGGAAACATTCCTCACACACAAAGAAAGAAAATATGTTATGTGGACATGTGTCCGGAAACGCTTAATTTCCATGTTAGAGCTCATTGTATTACTTCTCTACAAATCAAATTAATCATGGAATGGAAACACACAACAACAGAACGTACCAGCGTGACTTCAAACACTTTGTTACAGGAAATGATCAAAATGTCCTCCGTTAGCGAGGATACATGGATCCAGCCTCCGTCGCATGGAATCCCTGATGCGCTGATGCAGCCCTGGAGAATGGCGTATTGTATCACAGCCGTCCACAATACGAGCACGAAGAGTCTCTACATTTGGTATCGGGGATGCGTAGACAAGAGCTTTCAAATGCTCCCATAAATGAAAGTCAACAGGGTTGACGTCAGGAGGGGGTGGAGGCCATGGAATTGGTCCGCCTCTACCAATCCATCGGTCAGCGAATCTATTGTTGAGAAGCGTACGAACACGTCGACTGAAATGTGCAGGAGCTCCATCGTGCATGAACCAAATGTTGTGTCGTACTTGTAAAGGTACATGATTTAGCAGCACAGGTAGAGTATCCCGTATTAAATCATGATAACGTGCTCCAGTGAGCGTAGGTGGAAGAACATGAGGCCCAATCAAGACATCGCCAACAATTCCTGACCAAACGTTCACAGAAAATCTGTGTTGATAACGTGATTGCACAATTGCGTGCGGATTCTCGTCAGCCCACACATGTTGATAGTGAAAATTTACAATTTGATCACGTTGGAATGAAGCCTCATCCGTAAATAGAACATTTGCACTGAAATGAGGAGTTACACATTGTTGGATGAACCATTCGCAGAAGTGTACCCGTGGAGGCCATCAGCTGCTAATAGTGCCTGCACACGCTGTACATGGTACGGAAACAACTGGTTCTCCCGTAGCACTCTCCATACAGTGACGTGGTCAACGTTACCTTATGCAGCAGCAACTTCTCTGACGCTGACATTCAACTGCACGAAGAATTGCCTCGTCCATTGCAGGTGTCCTCGTCATTCTAGGTCTTCCCCAGTCGCGAGTCATAGGCTGAAATGTTCCGTGCTCCCTAAGACGCCGATCAATTGCTTCGAACGTCTTCCTGTCGAGACACCTTCGTTCTGGAAATCTGTCTCGATACAAACGTACCGCGCCACGGCTATTGCCCCGTGCTAATCCATACATCAAATGGGCATCTGCCACCTCCGCATTTGTAAACTTTGCACTGACTGCAAAACCACGTTCGTGATGAACACTAACCAGTTGATGCTACGTACTGATGTGCTTGATCTTAGTACAGTAGAGCAATGAGTCGCATATCAACACAAGCGCTGAAGTCAACATTACCTTCCTTCAAGTGGGCCAACTGGCGGTGAATCGAGAAAGTGCAGTACATACTAACGAAACAAATGGGTATTTTGACACTTGTCTGCACGAATTATTTCAATTGACATTTAAAGAGAAATACTAAAATGAGCTCTAACATGGAAATTAAGTGTTTCCGGACACTTGTGGACATATTTTCTTTCTTTTTGTGTGAGGAATGTTTCCTGAAAGTTTGGCCGTACTTTTTTGTAACACCCTGTATAATTTTTAATTCACAGTGGAGGGAGGAAATCATAGAGAGATTTTATAGGTAGAAATTGGGATAGAGCAGGGGGTAATGACAGGAAGATGGATGGACCGATAGAGGGGGTGGGGAGGAAGAGGATAAGGAAGGAAAGGAGGTGGTCGAGGAGAAGGAGGCGGCGGAGGGGGAGGAGGGAGCAGAGGCAGGTAGAGAAAGGAGGAAGGATGAGATGGAGCGAGGTCTACGTGGACCAACTGAATTATTATTATGGAGTATTCTGCCTAGTGGCAGGTCCATGTCTCAGTGCGGAGAATTTATGATGTAATACATATAGTACATAATGTAATACATATATTACGTGTGTTCAGCTTCTTTCTTTGCTATATCTCCTTCCACCTTTCAGGTCATCCAGGTGTTGAATCCTCCTCCTTCCTCATCTTACAGTTCCGTTGATTTTCTCTTCAATAACGTCATGTATGAGTGTCTAGTGTCCGAGTGTTTGTCCGATCCAGTTAACCTTTCTTTCTAGAATTGTGCACATTACACTTTTCTTCACTCCTACTCTTTGTAGTACATAGTCATTTATCACGCGATCAGTCCACTTGATATTCTCTCTTTTCCTCCAGCACATTTCAAAACTATCCAAGTATTTTTCTCCCTTTTTTTCTCGAAGTGCATGTCTCGGCTTCATACAGTGCATTGCTCCAAATAAAGCACTTCACCAGTTTCTTCTTTAATGCCAAGCTCATCTTGCTGGTGAACAGAGTTCTTGTTGAAAGCGGCTTTGTACACGAATATTTGAAGAGATGAATTACCAAAGAACGCCGAGTTTTCAGTAAGCTAAAATAGAGAAAAGGTAAAAAATACACATAAATATGGGGAAAGTGATGACAGAGAGACTAAAGGAAGGAGTGTAGAATGTGTATCCAATTCCCATGGATATTTACCAATTGAAAAGCATTAGCAACTTCGCTAGTATAGCATTAACAAATGAAACTAAGTGCCACCATAAACACGCTATGCTATGCTCGATGCCATACTCAGAAAAAGTCTAAATCAAATCAAAATTGATCTACCCTTGTCACAAATGAAGAGGTATATGGCACTGTGTTGCCACATCGCAGTTACGCGGTCTGGAACTTAAATAGTGGCAACTATTTATTCACAACCGATACTTGTTTGCACCTGTTAGTGTCCTTCAAAGTAGTCAGCAGCATTGTATGGAACACGTTGCTAGCCATGTGGAGGACGTAGTATACCGTTAGCAGGGGCTGTTCTATTGATAGTGCGAATGGAGCGATCTGCTGATGTCGAATCTGGAACAGTTCTGAAGCGAATGCCACGAAGTGATTCCTTCATCTTCGGAATCAAATTAAAGTTTCAATTCCGAGGATTATGGTGCATGGTACAGTATTTCCCAGTCTCATCGACCGAAAAGAGCAGCCATAACTTGCGTTATATGCGGCCGCGCACTGTCGTGCAAAATGATGGGTCGGTTGCGCAGAAAGTGTTGCTCTTCTATCGGAAAGCTGGTCGCAGGTGATGCTCCAAAAACGAACAGTAATACTGTGAATTGACGGTCTGCCGTGGAGGAACAATGCGTTAGGATAACAGCATTACAGTCGTACACGATAATCGCTGTAACTTTCACCATACTGGGGCTCTGACACACTTTCGACTTTCGCGGCGACCCATAATGACCCAATTCGTTGGAATGGCACTTCAGGTTTGGCTCGTACGATGTGGCCCTGTCTCATCCAGTGTTACGATACCTTAGACCGCACACTCAGAAGTGACTGCGTTTCCATCGATTATGCGCATGGCGGTGACGTGCGACGGGCGAGTGCATTTGCTGCGAGGTAAGGTAGGCATGGTAACGACGTGTGCTATCAGCGACAATACTAGATTGCATTGCATAGTGTCTCCACAGCAGTGTTGCCACTATTTAATTTTCAAATCTCGTACGAACGACTCGTAGGACTGTGGTTTACTCTCATCGTCCTGCGCATGTTATTAAAAGCATTTGTTTCTTGTTTAAAAGAAGTTGTGTACGTAAATACTCTAATCATGAAACTTTCCTTGGCAATACACTTTCATATTTTTCCGTCGGTAAGATAGTTCACATGTATCAAACTTGTAATAGTAGTGTCCAAATAGGCAATGGTCGGTCTGAATGGTTTGCGACGAAGAGGGGAGTCCAGCAGAGAGTGTTTATTACTGTAGTGGGCAGAATTCTGAAATCTATCAAGGAAACTGCGAATGTGGCGACAGCACTGGTGTTTTCATATGGTGTTGCAATATGGTGGGAAACAGAAAAAGAAGTGCAAAAGAGACTGAATGTTTGGAACAATAAATTTAAAGAATTTAACCTGAAAAACAGCCGTCTCTAATGACCAAGCTGTCGACGGGACGTTAAACCCTAAGCTTCCTTCCTTCTGAAAATCAGCAAGAGCGTAAACAGAGAGGGAACAAGTTGAAACATCTACTTGGTGGGCCGCGGTGGAGTAGCCGAGCGGTCTAAAGCGTCTCGCTGCGGAGCGCGCGGTTGCTCGACGTGGAGGTTCGAGTCCTCCCTGGGACATGGGTGTGTGTGTTTGTCCTTAGGTTAGTTTACCTAGGTTTAGGTAGTTTGTAAACTACGGACTGATGACCACGCAGTTTGGTCCGATAGATTTACAAACATTTGAACATTTTTTCTACTTGGAGGGAACAAAATATCAATCAGTTTCCCACTTTCTGAACTTTGAAAGTATTTTCTTCATGTTCAACACCATCCGGCAAGAAATCCTAAACAGGACACAAAAAGATCGAATTTTTACGTGCAAGTTCGGAACCTACTATGGGACAAAAAAGTACCCCAGGCAGCAAAGTTAACTTTGTATCACATTTACAGTGTCTCAATTCTTATGAATGCTTTTGAAACTTATACACCGTTAAAAAAGGATTACAGCGGAATCCAAGCAACAGAAATGAGGTTTATCATGACTATGAATCAAAGTACCAGGAGAGACAAGGTGAAAAATGAGATTCATAGAGAAACTGCTGGTATCAGAGTTCGTACTGGGGATACGAAGACTGCAGTGGTACGGCCATGTAATGAGAATGGATAGCACAAGAACAGATAAGAAACACTTGAGAATGGAAGTGTCGGTCCCGGTGGTCTTGGGGTAAAGCGCTCCACTGGAAACCGAAGGGTCGCGGGTCTTAAACCTGGTCGGACCTCGGATTTTTTCAGTCTGCACTTTAACTCATCCTTCACCTCTCAACGATGTGAGGAGTCGCCAGAAACGACACGTACTTTGGATTCCACGTTAAGCTTTACGTCCCCTTTGCCCGGTTGGATAACTGGGGTAGGCTAGGGACACGCAAGTCGCCGGAGTCCAATTGAAAGACTTGCACCAGGCCAATGAACCAAACGAAATTATTAATATTAGAATGGAAGTGGGAGGAAGAATACCAAGAGGAAGGCCAAGGAGACGATGGATAAACACAATCAGACGTAGAGAAAAACGGTTTTAACTGGGATAATGTCCAAATGCTATATCAGGTCCGGAAGAGATGGAGAGCACTTGTTAGCCACACTCGGGTAACTGGAGATGGTAAATGATGATGACTGAAAAAAAAAAGATAGTTCACATAGATATTCTAAATGTCGTTCGGTGACCCACCGCTCTCCTGCATACGCCTGTCTTCGGATCAACTGTCTTTTGCGCCAATTGTGTGTCTACATACCGCCATTACCTCACTATGGGCAGTCTCCTAGCGCAAAATGAAGAGCCCGACCTGTCGAGTTGAGTTTCGTAAAAAGCTATTAAAGTAGATGGAGCGTGCGGCAGTGGCTGGTGGTCAGATGGGGCGTATAAGTCTTTGACACAGTTAAGCTGTCGGTAATATACGAACGTCCGTGACAAATATAATAGGGCGAGCGCGGTGGCAGCGCTCCAGACCACAGCTCAGCCGGGCAGCAGCGGAGCGGCGATCTGGGATCCCCTGGCCAGCTGCCAGCGGCCAGCTGCCGACTCATCGCCACACCTCCACAACTCAGCGCACGGCCGGCGCCTCAGCGGCTGCCCGCACCTCTCACACCTCAACAAGTCGTCTTACTCTGCGGACGATACACACATGTCACAGACACACAACACCTTGACTTTACAACAGACGATACGATAATCATCTTTCCAAAAGTCAACACAGTTTCAGCCGACCAGTTGCATAAAATGGTTTACATGTATAAACCTTTACCTAGGTTTCGGCAAAAGTAATTTTGCCTTCTTCAGAAGTATACCTAATGAAACGTAACACACAAATATGAATAACAGTAATTTTTTTCCTTTATTGTGTTTTATACCAGCAGTACACCGGTAGGCTGGCAGCAGCACTATGGGCTGCTCTTCAGCCGATAGTAAAAATACATATATGAGTGGAGAATTAAAATACATAACAGGAGATAAAACAACAGAGATAAAGTGACATAGACAAGGCGACAGTTTGGAGTACATTACAATAGACAGATGATTAAAACCACATTTAGTTAGTTAAAAATGATGAGCCACGGTGACCTAAAAACAATGTAGGACGACAAGAACACAGGACGGCGAGTACACAGAGACTCTAATTAAAATACACGGTGCGACACTTGTCTGGTTACGGTGGACGCAGTTAAAAAACATACACTTCACTGGAGCACAGCACACAACATTTGACGTAGCAATAATAATAGTAAATTTTTTTTTCTTTATTGTCGTTTCAATTCCCCGAAAAAAGGGGCGGGCCGGCAGCGCTCACTTGCGCTCTTCTGCCTACAGAAATAAAATTTGTGAGCGGAGAACATAAAAACACAAAGGAGATAAAATTTTGGAGGTAATACAGACATAAAATGGAGATTTAAAATGGAGATAAAACAAAGTACATAAAATGGAGGAAACAGTGGTGACATAAAACACTTGAAATGGCGAAAGTGGTGAATAAAAACAGTTACTCGAATGTCAGTGGCGCACACACACAGTTAAAATGAGCATAGGGCGGCGGCCATGGTGAGACCGTCCGCTATTTGGAGTTAAAACAAAAAACACAACACACACTTCCAGAGATACACAAGTTAAAACTGACGGTATCGGCTTCGGGTTGGCCGTCCACTGTTGTAAGATAAAACAATTTAAACTAAAACACACCACACTTGTCGGAGCACAAAAGAGGTTCCATAGATGGTGGGGCACTGACAGCATTGAAGATGTGGTGTGGGGTGAAAAGAGATGAAGGAGATGGAGAGGGTGGGGAGGAGCCACAGAGCCGGTAGGGAAGGGACGGGGGGGGGGGGGGGGGGGCTGACGTCCCAGGAAGCCACGGGGAAGAATGATAGGGGGGCGGTAAGAGGAGGATCCGGAGGGACGGAGGAGGGGAGAAGGGACAGGAAGGGAGGGATAGTCGGGGCCCTCAGGGAGAGAAGGGGGAGAAGGAGCAAGGAGAAGGATCAAAGCTGGTATGAAGGTAGATGTCAGGTCGGAGGGCATCATCCGGGAGGGGGAGGGTACGGAAGTTGCCACGGGAGAGGATCCGGAGGGTGGACAAGTGGAGAGCAGGGGGAATACAGTGGTGGAGGCGCGGCAATGTACCTGGTGCAGAGAGGAGGGGATGGACTAGAGGATTAGGCGGATCTGATTTGCGGGATATGTAACGGAGGCGGAGATTTTCAATAAACAGAACGAGTCTGGGGAAGGTAATGAGATCATAGAGGATCCGCGTGGGGGAAGGGGGATAAAGTGGGATACGGAAGGCGAGGCGGAGGGCATGGCGTTCCAGTATCTCCAGAGATGTGTAGAAGGATGGGGGAGCGGAGATCCAGGCGGGATGGGCGACACAGAGGACTGGGCGGATGAGGGATTTGTAGGTATAGAGGATGGTAGAAGGGTTGAGGCCCCATGTTCGGCCAACAAGGAGTTTGAGGAGGCGGAGGCGGGAGCGGGCTTTTTCTTGGATAGTGCGTAGATGGGGAGTCCAGGAGAGGGTGCGATCAATAGTGAGGCCCAGATACTTTAGGGTAGGGGTGAGACGAATGGGACGGTTATGGAGGGTCAGATAAAAATCTCGGGGACGGAAGGAACGGGTTGTACGACCTACGATGATCGCCTGGGTTTTGGTAGGATTTATAGACAGGAGCCACTGGTTGCACCAAGCGGCAAAGAGGTCAAGGTGTTCTTGGAGCAGGCGGTTGGAACGGGCAAGGGTGGGAGCTAAGGCAAGGAAAGCGGTGTCATCAGCATATTGGAAAAGGTGTACGGGAGGGGCAGGCTTAGGCATATCCGAGGTATACAGGAGGTACAGGAGGGGAGAAAGGACAGAGCCTTGGGGCACACCAGCAGAGGGATAAAAAAGACGGGAGTTGGTGTTGTGGATGGTAACATAGGTGGGGCGGTCTGAGAGGAAGGAGGCAATGACCCGGACGAGGTTGATGGGAAGAGCATAGGTTTGGAGTTTGAAGAGCAGGCCAGAGTGCCAGACCCGATCGTAGGCCCGTTCGAGGTCTAAGGACACAAAGATGGCGGCACGACGGGAATTTAGCTGGAGGGAAAGGAGTTGCGTAAGTCGAAGGAGTTGGTCATCAGTGGAGAAGGAAGGACGAAAGCCACATTGGGTGTCTGGGAGAAGGCGGTGGAGGTGGAGGTGGTGATGGATGCGACGGGATAGAATGGATTCGAAGACCTTGCTGAATACTGGGGTGAGGCAAATCGGGCGGTAGGAGGAGGCATCAGAGGGGGGTTTGTTGGGTTTTAGGAACATGAGGACTCGGGAGATTTTCCACAGGCGGGGGTAGCAGCCAGTGTAGAGGATGGTGGTATAGAGGGAAGCAAGAGTGGTGAGGAAAGGGAGGGGACATTCTTTGAGGTGGCGGTATGTGATGCGATCGTGGCCGGGAGCTGTGTTTCGTTTGGTGCGCAGTATCAATTGTATGTCGTGTGCAGTGATGGGAGTGTTAATGTCCGACTGGGGGATGTGGTCCAGGTAATGGAAGCCAGGAGCCAGAGGTGGGATGGAGACATCGGTTTTTTCATGGACATCTGGGAACAAGGAATAATCAAAGTTAGGATTGTCAGGGATGGAGAATACATCAGAGAGGAAAGAGGCAAAATGGTTAGCCTTACTGGCATTATCAGGAAGGGGCTGGTCAAGGTGGAGAAGAGGGTAAGTTAGGATTGTCAGGGATGGAGAATACATCAGAGAGGAAAGAGGCAAAATGGTTAGCCTTACTGGCATTATCAGGAAGGGGCTGGTCAAGGTGGAGGAGAGGGTATGTGGGCATAGGTTTCGATCCAGTGAGGCGGTGGAAGGCGTTCCAATACCGAGACGAGTTGATTGGGAGGTGGGCATTAAGCCGTGTCACTGTCTGATGCCAGTCCCGGCGTTTTTTGGCAGTCAGGAGGCTGCGCACATGTCGCTGGAGTTGCCGATGGCGGAGGAGTGTATCCCGGTCACGGGTTCGCAGGAAGGAGCGGTACAGGCGGCAGGATTCCCGCAGAAGGACAGCCTGTGGAGGGAGTGTGGGACGGTGCGGCTGGACAGCTTTGGTAGGGATGTGCGAATGGATAGCATCAGACAAGGTCTGCTGAAGGAAGGAGGCAGCTTCGTCGATATCATCGGGAGAGTGTAGGGGGAAATGGTGGCTTTCGACCTGATGGGTGATGGAGAGGCGAAAGGCATCCCAGTCTGCTCGGGAGTAGTCATGGACGAGTTTAGGAGGTGGAGGTGGGCGAGGATTCTGTGGGCGATGGACATTGTGTGTGAGGGTAAGGAGAACAGGGTCGTGATCACTGCCTATGGGGTCAAGAACGTCGGCGGTGATGCGCCCAAGGAGATTGGGAGAGACAATGACGACATCAGGGGTGGTGTTGCTACAGGGTCGGGTGTGGCGTGGGAGTGGGACAATGTCGCCATTGATGGTAGGAATGAACTGATGCCACCGACGGAGTTCGGCAGGAGTGCGGGAGTGGATATTGAGGTCAGTGGCGACCACGTAGGTTGTGAAGGTGCTATCGATGTGAGCAAGGAAGTCATAAGGGATGGGAACATGGGAGCGGATATAAATAGTAGCACAGGTGACAGTGAGGGAAGGGAGGAAGAGGGTGTGGATGAGATGTTCATAAGGGATGTTGAGGAGGGGATGTGGCCGAACTGGGTGGTGTCGGAGATGGCCGAAAGCCACTCCACCTCGTGCAGGGGGATGGGGAGAGTCATGACGGTGTAGGATATAGGGTGTGGTACTGACATGTATGTGAGGGAGGAGGAAGGTTTCGTTGAGGAGAAAGGCATCCACGCGGTGTTGGTTTAAGGTGTTCATCAGGAGGAGCTTATTGGTGGGAAGGGAGCGAATATTGGAGTACAGGATGTTAAATCGTTGCTGCGCCATAATGAGGTTGAAAGGTGGGGAGAGGGAGAGGAAAAGGGAGCGGGTGTGGGGACTAAACTAGGGTGTGAGGACGGTCGGTTCGGGAGAAGGTGAAGTGGATGTGGTTTTGGGAGGTTGTAGCCTTAAAATCAAGGTTGAAGAGGGAGCGAGCGGCCAGGGAGACTTGGTGGAGGGTGTGAGGGCGCTGGAAAGGGTGGATATTTTGGAGGACAATAGTCAGGAACCGGATGATGTCCTCTGCTGTGGGGGGAGGGCATAAGGAGTTGTTAGCGGGGATTGGGGGATCAGTGGGACGGACAGGGACGGTGAGTTCTTCTTTGGTGGGAGGGGGGCGGGACTTACATTTGTAAGAGTAGGTGGGGTGTGCCCCACCGCAGGTGTTACAGGAGGGGGTGGCGGCGAGGTTAGGGCAGGAGGTTTGGAAGTGTTGGCCTTTGCAGTGGGGGCATACAGGAGGGAGACGGCAATTTTCGGTAAGGTGATCATTATATGTGAGGCATCGGGAGCAGCGGTATGACTGGGGAGGTGCTCGGGAAGGTTCCACTTAGTGCAGGCGGTTATAAATGAGGGCCCCATTGCGGAGGAGGTGGTTGATGGATGGCGCGTCTTCTCTGAAGACGCGCATGAGGTAGGTGGGGCCCGTCGCATTGTTAATGCGACGAGCTGAGCGGATGGATAGGCGGGGATCCCGCCGGAGTTCCTCCAGCACCTCTTCCTCTGTGATCCCCGGGTTCAATTTGGTGATCACAGCAGTGAGCGTGGGAGGACGATGGGGAGGAGGGGATTGGCGATTGGAGGCTGGAGGGGGGAGGGGGACAAGGGTGGCACGGGGACCAAAGTGGACGCGGGGGATCTTGTGGAGGAGCTGTGTGTGGAGGTCGGGGTCGGGTGATTTGAGGAGGACAGAGTCCCTCCGTGGGATTATTTGGGAGATGGGGGCAGAAGGAGCATACTGCCGAAAGAGGAGAGTGAGGGCACGGCAGTCTAGGAGTTGGGGGTCAGGGTTATTGAGGACGAAAGTGTGGAGAGCAGACGGTTGAGAGGGGAGGAGGGGTGGCGGGGGAGGTGGTGCAGGCTGGGTAGGGGGGAGAGGGGCGGCTTCCATCGGGACCGGTGGGCCAGTGGCGAGAGGGTCGGCGGGCTTTTTCGTCACCGAGGAGGTGGCGTCTGTGGAAGCTCGTTTTGTCTTCTTTGGTTTTAGGAGGGCCTGGGAGGCAGGAGTGGGGACAGGGGAGACTGGAAGGTGGCGCGGAGCCGGCCCGGCGGCTGCGTCGTCGAGTGGGAGAGGACAGGAGTCGACAGCGGTCTGCCGGGTGCGAACCGCGGCACGGTCACCGCGGGAGTCAGGGAGGGGAGGGAAGGAATCGAGTGGGGGAACGGAGGAAGGGGCAGGAGAGTGTGGGACGAGGGCAGCAGCTTGTGTGGGGGCAGAGGAGAGGGCGATGGCGGAGGGAGTGGTGAGGGTGAGGAGGGAGGGAATTGTGGCAGGAAGAAGAGGGGAGGATGTGCTCCAGGAAATGGTGGTGGGGGCGTGGGAGGGCGAGGTAAAAATGATGGTCGAGGATACCGTAGTAGGGGGCAGGGTCGACATGGCAGAGTCGAACAGTCACCTTAACTGTTGAACACTGTTCCGGGATCAGCGGCGGCGGCGGACGTGCCTCCCGGCGGCCCAGATGGGGGCGGGAGCGGCGCGGCGCGGCGCGGCGGCGGCGGCGGTGGTGGTATGCGCTCCGACGGGCTGGTGGCCGGGCAGAGCGCGCTGGGCGGCGGCGAACCCGGCGTGGCCGGAGAAGCACCTTCCGGGGCGGCGGCGGCGAAAACACCGGAGGCGTCGGACGCCGACGGTGCGGCGACACGACGAATACTGCAGTCCGGAGCGGCCGAGCCCTGATCGGCAGTCGGCGACAGCGGCACTTATCGGCGACAGCGGCACTTCGCGGCGGCAGACAACAGCCGAAAACAGTGGCACACAAACGTAAGAAATAATAACTGCGAAACACGAAACAAATACCGCACTAGCAACGTAGTAAGAACGATCCTGAATAGTAAAATACAAAAGTGTTTCTAAAATAAGAAATTAAAATTACAGCATAGGTGAGAATGTACTTACATAAAGCTAGAGATTAAAAAAGTTGTTAAATAAAATGTGGTTGACTCCATGTCATTAGATTAAAAAGTAAAATTTAAAAACAATATCACATCATAAAATCGTGGAGCCCATCCACACACAGGTCGAGTGAACACTGCGTACTGGCAGAGGCATAGGAACCCTAGTGACGTGCTCCCGCACTAGGTGGCGCCAAGAGGGCTGATGGGCGTGCGCGCAGTCGCGGACGCGAATGAATTTGACAAGCATCTTTTGTTATTGCTGTTCTTCTTTATTCCGTGCTTGCTTCGATAAATGGCGAGGATTTTCCGCCGTATGCAAGAAACCTGATTTTTAATTTTTCCCAAACATGTTTCAGCACATTTTGTGCTATCGTCAGTGGGATGGTTTAATTTTTGTTCTGAAAAATTATAGTTATTGTACGGTACTTCTAAAATGTTTTTTGTAGGTTCATTCGTTTTTAATTTTACTTAGGTTATCTGACGATACAACTATTTGAGTTTAGTGCAAATTAGGCCTAGATATACGAGTATCACATTTTCTTGCATACCTTTTACATTAGGCTACATAAAACTCGTTAAGTAGCCTACTTATTTGTTGTTTTGGTACAAACTTGTCATCTGCAAACATAACAGTTTTAAATTTTTCTTATTTTCTAATTTTCGGTTCGAGAAAGAGCGTTATTTCTATTTGGTACTTACGATTCTTTCTTTTCTCTTTAGAATCTGGTTGTTGCTGTTAATTTTATAATTTGGATCTCGTGACATCCAAATTACAAAATTAACAGAAACAGCCAGATTCTAAAGAGAAAAGAAAGAATCGTAAGTACCAAACAGAAATGACGCGTTTTTCTTGAACCAAAAATTAGAAAGTAAGAAAAAATTTTAAACTGTTTGTTATGTTTGCAGATGACAATTTCGTATCAAAACAACAAATAAGTAGGCTACTTAACGAGTTTTATGTAGCCTAATATAAAAAGGTATGCAAGAAAATGTGATACTCGTATATCTAGGCCTAATTTCCACTAAACTGAAATAGTTATATCGTCAGATAACCTAATTATAATTAAAAACGAATGAACCTACAAAATACATTTTAGAAGTACCGTACAATAACAATAATTTTTCAGAACAAAAAATAAACCATCCCACTGATGATAGCACAAAATGCGCTGAAACATGTTTGGGAAAAATTAAAACTCACGTGTCTTGCATACGGCGGAAAATCCTCACCAGACGATACGATATATGACATAATAAGAGATGAACAAAAACGGACACAACTCAACACACTAGCAGACAAGATATCCAATGCGACCTATGAAGAATACAAAAGGACAAGGCCCTACAGGAAGCGTGCCCGTATGCCCTGCAGAGTGGACAGGTATAGTTGGGAACAAACAGACGAGGAAGAACGCGATGAAACTTTCATAAATGAAGGAAGTGACACCGATGAGACTCGAGATTGACAGGGGAGCAATCTCCCACTGTCATCAACCCAAACCACACCTTCTTTAAATTACTGCGTATACTAACACCTGAGACAAAAGAAAGAAAAAAACAATATAAAGAAGAGAGACTAATATCACCAAAACCATGGAAACTGTGCTGGGTGATCGGTGGTTGAAGGAAACATTACAAGGTACTCAACGCCCAACACAGTACAATGCAGCTAACCATAAAGACAGAAAACCCCCTACATTTTTAGATATAATTTCTTTCTTTCCTATTACATTGTTGTTGTTGTGGTCTTCAGTCCGCAGACTGGTTTGATGCAGCTCTGCACGCTACTCTGACCTGTGCAAGTCTCTTCATCTGAGAATACGTTCGGCAACCTACATCCTTTTGAATCTGCTTACTATATTCCTCCCTCGGTCTCCCTCTACGATTTTTACCCCAAACGCTTCCTTCCAATGCTAAGTTGACAATTCCTTGATGTCTCAGAATGTGTCCAACCAATCTATCCCTTCTCTTAGTCAGGATTTCAGAAGGGACTTCCTAACATTTAAATTAATATTGAATGTTAACCAGTTTCGCTTCTTTAGAAATGCTTTTCTTCCCATAGCCATTCTGCATTTTATATCTTCTCTACTTCGGCCATCAGAAGTTATCTTGCTACGCAAATAACAAAGTTCATCTACTACTTTTATTGTCTCATTACCTAATCTAATCCCTTCAGCATCGCCTGATTTTCTGACATTACATTCCATTACCTTCATTTTACTCTTGTTAATGTTCATCTTATATCTTCCTTTCAAGACACTGTCCATCCCATTCAATTGCTCTTCCAGATCTTTTGCGGTCTCTGACAGAATTAATATGTCATCGGCAAACCGCAATGTTTTTATTTCTTCTCCCTGCACTTTAATGCCCTCTCCAAATTTCTCCTTTCATTCCTTCACTGCCTGCTCAATGTACAGATTGAACAACATTGGGGAAAGGCTACAACCCCATCTTACTCCCCAACCTCTGCGTCCCTTTCTTGCCCTTCGACTCTAATAACCGCTGTCTGGTTTTTGTATAGGTTGAATATAACTCTTCGCTCCCTATATTTTACCCCTGCTACCTTCAGAATTTGGAAGAGTATTCCAGTCGACGTTGTCAAAAGCTTTCTCCAAATCGACAAACGCTAACAACGTAGATTTCCCTTTCCTTAGCCTATCTTCTAAGATAAGTCGTAATGTGAGTATTGCCTCCCGTGTTCCTACATTTCTCCTAAATCCAAACTGATCTTCCACGATGTCGGATTCCACAAGTTTTTCCATTCGTCTGTAAATAATTCGTGTTAGTATTTTGCACCCATGACTTATTAAACTGATAGTTCTGTATATTTCACACTTTTCTGCACTTGCTTTCTTTGTAATTGGAATTACAATATTATTCTTGAAGTCGAAGGTATTTCCCCTGTCTCATACATCTTGCATACTAAGTGATACAAATTTTTCATGACTGGCTCTCCTAACGACATCAGCAGTTCAGACGGAATATCATCTACTCCAGGGGCATTGTTTCGACTCAAGTCCTTCAGCGCTCTGTCAAATTCTTCTCGCAGTATCATATCTCCTATATCATCTTCCTCCACTTCTTCTTCCATTTCTAGACTACTGTTTTCAAGTTTTTTTAATTTTATTTTTTCTTATGGGACTTAACTACGGGGTCATTAGTCCCTAAGCTTACAAACTACTTATGAACTACCTAAGACTAAGGACGGCACAAATATCCATGCCCGAGGGGGGGATTCGAACCCCTTCGAACCCCCGACCGTAGTGGCCGCGCAGACCGTGACTGGAGCGCCTCAGTCCCCTCGGCCACCGCGGCCGGCTTTTCAAGTTTATTTCCTTTGTATAGGCCCTCTATATATTTCTTCCATAGTTCAGCCTTCCCGATACGATATATGACACAATAAGGGACGAACAAAAACGGACACAACTCAATGCAACCTACGAAGAATATAAGACAAGGCCTTACAGGAGGCGTGCCCATATACCCCACAGAGTGGACAGGTATAGTTGGGAACAAACAGACGAGGAAGAAGGCGATGAAACTTTCACAAATGAAGGAAGCGACACCGATGAGATTCGAGATTGACAGATGAGCAATCTCCCACTGTCATCATCCAAACCAGACCTACTTTACATTAATGTGCGACACAAGAAAAAAAACAATATAAAGAAAAGAGACTAATATCACCAAAACCATGGAAACTGGGCTGGGTGATCGGTAACTTGAAGGAAACATTCCAAGGTACTCAACGCCCAGCACAGTACAATGCAGCTAACCATAAGAACAGAAAACCCCCTATATTTTTTAGATATAATTTCTTTCCTATTACATTTTAGCCCATAATTACAATTAACAAATTTGAGAATACATGGAATTTAGACATGTTTTTATGTTCAACACATCTAATAATTGTAAAATAAACGAATTGTAATTTGTCATATTATAATTGTAGCAACAACTGTAAGCACTTGTATACATGTATTATCTGTTTGCTTTTATTTAATTTTTTCTTATTATCTCTATTTACCGTAAATACTCAAATTATGTAACATTAATGAACTAATTATAACATGTAAAACTACAAATGTACGTCCTGCTTTATATTAAAAGGTGGCAGTATTATAAAAGAAATAAAAAAAAAATAGAAATGTTACACTCCACACCGCTTCCAGAAACATCATCAATACTCAGTACTCTGTACATCTATATAGATTGCAAGTCACATTGCAGTGAATGGCAGAGGGTTCATCGAACCCCTTTTATGGTTATTCGCGCCTTATGTTTGCTGCAATTCATTTTATTTCTCCCAGACGCGTTTAACTTTTATTTTAAAGGCATCTTCAGTGGGATCTACAAGTAAAATGCTTATGTGAGATGTATTGTTTCCAGATTATAAACATTTGACGTATTCTTTTACATCAGGTAAGAAGTTTTTACTTACATTTTCGTTGTCTGATCATCTATCTTCTGTTGTTTCCTCCATCTCGTCAAGGCCACATGTTGCACATGAAATATACTAACGGAATTTTGCACATTTGTATACATTTTGGAGGTGTTTAGCAGCCATGATTTACTTTCTGTATCTTCGTGTTTCGTTTGTTTCGTTGCCAACGTAACTAAATGTGTGTTGGTTGCTAACCTTTGTGTGTGAACAAAATGAAAGAGCAAGAACGTTATTTGAAGCAGATGAATAAGAAAGGGAGACAGAGAGAGAGAGAGAGAGAGAGAGAGAGAGAGAGAGAGAGAGACAGTCGGTGTGTGTGTGTGTGTGTGTGTGTGTGTGTGTGTGTGTGTGTGTGTGTGTCAGAAAGAGAGAGAGAGAGAGAGAGAGAGAGAGAGGAAACAGTCTTATTTTGTGTGTGTATGATTGCAATACCTGTATGAGGGATTGGGCTATGTAACTATATCATCTAGCAGCGTAAACAGTGAATTGTTTGATATGTTTACTTGATCATTCAACACCATTTTCTTTTCAGGTGTTGTTTTCTCTATGTGACACCTTTCTTGAAGTGTGAGAAGGTGTTTTTTTTATTATTCTTCTTTATCTTTGGTGGCGCTACAGCCCTTGGTGAGCCTTGACTTCTTCAACAATTTTCCTCACAATTTCTCGGTTGTTTGTTGCTCTTTTCCAGCCCCGGACTCCCATACTGGTGAGATCCTCTATTAGATCACCAATCTCTGTTCTTCTCGATCTCCCTCTTCACCTAGCGGAATGCATTTCACCATCATTTTCTTTGGAATTCTGTCATTTGCCATTCTCTCCTCGTGTGCTTGCCATCGTATTCCCTGTGATTTCACAAATTTTACTTCGTCCCTAACCTGCATTAATTCTTGTAATTCGACGTTGAATCTTATTCTCCAGCCTTTTCCTCCCTTATTGAACCATAGATTTTGCGCAGTATTTTCTGTTCAAAGGTTTTCAGAGCATTTTTGTCACGTTCTGCCAGTGTCCATGCCTCTGACCCATATGTAATAACTGGGCGGACTAGGGAGTTGTATATTAACAGTTTTGTTTTTCTTTTAAAAAGGCTATTTCTGAAAAGTTGTATATTTGCAAAGTAAGCCCTATTTTCTGCTTGTAGTCTTTCTTTTATAGCCTTTCTAATACTGTTATCACTTGTTATTAGGGTTCCTAAGTTGTTTATTATTATTATTTATTCTAATTATTTTTGTATTATCTTCTCTCGACATTGGTCTGTGATTCTGTTGTGTTAGATGTTTCACAAATGTGGAATGAGGCTCTCATGTGTTCTTTATATCTGACGTTTAAGAACTATCTCCATGCCTCTACAGAACTTTGGGTTGGATTCCGTGATTAAGGCACTTCAGTGAACATCAAGCTTCAGCCATAATGTTCTTATCGAAACAATATTACTCAACTGAGTGTTGAGGTTTGCATTTTCTTTTGCCGTGCTAGCTTTATGTCGTCTTGTCTCAATGTTCGCAATGTTCTTCAGCTGTTGTGGTAAATTTCGGATTTCGCCCACTATGCTTGTACGCTACCCTTGTCGAGGATACTATCGCTAGTGAAACGTTAAACAGTGCAGTCATTTCCGTCACAGATACTCGTACTAACTGCACACTATCAAGTTCGTCTCTTTGGAAGTCTGAGAGTTGAGGTGTTTCAAGGATCATTGTGTTTATCGATACAGATACAAATGTATAATGCAGTACAAGGTAATGTCAGCCTTTTTACGTGAAATGTGCGTTGCGGTTACTTTTCACTGTTAAAACGTAGGCAGTGGTTCCAACTTGCAACAAGATTAAAATTAATTTAAAACACTGCAGATCACATGTATATAATTCTTGGTTTTAAGGTCGTGAACGAGCTGCATTTACATACCTTGCCTTCAGTGCACATTACTCTTGATCTACAATGCCGAGGAAGTTGCGATTTTGTACCAAGACTGACTGACATTAACTCAAGTTGCAACAGGAAATTTATTAAAATATCTGTTATAGTTTAAGACTTACAATATTTTGCCTAATAGATGTTTTTCTAATACACGTTCGAATTCTGGAACCATTTTCTGGAGTATTGTTAGTCTAATAGCATTTAGACTGTGGCAGGCTGCCGTCAACATTCGTAGGAAAACATTATGCCTCTTGTTCTGTAGTTTGGAGTATATCTGAGGAAATAGAAAAATCCTTATTAGACTTCATTACTTTTTTGCCTAAAAACTACCGTTAAAATTATATACAGAATGACAAACATAGATCATTTATGCGATATATTAGGCATAACACAAAGATACTATCCCATTCTTCAATTGGGAGAAATTTGATGAAAATAGCTAAGACCATTATAAAGATGTATACCTAATGTTCTTATTTATTTGTTTTACGTGTCCAGACTAGAAACATAAAGTATGGAAAGAGGCGACTAATTCTCTAGGACACTGCTAGTGTCTGATAGATGAACCGAAAGCTCCAAAATCCTGTTGTCTTGATTGCCACATCATTTGCTGCGTATAGGTCCTCTATGGTGCAGGGGTTGGGCAGGTTTCTACAGACACGATGTTGTGGATCCTGCACGTCGCCACACTCACAGAGCTCATCTTCGTTTGTGAATACTCACTTTCTGAGATTCGTCTTGCAGCGTGACTCTCCTGTCCTCAGTCTGTTCAGTGCCTTCCATGTTGCATACGGCAGATGAGCCGGCCGCGGAGGCCGAGGGGACTGAGGCGCTCCAGTCACGGTCTGCACGGCCACTACGGTCGGGGGTTCGAATCCCCCCTCGGGCATGGATATTTGTGCCGTCCTTAGTATAAGGTAGTTGATAAGTAGTTTGTAAATTTAGTGACTGATGACCCCGTAGTTAAGTCCCATAAGCTTGACAAACATTTGAACATTTTGAACGGCAGATGAAATCCTTCGGCAGGTTCCTCTTTGATGTTCTCTCCGGCCGTTTAGTTTGACGAATTCTGCCATAACTCTGTTCTCCGAGTTCCACGCCTCAATGCAGTTGACATTGATGTGCTCATAAATGAGAAAAGAATGTTCACAATGTTTTTGACTCACCGTATGCCTCTTTCAGAACATTCCAGTGGCATAATCTTGCTGGGCAGCTACTTCTTTATCCTCTGCAGTTTTTATAGGAGTTTTCTTCTTATTCTGGACTCTTTAGTGGTGGTTTCAGCAGCCCTTACAGATTCAGCTAGTTGCTGACGATCAATGGCAGTCAGAGCAGCTACCATATTATTTTCTGGTTGGGTGCCTAATTTGTCCATCATTTTTGTCCTGCCAAATACACTATAAATGGAACAGATAACAGCATCCATCATACCTACTTTTAGTACTGTCTATTCAACAAACACTCATTTCGATACTCGTTGCCACACGCAGCTGTTGAAACTCTCATTCGGATTTTGTGTACGGCCATGTAGAAATTTGTTTAGTAATTTTTTTCCTGCAAAGTCCCTGTATATTGCCTTTATAGTTTCCATGACTGTGGCAGCCATGGAATTGCCTAAAGCATCGGCGCGGCCAGTGTGCAGAGATTGGTTCACAGAGCTTTTAAGACTGTAGTAACTATTTAAAAGTAAATAAACCACACATTTTTGTAAACGGGAGAAATTATTTTTCAGATGGAGGCATTTTTTCGATTTTTCAATCATTTTCACGTCCAGGTCACCTAAATTTTAATTACCTAACAAACACCACAGTCATTCTCCACAAATATTTTGAAAAATCTTCAACAAGATGTAACAAGTGCATTCTAGTTATAAAACGTAAGCTTTTTTCCCCTCAGGACTGACTTCCGAGAGAAACATGTGGTTGGTTTTAAAATACACCGGCACTCATTGTGAATATGTGATATAGTTGGAAGAAAGTGTTTGGCACCTAGAATTCTAGCGGCAGCAGCAGGAGTTTGGACTGTTCTACATCTACATCTGTATCTAAGTAATTTGCAAATAACATTTAAGTGCATGTCAGAGTTGGACGAACACCGAAAGATCTACAATCAGGAGTAGAAATACGCCTAAAGTGTCTTTAGGCTTTTAGCTAGCCTGTCTTTTAGCTTACAAGCTAAAACACAATTTCGAAAACCATGGTTGACAAATGTCAGAAAGAAAAGTTACTATCAGTGACTGTACCCAGTTTACAGTTATAGAACTGGAACAGGGATTTATGTGATGACCATGCAAAAGCTGAGAGTTTCGTAGTATTTAGCGGGCAGATGCATGTTTGGAACCACTAACAGCAACCTGAAAACAAACAAATGGTTCACGAAGCATAGCAAGTGGATGGCGGAATCGCACTCGTAAAGGAATTATACTCCTAAGTAAATTGGATGTGCGGAAGAAATAGTCTTCTTCGCTGGATTCGAACTTACCGAGACGTAATAAAATGCAAAAATGATGACTAGATGACATTAGAGAGATTTACAGGCACCTGACAAATTATAGCGTCTTACTAATTACCTTTTATCTTGAAGTTTCTATTTTTAATATTCAATTATTTTGTATTGAGTCAGAATTAAAAACGTGTTGGCGATTATAATTTACCAGCTGCTCCTGACTGCTACTGACAGAAAATATATTTTCAGATATTGTAAACTTGGCTTTCATTAGCAGTTACGCCCAGTAGGTACACGTGTACGTAATTGTTTCTCGGCAATTAACGCTGTTAAGTGAATCACTGAGGCTTCAAACTGCGTCCCACGCACTTGTTATATAAAGGACTACATACGATGGGGCAATCGTTATTGACAGGTGTTGCTTTATGTTCACATCTAGGTCACGTGCTCAAGGAAAAAAAAATTCCGCGTTTCACAGTTCAGTTCACAGAATAGTAAAAAATAAGTAAATAAATAAAGAAAGAAATTTTCAGTTCCACGCTACATTTTTAAGGACAATGAAAAAATATAAAGATAAGATGATGGTGACATTACTTACCGAAACTGATAATCTGAAATAAATGACCAGTATAGTGATCTTGGCTACGAAATTTTTTTTTTTTTCTCTCGCTCCAATATGAGCAAATTTAGCTGTTGTTGACTTAGTATTTCAGTCTACGATTCGCATAGATGACCACTTTAGATCATTCTGGGATCTAGAGACAGTTGGCATAACTGCGTATCATGATACAGTAGACCAACGAAGATTATCTCTACCTTTAAGAAGTTAACGCATCTTATCTTGGGCGTGATCATCGAAGACTTGTTTCCCTGATTAATAAATAAAATGTAACTTTATATTCTACAAGCCGACTGAATGACGAAAGTACATTTCGTGGCTTACATAAAAGTCTTCTTAACAAAAATTCCCTAAAGGACACTTACCACGTCTTATGTTGGATTTCATGAAAAAAGAATCACGTAAAAGTCGTCCCTCCTGGAAAACCCAAGTAACACCATAATTTATCCACCACATCAAGCATGTTTATAAAAGGATTATTGATTATTAACTACAAGGAATGTTTATTTCTTCAGAATGCCGCTACTGACATCTATTTTGTGCCGCATAACGACCGGAGTAAAGGCTCTTGTAAACTATAGCTCCCTCTCTCTGCAGCAGTTAATTTCAAACGTTACCGATCAGGCTTCTGCTGTATACGCCAGCTATACACGACCTTCCTTGCCGATAGTTATCTATACTAATAATAAATCTGTAAATATAGGCCTGTCGCTGTTCACTTCAGTCTTCAAAACTACTGGACTAATCTCCATGCGGTTTTTACTTAAAACACGAGAAAATTTTGGGTCAACATATAGGCTAATTTTATCAAAATCGAATCATGGAATAAAAGATATCGTAATTTTACGTGTTTTTAGTAACCGTCGTTTCTGTTTGTTCAACTATTAAAAACCTCTTATCTCCAAAATTACTTCACGAATTTCCATAGGATTTTCACAGGTAACTTGAGTGTAACTCTGGAAAACATACAGACTTCATTTCATAACAATCAGATCACGGAAAAAAGATTATCGTCATTTGAAATTTTTTATCTACGACCGTCATGACTGTTTGTCTCTTTTAATACGTTTATCTCCAAAGCTACTTGACGAATTTTCATGGGGTTTTCTCACGTAACGTGAGCATATCATGCGGTTACATAAAGGCTCCAATAATTAAAATCTGATCAGAGAAAATAAGGATATCATAATTTAATTGTTTAAAAGCTATCGTGTATGTCTATTTGTTGAGGATAATCTCCGAAAGTACTGAACGAACTTTCATGGGTTTCCAGAGGTATAATGAGAATAATTTGGAGAGTAACATGGGCTTTATTTAATCAAAAACGGATCAGAGGAAGGAAATAAATCGTAATTTGAAGTTTTATGTGTATACTCTGCTTTTAAGTATGGTGTAGTACAGCAAGTCTCAATGAGTACTGTACGAACTATCATGGGGTTTCGTAGGTCAACTGAGAGTACCTTGGGGCCACATATAAGCTTCATTTCATCAAAATCGGATCAGTGGAAGAAAAGATATCGTAATTTGTAGTTTCTGGTGTATACTATGCCTGAATTGCAGCGTAGTAGAGCAAAGATGCGATAGAGGCGCTGTTACTTACATAGTATATCAAATAACTAATAGATGGCTATACTCTGTTTTTTTTTTTTTTTTTATTCATATAACTAAGGTGTAATACACTGAAACAAGGGCTACGATTTTCCTTACGGAAGCGGTATAGTGTATTCATGTTGGAACGGCTGTTGAATCTTTTTTGAAAAATCAGTCACATACAATGAGGGGAACAATTCTTTGTGTCGATAATAAAATAAATAATTAATGTTGTTCCGATCAGTAAATTAATGGTCCCGCTAAAGTGTATATTTCGTTGCCAACATTAACATACTAAACCGCTGCCACTTCAAGTGAAATTTAACCCAGGTACGACACAAAAAATAATTTTTTTTTTCTGGCTGCATCCCGCACGCTTTGCAATGCCATGGAAAGAAGAAAAATGCTTCTTTCCGCAGGTATCATTTGAATTTAAAACATAACGACGTTCCTTCGCACCTATCGATGTTTACATTTACTAAGAATTCATTGCAAAGAAACATGAATTTATATAGTTTCGTTTCTGATTTCGGTGCATACTTGTTACATCTTGAGTCCATTCTGTTTAGGAATGCCTAGAAAAAGATGTAGTGCAGTACAGAACAAATAGAGGCCCTGTTAGTTACGTAGTGCACCAAAGAACTAACAGTTGGCGCAGCTGCATTTTTAATTTTTTTATTTCTTTTCGTTGGTTATGCCATGGAACTGCAACGAGCCACTAAAGGTGGTACTAAAGGTAGTACTGCAAAGAAACAATACATGAGCATGTTCTGCATATTCCCTCAGTAACAGAAGTATTTTGAATTAAGAGCCGCAATCTTATCTCTGCAAATACAAACTAACACTGAACAGCGAGTTACTGATTGTATTTCACAGCTTAACGACATTTCTTTGCTTCTTTCGACAGGGAACATTTGAAATAAAAACATAACGACATTCCTTCGCGTCTATCGATGCTCTAATTTACATAAGAATTGTGATTTTTCAAATTCTCCCGGCGAACTTCATAATGAAATAATTCGCGGGTAAACTGCCGGGTTTTAGCGTCGAACGGGCACAATATTTCGGCAATCAGCTGACGCCATTCCTTCAACGATTATCCAGACTTACTTTATTGCATTTGACACCACCTTGACGTCTTATTTAAACAGACATGAACTACACTGTTGATTGAATTACCAGACTTTCAACATTCGTCGAGTTTTTGATAATAGGGAGCACTGCATACACAATAACTACATTGTCCCCATTGCAACACTGCAACATACTAATACTTCAGCATACACTTACTGTGAGAGGTAAACAGTTTAGTATTACACCACAGAACCAATACATGGCGCTGTTATTATTATTACTATTTCTCATTTCAACGATAGATGTTTTTTCAGAAGTTTGCGCCAAACTGACAATTACACACCGCAGTCTTAAATTTATGAACAAGGATTCAACGATTATTCAGACTTACTTTATTGCATTTGACACCACCTTGACGTCTTATTTAAACAGACATGAACTACACTGTTGATTGAATTACCAGATTTTCAGCATTCGTCGAGTTTTTGATAATAGGGAGCACTGCATACACAATAACTACATTGTCCCCATTGCAACACTGCAACATACTAATACTTCAGCATACACTTACTGTGAGAGGTAAACAGTTTAGTATTACACCACAGAACCAATACATCGCGCTGTTATTATTATTACTATTTCTCATTTCAACGATAGATGTTTTTTCAGAAGTTTGCGCCAAACTGACAATTACACACCGCAGTCTTAAATTTATGAACACAACCTAACATTGAATTTACATCGTTCCGGAATACGTAATTAATTTTACTTTCTGTTTGAAAAACATTATGAACTTTCATCATTTTAGACAATTACTTCTACTTAAATTTGACATCTTAGAACTGAGATTATTGACAGAGCGATCCAAGGAGGATTCTGTTTTTGCTGACCTAGGTCCGGAACCCAAAAAAGCATTATATATATATATATATATATATATATATATATATATATATATATAGGCCCTCCTTTAACAACCGTTGCGAAGCATTGGCATATAAGCTAGTATATTATAAATGTTTGTTTAGCTTATCGGAACTGTGGGGTCATCAGTCCCTACACTTATAAACTAGCTTATACTAAAGACAGCTCAAACATCCATGCCCTAGAGGGGATTCGATCCCTCGAAGGGGAATTTCTTCGCGCGTCGGAGCATAGCGCCTCAATGCGCTCGGCCACTCCGCCGCGGCGCCCGACAGTTAATTCATAGTTGTTTGTAATGTGGCTTCTAGTGTTTTATCGTTCTACCAACTACTTACACTAACGCCGTTAACAAGTCTCTCTATTCCACTGTTGTTCAACTGTCTTCATCTCCTTGATCCTCTTTTTCTGGAGCTATATAATTCCTATGGACCTAGGATTCATACAACAGAAAGTGTCTGTGTAAATATTTTCGTAACAGAATAACTGGGCAGTGGAAGTTCTGAATGATGAAGTGTCTTATTCTTAGAAATTAGTACTGAAACAAGAGAATTAGCAGAAAACTTAATGCTCTCCATATTTCACTGTTGAAAAACGAAACTATGGTAGGCAGTTCCACCGGGAACTTTAGTAAAACGTCTTGCCCAGTAGTTGTTCAGAATAACCGAAATTTTCATAAACAGAGTCTATCGAATGACGGGTCGAACATTGGTGAGTGTTGTAAATATTGTGTAAAATGGGCATACTCAAGGTTTCACGTGATTGCCAGAGATAATCCTTGTCAAAGATAAAACATAAGGATCGACTGACGCCATCTATCTCTTGTGAAGAGCCACTATCAATTTATCACTAAGTTTTATGGCTTTTTCCTTTCTCTTAAAACTAGCCTCATGCTTACAAACATTGCCGGAAATGTACATGGAGAGACAACGTCTATTTCGAACCGATGAAAGCAGATGCCACGTCGACCGCTAACAGAGAGCGTAGTAACATAGCCATCTGCGTATGCCCGTAGATAGCGAATGTTTACACCAATACGGATCAGTGTGATATCAAAGACCTTGTAAAAAAAAAAAAAAATAAAAAAAAAATAAAAAAAAAAAAAATCTAGACTTCCTAACGGGGCTGCTGTCGCGGGATAATTTGAACCTTCTTCTGGCCGCCATGATAGTGGCAAGCGTCCCATACATACGAGTCCTGTTAGGAGATAAATCATGTATTATATAGCTACTGCGGTATATATAGTTAGTTGGTAGTCACGTCTGCATCGTTTGTTTATTGCAGTATACATGAAGCACGATGGTGAAGAGCTGATCAGTGTTTACCTGCATAAATCGATTTAAGAAAGATATCAAAAGAAAGAATACTGTAGCCCGACTACTTCTGTTCAGAGTTACTTACTCTTGCTTAACAGGTAGTCAGTCAAGAAAAAAAAAAGTTTGTTAAGCTTATGGGACTTAACTACGGGGTCATCAGTCCCTAAACTTACAAACTACTTATCAACTAGCTAACACTAAGGACGGCACAAATATCCATGCCCGAGGGGGGATTCGAACCCCCGACCGTAGTAGCCGTGCAGACCGTGACTGGAGCGCCTCAGTCCCCTCGGCCACCGCGGCCGGCAGTCAGTCAAGACAATACAGGATTGAATTAAATAAATAACAGGCTTTTACAATACTAGTAGCCCTTAAAAACGAGCTGCTTTAGGCAGTACTAGTGGACAGGAAGTTCAAAAAGTTTCATTTTATGATTGTCTAAAATTACTATTGGGGGCACCAGATCAGTTGCCTCACTGCAGTTCGAATTTTTGTTTATGAAATTAACCCAGATGCTGCTGACGTCCTTCGAGAAGGACGAGTACATCAGCTTACTTTTTTATTCTTGTCTGTAAGAATTCGTGTATGGTGTCATATTTTTTTTTCTTTGAATCGCCTGCTCCCATTACAGATCAATTTTAGCTTTTATTGTCGATTGCAAAGTGGTTGGATTCAGCTGCAAAGTTGAGGTTCATACAGAAGATGCTGATGACTTCCTCGTAGTTGAGTTTATATTTTTTGAACTTTCTTCAATTTTTGAGACATTTATATGTGTGTATTCCATCTTAAATGTTGTTTTACTGATAATGATTCATCAGATTAAAATTATTAAACCTTTTTTTTGACGTCATTCCAGAAAGAAGGAGAGTGTTTCAAAATTAATGGCGTGATTGTGAATAAAAATCACTTATAACGATCTTGTGCGGTCGTATGAAGGTAATTAATAGCTTCTGAGAAAAAAAATTAATTTCGCGCTATCTGGGTTAATATCAGCAACTTGTAACACAGGATTTAAAGGTCACCTTCTTTAAATATTGGTATAACAACTGAAAGGGGTTTGAAGAACTGTTTATAGTTCCATATATGAATGGCACATAGCCACACTGGATGCAGATTTTGAATTTGAACAGTATGGAGATAGTTGTTGACTTTTGTGCAGTTCACGCTGTTGTAAGATATTTGACTTACAACATTAAAATACTAATGTTCGTGCTAGATACTCTACAGCTAATGTTAGATGCAGTTAGCTAAGAAAAGGTTATGGCATATGTTACGTTCTTAAAAGAATTTGACAGTTGCTGGTTGCTGTATTCACACGGTAAGAAGCTATTTTACAGTTATGAATCTGATGGGATATTTCATTTTAACCGTCGATTTTAACAGTAACTGTTTCAGGCAGCCCTGTTTCCTTTTTTGGTGCTATAAAATATGTAAATATTGGAGAATACAGCAGGCACTCAAGCAACGACGTAAACTGTTCTAAAACCGAATCCCGGTTCCGGCACACAATTTTAATCAGCCAGGAAGTTTCATATCAGCGCACACTTCGCTGCAGAGTGAAAGTTTCATTCTGGAAACATCCCTTAGGCTGTGGTTAAGCCATGTCTCCACCATATCCTTTCTTCCAGGAGTGCTAGTCTTGCATGGTTCGCAGGAGAACTTCTGTGAAGTTTGGAGGAGGCGAGAATTGGCTGAAGTTGTGAAGCGGCATTGTGAGTCGTGTCGGGATAGCACAATCGGTAGTGCGGTTGCCCGCGAAAGGCAAAGGTCCCTGGTTCGAGTCCCGGTTCCGGCACACAATTTTAATCTGCCAGGAAGTTTCAATAGTTCTGCAGTTTTCACATTTGTCTGCGCTTGCTTCCTTTGGAATTGGAATTACAATATTCTTTTATGAAGTCGGGGGGGGGGGGGTATTTTCCCTGTCTCATACATTTCGCATACCAGGTGGAGCAATTTTTCATAACGGGCTCTCCTAACGATATCAGTAGATCAGACGGAATATTGTCTACTCCAGCGGCCTTGTTTCGACTCAAATCCATCAGCGCTCTGTCAAATTCTTCTCGCAGTATCATATCTCCTATCTCATCTTCCTCCACTTCGTCTTTAAAGAGGTAAAATTTCAAAATGGAGCTTTGTCAAAGCTAAGCTCAAATATCAAATAATTTTAACTTATTGTTAAAAAACGTTCTGAGAGAATATTACGTGTTGTTGGCATTGATATCACAATAGTTGAGTCGTAATCGAGTCGTCCATAATTTTTATTATTCACAACTATAGGCAAATCAAAAGTGAGCCATAAAACACAATTTTTTTTTTTACTTTGTGAAAGATACGAGCACCAAGTACAGCTTACGCACTCATCAGCGCAGGCTTCCTGCATGAATTGGAGCGGCTCTGTAAATTGTTTTTTTTTTTTTTTTTTTTTTCGCTTTTGTTATCTGCCTCGACATAAGTATTCGGCAAATCACATTGAACTGTATGGCAGAGAGTTCATCCAACCGCGAGTATAGTATTTCTCTGCAATTCCATTGTCTAACAGGGCACGGGAGAAATGGAACACCTACGCCTTTCCATCTGATTTCTCTTAATTTATTTTGATAATCTTGTATCCTTGTGTAGGTGGGTGCTAACAAAATGTGATCACGTTGGGAACAGAGAGTTGCCGAAAGAAATTTTGCGAATAAATCTCGCCGCAAGGAATCATGCCTTTCGTGCATATCGCGATGATACAAAACAAGCTGCCCTTCTTTCAACCTTCTCTAAATCTTCCGTCATACCACTTCGTGGGGATACTAAAATACGCAGCAATACTCCAAAATAGGACCATAAGTGTTGTGTAGGCAGTTTCTTTAGTGGAACTTCTGCATCTTGTAAGTGTTCTGGCAATAAAACGTTGTCTTTGTTTCACCTTCCCTACAATATTTTCTGTATGTACCTTCTAATTGAAGTTGTCCGAAATTATAATTCCTAGGTCTTTAGTTGAATTTACATATGCAGATACAACATCTAAATCATTTTGCAGTTGCTTTTGATCTTCTAGTGACCTTACTAACCCATAAACAACAGCATCATCCTCGAACAATCAGAGAGAGCTGTTCACATTGTTTCCTAAACATCTATCTGTATAAAAGCGAAAGGACACTCCTTCGCTCACTTACTCACTGACTAAACAAGAAATCTCGAAAACTACTTCACCTATGAAGCTGTAATTTAGTAGGAATATAGTTTGTAAATAGAAGACATCAGCTAGGAAAGGATTTGGCAATAGGGGCGTTAGTCAGGAGATATGAAGTCATAAACAACGAAAACTTCCCCGTCTTGCGGCACGTAATAGTGTGACTTTATCAGTCCTCTATTTGAGTTGAAGAGCCCTTAGAGGCTTGCAACAAACTTTAAACGTAGTTTCAAACATTTAGGAACCTTTTTCGTGCTGACAACCCCAGCAAAATGATGAAAGGAAAAAAGTTTGTGGCTTACCACTTTGTCGGCGTTCATACAGTAAAATTACGGCATTTGACATGACGGTACAATTTATTACTCGTACTATTAATTGTATTCACAAGAAATGTTATAGACGGTATACACATATACCACTGAATGTTCGTTCAAAATTTTTATCACAGTACGACACACATTTCATGAGATATGGAGTCATAAACAATTAGGTTCATGAAAAACCGCTTCATCACGCATGACGTTTTGATTTATTACGCCTTTCCTACGGTCTCTATTCGCGACGTATTTTGCAGATATTTTACATATACATCATTGCATGTACCTTCGAAATAATATCGTATTACGACATATAGTTGAGGTGCTATGACGCCAATAACAACAAAAGATATGAAAATCCTCCCTAATAAGCGTGAGTTTGTAATTTAGTGCGACTTTACTAACAACTCCATTTACAACACATTCGTCAGTTCTAATATTGCACTCTACGAACCGGGTAAATAATATATTTGCAGGGCACAAAATTCAGCAGATATTTCGTCATAAACGTGACATCCGTAAACAGGTACTGCATTATGTTTGACTTTTTCTTAAAGCAGCACACTCTGCAAACAAAATCCAAATATACCACTGAAAGGTACACTACAAATTGCAGTCGCAGGAAATTTTACGGACAGTATACACACATACAGCTGAATGTAATTTCGAAACTGTATCGCAGTACGGCACGTATTTCATAAGATATAAGGACAAAAGCAATAACGTTCATGGAAATCCGCCCCATCAGGCATCAGGTTTCAATTTATTACTTCTTTACAACTAACTCTGTGCACAACGGATTTTATCGACATACAAAACATATACAACTGAATATATACCTGCAAAATTATACAATTGTAGAACATACAATGCAATAAATATGAGATCATAGATACTGCGATGGATAAAAACCTGTCACATCATGCACTAAGTATTTAGCACTAAAACACTCCTGTATTCCAGTGTACTTAAGGAAATCCCCGAAAGTTGGCTGCTCTTGACAACTTTGAACTGTAAAGCGCACACTGCTGCAACTGAAAGCAATAGACTTCTGTAGAGCTACAAGGAAAGGAAGAGAATGAAACAGTGTACATCCAACGAATACACATAAATTCGCACAGATCTAGCTTTTAATTTCAAGAGACTGTAGTTTCCAGCGAAACTTGCATTTTTTATTACGATTAATACACCACAGGGCAATCTATTCGGCACTGTGGAGTGGATTTGACATGTCAATGCTTCTCAAGCAGGAAACTTTATATCACTTTCTCAGTGGTGGGCTCACCAAAGAAATTATTCATATTAGGTCCTGGACAAGTCACAAGAAATATTGTTTATAATAAAGTTGTGAATTAAATGAATGTATGAATGTTACTTAGCGTTTGAATTTTGATTACTATCTTTATTTGTTTGGAAATTGCACTTATAATTTTATACATTATGCAAGGCAGCCTTATTTCTTATATATTCTCTGATGAATATAACATGTTATTAGGAAAAAGGAGAAGGACAGAGAGAGAGAGAGAGAGAGAGAGAGAGAGAAGGGATAGGAGAGATACTAACACAAGGCTTGAATAAATAAATGCCCGGGCAACGCCGGAACAGTAGGGGCTTGGAGAAGGGCAGATATCACTACCGTTTTACTTGATGACTTTTAGTCGATTACTACGTACTGTGTCCTTTCTGATAGGAAATCACGAATCGAATCGCAGATCTGCGGTGATATCGATAAGGGTGCGCAAATAGATTCCGTATTTCTTGATTTCCAGATGGCTTTTGACACTGTTCCTCACAAACGGCTTGGTTATGGTAAATCGCCCCAAATTTGTGACTGAATAGGGGATTTCCTGTCAGAGAGGACACAGTTCGTAGTAATCGAAGGTGAGGCATCGACTAAAACAGATGTGATTTCGGGTATTACACAGGGTAGTATTATTGGTCTTCTGCTGTTCCTTATTTACATAAACTATTTAGGGGAAAATCTAAGTAGCTCTCTTAGCTAGTTTGCAGAGGACGCCGTCATTTAACGTCTAGTAGAATCATCTGAAGATCAAAACCAACTGCAGAACGATCTGAATAAGATATCACTATGATGTAAAAATTGGCAGTTGACTCTAAATAAAGAGAAGTGTGAAGTCGTCCACATGAGTACGAAAAGAAATCCGTTAAACTTTGTTTACAAGATAAATCAATCAAACGTGAAGGCCATAAACTCGGCAAAATACCTAGGAATTATTATCACTTCAGACTTAAAATGGAAAGAACACGTAGATAATGTCGTGGGAAAGGCGAACCAGAGACTGCGTTTTATTGGCAGAACCCTTAAAAGATGCAACATAACTGCTACATAAACTGCATGCACTAAGCTTGTCCGTCCATTTTTGGAGTATTGCTGCCCAGTGTGGGATACTTATCAGGTGGGTTTGACGGAGGACATCGAAAAGAGTCCAATGAAGGGCAGCTCGTTTCGTATTGTCACGATACAGGGGAGACAGCGTTACGGAAATGATACAGGATCTGGGATGGGAATCATTACAAGAACGGCGCTTATCGTTGTGGTGTGGGCTACTTACGAAACTCTAATTGCCAACATTCTCCTCCGAATGTGAAAATATGTTGTTGACTCCCACTTTGATAGGTAGAAATGATCATCAGAATAATATACGATCTCGAACGGAGTGATTGAGATGTTCTTTCTTTCCGCGCGCTATTCGAGAATGGAATGGGAGATAAATAGTTGAAGGGTGGTTCGATGAACCCTCTGCCAGGCACTTAAATATAATTTGCAGATGTAGATGTAGATGTAATGCATTCTCGTTTATCCTTTATATTTGTTACAGGTGTCACACAAGGTTCTACTCCCTACACAAATGCACAATAACTGACATACATAGAGTAATGAAACTTTCGGTAGTCACAAGCAGGCCCTCCAACACCCCACTGGTGCGAATTTACGAATGTTCCGGAATGTTTTGAACGCAACTCGTACCGTGGAATGTTGAGTACTTATTATGAAGAGTTTGGAGCCACTGCGGATAATGGTGAAGGGCTCTGCTACGACGAGACGGTGTTACGGAACTCCATTACTGCTCGCTTTGAGCCTAACTCGCGGCAGACGCCTTACACAACGCCAATTGTCCCGGCGTCGGACAGAAGCTGGTGCAGACTAGGTCACGTAACAAAGCGAGGGCGGCCAGCAGCGGCTTCGAGGAACAGGTGACGGCCTCGTTACGATCGCAATTTTCAGACACACTTCGCTAAACGCCTCTGCCCACCCCGCGACTCATTTCATTGCACTGAACCAGCCCCATAGGCCGGCGTATAAATCGTATACGTAACTCCCAAACCACTGCCGTGTCATCCTAAGGCGCATGAGTCATGTTACACAACCAATAAGACGTGCTGATGAAATATTCTTTGTTTGCGACCTGTTTCGCACTTCTTAGCTTCTTCAGGTATTATTATGTTATTCATCTACATCTACATCTACATACATCTATATAGATACTCTGCAAATCACATTTAAGTGACTGGCAGAGGGTTCATTAACCACTTTCATAACTTTTCTCTACCGTTCCATTCTCTAATATCGCGCGGGAAGAAAGAACACCTAAATCGTTCCGTTTTCGATCTGATTCCTCTTATTTTATTGGGATGGTCATGTCTCCGTAAGTAGGTGAGTGCTAGCAAAATATTTTCACATTCATAAGTAAAAGTCGGTGATTGAAACTTCGCAAACAGATCACGCCGCAATGAATAACGTCTTTCTTTTAATGATTTCCACCCCAATTCGTGCAACATTTCCGTCACGCTTTCCCCCCGTAACGTGATAAAACAAAACGAGCTGCCCTTCTCTGAACCTTCTCAATATCTTCTCAATATCTTCCACCTGGTGAGAGTCCCACAAGGGGCAACATTACTCCTGGAGAGGACGCACAAGTGTGATGTAGGCAGTCTCTTTGGTGGAGCTGGTGCATCTTCGAAGCGTTCTGCCAATGAAACGTAACCTTTGATTCGCCTTCCCCACAATATTTTCTATGTGTTCTCTCCAGTCAAAGTTGTTCGTAATTGTAACTCCTAGGTATTTGATAGAATTGACGACCTTAATGTTTGACTGATTTATCGCGTAATTGAAGTTCAGTGGATTTCTTTTAGTGGTCATGTGTATTACTTCACACTTTTCTTTATTTAGTGTCAATTGCCAATTTTCGCACCAAGTAGAAATTTTGTCTAAATCGCTTTGCAGTTGCTTTTTATCCTCTGTCGACTTCACTAACCGATAAACGACAGCATCATCCGCGAACAGTCTAAGGTAGCTATTCAGATTGTCCCCTAAATCGTTTATAAACACGAGGAAGAGTAGGGGACCTATAACGCTTCCCTGTGGAACGCCAGATATCACTTCTGTTTTACTCGATGACTTACCGTCAATTACAACGAACTGTGTCCTTTCTGATAGGAAATCGAGAATCCAATCGCACAATTGGGAAGGTATTCCATAAGCACGCAATTTCATTAGAAGCCGCTTGTGGGGTACAGTATCAAAAGCCTTCCGAAAATCTAGAAATATGGAATCGATTTGAGATCCCTTGTCGATGGCACTTAACACTTCATGTGAATAAAGGGCAAGCTGTGTTTCGCAAGAGCTATACTTTCTGAATCCGTGTTGACTATTGGTTAATAGGTCGTTCTCTTCGAGGTAGTTCATGATATTCGAACAAAGTATATGTTCCAAAATCCTACTGCAAATCGACGTCAATGAGGTAGGCCTGTAATTTTGGGGATCACTCCTATTGCCTTTCTTGAATATTGGAGTAACTTGGGCAACTTTCCAGTCTTTGGGTACAGATCTTTCGCTGAGTGGAAAGTGAGTCTGCCAATTAAATATATAGTGACTCTGCATCACGTTCATCTAAAAACACTCCACAATAAGAGCAATATGATCAGAAGAGCGAAAGTCGTCACGAAAAAAAAAAAAAAAATACTTAAGAGAATTAACTTACTATTCCGTTGGTTCTCTGTAGAATATTTGGTTAATTTTCAATGAAACAGAATACTTATATCTCGGGCCCAAAGTGTTAGAAATGTCGTATATTGACATAATGCGAAAGGATAGTCCAAAACACTGTAATTATTTATTTATTTATAAATCACACAAGATATCTTTTGGCATTAAATGCCATTGTCAGGTGTTTGGTATTTAGAGGTTGTAAGTGCTTCAACTGACTGTTCACTGATTATATATATATATCTGAGATATTGACAGATGCTGTAACTGGCTACAATTCGTAAATCAAATGTAAAAAAATCACCTATAAATAGTCAGTTGAAGCACTTACAACCTCTAAATACCAAACACCTGACGATGGCATTTAATGTGGAAAGATATCTTGTGTTATATATAAATAAATAATTAATTACAGTGTTTGGGACTATTCTTTTGCATTATGTCAATATACGAAAAAGAATACGTTTAATATTCTTATAAGTTGTCGACCGTTTTTAGGCTGTTTCGCCAATAATCAGGTTATGACTACATCTGTGAAATTTTCAGGTTCAATCTTAAAGTGATATATACGGAATAAGGTAAAGCAGTCAACAATCCTAAGATTGGTTTGAACACCACAGTGATTTACTAGGCATGGTCCTGTTTGGAGGTGGTATGCCGTTGCCTTCCTCCAACCTTCGAACTGACTTTACCCAGCCAGTTATAGGGGGACCTACAGTTTAACGTGGGTTCCGAACCACGGTGCTACTCGGTATTTTTCACATGAGCAATACTGCCATAGGTGAAATAAGTGGAAAGTGACAGATAAAAATCCTAGGACCTGGCGGGGATCGAACCCGCGACCTTTGGATTTGTAGTCTGGTAATCTACCACTGTGCAACCGAGGCGCACCTCCATTCATTGTATTCTAACTGGGTTCTTTGTGTCACAACAGGTCGTAGATGTTGTAATCATAGTAAATAGATATATTAAAATTTTTAACGTGGCCGGGACTCGACCACAGCAGGAAACTGCGCTGTTGCAGGCACACGGGTTCGAGTCCCGGCTCGGGCACGAATTCTGATATGTCCATATTGTATGATTACAACAACAACACGACTCTAAAACTATATTACAGCAGTAGCAGCATCACATAGCGATTATCGTCGTTTGTTCTTTTGGGCATGTCCATGGAGTATATTGGTGAAAACAGGAGGACATAATTAGAGTTTGGATTGGCCGGGGTACGTGCTCGGGTAGTTCTTTCAAGTGTATGAAGCACACAACAATTCTTAATAATCTCAGTTTCTTTTTAAAGATGATAAATGGTCCAGATTTATAACTAAACTGAAGACAATTACTGGACTGAAATTGCTCCATAAAACTACTGAAGAACGTTTTTAAGATATTTGAGATTTAAGCTTTCACAGATTTACGTTTATATTTCTGCAGTTCGTACCTGATGATGGCGTAACAGTCAACAACCGGTTCATGAAATAATTAAGATATTGTAAAATATTACAGTATTGTCCACTTTTTCATTTAAAATTATTTAGAAACGGAACACACTTCCCTATTATTCAGAACATATCTGTATATTTCGCCTCGAGTCGATTCACGTTTATTTCCCAAATGTTGTCAAATTTATTAATATCGACACCATACCAGTTTCTTTTCATTGTCCGTTGAATATACCAGTCTCCCTCACGAACTTACTTGTGTCGTTTTGTAGCATTACATGAAATATTTTCGCGTGAATTATCAGCTATGCCTATCTCCAGCGTATCCGTTCTCGCTTCAAAGTATACCACTGCCCACTTTCTGTTTTTGATGGTCAATTTTGGCCCACTTTAGGTTACGGTAGTAACACTAAAAGTGGGCCTTTGCGATCGTCTTTTGACAGCTCGAAATTTAAATGAAAATAACGGCTTAACCATTCATCTGACACGAAAATTGAATAACCGAATTTGTAGAGGAGAAAATTCTCTACAACTTTGCTCTATTATTTTTTTTCATATCTTGTATCATTTCAGAGATATTTGCAAAAATAACGGCGATTTTGGGACCTCTGTCTGTCTTTCTGTTCGTAACGTGTTTTCTGTTTTTAAGACGAACCCTTCAACCGATCAGCACCAAATTTTACAGACATAATTGTTGGCTACCAGAGACCAGAAACTCGCTTTTTGAAATATTTTGGACACGAAATAAGTTAGTAATACAAAACAAAGGCCGTTTCCAATGTAATTTTAATTACAAATAAACCGTTCATCTGATGCGAAAATTGAATAAATGAATTTGTAGAGGAGAAAATTCTCTACAACTTTGTTCCCTTTTTTTCATATCTCGTATCGTTTGAGAGATATTTGCAAAAATAACGGAGTTTTGACACCTTCCATTGAATTAACGAAAACCAGAAATTCGCAGATGTCACGTGACATTCCTCGCCCAGAACTCTCTGTGGCATACGCCATCTTGCGTTGCGTATTTGATGATTTGCTTATTGTAACTTACGCGTTGTTATTTCAAACCAAAAGCTCACTGAAGAATTAACAAAAACACGTCGTTCTTCGTATGATAAATGATAATCTAGTGTCTACAAATGCCACATTAGCATCAGTTAACAACGGCCATCAATAGTATCAGATTAAAGAATGCAACTTCTGTTAGCTGTAGCGTAGTGGGCAATGCGTTGGACTGTGACGTTTAAGGTCAGTGGTTCGGAACCCGATACTATCTAAAATATCTTTTTCCTAAAAGGGTTTCAGACACTCTTAATAATTAATTTGTTTTATTTAAATTATTATTTTGGTCCAAAATGTTTGCAAAAACTTATAAAACTACAAATCTAAAGTGGGGCTTAAAACACGTCAGTGCGATTTTTTTTCTCTGACTTGCCGCGGAAACGGAAGCGCACTTTGTCTTTTAAATCTACGTTTTGATACTGACTGAGCGTCCTTTTTCTCAGGACTCATAATCGTTGTAAGTGTGAGCCAGAATGTTTTTATTGCAACAAAACACCCTTTCTTTTAGACTAACTTAGACAACTGAATTCTCATTTCATAATGACCCATCATTATTTAATTAATTAATTCTTTCTCGTTGTTTTCAGGGATCCGCGTTCGAACGTCTAAAGATGCTTAACCACCATTACGGTTCACTTCTCACTGTAGCTCAATTTCGTCTCTCATCAACATTCCTTTCATACTGATCTTGTTTTTTGTTAGACCTTACAATCTTGCAATCAATGTTGTTTAGTTCCTCCGAAATCGCGAAACTTCATTCTGCGCAGCGTAATAATAAGCAATCATCTCGGTACAGCGGAAAGTTATCTCATTTAATGATCCGCACCGAGTTGTTTCAGTTCATCTCAACCTCATCCGGCTAATATTGCAGAAAAAGGTAACTTCTCGCAAATTCTCTCTGTGGTGATATTTTCGTGTGTTGTCTTGACTTCAACAATAATTCCCACAACCTCCTTTGCTGGATCCATTCATATTTTGCTTTGTCTTCCCTCCTTTAAAATTTACTCTCTACAGCTTATTCCGAATTTCATTAAGCTAAAAGTCTATTACCTTTCTTATGCAGGTTTGAATTTGAACCTGTACAGACAATGCTACAATTATTATCTGTTCATTATGTACGAGAGTAATTCCGTCGGTAATAAGAAAGTAAAATAGTACAGATAAAGAAAACGATTTGTCTACTAAAAAATTAAATTCACAAACTACTTTTCATTATTCTTCTATAATTCTCCAGATGTTTCTCACAGCACGGTATAATTTTATTAATTAATTCATCATAGAAGGTTACCGCCTGTGTCGGCAACCATATGACAACACGCGAATCTTGAAGCTTGGCGGTTAATTGACTAAACGATTAAATTTCTGATATGCACCTGCTGGAGTTCACCTTCTTCTTTAATACTTCCGCTGTATAACGTTCATCCATGCACAGAGCGATCTGTAAACTGACCCTCCACCGCTCGCTTCGTCCTTTTAAACTGCTCATCCTGCAACAGATACAGATGCGGCAGAGAAGTTTGTTGTTAGAAAAGAAAGGGGGGGGGGATAATGCATGAAATAAATATATGACTCTGTAGCGTGGGACAGATCTCAAACCCGGCCCCATGTAATCAAAGGATCAAGGAAGGAATGAGCCGGTTTTATATTCACTCGCACATAATTGATGGACAGTTTATACACAATTTATTCAGTCTGCAATACACAGATAAAATAAAGTTTGCAGATTAAATTAAATTAAGAAAAAGGAAACAATCCAACTCCATAGGGGCAAATTTCGAAGTCAAGTTAATAATTCAACACCTAATCATTTAAACAACCAACACGCCTGATGGGCTATCTTAAAATATTCTTGCAACCCTATATATATATATATATATATATATATATATATATATATATATATATATATATAAAGTAAATACAGCAACGCACGAAGGACGACCAGAAACAAAATGCTGTTAATATAAACCTTATACCTTAAGGGCTGTTGTTTAACATATGAACCTCGAAACCATAAACTTTGGTTAAACCTTAATACAGCCACGATATAAAACAATAAATCTTCCAAAAAATTTCACATTCGAGCTAACTGTCTTTTAACAGACCCCAGACTTCCAGAAGATTTAACTTTAATACATGCCACTACTTCGTGCCAAGGACTTCAGACATCACCACGTTAGTAAAAGGAGCTTGTTCGCTAACCACGAGTTGCGAGTACATGTACACAGCATGACAGCAAAACATAATACTACAGCAACTTCATCTGCGGGATGGGGGGTTGAGCCATCACTCTGTTCAACAACGGCGACGAGACTATTCAATTGCATCGCTATCAACCGAGAGCGTTGACCAAGAAGAATAATCCCAAATCAGGCTAAACGCCACAGTTAAACTGTCTAACTCGCAATAGCACTGTCTCACCGTAGCACAAAATGCTGATTCCGCTGTCTTGGAAGTTGCGTTGGTAGCTAGTTCAAAACTTAGTGTGTGCCTCGCACACCGACGGAGTCATCCACAGCCTTGGGAACACAAGGCAGCTCGGCCAGTCATTCCATTGCTAGGCATGGCTCCAACTAACACATCGCTCAGCGCAGCCGACACTGACTACTTCCCAGGCAGCGACGTAACGTACACATCCCTCTCGTCTCCAGCACACACCTCCTAGCCACACCCTCCAGAGACCCTTCAACTTGTCTCACTAGGCTCTCTGCCAAAGATAATGAGTCGATCAAAAGACGCCGATCGCTGATGGAGATCATCGATCCGGCTCAGACTCCACCGCCGACCTATGCGGGGATTTCTAAATGTCACTGTGAGCTTTACTTGGACAACGTCTTTGTAATTTTAGTGCTGGGTTCCATGGTGTATCTAAGTTGAAACCCTTGTTTCTATTTAGTTCGTCGTCAAACGAATTTCAGCTGCCTCCTCCATCACTGAGTCCCAAAAGGATGATGTATTTGGGCTGTAAAAGATGTACCTCCGATGTTCCGTACATCTTTCAGGCCTATCCGATGAAAGAAACGTCACATTCGCAGCTAATCATCTTTAAAGGAACACACGAGTGCAGCTGTCTTGGCTGGAGGGCTTTTTGCTTGATGATGATCCGTTCTATTTTCTATTGGAAGCTTCCCACATATGACAGGGAAGGGTAGCCATGGATTTAAATGTTTCTGCGTCTTCTACCGCATTCTTTGTGGCCTCCTTTGGTCATTTGTAGAGCCTTCTGTATCTGCTGTGGAGAATACCAATAGACATCAGATACTGTCTGTAAGTGAACAAGTTCATCTTGCACCCTACTTTCGTCAGAAATAATATGTGCTCTAGGCACTAACGTTCTGAGAACACTAATCTACTGGAAAGGTAATGTTGCTGACAAATCCGTGTACGTCGGCTTCCGATGAACTCCATATCCGATGTCTTCGCGCCGAACCAAAATATTCAGGAATTCTGCTTCTATTGTAAACTTTAATTTGTCATGTATCAGCTGTTTTAAAATGTCTTATAATTTACCTTCAACACGTGGTTATATTACAAAAGAGTCGCCAGCCTTCAGAATAATCTTTGTTTCAACTCAGCAGATTCCATTCCCTTCGAAGTCTTCCATAAACAAAGACGGTAAGGCACTAACCAGAGCGAAGTCATTCTGTTCAAAAAGTTCGGTGTACAGTAAGACGTATGTCGAGGTCATAACATGTTTAAATAAAACTTGACTGCTGTACGACTATTAATTATTCACGTTCTTATGCCGAATCCATTGTCTCCCATATTCTGCGTACTATGCTCATCGATGATTATTATTACGATATTCACTATTTTTATAAAGTGCAGAGAATAAAGATCCGATTTCAGATTACCTGATGGATGTCAGAATATTGTTGAATTAAAATAAACAGATGGAGGTATTTTTACGCACTTTGTTAACAATTGACTGAACGGACAAATATTTTTCATTAATATTTCAAACGTCAGTAGCTAAAGCGTGAACGGTGTTTATATTTTATTTACCATGAACGAATGGGATATACGCTATTAGATCTCATAGATTTTCTTATAATTTTCATTTATTTTGTATTACAGCATCACACCAGTGAAACTGATTATAGTATTGAGATTTTTAAGGAATAATTCTTATGAAAAGGAGACAAAATCTTTATAACTGTACCGTACATTTTCATAAAAGTTTGCGCAATAACAATACCAGTTCAAAACTAACACTATCGCAAATATAGCCAGAAACATTCATTGCTTGATCTTTTTATCAGGTGCATGAGAGAACTTTTATACGGGACCGTCGTTAGTTAATTCAGAGTACAGACACGTGCAAAGTAGCACTTTAGTCAATAAACAGGGATCACAATTATTGTATGTTTTTGAATGAGTGAGAGTAAACAGGATGTTGGGATGAAAAAGTATCAGACTAGTGGAGTGCTAACACCCACATAGTACAAAGGGCGCGGTTTGAAACACGTGGCAGTTGAACTCGCGCTTAGCTTACAACCACACAGGAAGCTTCTGAAATGAATAAAAAATTACGAATGTTTCACGCATCATATCCCGCAAAGGTAAAGTGCATCATTCACGGATGAAGAAATCAACAAACGAGCTCCAAACACAAAAGGGTTTCTGAGGGCCAAACTTCGATGAATGTTTCAAAACATTCTCAACAAAGCAGACGATCATGTCGCCTGCAGCTGACAAACGAAAGGAAATACGCAGCAAAAACAAATCGGAACGGAGGGAATAACACAAACCTAAAATCCACTTGGTGATACACATTCCGATTTCCGCGAAGAGCGAACGATGGAAAATACAGTAAATTTTCATGAATCTGCCCAATAACGTACGTAAAAACAACGGATGTAAAAATTCCGAGAAGCTCATTCGATTATTCGACTATACAAGTTGTTCCACATACTACGGATTCAAGGCACACCGCTAATGATAATGATAACTACGCCAATTCAACGTCCTCAATTTATGGAAATTTCTTATATATCTAACGTGTAAAAGTTTTTTTGTATGTAATGTAGGATGCAATTCAAAAAGTAGAGCACATAGAACTTGGATTAACACGTGGGATACCTTTCGTAAAACACTGTAGGATGCATAGTAGATGTTACCTTACAATGATCAGGTTACTCTTCCATGCTAAATGTTTGACCGGACCTGTATGAAATTTGGAATGAATATTCTCGTAGTCTACTTTTCGTAACCCAGAATGGAGCATGGTGGTGGCTACCTCACATTAGATTTCGGCAGCGTTTGACCAATGACAAAGTTGGCAGATATAAATAACAATACATATATATTGTGTAGGAGGACATGGGCAGAAAGAGGGGAGAGGAGGAGGCTGACACAGAGAGGAATAATGGAAGTTTTGAATATTGATTTAGGAAATATTACTGTGGATTAACTGTACCATATCTTATATCAGGAGGAGGGGAGGCGGAGATACACACGGGGACGGCTAGAGGGATGGAGTAAGAGACCGAGAGAGAATCAGAGGATGGACAACTCAGTATGAACAGCATGCGGTTGTTGCAAGTTGGTGCCAACATTGAGATGCGACCGCATTGCACAAATGACTTATGAACTCTTCGCCTTATCTTGCACTGTATTATATAAGTTTTTTTTTTTTCTGTGATAGTACACTCAACTTATTGGTGAAATGCGTGCCCTATCTGACTTCCAAAGAGTCCACCTAGATGATAGGCAATTACAAAGAGCGTTTGTGACGAAAATGGCAACATTACTTAACGTTTCACCAGCGACAGTGTCCTCGATAATGACAGCGAACACAGAACAACGATAAACATCATTGGTGAAGAGGAGTTGCGGATGAAATCACAAGTTAACTGAAGAGCATTCAGAAGGATTGTAGCCAGACAACGTAAAACTGGCGCAACAAAAGCGACTGTAAATCTCAACACGTACTTGTGTAATACAGCTTCGATAAAAGCAATATCGTTGGAACATATCATTCGTGGAAGCGGTGCAGTTGCGAAACCCTTAACCCTTTCATTCCCACATTATAAAATGCGCTTTGGAAAAAATAAAATTCAGTATTTTATGTTTTAATACAATGCCCTAAGCACAAAATAATGTTCTTTAATATTTTTCACCTAACAGTTATAATGTTTATGTCAAGTTTTTCATGCACGGAACACATTTGTTTACATTTACATTATTACTTCAGAACCTATTTTGTTGATTTTTACCACTGTCAGATTAATGCTAGCATAATCTTCACCACATCACCAAAGACAAGACAATTCGCTGCTGAAATAAAATAATACGTACCATATGCACACTCACACTCATGACGAACAGCGTCACACGACTCACAAGTCGGATAGATCAATGCCTCTGAAGTTGATACATGCTCCACCAAGCATTAAAATGTCGTTCTATAAGCACGTTTTTCCCCAACAACGCGACTTTAAGGATTGGTACTCATAAAACTGTGTAAAGCGGGTTTTAATACGGTGTTGTCTAGGAATGAAAACGTCAATAACGGAAGTCAGTGCAAAGCTGCGAGGGAAGTGGTGCCACGATCATGAAACCTGGTCACTCGATGACTGGAAGTATATAGTACGGTCCAGTGAATCATCGTTTCCATTGCTTGCTACAAACAACTGGGTTCATGTGACGAAAATCGCAAAAGAAACTTACGAAACGGCTTGCCTTCTTCTTTCAGTCAAGCATGGATTACGGCATGATTTGGGCATGTATATCGTGATATTCGACTATCATCACTCTCAGTGGTTCGGCAGTTGTGAATATATCACCAATCTCGGCATCAAACTGCTTACTATGAATAACACAATGCCAAAAAACTCCCTTATTCAATATGATAATAGGCCAACGCACATTTAAAAACGTTCATGCGTTCTTTCCACAGCATCATAAAATTATCCCCGGGCCTAAATAATCGCCATGGTTCTACATAACTGAACCGATATGGGGAGTTTTAGAGGAGAGAGTGAGAACCAAATTTACATCGTTGAAGTAACTGGAAGATTTTTTGGTATAAGAATGCATGACATTTTGTTGAAAACTATAAAGAATCGTTACTAATCTGTTTCTCGAAGAATGGTAGCAATTACCGAAGCCAATGTCGGGGAAACTCCTTACTGACAAGTAAATATCGTGTCACGCCTGGACTATCAGTGGGACAGACGGCCACAGTCGTTATTTAGTGTACATCCGTTTCTAGCACACTGAGCGAAGGTGGAAAACGCTAACCTGTGTCTTTGATGGATTTGGTTCGAGGGAGTTATCTTTATATTAATCAAACATTATGTTCAGCGAGCTTTCTAGTTTTCTTTCTACTTCCTCGAAACTGTTTCCTTGTGCCGCAAGGGCTCAATCATCGGCGTTGAAGAAATGGGTTGTATGTTCCGGTGTTGGTTGATCGTTGGTGTATAAGTGAAAAAGCTGGGGTGTCCAGGGGACACACACAACCTTGTAGCAGGCACCTCGAGAGAAGTTGAGAGCTGTGCCGCAGCTACTGGCATAGTCAACCAAGCCGTATTGGTCCCAAGTGAGGAGCTAGACCAAGTGTGTCCCACAACATAGGGCAGGGAGGGCTCTAGAGCAGAGCTTCTCAAACACTTAGTGCTCAAGCACTTAGTGCTCCGAGAAAACACTCCATTTGCTTCGCGAAAAGGTAAGTATATTTTATGCAATGAAGGCTTTCAAGACCGGATGTCAGTTGCTGGTAGAACTTCCGGGATATAAGGCCGTGTTCCATAAAGAACACAGTTTCCCTGACATTTATCGGTTAAGTAACTGAACAAAAGAACACAGTTTCCCTGCCATTTATCGGTTAAGTAACTGATCAAAAGAACACAGTTTCCCTGCCCTTGATTGGAAAAGTAACTGATCAAATAAGTTAAAATATTGTGCAAACACAACATCAGACGAGTTTTCAGACCAACTAAGAAAATATGTCAAGTATTCCGTTCTATGAAAGATAAACGACCTCCTCTTTCTGCTTGTGGCGTTTATAAAATTCCCTGTACATGTGGTAAAGTTTATATTGGAACCACTAAAAGAAGTATAGAAACTAGGCTGAAGGAACACCAAAGTCTTTGCTGACTAGAAAAAGCAGAGCAATCGGCTGTGGCAGAGCATGCTCTTCAATCTACGACAATACAGGGAAGCTATTGAAATATATAAACATAAGGAAAATTTTAACAGGAAAGAAGAAGGTGTGAAACTATGAAACATAGCGACATATGGACAGTAGCTTTAAAAGATCGACAGGTTTTATCTCTGACCGATTGTAATCGATAGTGATGTTTTATCTCTGACAAGGATTATCTCTGCTGATAACGTGACAGGTTGGCCACGCCCACTTTCCACAGTATACATGTCCCTCTCAGACATCCGACTCATCACTCGGCAAGACTCAACGGAAATAAGAAGACCTCCGAAGATGTCCGGCGCAGCTCTGGACTAAACGTTAGTTTTACGGACAACGGCCTTATAACACGAATGTTCTACCAGCAACTAAGGATATTTTAATTTTTTTTAAATAAATAAATGGTACAAAGAATTAGTTATAGCGATTTTTTTGCCCTTGGGCAACATGTACAGAAGTATCGAGTAAAGTGGATAATAATATTTAGCACCTTCTATGTGTCCGCCTCGGGCCTGTAGCATCTGATAAGGCGGAGAGTACTCAACCCTTTAGCTGTCGTCAGGCAGTTTCCAGAGGTGTGGTGTTACGATGTCAGCGCCAACTGCAGGCATTCAGTTGGAGTGCTTGTAGAGAAAAGTATTGTCGCCTGATAGACCTATTTGACATTCAGTGGACTTATGGCCAAGTGGTAGAGTGCACAAAATAAAACAAGACATCATCGACTGGCTACAATAACAAAAATTTCTCATAGTAGACGACTATCGAAGTTCTGAATTACTGGTTCGCATGATTAAGAAGAAAAAAAATGTTTACGTGTACATGTTTGCTTGATTCTTTCAACTCATATTTTCCAGACAGGTTGCAAGAAAACATTAAAGAAAATGTTTGGGTTGTAAATCCGTATTCTGTATCAAAAAAGCCGCCCTCTTTGACGTCGCAGCAGTTCGAATGCTTGCATGATTTGGCATCAGATTCCGAGATAACCGCAAAGTTTCAAACTAGCAATTTGTCTAGATATTTTGATGTACGCTAAAGCACGAGTTTAAAATCTTATAAGATAAAGCTAAAATTATTCGTCTGCTTTTCTCAACCACATATTTATGCGAATCAGAGTTTTCTGCATTTCCGTTCCAACTGTACAATATTCAACCAGATACAGTGCAAATTTAAACAGTCTCATCCATCAGGATGACATCCTCATTTTTTAAAAGGAAAGCTGGTAACTTTGTCTTTAAATACCTATGTTTCTGTGTGTGTAAAAATTGTGGATCTACAATACTTGTTCTGCTGAATTTATTCTCAAATGTTTTGTTACTGTTTTTTGTATGTGCTTGAAGTTCTGTGGAAAGTGAAATTGTGGATGAAATAAATATTTACAGAGATCAATATTAATGTCTCTTGTGCTTAAATTGTGAAATAACCTACTTCGTCAATAATACTGAATTTACCAAATCCAGTAAATATCTCCCACGTAAAATTTAGTGCTCCGCCTTCAAAAAGTTTGAGAACCTTTGCTTGTAAGATTACCGCCCAATAGAAATACTGGTAATTAATAGCATTTGATAATTAAACAGTATGAAGTTCACTGCAAACATTGACCATGCCAATGCACTAAATGTTACACAATTTTAATCTAATTAATTATGGTAGCAATGTATGTACGCAGTTGGGTGACAACATTTATAGTTAGGCCAATGGTAGAAATTCTCCACGTTGAGATTTGCTGTGTGCTTGTAGCTGACGGGAGGCCAGCGAGCAGGCCGACGTTGGTGGCTTGTTCCAGCTTAGGATTTCCCAGGTTCGTTTCCGGTGAGGGGAGAGAGGGACAATGGCGAGTGCCAGGTGCAGTGCAGTGCACAGCGTGAAATAAAATATTCTAATACCACTTGCATTTGAAGTAATACGATGCTGTTAGGAACCTTTAAGGCCCTCATTACAAAATAGCCTGTTGACAAATAAACATTAGCTGATATAGTCACATCTGACGTAATATGTTTAATTGACAATGAAAAGTAATAAATTACCAATGAATACCAGACAGTTACACAACTAGCATGGCAATGTTTGTTTAGAAAAGTAATATATTAACTATTTCTCATTTTATTTTCAATTAATCTTGTGTATTTTATCTTGAAATATTCAGTTAAATCACTTATCTGTGATATAAGAAATTGCACGATTGTTATAAATAGTGCAAAGGATGTGTATACCAATATAAAAACATATAAAAAATTTGTTTAATGTGTAGTGTAATTATTTTGATTTTAAGTAAAGTTTTAGAAATGTATTGGCTGAGCGCTGTACGTTGGAAGTCGGTTAGAACAGCTCACATGGGGAATTTGATGACGTAGGGAAAAAACCCGAGCAGTTGGGCTTTTGGCGCGCGCGCGCGCGGCGAGGGCAGGAAGTGTGGAGTCGGGAGCAAGTAGGGTAGCTGGCCGGGTGGCGTCGCTCTGCATCAGTCGGCATGTGTATCTCCAGGTGGAGACTTTAGATTTTTTTTTGTGTGGCAATTGCCAAGTGTGGTTGCTCGTCGTAGAGTGCACCAAGTTGTATCGAGTGCTACTGTGTGTTGTGAATATTTAGCTGGTGGAACAAGGTGTGCATCGCACTAAAAGTGACTGTGTTTTGTTAATGTAACACGTGTCGTCGCATAGGCATGAACATAAACGGTGTTTGAGACAGGCACATGGTGTGAAAACAATTTGCGACAAACATTCATTTTGTCTGGGGGCTCACGAGCTATAATTTTTTTGATAAATGTGTCGACGTACAGACGTATCAGCCACAGGGTTCTAATATTGTGAAATAAACAACATAAAGTGAACTTTTACGTGTTTTCAAAAATAGTAGTTAGTACAATCTTTTCTCTCATGAACTTGACTTTATTATGAATTTTTTTGTTAATCATATGCAGGGAAGGAAAGCTGAGAACGTGTGATATCATCCCCTAGAAAACGAGTCAAACAGTAGCAACCACAGATCCAGTGTTTTTGCATGATTAGGAATTTGGTTCGCAGTTGGAGGTTGTGAGTTTTAAAAATTAAACTTTCCCAATTTAAACCCTCACCCCATAAAATTTAGTGCTCCGCCTTTAGTGCTTCGCCACTCAAAAAGTTTGAGAACCTCTGGTCTAGAGGCATAGTGAAGCCAGCTTCCCTAGGGAAGTAAACCTCATACAAATCCCTCTTCCTGTAAAGAAAGTCAAGTTGTTAAAACCCAAAGAGCAGAAGCCAGACGAATTATGGATTAATAGACGACGACATGGCACGAAGGCACGGATATTAGACAACGAATGGTTAAAATGCTGAAAAATGGTCTTCGAATTCGTAGCTGGAATGTTCGATCTTTATATAGACCAGGCGCTTTAAAGAATTAGACTAGTAGGCGAAGCTCAAGGAGAGCATTATTGCCATCCAAGAAATTCGTTGACAGAGAGCGGGATATTGGAAAAGAAAGAGGGCACTACGTTTTATAGCTGTGATGATAACAGATATGAATTTGGTACAGGTTTCCTTTTCATAAATATCTGGAACATTTGGTGATGAATTTTACACCCATTAAACCACGGCTATCAGTTATTATAATTAAAGGAAAATTCTTAAATTATAGTTTAATTAATGGACATGCACCAACAAAAGAATCTATTGAAGACCTAAAAGATGATTTTTATTATGCCCTTGAAAAAGCTTACGATAAGTGTCCAAGGAATGATATCAAGATCGTGCTGCGTGATTTTAATACACGAACTTATAGAGTTGACATTTTCCAGCCTTTTATTGGAGCCCATAGTAAACATGGATCCTCTAATGATAATGGAATAAGATTTGTCCTCTTCGCAACCTCCCAGAATATGATAGTGGGATCTACCAGCTTTCCCATAAGGATATATTCAAGGGCACTTGGAAGTCACGTGATGGCAGAACCATTAATCAAACTGATCATGTACTGATAGACCAGAGGCATAAATCTAACTTATTGGGTGTTCGAACCTTTCGTGGCCCTGCCACGGCGGAGTGGCCAAGAGCATTGAGCCGTTATGCTTCAATGCGTGAAGCCATTCCCCGTCGAGGGTTCGAATCCCCCCCTCGGGCATGGATGTTTGTGCCGTCTTTAGTACAAGGTAGATCATAAGTAGTTTGTAAGTTTAGGGACTGATAACCCCGCAGTTAAGACCCTTAAGCTACACAAACATTTGAACATTTCGTGGCCCTAATGGGCATTCATATCATTTTCTTGTAATAGCCAAGATAAGGATATCAAATGCTCAGAAAGAAAGACATATTAGGAAAGAAAGATACAATATTGCTGCACTGAAATTAACAGAAACTTATGAATCATTCTGTCAGAAAGTTTCTCAGCTCCTAGAACAAGAAACAATGCGAGACAGTAAAACTGTCTGACTATAAAAAGATCTATACATATTTCAATTAAGCAAAAACACTAGAGACAGAAGGAAAATCCATAAGGCCCACATGGTTTGATGAAGAGTGTAGGAGAGTGACTGAAGAAAAGAACACTATATCAAAAGACATTATTGGAGAACTGCACAAGAAGCTTGTTGGAGGCTTATCGAGAGAAAAGGAGAATCGAAAAGATGACACATCGCCGAAAAAGAAGGGAATGAAATAAGGCTGAGATAGAGTGTATGGAATTGTCCAAGAAGAATAATGAAACAAGATACTTCTTTAGAAAAGTAAACAATGCTAGAAGACAATTTGCTCCAATAACCAACTTGAGTAAAGATGAAGAAAAAAATAATAAGTGAGAGTAAACAGACTCTGGAAAGATTGCGAAGATACTTTAATGACCCGCTGAACCGAGAGATCGAGCAAGCAGAGGATATCTGTAATGATTGTGAGCAAGGACTAGATGATGAACAGCCACTGGATGACCCAGGGTTAGACGATGTTAAAGAAGCTGTAAGGAAACTGAAGAATAACAAGGCTGCCGGCACTGACAGCATTCCTGCAGAACTGCTAAAATATGAGGACCGACGTTAGAGCAGTTCCTGTTTGAACTCATCAGCTCATATGTGAACAGGAAAGGATACCAAATGAACTGAATGAAGGAATATTATATCCCATAAATAAAATAGCGACCGAATGGAGTGTAGAAACAATTCTGGAATCACCCTTCTGAACCTGGGCTACTAGGTGTTATTTAATGTTACTTTTAATCGGCTACTCACACAGGTGGATAAAGATATTGGAATATACCAAAGTTGATTTCGACGATAGACCAGCTCTCAGAGCTATTGAGGAGCATTTTCACCATCTATTTGAACCTGCCAACTGTACTCGTCTTTTGGTCTCCCTTGGCGATTATTACTCCACACACTTCCCTGCAATACCAAAGTGATGATCCGTTGATGTCTCAGAATGTGTCCTACCGGTCGATCCATTCATGCAGGATAAATAAGGAATTTCTTTTATCGCATTTGCTCAGTAAATCCCCATTAGTTGCGCTTCCTGTTCATCTAATTTTCAGCATTCGTCTATAGCACCACATTTCAAAATCTTCTACATTTTCCTTGTCTAAACTATTTATCGTCCGTACCAAACTATACTCTAGCTAAATGCCTCCAGAAAAAACTTAGAAATGCTTTCCATACCATTGCCAGACTGCATCTTATATTTTCAGTATTCTGACCATAGTTGTGGTGTCGCACTAGTACAAAGTGCGCGCCACCTACTTTCGCCGCGCGCCGCCATGCACGCACAGCGCGGCGTTCTTACGACGACAGCCACGAGCGCCCTCTGCGAGAACTCCGCTCGTGGCCACCAGTGAACGACATCGGTCACTTGGGACTGAGCAACCAGTTAGGACCTTCGTAATCAGATAGGCACCAGTGAAGACTTTGCTATCGTACAGGCACTAGGCAGGCCTCTAACAACTATGTATCAACATTCTGCAGTACTATGTAAAAGTTAAGTATTGTTACATTCTGTGCAATATATATCTCTTTCTAATTTACTCTAGCGTTTATAGTTTCTGGCTGCTCATCTCCGTACCTGCACCAGCGTGCTATCTTATTCCTGTGTCGGTCTCATCCACTCGGCCACCGACACCTACGACGAGGCTGGGACACAAAAGCGGCGACGAAGTTGGGACACAAAAGTGGCGACGAGGATGGGATACAAAAATAGTAAAAAGCAATATTTTCTATTCACAATGGTTCCGCTTCCAGAAACTTTATGTCGTATTGAAAGACTTTTGAGTAAACTTTTTTTTTTAGCGTAACAAGCTGCATAAAACCTGGCAGCTAAAAACGTATCCAACTGCGAAAAAAAGTATCCAAATGCGAAATACGTGAAAATGTCAATGCAGTTTATACAACAGTCCCGCCAGATATTAGCAAATACCGTCCAAACATCGTAGCCGTAATTCATAAGGAAAATTTATTACAAATTTTTTATTTATATTTTCGTATTATTTGAGTTGTAATTAATTAATGTAATTCTTATATACGCAGGCGCAACAAAATGTTGAAATAGCTGTAGCGCTATTGAATAAAATATAAGCAGTGATCCGGAACTTTCATTACAATGTAACAGAAAGAGCTTCTTACGCATGTATTAGTATGGATTTCAGTTTTTCAGTTTCATGGTTCAAACTTGGCATATAATAATGTCTTAACATTATATAAAAGAGAATGGCTTGTATTTTCCCGTATTAGGAAGTGCTTTACCAAAGCTTTACAGTCTATTTCGCCACTAACGAGCGGACGTGGCTCGGTCGAGTCCTCCCTGGTCGATGGATGGGACAATGAGGTCTGCTTGCTCTCCAGGTCTCAACCTGTACGATTTCCGGTAATGGGGCATATGAAAGGAATAGCGTATGCAGAACGCATTACAGATGTGGAGAAATTGGAGCAGCGTATTCATGCAGCGTTGTCACCACTGCGATATTAGAGCTCGTGTTTCAAAGGCAGCATTAATACGTATCCGTTGAGGCAAATGGAAACCATTTTCACTGTGAATGTATGGCGCTACGGCGCTGCGAGTGTTGGAGCTCAGTCTCTATGGCCGAATAAAAGATCTTTAGCATGGAAACCGTGATTTCTGGAGAAAATTGTTTCGAATCCTCTCTTCGATCAATCCCTACAGTTTGTATACGGCGATAAAATCAACCTGTGTACTTCATGAGTCATCGTGTATTATGAGTAAATAGTATTATTAAAGCCCCATTCATCCTTCAAAGCTGCCATATGTAAATGAAGTATTTTAGTTATGGTCTATAGAAAGGCTGATACTACTGTGTCAGTTCCATGACTTTGTAATCGGTACAACGGTCCATTGGAGTCGATAAGACCATCTTGCAGAACACTCACTGCATTTAAATGATGTGATAATTCGACTGATCTGGACTAGGCACAAGGACGGGCACCTTAATCAGGATTGAACTAGAGCTGTGTTTCTTACAAATAAGTTGCATTCTACACATTAATCTGTAACCAATCACTATTTATCAAGGACAAATGTTACAAGAACTAGAGAAATCCTGACTAGAGCTTACACTGGAGCTGAACAACGTCACTATATAACAGACTTTAAAGAAAGGTATTATACAGACAATAACAGTGTTACACAAATGAAACCAAGCACATGACCTACGCTCAGTTCCCAAGGAATGTTGCTGTTCTCTATGAGAAATGATGACATATTTTAGAGCATCACAGTCTTGTATCAAAAGCACGAATGATTCTGTTACACATTACGTCAGTTTGGGAAAAAAAAAAAAAAGGAAAATGTGTTAGCGTTCTGGCCTTTCAACTATAGAGCCGGTGGTTCGAATCACGGTGACAGAAAAATCTTTTTTAGTTGCTTTCGAATGGTAATTTTTATGAACAATGCACGTAATTTTGTTCATTCGTAATTTTTTGTTTTATAAAAGGTTGTCAGAACGATAATTTAAATAAAAAAGGAAAACACCAGAAACATTGCAAATTACATATTTGTGGCAATAATGAATTATTTTTTATTATTTCATTATTTTTTCATAAATTTCGACGTGGTCTCACAAATGCCAGGGTGATGAGCATCGTAAAAACTTATAAATCAATAATTTTCACGGCATCTAGCACATCGCACAAACGCTGGATTTTTACAGTCATAATTTTTCTTTGATATGTCAACTGGAAAGGAAACTTCATGTACTTTCATGAAGATTTCTCTTGTATGGCACAATTTAAAAGCGAACCACGCATGCCTGATCATTTCACCAAAGACAGCTGGTGATGAATAATTCAATAAAGTTTCATTTAATTTTCTCTATTTTCACGTCCTCATTCCATCTGATAAGCACAATTTTGCAGGCACTTAGTGAAACTTTTATTTGACGGTAGAAATACACGTCACAAGGCTGCACCAATAGGGTGAATTTTGGCGGAATAGCTTGCATGGTACAGGTAGGCAGACGCCTGTTCGTGTCGATGATGATGATGATGAAGGTTGGGGTTTTAGGGCGCTAAACGGCTGGGTCATCAGCGCCCACATCGTTTCGAAAAACTTCATGTGCAACACGGGTTCAGTTTGTTCACTGCAAGAATCAATCAGTAAAATAAACCCAATCATTTATAAAATATAGAATACTAGCTTAAACCCGCGGCTCGGCTCGCGTGTTGGTTGATTATGATAGATAATGCGCGAAACGTCAAATCGATTTTTTTTAAAGAGATGTATTAAAAGAAATTTCTTTTTTACTACTTTATTTATTTATTCTTTCATTTCCTTATTCGCATGTTTATCCTTACAGAGAAAGAGCTATAGACATTGTAGCACGCATAGACCAAAGATATGGTATGTGGCATCACGTTTCGCTGTATGTAACCTCCTTCCTATAGAGTCGCAAACGTAATTTCTAGCCTTCAGTCCGAATTTTTTTATAATTTGACGATTTTCAACCACCATATCTTCCATCCCCTTATAGCTATCGGCATGGAACTGCTATGGTGTACAACGGGAGACTTCGGACAACAATTACACACACACCATTCGTTTGCGTTCTGTAGGTTTCGTTGCAGAGCGAAATATTAACACACACACACACGTAGAATTTTATATACATCTATAACTTTCCATCCCAATATACTCCACCCTTTTATCATTATCAACCCTCAAGCAACAATTTAATCAATAAAACCTTTTTCAAAGAGTAAATATAATTTTCAAAGAGTAATTATTGTTCCGCATTTCGCGTTATATTCTTCAAATTACTAAATATTTATCAGATCGCTATAAAACCGTGTCTAAACCCATCCTCAGGTATAAATTAGTAACTGTACAAATATTTAAGTCTCTGCGTCTTGTCGTTCGGACGTGATAAGTGTACACCTAACATACATTCACATTAATATATATATATATATATATATATATATATATATATATATATATATATATATACATATACATAAATAGCTATCCGATCGCAATAAAACCGTGCCTAAAGCCTTTCCCGGGTAGAAATTAGTAACTATACAAATTTTTAGCTCTTTATGTATTGTGGTTCAGACGTGACAAACGTACATGGAACAGACATTCACATTTATAGATATAGATTACGAATAAACGAAAATATTGCATATTTCGTAAAAATTACCATTACGTACTAAAACTGTGTAAGTGTTCGAACACAACTATAAATCGGTCACGGCAGGATTTGAACGACCGACCCTATAGTTGTAAGCCCAGAACGCTACCGCCTGAGGAACACCGACAGATGCTAAAACTGTTTCAATTATTGATACTTACGTGTACTTGCAAAACTTCAGAAACTGTCGAGAAATTTTGAGAGTTGCGTCGAATGGCTTTAGCTCATTGTTATTTGAGTTCTGAACTTCAAGTACCATGTATAATAAAATCCAAAATCCGATATCCAAGTGGTCTTGTGAGAGTGAAAGCTTCATAGAAGAGGTAACTGCCAAATGGTTTTGCCGATTCAGATGAATTTGGTTGCTCACAGTTATCATATTAGTACACTAACGGGACATACCTTGGGTGGTATATCATCGATCACACAGGTAATTTACCAGAAATTACTACGTAATAGATAGAAAATCAACAAAATGTAAACACTGATGTGTGGAGTGTAACTAATATTATTTTAGCCTTCATCCTACGTGACAACTTACTTTGCTTTAGGGAACTTTTTGAGCATTAATAAAAAGCATTTAATATTGGAGATGACTGAGGAACTGGGGTGCTTCAACATGAAAGTACCGATATTTTTCCAGAAAACACTTTAATGTATCAACGTTTGCATACCAGTGAATAGTGCATCCTATTTTTCAAAATTATTTTCATTCACAGTCCATTATTTGAAGACCTGAATGGAAAAACGCCCTAAGTCTACCTTTGGTCAATTTTCACTTTTAATGTGAAAGGGAATGTACATACCTAGAGCTATGTCCCAATTCTTTCCTCTTTAAATGGCACGATATATTTCCAAATGTATGAAATAATATGTCAAGTCCATGTAGATGGGCAGTTTTTCCATTCAGTAAAACCTTGGTTGCCACATCTAATTTTCAATACTTGTTTGCAGCTGCAACAATCAATAAATTTTTTCCAAAAATGGATTGGTTTCCTACATACTGCATTGTTGATATTTTATATATCCGGCCGCGGTGGCCGAGGAGACAGGCGCTTCAGTGACGGTCTGCACGACCACTACGGTCGGGGGTTCGAATCTCCCCTCGGGCATGGATATTTGTGCTGTCCTAGTTCGTAAGTAGTTCATAAGTAGTTTGTAAGTTTAGGGACTGATGACTCCGTAGTTAAGTCCCATAAGCTTTACAAACATTTGAACATTTTATTTTATATATTTACTACCCACTCAGTTTCCGTTAAGCCTGTGTAGTGAATGCATCATCGGTGAAAGTGAATATTCTCCATTCTAGTATGGCGGTGGGTTCAAATGTTGACGGTACCCAAGTGTATAATAAATAACGTAAAATGCCTGATAAGTGGAAAAAATGGGAATTCACAAACGAAAAGCTTCTGTCTTCTATGACAACAAGAAAAAGTTCACAAAACTGTATTGATTTCCATCAGAAGCTGTCATATCCTTTACTCTCCAGAAATGAAATATTCTCCCTTGTCGGTTTTGGGAATTCAACTTTTGGGTTCACAGTGGAAAAATAACAAACATTGCAGTGTGCATTGGGACGGAACACAGGATCTTAAGGGTGTTAATGAAGTTATTTCATGCCTAAACAGCTAAATTATAAGTACATTACCATCCCAAGTTGACAAATTTTACTCGGCCAGAACAAAAATATGGCAGTGCCTGGAAGATTCAAGTACATTAATTATTACTTTCACATGAAAGGCCACAGCTTTCTTCCATGCGACACCGACATAACAAAAAGATTAAAAGAAAGAAAGCAATCCCTTAGAGATTTGGAAGATATTATCAAGCGTGAGTCAAATTTCAACGTGGTACGGACGGCAGGCGGTGATTTACAGGAATACAAACGGCATTTAAGTCATTATTACAAAATGTCAGTAAGAAGCAGAAGTAAGAATTTTTCTGTTTTCAAGTATAAAATTTTTAAATACACAAATACCCGAAAAATGTTTTAGTTGTACAAACAATGGGAGGAGCAGACTTCATAATATATTCCTTGGTGAAAGATTGCCGCGGCGGAGCGGCCGAGTGCATTGAGGCGCTACGTTCCGATGCGCGAGGCCGTTCCCCGTCGGGGTTCGAATCCCTCCTCGAGCAAGGATGTTTGTGCTGTCTTTAGTATAAGTTAGTTCATAAGTAGTTTGTAAGTTTAGGGACTGATGACCCCGTAGTTAATTTCCATAAGCTTTACAAACATTTGAACATTTGAGTTTTTGGTGAAAGATTGTTCTCAGCAGGTTATTCTGCCATTGTAGAAAAATACACTGCCCATAAACTCAAAAACTGGAAAATTGAGACGTCTAGTAAAGTACGTACCATCACAGGGTCCAGCGTTTGATTCATCACTCATAGGATATTCTCAATCTGAAGTAACAGCGATGGATCAGGAAAAGAGGAAGACAAAACACAGTGAAATAAAAATAAGTTAGTTTTCATTGTACCGAGCGAGGCGGCACAGTGGTAAGAAAATGGACTCGCATTCGGGAATATGGTGGTTCAAATCCACCTCCGGCTATCCAGAAGTGGTTTCCCGTCATTTCCCTAAATCGCTCAAGGCAAATGCCGGGATGGTTCTTTTTAAAGGGCACGGCAGATTTCCTCCCCCATCCTTTCCCGAAAGTCCGAGCGTAAGCTCTGTCTCCAGTGACCACCCTGTCGACGGAACGTTAAACCATAATCTCCTTTCCTTCCTTCCTTTTTCATTGTAGAAAATATATTAAACATTTTTGTCTCATTTTCAGAGGTTGTAATATTTTATTCATATATTCTATGACTCAAAATATGTAGAGAGTGAAGAAATGTATTTAAATTTTTTTTTCTTTCACGAATGTCTATTTCTTTACCGTACATTGAAAAAGTGCAGGAGTGTATATCAATAATTTTCCCTTAAGGTATTGCCTCCAAGTGTCTGAAACTTGCAGGGAATCTATAACAGTTATAACGTTTTTTACCTCTTCTGAAAAATTTTATTCACCGAACTTGGGTTATTTTTCCATTCAGGTCTTCATTTATAATACTCCTACTCAACTATTAAGTCTGTTCCAAGGGAACAACGTTGGAGGTGATCCGCAGCAGAGATATATTAATATATACGCTTCGCAAATCGCGAATATTGCCGACATCTGCTGTTGCTGTAAGATGGACAAACGATCTGCAACACATGAAAATTTGTGCCGGACCGGGACTCGAACACGGGTCTCCCGCTTTTCGAGAGCGATTGCCTTAACCACTCGGCCACCCGTGCACGCTTCCCGGCCAGACCCAGTGCAACATATGGAAGACATAATAGTAAACATTAACGCCTGACAAGCTTACGGTGGTAGAATTGTGTCTCTCCCTCTTGCGGGGCTCACACTATAACGTGTACGAGCATGTGAGGGAAAGAGGCAAGTGCAACATACGGAAGTTTGGGTCTGGCCGGGGAGCGTACACGGGTGGCCGAGTGGTTAAGGCGACCGCTCGCAAAAAGCGGGAGACCCGGGTTCGAGTCCCGGTCCGGCACAAATTTTCATGTGTTGCAGATCGTTTGTCCATCTTACAGCAACAGCAGGTGTCGGCAAATTTCGCGATTTGCGAAGTATATGTATGAATACTCCTACTCAAGTTTCTAAATCAGGAATCTACATCTACATACATACTCCGCAATCCACCGTAAGGTGCGTGGCGGAGGGTACACTGTACCACTACTAGGCATTTACTTTCCTATTCCACTCCCAAATTGAACGAGGAAAAAAAGAATGCCTATATGCCTCTGTACGAGCCCTAATTTCTCTTATCTTGTCTTTGTGATCTTTACGCGAAATGTAAGTAGGCGGCAGCAAGATCGTACTACACTCAGCTTCAAATTCCGGCCCTCTAAATTTACTTAACAGAAATTCACGAAAAGAACGTCGTCTTTCTTCCAGCGATCCCCAATTGAGTTACCGGAGCATTTCCGTGACACTCGCGCATTGGTCGAACCTACCGGTAACAAATCTAGCTGCTCGTCTCTGAACCGCCTCTATGTCTTCCTTCAAACCGATCTGCTGCGGGTTCCAAACACTTTTGAATAATACTCAAGACGTGGTCGTACAAGCGTTTTATACGCGGTCTCCTTTACAGGTGAAGTACATCTTCCCAAAATTCTCCCAATAAACCGAATTCGGCTGTCCGCCTTACTCACAACTGTCCTTACATGCTTGTTCCATTTCATATCGTTCTGCAATGTTACGCCTAGATATTTGAACGACGCGACAGCATCAAGAAGCTCACTACTAATGCTGTATTCGAACACTATGGGATTGTTTTTTCTACTCATGCGCATCACCTTACATTTTTCTACATTGAGAGCTAGGTGCCATTCTTTGCACCAACTAGAAATTTTGTCTAAGTCATCCTGTATGGTATTACAGTCAGTTACAGACGACACCCTCCCATACACCACAGCATCATCAGCAAACAGCCGCATATTACAACTTACTCTTTTTGAACACGCCTTTTTGAAGTCGAGAAAAACACAATCCGCCTGTGGCCCTTCGTCCATGGCTCGCAAGATGTCATGTGAGAAAAGGGCAAGCAGAGTTTCACATGAACGACGTTTCCTAAACTCGTGCTGATTCATGGAAAGAAGCTTTTCCGTTTCAAGGAAATTTACTATATTCGAACTGAGAATATGCTCCAAAATTCTACATGAAACTGATGTAAACGATATTGGCCTGTAATTGTATGGGTCAGTTCTCTTTCCTTTTTTATAAACGGGAGTCGCCTACGCTTTTTTCTAATCACTAGGAACTTTGCGCTGAATTAAAGATTCGCGATAAATGCAAGCTAAGTAGGGGGCCAACGCCGCAGAATAGTCGTTGTAAAACCGAACTGGTATTACATCCGGACCAGCAGACTTTTTCGTATTTAGCTCTCTCAGCTGCTTCTCTAAACCGGAAATACCTATTGCTATGTCCCCATTTCGGAATTAGTACGTTGTTCAAATGATGGTACATTTGTGCGGTCCTCCTGCGGAAGCCACAACGCATATTAGGGCTGGAGATATAGGGACACATAGCTAGAATCCCGCTGGTTCGTGCCGTTGTGTGAGTTCTCAGTAAGCACCGGCTGTGACGCAGATGGGGCCCTGTGCTATACTGTATTACTGGGCTCCTGCGTCAGCGCCTCCTGCAGGTAGGCAGCCCCGCGGCACGCACGCCGGCCGCCCCTGCATGTAGGCCGCACGTGACGCGTCAGCAGATGTTGACACATGTGAGCCGCGGCTCGGACACGCCTGTCTGCGGTGGCGCCCCCCCAAACCTGACACTCGCCGCAACCGCAGAGTGCAAACAGGCGGACGTGCTGCGAACACGGCCGTCCCGCTTTCATCTACTAAGCCTCAATAAATTAGCGCGTGTGTTCCTGCGGCGACCTGGAATCCGCCACACATTAAACTGCTCCGCTGCCCACTCACCGTCGGATACAGGCGCGATGTTTTCACTTCCAGCACTCGCGTGTGGACCGTGAGTCTGCATTAAGTTTTACACTAATTGGATGGAAAATTGAATGGATGAAGAAAGATTAAGGTTTAACGTCCGGTCGACAACATGGTCATTAGAGACGGTGTCATATATTGATTTTACTGTTGGAATTGTTGAGAGGCTGTTTGAGCCACAGAGACGCATTCCAGGGTGAGAAATAGAGACCATTGCAGATAACAGGCTAAAACAGACACGTATATCTTACGAGATGTAGGCACTAAAGAAATCTCCTAGCGAACGGCTGTTACCCTCGGCCACCGTCCCAGGCTGAAAGTTACCTTTCGGAGAAGATGGGCGTAACTTCATATAGCGTCTAGACGCTGTTGTAAGACGTTACACTAGTACTTGGTGGCCAACAGGCACGTTTTAATGTACGTAGCAAAGTTGATACCAGTCACTTGGGAACATCAACGTCAGTGGTTCCACGAGGCTAGAGCGAGAGGGTAAAGAAGAAAAACTGCAAGTTAGCAGCTCCCCTGAGGCGTGGCCTAAGGCGGAGCCTAAGATGTGGCCACCTGACGTAAAACATTGTTGTTGTTGCCCATATTGGGTAGCGCCGTGACGTTTTACTTTCAGCTGAACAATGTTGCTACCAAGTAAGGATTTTGTTAGTGCACAAACAAGCCACCTCCCCACCCGGGGAATGGCAGAAAGGACAGGGCTGAAACGTGGTTCGCTAGAGGACTCAGAGAGAGGGCAAGCCAAAATTTAGATTGGTTGATCCAAGCAGCGGACAATAGGAAATTGTTAACTGTCGGAAAGGGGGGAAAAGAGGGGCGCCCACACCGGCCGTTAAAACCCCCGGTTTTTGGATCAAGAGTGGAGTTCTCAGTCAGACGAGTCGGGCGCCAGCCCGTGACTATCGCCGTCGGCCTCGGGGTGCTCCATGACAGTCTGTTTCTCGCGGGGAGTGCGTCTGTCTACGGGATGCTGCTAGGGGACGTAATTATTGGCTTCTGTTGTGGCAAACGGTTTCTACTTCTTGTTTTTTAAAATAACTAACCCCAGTGTAGTAGACTTAGTATGGGATGCAATAAATTCAATGCAAGGTACCTAGGAGTTCCATAAAGTTTCCTAAACAAGTATCCTCTCGAGTCCCGAAATCCGCATCTCTAGTAGATACTTGTACTGTCTCTTTGCAATCACTCCTTTCCGCTCGGGATATGCAGACTGCCCTTGCTACCTCTTCCCTCTTCCCTCTTTCCTATGTAGGACACGACAACGGAGGTCACCTTTGGATTTTTGGGTAAGCATAGGTAAGAAATTTCCTTCTGAGTTCTTCTTTGCCTGTGATCTCTGAGAACTCAGACCGAAAACCAGTACTAAGCAAAGAGGGGAAAGCTGAACTGTGGAAGGAATATATAGAGTTTTGTGTCTCGTTTCCGCCGGTTGCCTTTGCTGTCAGTGGCCGAGTAGAGGGAGACTGACCCAGGGAAATAGGATGCACGCGTGTGCAGGTACAGAGTCTGAGGTGACCAGCCAGTGGGACAGCAGAAACTAGAAACACTAAGCTAGATTAGAACAAGATATATTTCGAAGTAATAATATATTACTTAACTTGGAGGGCAGCAGACTAGTGGAAAGCAGATACATAGTTTAAGTAGATAGGGGCCTGCCTACTGATGAGAGACTTTTCTAGTGCCTGTCTTAATCCCAAGTCTTAACTGGTGCCTATCTGATTCACAAGTGGCCGATCGAGTTCAGCGGTGGCCACGAGCGAAGTTCAAGCAGTGGGCGCTCGTGGCTGACGTCGTAAGAACTCAGCGCCATGCTTGCAAAGCGGCGCGCGGCTAAAGTACGTGGCGCGCACTTCAGACTTGTGCGACACCGCATAGAGGACCTATACAAAGCCAATAATGGAATATTCTAGAAATGGAAGACGAAGTGGAGGAAGCTGAGATAGGAGATAAAACAATGCGAGAAGAATTTGACAGAGCACTGAAGGATTTGAGTCGAAACAAGGCCCCTGGAGTAGATTAAATTCCGCCTGAACTACTGATATCGTTAGGAGAGCGAATCATGAAGAAATTGTTCCACATGGTATGCAGGATCTATGAGACATTGAAAATATCCCCCCCCCCTCTCCGACTTCAAGAAGAATATTGTAATTCTAATTCCAAAGGAAGCAAGCGCAGACAAATGTGAAAATTACATAACTGTTAGTTTAATAATTCATGGTTGCAAAATACTAACACGAATTATTTACAGACGAATGTAAAAACTCGTGGAATCCGACATTGCGGAAGATCAGTTTGGATTTAAGAGAAATGTAGTAACACGGGAGACAATACACTACGAATTATCTTGGAAGATAGGCCAAAGAAAGGCAAACCTAAGTTTTTAGCATTTGTAGATTTCGAGAAAGCTTTTGACAGTATCGACTGGAATACAAGCTTTCAAATTCTGAAGGTAGCAGGGGTCAAATATAGGGAGTGAAGAGTTATATTTAACCTATACAAAGAGGAAACAGCAGTTATTATAGTCGAAGGGCACGAAACGGACGCAGACATTGGGAAGAAGTCAGATAGGATAGCAGCCTTTCCCAATGTTTTTCAATCTGTACATTGAGCAAGCACCGAAGGAATGGAAGGAGAAATTTGGAGAAGGAATTATAGTTCAAGGAGAAGAAATAGCCAGGCGCGATGGCCGAGGGGATTGAGGCGCTGCAGTCACGGTCTGCACAGCCACTACGGTCGGGGGTTCGAATCCCCCCTCGGGCATGGATATTTGTGCCGTCCTTAATATTAGCTAGTTCGTAAGTAGTTTGTAAGTTTAGGGACTGATGACCCCGTAGTTACGTCCCTTAAGCTATACAAACATTTTAACATTTGATTTGGAGAAGAAATAAAAACTTTACTGTTTGCCCATGACGTGTCAGAGACTACAATAGAACAATAGAGCAATAAAATGGAATGGACAGTCTCTTAAAAGGAGGGTTCAAGATGAACATTAACAAGACTAAAACAAGGATAATGGAATTTAACGTCAAAATATCTGTCGATGTTGAAGGAATTAGATTAGGTAAGGAGACAACAAAAGTAGTAAATGAGTTTTGTTATTTGGGTAGCAAAATAACTTTTTAAGGCTGAAGTAGAGAAGATATAAAATGCAGAGTGGCTATGAGAAGTACAGAACTGAAGAAGCCAAACTTGTTAACATCCAATATTACTTTAAATTTTAGGAAGTCCTTTCTGAAAGCATTTCTCTGGAATGCAGCATTGTTTGGAGTGAAACGTGGACGATAAGGAGTTCAGACAAAAAGATGATAGAAGCGTTTGAGATGTGGTGCTAAAGACTAATAATAAAAATTAGATGGGTAGATCACGTAACTAATGAGGAGTTGCTTAACCGAATTGATGAGAAAAGGAGTTTCTGGCATATCCTGACTAAGAGAAGGGATAGAGTGGTGGGACACATTCTGAGACGTCAAGGTATCGTTAACTTAGCAACAGAAGGAAGTTTGTGGTGTAATAATAGTAGAGGAAGACCCATGGACGAATATAGTAAGCAGATTCAAAAGGATGTAGGTTGCCGAACGTATTCTCGGATGAAGAGACTTGCACAGGACGGGGTAGCGTGGAGAGCTGTATCAAACCAGTCTGAAGACTACAACAACGACGTCGGAATTTCTGCTTTGTCAGGGAACCATACCGGCTTTTGCCTGGAGTGATTTAGGGAACTCACAGAAAACCTAAATCTGGATGACAGGAATGCGAGTCCACCTCTCTCGGCGAACAGTTTTATTATTATTCATGGTATACACAGACTGTGCAAACTCTAGAGATTGATCGAAGAGAGGATACGAAAAACAAGGATTCTAGAGATCCCTTCCAAATAAAAATATTAGGTAGATGCTCTGTTTCATCTGCAAAGCGTTTGATACAGTTTAATGAACAAAGTAAGAGCATATGGTCTATCAGACCAATTTTGTGATTGCGTCGAAGAATTTCTAGATAACAGAACGCAGTATGTCATTCTAAATGGCGAGAAGTCTTCCGAAGAAAGAGTGATGTCATGTGTGCCACAAGCGAGTGTCGTGGGTCCGTTGCTGTTCACAATATACATAAATGACCTTGCGGAAGTTCACTGAGGCTTTTTGCGCATGATGATGTAGTATATTGATAGGTTTTAACAATGAAAATTGCATTGAAATGCAGGAGGATCTGCATCGAAGTGACGCATGGTGCAGGTAATGGCAATTCAATCTCAATGTAGACACGTGTAATGTGCTGCGAATAAACAGAAAGAAAGATCCTTTATCATTTAGCTACACTATAGCAGGTCAGCAAATGGAAGCAGTTAATTTCATATATTTTCTGGGAGTAGGCATTAGGAGTGATTTTAAATGGAACGACCATATAAAATCAGTCGTCGGTAAAGCAGATGCCAGACTTAGAATCATTGGAAGAATCCTAAGGAAATGCAGTCCGAAAACAAAGGAAGTAGGTTACAGTACACTTGTTCGCCCCCTGCTTGAATACTGCTCACCGGTGTTGGATCCGTAACAGGTGGGATTCTAAATGTTGTTCAAATGTTTGTAAATTTATCGGACCAAACTGCGTGGTCATCAGTCCGTAGCTAAGAAACTACTTAAACCTAGGTAAACTAACCTAAGGACAAATACACACACACCCATGCCCCAGGGAGGACTCGAACCTCCACGGCGAGCAACCGCGCGCTCCGCAGCGAGACGCTTTAGACCGCTCGGCTACTTCACCGCGGCAGGTGGGATTGATAGAGGAAGTAGAGAGGATCCAACGGAGAACAGCAGGATAAAAATCAGAGAGATTAGAGCCCACACAGGCATACCGACAATATTTCTTTCCGCGAACAATATGAGGCTGGAATAGGAGGGAGAACCGATAAGTACTCAAGGTACCCTCCGCCACACACCGTCGGATGGCTTGCGGAGTATGGATGTGGATGTAGATTCCCATTTTTACAAGATTTCCGACAGAAAAATGGATTTTGCTTAACCAGTGTTTCGCATTTCAGGCAAGACTCAGACGTGAATTATGCTTATTAAGAAAGGTCCCAGTATAAAGAAATTTTGTAAAGAAGTAGAGTGTTTTCCGACTTTATTACTTATACGTATTGTAACATGTTCTTTTACTTACTGATGGTTCCTGGAAACAGTTTTCAGACCTTGCGCTTTTTATCACTTTCTCACAGTTTCTTATAAAACAATTTATGATCTATTTAATTCTTAATCAATGTAACACAAGAAACTCTGTAATTTAGCCATACAGTTTTCTGTTACTGAACCCTTGATTATTTTATGGTGCAAGTACTTACTCCTGTGACAGCGAACCTCCGAGCAGTACTTCGCGCCCCCCCTCTGGGTTTCTCGAGCCACAGGTTGAAACACGCCCATTTAGACCATTTATTGAATCATAGTTTGTTACAGAAGTTGCGTTCTTATACAGTATGTCTAATTAAACGGTTTCCATGTGTCTCAGCACATGAGCCTACAAACTGCCTCTGACACATAAACGCTAAAATCGCAGTCAAGACGACTATGAATACGCTGCTCCATTGTCTCCACATCAAGAATGTCCTTTGCAAAAAATACTATTCAGATGCTCGCACAACAATAAATCGCACGGATTGAGATCCGACAAACGTGAATTTCTCTGGTCCTGTTCCATAAAATGATAAATAAATTGCAGTGCCCAAAATGAAACATTGTGGAACGGGTAAAAAGAGAAAATTATGGTTACATACCGGTGGCGTTGCGTCAATGTCGCCCGTCGTTGACTATGTGGTGCCCTTGACAGAGCTGGTACGTTAGCAGTCCGCATGCGAGAAACACGAATTGAGCGTGAGGCGGTTAGTGTTTTGAAACAAGTATTGTACAGAGAAGGCTGAGTTACGTCTTTCCATATCACAATAATTGTTTTTAAAAATAGAATGGACTTAAATCTCTATTTTACATCGTTAAACAAATATACAGGGTGAATCACCGAATACTTGCACCGCAAATATTGTGGAAACGGTAAGTGCGATTGATGTGCGATTTTCACAGAATGGATTGTTAGTCAGGGGCTCATATTTTTAGCCAACAGATTGTAATATAACAAAGAAAGTAATTTTTATGCAAACATACAGTTTTTTAAATGGAACAATGGTTGTTTCTATCATGCACTGGAACTTTTGACACCAGTTGTGTAAAAATAATTTTGAGTGACATTTTATCACGTTTCGTTTGGCAGCTACAACCATTCAAAGTTTTGGGGGCGGAGGCTACGACAGCGTAGCCGACTGGCTGGTGGTGATGAGACAGTGGGTGGTGCCTCAGGGGCTAGCCAGTTCCTGACTACTATAGTGTAGCTAACGATAAAGGATCTTTCTGTCTTTGTATTCGCAGCACATTACGCTTGTCTACATTGAGATTCAATTACCATTCCCTGCACCATGCGTCAATTCGATGCAGATCCTCCTGCATTTCAATACAATTTTCATTGTTACAACCTATCAATATACTACATCATCATGCGCAAAAAGCATCAGTGAACTTCCGATGTTATCCGCAAGGTCATTTATATATATTGTGAACAGCAACGGACCCACGACACTCCATTGTGGCACACATGACATCACTCTTACTTCGCCATTGAGATTGACATACTGCGTTCTGTTATCTAGAAATTCTTCGATGCAATCACACAATTTGCCTGATAGACCATATGCTCTTACTTTGTTCAATAAACTGTATCAAACGCCTTGTGTATGAAACAGAGTATCTACCAAATTTTTTTTTTTTTTTTTTTTTTTTTTTTTTTTTTTTTTTTTTTTTTTTTGGAAGGGTATTTTGAACATAAGTTTAAGTCTGACACAAAAAAATGATAGCTTATGAATTAATGAATTATATCGTACAATATCATATTAAAAATTGTTTGAATTTTAGTTCTTAAGTAGGCTCTCTCTGGGTATCCTGAATGAAGAATACATGCCTCATGTATTATTATTGAAGCAATCAAAATTTGCTCAGATGAGGCGATGGCGCAGCTCAAGTTGTCTGTTCAGTGTGTACACTTCTTGCATCTTAATATTTCAACCTCTTCCAGGATATTAAGGTTATGGTCCTTTCCTTCCCTGTGGAGAATTTATAAATTATTTTGTAAATTTGTTATGGAGTGCCCCTCTTCCTGTAGATGTTACCTTAAGGCAGACTTGGAGTCAGCAAGATTCGTGTGTTCTTTAAATCTTGTGCAGGAACTTCAGTCTGTTTGTCCAATGTATCATGGGACAGCTATCACACCTTATGCAGTAAATCCCATCAGTATTGTATTTATTATATATAGAAGTTTCTTTGGGCCTACATTTCTTCCCTAGATTAGACAGTATGAAGAAAGCTGGTTGTATATTTTTATTGCGTAATTGTGACCACACTTCTTCCGAAAGCTTACCGAAATATGTAATACGTTGATACGTCTTGCCCTGTGTTAGAGAATCTGCATTAGTCAGAGTAATTAGTTGTACTTATATGTCTGAGATTTGTTCAATTTTCTCAGGATTCTCTTATTGGTGTTGTCGAAAACATAGCGGTAGTTCAGACATAAAGGATCACCGACACCAGTGAAGTTAAAGACCCTGCCATCAAGAGGCAAATTTATCCATACAGTATTCTACAATATTCAGAGTGTGGTGATTTGGAATCCAGGCGTAAATCTTAAAAGTTTGTCCACACTTAGAATACCATATCCCTCAGCATGAGAAAGCATGAACACACACAATTCCTACGAGGTGTGCAACAATCCGATGCCTTGGGGACCACCGTCATCCATCATTCTCCATAGAGTCCCGAAGGATGGTACGAAATTACGAAGTGTAACTGAGACGTACTTGTAGAATGTAACATAGGCAAAGTTGTATGAACACGTTTAAGTGTAGTACTCCGCTTCTGCAAGATTTGGTGGTCGTTGGTATTTTAGTAACTAAGCTGGTTCTTTGTTACATTTGCCATATAAATTCTGAGAACCTTACTTAATCGTTCTGTAATGTACATACAGTATTCCATCTTTTTGCATTATTTAATTTGCTATTTTTAACGCTAAACGACGTACATTTCATTATTTTCGATGGGACAAGTGACTGTAGTTTACTTGTACAGCTCAGAAAGACTTTTGTAAACGTGTCGTACTTCCTAACTGCAACGAGCGATTTCCATATGAATGTTTACTAAAAACTGGGTTGGATCATATGATCATCTTCAGATATTATAAAATTATTATTACTTCGGCGTCAGATAATGCAATTAAATGGTCAGTATCTTCTTTCGATGCTAAAATACTCTGTTGAAATACATTGACGACTGTGAATCAAACCTATCTTGATTTTATTTAGTGTCACAATAAGAACTTTAATACTCTTTGAAATGTATTCAAATGTTTGTAAATCTATCGGACGCTCCCTGGTTATTAGTCCGTAGCTTACAAACTACTTAAACTAAGGTAAACTAACCTAAGGACAACCCAAACACCAATGCCCGGGGGAATTCGAACGGCTAATCCGCCGCGGCTAAAATGTATTTCTACTATCGTTATCATGGAAAGATTTCCTGCATTTTCTGTGGAAATGTGGTTCAACCAAGCAAGGAAAGATCTCATTCACGAGTAATTTCAGGCAAAATAATTATTTCCTTGAAAGTGGAGAAAGAACGACCGCGTCGTTTGAAAAATGTAATCGCGGATATTACAAGGCATGAGGTGAAAATGGATTAAATGTCAAAAATTGTCTTCTATCAAACATAATGAAGGCTACTCGTATCTCTACTAAGAAGACCAATTTCAGTAAGGTATAAAGTGTTATTTGGACCGGAATAATTAAAAAATAAAACCAGGCAGCAATATGCAAACTTTATAGTAGTTGTCTACTATAAACCGTAAATTAAAGTGATAATCTAGCTAAATAATTGAAACCCGGTTGTCAGTAAAATTTTTTTATCAATAGGTCTTGGCAGTGCTTAAATATGTTTTAAATTCTTCAGAGATTTGGGATACCAACTGTATAAAATCCTCAAATATTACGTTTCTATCATATGTAGAACAAGAATAATAATTAAGGTAAAAGATAAACATATTTATTGCCTACATGATGAAATTTTATTAATAAAATTTCCTTTTTATTTTCTACTTTTCGATATAAACATTGATACAGTGGAATAGACCTCGTTATTTTCTTATGTCTGTACTGTGTCTTTCTTTTAGCAGAAAAAATTGGAAGTTTAATTGAAATGGATTTTTCGTACAACCAAGATAATATCAATACGTTTCAAAGTGGTTTCATGTTAGGGTCAGTAAGATATTTGATTAAACATGGAATAGTTTCTGTATACGACATGTAACAGTAAAAATTCACATTGTGAAGTACATGAATATGGACTTGATGAACAGCAGAGTACGTAAATGTTGACTTCAGTGCAGTAGTTAAGATAGTTTTCCGTCATACAACATCAGTGTCGATTAATCTTGCTGCTTTAGCGTGTGAATATCTGTGCACAATACCTGTGCAGCAACAGAATGTAGGCGGACGGGTATATATGAAAAATTTGCAGTACGCTACACTTTGTTATTTTAGAAAGCGTCGGTTTGTGTATCTATGACCGTCTCGCAACGTAATCCCGCATAAATCAAGTTTTCTTCCGCTGTGCACTATTAATAGTTTAACTCGGCGTAAACACATAAATTATTCTCTAGCCTTCGTAGGAGTATCTTCGCAATGGCCTGTCGAAATTCAGGCCATCTCGCTGGCAAATCACACACAGTTCAGTGTTGCTGGAGACATTCTACACTTTGTGCGGCGCGACAGAGCTTCAGTTATTCTTGCATGTTGTCACAGGACTGTATACATGGAATAACAGCATTTCTTTGACTCCTCTAGCACATGCAAGGTACGGAGTTAATCAGTTCGTATTGTTCCGCTGACACTTATTTCAAATACTACTCTATCATGCAGAAGAATTAAAAATTGATATCTAATAGTTGCGTATATTAAAAACTGACTTTAAAAAATTTAAACAGTATAATGTGTTTGAAAATCATTGTAAGCTAACATTGGAGAAACAATGTTGTAACACTAGCAACGGAAGTTACGAAGAGACTTCGCAAACTGCGGCTTTGAAGGATTCAGTAGATTAGTAAAATCGGAATCCCTTCAGGGTCACTTACCCAATAAATTCGTCATTCACAGCGAAGTAATCGAATACACACTGTCGGAAATAGAAATTAGTACACCCTCTCAGAGTCTTGCAATTCATTCAAAATTAAGTCTTAACTCCTTCAGTCCTAAATTATTTTAAAAATACAATAACTAATTTACGCTTGCACTTTTTCATGTGTATAAGACCCTATGTATTTTATGTTTGAGGAAAAGTTAAAAAATAAAAAAAAATTATACTTAGTTCCCAAATTAACAAACGTCAAATAAATTGGACTCCGGTTCTGAAAGGCAGTTAAGGATGTGAAATAAGAAGTCAACAGATATATATGACATCCACTGCTATTGGGCAAAGCTGAAAATATGTACCCAGCTGGGATTCGAACCCTGGTCTCCTGTTTTCTGGTCAGTTGCGCTTACCGCTACACAACTGGGGACACAGTGATCACCGCACCTGCTAGGAGTACGTAAGTATGCCTCCCGTCAAATTCCCAGCTTCACCCTGCCCACAGTACTCAAACTCGTAGTTATGAAACTAATTCCAGTAAGAGTAAGGGCCACAAACTTGCCCACCCCTCCCCACTAACGAAAGGATCATTGCCTGTCACCGGCATATTATATATATAGCGTCTGTTACGGAAGAACAGACGTCACTTCTGATCCTGCAGTTGCTATTGTTTCATATCCACAGAATATAAGACATCAACTTTCGTAAGAGACGCCATATGTATACATGTAATATGCCGGTGACGGGCAATGATCCTTTCGTTAGTGGGGAGGGGTGGGCAAGTTGGTAGCCCTTACTCTTACGTGAATTAGTTTCATAACTACGAGTTTGGGTACTGTGGGCAGGGTGAAGCTGGGGATTTGTATCTGATGGGAGGCGTGCTTAGGTAGTCCTTGCAGGTGCAGTGATCACTGTGTACCCCCCCACAGAGCATCACTGCAAAGTTATTCCAGGTTGTCAGGCCAGCCAGTCTTACAGCTCCTGTCGATGTTCAAAAAATAAATCGTCAGCTTCTTCATATAAGGACGTACTACGTCGAAAGATCTTTGCACCGCCATAAACAGCACGTGACATAATGTACTACAGAAAAGAAACTGAAGGCAAAAACAAAATTGAGAAAAAATTCCCGCAATTCAATTGAAACATTATATGGAGTAACATCCGAATGAGTGGTATGTCATCCGATGTAGTAACAGCGTGGTACAAAGCAGTTAACAATATCGTCAGCACGAACGAAAGATTGTATGCAATCAGAATTAGCGAGACGGACTTATGCTCTACATGTCATCTCATAGACACATTACTACACAGGTTTACTTGTGCTGGCAATATGCAAAACTTTTTTGTATAAGGGAACAGTTGGCTTTTCTGACAAGATCTTCAACAGACAATTTTACACCAATACGATTCTGAGACCGGAAACGAACTACTTTCCCAGGACAAAAAATAATTCCGTTCATTGGTTGTTTGGACAATATGTAAGCTATGTTGTAAATGGTTTGGACTTTCTCGTTTTTATGAAATGTGAACTGTATCAAAGACTACAGTACAAAAAGATCATAAAAAGAAATATGGAAACATGTAGAAGATTATTTTTGAGCGGATGGGTACAGGATAAAAATACAAAGAAATAACGATTGGAACGTATTAAACAAAACGTAAAACTAAACAGACAGGAAAAATAAAAAACAATAAAAACAAAGTAGCAATAAAATTCAGAAAAAATGTAATTCATTAGCTAAATAGAGTACATACGATAAGAAACGCTACCACCAGGCCCAAGAGAAGAAAAATTAAAAATAAAATAAAAATAATAAAAAAAGGACAAAAAATTCCCTTGGGGTATTATTTAGTTATAGGATAGGGTCAAAGTGGCGGTGGCAATAGAGTTTTTTTTGTTTAGTTTTTGGGAAATTTTCTAGTTCGGTGCCAACGCCTGAAGAGGGAGAGTTGGGGGAAAATAATAAAAGTCTGTAGATCGAGAGGTCACCGGTTCAATCACGAAAAAAAATGGTGTAACGGTTAGTACTCTGGACTCTGAATCCAGCGATCCGAGTTCGAATCTCGATGGAACCTTTGTTTAGATAAAATTTTCAATAGCAAAAGCAAAAAACTATATATATATATATATATATATATATATATATATATATATATATATATATATATATATAATTGGATAAGGCGTCGGACTTCGGATCCGAAGATTGCAGGTTCGATTTCTGTCACGGTCGTCATTTTTTCCACAACTGCAAAGGGGTGTACCGTTTTATGGCAGTAGGCGAACAGCATGAAAATGGCCTAGAAGTACCCGCGGGGTAGCATCTGCGTGGAGATTGGCTTCTGGTTGAAACACAGACAGGACGAGCTGTCTAAATAACGAAATGATCGGCTCAGTGGCGTCCGCGGGAGTTTTGGCTGGGACCCGCACGCCTAAGACACGGTATGAAAGCAGCTCGGTGCAAGCGTGAGTCAAATAGGGAAGTCGGTGTGTCTGTGAATGATGCTGCTAGCACTGTGTCTCTTGCTGCGAACCTTTAGAGACCTTTTGAAATGAAATACAAACACGTGTGTAACGGTAGGAAAGGCACTAGACGGAAAAAAAGTGGTGTAGGTGTCAGCGCAACTGCCTAGAAAACAGGAGACCCGGCTTCGAATCCCGGCTTGGTACACTTTTTCAGCTTTGCCCAATCGCAGTTGATGTCATATATTCTGTGAATATGAAACAATAACAACTGCGTGATCAGAAGTGACGTCTGTTCTTTCGTAACAGACGCCACATGTGTATAGATATATATATGTCACTCCATATTCATTGTGGAACTTACGTCGCAAAGAGGAATTTGTGCAAAATTCATAAATTAATACTATTTTTCATTTTTCATTGTAGCACGCCATTCTGATGACAGATGGCACCAAGAATCACGAAACTAAAAGCGACAGATGTCCAGTAAACAGGCTATTGGGTCTCAAAGTAAAGCGAAATCATATAGTGTTCTAAAATTAATAAAAAATCGGCGTCTATTGTATTAGACGCCAGGTCTGAAAGGGTTAAACTGGACAAGTGGAATACATCAAATGCTTACATTTACATATCAATAGCTCAAGTGGTACTGAGGTACCTAGCTATGAAACTACCATTTTAGTACATGATGAGGCCTCCTCGGCGACAATTCCGGCGTTGTTACTGGCATCCATTCGAATATCATCGTAAAAAAACATTGTTACACACCTGTCCGACCTGTTCACATAGTTCTGCAAAAGTTTGGGTTGTCAAAGACAAGAGCACGTGTCAGTTGTCTCCCCATCATTTTCCATACGCGCTTGAGTGGAGACAAGACCGCAGATTGTGCTGGCCGGAAAAATTGCTGCACGGTTTCACGCTCTGCGTGTGGGCAAGCATTATTCTGTTGGAACAACACATCACCTTACTTGTTGCAATAATGGCAAAAGAAAGGGTCTTGCACCATTCTGAATGTACCGAGCGCTGGTCAGCGTTCTCTTCAGTAACACCAAAGGAGAACGAGAGCTGTAGGTTATCGTACCCCAAATCATTAGGAGCCAGTGTGTCTTCGAAAGCACTCTGCGAGTCAGCGATCAACATACAAGGTATGTCCACAAAATGAGTTCCGTTTGGTTATATAAACCAGACGTGTAGAAATACAGAAAAAGTATTTATTGTATAAAAATCTTCAACTGTTCAACTACTTTTCTACATAACTTGCGAAATTTTGTAGGCACTTGTCATAGCGTGGGAGAAGTTTTTGTGTGCCTTCTTCATAGAAGGTTGCCGCCTGTCTATTCAACCATGTGGCAAACATGTTCTTTCAGCTCATCATCGTTGAAGTGTTGACCACCAAGGACAGATTTTAGGTGTAAGAAGAGATAAAAGGAGTCTTCTTCTTCCCTTCACGTTGACGCCCGACCTCACAAGGCGAATGTGACGAAACAGCTCTTACGGGAATTTCACAGGGACGTGTTTGATCATTCTCCGTACTGTCTCGCTCCTAGAGACTTTCTTCTTACACCTAAAACCCATGGTGGTCAACACTACAGCGATGATGATGAGCTAAAAGAACATGTTACCACATGGTTGAATACCTTCTACGAAGAAGGCTTACAAAGACTTCTGCCACGCTATGACAAATGTCTACAAAATTTCGGAAGCTATGTAGAAAAGTAGTTTAATAGTTGTATATGTTTGTACAATAAATATTTTTTTCTGTATCTGTACACGTTTGTTTTATGTAAACAAACGGAACTTACTTTGTGGACATACCTCGTATCGTCTTCGTAGGCGCAAACACCATTACTTGCGTGTAGACAAAATCTGATTTCATTGCTGAAGACCACGCACGACCCATTATTACAAGCGGTTCTGTGACGGCACCAGTCGAGGCGTGCACATCTTTGCTGTGGCGTGAGGGAAAAACGACGCAATAGATGCACGTGAAGGTGGACCGCCGGCCAGTAACCGGTTGACAACAGTCAGTGTTGACTCTTCTTTGGTCATTAACCCTCTTATCTAGACTGCGGTATCTGCTGCCATTGCGATACGACTTTTTTGTGCTCCGTGTACGTCCAAAACCTTGACTACAGAAGGCAGGAAGCTCAAGTAACGATTGCAACCAGCATCGTTGGACAAATGGCTTAGCACGTCCAACTTGTGTGCCGATTAATATAAGGAGAAATGTCAAGATCGCAATTCTGCATTTTTTATTTAAGACGATCGGTTTAGACACTATAGGGTGCCATCTTCTGGTCTCCTACAATTGGCATTGAACTGAATTTGTAGGAGACCAGAAGATGACACTCTAGAGTGTCGAAACCGGTCGTCTTAAATAAATAAAAGAAAAATTGCGATCTTGACATTTCTCCTTATATTAAATATGGTGATACAGAAAAATTCCGAAGATTATGCTAGTAAATCGCATAACTAATGAAGAGGCACCGAAGAGAATTGGGAAGAAAAAGGAATTTTTGGTATACCTTGAATAAAAAATGGATCAATTGGTAGGACACATTCTTACACATCGAGGAATCGTAAGTTTAGCATGTGGGGGAAAAATCACAGAGGGAGACCACGATACGCATATAGTAAGCAGATTGACTCATATAGTAAGTAGATTGAAATGAATTTCGTTTGCCGTTCTTATGAGGAGATGAAAGAGGCTTTCTAAGGATAGAGTAGGGTGGTGAGCTGCATCAAACTAGTGTCCGCATTGAAGACCACAACAACAATTACTGTGATGGATCACAGTAAGTCACTGTTCTGAACTACGTAGGGGATTGATCGCTCCCTATGATGAGTAAATTATGTGTCAATTATCAGAAAGGGCCATGCCATCACTCGGAAGGGCACGCTTTGACCTTTTTCAATCTTGTTCAGTTGGATGCCTATATGAAGCACGAGTGGGTCTGCGTGCAATGGCGCCTGATTGCTTCTTGCGTTGTAACACACTGAGCCTTATGGCTGTAGACGTTCTGTATTGAACGGTGCACATAGAAAGCACCCTAGCCGCTACATTATTACACTACCTGTTGGCGGATGACGCTGGTGACACTGAAAGCATATCAGTACACCTACTACCACTCAGGTCTCATAGGCTGTTATAGAATAAAAATCGACGTTATTTTTCCAGATGTATTAATTATTTTTTCCACGAGTGAAAATTAAACCTATCGAAAGACCCAATTTTTTTTATTAATTTATGGAAATCGAAATCAATACATTCTTTGTCCTCTTTATCCTCGTAAACCACGTTCCTATTGTATACCTACGAATGCAGGGCTTAATTCCGTCGCAGACGTTGAAAGACCACCGTTAGTTGTAAAATTAATTCTAGCTGAAAGTATACAGTTAAAAAGCTTACTTTAAACATATAACTCTGACCGTAAAACCAGCCAAAGAATTTGCGTGAACTACTGACTACTTCCTGCAACAGAATCTTGTTCCCTGGCCCAGAATTCAGAACTGACTCGGACTTTACTTTAGCAGCAGGAAGACAAAGAAACGGTGACCAGCATACGTCGTAGATCACAAGAATTACACACAATCATTAATATACAAGCCACCCGAACTAAACCATTTCGTGAAGATGGCTGTGAGAACATTTATGGCGCAACGGGATTAAAACATAATAATATGGATCTGAGTTTGTTCTGAGCACTGGTGAAAAACAACATTAAATAAAACAGGGAGGGTATTCATAAACTAATATTTATAAGAAGGATAACATTTCACTGACAATAAATTATTTATTCAGTTCAAACATGAGCAAATGGGGGAACCAATTTTGTTAAACAATAAACATCACCGTCTAAACTTAAGTGAAAGTAATCTGAACTGAACATCGTGGAGGGAGGATTTACAATCACCAAGCATCCATCCACTCACACGCGCGAAGCAAAGCGAAACTCACCCAACTCAGCGTGCTGATTCAAATGTTCAAATGTTTGTAGAGCTTATGGGACTTAACTACGAGATCATCAGTCCCTAAACTTACAAACTACTTATGAAGTAGCTTATACTAAGGACGGCACAAATATCCATGCCCGAGGGGGGGATTCGAACCCCCGACCGTATTGGCTGAGTAGAACGTGACTGGCGCACCGCAGACCGCTTGGCAACCGCGGCCGGCTCAGCCTGCTGATACGAAGCAGAGGCAGGCGCCGCTATCTTAGAAGAAATTCAGCGAACCAGGATGTACCACACAACACAAGGAAAATAAACTTCGTAGGTGGCTCTAGTCTGTCTTTCCTTACTTGAGATGGCACGCGATAATAGCGAGATTAATTTCCATTTAAATCAAACCGGGAGCATGCACACTTACTGAGACACACGGCGCTTCTCTGCTACATTACATATTGGCACCCCACTGAAGGCAAAGTGCTTAAAGGTCGTATGCATTTCAACAAAAATCAACGGAATCATAGATTACGAAGCAAGAATACACAATAGTAAAGCACTGGCATGTGAGCAGTGGCGAGAACTCAAGTTACTAGCTATTATAAACCCTTGAAGTTGGAGTTCGGAGCCAAGTGGTTCCGAAAACCAGTGAAAAATACAAAAATTCAATTTCCAAAAAATAAAGAAAAATAGCTGAGCATGCAACTCTTAGAAATGCGTGGGATATCATAAGGAAGCTGACTGTAATAGCATACAGGATGACTTAGATAAAATTTGTAGTTGGTGCGAAGATTGGCAGCTAGCTCTCAATGTGGAAAAATGTAAGGTGATGCGCATTAGTAGAAAAAAACAATCCCATAGTGTTCGAATACAGCATTAATACTGAGCTTCTTGATGCTGTCGCGTCGTTCAAATATCTAGGCGTAACACTGCAGAGCGATATGAAATGGAACGAGCTTGTAAGGACAGTTATGAGTAGGGCGGACAGCCAACTTCGGTTTATTGGGAGAATTTTGGGAAGATGTACTTCACCTGTAAAGGAGACCGCGTATAAAATGCTTGTACGACCACGTCTTCAGTATTGCTCAAGTGTTTGGGACCCGCAACAGATTAGTTTAAAGGAAGACATAGAGGCGGTTCAGAGGCGAGCAGCTAGATTTGTTACCGGTAGGTTCGACCAATGCGCGAGTGTCAAGGAAATGCTCCGGCAACTCAATTGGGGATCGCTGGAAGAAAGACGACGTTCTTTTCGTGAATTTCTGTTGAGTAAATTTAGAGGGCCGGAATTTGAAGCTGAGTGTAGTACGATCTTGCTGCCACCTACTTACATTTCGAGTAAAGATCACAAAGACAAGATAAGAGAAATTAGGGCTCGTACGGAGGCATATAGGCATTCTTTTTTTCCTCGTTCAATTTGGGAGTGGAATAGGAAAGGAAATGCCTAGTAGGGGTACAGTGTACCCTCCGCCACGCACCTTACGGTGAATTGCGGAGTATGCATGTAGATGTAGATGTAGAAATACAGTTAGAAGCAATTGGAAGGGCTTGACATGCATGGACGAAGTCCAGTCTTCAAAAATCAGAAAACTGGAATAAATTCAAAGTCGGGGTAAATCAACTACGAAATACGCCACGCAGGCCCTAGAAATACGTAGTATTTCATACACAAGCTAATAAAGAGGGTTGTACAAGGCTAGAAGAGAATTTCCTGACGGAGTCCGAATGCAAAGTACAAATATGGAAACGAAACGTTTCAACGTAAATTTCATACTAGATTACTGTCTCCAGAATATTTTCACTCTGCAGCCGAGTGTGCGCTGATTTGAAACTTTCTGGCAGATTAAAACTACGTGCCGTTGTGCTGTCATTAACAGCATTACCTTTACTATCAGTAGTGAAGGTGTCGATTTGTTTTGACCCGAGTATACTTTACATACCACCAGAATTTCGTGGGATAATCTCCCAAATTACGTTTCAGGGCTTGATTGTAGAAACTATTATAAGCTTCTCGGATTGAAGTACCACATGAATTTCGAGTTTCTGTGAAAGACTGTCAATGATTTAAGTTGCTTTAGTACTCCAAGGGGATCTACTTCCAAATTAAGCTTGCTGTGAACTTTTCTTGATTCTAATTCTGAAGTATTTTCTTCGTCTTCTCGGCGTCGACTTTGGCATCAATCCGCTAAGTAGTTCATAACAGTGACTTACTGTGATCTGCCACAGTAACACGGTTAATGTTGTTGTGGTCTTCAATCGGGATACTAGTTTGATGCATCTCACCGCCCTACTCTAACTTAAGCAAGCCTCTTCATCTCCTCATAAGAACGGCAAAGGACATGCTTTTCAATCCCTCTTACTATATCCGTCAATCTGCTTACTATACGCGTATCTTAGTCTCCCTCTGCGATTTCCCCCCACATACTTCCCTCCAATGCTAAATTTACGATTCCTTGTTGTGTAAGAATGTGGCCTACCAATTGATCCCTTCTTTATTCAAGGTATGCCAAAAATTGCTTTTTCTTCCCAGTTCTGTTCAGTGCCTGTTAATTAGTTATGCCATTTACTAGCATAATCTTCGGCATTTTTCTGTTTCACCATATTTGAAAACCCTCTACCCTCTTCCTGTATAAAATATTTATCGTTCAAGTTTCACTCCCATGTAACACTAGACACAAAATGCCTTCAGGAAATGCTTCCTTACACTTAGCCGCGACGAATTAGCCGTGCACACTGGGGTGCCGTGCTGCGGTGTGCATGGCTGTTCGCGGTCGTGGGTTCGAGTCCCCCCCCCCCCTCGGGCATTGCTGTTTGCGTTGTCCTTAGGTTAGTTTACCTTAGTTTAAATAGTTTCTAAGCTATGGACTAATACCCGAGCAGCTGAGTCTGATAGATTTACAGGCATTTGAACATTTTTTCCTTACACTTAAATTAATATTCAGTGTTAGCAAATTTCTCTTTTTCAAAACCACATTTTCTTCCCATTGTCATTCTGTAGTTTATATCCTCTGTACTGCAAACATATGTTATTTTACTGCACAAGTAACAAACCGTGTCTAGCACCTTTACTGATTCGTTATCTAATCTAATTACTTGATTTTAGCTGACAATGCCTCAATGGCTGACCGAGTTTTAGGTTTTATGCGCGCAGCTGGATTTTATCGTTCTATTTATTGGTGGGCTTGTGCCTGGTGTCTCAGGTCCCCACACCTCACCTTTTAATCTGATGTTTTTCTTACTTCTACCCTGTTTTTTACCTCCAGGTTTATGGTTTGTGCAAAGTGACTGCCTCATCTTGTATATGTTTGTGATCAGCCAGCTACTGTTCCCTGCTCTATTTTAGCTTAAATCAACACTTGGTCTCTCCTATTCCTGTCTTCTTCAGTGGTGTTGAATCAAGTTCATTGGCACTGTGTGCCCTTACGCCTCTCTTCTGGGTGTTGAGCTTTATTTTTTTTCCTACTTGAATGTCTTGTCTTCGGTAGGAACAGGGGACTGATAACCTTGTAGTTTAGTCCCCTCTAAACCCCAAAACAACAACAACTTAAGCAATGTCAGATTTTCTTAGACTACGCTCCATTACCTTTGTTTTGCTCTAATTAATGTTCATCTTATACGGTCGTGTCAACACTTTGTCCAATCCTTTTAATTGCTCTTCCAAGTTCTTTGCTGTCTCAATGTCATCAGCAAAACACAATGTTTTTATTTCTTCACACTGAACTTTAATTCCTTCTCCACGTTTGCATTCCTTCATAGCTCGATCAATGTACAAATTCAATAGCATTGGAGAATGACTACAACCTTGTCTTACTCGCTTCTCAACCACTGCATCCCTTTCATGCTGTTCAACACTGATAACTGCTGTGTGGTTTTTGTACAAGTTGTAAATAACCTTCCGTTCCCTATATTTTACTCCTGCTGATTTCAGAATTTGAAAGAAGGTATTCCAATCAACAGTTTCAAAAGCTTTCTCCAAACCTACAAAAGCTAGACATGTTGGTTTACCTTTCCTTAATGTATATTCTAAGGCAGTGCTTTCCCTCATGGTGACACCCTTTTTTAGCTTTCAGTTTTGCGCGACACCCTTTCAATAATAAAAATACATATGGTAGAATTTAGATGGTTCTAGCGGGGGGTGGGGGGACGGAAAGAAAGTATCGATTAAATGTTGTTTGTAAACGAAACTTAAATCCTCGTACGCATTGACACGTTTAATGTTGACCCTGACTGCAGCAATTACGCACACTCATCGCAAGAAAAGGAAATATTAGGAACTACGGAGATGTACAACAGAGTAACACCGCAGACAACAGCCTAGCTCACATAGTAATACTTGCTTCTTCTTCCGAAACACGAAAACTGAATTTCGGAAACCGTTTTACGTTGTCATGTGTACAGCCGGTGACAGAATTCGCGAGACCCCTCGCCTAATCGCTATACACAACCGCAGAGTTCTGCTGCTTGGTGGGAAGTATATACAGCTAGGCAACACGATCGTACATACTGTCGATTACCCATCTGACACGAAATATGAGAGGAAAAATGTTATCTTTCAGTATCGCAGCCAGTTGTAACAACACACGTGCTTTCTATGCGACGTGAAGGCGACTTCGAAAACTGATTTTAGAAACTGCTTTGCGTATTAGCCATAGCGATTTTAAGCTGTTCGCAACCGACAAATTCCTTTCCACATTTCTTTTCATATAGTTTCAATGAACAAAGACATCAATTAGAATTGAGATGCTGCAATCCGTGAATATTTTCGGACGTTACTGACACATTCAAATTGAAAAATTGCATGCATATCATAGAATTAATTCAATTACATGAATGGACTTTGTTACGAAGCTAAGTGTTACATCATGGTGCATCATGTTCCGAGTATCGCTGACGGTTTCCGCCCACCGCCTCGGTTGCGCTATAAAGACGACAACCGTTTGGCGCCGCAGATCACTGATGGTATTTGCGAGAGTGAAGGTATCGTGTCATTTCCACTGGTTCTCTTTCGGTTGATGTTGCAACTAAGATATCAGCACAAATTTAACAAACATAAGCCAGCTGTGTCACCACAAATTACAGTTCTCCTCAGATGTTTGGTACTTTTCCATACTCCTTGTCTTATTGAAATGCCTAATATTAAGCATTCGAAAACATATTGGGCTATTATGTCAAATGAATGTGCAGAAAAGCAAACAAATGATAAAGATAAGCTTATTTATCTCGCCAATTGGCCAACTACTGATCAACGAGCGACAGTTCGATTACTGACTCTTTCACATTTTTCTTCTATTTTGAAATATGGCTCATTATGTTAGTCACGTAACAATAACAAACACACATGATAATTGCTGCGGTGGAGTAGCCGAGCGGTCTAAAGCGCCTCACTGCGGAGCGCGCGGTTGCTCGCCGTGGAGGTTCTAGTCCTCCCTGGGGCATGGGTGTGTGTGTTTGTCCTTAGGTTAGTTTACCTAGGTTTAAGCAGTTTGTAAGCTACGGACTGATGAACACGCAGATTGGTCCGATAGATTTACAGATATTTGAACACATGATAATTGAGTAACAATCTGTATCGCAGTCATTATGAGGAAATTATTATTCCGTATCCATGAAAATATATTGATAATACTATATGAAACATGTGCAACAGAGAATACTGGCGAGCTCGGTGTTCGCCACTTGGCTTCTCCAGAGGTTAAAGAGATCTTTTGGTGTGAGTTGGTCACTGGCGAGTATCGAAGACGATATGTTTCGCATACTAATCAAAAATATAAACCCGCCAAACCACCCGCACCTCGTAATACATCATGCAGGAAGTAGACATCTGAACAATCACTTAGAATGAAGTCGGTCATCTATTCAAAGAAGCAGGCATTAATTTGATAATGCAAACAGCAAAAACAAGTAGATTGAATAATTTGTAAAATCTCAAACATAAGAGTCGACTTTTGGTGATTCTCCATCGTAGCAATTAGAGGAGTGAAAGATTCTAAAGCTAATTCCTTGGTTTTAGAAGCCGCAGTCGTTTATTCTGTACTAGGACAACATTACACACCGGCGGGTTTCAGTTACTGTGCAGAATACAAAACCACGGTTTTTCGTCAAAAGCGTGCGTAGTTTCCTGTCACTTATGTATAGGTAGTAGACCTATGCTATAGTATGTGTGGGTGGCGCCGGCATAAATGCGCAGATGCGTAACACGAGGTCCTAGGATCGATCTGACATACGCAGCACTTTCATTTTTAATTATTCACTCATTTTCACGAGTTTCAATCCGTATTTTTCACATACGTAAGTTTTCTGCTCAGGAACAACTTTGGTAGCGAATATAGTATCAAAAAGTTTTAACTCTTCATTCAGCCAGTTGATATGATAACAAAGAGAAGTTTTGAATGAATGAACGAAATAGACAGTCTATTTGCGTCAGATGTTCTGAGCAGACTGACACTGCCACCAGAAAAATGCAACAGATCGTGTGAGTCGTAGCGTAAGTTTTTCCACAGACAGATAATAAACGTTCGTTTCAGGGCACATATCGTATGGATTTATAAATATCAAACAATATAGTAGTCACAATTTATGAGCTGAAATAAGTGCATACTGGAAAACGTTGCCTTTATGTAGGTTCAAAACTTGACAAACACATACCAAGAGTGTAATAGCTACAATGACAATCTTCGAATGCGATTGTCTTGACAAAGGCTAATAATATCCCCTTATACGTTTGCGTGTTGAAAGTCTCAACACTAGGGATCGCTGGATGGGTCTCACCTACTTGGCCCAATCTGTGCGAGAAGAAACACGAATATGAACCTTTAAAATTCCTACAATATCTCCCCTGTGTAGGCCATAGGAAAAGAGAAAACTCACGCCAAATGATCCAACTACAGATAGGTGCAATATCAGCTAATATTGAGGCTCACCATTGCTGATGACGGTGTTGCGAAGTAGCTAAACGATTAGCTTTTGAATGAAACAGCACGGGTTTGAATCCCGTCCTTCCAAAATACTTTTCTTATATTAACCCTTGTAGTTTTAATTATCAGTTATAAAAATTTCAATGCATAGTATATATAGTTGGTTTCGTTATAACTAATTTAATTAATTAATATATCTTATTTTATCATTTAATTTTCATAATTCGATGAAGTATTAAATGAAAGTAATATTTCAAAAATTGTAGCACGTATTTATATGCCGAAATTATATTACATTCCTTAGGGTGTTCATCGTCAAAGAAAATCTCCACACTATGCAGACTTTACCAAAGTATTTTTAGCGAGAAATTTTATCCGAAATATGCTTCGGTGCAAAGGATACTTTATTCAAGTTTTTAAGTAAATAACCTTTCACTGCTAATTTTTGTGCATACCAAGTGTATGGATGGGAATTGTGGCACTGGACTGATGCTGTAGGATTGAATGTGTTTTGAGACACCTCTTTACATCAACGTTCGTGGCACACTGAAACGTTTAAGTAAATTTAAATTTCACAAATAAAAGGTTTACTTTGCGAGGGGTGACATGAAATGAACAAAAATGTAAGGAGTACCGGGGAATCGAACCTTGACTTCCAGCTTTGCACTCCAAGCACTTGTCCACTACGCTAGGCACACTCCTCAAAATCTGCAAGCAAATAAGCAGCTTATGTAACACCTATTTGTGAGAAATTTTCGCCACCGTATTCGCTTTCCCTTTAGCCAACTCGGACGGGATATTTTGGGAATTTGAAAGGTTTGTCAACTTCCTTCTCGCAGGGTTTGAACAAAATTTTTGAAAACCATCCCGCAATCTACTCTGTCAGTCATAAACATTCTACAGTATAAACTGAAAGACAGAATCGTTGAGGAAATGTCTGCGCCCTCCGCCCTCCCCAATCCTTGAGGGTTAAAATTCTAGGAGTAGGAACACCCTCATCCATGATCCACGGACTGAGACGCGATATTTTTGTGAAATTCAGTGGCCTGTTACATCGACAGTCGTAAAAATTGTGGGAATAAAGTTTATGAAGTAGTTTCTGTTAATATTTATAAAGAAACTTTACGCTGTAGCTACGAATGCCTGATCTACGAAACAGCAACGAATCTAAATCATTAATACGAACGTATTTCTGACGGCATTTTGACTCGTGAGTGTTCTATAGTTCAAAGGCACATGCGGTAACTTGAGAGTAATTTTGCGAAAAATTTGTAACAAAAATTGAGGGAGACGTATGTCGACCACGCTACTAAACAACCACATGCAAGGTCTTGGTATTCTGGGGTGTTCATTCTACTTTCAATCGCTGTTTTATGTCCTCTGACTTTACTGAAAGCAGTGCGGTTTTTTTTTAATAAATGAAGCATGTCAAGTTACCAAAAAAAGGTCTTATTTTTGTCACCCTGATTTCTTTAATGAACAGTTTCATATTAACAACATACCTAACGCAAGAATCATTTACGAAACTTCTGAGACCAACTGAATAACAGTTGGTAAGATTTAGCTGTAGTAGATTGTCGTGTAAGGAAGTTTGTTTACACGCGCTAGCCGTGCTGTGAAGTGCCCCGTTTACTTCCGTTCAAACCTCTGGCCGGCCACAAGCACTGACTGGAGGACGAGACATTCGCTGCGATTGAGCAGAGGCATGCCTCGCCTCTTCTCGACTGCCCACTGATGTGTATGAACATGTCTTTTCTTAAATGGACTGTTTGCCTTATGATGCCTGGTTTTCTTGATACCGATCTCCTAATGGATTCTCGTTCTAGGTTATATTATTGTGCACTGAATTAAAATTTTTATTATTGGATGGTTTCAGATAGCCCGCCTGTTAGTTGCCATATTTAGCGGCAATTCTTACATTATTAAACAATGAGTCTATAATAACTTCTTTATATTTGAACATTAGCATGTAGTGTCGCTGAAAAAAAGGAGTGTATGGTCTATTAAAATTGTATTCTCTTGAATGTGTAACACATTAACCTCGAAGCAACTATCAAATTATATCTTAATAATGACATGGCCGCGGAGGAATGGCCGAGCGCATTGAGGCGCTACGCTACGATGTGCGAGGCCGTTGCCCCTCGGGGGTTCGAATCCCCCCCTTGGGCATGGATGTTTGAACCGTCTGCAGTATAAGGTTGTTCATAAGTAGTTTGTGAGTTTAGGGACTGATGTCCCCGCAGTTAAATCCCATAAGCTTAACAAAAAAAATTTTTTTTATGACATGGCAGTTACGTATTGATTTGAACGTCTAGTCTGTTTGTTGGTTTTCAGGAGTTTTTAATGTTTTAATACCATTTCGATAGTCTTAGCTGCAAGCAAAGAACTAACCTTCGGGAAATCTAATGGTGAAACAAAGTACGCTGTTGTATGAACAAAAAATACAAAAGTTTCGAACCTCTGTTATAGTCTCTGTATCTGTTAGCTGGTTCAGATGTGAGTTTTATACACAGCTTCAAGACGAATTTGAAAGTAATGTATAAAATCCATCACTCCACGACCCTAGTTATTGGCGCTTACCTTGTATACTATCGATATGCCCAGAATATTACTACTATATATCGTACAAAGAGCTTTGCAACCTACTTCGAGAAACCTGCTGGAAACCTCTGGCCTGAATAAAAAGACATGTCGTTTATGGCTGCTTACCATCAACAATAGTTATGGTAAAGGGTTTCATTGTGTTTTATTTTTCATTTGGCCTTCAATGCCCTTCCAGACGAACCTGCTCCTTCCACAACGCTTTTTTATACTTGCTTCGTCTTCTGTACTATAATTGTTCACAATATGTTATTGATTCCCTAAATTAATGTTTAAAAGTAATACTGTTCTCCCTCATTGAAAAAACAGTACACAATATTAAAATGAAATCATAGATTAGAACGTCAAAACATACTACATCCGCTTTAAAAGAAATAAACTAAAAATGATTTCATTTTGTAGGGGATTTTTTTTTTTTTTGCCAATGGTAGCCAAATAGTGGGTCCTATGAGTAGCACTCTTATACTGTTACATACTAAACCATTATAAATAAATGAACGTCTTCTAGTTATACTGCTTCCGCAACGATTCGAACCCTATTGGGTATTCTCGTTTCTTATTATATTGGTGTTGTGTCTGTTATTTCGGGCATATCCGAAGTAACAGACACCATACCAATATAATTAATTACGACTCGCGAAGACGGCGTTTCTTCAATCACTTCACCGCAGCCGGCCGCGGTGGCCGAATGGACTGAGGCGCTCCAGTCACGGTCTGCACTGCCACTACGGTTGCGGGTTCGAATCCCCCCTCGGGCATGGATATTTGTGCCGTCCTTAGGATTAGCTAGTTCATAAGTAGTTTGTAAGTTTAGGGACTGATGACCCCGTAGTTAAGTCCCATAGACTCTACAAACATTTTTTTTGAACAACTTCACCGCATATGGGGTCATAGGTTCGACCTCGCACGATATGGGCGATACAGCCATAGCGTGCAGCTTGTGGAAGCTTGAGACAGGCGCTGGGCGAGCACCGGTAGCCACGTGGTTAAGTTCACCGCTGGCCCGAAGCGGGAGACACGGGTTCGATTCCCGTCCCGCTTCATATTTTCACTTATCCCCATTGTTTAATTTCAGTGCCCTAATTCAGTATTATCATTCCTTTCCTTCCTAATTCTTATTCCATCACCTCGTTCATAAATATTTGCCTGTTCTTGTTTCTTTTTCTTTGGACCTCCTTATCTGCTTTTCTAGGCTGAGCTGAACTTCGCTCACAAATTACGCCTTCATCAGTGATCTTGTACTCTAAAATTTTTGCAGATGTTCAGATGTTTAAAATACAGTTCAGCACACCCATGTTTTATTATTACTAGTATTGAATCTAGAAGCTGAATAGTTCTTCTCACGGAAAAATAAAAATTATTATCACGAATCCTGATGAAAATTAGTTTCATACGTACAGTTTAAACTTACAACTGTCCCTTAAAATAAAAGTAAATAACTCTTCTTTATAAGAAGTAAATTCTCTGACTGCTTAAAAAAAGAAGCAAACAAAACAAGAAATGAAAATCAAATTGTTCAAATGTTTGTAGAGCTTATGGGACTTACGTACGGGATCATCAGTCCTTAAAATTACAACCTATTTATGAACTAGCTAATACTAAGGACGGCACAAATATCCATGCCCAAGGGGGAATTCGAACCCCCGACCGTAGTGGCAGTGTAGATACTCACTGGCGTGCCGCAGACAGCTCGGCCACTGCGGCCGGCCAAGAAACTCTACTAATACTGTTCAACATCCCGTATATCCTCCTTCAGCCTCAAAGACGGCTCGAAGTCCGTCGGGCAGTGAACCCACAACTCTAATCACGTAACATGGACATTCAAGTAACTGGTTCCAAGAGTATTGCTTCGCTCCAACACCGCTTCCACATGGCACGGTTTCACCTGCCCTCCACCCCCAATATATTTTTAAAAACTAGGACTAACGCAACAGCGTTCAAGTTTTATACTTTTTAATGATGACGTGAAGTTAAGCTTTCGATTGTTTTAAATTTAACGTGAACGCTGGGGAAGGCTAAATGGCAGATATGTTTTTGTAAGGAATTTTAGCATCTGATGATGTGTCTAAAGGACGCGAAACCGGTAGTGATTTTTTAAATAAAATTAATTGCAGTCGAAGCGGATTTTGTTTCAAAATGTTCCAAGAGTTCTGAATCACACGAGAAACCTGGTGGCGACGCGACAGTGAATGTCGTGTTTCACCGGTCAGCGTTACGTCTGCAGCTGTGGAGCGATGCCTACGAGAGACAGGCCCCGACGCGCACGTCATCCGACTTAAGCATAGCAGTCCCGAGCCGGCTGGCCGGCTAACTAGTTGGCCGGCCGCTGTGAGGCGGTGGGCCGTGCCCCGGAAATCTGTAAGTTTAAACTGGACGCACAGACTAATTTTCATCAGGAATCGTAATATTTATTTTTCCGAGAGAAGAATTACTCATTTTCTAAATTTTATCAATCTCTAAAACAAATACGGTTGTGCAGAATTGTATTTAAAACATTTGCGAAAAGTGTAAATATAGACGATCGCGTAATTTGTGAGAGAAGTTCAGCCTAGAAGGGGAGATAGAGAGGCCCAAACAAAAAGAAACAAGAGTTATCAAATAGTTATGAAGGAATATCAATGTAAAAGCAAATACACGAAACCTGAGACGGTTTTTCTTCTCAAACATGTCAAAGACATTAAAGGTAAAGGTGAAGCACTGAATTAAAATTTGTGATGCGGTCACGGATCGAACACAGACCTCCATGCTTACTACTCTATTTCGCTACGTGGAGAGCCTTGGCAGTTGTTCCAACATTCTTTGGAACACAGAAGCTGAGTTGCACAAGTGCACAAGTGTTTTTTTTTTTTATGAGACTTAACTACGGGGTCATCAGTCCTTAAACTTACAAACTACTTATGAACTACTTACGAACTAGGACGGCACAAATATCCATGCCCGAGGGGGGATTCGAACCCCCGACCGTAGTGGCCGTGTAGACTGTGACTGGGGCGCCTCAGTCTCCTCGGCCACTGCGGCCGGAACAGAAGCTGAAGTAAAGTTTGTGACGTGGAGGCGCCTTAATCGCTAGTGGTGTGATGGTCTAGTGGAGAGTAGTCTGCCTAGTAAGCAATTGTGAAGTAGGTGACGGAATAAGGATTAGGAAGAAAAGGATCGATAGTGCTGCATTAGGACATTTAAATTCAACAATGGCGACAAGTGAAAATGTGAAGCGGGCCGGTAATCGAACCTGGGTCTCCACCTTCGGGCCAGCGGTGAACTTAACCACGTGGATCCCGGTGCTCGCCCCGCGTCCGTCTCAAACTTCCACAAGTTGCACGGTATGTAGCGCCCTTATCGTGCGAGGTCGAACGTATGACTACATATGCTGTGAAGTGATTGAAGAAACGCCGTCTTCGCGTGTCGTAATTAATTATATTGGTATGGTGTCTGTTACTTCGGAGAGCCCGAAATAACAGACACCACACCAATGTAATAAGAAACGAGAATACCCAATAAGCTTCGAATCGTTGCGGAAGCAGAAGGGGGTTATACGTGATTCAGAGCAACATTAGCAGGAGAAGTTTATTTATTTAGAATAGTTAAGTATGAAGGGTGTAAGAGTGCTACTCATAAGATCCATATTTTGTATACCATAGGCAAAAAAGCAAAGGTTTCAAACAGTTTGAGAAACACCGAGGTTCACTAGAACAGAATCAAGTTTATTTCTTTTAAAGCACATGCAGTATGTTTTAACGTCGTAATCTATGATTTCATTTTATTATTGTGTATTTTTTCAACGAGAAAGAACAGAATAACGTTTCAAGATTAATTTAGGGAATAAATAAATTAACAAATTGTGAACAATTATAGTACAGGAGACGAAACAAGTATAAAAAAGCATTGTGGACGAAGCACGTTGGTCAGGAAGGGTGATGAAGGCAAAATTAAAAAAAAATAAACAGAAGTTAAACTCTTTATCACAACTATTGTTGATGGTAAGAAGCCATAAACGATATCTGAATTTTTTTTCTTTCAGGTCGGAGGTTTTCCGAGTGTTTTTTTCTCGAAGTTGGTTGCAAAGCTCTTTGTACGATATATAGTAGTAATATTCCCGGTATATCGATAGTATAGAAGGTAATCGTCACCAACTTAGCTCGTCATGTAATGGAACTTACACAAAATTGCTTTTATATTCTTTTTGAAGCCGTGTCCAAAACACACTTCTGAAGCAGTTGACAGACCGTGACAAGAGGTTCAAAACTTTTTTTTTTTTTTTTTTTTTTTGTCACACAAACAGCAAACTTCGTTACACCATCAGATTTCCGGCTGGTTGGTTCTTTGCTTGCAGCGAAACCTATCGAAATTATTAAAATAAAATTTTAAGACCAACAAAAAATCTCGATGTGCAAATCACTCTGTAACTGCCATGTCATCATTCAGATATAATTTGAAAGCTACTTCGAGCTTAATGTGTTGCACATTCAACAGAATACATTTTTAGTAGAACACTTACTCCTTTTTTAAAACATCATAACTTGTTACTGTTCCAAGTCAATACAAAGTTATTATACACTTGTTGTTTAGCAATGTAAGAATTACCACAAAATATAGTAACTAAAAGGACGTCTATCCGAAACCAACCAATAATATAGTTTTTAATTCAGTGCACAAGCATATAGACTAGGACGACAATCCATGAGTAGATCGGTATGAGGCAAACCAGGCCTCATAAGGCACTGTCCGTATAAGAAAAGACAGGTCCGGCCACATCCGTGAGCAGTCGAGGAAAGGCGAGGCATTCCTCTACTCTGCTCAATCGCAGCGAATGATTCGTGCTTGGGGCCGCAAGAAGTTTACGCGGAAGTAAACGGGGCACTCACAGCACGGCGAGCGCGTATAAACAAAGTTTCTTACTCGACAACCTACTCCAGCTAAGCCTTCCCAATGGTATTCAGTTTGCCTCTGACGTTTCAAAAATAATTCTTGCATTAGGTGTGCCGGTAATACGAAACTGCTAAATAACAACTCAGGGTGTCATAACATCTGGCCACCTTTTTGTGGTAACTTGACACGCTTCATTTATTAAGAAGCCTGAGTGGTCAACATACGTATCCAACACTTTTTGTCCTAAATTTTTCGCAAAATTACTCTCCTGTTACCGCGTGTGTCTTTCAACTACAGAACACCCACGACTCAAAATACCGACAGAAACACGTTCGTATTAATGATTTAGATTCCTTGCTGTTTCGCAGATCTGGCATTCGTTGCTACAGCGGAAAGCTTCTTTATAAAGAGACAAACGACTACATTCACTTTATTCGCACAATTTTTACGACTGTATCTGTAAGAGGACCCTGCGTTTCGCATTCATAATGCATCTCCGTCCTTGGACCATAGGCGAGGATGTTCTCAGTCCTGGAATTTCATTCACAAGGAGGGGTGCGAACTTTCCCTCAAGGACTCCAACGTCATTCATTTTAGACTGCATACCGTTTATGAATGACCAAAGTAGATCGCGGGATGGGTTTCACCGATTTGGTTCAAACTCTGCGAGAAGAAGAAAGCAGACGAAACATTTCAAATTCCCAAAAATATCTCGCGCGATTTGGCCAAAGGGAAAGCGAATACGGTCGCAAAAGTTTCCCACATAGAAATAGGTGTTATGTAAGCTGCTTATTGAGTCCCAGTCTACGTCAAATGTGAGTAGCGTGGTGGACAAGGGCTTGTATTGCAAAATTTGCGGCCCAGTTTCGATTCTCCGTACTTCGTAGAATCGTGTTCATTTTGTATAACCACTCGCAATGTTAACCTTTTATTTATGAAATTGAAATTTACATAAACATTTCACTGTTCCATAAAAGTTGACGTCGAAAGGACACTCAATTAAAACACATTCAATCGCATGGCATCAATTCAGTGCCCCTGTTTCCACCGCAATGATTCGATACATTTTGTATTTACCAAAAGCAATAGTGAAAAGTCATTTACTTTAAACCTTGAATCAAGTGTGTTTTGCGCCGAAGCATATTTCGGATAAAATTACTTCCTTAAAATACTTTCATAAAGTTTCTTTGTAGATGAACACCCTAAGGAATGTAATATAACTTCGATATATAAATACCTGCTATAAAATTTGGAAATATGATTTTCATCTGAAACTTCATAGAATTATGAAAATTAAATGATTAAATAAGGTGTATTAATTAATTTAATTAGTTGTAACGAAACCATATATATTAATTATGCACTGAAAATTTATAATTAATAGTTAAAATTGCAAAGGCTAATATAAGAAAAATATTTTGGAAGGAGCGGGTTTCGAACCCGTGCTGCTTCATTCAAAAGCTAAACGCTTAGCTACTACGCACCAATGCTGATCCTCAAGATTAGCTGATAATGTGTCTATCTGTAGTTGGAAAATTTTTGACAAGCGTTTTCTCTCTTCCTCTGGCCTACACAGGGGAGATATTGTAGAAATTTAAAAGTTTCGTTTTCGTGTTTCTTCTTGCACAGTTTGGGCCAAGTAGGTGAGACCCATCCAGACTTTCAACACGCAAACGCGTGAGAGGCAATTATCAGCCACTGTCGAGACAATCGCATTCGGAGATTGTCATTGTAGCTATTACACTCTTGTTATGTGCTTGTCAAGTTTTGAATCCACATAAAGGCAGCGTTTTTCAGTATCCACTTATTTCAGCTAATAAATTGTGGCTACTATCATGTTTTATATTTATAAATGCATACGATATGCGCCCGATACCTACGTTTAAGGAAATTATTTATGTACAAACATGATCAAAAATTATCTGTCTGTGGAAAAATTTACGCTGTGACTTATAGGATTTCCGTTGCATTTTCTGTGGCAGTAATAATCTGCTCAGAACATCTGCACGCAAATAGACTGCCTATTCCGTTCAGCTATCCAAAAGTGCTCTTTGTTATTATAAGTCATCATATGAACTGGCTGAGTGTAGAGTTAAAATTCTTTGATACTATATTCGCTTCAAAAATTCTTACTGGGCAGAAATGTTACGTATGTGAAATATACGGCTTGCCGCTTGTCTTCTCGTGCACTCGTGCAAATCAGTGGATATTAAAAAAACAAACCTAATGAGCCATATTTCAAAATAGAAGAAAATGTGAAAGAGTCAGTAATCGAACTGTCGCTCGTTGATCAGTAGTTGGCCAATTGGCGAGATAAATAAGCTTATCTTTATCATTTGTTTGCTTCTTTGCACATTCATTTGACATAATAGTCCAATATGTTTTCGAATGCTTAATATTAGGCATTTCAATAAGACAAGGAGTATGGAAAAGTACCAAACATCTTAGGAGAACTGTAATTTGTGGTGACACAGCTGGCTTATGTTTGTTAAATTTGTGCTGATATCTTAGTTGCAACATCAACCGAAAGAGAACCAGTGGAAATGACACGATACCTTCACTCTCGGAAATACCATCAGTGATCTGCGGCGCCAAACGGTTGTCGTCTTTATAGCGCAACCGAGGCGGTGGGCGGAAACCGTCAGCGATACTCGGAACATGATGCACCACGATGTAACACTTAGCTTCGTAACAAAGTCCATTCATGTAATTGAATTAATTCTACGATATGCATGCAATTTTTCAATTTGAATGTGTCAGTAACGTCCGAAAATATTCACGGATTGCAGCATCTCTTTGTTCATTGAAACTATGTGAAAAGAAATGTGGAAAGGAATTTGTCGGTTGCGAACAGCTTAAAATCGCTATGGCTAATACGCAAAGCAGTTTCTAAAATCAGTTTTCGAAGTCGCCTTCACGTCGCATAGAAAGCACGCGTGTTGTTACAACTGGCTGCGATACTGAAAGATAACATTTTTCCTCTCAGATTTCGTGTCAGATGGGTAATCGACAGTATGTACGATCGTGTTGCCTAGCTGTATATACTTCCCACCAAGCAGCAGAACTCTGCGGTTGTGTATAGCGATTAGGCGAGGGGTCTCGCGAATTCTGTCACCGGCTGTACATGTCAGGGCCAGATACGGTTTTGCTGGATCGACTGAAAACGGCATCTGTAAATTAGCTGATCGGATTTCTAATTAGACAGCACAGTGGCTGTTCCCTTTCAGTTCGATATTATCACATTATTTTCAGAAATAAAGCGGATGTATTTATGACATGTGATGAATTATTATTTAAGTTCTATTGTTAGATTTTTGCTTCACCACGACCTCGGAAGTCCCGACATATTCGGAAACAATGGATAAATATTTGTGACAAGTATGAATGTCATTTCTGGTCCCATAATCTGTTACATACAGGAAACTGAGGGAGAAAATATTGACGCATACCAGGGTTCGAACCAACGATCACAGCATTTAAAGTACTACTCTCCGTTAATCACCCTGCCATACTCCATACTAAACATCGCCACTAAATAGCTTTAGTCAGTGGACAATTGTGACTGCTTTTACAACCTGTGACAACTTTTACAGCCTCTGTGTCATTGATTGACATTTAATTCTAAGAAAATGTTCAAATGTTTGTATAATATAGCTTATGGGACTTAACTACGGGGTCATCAGTCCCTAAACTTACAAACTACTTATCAACTAGCTTATCCTAAGGTCGGGACAAATATCCATGCCCGAGGGGGCGTTCGAACCCCCACCGTAGTGGCCGTGCAGACCGTGACTGGAGCGCCTCAGTCCCCTCGGCCACCGCGGCCGGCTAATTCTAAGACTCGCTACCGAGGGTGACGTGGCTTTGTTAAATCCATTAAAAAACGCCCAGGTGCAACTTTTTGAGAAGGAAAGCAGACTACAGGGAAGGTTCGTTCAAGCAGCAGTTGCCAGTTCCAGCAAACTGCGCATGGGAAGAGCTGTTATCGAGTATCAGCAGCACCTCTGCGCATGCACAGTCCGCTGGGATGTGACAACTGGCTGCTGCTTGAACGAAACCTGAGTGTCAACTGCTGCTGAAGCAGAGCTGCCGCCTAGCGACTGAGCACGCAATTAATGTGCACCGATCATTCCTTTAATACGTGATCTGTAGTGCACTGAATGAAGACAAGGATGATTAGCTGCAGGCGCGTCTTCAGGGTAGTATAAAGAAAAGGATATTTTGTGCCATTTTATAACAAGTTTTTTTGGTTTAGAGTCTAAATTTGTTAGTTTCGCGACACCCTTGATACTACTACGCGACACCCCAGGGTGTCGCGACACCCCAGGGTGTCGCGACACCCAGTTTGGAAAGCTCTGTTCTAAGGGAAGTCTTAAGGTCATTCATGCCTCCCGTGTTCTTACATTTCTCTTGAATTCGAACTGATCTTCCCCGAGGTCAGCATGTATCAGCCTTTCCATGCTTCAGTAAATAAAGGCTAGTTTACACGACGACACTACGTTTCATGAAACTGCGCTACTGGACAGGCGTTCGCGCAACTCGTTGGCGAAACTAAACAGTTTTGGCACCTTCCAACTTTGGCGAAACTGATTGCGCGTTTTTTTAGGTTAGGTGATAACCAATACGGAACAAAACACAACATAAATGGGGGAAAGGAAGAAATAATTCGGTTTTTGAACATATATGCGATGCATAGGTGTTTGTGCCACTTTAACGATGAAAATTTCAGGAATAAGCAGTGCCCTGTTAGTGCTCTTGAAGCAATTATTCGTGAATTAAATATTGATGAGTTAACGATTACTGAATTGCAGATTAAAGTACATTCTATTCCAAATACCTATACAAATGAACTATGGCAATTGTGGATTTGGGAACACGTTACAGGTACTGTAGAGACGAATATCTATTTGACAAGAAAAGTAATGCAATTTGTAATTTCAGTTCTGGTAACGATGCTTCACGCATAACAGTACCTTGTTTCTTTATTGCATTACTAACTCTGTTTAAAAGGAACGTAAACTGCTCTGGTGACGTTCTGAGTTGATTTAAATAACTTCTAGGGTCTTCCATCACAATTTATTTCAGCAAGGTTGCTGAGCAAATGAGCTGACGTCTTTTTCTTAATCCAGTCACGAACCCGAACACGTTTCTGATTCTTTTTATGTTTAGTCTTATGCCGCGACTTCACACAGAGAAGCAATAGTTCCGCCACAACTCTTACAGCTACCAAAACGTTCATTCTACGGCGACTACGGAACTCACAAGACAACGAAACTGAAATGTATAGTATTGACACAGTGTCTACAGAGATACACGAAACCAATTGCTCGCAACTCATTTCATGAAACGAGTGTCGCAACCTAGTGTCGTCGTGTAGACTAGCCTTAAATCGTGTTAAAATTTTGCGACTATGACTTATTAAACTGATGCTTCCGTAATTTTCGCACCTGTCTACACCTGCTTTCTTTGGAATGGGGATTGTTACATTCTTCTTAAAGTCTGTGGGTATTTCGCCCATGTCATACCTCTTACTCGCTAGGTGAAACAGTTTTGTCATGGCTGGTTCTCCCACAGACTTCAGTAGCTCTGAGGAAATGTCATCAACTCCAGGGGCCTTGTTTCGATTCAGGTATTTCAGTGCTCTGTAAAATTCATCTCTCAGTATAGTATCTCCTATTTCATCCTCATCTACTTCTTCCTCCCTTCCTACAACATTGTCTCTATATACTCTTTCCACCTTTCAGCTTTTCCTTATTTGCTGAGAACTGGTTTTCCTGTAACCTGTATCCATTTTTTCCCCTATTTATACATTCTTCTACATCCTTGCATTTGCATTGTATCCACTCCTGCTTAGCCATTTTGCACTTCCTGTCAATCTCATTTCTTAGTCGATAGTATTCCACTTTGACTGTTTCATTTACTGCATTTTTATATTTTCTCCTTTCATCGATCAAATACAGTATGTTCTGTGATATCCAAGGATTTTTTGTTGGTCTTGCCTTTCTACCTATTTTGTCCTCTGCTGCCTTCACTATTGAACATCTCTCAATGCTACCCATTCCTCCTCTACTGTTTTATTTCCCCCCGTTTCTGTCAATTGCTGCCTAAAGCACCCTCTGAAATTCTCAAGAACTTCAGGTTCCTTCAGTTTGTCAAGGTCCCATCTCCTTATTTTCCTACCTTTCTGCAGTTTTTTTTTTTTTTCAGTTTCAGCCTACAATTCATGACCAATAAGTTATGGTCAGAGTTTATATCTGCCCCTGGGTATGTCTTACAGTTTAAAACCTGGTTCCGAAATCAATGTCTTACCATTATAAAATCTATCTGGTATCTCCCAGTGTCTCCTGGTCTCTTCCACGTGTACAACCTTCTTTCGTGATTCTTAAACCAGGTGTTTGTTATAACTAAATTAGGTTCCGCGCAAAATTCTACCAGGCGGCTTCCTCTTTCATTCCTTTTGCCAAGACCATATTCACCTAGTATCTCCCAGAGACTTGAGTAACGCGGTAGTGAACGTAAATCTCTCATAAAATAAGTCGCGAATGTTGAACTCGCAGGTGGTACGGCGTGACAAGTGGTGGCAGCTTAATGCGGCCTAATGGCCTGGGAGGGCCGTTAAACCCAGAGCGCGGGCGGCAGCTAGCGGCAGCCGTCGCCGGCGCCTCCCAGGAATGCGGCCCGGCTGCTCGCCGGCGACATTCCCGCTAAGTGCCGTCGAGTATTCTCAGCCGCTGCACCGCGTCGCACTGCGTGGGCGGGCTGCAGCAGTTAAGCGGTGCTTAGCCCGCCGCTGCCGCGCCCACGCCGGGACGAGCGCTCGGGCCGTCTGGCGACGATTCTGACCTGCTTCCTCAATGCGCCAACCAAAATAATGTACAATTACTCCTAGGAAGATATTTGGTGGGGAAGTTATTCTCATGATGAGCGTCATCCTGAAATTATGTTTTCCTTATGAAGATTAAAATACACAATTTTGTGTTTGTTCTACTGTTTTGTTTATTTTGCGAATCGATTTTCGGCTTATTAGGCCATCATCAGGCATTTACTGAAGTTCAGTCAAATAACCTGTGTTGTCAGTAAAAAAGAAGATTTGTTATACAGGGTGTCTCACTAAGTATGTTTGCCTCTGTAACATATAAAATAAAAGATGACGGGAAATTTTAATGCGGTAGGTCAACACAAGAAATGTTACACTTTCTGCGGAGCTATGAACATACTTTATTGTATCATTTTCCAAAGAGTTACAGCACAATTTTTTTTTAAAGGGAACAATAGTTTTTTTTTTCTATCGTGCATTAGAATCGTTGAAACCAGCTGCATCCAAATCAATTTAAACTACATTCATATCACTGTTACTTTGGGAGCTACAACCCTTCAAAGTTTCAGGGACAGATACCTCACGACGTACATAATACATGGCTGTGTGATGGGTGATGCATGTTGTGGCGGTGGGAAGTTAATTTACGTGAGATGTTCAAATGTGTGTCCATGTTCCTCAATGCATAATGCAATGCGCTGTCGAAAGGATCTGCGGACGATATGTAACATGCCAGTGTGACGGAGCGACATGCGTCCTCGATGCGCCGTTTTAGATCATCTGGGGATGTGGGCTCAGTGACATAAACACGATCCTTTAGATAGCCCCACAAAAAGAAATCTACTGGTGTTAAATCGGGCGATCTTGCGGGTCGTGTTCATGTCACTGGGCCCACATCCCCAGATGACCTAAAACGGCGCATCGAGGACGCAAGTCGCTCCGTCACACCGGCGATGTTACTTTTCGTTCGCAGATCTTTTCGACGGCGGATTGCATTATGCATTGATCAACATGGACACACATTTGAACATCTCATGTAAATCAACTTCCCACCGCCATAACACCCATAACCCACCACACAGCCATGTATTATGTACAGGGTGTGGTATCTGCCCCTGAAACTTTGAAGGGTTGTAGCTCCCAAACTAACAGTGATAGGAATGTAGTTTAAATTGATTTGGACGCAGCTGGTTTCAACGATTCCAATGCACGATAGAAAAAAAACTATTGTTCCATTTGAAAAATTATATCTTTGTGCTGTAAGTCTTTGGAAAATGATACAATAAACTATGTTCATAGCTCCGCAGAAAGTGTAACATTTCTTGTGTTGACCTACCGCATTAAAATTTCCCGTCATCTATTATTTTATAAGTTACAGAGGAAAGCATACTTAGTGAAACACCCTGTTTACAGAAAAGTAAATTAACTTCTTTGATGGAGCAGTTACAGTATAAATAAATATTTGAATGAAATCTGTAAATTAATACTACTAAAAAAGGAAACATAAATACCATACATAGAGAAAAAGTGCAAACACAAATTCTTACACGTGACTCCAGTGAATAAAAATAAAATTAAACAAGAATCTTGTGTTTTAAGGGTAGTTCTAAACACAAGGTGATGCAAATATTAGAAACCTGACACACTATTATAACTAAATAAACAAATAGACCAAAATATATTGGTTGGATAGGAGGGTATAGGTGGGATGCAATATGAGCTATGTACTCAAACTGAAAAATGGTGAAGACAAACATATTAAATTATATACTTCACAATGAAATTAAGAATTACTGTAAGGACAGAGTACAGAATAATTTGGAATATTAGTACGAACAAAGAAACATACAAATATGGTGTGATACAATGGGAGGCTGGACTGCTATTAAGACAGAAAGTAGATGAACAGTGGTTGTATAAAAGTTTAATTAGATATACAACTTCATATCATTAAAGTAACTGTTAGCCAAAAGTCCTGGGAACTATTGCAAACTTATGCTGACTCCAAAATAGAGTATGGTAAAACATGAAGGTAACAGAAGTGGAGGAATAAAATGGAACAGGCCTGTGTATTCTGTGGATTAGGGTGGGTTCAGAAGTGGTGATGTATTGAGGGCTGATCATTTAATATTAAGCCTGGACTGTGAGCTAGATGTTTTATTTATAGCCGCGGTGGAGTAGCCGAGCGGTCTAAAGCATCTCGCTGCGGAGCGCGCGGTTTCTCGCCGTGGAGGTTCCAGTCCTCCCTGGGGCATGTGTGTGTGTGTGTTTGTCCTTAGGTTAGTTTACCTAAGTTTAAGTAGTTTGTAAGCTACGGACCGATGACCACGCAGTTTTGTCCGATAGATTTACAAACATTTGAACGTTTTCTTTTTTTTTTTTTTTTTTTCTAAGGCCTTTAGTAAATTTAGTTTCTGGCCTTTTCTGGCTAAGTGGAGTTCTTGGGACTGTGTTTGGTATCTGTGGGTGATCCTCACTCAGAACATGTTCAGCAAAAGTTGAGTCATGATTTTGTAACCTCCAACTGCGTTCATGCTCTCTTAGCTTAGTTGCTATGTCCATTCCTGATTGGCCAATGTAAAACTTGTCACAATCTGGGCAAATGAATTTGTATACCCCACTATCGGCTAATAGATGGAACTTGGCTTTACTGTTATGTTTTCCTATTTTTCAGAACAAATACGAGGTTAGGAACTCAAATAGTGCCAACTATTTATTCTCCAACCGACTCAAAACCATTACATGTTTGCACCTGTTTCTGCCCTTCAAAGTAGTCACAAGCGTTATGTAGAACCCGTTGCCAACGGGTGGAAAGCATAAAATACCGTCAGTCCGGGGAGTATGATGGATGGTACAGCACTTCCCAGTACCATCGACCGAACAGATAATGTAAAATTACTCCTAAGAAAGTACTTGTTGGGAAAGTAATTTTCATGATTGAGTCGCATCCAGAAGTTATGTTTTCCTATTTTTCAGAACAAATACCGTATATACTGGAGTAATCCGCGCACATTTTTCTCCGAATTTATGAACGAAAAGCTAGGGTGGGCGGATTACTGGGATTTAGGTTGGTATTACTACATCTGCAATAACAGAACACACTAGCGGGAATTACTCCGCTTTAAAAAACAGATCCCTATATGCCGGTATTACACGATAATATTTTCGATCAATTCTTTGACTAAGGAATATTATCAAATATTTGTAATATTTCTCAGACATAAAGCTTCATCTAGGTTTAAAAATGGGTATTATGATCGTCATATTTCAAGATAGCGCATAATAAAAAAATTTTATTGTGCTCTGCTTTAGCCGCTCAAAAAGTGGCGGAGTAGCGTATCTTTCCGACAGTTTCTTTGCCAGCGCAGCTGGCGCGTACGAACAGTTGCATTGTTGATGTAAGAATGACTTGTTTCAAGTTTGCGGCACCATCTTTCTCAGTAATAGAGTACGTTATCTACTTAAGTTGAGTTTCATTCGATTCAGTACCACCATATTACCCACACCGGTATCGGCTCTTCAGGATTACAGCGATTTCTTGCTACTGGAGTTAAACGTTAATTATGGCGCGGCGTTACAGCTATGATCAAACACACACACTTCGATTAGCAAGAAGCTCAGAGCGGATAGATTTTGCATTGCAGCGGAGAGAAGACAAGCAACTTTTATAATCAAATATAAGGCGAGGCGCTACATGTGATATTTCTTTGATGAAAAATACATTTATATAGAAGCTCCCTATTACACTATCAAATACCATTGATGTAAATACATGACTTATCGACTTTTACAAAGGTATATGACCGTGTAATACCAGTGTCAGCTCCATTTATTTATTAACGGGTCAGATTCTATAAGCATTCATTTCAGTGTGTTACTGTGAATACGTTTTCACAGTAATAACGTTACAAATGAAATATTTTTTTTAGTTTGTATGGCATCGTTTAGTGGGTAAAATGCGAGAATTTTATGGGGTTGGTGCGAGGGTCGCACGCTCCGATATGACAAGCCTGCGCCCACCCCTCCTCTCTCTCTCTCTCTCTCTCTCTCTCTCTCTTTCCCTGTCAGTGCGGCGTCAATTGTTTTGATATTTACTTGTCGTTATGATATTTGATAGACGTGACATCCCTAGATGGCTGCCTTAGCGTGCTTGTTCATAGCCGACAGATGGTATCCTAATCTACTAATCTACACAAATCTGCGTGTAGTTTTTTTTTTTTTTTTTTTTTTTTTTTTTTTTTTTTTTTTTTTTTTTTTAATCCTTTGTAAAAATTTGGAGGCGTGCGGGTTACTGGATGGCGTGGATTACTGGAGTATATACGGTACGTGCTTTGGAACTCAAATGGTGCCAACTATTTCCCGACCGACTCAAAAGCGTTACATGTTTGCACCTGTTACTGCCCTTCAAAGTAGTCAACAGCGTCGTGTAGAACCCGTTGCCAACGATGTGGAAGGTGTTGAATACCATCTGAAGAGACCTGTTGATGGTACGTATGTAGCGGTCTACTGCCTGTCGAATCTATGGAACAGTTATGAAGCGAATGCCACGAAGTGGTTCCTTCATCTTCGCAATCAAAGTCACAAGGACTTAAATCCGGGGAGTATGATGGATGGTACAGCACTTCCCAGTCCCATCGACCGAACAGAGCAGCCACAGCTTGCGAGGTATGCCCCCGCACATTGTCGTCCAAAATTATGGGTCGAAAGCATAGATACTGTTGCCGCTTCTTTCCAAAGCTGGTCGCGGGTGATGCTCCAAAAACGAGCAGTAATACTGTGCATTGACGGTGTTCGTTATTCCCGCTTTGAAAACATAGTGACAACGTTATGTTAGGCCGCTCGCTCACAAGTGACGGTGTTCGTTATTCCCGCTTTGAAAACATAGTGACAACGTTATGTTAGGCCGCTCGCTCACAAGTGACGGTGTTCGTTATTCCCGCTTTGAAAACATAGTGACAACGTTATGTTAGGCCGCTCGCTCACAAGTGACGGTGTTCGTTATTCCCGCTTTGAAAACATAGTGACAACGTTATGTTAGGCCGCTCGCTCACAAGTGACGGTGTTCGTTATTCCCGCTTTGAAAACATAGTGACAACGTTATGTTAGGCCGCTCGCTCACAAGTGACGGTGTTCGTTATTCCCGCTTTGAAAACATAGTGACAACGTTATGTTAGGCCGCTCGCTCACAAGTGACGGTGTTCGTTATTCCCGCTTTGAAAACATAGTGACAACGTTATGTTAGGCCGCTCGCTCACAAGTGACGGTGTTCGTTATTCCCGCTTTGAAAACATAGTGACAACGTTATGTTAGGCCGCTCGCTCACAAGTGACTGTGTTTCGCTCGATTGTGCGCACGACGGTGACGTGGAGGTAAGGTAGGTATGTCAACAACGTGTGCTGTCAGCGAAAATAGTAGACTCCACTGCATAGTGTCACCATAGGAGTGTTGCCACTAGTTAAGTTCCAACCGTCGTATAATAACTGTCAACACTTTCATAAACAAGATTTATTTCCCAAAATTCATTGTGCCTCCTTCTCCATTGTAAACTGAATTCTAGAATTAATTCCTCTGCACGCCAGTACGCGAAAACGGAATTCGGCTGCAGTCAGTAATGTGCCAGGGTGTGTATCGGACGTTTAAAAGAGCCACGATCCCCCATTATAATGTCCTCCTTAGACGGGGCAAAACGTCGGGTTCTAATAACAAATCCACAAGACCACAGCGTAATAGCCCGGAATATTTTAACAATATTTCCGGCCATGAAAGTTCACATTTTACAACCCCCATACTGTCCATACCACGCAGGTGTGCATCTGTACTTGCCGTCTGAGGTGATCACACATCATATTAGTGCACAAGAAGAATGACCTTTTTCATTATTATGGTATCCACATGTTGCCTCGTGTTACGTTAACGCCATGTAAATTTCAAGTAAAGAGTTGAGACACTAAAATAGCGTACTGTATCACACACAAATTACAATGGTAACCAATATCTGAATAAAATACGTCACCATATGTATAATGAGTATGATATCTCACCTGATACCCTAATTGTTTTTAGCATTGTACTTTTAGAGCAAAGCATTGTATGATTGTTAATCGTGGACAATGGCAAAATCGAAACAGAAGAGAATCGTAGTGATTGACACGTGGTATTGCAGAAAAAAATGTTGAAAATTTAGTGGACTGATGAGATAACGAAAGAGACGGCTTTACGTAGAACCGGTTAAGAAAGGAGCATTTGCAAAACACTGTCAAGAATGACGGATATGGTGGGCTGTTGAATGTAAAATCTATAATGGAATATTTTAAACAAAGTAGCGTGCTTCTCTGAAGCGATGACTTTCGCTCAATAGTAGAACTAATGCTAGGCCTATTCTAACCAGTGGTAAGACCAATAAAAATAAGTTTCCCGTCCCTTTGATCTCCATAGTATATCTAATGATTGGAAGAAGGCAGTTAAATCGAAAACGTGGCTGAGCTCATCACGTCCATGAGGCCAAATGAAAAAGGTGTCGTCAACGTATCTCCAAAAACACGATGGTTGAAAAGCTGAAGTTTACAGTGCCCTGTCCTCAAAGGCCCCATAAATAAACTGGAGACTAAGGGTGATAAAAGGCTGCCCAAAGCCACTCCTTCCTTTTGATCAAAGAAGTTGCCTCCAAAAGAAAAATACGTGGACGTCAGCACATGACGACAGAGCTTGACCACCTCTTGATCCAGTTTTTCAATAATTAGACTCAAGGACTCTTACAAAGGTACCCGAGTGAAGAGGGATACCACATCAAAGCACAGACACATGGGGTTTCCTCATAGTAGGACATGGAAGCCACTATTCCGACTACGATTGCAGCACCAGTGACTGAAGGTGCGATATATCGTTGTGCCGTATTCCACTAGGGGCGACGCCATCAGGCCAGTCTAGGAGACAGCAACTGTGTCTGGTGGCGCATGCGTCGTGCACGCGACTAACGCCTAAATAGGACGCAGAACTTCGGTTTAGCATCAGTATACGGGGGACTCAACAGCATCAACGGTCCCTGAAGATGACGGACAGTTGTACGGTCGAAATATTGAATCAGTTACGTATTAGTTGTTGTTGTCTTCAGTCCACAGACTGATTTGATGCAGCGCTCCATGCTACCCTGTCCTGTGCAAGTCTCTTCATTTTACAACACGTTCGGCAACCTATATCCTTTTGAATCTGCTTACTGTATTCGTGCCTCCCTCAATGATTTTTACCCCACACGCTTCGTTCTAATGCTAAGTTGACAATTCCTTGATGTCTCAGAATGTGTCCAACCAGGACACATATCCAGTTAGGATATGCCAGAAACTCCTGTTCTCCCCGATTCGGTTAAGAACCTCCTCATTAGTTACGTGATCTACCTATCTAATTTTCATCATTCGTCTGTAGCACCACATTTCAAAAGCTTCTATAATCTTTTTATCTGAATTCCTTATCGTCCATGTTTCACTCCCATACAATGCTACACTCCAGACAAATGCTTTCAGAAAGGACATCCTGTTGTTGTGTTGTTATGGTCTTCAGTCCGGAGACTGGTTTGATGCAGCTCTCCACCCTACTCTATCCTGAGCAAGCCTTTTCATCTCCTTATAAGAACGGCAACCCACATCCACTTGAATCTGCTTACTATACGCATCTCTTGGTCTCCCTCTGCGATTTTTACCCCACACACTTCCCTCCAATGCTAAATTTACGATTCCCCGATGTCTAAGAATGTGTCCTACCAAGCGATCCCTTCTTTTAGTCAAGGTATGCCAAAAATTCCTTTTCTCACCAATTCTGTTCAGTACCTCTTCATTAGTTATGCGATCTACCCACCTAATCTTCAGCATTCTTCTGTAACACCACATTTCAAAAGCCTCTATTCTCTTCCTGTCCGCACTGCTTATCGTCCATTTTTCACTCCCGTACAAGGCAACACTCCACACAAATGCCTTCAGAAAAGACTTCCTTACCCTTAAGTTAATATTCGATGTTAGCAAATTTCTCTTTTTCAAAAATGCTTTTCTGCCCATTGCCATTCTGCATTTTATACCCTCTGTACTGCGACCATCGCATGTTATTTTACTACCCAAGTAACAAAACTCATCTATTACCTTCAATGTTTCGTCACCTAATCTAATTCCTTCAGCATCGCCTGATTTTCTAAGACCGCATTCCATTATTTTTGTTTTGCTCTTGTTAATGTTCATTTTATATGCACTCTTCAACACGCTGTCCATTCCATTCAACTGCTCTTCCAGGTCCTTTGCTGTCTCTGACAGAATTACAATGTCATCGGCAAAACGCAATGTTTTTATTTTTTCCCCCTGAACTTTAATCCCTATTCCAAATTTTTCTTTGCTTTCCTTCACCGCCTGCTCGATGTACAAATTGAATAGCATCGGAGAAAGGCTACAACCCTGTCTTACTCCCTTCCCAACTGATGCTTCCCTTTCATGTCCTTCGAGTCTAATAACTGCGGTCTGGCTTTTGTACAAGTTGTAAATAACTCTCCTTTCCCTGTATTTTACCACATCCTAATATTTAAATTAATATTGGATGTTAACAAGTTTCGCTTCTTTAGAGATGCTTCTCTCCCAAAAAGCCATTCTGCATTTTATATCTTCTTTACTTCGGCCATCAGAAATTATCTTGCTACCCAAATAACAAAATTCATCTACTACTTGTATTGTCTCATTACCTAATCTAATTCCTTCAGCATCGCCTGATTTTCTGACATTGCATCCCATTACCTTCGTTTTACTCTTGTTAATGTTCATCTTATATCTTCCTTTCAAGACATTGTCCATTCCATTCCATTGCCCTTCCAGATCTTTTGCGGTCTCTGACAGAATTACTATGTCATCGGCAAACCGCAATGTTTTTGTTTCTTCTCGCTGCATTTTAATGCCCTCCCCAAATTTCTCCTTCCATTCCTTCACTGCCTACTCAATGTACAGATTGAACAACATTGGGGAAAGGCTACAACCCTGTCTTACTCCCCTCCCAACCTCTGCGTCCCTTTCTTGCAGCTAATAACCGCTGTCTGGTTTTTGTATAGGTTGAATATAACTCTTCGCTCCCTATATTTTACCCCCGATTCCTTCAGAATTTGGAAGAGTGTATTCCAGTCGACACTGACAAAAGCTTTCTCCAAATCGACAAACGCTAAAAACGTTGGTTTCCCTTTGCTTAGCATATCTTCTAAGATAGGTCGTAATGTGAGTATTGCCTCCCGTGTTCCTACATTTCTCCTAAATCCAAACTGATCTTCCCCGAGGTCGGATTCCACAAGTTTTTCCATTCGTCTGTAAATAATTCGTGTTAGTATTTTGCAACCATGACTTATTAGACTGATAGTTCTGTAATTTTCACACTTGTCTGCACTTGCTTTCTTTGGAATTGGAATTACGGTATTCTTCATGAAGTCGGAGGGTAATTCCCCTCTCTCATACATCTTGCATATCAGGTGATCCAATTTTTTCATGACTGGCTCTCCTAACGATATCAGCAGTTCAGGCGGAATATCATCTACTCCAGGAGCCTTGTTTCGACCCAAGTCCTTCAGCGCTCTGTCAAATTCATCTCGCAGTATTAGTATCAGACAGAAAATCCGAAGAGACTACGATGTCAGAGAATGGAGGCAGCCAGGCCAGCCTGAAAGTCTTAGAAACACCGTCCAGCGAGTGCAGCAAGGTAGCCGTTTCTTTTGGGGTTACATTAAGTGGGACCAGTGTCCGTTGGTGGTGGTTGTATAGTGCAATCAAAAGGTTATGCGGGTCGTGGTTGACATCCTCCGACATATACTGCGACCTATCGATAGCATTTCTCTCGTCCGTCGTGCACATAGTGTGAATGTCTTCCCTCGTGGAAACGGCATCGCAAGATTTAAATGGCCAGCATGTGCTCCAGGCATGAACGCTGTCTAACATGCGTGGGATACATTGAAAATGGCTGACTTTGAACGAGACGATTCACTAATCGATCCGAGAGATCCATGCCGAATCGCTATTGAGAAGTAGGGCAGTCTGGACCAAACGTGCCTTGGTGATTTAGTGGACACTATCAAACAAGTAATATAGACAAGCAACGCTGCAAGACGACGTGTTATCGGCTGTTAGGGGTACTGGTATTTGCTGCGATCTGGAACACATATTTAAAATTTCTAAGTTATTGTCGTACAAAAATGTGCAAATGTCGTACAAAAATGTGCAGATGTTTGTAAATCTATGCAACTTAACTGGTCTGGTCATCAGTCCAAGCCTCACAAACCACTTAAACTTACTTATGGTAAGGAAAACAAAAACACCCATCTTCGAGAGAGGACTCGAACCTCCGACGGCGAGCAACGGCGCGCTCCGCACCTAGACGCTTTAGACCGCTAGGCCATTCCACCGCGGCATTGTCGTTCAGTTTCCAGTCTTATTTTCATGAAAAATAAAAATAAATTAAATATTTCTGTATATGTCTATTTAATTCTTATGCAAAGTATCGTAAACCCCTAGAATCTTTGTAATGCAGCGTATTTTTTGTTGTGTATATACGGGGTGAGTCACGAGGAAAGGTACATGTTATGAGGGGCGATACTACTGGTGATTATGAACAGAAAAGTGTAATAAACATACGCCCTTCTTTAACAGTTTCCGTGTAAACCAATGAAAGATCTAGGAACAGGAACAGTGTAGGTGACAGTAAATTAAGATATTGTTATGTTATGGTTTAGTTAATTGCGTACGTTTTTCTGACAGAATATGTTGAAGCCAGTAGCGAATACAGCATGTATTTTTTGGGGATATGAGTGTAGGGGGGTGTAGCACCGAATGGCTACACAATAGCTGTCTACAAGAGCAGCAAAATTTATTGAAGTTGAACGTGAGCCCTTAGAACCGGGGGCGAATATAAGGATGGAAGAAGAGGGGGCTAGGGGATCTGCCCCCTGCTGCACCCTTAATATCGAAATAGCTACATTTTTATGAATTTTGTCATCAATAAAAATTTAAAATGTTACCTATGTTATAGCTACCAGTCACAAATTGTTTTCTAACTGTAACATTATTTCTCTTGTGGGGTTGTTAACAACAAAACACAACATCGCAAAACACAATTTCACTATCAACATAGCAGCTGATTGAAAGTTGTGACTTCACTGTCAACACAGCTGTTGCTTGAAAGAAGATGGCGGTCAAATCAAATGTTGTGTTACCTTTAAATACCAGAAAACGTCAGCTACTCAACATGCAGAAAGTGAGTTTATAAAACAAACATTTACATTCAAACAGGTAATCATAAGAAGTATCACCTCATATAGGTTATATTATGGTTTCTCACAGGTTCATTGTTGCAGCCAGGAAGATGTTGGTAAAATCATTCTAAAATACTTTTGTAATGCCATAACGGCCTGAACATGGCGCGCAGCGTCGAAACATGTAGCTAAATAAAGAATATATACAGATGTAAAACAATTAGTGACTGGTAGCGGTAATATAAGTTACCTGTTAATTATTCAATCGCGGTCGAAAAATGGATCATTATGGGTTTAAACAATAAGAGAGCTTGATCTCGGTAAAGGGGCTTCAGAGCAACTCATGTTGTCAGTATAAGATGCTGTCTACTAAAAATCAGTTATCTTTACGTTAAACTCCCACTCCGCACCCCCCCACCCCTCGCACCCAAGAGATACATGCTATTTTCGCTACTGCTTTGAAGATCATCTGTGAGAAAACGTATGTAATTAACTAAACCATAAAAGTGTCCTAATTTACTGTCAATTTTTTTCCGTTCCTAGTTTTTTCATTGGTTTACACGGAACCGATTAAGTAAAGGGCGTATGCTTATTACATCTACATCTACATAGATACTCTGCAAATCACATTTAAGTGCCTGGCAGACGGTTCATTAACCACTTTCATAACTTTTCTCTACCGTTCCATTCTCTAATAGTGCGCGGGAAGAAAGAACACCTAAATCGTTCCGTTTTCGATCTGATTTCTCTTATTTTATTGGGATGGTCATGTCTCCCTAAGTAGGTGGGTGCTAACAAAATATTTTCACATTCAGAAGTAAAAGTCGGTGATTGAAACTTCGCAAACAGATCACGCCGCAGTGAATAACGTCTTTCTTTTAATGATTTACACCCCAATTCGTGCAACATTTCCGTGACGCTTTCCCCCCCGTAACGTGATAAAACAAAACGAGCTGCCCTTCTCTGAACCAGTCCCACCTGGTGAGGGTCCCACAAGAGGCAACAGTACTCCAGGAGAGGACGCACAAGTGTGATGTAGCCAGTCTCTTTGGTGGAACTGGTGCATCTTCGAAGCGTTCTGCCGATGAAACGTAACCTTTGGTTCGCCTTCCCCACAATATTTTCTATGTGTTCTCTCCAGTCAAAGTTGTTCGTAATTGTAACTCCTAGGTATTTGGTAGAATTTACGACCTTAAGGTTTGACTGATTTATCGCGTAATTGAAGTTCACAGGACACTTCACACTTTTCTTTATTTAGTGTCAATTGCCAATTTTCGCACCAAGTAGAAATTTTGTCTAAATCGCTTTGCAGTTGCTTTTGATCCTCTGTTGACTTCACTAACCGATAAACGACAGCATCATCCGCGAACAGTCTAAGGGAGCTATTCAGATTGTCTCCTAAATCGTTTATAAACACGAGGGAGAGTGGGGGACCTATAACGCTTCCCTGTGGAACGTCAGATATCACTTCTGTTTTACTCGATGACTTACCGTCAATTACAACGAACTGTGTGCTTTCTGATAGGAAATCGTGAATCCAGTCGCACAATTAGGAAGATATTCCATAAGCATGCAATTTCATAAAAAGCCGCTTGTGGGGTACAGTATCAAAAGCCTTCCGGAAATCCAGAAATATGGAATCGATTTGAGATCCCTTATCGATGGCACTTAACACTTCATGTGAATAAAGGGCAAGCTGTGTTTCGCAAAAGCGATACTTTCTGAATCCGTGTTGACTATTGGTTAATAGGTCGTTCTCTTCGAGGTAGTTCATAATATTCGAACAAAGTATATGTTCCAAAATCCTACTGCAAATCGACGTCAATGAGATAGGCCTGTACTTTTGGGGATCACTCCTATTGCCTTTCTTGAATATTGGAATAACTTGGGCAACTTTCCAGTCTTTGGGTACAGATCTTTCGCTGAGTGATCGGTTGTAAATTATAGCTAAGTACGGAGCAATTGCATCAGCGTACTCTGAAAGGAATCTAGTCGGTATGCAATCTGGCCAGGAAGATTTGTTTTTGTTTAGTGACTTAAGTTGTTTTTCTACTCCAGGAACATCTACTTCTAAGTTTCGCATGCTGGCATCTGTTCTTGGATTGAATACTGGAGTGTTCACTTCGTTCTTCTTTTGTGAACGAATTTCGGAAAGCTGTGTTTAGTAATTCTGCCTTAGCAGTACTGTCGTCTGTACTATTACCATTGCTATCGCGTAGTGAAGGTATTGTTTGTGTTTTGCCGCTAGTGTACTTCACATATGACCAAAATTTCTTTGGATTTTCTGCAAGATTACGAGACAGGATTTCGTTGTGGTAACTACTACAGGCTTCTCGCATTGATGTCCGCGCTAGGTTGCATGTTTCAGTAAAAGATTACCAGTCTTGTGGATTCTGTGTCTTTTTAAATTTTGCATGCGTTTTTCTTTGTTTCTGCAACAGTGATCTGACCTGTTTTGTGTACCACGGGGGGTCGGCCCCCTCTTTTATTAATTTATTTGGTATAAATCTCTCGATTGCTACTGATATTATGTCTTTGAAAGTAAGCCACAACTGATCTACACTCGCATTTTTAGTTTTGAAAGACTGGAGATTATCACTCAGGAAAGCGTGAAGCGAATTTTTATCTGCTTTATTGAATAGATATATTTTTCGTATATTTTTTGTGCATTTGGGAATTTCGACATTTAGTCTCGCTACTACAACTCGATGTTCGCTAATCCCTGTATTTGTTTTGATGTTCTTTACTATCTCCGGATTATTTGTTGCTAGGAGATCAAGTGTTTTTTGTCTCGCTTGAGCCTCGGACACCCGCTAGCAGCGCACCTCATGTATTTCAAACGTCAAGTTAGCTTCGCAGTTTCTCCGGATGTAATTGACGCATCGCGAAGCAACCAACGCCATTATTTTTGTGATTTATCATTCTATCGTTTGCTTAAGAAATAATATAGGGTATCCATTAAAAAAAAGCATAAGTTTGTGTTGAAAATAATATTTCTTCACGGTTTAGAGTGTCGCATAGTACCTACTTTCATAAGCCCCTACCGTGCCTTCATGACCGTAAAAGTCGTTTTTCAATATCTCTTGTAGTTTCAGAGATATCTCGGGTGGAACAGTTGAGTGGGACACCTTGTACATTCGCATTCTGAAGAGAAAGTTGGTGAAAGACATTCACAAATAGATCTCGCCGTAACAAATAACACCTTTCTTTAAATGCTTTCCACCCCATTTCGTGCATCATTTCCGTGACACTCTCTTTCCTATACGTATCGCGATAATACAAAACGAGCTGCCCTTTTTACTCTAAATAGTCTGTCAATCCCACTTAGTAGGAATCGCAAACGCTCAGCAATACTAAATAGGACGCACAAGAGTAGTGTAGGCAGTTTCTTTACAACTGTTGCATCTTCTAAGTGTTCTGCCAATGAAACGTAGTCTTTCCTTCGTTTTTCCTAGAATATTTTTTATGTTTTTCGTAATTGTTACTCCTACGGTATTTAGTGGAACTGACGGACTGTAGGTTTGACTGATTAATCGTGCGACTGAAGACACTTATTATTAAGGGTCAATTGACAATTTTTGCACCATGCAGATATCATAACTACATTATTTTACAGTTGCAAAAAACGTTCAAATGTTTGTATAGCTTATGGGACTTAACTACAGGGTCATCAGTCGCTAAACTTACAAACAACTTATAAACTGAAACTTCCTGGGAGATTAAAATTGTGTGCCGGAACCGGGACTCGAACCTGGGACCTTTGCCTTTCGCGGGCAAGCGCACTACCGACTGTGCTATCCCGACACGACTCACGATGCCGCCTCACAACTTTACTTCCGCCAGTACCTCGCCTCCTACTTTCCAAACTTCACAGAAGCTCACCTGCGAAGCCATGTCTCCACCATATCCTTTCTTCCAGGAGTGCTAGTCTTGCATGTTTCGCAGGAGAGCTTCTATGAAGTTTGGAAAGTAGGAGGCGAGGTACTGGCGGAAGTAAAGTTGTGAGGCGGCATCGTGAGTCGTGTCGGGATTGCACAGTCTGTAGTGCGCTTGCCCGCGAAAGGCAAAGGTCCCAGGTTCGAGTCCCGGTTCCGGCACACAATTTTAATCTGCCAGGAAGTTTCATATCAGCGCACTCCGCTCCAGAGTGAAAAGTTTCATTCTGGAAACTTATGAACTAACTAAGACAAAGGACGGCATAAGTATCCATGCCCGAGTGGGGATTCGAACCCCCGACCGAAGTGGCCGTACAGACCGTGACTGGAGCGCCTCAGTCCCCTCGGCCACCGCAACCGGCTTTACAGTTGCTTTTGATCTTCTGGATGCTTCACTAACCGAAAAATGATAGCATCATCCGCGAACAGTCTAAGACAGCTACTCAGATTGTTTCGTAAATCGTTTATAAAAATAAGGAACAGGAGGGACCCTATAACATTTTCCTGGCGAACGCCAGATATCACTTCTATTCTACTCGATGACTTACCGTCAATTACAACATATTGTGTCCTATCTAACGTGAAATCATGAATCCACTCGCGCAACTGTGGCGATATTCCATAAGCGTGCAATTTGATTAGAAGACGCTTGTGAGTTACAGTGTCAAAAGCCTTTCTGAAATCTAGAAATACGCAATCTATTTGACATCCCTTGTCATTAGCACTCATCGCACCATGTGAGTAAAGAGCTAGCTGTGCTTCACAGGAACTATACTTTATGAATTAGTGTTCACTATGGGATAATAGATCGTTCTCTTCGAGGAAATTTATAATATTTGAAGAAAATATATGTTCTAAAATACTCTTGAAAACCGACGTCTATGAAACAGGCCTGTAATTTTCTGGACCACTTGTTTTGCCTTTCTTGAATATTAGCGTTATCTGTGCATTCTCTGAAAGGAACCATCTGCCGGGCACTTAAATGTGATTTGTAGAGTATCCCATGTAGATGTAGATGTAGGTATACAGTCGGGACCGGGAGATTTACTTCTGTTAAGTGAATTAAGTTGTTTTAATTCTCCAGGGGTACCTACTTCTAAATTAATCATGCTGGAAGCTACTCTTGATACGAATTCTAGAGTATTTGCTTTGTCTTCTCTAGTGAAGGAATTTCGGAAAGCTGTGTTAAGCAATTCTGCTTTAGCACAACTGTCAACAGTAGCATCACCATTTCAACCGTATCGCGTAATGGATGTATTGATTGTGTTTTACGTAAGTGAAGTATAATATAATTTAAATGATCCACTCTGACGAGACTGAAAATTTGTAGGCCCCTCGCATCTCCTGTATTTGCAGTAGAAATGGAATCACTTACGTTATTTGCGATTACGCGGAAGAGGACTAAAGGGTGATGAAAGGAGATGGGGAGTGTAATTTACTTAGGCTATATCGCGCTGCACCTGATGGGTTGTTGTTGAAGCTTGAATTGTTCGGGGGTCAACAAGTCCCGAGTTCTCACAATTCTTCCATCAACTAGTGTTCCTTAATTTCTTTTCCTCCGTTACCTCTTCACTAACGCCTTAACAGTCGAAGAAAAGATGACATAAGAAGCAGACTGGCACTGTTGAAGATGAATTACTGTGCAAAAGAAGTTCATTGCTAACAAACAAATATTAATTTTTAGGAAGATTATGTTTCAAGAAACCGTCAAAGACATGGAAAATTGTGATGGAGTGCAATTTCGGACTAGGAAAGACCAGGTGCGGTAACCGGAAATGCCCTTTGAAAGAAATTATCTCGATGTTCGCTCTAACTGATTTACGGAAGTGACAGAAAACCTAAATCTGAGTATTACAGATTCACGACTGCCACCCTCCCGAAAACGAGTCCACTCTCTTCTTCTGCGTTAACTCACTCAGCGTTATAGTTTCAGGAAGAAATTTCTATGTATGTCTGGGACACGAAATATGAGGGTAATTTTCAATGTAATAATCGATTTGTTATAGAGTAAGAGAATTTTTTCACAACTTAAAGTATACACTTTTCAACACAGTGACTCTGAAAATTTAAACATTTGTCAGGACATGGCATCAGCTTTTGCCTCCCGTCATCAAAGAACTCTACAGCCTGACCGTAACAGTGTGTTTCATTTTTCCTTTTTTGTGGTGTATTTGTCAGTAATAATGTGATAAACTACTGAAAATTTCTAATGTATCTCGTAAACAGTGAAGCGACTTCTTTGATCTGAACGACCCAGTGTTACGAATGAATATACAAGAAGTTGATGTCGCAATTCGCAGAAACAAGCACTTTGCTATTGACGAGCCGCGTAAGATATTTCCACGAGTTTCAAAAATCACCATTGTATCTTATTGCTGCCCACAAATTCCAATACAAAATTATTTAAAGAAGGTCGTATTGTAGTTTATGATGCAATTTGCGTTCTTAATATTCTCTTACATCATTACAATTTGTTTCTTACTTTAAAAAGGGCCATTGTAAAAAATTAGAAAAATCTAAGTGTTGCGATATGTCATTGTAAAAGAATTTGGAAAATTACCTGGATAAGATAAGAAATGTGGAGGTGCTCTTCGGAGATTACAAGGAAACGAATCTGTGAAATACGCTACTTGGAGTGGAAGAGATGCATAAATTGGATACAAACAAAGATATTGTTATAAATAAATATTATCCATTTAGATACTGCTAAATACTCTTATTTTGGTTACTACTCTTGTTTCGGCCTAAGCCATTCTTATTGTGAATATGTTGTAAATGCTGCGTGTTATATGTTATAATAAAATAGCGATTGATAAATACTGCTTAACATTTCCTTGGTACATTAATATTTTGCTCCTAAAGGCAGTTTTAATAAATTCTGCAGGTTTACAAATAAGTTCTTTTATTAATTTTGTTAGCTGTGATTATGTACCTCTGTTTTTCTGAGACTCAGTATACCAAAGCTGTTCTATATCATTAACTGTGGTTTAAGTTTATTACGAATTTCGTGTTATGTTTGGGTATGAAGATTGTTTCTTTGGATTTATCCTTTGTTTAATTTCATTAGAAAGATAAAATTATCTATATAACCTCGATGTCTACAATTTTATAGATGCAATAAAATCAGACAAAGGATAAACCAAAAGAAACAGTTTTTCAGGTACAAAAATAACAATAAATTCCGAATAAACTTCAAGCAGAGGTAATACAGTCAAAGGAATAGAACCACTTTGGAATACTGCATTTCAGAAAACAGAAGCACACAATTAGATGATGAAATACAGTAATTTAATAGAAGAACATCTTTATCAACATGTAGAATTTACGAATACTGCAACTAGGCAAGAAATTTTAATGTACCAACTGAATGTAAGTCGTATTTATCAATTGCAATTTTATTATAAAATGTAACACCCAAAATTTACGATACATATTTTTCCCATATTGCTTGACAAAGGCTTAAGGCCAAAACAGCTGTGGCAGCAAAAATTAAAATATGTTGCTGCATCAGAAGGAAATATATTCATTTATAATGCCGTAATACGATATACATTCTGCTGTGGGCCCAATATTGAAGAAATATGATAGTTTGTTGTAGGACCAATATTAAAGAAAATGTGATAGTATGTTGTTGTTGTGTCAGTGATCTTGTAAGAAAAGAGAGAAATTTGATGCAACTCTACCAGTAAGTCTATTCTGTTAAAAACTCTTCAGGTTTGTAGAATTGTAGAGCTGTCGCAACCTTCATCCATCGGGAGCTTTCTGTAGCTATACACTGAGATGACCAACTCCATGGCATGGCGACATTAGCAGGTACAGATCGTGGTAGTATCGCGTACGTAAGGTATGAAATGGCGGTGCGTTGGAAGAGCTGTCATTGGTGCTCGGTGATTCATGTCAAAAGTTTCCGACGTAATTATTGCCGCAAGACGGAAATTAACAAACGCTGAATGTTTCAGTATAGTTGAGTTTAAAATGTGATATTCCATGTAAGAAATTGTTAGTATCCATGTCGACTGCATGCTGGCATTACCAACAATATACAAAGCAGTATCTGACAGCCTGCATTTAATGACGGAGAGCAGCGGCGTTTGCGTACAGTTCTCAGTGGTAATAGACAAGCACTCCTTGTAGTAACCGCATAAACAAATCGGGGACGTACATGAAAAGTATTCGTTAGACAATGTAATGTAACCACCAGTCTGAGCCCCCTCAGCAGGCTAAAATGAAGTATGAGAGCCCGGGACGCACGAGCACCGACGGCGGTATCGATTAGTTCAGTGGTGTTAAATTACATGAAAACTCGAACAGAAAAGATTAAATCGGATGTGCAACAAATAAAAATTATGTTTAAAAACACTCTTCCTGTGTGGCTCCGTAACGAAAAACATAATTAAGTAGGTTCTAGACACCTGAAGGACAATTTACTCACAAACTACTTAGTTAAAGAGAGATATGAAAGAGGTAAGAAAATCAACTTGCGAACGTGACTGTCAAGTTATACAGCCTGTTTGAACAGTAATACTCTCCGTAACATTAAGGTTTTACTAATTAAATATGAGAAAATGTGTAGAGCATGATTCGTTCATTTTTCTATTTATACATTTATACAAAAATTATAAAATCTTACCAGTGTTTATACGAAATCTCCTGAACGTTCGTAAGATTTTGCCAAAGAAAAACGCAAAGAAATCCAGAGATTTTTTTTTGTCAATATCATGTTCTTTGTTATTACTATTGTTCTACATTGTGTTCATTAACTCATTATAGTGTGTTTGTAAACCAATTTTGTAATTGTTATAAAATTGTGATGTACAGCCGTAATTGTTAACATAATATAAATACTAGTAAACTACAGCGCCAGGCAGTTAGGTCTCCCAGTTCGTCAAACTCTTTGTAAGTCGAAGTTAGTAACATGGTCGCGAAGTTTCGAAAGGAATAGGACGAATATTGATTTTGTATAGCGAAGCTGTGTACAACGAGCTGTGTATGAACCTGTTACTATTTCCGCAAATAAATTTAAGAAAAGGATTACACCGATAATTATTTGAAGAAATGCACGAAACCTTCCACATCAGATTATACTCATACAGCGAAGTTAGGTATATTTAGAAATAATATAAATCACTCTATATCATTTTTAATACCAGAATGCATACATTGTTCTTACATGTAAATTCTGCTAAATAATTAAGATAGGACTTATATAAGAGTGATAACAGTAAAGTGTAATCTGGCGTTAAGGGGCTATGACAGAATAAGAACGACTCGAACGAGTGCAGGCCTTCACTTGTGATCATATCAGATTGTAGACGACTGGAAAATCGTTGTTTGTTCAAAAATGTTCAAATGTTTGTAGAGCTTCAAATCAAATCAAATCAAATGTTTGTTAAGCTTATGGGACTTAAGTACGGGGTCATCAATCCCTATACTTACAAACTACTTATGAACTAGCTAATACTAAGGACGGCACAAATATCCATGCCCGAGGGGGATTCTAACCCCCGACCGTAGTGGCCATGCAGACCGTGACTGGCGCGCCGCAGACCGATGGCCAACGTGGCCGGCATCGTTGTTTGGTTAGGTGGGTTCCTATTTCAGTTGATAACAGCTAATCGCTGGTACGAGTGAGGCACAGATCCGAAGATGCCGTGAAGTGTCAGAGAGGCAATGTGGAAGCTGGTGGTGGTACCAGAATGAGGTGTACAATTTTCTTTTCTTTTCTGTTTAGAGAACGGTCTCCGTTACCTGATCTAAATGCACGAATAGTTGACTTGAAGTGGCTATGTTCGGCTATATGGAGAGGACGTGCAGCCTTTCACGACCTCATGTTTTCAAACGACGGTGTAATTCTTAGCCGTGCGCTACAATGCACTTTGTAAGGGACTGCGAAAATGTCCTCGAAGGTTTGTGTCCTCTCTCGGGCTTGGGTCTGCGTATTGTCCTGGGATTAGTTTTTGTTAGTTTAAGTAGTTTTTAAGCCTAGGAACTGATAACCACAGTATTTTGCTCCCACATATTTACAAACATCCGAACGTTTCAAATTCTTATAGATGGCAATGAACTATATCACCTAGGCACATTTGCTCGCCATTGGTTTGAAGAACAATCTGGACAATTCCACCGACTTGGATACTCAGATCGTCATAGATGAATCCAAACGAACATTTATGGGTAATAATCCAGAGGTCAATTACTGTGTAACATCCTACAACGGCTGCTCTTGCAATTGGTTCAATAATGCTGCAGAACACAGGCAGTGACTTGCTCAGTCCGTGCTACGTCTACATCCACATCTACATAGGATATTCTGCAAATAACATTTAAGTGCCTAGCAGAGGGTTTATGGAACCACCGTTGTACTATTCATCTCCTATTCCATTCTCGAATAGCGCGCGGGAAGAAAGAACACCTGAATCTCTCCGTTCGAGCTCTGATTTCTCGTATTTTATACTGATGTTCGTTTCCACCTATGTAAGTGGGAGTCAACAATATCGCATTCGGAGGAGAATGTTGGAGATTGGAGTTTCGTAGGTAGCCCACGCCGCAGCGATAGGCGCCGTTGTTGTAATGATTCCCATCCCAGATCCTGTATCATTTCCGTAACGGTGTCTCCCCTGTATCGTGACAATACAAAACGAGGTGCCCTTCTTTGGACTCTTTCGATGTCCTCCGTCAAACCGACGTGATAATGATCCCACAGTGGGCAGCAATACTCCAAAAAAGGACGGACAAGCGTAGTGTATGCATTTTCTGTAGTAGTTCTGTTACATCTCTTAAGGGTTCTGCCAATAAAACGCAGTCTTTGGTTCGCATTTCCCACGACATTATCTATGTGTTCTTTCCAGCTTAAGTCTGAAGTAATAGTAATTCGCCGCGGTGGAGTAGCCAAGCGGTCTAAAGCGTCTCGCTGCGGAGCGCGCGGTTGCTCGCCATGGAGGTTCGAGTCCTCCCTGGGGCATGGGTGTGTGTGTTGTCCTTAGGTTAGTTTACCTAGGTTTAAGTAGTTTGTAAGCTACGGACTGATGACCACGCAGTTTGGTCCGATAGATTTACAAACATTTGAATGTTTGAATAGTAATTCCTAGGTATTTTGTGGAGTTTACGGCTTTCACTTTAATTTATTTATTTTGTAAACAAAGTTGTGTACTTCGTTTAGAAAAAGGACGTTCGCACGGTTTTACGTGGCAGCCCATGGCTCACCTCACTATAAAAGTCTACGTTAACTTCTTCAACCTTTTTTGTCCCCCCCCCCCCCATTCCTCCACGTCCCTGCACTTTCCGTCAAAACCATATTAACTGTTCTATGATGTCGCAGAATGTATCTAACGAACTAATCAAATTTTGTAGTCGACTTGTGCCACAAATTTCGATTTAGTACTTCATCATTAGCTATCCGATATAAAAAATGCTGTCATCAATTCATATATCGTGTTGACGACCGCTTTGCTAGTTATGGTCCCTTATGTGTACTTTTACCTTCCTCTGACCTACCAAACCAGCCAGTTATTGTTAATGTCGCTTCCAAACCTCGCTAAAGCTCAGAACTTTTTCACGTGAAGCAACATTAGCAGAGGTGTAATTTTTTTTAACATTTTGATTCTTTGGAATGACAGCGCTCTCATGATAATTTATATATAAAAACAATCTTGAACGCAATACTGGTTATTCATTACCAACAGGTTTCAATCCAATGTTGGCCAGCTTCAGCTTGTTTCTCCAGGACGCTGTGGACCGGTGGAGCAGCTGCGACTTGCTCAAGTGGTGTCACTGCTCTAAAGTGGCGAAAGAAGTGACTGACTGAAATTTAAAAGTATGCCACTGTACGGAAATAAAGCTTAATTCTGGGAGTAAGTATCCAGATAAGAATTTACTGTTATGAAAAAGCTTAATCTTAGCAATAAAATTAGCAAAAGTTCCGTGTGAGCTACCGGCTACTCCCTCCTGCAAAACCTTTTTCCCTGGCTCACATTGAGAACTGATTTGGTTCAAATTAGTCTAATAACAGGAAGTTAACGACACAGTGGCCAACATACGTAGCATCTCACACGCAATTACACACAAGCATTAATAAACAAACCACCACAGTTAAAGTTATCTCATAATGGTGCCTAAGAAAAACATTTATGGCGCAACGGAACTTAAACATAAAAAATTGCATCTGAGCTTGTTCTCAGCACTGGTGAAAAACAATGTTTAATAAAAGGGGGAAGGTGCTCGAAAACTACAATTTATAGGCAAGTCAAAATTATACTGAACTTATTTCACTGTAAGGTTTTAAAATAAATGCCTTTTGCTACTGCAACTTAAGGGTTTTATTTTTATATTTTTAATCACCCATACGCGTTTCGCCCTTTCTTTCAAGGCATCATCAGTGGGTGTCCTGAAATATTTACATCTTTTTGTTTGCACATATAGGTTAAGTCTCTTATATATCTACAAAACATTTCATTTCAGATTTAAAACAGTTCGTTTTTTGGTATAAAATGGTGTACTTACAGCACTTGTTACTCCATTTCAGTCTTATTCTGGCAACCAGGTCGAAAGGTTACACTGTTTTTCGAACCACATTGCAGTTCTCTGATTCTGCTGTCACCTGCTGCCATACTGTGTCTACTGCTGTTTGTTTTGTAGTGTTGCCAACCTTAGCTTATTTGAAATTCAACTGTTTCATTGAGAATGTGTTGAAGGTATCTTTGTGTGTGTGTGTGTGTTTGTGTGTGTGTGTGTGTGTGTGTTTGTGTTTGTGTGCATGAGTGTGTGTGGGTGTGGGTGTGTATGTGGGTGGGTAGGTGGCTTTTTTTTTTTTTTTTTTTTTTTTTTTTTTTTTTTTTTTTTTTTCCTCTCTGTTTGAATGAGTGTGTGTGTGTGTGTATGTGAGTGTGTGTGGTGGGGGGGTTGTGACTATGTGTTGGGGTTTGTGTTTACCATATGGTCAATCAGTGAGAACAGTGATTGATTGGTCAGGTTTATTTGGTCATTTAGTAGCATCTTTTTCTCAGCTTTTGTTTTATATATGTGATAATTTTCTTGTAATGTTAGGAGATGTTTTTCATTATTTATTCTAATTACCTTCATGTCTTTTTCTATTGTGGTGGGTTTGTGGTTATATGCTATTAGATGTTCTGCAAAAGTGGAGTGGTTTGTTCTGTATTTCCATGCCCTGATGTGTTCCTTGTATCGGGTATCGAATGTTCTGCTGGTTTGTCCTATATACCTTCCATCACATGAGTTGCATTGTAGTTGGTATATTCCAGCTCTTTGGTAGATATCTGTGTCTGTTTTGATTTTTGGGATGTATTTTTGGACTGGGTTATCTGTTTTGAGAGCTATTTTTATGCCTTGTCTTTTGAAAATATTTATTATTTTGTGTGTTAGTTTGTGTTTGTATGTCATTGTGTACCATCTTGAATTTTCTTTTTTGCTTTCATGTGTTTCTAGTACTGTAGTTTGTGTTGTGTGTGTTTGTGTGCTGCTTTGCTGTGTTGTTGTCTGGGTGTCTGTACGTTTGGTGTTTTTTGCCCGTATCTGTTTTTTAATTTTTTTGTTTAATTTTTCTACTATATTACCATCGTATCCATTGTTTGTTGCTATTTGTGTGATGATGTCTAGTTCCTTTTGGTAATTTTCTTTGTTGAGTGGTATTGTGTTGAGTCTATGGAGCATGTATCTGATTGCTGATTGTTTTTGTGCATGTGGGTGATTGGAGGTCTGGTGTATAATTGTATCAGTTGTTGTCGGTTTACGGTAAATGTCAAAGGTATGCTTGTTGTTTTCCTTTTTGATGGTTATATCCAAGAAGTTTATTTGGTTGTTATGTTCTTTTTCTATTGTGAATTTTATTTTTTTGTGTATAGTGTTTAAATCTGTATGGAGCTGGTCTATTCTTTCCGGAGGTTCATCAATTAGGCAGAGGATGTCATCCATGTACCTTATCCAGTAGAGTATTTTATAGTTTTTTGTGGTTACTTTTTTAAGTATGATTTTTAAAAAAGTAACCACAAAAAACTATAAAATACTCTACTGGATAAGGTACATGGATGACATCCTCTGCCTAATTGATGAACCTCCGGAAAGAATAGACCAGCTCCATACAGATTTAAACACTATACACAAAAAAATAAAATTCACAATAGAAAAAGAACATAACAACCAAATAAACTTCTTGGATATAACCATCAAAAAGGAAAACAACAAGCATACCTTTGACATTTACCGTAAACCGACAACAACTGATACAATTATACACCAGACCTCCAATCACCCACATGCACAAAAACAATCAGCAATCAGATACATGCTCCATAGACTCAACACAATACCACTCAACAAAGAAAATTACCAAAAGGAACTAGACATCATCACACAAATAGCAACAAACAATGGATACGATGGTAATATAGTAGAAAAATTAAACAAAAAAATTAAAAAACAGATACGGGCAAAAAACACCAAACGTACAGACACCCAGACAACAACACAGCAAAGCAGCACACAAACACACACAACACAAACTACAGTACTAGAAACACATGAAAGCAAAAAAGAAAATTCAAGATGGTACACAATGACATACAAACACAAACTAACACACAAAATAATAAATATTTTCAAAAGACAAGGCATAAAAATAGCTCTCAAAACAGATAACCCAGTCCAAAAATACATCCCAAAAATCAAAACAGACACAGATATCTACCAAAGAGCTGGAATATACCAACTACAATGCAACTCATGTGATGGAAGGTATATAGGACAAACCAGCAGAACATTCGATACCCGATACAAGGAACACATCAGGGCATGGAAATACAGAACAAACCACTCCACTTTTGCAGAACATCTAATAGCATATAACCACAAACCCACCACAATAGAAAAAGACATGAAGGTAATTAGAATAAATAATGAAAAACATCTCCTAACATTACAAGAAAATTATCACATATATAAAACAAAAGCTGAGAAAAAGATGCTACTAAATGACCAAATAAACCTGACCAATCAATCACTGTTCTCACTGATTGACCATATGGTAAACACAAACCCCAACACATAGTCACAACCCCCCCACCACACACACTCACATACACACACACACACACTCATTCAAACAGAGAGGAAAAAAAAAAAAAAAAAAAAAAAAAAAAAAAAAAAAAAAAAACCACCTACCCACCCACATACACACCCACACCCACACACACTCATGCACACAAACACAAACACACACACACACACACACACACACACACACACACACACACACACAAAGATACCTTCAACACATTCTCAATGAAACAGTTGAATTTCAAATAAGCTAAGGTTGGCAACACTACAAAACAAACAGCAGTAGACACAGTATGGCAGCAGGTGACAGCAGAATCAGAGAACTGCAATGTGGTTCGAAAAACAGTGTAACCTTTCGACCTGGTTGCCAGAATAAGACTGAAATGGAGTAACAAGTGCTGTAAGTACACCATTTTATACCAAAAAACGAACTGTTTTAAATCTGAAATGAAATGTTTTGTAGATATATAAGAGACTTAACCTATATGTGCAAACAAAAAGATGTAAATATTTCAGGACACCCACTGATGATGCCTTGAAAGAAAGGGCGAAACGCGTATGGGTGATTAAAAATATAAAAATAAAACCCTTAAGTTGCAGTAGCAAAAGGCATTTATTTTAAAACCTTACAGTGAAATACAATTCAGCTGCTGCTCAAAATGGCCACTGCAAGCAACGTATATACTGAACTTCTTATTCAGGTCGAACGCAAGCAAAATGTGGAACGAATTTTGTTAATTAAAATGCATCTCTTTACAATAACTAATACTGAAGATGACCAGCATTGAATTTAATATAAATTACACAGAACGTGACGCTACTGGGGGAGAATTTACCAACAACACTCAATCGCTCACACACACCCAATGCAACAGCGAAACTCACCAAAATCAGCGTGCTGAAACGAGGCAAAAGCAGGTGCCGCTATCCTAGGCGAAATTCAGGAAACCCGGAGATACTACACAACACAATATACAATAACACTGCGAAGATGGCTCTGGTCTGTCGTGCCTGATTTGAGATGGTGACTGAGTATAACAAAGTTAAGTTGCATCTAGATTAGACCGCGACAAATACGCTAACGGCGACACGGCTACGTTACATGATCGCTTGTTATTTGAAAGAGGTATAACAATCTCTCTGATTACACTGCTTGGAAATTGATGTCAAAAATGATCTCCAAATCTATTTTTTTCTTCCTTAGACCAATTGAATGTCTTACTTCATCTCTTCAGTCAGATAATTCTATCATTAGGATCCCCTTTGGATAAAGCATCAGGATCTTGTCAGTTGCAGTTGCAGTTGCAGTTGCATTTCACTCTCCTTAAAAATCGGACTCATCACACAAAATCACGGCGGATACTTAAGTTGCAATCATCGAGAATACTATCTAGGCACTGGTTTTGTGAGAAGTGGAGTGAATTCAGGTGACTAGCTGCAAGCCCCTGAAGTCGGAGTTCGGACCCATGTAGCGATACATTAATATTTTTTATTGAAAATTATATCTGCGACGCTTGTCGCTAGCATCTGTTCTCTCTGCCAATAAATCTCTGATTATCCTTGTTTCAAGTAATCGTTCAACTATTTCAAACGATCTGGAGAGAAAACGGACTCGCTTGTCGTCTTTCGTTTTTCTACATTTATACTGAGCGGACATATTTTACTCGACCTCCCGTACTATGTAAGTGTGAGCACTGGTTAGCATCCTTTAACGTAATAAACTTCAAATTTCATTTGGAATTCCTATTTTATTTAAATAATGAATATTTCTCCCCATCTTTCACTTAATTTATGACTTGATTTTCAGCAATATTAGTAAATTGATGCTTGGTCATTGTTGCCTATTGTCTCATGAAGACAAAAGAATATTCTCGATGTAAAATTTATTTACTCTCATTTTATATTAAACATTGAATTCAATGCCTGCAGGAAATCTTCATTCTGTTAAAAGCGAAGTCCGATAATTTCTGTAACTTTCGATAACCATAGTGATCAAAATTGCACACGTCTTAAAACTTTAGTAATTAATAGTCATGAAACCAAACATAAGTTTACGAGAACGAAGATATTAATCAATTCATGCAGGTTTCGAAAAACCGATAAAAATGTATAATTTCAATTTTCACGATCCCAGCACAAAGTGAAGTCTCATCAGCCACGAGGCGGGAAAGCTACCAGAAACTGGGAAACCCAGCGATGGTGGGCAAAGAAGATCTTGAGACTCACTCTGGAGAAGGCTCATCGACTAGCTTGTGACCAAAGGGTGTAGAAACCTCTTTGCTCGCATCAGCAGCAGGAGTTGGAAACGACTAACTATCGACTCTGAGCCAGAGAGAACTATGCAAAGCGAGCTATTACCAACCACATTCAGACAGCCATTAGATTCTCGCACATCAACTTAAAGGTAAAACAAGAACACATTCTCACAGGGACAATAATAAATTATTAAAATAACAAAATCCTAGCAATATTAACTAACATTTCAGAAATTAATATTTTAAAATATGAAGTAAAAAAGTGCTATTCCTCATGCCTTGAAAAGAGTGGGGTCCTAGTTTTAACAAAATGCTAATCTAGCGACATCAAATAAATTACAATTTTATAAGAAATATATGGAAGATGACAGACAGTTATCTTTCAAACTCTACTATTTATTTCTTTTTTTGGGGGGGGAGGGGAGGCAGGGGTCTCTTTAAAGAGAGGGCCAGTTGTGTTTCAATTTCCCAGGTATATTTAATTTGCCTTAAGTAACTAAATTCATCTTCAGTCAAATCAATTACAAAAGTTTTAATTCTTCTTAAAACTAAAAAGTTCTTCACATTAAAGGTCATTTGTAATATAATTTTTAAATAACTGTAAATCCCGTGTATTTGTTCCTCCTACTTTTAAAACTTCAATTATCGTAGTACAGTGAACGTTATCACTCCCAGATTTAAACTGATTTAATTGATTGTAATTCTTTTTCTTAAATGAAGATGGCCTTGTAAGCCGACAATCAGTTCACTAAATAAAATCAATATGGGATCCGACGGAGGAATCAGTGCAATTGTCCTTATTTACCTGTGCTATGTTTGGGATACATACTAACAGCTGAATCTCTGTACTAAATAAAAATTGGAACCTTTTTATACATTTTAATTGCAATTTGTCTCTACTACCAACTGGTCAAATATTTACTATTCCTCCTCAAGCACACTGTAGGCCCGTAGACTATTTGGTACCAGATTGATTAAACCAGTAATTAATGTATCTTGGTTTCTTATATTTATTAATTAGCTGCATATGTATTTAAATGACGAAAGAAGATTAAAACATTCCCACGTATTTGAGGATAATTTCAGTGACACTATATGGAGAAATTATGGTAAAAACTGTCAAAGTGTGTTTAGTTTTCCGCCTCATGACACAGTCACACATGCTAACGAACTGACTGAATTTCATTCTGGCAAATAACATCTAAATGTGATGAGCCGCATTATGGATTCGTAGGGAAATGAGATCGTGCGTAAAATCGGCGTGTATGCCAGGAGAATAATGAAACCCTCATTAACAATAGCAACGGGGGCGTGGGAAATGTCAGGAGTGAATCTATGTTAATGAACGACCGCCGAATTGTATGTAAAGTAAAATCTACTTGCATTCTACCACATTCAGTTTCAGCTGACTGTATTGTGATATTAGATATATCTTGTCGCACATAATCCAATATTTCATAGAAATTCATCTGTAGACACGCCAGATGTCAGTGAACAGTAAAAACTGATTACTTTAGAAGATTTTGTTTTTCACTGAACACCTTTCGTTACATTCTTTGCAGTACGTTCAAGAGTTACGGGAGAACGGATAAAATGCTGGTAAATTTTATTACGCGAAAATTTGACATACTCTTTCTTCACAACACCCTGTCACTCACTGGGCTACTAGAGGCGACGGTGGAGAGAAACTTGGATAGGATTTTTGAACGAAGGCCTCAGTAGTCATCTCTAGTGATTTAGGAAAAAATAAGGACGGATAGAGGGCGATTGCAATGACGTTAGAAATGAAGGAGACTGAAGATCCAGTAAGTCATTGGAATCCAAGTTTAAAGTTGACACAAATGAGTGCAACCTTCCTATCGGTACTCACAATAAGAATTGGGCAATACACAGCTCAGGGTAGTAAAAGTTTTATGGTCTGTTGTCTCTGCTCATACCGGTGATTTATGTATGGCAGCTTCTATGCCCTAAACAGCTACCAAAACTGTTTAAATAAGATCAATAATTAATCTGTAGTTCAGCTAGTCTATAAATGATGCGAAAAATATATTTCAATAAGCATAAATTAAAGCTCTGAATAACCAACAAAATGGATTCTAAGATAATGTTTAGAAGAAATTTACTCACAAAGTAATTTTCTATTTAAATGCAGTATATTACTCTTTTTGGACATGAAAATGCGAAGGTGGACCTACTTTATACATCGCTAAATAACTGAATAATTTCCCAACTATTGTTCATGAGATGCACAATAAGTATCACGCGCACTTGATAGTGAAAGTTCCAAATTATCACTCGTAAATTAATGAGGTCCATAGAACATTGCAGTTCCAAATTAATCCGCGGTTAATTACAGTATTTGTTATAAAACACAGTTTGTCATCACACGAGTACACGATAGATGAATTATCACAGTTGCACAGCCCTACTACCGTCCATAGATTACCACTTTTTAACCAGAGATAGTTCTGCAGAAAGTTCTGCAGTCACAGTACCGTAAAATCCACACAAGCCTATCTCTTCAAATGACAAGTTCGTAACGCGGCTTCAGACCACCCAAATACGACCTCTCACCACCGCGTCCAAGTTACGAGTCCCCTCCCAAACGTTCGAAAGCGTGCTATACCTGCTCCCAAAGTTGTATTCTTCCGCGCATCTTACTGCCTCATCTTTAAAATACAATTTCCCTTCCAAAATATTATACATTTGAATAACACAGAATTAAATGTTTTCACCACCTCCCTACAAATGTTGTTTACATTTAACAAACAAATACGTATTTAACAATTCTAAAATCGGTTAAGACTGAAGCTCTTTGTCAGGTAGCTATTAAGTGTGGCGTCTCACTGTTCAAATATACTACCGCCGTCGAAATATAGTTACACAATTAATATTTAATTTATCATGGATTTTTAAGCAAATATATTCAGTTCTCCACAAATTGGTTGCGAAGCAGGTGTCCGAAAGAACAGACACCACACCAAAGTAATAAGTATTTAGACGCGACGACGTCGTCAGTTACAATTACTTCACCGCAGATGCGGTCATACGTTCGACCTCGCACGGCAATCCGAAATGGCGAGTGTAAGAGGGCATGAACGATAGGGGCGCTACAGCCATAGCGTGCGACGTGTGGGAATTTGAGACGGCCAGGAGGCGAGCACGGGTGGCCAAGTGGTTAAGGCGACTGCTGGCCCAAACCGGGAGAACCGGGTTCAATTCCCGCTCGCCGACCGCGGTGGCCAAGGAGACTGAGGCGCTCCAGTCACGGTCTGCACGGCCACTACGGTCGGGGGTTCGAATCCCCCCTCGGGCATGGATATTTGTGCCGTCCTAGTTCGTAAGTAGTTGATAAGTAGTTTGTAAGTTTAGGGACTGATGACCCCGTAGTTAAGTCCCATAGACTATACAAACATTTGAACAACCATTTGATTCCCGCTCTGGCTCACATTTTCACTTGTCGCCATTGTTTCATTTCAATGCCCTAAAGCAGCTACTATCAATTCTTTCCTTCCTAATCCTAATGCCTTCCTCTCCTTTATCATTAATTTGTAAATATAAATAACCAGAGATGGTAGTCACACAAGCCAGTGTAGACACTTAATGATGCTGGATGAGTTGAGGCTGGGTGCTAACTTGGCTCCTAATACAGAAGATGTCAAAGTAATATGAAAACCATGCAGTACGTTTTGTGTCTCGTTGCCGTCGGTTGTCCTAGGTGTCGGTGGCCGAGTAGAAACAGACCAACACAGGGAAATAGGATGCACGCGTGTGCGGCTACAGAGTCCGAGGTGACCAGCTAATGGGACAGCAGAAACTAGAAACACTAAGCTACATTAGAACAAGATATGTATTTCGTATCAATGTGATAATACTTAACTTTTACAAATTTCATGACTGCAGAATGCTGATAAATAGTTGAACTAGGTAATGGCCTGCCTACTGAGGAGAGTCCTAGTGCCTGTCTTATAGCCAAGTGACCGATGCAGTTCAGGGTGGCCACGAGCGGAGTTGCAGCAGAGGGAGCGTGTTGCTGACATCGTAAGAACGCAGTGCCCTGCTTGCATGGCAGCGCGCAGCGAAAGTACGTGGCGCACACTTCAGAATTGTGCGACACCACACCCCTTCCCCCCAAACCGCCGCGCCTTTGTGGCGTAGGGCTGAGGGCTACGGCGATGGCACTGGGAGGAGGGCCTGGGCGGGGGAGTTACTGCTGGGATGGGCGTCGTAGCTGAGGCTGGGATCGAGACGCCATCCTCGCCCAGGTATCCACCTTGTGATCCCCTGGAAAACCCATCAAAACGAGGGGAAGGGCGAAAACCTCTGCCCAGAGGGAGCAGGTCATCTTCTGAGGTGCGTGGCCCAAGCTGCGGGGGCACGCACGGTCCCAGAGTCCCTCTCGGTGACGCTGTCATTTGCGGCGGCGACGGAGGCGGAGGGGCCGACTGCGTAGGAGGCGCGTCGACATCCATGCGGACGATCTCGTAGTCCGGGTACGCAGGGTGTGGAGGTGCTCCCTGGCAGTGAACGGGGTCTGGAATCAAGAAACCAGAGACAGGATCGCGCGCCCTGTGCAGGCGCAATTGGTTTGCGTGTCGCCGCAGCTCCGACCCTGTGGAAGAACAAAAAATAAATATATTGCGAGCGAGCACGCTCTGAATGGTGCCTGGCAACTTTCTTTCCAGCAAACACCCTGTACAGCACCGGCGTAGAAACCTGAAAACGCAAAGCGCCATGCGAACCGACTTGTTGTGTGGGAGGCTGCAGCAGGTGAAGGAGAGTGCGGTGACGGCGGCCGTGGAGCAGCTCGATCAGAGACGGGCCGTCACGTGGCATGCACTGATACGTAGACAGGAAAATTTGAAGAGCTCTCCGCCTGGAGTGCTGACCTTTCATCTTTTCCAGGTGAGACTTGAATGTTCGAATGAAACGTTCTGCTTCGCCATTGGACTGAGGGTGAAAAGGTGTGGTGGTGATATGCTGAATGCCATTCACACGACAAAACTGTTGAAATTCCGCACTAACAAACTGAGGTTCATTGTCACTAACGATAGTTTCAGGCAAGCCTTCGATGCAAAACACTGATGTTAAGACACCGATTGTACTAGACGCCATTGTTGAGTTCATAGCAATCACAAAGGGAAACTTGCTGAAAGCATCTGCAACTATTAACCAGTGCGTATTCCAGAAAGGTGCGGCATGGCCAGTCTGAGAAACATTGCGGAGGAGCCACCTGATGCTCCGCACAAACCGTACACTGTGACGTCATGCTCTCTATCTGGGCGTCCATACCAACCCAGGTACAATGACGTCTGTCTAGTTGCTTTGTCTGAACAATACCCCAATGTCCTTGATGCAGGAAACGTAAGACTTCATGTTGCAGGGAACGATGAACAGTCACTCTTGTTTGGTCATTGTCGGTATGTAACAACAGAGCTCCCTGACTTAAAGACAATGCATGACGTTGTGCAAAATAACGTCGAACTAGAGGCCGTTCAATATCTTTGGCTCTGGCAGGCCACCCTGATCGAACAAAACGTGCCACCACACTTAGGTCTGCATCCGCCACTGTGCCTGTGCAACCCAACAAGAGTTCAAAGGGAAGTCTGCAACAGCGGAAGCATCTCTGGAGTCTATCTGACAACATGCCATTTCTGACGAATCAAATGACACATCCAGCGGAATCTGTAAGTATGTCTCTGCTAAATCAATCTTAGAAAAGAAGCGAGACTGTCCAAATTTGTCCATCAGTTCCTCAGGTTGGGGCAGGAGGTAAGTGTCTACAATTGTTTGACTGTTCACTGTTGATTTGAAGTCCGCCCAGAGACGAAATTTTCCTGTTGCCCCACGGAGTCGCAGAAACAGGAGAAATCGCCCAAATATCCTGCCTGTCTACGTCTACGTATCAGTGCATGCCACGTGACGGCCCGTCTCTGATCGAGCTGCTCCACGGCCGCCGTCACCGCACTCTCCTTCACCTGCTGCAGCCTCCCACGCACCGAGTCGGTTCGCATGGCGCTTTGCGTTTTCAGGTTTCTACGCCGGTGCTGTACAGGGTGTTTGCTGGAAAGAAAGTTGCCAGGCACCATTCAGAGCGTGCTGGCTCGCAATATATTTATTTTTTGTTCTTCCACAGGGTCGGAGCTGCGGCGACACGCAAACCAATTGCGCCTGCACAGGGCGCGCGATCCTGTCTCTGGTTTCTTGATTCCAGACCCCGTTCACTGCCAGGGAGCACCTCCACACCCTGCGTACCCGGACTACGAGATCGTCCGCATGGACGTCGACACGCCTCTTATGCAGTCAGCCCCTCCGCCTCCGTCGCCGCCGCAAATGACAGCGTCACCGAGAGGGACTCTGGGACCGTGCGTGCCCCCGCAGCTTGGGCCACGCACCTCAGAAGATGTCCTGCTCCCTCTGGGCAGAGGTTTTCGCCCTTCCCCTCGTTTTGATGTTCTTCAGCAACTTTACCACGAAGGGTGATAGGCACTGGTCTACCTCTACGAAATTTTGGTATGGCAGATTCTTTTAAAGTTACATGTGCCACGAAGACTTTTGCACAACCTAGTCCCAGCGAAAACAAGTCACTGTAGTTTTCACACAATGCGTTGATTTTGTCCTGAGGCACTACTGACGAAATCTGAAATGTGAAGCACATCTGAATTGATCAGCCAAACAAGTCGATTGCATCTAGTCCAAAAATGTTCAGTGTAGATTTAGCCTGGAGAACTACAAAAGCTACAGTTTTGATAACACCCTGAAAAGAGGCGGGCAGGCTACACGTTCCTATCAGGGAAATATTTTGACCTGTATAAGCTCACTACATAGTTTACAGTAGGCGCAGAAAAAATTTCTTGCATTTGAGAATCAAGAAAAGTGAATGTTCTGCATAATTGCATCCCTCAACATAACGTCACCATAAGAGAGTGCACAAGAGCAAGTAAAATTAAGCCCTTCAACTCCGTAATCCAGTCTTGGTTTGACTGATCCAGTAATTTTTTAAGTCTGAAAAATTGGTACCGAGCCGCTGCTACGAGACCTTTTCTCTCATAATGAGCATTCAAGGCATCTACTAGTGCATCAAATTAGAGATCGCGAGGAGATGCTTGGGGGAAAAGTTTCTGCAGTAATACGAAGGTCTTAGTGCCCACAGCTGATAAGAAAAGGTGTTTCACTGTCTGACCTGTAAGTTGATGAGCCGTGACGAGTTCTTGAAATTGTGCCAAATAATCGCTCCACTCTACCTCACGTTCGTTGTACTAGCGAAACGTAGGAAGCGGTGCGGCGGCAGATGTGGGCGGCTGATGCGACGGCTGTTGTTGGTTAGCTGCCTGCAATGTCAAATGGGACACCGCTTGGAGTAGTTGCGTGATTTGCGCCGTCTGTAATTGAATAACGTCCATTAACTTTGGGTTTGGGGTAGTGGCCATGCTGACCGATTAGGCACCGCGCATACAAGTAAAGTATAGCAAAACACAAATGCAATATGAAAGAGGACTCTCTGCAACAAAAACGTCCACAAAATACGTAACAGAATAGCGTCCCCCAAAAATCTTATAATAAGGGCGGGTGGGCGGGAACAATTTCTGCGTGCTCCGACTGCTGCTGTCTGGCTGCTGTAGTACGGTATATCTTGTAACAAGCTGCTACTACTGCGAACACGTTACAACTTAGGCGGAACCGCAGTGCTCAGTTGATGAAGTCTTGGACGTTTCTCTTCAATATACAGGTCAAAGTGAAATTCGCACACTCGGACTTCGCAGCGCGATTCCTCACATGGCAGCAGTGAAAAAAATTTCGTAATGGAATCTGGAAATCTGCATAATCAGAGGAGCGATTGCTATATTTAGACCGGTGTCGGCAATTCTAAGTTACCATCTTCAAGTCTTTATGACAAATATTACACTATTGTATACAACTGTATGGAACTGTGATGTATTACATAATACCACAATTAAAATTATTACATAGCTTTTAACATTTAAATACGTATTAAAGGTCACGATTCTGTTCTGTTCTTGGGTATGGGTACGTCGAAAATAAAACATTTTTTGCGTGTATTAGAAAATATGTTGCGCCCATATCGCAAACCCATAGCTCAGAACGTTCGTTTACAAGCACCTAAACTCTTGTTACAACGTAGTATGAAAGACCTTCTTTACAATATACATCGATTTTATAATGCTTGTGTCAGTTAAAGAAGGTCTTTCATTTCACATTTTAACAAGAGTTTAGTTGCTTGTAAACTAACATTCTGAGCTATGGGTTTGCGATATGGTGGCAACATATTTCCAAATACACGCAAAAAATATTTTATTTTCGACATACCCATCCCAAGAACAGAACATAACTGTGACTTGTAAAATTTAGATGTTAAAAGCCTGTAAGAGAACTATTACACTATTGTATATAACTGTATGTGACTGTCATGTATTACATAATACCACAATTAAAACACCACATTGTAACAATATACAATTTTACTACATACATCGATTTTATAATGCGTGTATCAGTTACAGTTACGTCCAGTGATATCAATCTTAAAATACCCTGTGTAAAATGACTTACTGATAGTGGACTTATGGTAAAATTCAGATATCTTGTATTTAAATTGTTATGAATAAAATGCCCAATTAAAATTCTATTTGGTTTTACAAACTCAGGTATAAAATGAATCATAAAAATGTTATTAACATTGTCTGAATAGAAAATATAATTATACTATGAAAACACAAATTTTGTTTTCATAATCTGTTGTATAAAATAATAAGTGACAATGTCATCAGTGTAAAACTATCATCCATTTATCTATGGAGTCATTAAGTGAGATTTACAATAAAATTATGTATTAATATTATGTAATAGTGGTGGTGTGAAGGAGGACCGATAGTATTTCTTATATATTGAGAACCCTATTCCACGTTAACAGATATAAAATGCCTAGGTTTATGTCTGTTGTCACATATCGTATGTTACAGGAGGTAAGTAAATGCACAGAATACAATAGAGAGCTGGTGCTTCAGGTCTGTTGTCAAAATTTCGCCCTGCGCATATTTCCGGCAGTAAACGGACGTCGAGGACTGAGATGGATGTGTGTTCCGTACGTCAGTGTCTTTCAGAATTATACTAACAACTATGGGATGTAGGAGGCGTCTTGAGGAACAAACTACAAACTAATCATAGAAAGCCATGCGAGGGAACGCCATTCAACGACACTATGAAGAGTCCAAGTTACAGGCACCGGCACCTACCGCTAGACATCCACTCCCGCAAATTTATGTTATTTATGTAGAAGCAACATAAAACTTCCACGGAAAAAGTGTTGAAAAACTTAACACTCACTTGAGTAATACTGTTTTCGCAAAAACAGAACGGCTGGGGGTTAATATCCATGGGAGGCCTGCAGTTGCTACACTTACGCAAAGCTGCGAAGGAAGTGGCGTCACGATCAGTAAAACCTGGACACTTGGTGAGTGGAAGTGTGTGGAATGGTCCGATGCATGTTTGTTTAAATTGTTCCCTGAAAACAACCGGCTCTATGCATTGAAAACCGCGGAAGTATGGCATTCCTGGTGTCTCCAATCAAGTATAGTGGAAGTTCCGACACGATTTTGGCATCTATATCACGGTATTCAATTGTTTCTATCCCTACCCTCACTAGTCAGATTACTGTGAATCAATATCTCACCATCCTCGACAGCGAACCTCTTACTATGACTAATTTATTGCTAATAACGAACATGATAATGAAACTGATAATGCGCCTACACACACTCTGTCAAAAAGGTTCACGTGTGCTTTCATTAGTAGGTATCAGAAAATTATCAAACATGTCATGTGGATAGCACAATTCCCCATGTGTCAATTGAGGGGTTTGGCGCAAGAAGGAGGCAGCTCCACTTTTTGGCTCTATGAGTTGAACATTCTATCACAAACAGAAAAAAGAGCCCCTTCGTTTGGTGCAAGAAAGAGGCAGCTCCACCCACTAGTTTCCGAGAAATCCAACAGATCGTTCAGCGAATCCCAGAACCGGACAGCAGCTTTATGTTATGCGACTGAACGTTCCGTAATATAGAAAAGTGTTTGAGGAAGATGGAAAGAGTTTTACTTCCAGTGGACTATGCTAGCTTTATTAGAAGAACTAGACCCAAATTTTATGTCAGTGGTACGGATATTTATTTTCAAATTTGTTGACACGTTGAATAATTTTTTTTGTAAAGAACCCTTACGTTGCATTATGGAACAAGAAAAGAGGAAAATATTTCATCACTAAGTACAAAATATTCATCGATGAACAACCATAAATCGGTAAAGGTGCAGTGCAGTGTGACAGTAGGGATGACTGTCTTCGATAATGCGCAAATTTGCAACCAAGGACCTGTGAGTCTCATAAGCTTCATCAAGCTTATGATTGTCTCTTTCCGCTGAAAGGCCAAAAGTTTAAGGATGTCAAAGAGCTGTCCAGAAACTATATTGGGCTAAACTAAATGTAGTTTTACGGCCAGGTGACGTCAGATGCTTCAAATGATCTCGAGGAGACTGAATGGGAGCTATACGACTGAAGAAGAACTGTAGAATTAATGTATTATGCCAATAATGTTGTACTTTCTTTATTAATAAATGTTTTTAAACTGAAATATTGTTAATTATGAAGAAAATGGTACTACAAACAGTTTTTCATTCATTTTGAATCGAAACGGAGGCAGCTCCAAAATTCAAAACTCTATTGCATGCATTTGTGTGTATTCTCGTCAGTAGTATTAGATACCCCACAGCCTAAAACAAGGCTGACAATTTTTTCGTTTTGGTGGAAAAACTGAATTTTTACAAGTTTGTTTTCAATTTGCCACAAACTGGCAAAAGTGGAGCTCCCTCCTTCTTGCGCCAAACCCTTCAATTATCATTAAACCACTAGGGTGAGTTTTAGAAAGACAGGACCAAATTGATAGCTCGAAAATGTAATGGAAGTGATAGGTTGTTCGAACACATTCTGAGACATCAAGGAATCGTCAACCAAGAAGTAGGAGGAGATGTTTGGGGTAAAACTCGTAGAGGAAATCCGAGAGACGAATACAGTAAGCAGGTTCAATAGGAGGTAGGTTGGCGTTCTTATTCGTAGATGAAGAGGCTTGTACAGAACAGGGTAGCTTGGAGAGCTGCATAAAACCAATCTGGACTGTCATGTGTACATGTTATTTCTTTATTTTCAGCAGTTTCGTCTTTCATTCCTGGCATTGCTTGCATTTTTTCCAGTGCATCTATTCTCTGTTCGTTACTGAAATTGATGATATTGGAATGGGAAGAGAATTAAAGAGAGTTGACCACTTGGCAGCTGGCGGTGTGGCACATCCTGTACGTTGATTTAGTGCAGGTCATGTTGGTCAAGACGCAACGCGCACCCCATTAAGTGATACGAGGAACGCCATGATGTACAAAAGAAATATCCATTCAGAAAGAAAATCATGCTTGTTAAACTTTTTAAATTAAAAACTTTCTCGTACTTCGCTGGGGGCTATACTTCTTCCGACTGGGTCATCTAAGGACCTCGTACGAATTTCAACGGTTCTTCCTTCTTTACGCTATGAATTCTTTTTCTCTCATCAGACCATTTCTACATTGTCTTCTTCTCCCTTGGAATCTTTACACTTTTAACACTTTCTTCTTAAAAAGCTCCCTTTATGTTTCATCTTTTTCACTTACGTTGTTTCTTTCCAAATCGTTTCCAAATTCTTGAATCCAAGCTATTGTTGACTTCCTGTCCAAAAGATTCATTTTGTGTAGATACAAAAAAATAGCAGTCGCCTCTTCATCAATGGTTCAGTTATGTTTTGTATGTTGCAATGAAATTCTTCATTACTTTTTTATTTCCATACCTTACATTCTCTTCTTCAACAAGTATTTTTTGAATGATTCTTATTTTCCAGCACAAGTTTGTGTAGTTTCTAATTCTGTGCTTAACATTCACTTGCGTAAAGACATTCTGGTTTTACTACTATGTTATAATGCTGTATTTTCAAATTTTTAGACAGAGACCTCTTATTGCAAATATTTCTCGTTATTACACGCGCTTTCTTCATTTTACGTACTCTCTCTTGTGCAGCAATTTTTCTAAGCTATTTTCTTGAAACATTATTCACAAATATTTGGATTATTTATTTGAATTTATTTGACCACTTTATCTACCCAGTGTCTGTTACAAGGATATCTGAAGTATTTGTCATATTCTTTCGGAAATGTCCGAAAGAACAGACACCATACCAATAATTCTAAAATACGCCGACAACAATCAACTGACAATTTCAATGCGTCCACATTCATACGCTTGATCCCTTGCGGGAACCCAGTGTAGGCTGCGAGCAAGAGTCTAATAAGTAGGGGGCACTACAAGTTGAGAATTTGCTACAAGTTGAGAATTTGCGTTGGAAGGGAAGCCTGCTGGATAGCCTAATTGGTTAAGGCGAACGCTGGCCCGAAGTGGGAAATCCGTGATTAGAGTTACGGTCCAGCACAAATGTTCATCATCGTCGTTGAATTTATTTCAGTGCACTGAAAAGGTCTAGATGCTTCAGTATTTCGATTTCGTAAAATTGCGACCCTTAATGTCAATCAATGTTGTCGGTTCTTTCGGATATATCCGAAAAGAACAGACACCATATCAATAAATTCAGAAAATGTGTGCTAATACAGGAATCCAAATAATTTGGGACTAATGAGAAAAGAACTAGGGATGTTAATTTTGGAGCTCGACAAATTTGCAGTTTTACATCACTGCTTTTTAATGTGTATACTGATCACATTGCGAGACAACGGAAAACTGAACAGAATAATTGTACTTAGGAATGCAACCAGTAAGATTTTTTATATTAACATTCCTATTCGCAGTGTTTAAATCTTAATTTCGAATAACGAATATGTACTACAGAAAACTACCTATGAGCTATTTAAAACATGTTAGATATATATAATGTCAATATCAGTACAAAGTGGGAAGAATCCAATAAGACCAAAAGTAATGATAGACAACAAGCTCTTAGAAAAAGAAGAAACATTGAAATTTATAGAAACCATGCTGTCGTATAGGAGAGACCTATATCAAGAAGGCGAAATCGAGAAGTTTAACTACTTAAGTGACTGAATTAAAGATCTCTCCTCAGGAAAGTAAGAATACAAACACATATTAAATTCTATAAAATTATATCGGCGCGAACATTTCTGCGTGGAAGTGAATATAAGATCATAAGCCAATTATACCAAATTCCTCAGGAACATTGCAGGATACACATATTTGTATTACAAAATAAATACAAATATTATGAAAAGAATCGAAAGAAATGAAGAGCATAGACGTAAATGGATGTTCCATCTGTTGCGAATGGATCAAAGTTACCATTACATTTCTGCCGATATATTCCGCAAGGTAAAATATACATTAGTTAAGACCCGAAGAAAAGGTAGAAGGATCAAATGTGGCTGCAACAGGCTTAGGAACAGCATGTTGTGTTGACCGCTGTGTTGACTGCTGAAACGTTAGTGTTTGTTCCACATACAGTTAGCCACTGTTCAGTTTGTTGCCCCGGATCCCCCGCGTGTCACTCACAAAAAATAAACAGCCTATAAATTAAAGAAGTGGGTCACCTTAGGCTGTGGTTGGGCACCGAACAACTTGGCTACGTTTAAATCTGGGAGCGCCAGCACACCTGTCGCAATGTCTCCCAACAAACAAATGTTCGGGCTTGACTTCAGTGTGGCACTTGTGCTCAACGACTGCTTTTTTGATACGTAGAAAATTTTTCATCTATCACTCGTAAATATTTTGTTTATTTGGAACTAGATTTCGACCACTGTGTGATCATTATCAATGCTTAAAACAAACAGTTAAAACATGGAAAACATTTCGACCAACATGGAGGTCGAAATGTTTTACATACTGTGTGATCATTATCAATGATCACACATTATGTAAAACATTTAGACCTCCAACATAGAGGTAGAAATTTTTACGTTTGTTTTCGCAGCTGATATTGATCTCGGATCAGGTACCAACGCTGAAGTACTCTGACTTGCGATGGAAAAAAATTCACAAGATTTCGCCACACATCCGCACAACTTTAAGGCTGCCATGTATTCAAAGTTCACACTAGTCAGAACACAAGATGCGTTTAAACGTTTGCCAGTGATGCAAGATTCACTAAGTGCTAGAGTGGTTGTCCAAAATCATAGTCATACTCGAATTTGATCCTGTACTTATCCTACACATACCGGATGATCAAAAAGTTAGTATAAATTTGAAAAGTTAATAAATCACGGAATAATGTAGATAGAGAGGTAAAAATTGACACACACTCTTGGAATGACATGGGGTTTTATTAGAACAAAAAAAAGTTCAAAAAATGTCCAACAGATGACACTTCATCAGATCAGAAAAACAATAATTTGCAGAACAAATTAAGACAAAGCAAAGATGATGTTCTTTACAGTAAATGCTCAATATGTTCATCATCATTCCTCAACAATAGCTGTAGTCGAGGATAATGTCGTGAACAGCACTGGAAAGCATGTCCGGAGTTATGGTGAGGCATTGGCGTTAGATGTTGTATTTCAGCATCCCTAGAGATGTCGGTCGATCACGACACTCTTGCGACTTCAGGCAACCCCAAAGCCAATAATCGCACGGACTGAGGTCTTGGGACCTGGGAGGCGAAGCATGACGAAAGTGGCGGCTGAACACACGATCATGATCAAACGACGCATGCAAGAGTTCTTTCACGCGTCTAGGAATACTTTTTTTTTTGTTCTAATAAAACACCATGTCATTCCAAGCATATGTATCAATTTTTACCCCTCTATCTACATTATTCCGTGCTTTATTAAGTTTTCAAATTTATACTGACTGTCTGATCACCCGGTACTATAGTTTTATAATTATTTACAATTTTCTATTTAATGATGAAAATTACATGGGAAGTTCACGTTACTAACGAGGAGGTCCTTAACCAAATTGGGGTGAACAGGAGTTTCTGGCATATCTTGACTAACAGTTGGGATAGTTTTGTGGGACACATTCTGAGACATCAACGCATTGTCAACTTAGCATTAGAAGGAAGTGTGTGGGGTAAAAATCGTAGAGAGACCGAGGGACGAATGCAGTAAGCAGATTCAAAAGGATTTAGGTTGCGGAACGTATTCTCAGATGAAGAGACTTGCACAGAACACGGTAGCATAGACAGCTGCATCAAACCAGTCTGCGGACTGAAGACCACAACAACATTTTTCATCATAACTTTTGTGTCCCAGCCTCGTCGCCGCTTTTGTGTCTCGTTCCTTTGTAGGTGTCGGTGGCCGAGTGGAATGAGACCGACAAAGAAATAAAGATAGCACGCTGGTGCAGGTACGGAGGGGAGCAGCCAGAACTAGAAACACTAGAGTAAATTAGAATGAGATATATATTGCACAGAATTTATACAATACTTAACTTTTACATAGTACTGCAGAATGTTGATACATAGTTGAGCTAGAGTCCTGCCTAGTGCCTAACTGATAGCCAAGTCTTCACTGGTGCCTAACGGATTCCGAAGTCTTTACTGGTTCCTAACTCAGTCCCAAGTGAACGATGTCGTTCACTGGTGGCCACGAGCGGAGTTGCCGCAGAGGGCGCTCGTGGCTGTCGTCGTAAGAACGCCGCGCCGTGCGTGCATGGCGGCGCGCGGCGAAAGTATGTGGCGCGCACTTTGGACTTGTGCGACACCACACCCCTCCCCCCCCCCAAACCGCCGCGCCGTCGTGGCGTAGGGCTGAGGGCCACGGCGACGGCACTGGGAGGAGGGCCTGGGCGGGGGCGTTACTGGTGGGACGGGCGTCGTAGCTGAGGCTGAGATCGAGACGCCGTCCGCGCCCCGGCATCCGCCTTGCGATCCTCCAGGAAACCCGGCGAAACCTGAGGAAGGGCGCACACCCCCGCCCAGAGGGAGCAGGTCATCTTCTGAGGTGCGTGGCCCAAGCTGGGGGGGCCCGCACGGTCCCGGAGTCCCTCTCGGTGACGCTGTCATCTGCGGCGGCGACGGAGGCGGAGGGGCCGACTGCGTAGGAGGCGCGTCGACATCCATCGGGAGCTCGTAGCCCGGGGAAGCTGGGCCCGGCGGCGAGCGATGTGGCTGTGCTCTCTGGCGGTGAACTGGGTCTGGAATCAAGAAACCGGAGACAGGATCGCGCGGCCTGTGCAAGCGCAATTGGTTTGCGTGGCGCCGCAGCTCCGACCCTGTGGAAGAACGTACAACATACATATTGCGACCGAGCACGCGCTGAATGGTGCCTGGCAACCATGTCTTCTTCATACCAGCAAACACCCTGTACAGCACCGGCGTAGAAACCTGAAAACGCGGAACGCCATACGAACCGACTCGGTGCGTGGGAGGCTGCAGCAGGTGAAGGAGAGTGCGGTGACGGCGGCCGTGTAGCAGCTCGGCAGGAGACGGGCCGTCATGTGGCATGCATCGATACGTAGACAGGAAAATTTGAAGAGCTTGCTCCCTGGAGTGCTGACCTTTCATCTTCTCCATGTGAGACTTGAATGTTCGAACGAAACGTTCTGCTTCACCATTGGACTGAGGGTGAAAAGGTGCAGTGGTAATATGCTGAATGCCATTCACACGACAAAACTGTTGAAATTTCGCACTAACATACTGAGGTCCATTGTCACGGACGATAGTTTCAGGCAAGCGTTCGATGCAAAACACTGATGTTAAGGCACTGATTGTACTAGAAGCTGTCGTTGAGTTCATGGCAATCACAAAAGGAAACTTGCTGAAAGCGTCTACAACAATTAACCAGCGCGTATTCCAGAAAGGTCCGGCAAAGTCAATATGTAAACGTTGCCATGGTCCCTTGGGGCGTGGCCAGTCTGAGAAACGCTGTGGAGGAGGCGCCTGATGCTCCGCACAAACTGTACACTGTGATGTCATGCTCTCTATCTGAGCGTCCATACCAACCCAGGTACAATGACGTCTGGCCTGTTGCTTTGTCCTAACAATGCCCCAATGTCCTTGATGCAGGAGGCGTAACACTTCTCGTTGCAGGGAACGAGGAACAATCACTCTTGCTTGGTCGTTGTCGGTATGCAACAACAGTACAGCCTGACTTAAAGATAATGCATGACGTTGTGCAAAATAACGTCGAACCAGAGGCCGATCAATGTCTTTGGCTCTGGCAGGCCACCCTGAGCGAACAAAACGTGCTACCACACTTAGGTCTGCATCCGCAGCTGTTTCCTGTGCAACCCGACGAGAGTTCAAAGGAAAGTCTGCGACAGCGGAAGCATCTCTGGAGTCTATCTGACAACATGCCATTTCTGAAGAATCAAATGATACATCCTGGCCAACCGGAAGTCGGGAAAGTGTGTCCGCGTTGGCATGTTTAGTGGTAGGTCGGTACAAAATCTCATACTGATAATTTGACAATATCAAGGACCATCTATGAAGCTTTTGTGCCGTTCGTGGCGGAATTGGCTTTGTGGGTGAGAACAACGACGTGAGAGGCTTGTGGTCTGTCAACAAATAGAATTTTCTGCCATAGAGATAATGATGAAACTTTGTGACGCCGTAAATGATTGCTAAGGCCTCCTTTTCTATCTGACTGTAATTCTGTTGCGTCGGCGTCAGTAGCTTGGATGCAAAGGCAATAGGACGATCGTGACATCCAATACGACGTGAAAAAACTGCACCCATACCGTACGACGAGGCATCAACTGCTAGCACTACAGGCTTCTGTGGGTCAAAGGGAATCAAACATGCATCACTGATTAGTGCAGACTTTAAGTTGTCAAAGGCAACCTGGCAATCTTTGGACCATACAAAAGGAACATTCTTCCTACGTAAGTGATGCAGTGGAGCTCCAATCTGAGAGGCATTGGGAATAAACCTGAAATAATAGTTCAGCTTTCCCATTATTGCTTGCAATTCGTGCACATTCTTAGGAGGAGGCAAGTCCTTGATTGCTCGAAGATGTGACTGTAAGGGATGTATTCCTTGGGCATTAATCACATGGCCTAGGTACTCTATTTCAGTTTGAAAAAACGAACACTTTGCTTTATTGCAACGTAGACCTGCTGCAGTCAAAACTTTGAAAAGGCACTCCAGGTTTGCTAAATGTTCTTCAACTGTACGTCCGGATACCACAATATCATCTAAATAGTTCGAACAACACGGTACAGAAACTGTCAGCTGTTCCAGAAAACGCTGAAAAATAGCGGGGGCGGAAGAACTGCCAAAGGGGAGGCGTTGAAATTGAAAAAGGCCCATGTGAGTATTAATGACGAAAAACTTTTTTGACTCGTCGTCAAGTGGAATCTGTAAGTATGCCTCTGCTAAATCAATCTTAGAAAAGAAACGAGACTGTCCTAATTTGTCCATTAGTTCGTTAGGTCTAGGCAGGGGGTAAGTGTCTACAATTGTTTGACTGTTCACTGTTGATTTGAAGTCCGCACAGAGACGAAGTTTTCCCGACGGCTTGGGTATAATTACTAAAGGCGAGGCCCACTGACTCGCGAAAACAGGAGAAATCACCCCACTATCTTGCCAACGTTTAAGTTCTTCGGCGAAAACAAGTCACTATATTTGTCACACAATGCATTGATTTTATCCTGAGGCACTATTGACGAAATTTGAAGCACATCTCTTTGAATTGATAAACCAAACAAGTCAAAAGCATCTAGTCCAAAAATATTCTGTGTCGATTTGGCCTGAAGAACTACAAAAGCAACTGTTTTTGTTACACCTTGAAAAGAGGTGGGCAGGCTACACGTTCCTAGCACGGGAATATTTTGACCTGTGTAAGCTGTTAACACTTCCTGTGACGGCGACAATTTTGGCGAACCCAGAAGTTCATAAGTATCTTTATTTATTAATGTGACAGCGGAACCAGTATCAAGCTGAAATTGCACAGTCTTATTTTCTATGAAGAGAGTCACAAACAGTTTTTGCTTGCGGCGCTCGACAGGTGCGCGAATGTGGGCAACGTCTGCTACGGTTTGTTTACTGCCCTTGCGCGGGCCGCGTAGTGAAGTTAGCGGCGCAGACTCGGCACGCAGCGGATTAACAACACTGTCACTAGATGGCACTACCGCCGGATCGGCATGCGAAGCTACTCCAGATGTACTAACTACTGCACTACACTTTTGAGTAGCTACTTGATGTCTACTGTCACTAGCTACACAGTACTGGGCACTATTACAAGGAGCAGTTGCAGAAGGCACTATTTTCACTACAGGAATGCACTGTTCATAGTCATTTTGCTTGTCCCGAACCCTTTTCCGTTGCACTGTTTTACGCGCTCGTCGGCGCTTGCTACGTGGTGCACTATATAGTTTTACCATAGGCGCAGAACTACTTTCTTGCAATTGAGATCCAAGGAAAGCACTGTTCAATTCCACAGCCCGTATAACATTTACAGAATGAACTGTTCTCGCACTCTGCGAAGCACTGTTTCTAACGGTACCGCTCTTTGAGTTTTTAATTTGCATACACACAGACTGTACATGTCCTGATTTGCCACATTGATAACAGGTTGCGTTTCGACTAGGGCAATGAGCACGCTTGTGGCGAGACACACACTGGGGGCAAGATTTACGTACATTTTTCTGAAATGAGCGTTGGCGCCCGTTATTCAAATCACTGTTTCTAACACGACGGGGCGACCTTTGTGTCGCACTTTTACACTGGCTACTGTTCACTGTCTGTTCAGCACGGCCTGTACTATTGTAAGAATCACTAGTGCTACACTGAGAACTACGGCTAGGAAAGCGACCGTTGCGGCGCACTGAATTAACACTGTGGCTTTGCATTTCTACATCTGCTAAGTCAAAAGTATCTGCAGTATCTGCAGTACACTGTCTAATGAGGGGTCAGACTGTTTCAGAATTGCTGCTCTAATTCTGGGGTCCTGAATATTCTGCGTAATCGCATCCCTCAACATCACGTCACTATACGAAAGTCCACAAGAGCAAGTAAATTTACATTGGCGGGTTAAGCCCTTCAATTCCGTAATCCACTCTTGGTGTGACTGCTGCGGTAATTTTTTAAGTCTGAAAAATCGGTACCGTGCCGCAGCTACGAGAACTTTTCTCTCATAATGAGCATTTAGTGCCTCTACTATTTGTTCAAAGTCTACATCACGAGGAGATGCGTTGGGGAATAGTTTCTGCAGTAATACGAAGGTTTTGGGGCCCACCACGGACAATAAAAGATGCTTAACAGTCTGACCTGTAGTTGATGAGCCGCGACGAGTTCTTGAAACTGTGCGAAATAGTCGCTCCATTCTTCCTCACGTTCGTTGTACTGGCGGAACGTCGGAAGCGGTGCGGCGGTAGGTGTAGGCTGCTGATGCGACGGCTGTTGTTGGTGAGCAGCCTGTGAAGTTAACTGCGCCACAGCTTGCAGTAGTTGGATGATTTGCGCCGTCTGTAACTGAATAATTTCCATTAAGTTTGGGTTCGGGGTAGTGGCCATGCTGACTGATTAGGCGCCGCGCATACAAGTAACTTATAACAAAACACAAATGCAAGATAAATGAGGACGCTCTGCAACAAAAAAGTCCACAAAACACGTAACTGAATATATTCCCCCAAAAATCTTATAATAAGGGAGGGGGCAGTTTCTGTATGCTCCGACTGCTGCTGTCTGGCTGCTGGTCCAAGGTTCGTCTATCACTCCTCGTCTAAGGTTCGTCTATCACTCCTCGTTGCCACTTTTGTGTCCAAGCCTCGTCGCCGCTTTTGTGTCTCGTTCCGTTGTAGGTGTCGGTGGCCGAGTGGAATGAGACCGACACAGAAATAAAGATAGCACGCTGGTGCAGGTACGGAGTGGAGCAGCCAGAACTAGAAACACTAGAGTAAATTAGAATGAGATATATATTGCACAGAATTTATACAATACTTAACTTTTACATAGTACTGCAGAATGTTGATACATAGTTGAGCTAGAGTCCTGCTAGTGCCTAACTGATAGCCAAGTCTTCACTGGTGCCTATCGGATTCCGAAATCTTTACTGGTTCCTAACTCAGTCCCAAGTGAACGATGTCGTTCACTGGTGGCCACGAGCGGGGTTGCCGCAGAGGGCGCTCGTGGCTGTCGTCGTAAGAACGCCGCGCCGTGCGTGCATGGCGGCGCGCACTTTGGACTTGTGCGACACCACAATAACTTTTTGTTTTGTTTATTTTTTTTTACTTTTACTGTATGTTATGAAGAAATAATTTATTTAAATACACTATACAGATTTCCTTGTTACTCCTATACTTCGGCACTGTTGCTAATTTTAACATCTTTGTCTATTAAAAACATCCGTTGCGAAATACATATTTCAGCATCTGATTTAAAACTACATCACAGTTCAAAGCATTTAAATAGATAGGTTGATAAAGCTAATCAAAATCTATTTGTTGACACTTCATTTGTGGAAAATGATTAATAGGTTGCCGAAATAGAATTTTTATTAGTTCATTACATTTTCATGATATCAAACTTATACCACATGTACATGTTGGAGGCATGTGAACATGAACGCAGTTTACTGTTGAAAATGTCAATGTAAAACGTCTGGTTCGGTTATTATTAATTTTTAACCGGGTATGTACTTCGTTCAATATGCTAAAATCGGCTATCCAAGCAGTCGCCATTTACGTCGAAGGATTAGGGAGAAGCGAATGCAAAATATATAACCTGAAAAGAAAGGAAGACGAAACGGAAATTAAATCTAAAACAAATTTTCTATTTTGTGAAACTGTATCAAAAATAGTGTATAGGGCCAAAAAGAGTCATATATTCAGGAAAAAAGGCTTTTCTTAATTAAGAAAAAACTGTAGCTCCTATCGAAATATGTTAAATCAGAAAGTTGTAGGGCTTAAAAGGCCGTATCGATTAGTTTTATTTTATACTTTTATGCTTTATTAGCTTTCTAGATATATCTAAAGACAGATTATATATCACTCATAAAAAAATATAAGTTCCAGAACTTGCTATTTATTTTATAAATGTATTTCTAAGTAGTTCCAAAAGTAATTGCTTTAAAAACTTAAAAATATTAATTAATTTTCGAGATACATGATTTTTTTAAGAAAGGCGTTTTCGAAAATTTGTTGTATCTTGACAGGGGACCAACTTACAGGTAACGATTTCAGGCTAATTTTCTTCGTATAATGTTTTACTTCCGTGTGATTAATAAAATTTTTAAATTATTTAAAATTTTGTCAAGAAATTATTTAGTAGTACTTGCACTTTTGTTCGGCGTGTTTATTTAACTTTTCTACCACCCTTACTATGCTATGAAACTAACGTTCAATAACATAAATTGCTAACTTTTTTCAGGAGTAATTTTCTATAACCATCTGGAGCAGACAAAAAAAATAATCCTTTAAAAACTTTTGTGGGTGTAATTAATAATTTACAGCAATGAGCTTGAAGGAAGTTGACACTGAATAATTTTACTTTCCAGGAAGAAAACAGGGATATGTTTCACTGCTTTCCTGATATCAGTAACTGAGTAATAAATTGAAGAGCGCCAATGTATATTGTATAATGCGGAAGCGTCATCTTTCACTGGCTGTGGAGCAGAGGGGCTTTCGGTCTGACATATCCTGATCCTTTGCATTTAATTTTTGTACCAAAATAAGTAAGAAATGAAGTAAATGTTACAGAAATCATGAACAAGCATAGCGCGAGCATCATGAAAGAAACCAAACATATAAGATATTTTATAAAAGACACGGAGGTAACCTTGAATGTCAAAAAGAATTATGAAAATAAAGTCTGTAGGTTAGGCCTATTTCCTAAATTTTTGTTTTAAACAAAAGGTTTTCATCCACATATTTGTCATCAAGTATCAGAATTCACTTAACTCGTGCCTTCCTTCAGTACATTTCTTGTGGAACTGTCCTTGGTGTGAACTAAAGTCAGTATGTCAGGCCGTTCTATCTGACCGATTTCCTTCATTTTTGTTGTAAACGAAATGTATTCATCCACATATTTGTCATCAAGCATAAAAATGTACTTGATTCTTGCCTCCTTTTATTTATACTCAAACGCGATATCCTTCTGTCCTTCTTGTGAATATTTGTTTAACGATATCTTCGGTTCTAATGAAGGTTCACATTCCTTTTTGTCCTAAGAACGCTTTGCGGATCAAGTTCTTTCATTTGTGCTTTGATTTATTGATTTATTCTGAACAATGCTATGGGTACTTATTCACCTTCCATTTTTGTCAACATTTTTATCGTTACAACAAGCATATCTCCCATTCTAATAAGAAATACAGTTCGTTTTGACACTGATATAAAGAACCGCTATTGCCCTACAACAGCTCTCTTTAGAGGATACTTTTAACGAAGATAATATATATCTTCGTTAGGCACCAGAACATTCCGCTTGACATCCCCTCCAGCAAATTTATGTTATTTATGTACAAACAACATAAAAATTCCAGGGAAAAGTGTTGCAAAACTTAACACTCACTTGAGGAATACTGTCTTCACAAAAACAGAACGGCTAGGGCTTAATATCCATGGGAGGCCTGCAGTTGCTACACTTACGATAAAACTGCGAAGGAAGTGGCGTAACGATCGTAAAAACTGGACACTTGGTGAATGGAAGTGTGTGGAATGTTCCGATGCATGATTGTTTACATTGTTCCCTACAAACAACCGGCTCTATGCATTGAAAACCGCGGAACTAGTTTTCAGAATGGCATTCCTGCTGTCTCCAATCAAGTATAGGGGATGTTTCGTCATGATTTGTGCTTCTATATCACGGTATTCACCTGTTTCTCCTTACCCTCACTAGTCAGATTACTGTGAATCAGAGACTGCGTTTTATTGGTAGAGACCTTAAAAGATGGAACAGTGGTTCCAAAACTAGTAAAAAATACAAAAATTCAATTTTCGAAAAATAAAGAAAAATGGCTACGGCATGCAACCCTTAGAAATGCGTAGGATATCATACGGAAGCTAAATAAATACAGTTAGACGCGATTGGGAAGACTGTACATGGATGGACGAAGTCCAGTCTTCAAAAATCAGAAAAATGGAAGAAATTCAAAGTCGGGGTGAATCAACTAAGTTATACGGTATGCAGCCACTATAAATATATAGTATTTCGTAAGAAAACTAATAAAGGGGGCGTACAAGGCTAGAAGAGAATTGTTGGGGGGGGGGGTTCAGAATGCAAAGTACAAGTTTGGAAACAAAACAACAATTTAAAAATAGATGGAGAGGATATCACGAGGTACCAATGAAAATTAGAAAAGATACATACATGATTTCTTGCCTGAAGAGCCTAGAAACAGACACAGGGGTATCTGAAGGCTTTATTCTAAGAACACACAACACGGAGTCCATATCAATCGCAGAAGGAGGAAACGGAAAGAAATATTTCACATGCACCATACAGAATAAAAATATTACCACATATTAGTCACGTTCCACAAAGCTAGAAAAAAATTCAACAGAGTTCATACACCGCCAGCTAGTCTCACAAAGGTTACTGATTCCCAGCCGTTATAAAACAGATTTAGTTGCATATTCACCACGTTATCTATGCAAAATCACCGAAATGAAATAGAATAAATTTCTGTACATGATCGGTGAAACTTACCCCGAAAAATGAACCTGAGATCTGAAGTCTAACAAACCAGACAATGTATCGATACCATCTTAAGAGCGGAAAGAAAGTCCGAACGTCTTAACAGGTCGAAGCACAGCCACTGAAAGTGCCATCGGCCTGCGACAGAGACCCCTCGCCAGCGGCCGAAAATCGGCAAAACCCATGTAAAATGAGGTGGTGGGGGAGAGCTTAAACTCGCCCGTGTTGTCGAGGCTCGCTAACTGGGCATTGCCAACCCAACTTGTAACCAAAGTGAGGAGGAACCTGTTCGGTAACATCGAAAGCAGAGGTTGGTAACGACTACCTATCGATAGGAGGCGACAACGGTATTATGCCGTAGCACCTTTCAAATGTTGAAATGTTTGTTAAGTTTATGAGACTTAACTGCAGGGTCATCAGTCCCTTAACTTACAATCTATTTATAAACTAACTTATACTAAAGACAATACAAATAACAATGCCCGAGAGAGGAATCGAACCTCCGTCGGGAATGGTCTCACGTGTCGGAGCATAGCGCCTCAATGAGCTCGGCCACTCTGCCGCAGCTAAGTGGGATCGTAAATTTAGTCATACATGAAATAGCAAAAAACAAATGTAAACGGCAGTCGCTGATACCGATTCATTTGTACTACTGTAAACAAAGGTCATTCTAGTGTGAAAATTACAGAAATATCAGATTAATATATCATGGTTTCAAAATACTAACAGAAATTATTTACAGTATAATGCAAAAACTGGTACAATACTACCTCGGGGATGATCAGTTTGTGTTTAGGAGAAATGTGGGAGCACGTGAGGCAATACTCACGTTACAACCTATCTTCAAAAACAGGTCAAGGAAACAAAAATTTAAGTTTATAGCTTTTGTAGATTTGGAAAAAGCTCTTGAAAATATTAACTGGAATGTAGTCTTTCAAATTGTGAAGGTCACAGGGGTGAGATTTACGGAACATAAAGTTATAAGCAACTTGCAAAAAAAAAAAAAAAAAAAAAAAAAAAAAAACAAACCCGGCAGCAGTTCTAAAAGTTGGTTGGCATGAAAGAGAATCAGTGGTTGGAAGTAATAGCCGTCTACCATTTCCCCAATTTTAAACAATCTGTTCATGGAGCAAGCTTCGAAGGAAAGCAAGGAGAAATTTGGAAGAGTTAAAGTTCATGGAGGGGAAATAAAAATTTGGTGACTTGCCAATGGCACGATAGCTGTGTCAGAAACAAAGTACCTGAAAGAGGATCTGAACGGAATAGTGTTTTGAAAGGAGCGTGAAAGTTGAGCAGCCGGTCGTGGTGGCCGAGGGGACTGAGGAGCTCAAGTCACGGCCTGCACGGACACTACGGTCGGGGGTTCGAATCTCCCCTCGGGCATAGATATTTGGGCCGTCCTTAGTCTTAGCTAGTTCATAAGTAGTTTGTAAGCTTAGGGACTGATGACCCCGTAGTTAAGTCCCAGTTAAGTTAGTTTATAAATAGATTGTAAGTTCTACAAACATTTGAACATTTTTGATTTGAAAGTTGAGCATTGACTGGAGAAAACAAAGTTAATGAAATGTAGTCTAAGAAAATCAGGGCGATGCCAAAGGAATTAGGTTAGGTAAAGAGAAAATAAAAGTTGAAGCTGAAATTCGATATTTACGGAATAAAACAACTTCTGATGGCGGAAGAACAGAGAAAATGCAGAATAGTTATGGGAAGAATACCATTGATGAAGGAGAGAAATTTGTTACCATGTAATATTACTTTAAGTTTCTGAAAGCATTTTCTTGAGTGTAACAGTTGACGGTAGTGAAACGTGAGTTGAAATGAAAAGATCATAGAATGTTGAACATCATATGGGCTGATCGCGTAACTAACGTGGAGGTACTGAAAAGAATTAGCGAGAAAAGAAATTCGTGGCATATCTTGACTAAAAATAAGTATCGATTGGTGATACGAATTGTGAGACATCAAGGAACTGTCAGTTTAGCAGTGGAAAGAAATCTGTGGGGTAAAAATCGCCGAGGGTGTACGACAGACGAATACAGTAAGCGGTTTTTGTATGTAAAATGTTACGGTACTTCCCAGTCCCATCGACCGAAGAGAGCAGCCAAGGCTAGCGCAGTGTTGTGCAAAATGATGAGTGGGTTGCAAAAAAAGTCTTGCCGCTTCTTTGGCAAAGCTGGTTACAGGCGTTGCTCCAAAAACGAACAGTAATACGCTAAGACGATGCATGTCTGCTACAGTTTGCTGACCTTCGTTGAAGACTTTTACTCAATGAGCCACTGTTCGGCACGGCAATGCTGATTCCCGCACGCCTCTTGATGACCTTGATGACACTGTCGTGCTGTACTACATCTGGCTCACTCAATCTTGATCCAACTCCATTGTTCATGTTTCGAAAAAATTGTCACACCGTTACGTTAGACCGCTCGCTCATAAGTGACTGTGTTTTCCTCAATTGTGTGCATGTCCGTGACGTGGGACGGGCTATTCAGTTTGCTCAGGGGTACGCTACGATTGTCAACAACGTGTCCTATCAACGAGAATAGTAGATTGAATTACGTAGTCTCTCCACAGCAGTGTTGCCTCTATTTACACTCCTGGCCATTAAAATTATTACACCACGAAGATGGCGTGCTACAGACGCGAAATTTAAGCGACAGGAAAAATATTCTGTGACACGGAGCTTTTCAGAGCATTGACATAAGATTGGCGCTGGTGGCGACACCTACAAGGTGCTGATATGAGGAAAGTTTCCAAACAATTTCTCATACACTGAGAGGTAGTAATACTATTTATATTCATATTTTCCAATTTCATTTAGTCTGTCGATTTAATTGCATGTTGGGTTCTTTGTATTTTAATTTCTGAAAATTCTTAATGCCAGATGATAGAAATGACCATTGCATGATTTTGGTACATTGGGAATAAGCCACCTGGGTAATTGTTTTTAGGCGCTTGCCGTCAAAAATGAAAAACGTGGGAGAGAATGCTGCCCTTATATCGCGGCAGATAAAGATACGCAGCAAGATGTCTCCCAGACATGGGGGTTGGGGAGAGAGAGCCTCTCCGGGCTCGCTCGATCGCTCCGGGGAGTCGAAGGGAAAGCGGGGCCGGCAGTAATTGTGTATGCTGCCTGGACCCTCGCGGTCGGCTGGCGCCAAACTTTACGACTTTTGCCGGCGCCACGTTGGCGAGGCGTTGGTTTCTGATGGGTCTCAAGAGAAGATAGGACGGAGCGCTCATGACGGGAGAGGGCGCCCATGCGATAATAAAACAATTTAGCCATCTGGAGATGCCATCGTGAAACACAAAATTTCAAGCTGTTTCTGGGATCTGTGGCATACGTGAGTCCCAGGCCTTGAAAACTTTTCGAGTGGGAGGAGCTTAGTAGCGCTAACAATACCAAATTGATTTGATTGGCGAGACAATTAGGTCCTCTCTCTTACTGGCTTGACGTCACATGTGGGTGGAGTCTGGAGACCAAAGAAAGTTTTTTCTTGGGGAGAGCGTTGTGCTAGAGAAAAAGGAGAAGCATGGAGGCCACCGGATGGTTCGGACCGCTTGGTAGCAGTGAGGGATGGTGGCAAGGACTCAGAAGTTTTCGGACCTTGCGAGTCGGTGGACTTAGAATTTTTGTGTCCATTGCACAGTGTTAGATAGCGTCTGTGTGATTGCTGTTTCATGAATAGTTATACTGACAAACTTGTAAATATTCTGAAGTGGGTGTTGTTTTAAAACAAGCTCCCTCCTAATCAGGATAATTTACTGTTCTTGAATATCAGCATACACCACTGGGTTGGAAAATTGCCGTATTTTTTCGTAGCACGAATACTTTAGTAATTGCCGCGCCGATCGGGTAGATAATTTCCCATCCACCATCGCATTCGTCAGCCTGCTCTTCCATCAGCGGCCCTTCGATATCGGTGACGCAGTTCAACTGTATATGGTAAAGTAGCGCCAACGCATAAATAGTGAAAAGGATTGTTGAATGGTGGTTGATAGGTAGGACGTAGGTGTGAGTTTGCGAGGTCGTCATAGTCGATTTTAATCGAGCGTGTCTGTTTCAGTACTTAACCTTCTACTGACTATTAAATACATTTTTATAGGTTAACACACCAAATTTATGACTATAGCCAGTCGAACTTCTATTTTTTCTTTTGGTGTTAAGATTTTGTCCTTTATTCTGTAAAAAGTATTCTGATCATTAAATAATTTTTGTTTGTGCTATTTCAAGGATTTTTTTTTTTTTTTTTTTTTTTTTTTTTTTTTTTTTTTTTTTTTTTTTTTTAAGGAATTGACACTTTTTCACGCATATCGTGTTTTTGACAACTTGGCACATAATTTTTGTTAAATACAATAACTATTTATGAACATCGTGTACCTGATTTCAACCACCTTTCAAATATTTTGGAGGGGATCTCTCTTGTCTATGTTAGGTAGGTCAGGGGATTTGCGTGCTTCCAACAACAGTGTATGGAAACACGCCTTTCACAAAATAAATAAATAAGTGAGATTAGACGACTGGTCGCCACTACTTTCAGTTAGGCACAGCAAATTCTCAGTTTCATATTTTTAATAATTTTTCTATTTTTTTAAATAATAAAAAAGTGGCGATCCTTGAATAACTTGATTGTTTTGTGATGATGGTTAATTTAAATGCAATTTATTCATTTGCATATTAATGAGCTATCTGCAAAGTTGGCAGAAAAAGTAATAGAACTCAAATTACCCACAACATTCAGTTGACGTAATAAATAATATATGATGAAAAGAGCAACAACATATCACACAAACAGCAGTTGACCGGCGTTGCCTGGTGAAACTTTGTTGTGATGCCTCGTGTAAAGAAGACAAATACGTACCATCACGTTTCCGACTCTGATAAAGATCGGATTGTAGCATAGCGCGATTGCGGTTTATCGTAACTCGACATTACTGCTCGCGTTGGTCGCGATCCAATGACTGTTAGCAGAATATGGAATTTGTGGATTCAGGAGGGCAATACGGAACGCCTTGCTGGATCCCAACGGCCTTGTATCACTAGCAGTCGAGTTGACAGGCATCTTATCCGCATGGCTGTAACGGATCGTGCAGCCACGTCCGATCCCTGAGTCAACAGATGGGGAAGTTTGAAAGACAACTACCATCTGCACGAACAGTTCGACGACGTTTGCAACAGCATGGACTATCAGCTCGAAGCCATGGTTGCGGTTACCCTTGACGCTGCATCAGAGACAAAAGCGCCTTCGATGGTGTACGCAACGACGAACCTGGCTGCACGAATGGCAAAGCGACATTTTTTCGGATGAATCCAGGTTCTGTTTACAGCATCAGGATGGTCGCATCGGTGTTTGGCGACATCGCGGTGAACGCACATTGGAAGCGTGTATTCATCATCGCCATACTGGCGTATCACGCGGCGTGATGTTATGGGGTGCCATTGGTTACACGTTTCGGTCATCTCTTGTTCGCATCGACGGCACTTGGAACTGCGGCCATTTTAGATGTGTTATGACCCGTGACTCTACCCTTCATTCCATCTCTGTGAAATCGTATATTTCATCAGGATAATACACGAACGCATGTTGCAGGTCCTGTACGGGCCTTTATGGATAATGTTCGACTGCTGTCCTGTCCAGCACATTCACCAGATCTCTCACCAATTGAAAACGTCTGGTCAATGGTGGCCGATCAACTAGCTCGTCACAATACGCCAGACACCACTCTTGATGAACTGTGGTATCGTGTTGAAGCAGCATGGGCATCTGTAGCTGTATACGCCATCCAAGGTCTGTTTGACTCAATGCCCAGGCGTATCAAGGACGTTGTTACGGCCAGAGGTGGTTGTTCTGGGTACTGAGTTCTCAGCATCTATGGACCCAAATTGCGTGAAAATGTAATCAAATGTCAGTTCTAGTATAATATATTTGTCCAATGAATATCCGTTTATCATCTGCATTTCTTCCTGGTGTAGTAGTTTTAATGGCTAGTAGTGTAAATCAAAATCCTCGTATGTTTGTTAATCTATTTTATCAAAATGCAATGGTCATCAGTTCCTAGATTTACAAATCACGTAAACGAACGTACACTAAGGAAAACATACAAATATGCCCGATGCAGAACAAGAACCTCCGGCGGGAACGGCCGCCTAGTATATAGCATGACGCCTTCGATCGAGCAGCCATTCCGCCCAGCTAAGCAGTTTAAGAAGGACGTTGGTTGCCGTTCTTCTTCAGAGTTGAGGAGCATGGAGTAGTGTGGATTAGTGCGTCAGACCAGTTTTTGGACTTGAAGACTAAAACAAGAACAGCGTAAACGGTCAGGAAGTTCTGTCACAGGGTAACTGGGCTTAGGGATCAATTACACGGCTCGTGAGATCAAACCGTTCGCTAATTAATTACATCCTTCGTAACAGGAATGTTGTAGGTGAAATTGCAATGGTCATCAGCTCCAAGATTTAAAAACTACATGAACTAACTTATAGTAAGGACAACATACAAATATGCCCGAAGGAGAACAATAACATCCAGTGGCAACGGCCGCCAAGTATGTAGCATGACACCTTAGAGAAAGCGGCCATTCCACGAAGCTAAGCAGTTTAAAAAGGACATAGGTTGCCGTTCTTCTTCAGAGAGAAGCGTATAGAGTAGTGAGGAGAGGTGCTTAAGATGATTTTTTGGACTTGAAGACGAAAACAATTCAGTGTAAACGGTCAGGAAGTTCTGTTCAAATGTTGAAATGTTTGTAGAGCTTACGGGACTTAACTACGGGGTCATCAGTCCCTAAACTTACAAACTACTTATGAACTAGCTAACACTAAGGACGGCACAAATATCCATGTCCGGGGGGAGGGGGATGCGGACCCCCGACCGTAGTGGCCGTGCAGACCGTGACTGGCGCGCCGCAGACCGCTCGGCCACCGCGGCCGGCACGAAGTTCTGTCACAGCGTAAGTGAGCTTAGGAAGCAATTGCACGGCTCGCGAGATCAAACCGTTCGCTAACTAATTACATCCCTCGTAACACGAATGCTGTACGAGCAGGTAGTAGTGTCCCGCTGGCAGAGCAATGCAGGGTGCGGATCACTTTAATTAACTGCGGCCGCTAGAAGATGCCGACCGCGGGCGTGCAGTCTCAGGTTCCCAATCAACGTAACGAGTGTTGCGGCAGAGTGAGGCGAGAGCGCGGAAATCCCGCAAGGAAGCGGCGAGTCCCCGGAGACAGGCGGCGCTTAAAGCGGCGTCTGTGGCTGCTGCCTGCTGGCTGCTGGGTAATTCTGGAGCGCCGAGAGGCGCCGGCAGCAAGGCGACAGCCGGGAGGGTCACCGACCCCCGGGGCAGCGCCTGTACGCGGCCGGCGCACAGTGGCACGTGAAATATTTGAATATATTTTTCAGTAAGTACAGTCTATTCTACCACTTCCAACTGATACTCATCTTTTTAACATTCCGATGTATGGGGGTTCTGCTCGGTGCAACATTATTCTCCTGGGGCGTCGTGGTAGAAATAAATACTTGATATGTACAATTTTTCACTTCTTCTTTAATTTGAATCAAACGTCTTCTCCACCAAAACATAACAGTTTCAAAACAATGCAAGAGCACTTAGCTGACAGTACTTCCATTTAAAAACAACAGACTGACATACCTTCCAGAGCACTTGACAAACGACTGAAGCTCGAACTCCCCCCACGCAAGGCGGTGAGTCAAATATATAACATCGGCAATAATGACGTTAGATTATCCATTGTTCATAACAATTGAATATACTAATTTACAATTAACGAACACAACAATAAAACATTTCATGTATACAAAAATAATCAAAAATATAAAATGAAAACTATGCATACAATAATTGTAGATGGCACATGTTCCTAACATGTTCCTAACATATATTGAACTATCAAATGTCATGGCCATTCACAAAATATACTCCAAGTCTCAAGTCAGTCAACATATACAAAGAATTCAATATTGATAATTAATGTAATAGTCGAAATAACACAATTAGCTGCTCAACACAACTTTTTTATGAGCCTAACATATATACAATGCTATTTACTTTCATGTCTTTATGTTTTACAAAAGTTTGTACCCTTCGTCTGTCTTTTTATTGAAGTAATGTACGATGGCAAAAGTATTGTTTATAGAACTATCTAGAAACGTCTTATACAAATCTCTTAATTAATTAAATCTATCACTTGTTTTAATCGCAGTATCACTGAGACACTGTCCTACACTGATTCCTAGGCTGGCTATTACGTTTTTAACTTCACACGCAACATATATCACAACTGAATCACACGATTCCGGATCCGACGCAGACGGTATCGTAGGATGACATTGAGATGAGAGGACCAGGCAGACGCTATCGTACGATAACATTGAGATGAGGGGGTCAGCAGTATCGTTACACACGGCATCCCCAAAACGTGGCCGAAACCCCGAAAAATGGATTTTCGATTCTCGTAATTTTGCTGGGTGGTGTTACGATTCATAGGCACGTTCAACAGATTAGATTAGATTAGATTAATACTTGTTCCATAGATCATATATACATTTCGTAATGATGTGGAACGTCTCAGTTTAGTAAATGTTGTCTGTAGTTGACAATCAATATTTTAAGGATTTTTTAAATTTTTTATTTATTTTATAGTTTCCAAATTATAAGCCAAGATTGCAAACTACCAATTTATTAAGTAACGACCGGTTTCAGTGCACTAAGTCACCATCATCTGGTCATATATATATATATATATATATATATATATATATATATATATATATATATATATATATATATATATTATAATTTGGTCATCTTGTTAAAAAGTTCGATTTATATCCAATCCACCGGTTTCGGTGCACTATGTCACCATCATCTGGTCATATAAATCCAATTTTTTAACAAGATGACCAATATATATATATATATATATATATTACCAGATGTTGGTGACATAGTGCGCCGAAACCGGTCGTCACTTAATAAATTGGTAGCGATCTTGGCTTATAATTTGGAAACTATAAAACGAATTGATCGCCTCCACACCAGACGATGTCGGGTAATCTTAACCTTTTATTTTATTATATTTTTTATTTTTTTATTTATTTACTATTTTTTTTAGTTTTATCTAAAAATTCATATAATTGCAGCATTGTAGAAGGAGTTGTCATTCAGAAATTCCTTTAATTTCTTTTTAAATACCAGGTGGCTATCTGTCAGACTTTTGATGCTACTTGGTAAGTGACCAAAGACTTTTGTGGCAGCATAATTCACCCCTTTCTGAGCCAAAGTTAGATTTAACCTTGAATAGTGAATATCATCCTTTCTCCTAGTGTTGTGGCTATGCACACTGCTATTAATTTTGAATTGGGTCGGATTGTAAATAACAAGTGAATATATATATATTGTGAAGCTACAGTGAGTATCCCTAGATCCCTAATTTTGTGTCCCAGCCTAGTCGCCGCTTTTGTGTCTCGTTTCCGTCGTAGGTGTCGGTGACCGAGTAAAAAGACCGACACAGGAATAAAGGATGCACGCTTGTGCAGGTAGGAGGCGACCAGCCAGTGGGACAGCAGAAACTAGAAACACTAGAGTAAATTAAAACGAGATATATATTTCCTAGAGACTTAGTAATACTTAACTTGTACATAGCTCAGTACTGCAGAATGCCGATACATAGTTGAGCTAGAGGACTGCCTAGTGCCTATCCGATAGCCAAGTCTTCACTGGTGCCTATCTGATTCCGAAGTGTTAGCTGGTTCCTATCTCAGTCCCAAGTGTACGATGTCGTTCAGTGGTGGCCACGAGCGGAGTTGTAGCAGAGGGCGCTCGTGGCTGACGTCGTAAGAACGCCGCGCCGTGCGTGCATGGCGGCGCGCGGCGAAAGTAGGTGGCGCACACTTTAGACTTGTGCGACACCATACCTAAATAAATGTCTGCAGGGTGTTCTTGGGTGGGCTCCAGCAATTATTCTGTTTACACGCTTTTGTGCAATGAATACTTCTTTACTCAGTGTTGAATTGCCCCAGAATATGATCCCATATGTAAGCAGTGAATGAAAATAGGCGTAGTAAGCTAATTTACTGAGATGTATATCACAAAATTTTGCAATGACTCTGATAGCGTAAGTAGCTGAACTCAGACGTTTCGGGAGATCTTCAATATGTTTCTTCCAATTCAGTCCCTCGTCAATGCAAACACCTAAAAATTTTGAATATTCTACCTTAGCTACAGATTTATGTTCAAAGTCTAAATTTATTAAAGTTGTCATGCCATTTACTGTGCGAAACTATATATACTGGGTTTTATCAAAGTTTAATGAGAGTCCATTTGTAGACAACCACTTAATAACTTTCTGGAAGATATCATTTACAATTTCATCAGTTAATTCCTGTTTGTCAGGTGTGATAGCTATACATGTATCATCAGCAAAAAGTAGTAGCTTAGCATCTTCGAGAATGTAGAATGGCAAGTCATTAATATATATTAAGAACAGCAAAGGACCCAAGACCGAACCTTGCGGAACCCCATTCTTGATATCTCACCAGTTTGAAGAATTAATTGTTTCATCTATATCATGTGAACTGCTTATTTCAACTTTCTGCACTCTTCCAGTTAAGTATGATTTAAACTATTTGTGCACTGTCTCACTCATACTAATATTAGTAACGTAAGGAAATCGCGCAAATATTCACGTGTTTTGCGTGAACTGTAACTACCACAGTTATCTGTATGGGTTAAACTTACTTTAAACTGGACATAAATGTTAAGTATAATTTTGTAATCGTAAATCACTGGCAAAGCATGTATGAGATTGACGTTTGTTTTGATTTGTCATAAGAACTGTGCCAAAGATCTTAAACATGATCTTATCAGCATTTGTACGTAATGATTGTAACTTGCTACTAAAATGTTACTTTGTATAAAAGCCATTAGTAGGCACAAAGAATCAAATAATAATGCTACTACATAAATATCTGTTATGTACAAATTAAATATTTGTTTGTACCTTTAAAAGAAAAGTGCCTAGCAGTTGCAACTGTTACTTTCAATTTCATTTGTGTAAAAAATCTTTACTAGACACTAAAATATAATTTATATTGTAATTTGAAGTATATTTTCTATTTAAAAATCCAAAATAATCTTAATAGAAACTTTTTGAACGTCACGCGATGTCACATGACATGACAAAACGTGGCGTAGCCGCCTTATTGAATGGTATAAAAACCCTGTTGGCAGATGCCAAAGGCAGAAGGAAAATGTGTACTGTATTGGTAGTACCGGCGGTAGTAGCAACAGCAGTGAAACCTAGAGACTATGTAGGATGTATGGCATGAGTATACACAGTGTAAAAGAATTGTAAGTGCAAGTGACTTTCGTGTTTTTGACTGTGGTTCAAATAAATTTGTTTGTCTTCTCAACAAAGTAGTGATCTGTGTAGAGAACCTGTTAGACTATCCAGTTAATTTGAACTTATTTATTGACAAATTTCTGAGTATTTGCAGTGAAATGTCATTTTGAGTGCGTAACTTAAATATTGAACACCGGTGCAACATTTCAGTGGTTTGGGTAGCTGAAGGATTGGTGCATCTCATTCCAGAAGGAGAGGTCGACACCTTCGATACCTGCGAAGTTACGTCAGTTCAAAAGTGACATTGTGCTGTGAAAACAAGGTTAATTTACTCTCGGTTTTTGAGTGAATACTTTGGTAGTGAATTGAATCGGTTGCTACAGGTATGCACAAAATCGGTATAAATTTCATGATTTTTTTTTCTTTATTGTATTTTAAAGTCCCAAAAGGGGGTGGGGGGAGGCTATCAGCAGCATACAGGGCCACTCTTCAGCCGAGCGATTTACAATAGTAGATAAACGTATTTCAACAAAAAATGGTGTTAAGTTCTGGATTTTGACAATAAAAATTTATACAATTAAAAGGTGCTAAACATTGCTGAATGTTCACATTTAAAGCCAGACGAAAGATAATGGATGACAAGAATGAAGTTTAAAAGTAGACATACACACGTTCTTTGAGACTAAAATAGCCACAGAGGTCAAAATAAAATTGTTGTATTATAATTTTCAAAATGAAGTGCCGAGACCGCACATTAATGAACTGTGTCTCCATCATCTGTTCACATACATATTTTTTATATAGTGACTAAGTGCAATGTTGCACTTGTTATTTTATAGCAATTTTTTAACAAGATGACCAGCTTGTAATGTATGTAACCAGATGATGGTGACACAGTTCACCGAAACCGGTCATCATTGAATAAATTATTAATGTGCGATCTTGGCATTTCATTTTCAAAATTATAAAACGATCAGATCACCTCCAAACCCGACTATGTCAGGTATCTTAAAATTGTTGTAGAAAACACTGGAATTGTACACGGTGAAGAATGAGACATTTAAAACACTTGACAACACTGTTGTTTTGCCTGTTTGGCGGTTGCTCGTAAGAAAATCACACGCCTGAGCACTGAACACTGAACACTGACACAACACTGATATTAAAAAGTTTGTTGTCGGACCCCACAGGGGACAAGGATGGAGAGGGGGGAAGGGCAGGGGCGGGATTAGGAGGGGAGAGGGGAGGGAAGCTGGGGAGGGGGATAGGAAGGACTCTGGAGGATGCGGTGGGAAGAGGAGGAAGAGGATAGCCAAGCGTCGAGGGAAAAGAAAGGGGTGGGGGAGTGGATGGCCGTGATCTACAGGGAAGGACTATGGTTGGATGGAGGGGTAGATGTAGGGACGGAGGGCGTCATCTGGGAGGGGAAGGTGACGGAAGCCATCCTGGGAGACGACGTGGAGAGTGTGTAGGTGAAGGGAGGGAGGGATATGTTGGTAATGGCGTGGCAAAGGCCCGGGATTGAGGAGGAGGATGATGGGATATGTACTTGAGGCGGATGTGTTCAAGGAACTGGAGCAGGTGAGGGAAAGGAATGAGATTATAAAGGATCCGCGTGGGAGAAGGGAGGCGGATACGGTAAGCGAGGCGGAAGGAGTGTCGCTGAAGTATCTGAATGGCGGAATAATAGGGGGGGGGCGGATATCCAGGCGGGGTGGAAGCAGCATAAGATGGGACGCATTAGGTAACGGTAAATGTACAGGATGATGGAAAGATTGAGTCCCCTTGTCCGGCCGGAGAGGAACTTGAGAAGGATGAGGCGGGATAGGACTTCATGGTTATCCTATTTATCACATATTTTTGGAAACATTTTTATTCCACTTATGGGAAACAACACTCTTATTTAAATTTATATGTAAAGGTCTAGAGTGCACAATTTTTTTAATTTTTTTTCGACTAGTTTCGGTCTTATTTAAATCATCTTCAGGAAATCAAGCTCCATTGGTGTTGTGGAGCCGGCAGGAGACTTGGAGCCTTCTAGTGCGTCACTTGAAGGCTCCAAGTCTCCTGCCGGCTTCACAACATCAATGGAGCTTGATTTCCTGAAGATGGTTTAAATAAGACCCAAACCAGACGAAAAAATTAAAAAAATTGCACTCTAAGACTATTCTTTCCGATGCCCGTGCAAAACGACCACGCTTTGAAGAACACGAGGCGCGTCCAGAAAGTAAGTTCCGTTTGGTTATATATATAACGAATGTGTACAGATACAGAAAAAATATTGATTGTGCAAAAATCTACAACTGTTAAACTACTTTTCTACATAGCTTCCGAAATTTTGTAGGCAATTGTTATAGCATGTCACAAGGTTTTGTGTGCCTGTGTATTCAACCATGTGGTAACATGTTCTTTCAGCTCGTCATCATCGTTGAAGTGCTGTCCAGGACAGATTTTAGGTGTAAGAAGAGGATTACTGTCAAAAGATTTTTTTTTTCACGATAATGCCTGACCTCACACACCGAATGTGAGCAAACAATTCTTACGGAAATTTCAATGGGACCTGTTTGATCATCCTCCATAGAGCTCGGAACTCTATCCTAGCTACTTTCATCTCTTCTTACATCTAAAAATCTGTCCTTGGTGGTCAACACTTCAACGATGATAAAGAGCTGTTACCACATGGTTGAATACAGAGACGGCAACCTTCTGTGAAGGATGCATGCAAAAATTCTGTAGTTATGTGGAAAAGTAGTTTAAGAGTTGTAGAATTTTGTGCAATAAAAATTTCTTCTGTATCTGTGTACAATTTCATTTTCTTAACAAACGGAACTTACTTTCTGGACGCGCCTCCTATTATACCGCGGAATTTCAACACCCACACTATAGATTGATTAATTATCTGATGGAATTGACAAGAATCAGCTGCCAAAATCTGCAATTTCTGCTGTATAATGAATATTTACAAGTGGCCGTGCGGCCGACATTTCGTAGCACAATATGCAGCGCTCGGCGCGGTAGGCTACGGAACTATATGTTTCCAGAAAATATTCATGTGTAAAAATGATAGAAGACGTTTTAAAGAGGCTTCTGGTAACTTCGGATGCAGTATTAGAAAACTGCCACAAACACACGTGAAAAGTTTGTCAAAGGAAGCAATAAAGCCGTTACTGTCCCCTACAATTCCATTACACCATAATCGCCCGTGAAATATTCCGATATGGATTCTGAGTTGAGAACTTCGAGAGCGATACTGACTCTGATTGCTAGATATAAAACCAATCAGAAAATTTTGTATGCATCGGAACAAAATCTCAAATCGTCTTAAGTTTCGAATGTTAAGATCGAATGTCTTTATTACCTTCACTAATTACCTCTATTATACTGTTATATTTATTATTTGTGTTCTGACACCAACTTCGTAGATTTCATTATATTACTGAATTACAATGTGTTTGGTATCTAAGAATTTTTTCCGATACATTTTCGACAAATATTCTGTTATTTTGTTATTATAACAAATCACGTTGGCTCTGTATTAATTATTAGTGACTAAATACTATATATACGCTGTTGTTAATAAATTATTACTGATTTTCATGGGTCACGTTGCTATATTAGTTCCGCAATTTTGTTTAGACAATTTTTACCGTCAAATTCGTAATCAGCGACCTCAAAAACCCCCGTGTGATGAGTCTTATTGGTGTTCTGGCCACGTTTTGGGTATTCCGTCCCACTGTGCGACGATCGACGTCACCAGCACAGAGCCGCCTCTCCCCTCTCAGCCTGTGTGATTTCTACTAGCGTGGCCAGGCCCAGGGAATTATCGATTCACTCAAAGCGTTACGAGTGGGACGAGAATACAAAATTAATCCTTACGCCGTCCTCTCACGGGACGTGGAAACGCGCGTGAAGGAGGAAGTGGTGACTTTGCAGCGTGGAATGCTAAGTTACACGAATCTCCGAAGCTTGGAATGAAGGATCTGGCATGTTAGATTTTTGCCTCGGGGAGCTGAATGTGGCCAATGAAAAGCGACTTGGCTTTCACGTCAGAAGCAGAACTTTTTAGCCGACATATTACAACCGGAACTCCGTATTTCGTGCCTTCTTTCGTTGTAGCTTACGATGTATGAATATAATATTTTATAAAACGTCAGAAAATTGAGGAAATTTCGAAAACGCATCATTTTAGATATGATTTGTGACAATAAATTACCGGAAACTACATTTTCATAGCTTTAAAGGATATCGTATTTAACGTGAGTCAGTGTTATAATTTGTATATCGTGAAATATATAGAACATATATGGTATGGTATAACGCATTCTATCAAAGTAGCGTCCTTGTGATGCTATGTCATAGATAAATAATGTATTACAAATATTTTAGGTGGATAGTATACATAAAATGACGCAAATGTTAAACGGTGCACAAATAGCGTAGTTTGTAGCGTCGTGATCAGGGGTGCACACACTGTAAACAGTTTGGTTTCGCGTTTTCACTTCTGAAAATTTTAATTATTTCCTTGTTTGTTTCCTGAACGTTTCTGGTTCATTCATGTTAACTGAAGTATAATATCTGATATTCGTTGTTATTTCTTTATAAGACGACGTATTAGCGTCGTGGTTAGCCTCATGAGCTTTGGAGGAAAAGAGATGTAAATAACAGGTTTGCATTTACAATCTTCCAGATATTTTAACGTTTTGGTTTCATTATTGTTTATGTAACTTTTTCTTAATTTAAAACAATTATAATATCCGGTATTCGACGTTATTTATTAGGAACAAGAACAAAACTCTGTTCACGATACAATATGTTTTGTTTTTCGTGCTGGCGCACAGGCAACTATAAATTTCAAGACAGTACCCTACTCACTCGGTTTTCCCTGTGGTGTTTGAATTCTGTTGCAGTTCAGTACAGTGTTGGAATAGTTCTGTTTCATAGTGGTGGATTTTAACTACCATCCTTCAGAATACGAGTCCATTGCGTTACCTCTGTGCCACCTCGCTAGGTTTCCAATAAATGAGGAATAATGTTTACGTACAACAATAAAAGCAAACATTATCACAAAGAAAATTGTGGAGTTGAGGCGTTATCTCACGTGTATGAACACGTAGAATTTATCAGGCAGAACCTAGTATCCCGGAAGGAATACCATAGTAAACGTTTGATTATGCAGAATATGTACAGCGTGGAAAATAGGAATATAAGACAGCAAGACTAATGGAGCTTGTGCAGATGATGTATATCGCCGATGACCGTTTTTTAAATATTTTTTGCCAAAAATGATTTTGTCGTACATTTTGTTATCATCATCAACGGCTTTCAGTTAATGTACCGTGTCTGTGTTTATGAAAAAAAAAAAAAAAAAAAAAAAAAAAAAAAAAAAAAAAAAAAAAAAACCAATTTCTAGAAGCGTATTGGATGCCACGTGCAAGCATAAGAAAGTTTCTTTGTTTTTCCGACGATTGCTAACAGAGACTGTAATTTTGTGAATGTCCATATGTATAAACACAATTATCTACTCGCCAGGCCACAATGGGCACTGGACAACGCTGCGGTCGCAAATCGCGAAGAGCAGCACGTTGTGGTCCGTAGGATGCAGCACGTCATTTCAGAGCGTGCTGTGGCTAGGTAGAAAGGTCTGGTCTGCGCCACATCGGGACAACACGTTCCTTGTGAGGGCGGCTTTAGGCAGATGCCAGACAGAGTTATTGGGAAGAATCCTAAAGAGCCGGAATGTCCAACCTTTCAGTTTGTCTGGGCCACAGAGGATCGTTGGGCCACACTAAGCAAAAAATAACTGGCACAATAAGAGGTTTTATTTTTGTAACAGAATTTGTATGTGTGCATGATCTCGCGGCAATTGAACAAATTAAATCTTCTCCAGCTTCCAGTCGCGTCAGGTGGTTAAAAACCCCGAGAGCTTTCGGCCAAGTTCGTTCGAAACTTGACATGTCCAATGAAGTAGCGATTTCAAACCATTTATTCCATTTCAGTTCTTTGGATATCATAAACTCCTTCTGTCTTCCACTGAGTTAAAAATTACTTAAAATACAGTTTTGGTTTGGAAACGTCACCCAGTTCGATCGAAGAAAGCAAACTGAATCGAATTTGTTGCAAGGTTTTTTTTTTTTTTTTTTTTTTTTTTTGTTTTTTTTTTTTTTTATCATTCGTGTCATGACAGGTTTGAAGCAGACCGTCAAAAATTCTTTTCCCGCGCCAATATCGTCATTTCAGAATATTACTTGTACTCTAGGTCATCAGTTGTTAAATGTCAGTACTTCAATGTTTCATATTACCATATAGTTTTAAATCTCTTTCTTGTTCTTTGATGTCTCAACAGATGTTCCACCAGGCTACGCATTCTTGTTGTCATTGGTTTCGAACCGCGGCGGAATAGCCGTGCGCAAGTTGCGCTCTGCTACATGCTACGGTGCGCGCGTCCGTTCCAAGTCGGAAGTTACAGTCCTTCTTCGGGCATGGGTGTTTGTGTTGTTTTTAGGATAAGTTAGTTTAGGTAGTTTCTAAATTTAAGAACCGATAACCACTGCAGTTAGGTCGCACAACTATACAAACATTTGAACCTTTTCAGTGGTTTCAACGCGCTCACCACTTGGCCGATTCCTCATCCGTTGCTTATTTTTTACAACATTATTCTGTTGCGCCACGTATTAATTGATTCCATTCTCTTTACCGCTGTCCGTGATTTTCTACAGTAAATTCCCTGCTTTAAACGTAGAGTTCTTAAGAAATTTCTTGCTCTTGCCATGAACATCTTTCCTGGCTTCGCTGATTTAGCTATTAAGTGCTACTTGCATTATCTGTCACGTGTTATTCCGCTTCCGAAGTAGCCAGATTCGTTAACTTCAGCAACTTCCTGGTGATCAATTCTGATGTTAATTACCTCACTATTTTAATTTCCGCCACAGCTAGTCACTTTTCTCTTTTTTGTGATTTATTCTCGTTTCACATTCTCTACTCATTACATTATTCATGCTATTCAACAAATTCTTCTTTACTTTACTTGACTGCAATGTCATCATGTAATCTTGCAACTGATATCCTTTCAGTCTGAATTTTTATTCCACTCCCGAACCCTATTTTATTTCCGTCATTCTTTCTTCAATACATACAGGTAATTTCAGGAGGAGTAGTAAATATTTTAAGAGGTGAAAAAGTTCACGGGTATGTGACCGGAAGTGAAACTTTGTAAAATGTGAAACCTTGTAAAATTACTGTAGTGCATCCGCTAATGCAATGCAATATCATGTTCATTCTTTCAAAGTGCTGTATAGATATGTTAAATACATTTGAAATGTTTTAGACACAAACAAAAGTGCAAGCTCATTAACTGGAATTGAAGCAGCTTACGTCACAAGATATGACTTAATAATGACCTTTTTATTATTCCTATGCATTTGATAATAGTGCTTAATCTAAATACCATGAGAATAAGAAACGCAGCAAAGCACTCTGGTGAAAGTGATTTTTCAGTAAGAAAATTTATACTATTTTCATATCATTCAGCACCTGTCTTCCCTACGCAACGGACCGCCATGTTTACTTTCAAAAAAGGACACTGCTGCGACGGTAACTTTCTGGAACTTTTTCATAAATAACTTCACACTTCAAAAATCCTTACTCATGTACTATAAGTATTCAAACTAACTACGAGGGACTGGTATTAACTACTAAAGGAGTACCACAGACTTCTAATAACAAACTTCATTCAAGAAAGATAAAAAACAATGAAACTAAAAGTCGTGGTTTTTCAATCAACTTTGCAACAAACTACACACATATATGTACAGTATCAACGTGTTGTGGCAACTTCTTTTCACAATGATATAATGTGAGAGATGCCTCACTCATCACATAATATATCTCTGTATAATCGGTATCTGCCGCCACTGCGGACAGATTCACAAAATGGACCTGCGTCCTTACACTTCCACAGACAACTCACAACTACTGTCCCACCTCGTAGCTACAGCCGAGCAATAGATAACAAGATACGTGCATATCTCTGGCGTTTACTGCCAACCTAAGGAGGCGTACCAACATTACATTCAGTTTGTGGTATCAAGGACCTCCGTGTAGTGCCATTCTTTTATAGAACACGTGCACTACAGGATCTAGTGTCACTGTCTAGGGATATCGTTATTTATTGTACCTCCGTACGAACGCACCATCCTTATTTCTTGTACCTCCGTACAAAACTATTTCAAGTCAAAGTGGCACAATATTTCGGTAACCTAGCCGTGGTGTTTAAGGTGTTTGCTGTGGCTGCTCGCCGTCGGAGGGTCGAGTGCTCCCTCGGACATGGGTGTTTGAGTTGTCATAAGCATAAGTTATTTTTAGTTAGTTTAAGTAGTTTGTAAGCCTAAAGACTGATGACCAACAGAAAATTCAGTTTGTGGAATCTAGGGCCACCATCTAGTGCCACCCTTTTATAGAACACGGTGCTCTACAGAAACGAGTGCCATTGTAGATACAGTATCAACTGATACTAGATCTACAAGTATTTGAACGTTTTCAACCAAAGCAGTTGTCATCATCAGGTATGCTAGGAGCAGAAGCGACGCTTCTACTCCTTCCCTCCTTCCGCCGTTCCACGCGCCGTCCGCGCCCGGCGACCTCTCCTGGCGGCGTATCTCTGGTACCTCGCTCCCTACGCCGTTCGTGCCCAGGGGAGGCCACTGGCGACATATCCGCTGTTTCCCCGACCTTGACTGTCATCAGTTCATTATGCGAAATTTTACTTTTCTTCTTAATTACATTCCCGGCCATTAAAATTGCTACACCACGAAGATGACGTGCGACAAACCCAAAATTTAACCGATAGGAAGAAGAGGCTGTGATATGCAAATAATTAGCTTTTCAGAGCATTCACACAATGTTGGCACCGGTGGCGACACCTACAACGTGCTGCCATGAGGAAAGTTTCCAGCCAATTTCTCATACACAAACAGCAGTTGACCGGCGTTGCCTGGTGAAACGTTGTTGTGATGCCTCGTGTAAGGAGAATAAATGCGTACCATCACTATTCCGACTTTGGTAAAGGTCGGATTGTAGCCTATCGCGATTGCGGTTTATCATATCGCAACATTGCTGCTCGCGTTGGTCGCGATCCAATGACTGTTTGCAGAATATGGAATCGGTGGGTTCAGGAGGGCAATATGGAACGCCTTGCTGGATCCCAACGGCCTCGTATCACTACCAGTTGAGTGACAGGCATTTTATCCGCATGGCTTTAATGGATCGTGCAGCAACGCCCCTTTCCCTGAGTAAACAGATGGGGACGTTTGTAAGGCAACAACAATCTACACGAACAGTTCGACAACGTTTGTAACAGCATGGACTATCAGCTAGGAGACCATGGCTGCGGTTACCCTTGACACTGCATCACAAACAGTAGCGCCTGCGATGGTGTACGCAACGACGAACCTGAGCGCACGAATGGCAAAACGTCATTTTTTCGGATGAATCCAGGTTCTGTATACAGAATCATGATGGTCGTATCCGTGTTTGGTAATATTGCTGTGAACGTGCATTGGAAGCGCGTATTCGTCATCGCCATACTGGAGTATCATCCGGCGTGATGGTATGGGATGCCTTTGGTTACACATCTCGATCACCTCTTATTCGCATCGACGGGACTTGAACAGTGGCCGTTACATTTCAGATGTGTTACCACCCGTGGCTCTACCCTTTATGCGATCCCTGCGAAACCCTACATTTCAGCAGGATAATGCACGGCCGCATGTTGCAGGTCCTGTTCTGGACTTTCTGGGTACGGAAAATGTTCGACTGCTGGCCATTACAGCACATTCTCCAGATCTCTCACCAATTGAAAACGACTGGTCAATGGTGGCCGAGCAACTGGATCGTCACAATACGCGTCACTACTCTTGGTGAACTGTGGTACCGTGTTGAAGCTGCATGGGCATCTGTAACTGCACACGCCATCCAAGCTCTGTTTGACTCAATGCCCAGGCGTATCAAGGCCGTTATTACGGCCAGAGTTGGTTGTTTTGGGTACTGATTTCTCAGGATCTATGCACCCAAATCGCGTGAAAATATAGTCTAGTACAATATATTTATCCAATGAATAGCCTTTTATCATCTGCATTTCTTCTTTATGTAGCAATAGTAATGGCCAGTGGTGTAAGTACAGATTCGTATGCATCTGTTTCCAATACGCTGTATGTCGTAATGTGCCATCGGTTTTACGACGAACGAGGACATCCAAGGTAGGTAGTCATCCTTTTCTATTTCTGGGGAATCTTAGGCTGGAAAAGTGGTTAGTGGCTAGTAAGGATTGTTGACAACTGCAAGAACTGCAACTGAAAGAAGTGATTAATTCACATATACTTTTATTACATTTGAAGGTGTGATTCCTTAATTTCTCCTGGCGAATAACAAATTCGAAAAAGGTACGTGTATGCTGCCAGGTATCAAAATCGACGACGGCCGATACTTCGGCAGGCGACAACACTGCCATTTTCAAGGCGAAACTGCAATGAGTAAACAGGTAAGACAACACACACCGAGCAAGCAAGCACACAGCGCCGACACGACCAAAGATGAAACCTGTCTGAATATCGATAATAAACATCATTTCTCGAAGGATGAGGTCAGATTAATTTTGTCCCTCTGTTTTTTGACAAGTGAGAGAGCAGGATCCCATGCGGAATTTAAGCAGAACCCTCCAGTATTGTAGGAAAGGCGAACCAAAGGCTACGTATAGGTCGCAAAACAGTAGATGGAACTGTTCTACTAAAGAAACTGCCTACACCACATTTATGCGCCATATTTTGGAGTATTGCTGAGCATTGTGGGATCCCCACCAAGTGGGACTGACAGATGATTTAGATAAAGTTTAGAGAAGGGCACCTCCTTTGATATCATCGCGATATAGGGGAGAGAGTGTCACAGAAATGATGCAGGTGTTGGGGTGGAAATCATTAAAAGAAAGGCTTTATTCAAATGTTCAAATGTTTGTAAATCTATCGGACTCAACTGCTGGGTTATTAGTCCGTAGCTTACAAACCAGTTAAACTAAGGTAAACTAACTTAAGGACAACACAAACACTCATGCCCGCCGCGGTGGAGTAGCCGTGCGGTCTAAAGCGTCTCGCTGCCGAGCGCGCGGTTGCTCGCCGTGGAGGTTCGAGTCCTCCCGGGGACATGGGTGTGTGTGTTGTCCTTAGATTAGTTTGTAAGCTACAGACTGATGACCACGCAGTTTGGTCCGATAGATTTACAAACATTTGAACATTTGAACTCATGCCCGAAGGGGCACTCGAACACCCGACGATGAACGACCGCGCGCACCACATGGCGCCCCAGTACGCACGGATAATCCGTCGGGGCCGGGCTTTATTCGTTGCGACGAGATCTATTTGTGAAATTTCTTTCACCAACATTTTTTTTACGAATGGGAACATATGTTGTTAGCACCCATCTCTATAGGAAGACATGATCATCAAAATAAGAGAGATCGAAAACGGAAATATTTAGGTGTTCTTTTTTCACGCGAGCTATTAATGGAACTGCAGAGAAATGACATAAAAGCGGTTCGATGAACCTTCTGCATGCACTTCAATGTGACTTGCACAGTATTTATGTAGACGTACCGCGATTGAAGGAACCATTTCCAGGATGAAGACGGGAAATGACTTAACTCGCTGAAGTGCTGCTGTGAATGCATTTTTTTCTTCGAGGGCGGTATTTAAAACTTTACGACAGCCACTCGTATTTACAGCCCATTAGGATCCAGACTCATAAATGCTAGTCGGCGTGTGTCGTGTGGTATCATTAGAGAGCAGTTTAGTGTCCGCTTTGACGCGGAGGGTTCCAAAAAGGGCGCGCCGTTAGAAATATGGGGGCCGTAGCCGCGGCCCGATACCGACCGCCCCCCTTTCCCCCTCGGCCTCTTCGCCATGTTTACATTCCGGGCGGCGGCGGCGGCGGTCGTGCTGCGAGGTCGCTGACATGCGTCCCAGCGCCTTGAAATAGCGGCCCGGCGCCGGCTAATCCACTTGTCATGTGTGCGGCGCGCCGCATACCTGCGCAACAGCCTTGGCCCCTAAGTCTGCCGCGCCAATTTTGTACGTGAATGCCATGAGCGATTTGCGGTGATCTTAGGTTCGTTCAAAAATGTTCAGATGTTTATGAAGGTTATGGGACTTAACTACGGGGTCATCAGTCCCTAAACTTACAAACTACTTATCAACTACCTTATACTAAAGACGGCACAAATATCCATGCCCGAGGGGGCATTCGAACCTCCGGCCGTAGTGGCCGTGCAGACCGTGACTGAAGCGCCTCAGTCTCCTCGGCCACCGCGGCCGGCTAGGTTCGTTCCAGCAGCGCTAAGAAACAGGTATAACTTCGCATGCGCAGCTACTATGACGTAAAAACCTTCGTTTGATACTTGTACCACAATCTAACATATACAGTCACGACACTTCCGCAGATTTTTGTTATAAACTGCGACACTAGCGCTCCAAGCGGCCGGAAAGCTACATTTCTGAATACGACATTTCATGAGTGCAGATAGTATCGTTTATATTGAGTTTAACATACCTTTTATATTAGGAAACGTATGTAATACCTTATAATAGGTAATAACTTAAAAACAGCTCTACTTTTGTCTTGATTAAGTTTCCTAAGGTCCCTGCAAGGTACGAAACGGTAGATTACAGGATAGTTTATTTACCGCTATCTTGTAACCTACAGGCTTCTGATAAATAATTTCATTTTCTATTAAAAATAAAAAATAAAAAATATAAATGGAAACACCAGAAGCCTTTACTTTGGCAGAAAGACGTCACTTTTCTACTAACGAACGTTAAAGTTTCTTCACTATAATTCCAGTTGAATTAGTGAGTTTGAACGTAGCAACCGTATGTAGAATGCAATAACTACAGTATGTAACGTACCAAATCAGCTACAACAGTTGTAGCCGAAGGAAACACGTCACAAACGTGGCAATAAAACGACAAAAGCAATGAAACTGTTTTCCAACAAAGGCGTAGGCAATTCCACAATTGTTGCTACAGCTGAACCACATATGGCAAGAATCATCTAATTTTTGCCCTTTTAAGCTAAAGTAATTACACTGAACTTAATATGCGTGTTTAAGGAAGACGTACGAGGTGTAAGACTGTTCGAATCATTAGACTCCACATCGAGTTTATACACGTCAAAAACTGCCAGTCATAGTAACAAAACACCATAATAGAAATTTATTATTCTCTTATGTTTATAGTCTACTTACTTTCAGCGGAATAAGATTGAAGTACACACATATTCGTAAGTATTTGTTCAAGACGAAGTTGTTGTTTATACCACTGAATCAGTAAAATGTACTGTTTTTATATTAATTTCCGTATTAATGTACGTCTCTTGATATTTTACTAATGCTTGTAACGCAAAAATTGTACTAACTATTTCGTTAATTATATACAAAAGTAATTATAAACACACCTCACAACTAAGGTGGATTTCCCACCGCTAGGAGCGCTAGTGTCGTTGCAGCCGTCAGCTGGTAACAACTTTTACAGCAGTGAGTGTCGCGCCTGTTTATGTTAGACTGTGCTTGTACTGCTGGCAGTACCGGTGGAAGGGCCGGGCGAGCCGGGCGACCGCCCTGAGCGCCAAATTTTAGGGGAGTTTGGGGGGCGCCAAAATCCTTGCTAAATTTATATTATTGTGAACAGTGAACTAATAATTAACTTTTTCATAAATTGTGTAGCAACATTGGTAATTACCTCACGCCATAGGCCTCACTCTTTATAACAACCCCGGTTTCTTCTTGAATCTCCTATAAAGGAAATCCCTTCATCTTATTTGTCTATAAAAAAATCTCCGCTGACAAAGCTAAAGGCTATTTATTGTTGAGAGTTGGGAGTTTTGAGCAACAATAACATGCTTTGACAATTACAACCGCCGCGGTGCCGACAATTGCACTCCTTGCGACAAAGCTATGTCGGCCGCTCTAACAATACACACACAAACAATATTGAGTTATCGGGAACCAAAAAGAAATTAGTCCTGTTTGTACTGTCAAATGTCTCGTGAAAGAAAATTATAAATCAGAAGTCGTGTACATGTAGTGCAGACTTCATGGTGTGCGTGTTCTTCTTTCGTCTCCTGAATTTCGAGTCTTAGTAGAATAATCGTTGCGTTAATGTGTTCTTTATCAACATGTCGAGAAAAAAAGAAGTCTTCTGGAAATGTATACATAAAAAGAAGAGCGCAATTAGCGGCTGAAAATTAGAAACAGGCAGCAGCATTAAAGAAATTCTTTCGTACTCCTGAAACATACAATTATCGAAATGAAAACGTAGAAGCAGAGAATGAGGAAACCAGCAAGAAATAAACAAATATTCCAGAAGATAACAACACACTACAGGTAAGTAGGCCTACGTTACGTAACGTATTTTCGTTTTATTACGTTTAATAGAGAAGAGGTTTTTACACACGTAGTGTCTTACCAGGCTGGGGTGGCTAGGGTCGCGGTCTCTCAGATAGGCTCAAAGAAAGTGATACATGTACCAAAGTGATAAGATTTTTACTCGTTAGATGTGTATTAACCAACCTCAATTAAAGACTTTGCAGAGAAAAAGTTAACTTTACTTAGCTTTGTAAACAACTCAAAGGACAATTTGCATTAAAACTGTATAAAGATATAAAATTTTATTACTGGTTGTATTATTTGTATTACGAAATCTTTGTACAATGCTGTTACAATATACATTTTATATTCTTTTGTTCATATGTGTGTTCTCTTTCGCAGTTAACAAGGTTGTTTATGAATATATGTGTAAATAATTGCTGTATCGCATCATCAATCTTAATTTTATATAAATCGCTGTTTATTGAATCGTTCTGTAAATTTCTAATCAGTGACGTAGAATGTTCTGCATGCTCATGTGTAAATAATTGTTTCGTATATCGTTAACCAAAACTTACTCTGTGTATTTAACTAACAAAAAGCATAGCTAATTTAAAGTCAGTAATACCAATGGGTTGTAGGGGGTGCCATATGGATTCTTTGCCCAGGTGATATTTTCCCTTTCCGCCGGCCCTACTACTGGAACGCTTTCTGGCTGAAGGCGAAGGTGAGTTTAAAGGAATAATTAAAAAACTTTCCTTCCTAATAACGAACAAGTGTAAACAGGAAATATCTGATCTCAAAAGGGATTGCAGTAACTTCGAAATAATCGAAAAACACGCTACAATCACAGACGTATCACGTGATGGCTACGCCCCTCCCACTCTAACTCTGACCTTCCTGCGCATGCGCAAATTGGCATCTTGACCGCACTAGAAATATTTTTCCGGGTAGCGTCTGGCTGCTTGCGGCAACTGCTGGAACGCCAAACAGCCACACTCCAAGTAGCCAGAAGCGGGAAAAGGCACTGCTGGAACACAATTTCAGCGTTGCGCATGCGCGCCAAGCAGTCTGGCAGCTGCTGGAACGAACCTCTTACATCACACCCTTGGACAGGGTTGCCAACTTGGGGGTTTTCCCCCCCAGATTTAGGGGGAAAAATGTTTTTGGGGGGAATTTTAGGGGGAAATAAATGTTAGGGGGATTTTCGGGGGGAAAAAAGAAGTGTCAGGGGGGATTTTTAGGGAGAAAAAGAGTATTTATTTATTTATTTTTGCATCAAATGAGTGTGTGTAGCAATCGGAAGACGTGTTGCCGTACTGATTGCAGATGTTCATTGCCAACCGTGCAGCGTACTGTCAGCCTTTGTTGATTATATTGTCGCTCTTCTGTCACTACTGTCGCGCTGTTTTCATTGTTTCAAAATGTTCAAATGGTTGTATAGATTATGGGACTTAACTACGGGGTCATCAGTCCCTAAACTTACAAACTACTTACAAACTAGCTAGTAATAATGACAGCACAAATATCCATGCCCGAGGGGGGGATTCGAACCCCCGACCGTAGTCACCATGTAGACCATGACATCTACATCTACATGGGATACTCTGTAAATCACATTTAAGTGCCTGGCAGAGGGTTCATCGAACCACAATTATACTATTTATCTCCCATTCCATTCTCGAATAGCGCGCGGGAAGAAAGAACACCTGTTCGAGCTCTGATTTCTCGTATTTTATTCTGATGATCATTTCTACCTATGTAAGTGGGAGTCAACAATATATTTTTGCATTCGGAGGAGAATGTTGGCGATTGGAGTTTCGCAAGTAGCCCACGCCGCAGCGACAAGCGCCGTTGTTGTAATGATTCCTATCCTAGATCCTGTATCATTTCCGTAATGGCGTCTCCCCTGTATCGTGACAATACAAAACCAGCTGCCCTTCGTTGAACTCTTTCGATGTCCTCCGTCAAACCCACCTGATAAGGATCCCACACTGGGCTGCAATACTCCAAAAATGGACGGACAAGCGCAGTGTATGCAGTTTCTTTAGTAGTTCTGTTGCATCTTTTAAGGGTTCTGCCAATAAAACGGAGTCTGTGGTTCGCCTTTCCCACGATATTATCTACGTGTTCTTTCCAGTTTAGGTCTGAAGTAATAGTAATTCCTAGGTATTTTGTGGAGTTTACGGCCTTCACATTTGACTGATTTATGTTGTAAACAAAGTTTAACGGATTTCTTTTTGTACTCATGTGGACGACTTCACACTTCACACTTCTCCGTGACTGGAGCGCCTCAGTCCCCTCGGCCGGCTTTTCATTGTTTCTTGAGTTCATGTTGCCTGCAGTGTTTACATACAGCGCCCGGAATCGGCGCATGTTTTCCCTCTCTGCAACCTGTGAGATTACCGCCCGTTAGAAATATTGCTAATTAATAGCATTTGATAATTAAACAGTATGAAGTCCACTGCAAACATTGACCTTGTGAATGCACCAAATGTTACACAATTTTAATCTTATTAATTATGGTAGCAATGTATGTACGCAGTTGGGTGACAACATTTATAGTTAGGCCATAGGACGAAATTCTCCACGTTGAGATTTGCTGTGTGCTTGTAGCTGACGGGAGGCCAGCGAACAGGCCGACGTTGGTGGGTTGTTCCAGCAAGGATTTTCCAGGTTCGTATCCGGTGAGGGGAGAGAGGGACAATGGCGAGTGCCAGGCACAGTGCAGTGCACTGCGCAAAATAAGATATTCTAATACTACTTGCATTTGTAGTAATACGATGCAGTTAGGAACCTTTAAGGCCCTCACTACAAAATAGCCTGTTGACAAATAAATAATTCCATACCCAATATGTCTGTGGTACACGCTAAAACTTACGCATATAACAAATCTTAAACAAACGTATATGGTTAAATTTCAACTAAGTGTAATACGGAGATGAGTGACGGGTCATTTGAATTTTCTTGTAAAAATACATTATCTGATATAGTCACATCTGGCGTAATATGTTTAATTGAAACTGAAAACGTAATTTCATTATATGAAAAGTAATAAATTACCAATTAATACAAGACTGTTACACAACTAGCATGACAATATTTGTTTATAAAAATAATATATTAACTATTCCTCATTTTATTTTCAATTACTATTGTGTATTTTATCTGGAAATATTCAGTTAAATCACTTATCTGTGATATAAGAAATTGCACGATTATAATAAATAGTGCAAAAGATAATCAAAATATCCATGGGTGTACTGCCAGTCTATAGTGCCCAATGGGCACAATATTTCGGCGATCATACATGTCGCCGTCATCAGGTCAACTGATGGACTGAGCTCCCGGAAACGCGCCGGCACGGAGATCCGCACGCTACGGCTGCTAGAAGGGAACTGGGTTCTAGCCCGGTAGCGGGCGATTTAAATACCCTCGGCCCGCGAAACGACCCTTCCGCAGTCCGCGCCCCGCGCCGCGGCCGCGCAGTGGAACCGAATGCGCCGGCGTCTGAGAAGACGTCGGTGAGAGGGCTCTGTCCGCCGTGGTCGTCACTTCGGTACGTTTGCTAGATTTACTCTTAATTAACCCAATCGCTGGTTCCCAAGCTTTGCTAAGATTATAGCCACAGTCACGGTTTATGAGGTCGTCACTTGTGCGAATTTCAATGGCGTCTCTAACGACGCAGACCCAGTATCTCGACGTCTGTACCAGAATCCTAGTGCGTTCATAGTCCATAGCATGATTCTCCGACAAACAATGTTCAGCGACCGCCGAATTGCTCGGATACATCAATCGTGTGTGCCTCTGGTGTTCAACGCATCTATCGTCGACGGTACACTATAGACCGGCAGTACACCCGTGGATATTTTGATTATCAAATACGCCGGGAAAAACTGAAGAATCACAATGCAAAGGATGTTTATACCAATATAAAAAAAAGCTAAGAAGACATTTGTTTAATGTGCAGTGTAATTATTTTGATTTTAAGTAAAGTTTTAGAAATGTATTGGCTGAGCACTGCACGTTGGCAAGTCGGTTAGAACAGCTCACTTGGGGAAGTTGATGACGTAGGGAAAAAAATCCGGCAGTGGGGGCTATTGGCGCGCACGCGCGCGGCCCAGGGTGGTGAGTCGGGATCGAGTGGTGTAGCTGGCCGGGCGCGGCGTCGCTCTGCACAGTCGGCGTGTGGATCTCCAGGTGGAGACGATAGCATTCTGTGTGGCAATCGCCAGGTGTGGTTGCTCGTCGTAGAGTGCTACTGTGTGTTGTGAATATTTAGCCGGCGGATCAAGGTGTGCATCGCATTGAATTAAAGTGACTGTGTTTTGTTAATGAAACACGTGGCGTTGCATAGGCATGAACATAAACGGAGTTTGTGACAGGCACATGATGTGAAAACAATTTTCGACAAATATTCATTTTGTCTGGGGGTTCACGAACTATCACTTTATCAAGTAAATGTGTCGACGTACAGACGTATCAGCCACAGGATTGTTATATGGTGGAATAAACAACATAAAGAGAACTTTCACGTGTTTTCAAAAATAGTTGTTAGTACACCCTTTTCTCACATGAACTTGACTTTATTATGAATATTTTTGTTAATCACAAGCAGGGAAGATAAGCTGCGAAGGAGTGATATCATCCACTAGAAAACGAGTCAAACAGTAGCAATCACAGTGTAGGAATGTGTAGGAATTTGGTTCGCAGTTAGTGGTTGTGAGTTAAAAAAAAAAAAAAAAAAAAAAAAAAAAAATCTTTCCCTTTTTAAACTCTCACCCCGATCTTTCACCTCGCATACCCCATCCTGTCGCTCAACAATACCAGGTTTCTTTTCACTAGTAGTTAATAGACTGGTATTTTCCGAGGACACTGCACTGAAATACTGCTAAGTCACGTGCTGTTATCGGCAATTTAGTGCGTTGGCGATCATTGTGTTGTATTGGTGATCCATCTTTATTTTTACTTTAATGACCAGCTCAAGTTGTGATGTAAATGCTTTGTTTTATTGGTGCAAATGGCTACCAAAAATAAGAGAAAGTATGCGAAGATATGGGAAACGGACCCTTTGCTGAAAGGTAAGAGTTCAATTACTTCTTATTATGACCTGTCTTTCGGTATTGCACCCTTACGTTCGTGCCTGTGGGCATGGCTCTTAATTTCTAATATATGGCGAGAGAGAGAGGGAGAGAGAGAGGAAGAGAGAAAGGTCTCAAAAACAAGTCGCCGCCGCCGCCCCCCCCCCGCCCCCCTATTGCTTTTATAGAGGGATTTCTTACGATTTAGGGGGATTTTATAGTAAATTTAGAGGGAATCTTGGTGGCAGAGTTGGCAACTCTGCCCTTGGAAAGTAATGTATCCAATGGTGTATCTCTAGAAAAAGAATTCGTTTTCCTTTATTCGGTTGTCAAAAAAAGAGGCAATGTAGAATAGGGCGTAAATTTCACACAGTAACACACGAGTTAGAGCAATGAACAAAGACCTTGTAAAAAATTACTAGACTCACTAACGGCGCTGCTGTCGCGGGAAAATTAGAGCTTTCGGCCGGCCGCCATGATAGGGGTAAGCGTCACGTAAATAGGAGCGTTGTTAGGAGATAAATCGGGTATTATATTGCTACTGCGGTATATATACCCAATTCATATTCACGTCTGTACTGTTCGATTATTGCAGTGGACATAATGCACGATGTTGAAGAGCTGCTGAGCGTTTAACTGCATAGATCGATTTAAGAAAGGAATTAAAATAACGAATACTGCCTTCCCATTTATATTTCTCAGGAATACAAGTAGCCCTACTACTTGCGTTCAGAGATACTCTTGCTTAACAGGCTGTAGTTAAGACAATAATGGATTTTGAATGAAATAAATAACAATAATGGTAGCTCTTAAAAACGAGCTACTTTAGGCAATATTGGTGGACAGAAAGTTCAAAAATTTTCATTTTATGATTGTGTAAAATGAGTATTACGAGTACTGGATCATTTACCTCAGTGCAGTTCGAATTTTCGTTTATGCAGAGCTGTGTATTGTTCCATATATGAACGGCACATAGCCACACTGGAGGCACATTGTGCAGTTGAATCCTATGATGACAGTTGATGATTGATTTTTTCCCGTATTCTGTTGCGAATCTGGACCTCATACATCGAAGACATTTGGGCATACGTCACTGACACAGTCCGAACACGCACAATTGTGTATATGGAAGTTACAGTAATTGAAGCTATAAAAGCATTTCAAATATTTCTTTCAACTAACGTTTAATTACGTTTGTAGATTTATCTGATTCTCAAACGCATTTTCATATATTAAAATACAATAAATAATGTACAATTATGACTTCACTCGATGCAGATGCTTTCGACCGCAATCTTGAAAATTCCTAACGTTAAAACAATTTCGTGTGCTTATAGGTATATTAGATGAAGCGACTGCTACACAATCCTTTTGCTTAGGACTGAACCACGTAGCACAATAATATGACGATAAAATGCAAATCAATAGAACCCACACTACTGTGCGTGTCAGGTCGTAAAGATATAAAATGGATGTATGTTCCCTATGTAATCCAGTACGGCTGGAACAATTTTAATGAAACCTTCAGAATGGTGGATTCTGTTAAGTTTTATATGACGATAAAATGCAAATCAATAGAACCCACACTACTGTGCGTGTCAGGTTGTAACGGTATAAAATAGATGTATGTTCCCTATGAAATTCAAGACGGCTGGAACAATTTTGATGAAACCTTCAGAATGGTCGATTCTGTTTTTATAGCGGTCGGATCAAGATATTTATGAACATATAAGAGTTTATGTCCTGCATTTGTAACGACCGTAGCCCTCCTCGCGGAGAAAGAGCCAACTGCCATCAATCTGTAATTGTAGTGCTGCCACGTGGAGCGACAAACGTGGATACGTATGGAAAATCGGAGGTGTACAAACTACACTGCGGGGATTGAGAAGGCGTTTGTGTTGGGTAAACGATTATGTCATTCTTTGCTAAGTTTCGCGAGCATCTGGTAACCATAATAAAAGTACCTTTGAGGGAACACGTACGGATGAGCAAGCATAAAATCCAGAGAATGCAGATATTGCTTAGGGCCCTTAAAAGAAAATAAATAAATAAACATTTCAGAAAGTATGCAGATATGTCAACATTTAAAACACCGAAGGAAAAATGTGCTCAACGGTCAACTGGAGACAATTTCTTTAGCTTTACTGTAAGATCAGCAATCCTCCCTTCCTCCCTACCCGAGCTATATTGGTAGTCAAGAGAAATATCATGACCCATGTACACCTCCTAGCGATGTGTGTTTGGTGATATTAGCGGTGAAGGTGCATGTATTGGTCCTCTTGCTTGAGGTTTCTAGTTCTGATGATGGCGGCAAGATCCGTCGAAATCGGTAAAAGCAAGTGAAATTTTGAATATGCTATATTCGCAATGACGTAGTATTACGTAACAACAGATCGCTGCCAGCAATATGTGTAAATTGTTCAGTCTACGATTTGTCATAGTAGAAACTGTCGTGGTTTATTTACTGAAGCACTTGCATTTTTCTGTGCACCGTGTTAAACATCATGCAAATTAAAAGTGCAAACATGTGTTCAACTTTCAATTGGACGAACTGAAGTGACAAAAAACTTAATATCTCCTGCTACAAGAAATTGTCAGGAAGAAACTTATGGACCCTAAGGCTGTCTTGAAATGTTAATTACTGTTCAAAAATGTTCAAATGTTTGTTAAGCTTATGGGACTTAACTACGGGGTCATCAGTCCCTAAACTTACAAACTACTTATCAACTACCGTATCCTAAGGACGGCACAAATATCCATGTCCGAGGGGGGATTCGAACCCCCGACCGTAGTGGCCGTGCAGACCCATAAAACATGGTGTTCAATTTGTCTCGAACATGGCGGATGTACAGCCATTCTACGAAATTTAAATTCTTTAGGTTAACTTCTCAGTTGTCAAGTGCTGCACGCTACAGTAATAAGCAGCACACAGTGCTGGCGATTCGAAGGAAAGCCGCTTGGGAACTGCCGTGCGTTTTGGGGCGTCAGGTTACGCAGGCAGTCGGAGGTGCATGCGTGTGTATGTGTGTGTGTGTGTGTGTGTGTGTGTGTGTGTGAGCGTGCGTGCGTACGTGCGTGTGATTGTGTGTCGTGTCCTTTGTGTAAGTTAGTTTAAGTAGTTTGTAACTCTAGGGGCAAATGTCAAGAGTAGTTTGGTCCCTTATAATTACAAACTTTGAATATTTGAAGGCTCTTGTGGAGGCAGTTACTAGAGGAACAACAACGTACCGGTACGTGTTAACACTGACACCGGAGGGCAGTGCACATTTGAGATATGAAGACGTGACATTAAGTTTCAGTGCTTTATACGAGGGTTGGAACTTAAATAGTGGCAACGCTGCTGTGGAGAGTTTATGCAATGGTGTCTACTATTGTCGCTGATAGCACACGTTTTTGACATACCTACTTTACCTCCGAGCACATGAACTCGCCCGTCCCACGTCACCGGCAAGTCACTTATGAGCGAGCGGTCTAACGTAATGGTGTTCAAATGTTTGTAGAACTTATGGGACTTAACTACGGGGTCATCAGTCCCTAAGCCTACAAACTACTTACGTACTAGCTAAGACTAAGGACGGCACAAATATCCATGCCCGTGGGGGGATTCGAACCCCCGACCGTATGGTGTCACAATGTTTTCTAAATAGGTACAACGGAGGTGGATAAAGATTGAATGTGCCAGAAGTCGTACAGTGTCATTAAGGTCTTCAAGAGGCGTGCGAGGAACCGGCAACAGTTTCTGCGCAACCCACCCATCATTTTGCACGATAATGGGCGGGCGCATACAGCGCAAGCTGTGTCTGCTCTGTTCGGTCGATGGGACTGGGTAGTACTGTACCATCCACCATACTCCCCAGAATTACTTCCTTGTGACTGATCCCGAAGATGAAGGAGCAGTAGGATTCGCTTCACAACTGTACAGAGATTTTACAGGTAGTAGACCTCTTCAATTCGCACCCTCAGCAGAACAGACTCTGCTAACGGTGTACTATGCCTTGTATATCGCTGGCAACGGTTTCTACATAACGCTGGTGACTAATTTGAGGGACAGTAACAGGTACGAAAAATTTTATGCTTTTGTATCGGTTTTGAATAAATGGTTGTTCCAATGTAAGTTCCAACCCCCGTATGTTTAGTTCTATGACGGTCACCACAAATGAACGTTAAAATCGTGATATCTGAGGCTTTTGAAACGTCAACTCGATTATGTGCATAAGTAGCAGCATCTGTGACGATTACGGCTATACTGTTTAACATTTCACTAGCGAAAATATTCCCGGTGAAACAACTTGGACGAAGAGGAATAATGAGAGAAATGGAAAATTACCTGATAAAGCCGAAGAGCATTTATAACGATATCCACTTTTTTTTTTTTTTTTTTTTTTTTTTTTTTTTTTTTTTTTTTTTTTTTTTTTTTTTTTTTTTTTTTTGCAAGTGAAGCCCTTCCACAGTCGGGCTAGTATGGTGAGTATTTCAAAAGGTCTACTGACAACTAAGTTAATGTAGGAATCGCAGGAGCGGGAATTGTAATGTGAACCATACGTGTGGGTACGATTACCCATTAATTTCGAAACCTTCGAAAAACGAGCGGGTGTAACGGCAGAGGGGACAAATGTGCTAAGGCGAGCGCCAAGGGGAAAAAAGAAACCTCTGCGACAGTCAGGAAGGGGTATTAAGAGCAATAACGGATTCCTTACTAATTGTTACTAATTGCAATAGTTCATGCAAGGGTAGGTTATGTTAGTATTTGGCATCAGATACCGTGTAACTGCTAGGGTCGTCATAAAGACATCATTGATTTTTAAAACTCAAAACCACCAACTGCGAACCAAATTCCTAAATTTGCAAAAACACTGGAACTGTGACTGCTACTGTTTGACTTGTTTTCTAGGGGATGATATCACACGTTCGCAGCTTAACTTCCCTGCATATGATTAACAAAAAAATCATAATTAAGTCAAGTTCATGTGAGAAAAGGGTGGACCAACTACTATTTTTGAAAACACGTGAAAGTTCACTTTATGTTGTTTATTATACCATATTAAAACCCTGTGGCTGATATGTCTGTACGTCGGCACATTTACTTAATAAAGTTATAGCTCGTGAGCCCCCAGGCAAAATGAATATTTGTCGCAAATTGTTTTCACACCATGTGCCTGTCTCAAATACCGTTTATGCTACGACACGTGTTACATTAACAAAACACAGTCACTTTAATTCAATGCGATGTTCCACCGGCTAAATATGCACAACACACAGTAGCACTCGATACAACTTGATGCAGTCTACGACGAACAACCACACCAGGCGATTGCCACACAAAATGCTATAGTCTCCACCTGGAGATCCACAAGCCGACCGTGCAGAGCGACGCCGCGCCCGGCCAGCTACACCACTCGCTCCCGACTGCCCGACTGCCTACTTGCGCCGCGCGTGCGCGCCAAAAGGCCCCAGTGCCGGGTTTTTTCCCTACGCCATCAACTTCCCCAAGTGAGCTGTTCTAACCGACTTGCCAACGTACAGCGCTCAGCCAATACATTTCTAAAACTCCACTTAAAATGTAAATAATTACACTACACATAAAACAAATGTCTTCTTAGGTTTTTATATTGGTATAAACATCATTTGCAGTATTTATTATAATCGCGCAATTTCTTGTACTACAGATTATTGATTTAACTAAATATTTCAAGATAAAATACACAAGATTAATTGAAAATAAAATGAGAAATAGTTAATATATTATTTTTATAAACAAACGTTGCCATGCTAGTTGTGTAACTGTCTTGTATTCATTGGTAATATATTACTTTTCATATAATGAAATTATGTTTTCAGTGTCAATTAAACATATTACGCCAGATGTGACTATATCAGCTAATGTATTGTTTATTTGTCAACAGGCTATTTTGTAGTGTGGGCCTTAAAGGTTCCTAACTGCATCATATTACTTCAAATGCAAGTAGTATTAGAATATTTTATTTCACGCTGTGCACTGCACTGTGCCTGGCACTCTTCATTGTCAATCTCTCCCCTCACCGGAAACGAACCTGGAAAATCCTAAGCTGGAACAAGCCACCAACGTCGGCCTGCTCGCCGGCCTCCCCTCAATTACAAGCACACAGCAAATCTCAACGTGGAGAATTTGTACCTATGGCCGAACTATAAATGTTGTCACCCAACTGTGTACATACATTGCTACCATAATTAATATGATTAAAATTGTATAATATTTGGTGCATTGGCATGGTCAATGTTTGCAGTGAACTTCATGCTGTTTATCAAATGCTATTAATTACCAAAATTTCTAAAGGGCCGTAATCTCACACAGGTCGTTGGCCGTCAGGCGTTCGAATCCCCCCGTCGAACATGAATGTTTGTGCTGTCTTTAGTATAAGTCAGTTATAATTAGTTTGAAAGTCTAGGAATGATTACCTCGCAGTTAAGTCGCATAAGCTTAACAAACATTTGGACATTTGAATGTGCTACATTGGTCTGCACTGCTGCACTTGTCCAGCTGGTGAAGTGCGGCAGTGTGCCACGATGTTTGCAGCGTCTTCTCTCCTGTGGCGGCGTCCTCCACCATGGTTCATCACCACGCATATGGGTACGCGGAAAGGATCCTGCCGTCGGTCATCGAGTTCCCGCTTCACCACTGGGTGGCACACGTCTCCTTCTCCTGCAGTGCGGCCTTCAGGTCTTCCATCATCATCTTCTGCGCAGGTGTGGTCGGTAGTTGTCGACAGTGGTTGTGTAACCACAGCAACGTCGGTCGTCTCAGCAGTGGCCACGGCACAGCTCTGCATCGCATGGGCGGGCGCTGGAGCGTCCACAGTTTCTTCTTCGTGAAGGTCGCGCTCCAGTTAGGCGTGCAGATGCCTTCTCCGTCTCTGCAGCCATGGCGGCTATGAAAGCCACTGTTGCCTCCTCCGCGGCAGCGCGTAGGTGGTCGCCTGTCCGCGTGGTTTTCCTTGGATCGGGAGGCGATGGCCCCCTTTCTGTTCTCGGCCGATAGCGGGTAGGAGGTGCAACAGCCGCGTCGTGCCCTCGTCGTCGTCGCCGGCCTCTCCGTCGACGTTGCGGCGCCGCAGCAACGACCAAGCTTCCGTGATGGGTTTGGCTTCGGCTCGAGAAAGCTGGTCAGCCTCGCCAGTTGGCAACGTGGGGGCCGCCACAGCGGGCGCAAGTCGGCGCCTCTTCTCTGCCGCGCGCGCAGGATCGTGCATCATGCTCTCCAGAGCATTTCACACACCGCGCTGCGTTGCGACAGTACTTACCCACATGGCCCACCCCCTGTCATTTGTAGCACTGGGCGAGAGTGTCCATGCCGGTAGGGAGAGCTTCCACTGTCACTGTGCAGCCCAGAAGCTTCCGAAATGAGAAACTGCAGAAAGATCTGAATAAGATATTAGTGTGGTGTAAAAATTGGCAATTGACTCTAAATAATGAGAAGTGTGAAGTCGTCCACATGAGTACGAAAAGAAATCCTTTAATCTTTGTTTAAAAGAAGTGAAGGCCGTAAACTCCACAAAATACCTAGGAATTACTATTACTTCAGACTTAAATTGGAAATAACACGTAGATAATGTCGTGGGAAAGGCAAACCAGAGACTGCTTTTTATTGGCAGAATCCTTAAAACATGCAACAGAACTACAAAAGAAACTGCATACACTACGCTTGTCCTTCCTTTTATGGAATATTGCTGCCCAGTGTGGGATCCTTATCAGGTGAGTTTGACGGAGGACATAGAAAGAGTCCAAAGAAGGGCAGCTCGTTTCGTATTGTCACGATACAGGGGAGACAGCGTTACGGAAATGATACAGGATCTGGGATGGGAATCATTACAACAACGGTGCTTATCGCTGCGGCTTGGGCTACTTATGAAACTCCAATCGCCAACATTCTCCTCCGAATGCGAAAATATTTTGTCGACTCCCACTTACATAGGTAGAAATGATCATCAGAATAAAATACGAGAAATCAGAGCTCGAACAGAGAGATTCAGGTGTTCTTTCTTCTCGCGCGCTATTCGAGAATGGAATTGGAGATAAATAGTATAATGGTGGTTGGATGAACCCTCTGCCAGGCACTTAAATGTGATTTTCAAAGTATCCCATGTAGATGTAGATGTAGATGTAGATGTAGATGTAGATGTAGATGTAGATGTCGCTCTCACTGCCAGCCGTTTGCAGGGCCACAATGTAGAGCGGCGGCCTCTTCCTGTTCTTACGGTTGTGTAACTTTGCAGTCACACAACCAAGATCAGCTCGCCGCAGCCCTTCCTGGACTGCTGCTTCAGCACCATGGTGGCCCCCTTATTAGCACCTTGGTGAACTTCTCTGACTTTCCTTCTTCAGACATAGACTTCAAGGGTGGCGCAGTGACTATGAAGGCAGCCACAGCGCACTCGAGTGCCCTATGGTCTGCCACTGTCTCTGCCTGGTCTGAGTCGCCCGTCTCGATGCCTTCAGCAGCCGGCGATAACATAGCACAACTCAGCCCACGCACCCCTCCAGAGATGTACAAGGGCGGGACTGGCGTACGACCTCCTTCCGTCTTCTTTCCGTGATCGGCAGATTCCATGAGTTGCATGACCGACGGCCCCATGAGGACAGCGGCTTTCTTCTGCGCGTTCCTCTCCCCCATGGCGCGATAAATGTTCGGTAATTTGCTTTTCTTTGTTCAAGCAAAGTAACGACAATTTTATCAGTTTACCGCCACAGCCCGGACTCATCCTTACAGTTCTCTAGCAAACTAGTACCGAGCGCGTGCCGCGGTGGAGTAGCCGAGCGATCTAAAGCGTCTCGCTGCGGAGCGCGCGGTTGCTCGCCGTGGAGGTTCGAGTCCTCCCTGGGGAATGGGTGTGTGTGTTGTCCTTAGGTTAGTTTACCTAGGTTTAAGTATAAAACTTCCTGGCAGATTAAAATTGTGTGCCGGAACCGGGACTCGAACCTGGGACCTTTGCCTTTCGCGGGCAAGCGCACTACCGACTGTGCTATCCCGACACGACTCACGATGCCGCCTCACAACTCTACTTCCGCCAGTACCTCACCTCCTACTTTCCAAACTTTCCCAGGTTCGAGTCCCGGTTCCGGCACACAATTTTAATCTGCCAGGAAGTTTCATATCAGCGCACACTCCGCTGCAGAGTGAAGTTTCATTCTAGGTTTAAGTAGTTTGTAAGCTACAGACTGATGACCACGCAGTTTGGTCCGATAGATTTACAAACATTTGAACATTTGAACCGAGCGCGCAACACCGACGATACACACGCTTCCTCTGCTCAGGCTCCACTACCACGGTAAAAGCGACCACAGAACTCAATAGTCACTTGAGTAAAACTGTTTTGATGAAAGCAGTACGGCTGGAGCTTACAAATCATGGAAAGTCTGCAGTTACTTAACCCTTACTAGCGGAAGCCAAAATAAAGCTACGGAACCTGGGCACATGACGACTGGAAGTATGTGGAATGGATTCCTTCAATGTTCGTCAGGGGGGTTTACAAAACAAATATGGAAGCAAAGAAACGGGTCTCATCAGAGTCAACTTATTATTATTTCTTTAAATATTGAAGGTGTATAATCAGCCAAAGAACATCTGTTATCTATTCTAAGGCGTGACAAAAAATGTGACGTCTTGTGAGAGAGTCACAGAGATGAGCGACAGACGACCGAAAATACCGGGCATTGAACTATTGACGGAACTCCACAGTCTCAGTACGGGGCTTCACATAATCAGTGCTCCCTAAACCGTACAAAATACTATCTAAGTTATTTCAATGAGCACTGCAAATTCCTTTATACCACCTAGGAAGTTCCACTAAAGGAAGACGTCTATAGTTATCGATGACTTTAACAGCCGTAGTCACATTTGAAGATATTCTGAAGAAGATAAAAATGGAGAGACAGTCCTCTTCTGCGATGAATCCTGCCAGTTGCCCCTTACACTTGACAGCAAGCTTCGCCTTTCCTTCAACAGTACCAGGTGGTAGCATGGATTTAATACTGACCACCGCCTTTGTGAGTGAAAACATCTCACAGCTTTGCTCCAAATCAGTGTGCTCGCCCTTAGCAAAGACGCAACATAGGTCACTACTGTATCACGTTTTTCCAGCAATAAACCACAGAAGATGACTTTCAAATGAAACTTCAAGAAAGCTGATTAGACGAACCCAAGGCGAGAGGCCGGGCTCATTGAGGCGCTATTCTCCGATGCGAGAGGCCGTTCTCCGTCGGATGTTCGAATCCTCTGTCGTGCATGGATGTCTATGTTGTCTTTAGTATAAGGTAGTTTATATGCAGTTTGTAAGTTTATGGGCTGATAACCCCCTTAAGCTTAACAAACATTTGAAAATTTTTGATTAGACGAAATTTTCTACTTTCTGGACAATTAGACAAGATTTTTGCTACCAATACCTGGAGAGTTTGAGAGTTCTGTTCACACTGGCAAAAACTGCTCCAGGACTTTCCGATATAGTATAGGCCAACGTATCTGCAGGATGAGACTCCTGAAACAGCTGTAATTCTGTACGAATACTAGCGGCTTTACGAAGAAAATCCTCGTAGCGAGGAAACGCGTCTGCACAGAATACTCTCTCCTCAGTCTCTGAGACGAAGAGAGAACAGTGGATTAAACACAATGTGAGATGAGTATAACCACTCAAAAGTCCTGGAGAAACTTACGCCGCGGTGGAGTAGCCGAGCGGTCTAAGGCGCCTCGCTGCGGCGCGCGCGGTTGCTTGCGTCGGAGATTCGAGTCCTCCCTGTTGCGTGTGTGTGTGTGTGTGTGTGTGTGTGTGTGTGTGTGTGTGTGTGTGTGCGTGCGTGTTGTCCTTAGATTAGTTTACCTTAGTGTAAGTAGTTTGTAAGCTACGGACTGATGACCACGCAGTTTGGTCCGATAGATTTACAAACATTTGAACATTTTGAGAAACTTACAACGTCGTAACAGCGACCACTCGAATCAAATACACATACACTCCTGGAAAATGAATTCTTCTACCGAGCAGAGGGAAATTTCATTGACACATTCATGAGGATGTATACAATACACAATCACACAGGCAGAGCCATATGCACGTGTGTATAATCACCAGAGCGTGTGCAATGTCGACGCTGTATTGTGTATACCATCCTTTTGCAGTAAAGCAAGCTGCAATGCAGCTCTCCCGTGGAGACGATCGTATAGGTGCCGAATGTAGTCTTGCGGAATGGCAGGCAATGCAATCTCCACCTGGTGCTTCAGTTGGGCTATGTTTCGTGCCGGTTGTGGAGTTCGCAGAAGATGACCCATCATCCGGTCCCAAACATGCTCAATGGGGAACAGATCTGGGGATCGGACTGGCCAGGGTAGCTGACGTATATCTCTAAGAGCACGCTGGGAGGTAGGGGATACATGTGGATGTGTATTGTTCCGTTGGAAAAGCATATCGTCTTGTTGGTACATGAACTGTAGGAAGAAAGAGTAAATGATGTTTTCAGAGTACCGAGCACTGTTGAATGTTCCCTCGACGAACATCAGAGAAGAACGGCAAGTGTATGATACGACTTCCCTCACCATGATGCCGGATGTCGGACCCGTGTGTGTCTCTCATATTCACTACGGTTTTTCGCACTCCCCTACACGACGCCACACACGTGTACGACTATCATTGGCACCGAGGCAGAATCGACTATCATCACTGAAGACGACAGGTCTCCATTCGACCTTCCATAAGCGCCTATCGCGACACCACTGGTGGTGGCAAATGTTCAAATGTTTGTAAATCTATCGGACCAAACTGCGTGGTCATCAGTCCGTAGCTTACAAACTACTTAAACCTGGGTAAACTAACCTAAGAACAAACACACACACCGATGCCCCAGGGAGGACTCGAACCTCCACGACGAGCAACCGCGCGCTCCGCAGCGAGACGCTTTAGACCGCTTGGCTACTCCACCGCGGCACTGGTGGTGGCCTGAACGCTGTTGTGATGTGAGCGGATGACGCCCTAACGGTACGCATGATCGTCATCACGGTGTTGGGAGCCTTACCTTACAATGTCCGTCCTCCTCTGGTGATCGACGAGGGAACATTGAACTGAACAGTGCAATGAAACCGTCATTCAACCCGTGAACCGTGTTGCTACCGTTCATGCACTTACAAAGTGACAGGCTTTTCCAATAGGACAATGCAAGCTGACATCTATCCTATACCACCCAGGGTGCTCTTAGAGGTCTACGTCAGCTACCCTGGCCAGCGGCATCCCCAGATCTCTCCCCCATTGAACATGTTTCGATGAAACATCATCCTGCGCGGTGTGCATAACCGGCACGAAATCTGACCGATCTGAGGCACCAGGTGGAAACTGAATGGCGAATCATCCCTAAAGTCTACATTCGGCACCTTTACTATCGTCTCGACGGGAGAACTGCAGCTGGCATTGTTACAAAATAAGGGAGTAGACGCTACTAGTGTCGACTTTTCCCACTCTTTGGTGACTGAACTCACGTGCATGTGGCTCTGTCTGTGTGATCGTGCGTTGTATGCATCCTCAAGAATATGTCAATAAAATTTTCCTCTGCTGGGTCGATGAATGCATGGTGTACTTTTTACATTTTCCAGGAGAGTACAAATGTGAATGCAGACCAAATTGCATACCAGATTCTGAAAAATGGTAAACCTGACAGTACCAGCAAAATTAGGAGAAGAAACCTGGAAAGAAAACTTCAACAAAACGGCAACATTCAGTCTCGGCCTATCAGTCTGAATGAGTCGATTCGATACTAAACAAGTGCAAAGTCGGAGAAGCAGCAGAGATGAGATTTGTATTGAAAAGATCAAGAACTTTGGTCCAGGTGCGAGGTACTGATTACTCGAACTAATGAATAATAGTATCAAGGAAATAGTAGGACACCCAAAACTGTAGCTATACAAAAACCAGGAAAAACATCGGGTGATCGCAAAAGCTATTGGCCAATCTGCCTCCTGTGCCACCTATAGAAAGTGCTTGACAGGCTTATAATCCAAAGAGTAACAGATATCATTACTGATCCCATGCAGTATTTAGACAAGAAATGAGCTGCGCAGCATATGTGATGAAGCTGACACAGAACATAGATGACGGCTTTATAAGGCGGCAGATTATAGGAGCCGTGTTTATAGATCTTACAGCAGCCTACGACACAGCAGTAGACCCTTGTTGTTGAAGTTATACAACCTCGCCAAGAACTACCAACCAACCTGTATGATTACAAATCTTCTTCATAACCGAAGAAACTTGACGGAATATCAAGGACAAAGAAACAGATGGAGACAGCAGAAAAACTGATTGCTATGGGGCAGTGTGGTTTTTACCCGCTCTGTTCAATATACAGGGTGAATCTAAATTCGCGCACTCGGGTTTCGCAGCGCGGTTCCTCATATGCTAACAATAAAAAAATGTCTCTCGCAAAATTTCGTCCTGCGCATATTTCCGGCAGTAAATGGACGTCGAAGATAGATATGGGTGTGATGTCATACGTCAGTGTGTTTCAGAATTACACTACTACAGCAACAAACTTCTAGGAGATGTGGGAGGTGTCTTGAGGAACAAAATGAGCATAGAAACTCATGCCCGGAAACGCCATTCAACGACGCTACGGAGAGTCCAAGTTACAGGCACCAGCTCCTGCCGCTAGATGTCCCCTCCAGTAACTTCGACGCTCTGTAGTGTCATTGGATGAAGTTTCCTGGCATGGGTTGCTATGCTCACTTTGTTCCTCAAGAGAGACTTTTTTATGCTAGCAAGTGAGGAATCGCGCTGAGAAACCCTAGTGCGCAAATTTAGATTCACCTTGTATATGCAATAACGACCAGTCGTTAACAGAAGCAACACATAGCTTCATATATTAAAATAACCGTGCAATCACAGCTCAAGGATACAGTTTTGAGAGTATGGAGCAGAATATCATTGATGCCTAGAAATAATTTATTACCCGGAAAATGAACAAAAACCTCGCAGTGTACCGCGCTCTAACGTATAAGGACCACTGCTTAAAGTGACTGCCAGGAACAATGTTATGAAGAAACTGACAGGAAGAACATGGGGAGCACAGCCAAATACAGTACAGACATCCGCGTTGGCGTTATGATACTCTGCAGCTGAGTACGCACAGTAAGGTGCATATCCACACATACCAAAAAAGTTGATGTCGCTCTGATCTTGTCGCAACATCACGGGCTTTCTAAGAGCCACACCCACTGAAGAATTGCCCTGCTAATCCGACATAACTCTTCCGGACCACCGTTGAGACACAAGAGAACAAAATGAAATGGAATAAAATCCACAGTACAGCCACAGAAAAGATTTCTGTCTAGAAAGAGCCTTCTTCGTAGCACAAAAGCACTCGCTGACACAGCACACCAAGGTCGGGAGAAGACATGGCAGGACAGATGTCGGCATCAGGAGGAGTGGGCTGATTCCACAAAATGCTCTTCATTCCTGTCACAAAATCGAAGAGCAGTTGGCAGAGATGGGGCTTCCAGGTGGCTTCTCTCAAGTGTGACTGTGGAGCTGCCGTGCAGATATTTCCGCAAGGCAAGTTATCCGAATTCCGGCGTGGAGCAAGGGATAGTGTCACCGATTGCGGTGCTGAAGGTCACCAGTTCAATCACGTCCACCGTCCATTCTTCTAATTTCTGGTATTTTCTGTCTGCGTATAAATAACAGAGCACTCTGCCCGAGAGGCAGTCAGTACTGCGTTTATCTTTTCGTTCGCAATAATCCTGCTTTCAGTGTAAGTGCTGTGTTCAGTTGACAACCCTACCTTCGAAGTCAAGCTGCTTCCATTTTAACACGACAATATCATCACAACTTCTACAATGCACATTACCTCCAACTGTGTGTACAATGGTAGAGCTTGTAAATGCTACACAAAGTACAATGGACATTGCTAATTTCTGGACATCCACTGTACAGTTAAAAATTAAGGAATATTTTCTCAATGCAATCTACATATACTCGTATTTATTCTCTGGCTGGTTTTATCTATAAAATATAACGTATGTAGTAATGTAATAATATACTGGGCGATCAAAAAGTCAGTATAAATTTGAAAATTTAATAAATCACGGAATAATGTAGATAGAGAGGTAAAAATTGACATACATGCTTGGAATGCCATGGGGTTTTATTAGAAAAGTTCAAAAAAGTCCGGCAGATGGCGCTTCATCTGATCAGAAAAGCAATAATTAACATAACAAATTAAAACAACGCAAAGATGATGTGCTTTAGAGGAATTCTCAATATGTTCATCATCATTCCACAACAATAGCTGTAGTCGAGGAATAATGTTGTGAACAGCACTGAAAAGCATGTCCGGAGTTATGGAGAGGCATTAGCGTCGGATGCTGTCTTTCAGCATCCCTAGAGATGTCGGTCAATCACGATACACTTGTGACTTCAGGTAACCCCAAAGTCAATAATCGCACGGACCGAGGTCTGGGGACCTGGGAGGCCAAGCATGACGAAACTGGCTGCTGAGCCCACGATCATCACCAAACGACACGCGCAAAAGATCTTTCACGCGTCTAGCAATAGTTTTACTTTTATCTTCATTTTTTATTTATTTATTTTTTTGTGCTTATAAAACCCCATGTCATTCCAAGCATGCGTGTCAATTTTTACCTCTCTATCTTCATTATTCCGTGATTTATTAAGTTTTCAAATTTATACTGACATTTTGACCACCCGGTATGTAATGACATTTTTGTTTGCTTCTCACACGATAAATCAATATAGTTCAGCACATTTACTTACGATTGTTATATATTCTTACCACATGAATCATCTTCTGTAGCGATTGTATAGCATTCCAACTGGCAAGACTAAAAAAAGGAAACCGATACGTCAATAGTCGGACGGACGAAAATGTTAAAATGTTTGTAGAGCTTATTGGACTTAACTACGGGGTTATCAGTCCCTAAACTTACAAACTACTTATGAACTAGCTACTACTAAGGACGGCACAAATATCCATGCTCGAGGGGGGATTCGAACCCCAGACCGTAGTGGCCGTGCAGACTGTGACCTGTGACTGACGCGCCGCAGTACGCTCGGCCACCGCGGTCGGCTCGGACGGACAGTTAATAATTTTGTGGGGAAAATAAGCATGCAATACGAGAGGAGATTTGATCTCAGGAATTGTTGTGCAACACCGTGAAACTCAACGATGACACTGTAGCTGTTCAAAGCACTCTACGCTGGAAATGTTTAGCTTGGACCGTTCATTGTTTCTATTTTGCTTCTTTTTATACCGTTTCGAAACTTCTCCCTGTCTTTCTGGTTGATTTGTGTTCAATTTTTGGCGGGCTTTCCACTGGGTCATCTTGCCACTGACTCTGACGGGGGTGCGATTGGGAGTTTCTCTTGTAAACAAGAGTTGCATTACAATAATAATCATTCCACTGGAGATGTCGTAAGGGTTATATAGGAGAGTGTGAAGAGGAATACTATTGAACAAAATCTGTCTGTGGATTATGTAAACAAGAGTTGCATTACAATAATAATCATTCCACTGGAGATATCGTAAGGGTTATATAGGAGAGTGTGAAGAGGGATACTATTGAACAAAATCTGTCTGTGGATTATGCCAGTGCTTAATACTGTGCCAAAGCAAGTTGCTCAACTGAAAAACATAACAAAATGATTGCAATTGTCTTCGCGTGACTGATACCCCAGTTTCGTGCAGCAAGTAAGCCACGAAGTGTTTGTGCTAATCATTTGGCAAGGTAATAGACTTGCATGAAGGTGGGAATTGTAGACTTCGTTGCGTATGTATCTTCGTATTAAAGAGTGTCGAGTACAGTGAGCAAAATGTGATTTATTACAGTCAATTATAAGAGTAGCAATTAGTTTCCAGGGAGCCTATCTTAATTTCCATCATTCAAACTTCAAGTGCCGTAACTAAACGACTTTAAGATTACTGCCATTTCATTAGGATGCGAGGCTATTTTAACTGAATGACTTCGAGATGATTGAGTGCAGAGAGGAAAACATGGAAATTATGCCTAAAGATAGGTCATTTAATTATAACTTAAGGAACGAAATTGTAAAAAACCGAAATTCACAGAATTGGAGAAGCCAGAATTGCCTCAGGGAGGGGCAACCTTCAAATTCAAGTCCGGCAAACTTCCGGTCCCTAATTGTCGTCTTCAGTCCGCAGATGGCTTAATGCATTCCTCCGCGCCAGACTGCACTGCACAAGCCTCTGCATCTCCGAGTAACAACAGCACCCTGCATTCTTATGAAACACCTTACCGCAATACTCTCTCAGCGGTTTTTACCCCTACATTTCCCTCCAATACCAAACTGACGATGCCTTGATATCTCAGTGTGCGTTCCATCAGTCGACCCCTTCTTTTAGTAAAGATATCCCAGATATTTCAGTTCTGTTTAGTACCTCCTCATTAGTTACTCGGTCTAACCTTATTCAGAATACTTCTGAAGCACCAAATGTCTGAAGGTTATTTTTCTGTGCGAGCTCCTTATCGTCCACGTTTCACTCCTGTACAATGCTACACTCCAGATAAATGCCTTCAGAAAAGACTTTCTACCACTTAAATTATTGTGCGATGGGAACAAATTTTTATGCTGCTGAAATGCATTTCTTTCCATAGCCACTCTGCATTTTATACCTTCTCTGCTACGCCCATTAGTAGTTACTTTGCAGCTCAAGTAACAAAAGTTTTCTACTACTCTTACTGTCTTGCTACCTAATCAAACTCATTATACTAATAGTATAGTCTATTACTTTTGTTTTGCAAAATGTTCATCTTATACCCTCTTTTCACGCCCTGTTGATTCCAGTTAATTGCTACTACTGTCTCTGAAAGAATCACAATGTCATCACCAAACCACACAGTTTTTACTTCTTCTCCATGAACTTTAATTTCTTCTCATAATTTCTCCCTGCTCTCGTATCTTACTCAATGTACAAACTGCATAACGTTGGGGAAACGCTAGAACCTTGTCTCAATCTCTTGTGAACCACTGCACCCCTTTCTTAGCCTTCGACTCTTAAGAATTTCAATGTGTTCCAGTCCACCCTGTCAAACGCTTTCTCCGTATCTACAAGAGCTTTAAACGTAGGTTTCCCTTCTCTTAAACCTTTCATTTCCAGTGTTGTTTGTCGACGACAATGTATTAAAAGCTGTTTTATATCGTATTTTGTTTACCAGTCTTTAAACTCGCATTGTTATTGATGACAACATGCTTCTAAAACGACATTTTGCAGCTTGGTACGGCGTTCAGCCACTTCTGAGGCATTAATCTATCCGTTTTGGAGGTTGTGTTACGTTGCCGTCTGTATGTGGCCTGTGATTGTGAGTGTGGGTCACGTCATTTTATTTCAGCGGCGAATTGTCTTGACTTTGGTGCTGCAGCGAAGATTATACCAGCATTATTCATCTGATAGTGTTAACTATCAACAAAATAACGTCCCGAGTAATAAAATACCTCGATACAAACGTCTCTGTTGAGCGTACATGACATAAAAAACAACAGTTCGTCAAAAATTTTGAAACACATATTTTGATGTTTAGTGCAGTATAGAAATACAGAAAACACTGAATTATTATTTTTCCGAAGCTGAATTCATAATGTGGGAATGAATTGTTTCTGAAGATGATGACATGGCTAATCGAAACCGGTAAACAACCAACAAATAAAGTGTGTTTTATACGTCTGTAAATAATTCGTATGAGTATGTTGCAACCGTGACTTATTAAGTAGTTTTGTAATTATCACACTTTTATACACTTGCTTTATTTGGAATTGGAATTATTATTGCCTGCCGCGGTGGCCGAGGAGACTGATGCGCTCCAGTCACGGTCTTCACGGCCACTACGGTCGGGGGTTCGAATCCCCCCTCGGGCATGGATATTTGTGCCGTCCTAGTTCGTAAGTATTATTGCCGGCCGCGGTGGCCGAGGAGACTGAGGCGCTCCAGTCACGGTCTTCACGGCCACTACGGTCGGGGGTTCGAATCCCCCCTCGGGCATGGATATTTGTGCCGTCCTAGTTCGTAAGTAGTTCATACGTAGTTTGTAAGTTTAGGGACTGATGACCACGTAGTTAAGTCCCATAGACTACACAAACATTTGAAAGATTTTTTTAAATTATTATTTTGGAATTATTAGTCTGAGGGTACTTCCCCTGTCTATATCTACATAATCCAAACGTATAATACTTGTCACGATGTCTAATGGTGATAACATGACATTTCTTACGTGGAAGCTACAGTACCCAGGCCTTAATGCTCCTTGTAATCTTTAAATTGTATTAAGCCACAATCATTGTGATACAGCCAGGTGTACGACCGAGTAACTCTTAGATACATAAACATACGTAAACGCTCGCAGTAAATGTTTGTAAAGCTTATGGGACTTAACTATGGGGTCATCAGCCCTTAAACTTCCAAACTACTTATGAACTAGCTAATACTAAGGACGGCACAAATATCCATGCCCGAGGGGGGATTCGAACCCCCGACCGTAGTGGCCGTGCACAACGTGACTGGCGCGCCGCAGACCGTTCGGCCACAGCGGCCAGCCGCTCGCAGTATATCTTTTGCATCTATCAGTGAAACGAGTTATTGCAAATGCAAATGTCATCACATCAAATGAGTGGAAATCGATTTTGATAAACAGTAACTGATAATAAAACTGGTTGTCCACTTTAATTTGAAAGAAATTTGATTGTAGCAAAGTAACAGCTTTAAGTAACGATTCCTCAAGCTTAGTAATTTAGGTTATGGGAAATGGATACAGTTGAAGCGTACAGATATCGAGGCTTCTGCAACTATGCACTTTCGTAATGCCCGTCTCAATCTGTTCATGAAACTAAATCTTGAGTAATAGCGTACAGGTTAGTTATTCTGAACACATCACAACTTCAACATTGAGTCGTTTTAGAATATAACAGAGTAACTACAACAGAGTTTACGCACAACCCGAAAATGACTCGTCAGTCAATACACAATGCAATAAATAAAATAAATGGCAATCGTAATGTAATTCATAACGTAAATATTTCCTCTGTGTTATGCTACATCTTTCACCTGGTCGCTGATGAACTGTTTGGATTAATTTCGTTTAGTAATGTATTGCAAAATGAAATATCCGGTATTTATGATAAATTAAACTCTATAGATTATCGTTATGTATCTATTAATCATAAGTTGTTCTGTCTTAATGGAGCGATTACTTCATTTTTAATTCAGTTTTTAAATATAAGAGTAACTGCCAACAATAGTAAGTCATTGAACTCTACAATTGAAATAAAAAATCGTTTTCTATTGTAGTTTGTCGCGATTTCCAATAAAAATTTATGTGGTCTCTGTCTCAAAATATTCTTTTGTGTATTCGTTTATTACTTGTAATTGTTTTATTATGTTTAGAGATTTTACAGAGTTTTTGAAAATGACGTTTTGACCCACACCCCATGCGTTTAGCCGTGCGGTGTAAAGCACCGTTTTCCGAAACGGGTAAGCGTACCGGCCCAGGTTAGAATCCGCCTGGCGGATTAACGAAGGGGTTCGGAATGCCGGTCAGTCAAGATGTGGTTTTTAGGCGGTTTTCCACATACCGCTAGGTGAATACCGGGCTAGTTTCCAAGTCTCGCCTCAGTTACACGATTCGCAAACTTTCGTAAGACTTTCACTTTCACACATATTTCACTATTCGCAGACATTTGGGGGGGCATGGGGTGACGACAGGAAGGGCATCCGACCATCTCGAAACAATTAACACCAAATCCGATTAATAAAGCCGACCCTGCATGTGCGGGAACAGGATTCAAGAGAAAGAAAGACTTGAGAATAACGTTTTAAAAATTTGAAGACTGTAGAGGATGAAAAGAGAACGTTTTGCTAAAGGAACCTATGGCAGGAAATGTGAAATGGAGTTTCTGCAAAATTTTGTACATTTTATGCTGTCAAAAGGCTGAATGAAACAGAGTAATTTTCACTGACAAAAATGAACAGTAGAATCAAACACTATAAATCGAATCTTCGGTTTCCTTCGAGAACAGTAATACAAAGTAAGTATGCAGAAGTGTAGCTACCGAAGAGAAACAAGGCTTAAAACTTCCAACCGTCGTATTAACTTCATTTGAAATTGCGGCTATAGGTCTCATGTATCATGTATCTTACAAATTTTTATACGGCCATTCTGAAACATCCTGTATATTATTTTCAAAAGTGATCACTTATCTACACCAGGGGTAGGAAACCACAAAGACCGTATCAAACTGATCTACATATTTTAAAAATACAGCCAAGCGCGCGACGACTTGCTGCTGAACCAGAGAGTCTATAAAAACATACAATGATCGGGTTCGATCCACGTTTAATCGTGACCTTCACCCAAATTGTTGAACGTTACATATCTGCAATTATTTCACTCGAAATTATCGTATTTTTTATCGTTATACAGACGCATCCAGCTTCATTAGGTAGCTTTCCGAAGATTGTACTATGTAAGAATAGTGGTCGTTCATAAGCGAGGGCAATTTTAGCATCTTTGCACTCGCGTTCCTGCAATTAGCTATTACTACAGTTACCTCTTATTGTGGTATCGGGTTCGATCCACGTTTAATCGTGACCTTCACCCAAATTGTTGAACAATTACATATCTGCAATTATTTCACTCGAAATTATCGTATTTTTTATCGTTATACAGACGCATCCAGCTTCATTAGGTAGCTTTCCGAAGATTGTACTATGTAAGAATAGTGGTCGTTCATAAGCGAGGGCAATTTTAGCATCTTTGCACTCGCGTTCCTGCAATTAGCTATTACTACAGTTACCTCTTATTGTGGTATCGTCTTTTCACTAGTACAAAGGCTTCGAGAGTTTTACACAGCACATAAAGAAGTGGTGAGGAAAGCACCTGTTCAAAAATGTTCAAATGTTTGTATAGCTTATGGGACTTAACTACGGGGTCATCAGTCCATATACTTACAAACTACTTATGAACTAGTTAATCCTAAGGACGGCACAAATATCCATGCCCGGGGGGCTGATTGAACCCCCCGACCGTAGTGGCCGTGCAGACCGTGACTGGAGCTCCTCAGTCCCCTCGGCCACCGCAGCGGCGAAAGCACCTGCAACATGAGTCTAGACCCATGTTAGTGTTTGAAAATGTGAGAGGCAAATTGGAACCTTTCAAGGTGGAGGCAGAAGAGCAGCGGAAGATATATGAGACCCGTCCTCGGTGACAGCAGCAGGCAGGCAGGAGTTTGCTATAGGTGGGAGGTCAACTGCGTGAGTGGGCGAGGTATGGGGCGACGCAGGCAGAAGCCAGGAGGTTATAAACGCGCTCCGGCGCCAATATCGCACAAGTACCACCCAGGTTCCGTTAGATTACATTATCTGCTCGTTATAACCACACACACACACACTTACATATACACACACACACACATACAGGGTGATCAAAAAGTCAGTACAAATTTGAAAACTTAATAAATCAATAATGTAAACAGAGAGGTAAAAATTGACACACATGCTTGGAATGACATTGGGTTTTATTAGAACACTCTAGCCCCCGTCGTTTGGTGATGATCGTGTGCTCAGCCGCCACTTTCGTCATGCTCGGCCTCCCCAGGTCCCCAGACCTCAGTCCGTGCGATTATTGGCTTTGGTTTAACCTGAAGTCGCAAGTGTATCGTGATCGACCGACATGTCTAGGGATGCTGAAATACAACATCCGACGCCAATGCATCAGCATAACTCCGGACATGCTTTACAGTGCTGTTCATAAGATTATTCCTCGACTACAGCCGTTGTTGAGGAATGATAGTAAACATATTGAGCATTACCTGTAAAGAACATGATCTTTGCTTTGTCTTAATTTGTTTGCTAATTATTGATTTTCTGAGCAGATGAGGCGCTATCTGTCGGACATTTTCTGAACTTTTTTTCGTTTCTTATAAAACCCAATGTCATTCCAAGCATGTGTGTAAATTTTTACCTCTCTATCTACATTATTCCGTGATTTATTAAGTTTTCAAATTTATACTGACTTTTTGATCAAGTGTTTCACTAAGTGTGTTTGCCTCTGTAACTTATAAAATAATAATTGACGGGAAATTTTAATGCGGTAGGTCAACACAAGAAATGTTACACTTTCTGCGGAGCTATGAACATAGTTTATTGTATCATTTTCCAAAGAGTTACAGCACAAAGATATAATTATTTTAAACGGAACAATAGTTTTTTCTGACTTGCATTGTATTCGTTGAAACCAGCAGCGCCCAAATCAATTTTAACTACATTCCTATCACTGTTAGTTTGGAAGCTACAACCCTTCAAAGTTTAGGGGTCGGAGACAACGACAGCGTAGCTCACTGGCCGGTGGTCATGAGACAGTGGGCCGTGCTCCAGGGGATAGCCACTCGGTCAATCAACTACGCTATCGCAGCCTCCGCCCCCGGAACTTTGAAGGGTTGTAGCTCCCAAACTAACAGTGATAGGAATGTAGTTTAAATTGATTTGGACGCAACTGGTTCAAACGAATCCAATACACGATCAAAAAAACTATTGTTCCATTTAAAAAATTATATCTTTCTGGTGTAACTCTGTGGAAAATGATATAATAAACTACGTTCATAGCTCCGAAGAAAGTGTAACATTTCTTGTGTTGACCTACCGCATTAAAATTTCGCGTCACTTGTTATTTTATACGTTACAGAGGCAAACACACTTAGTGAAACACCCTGATATATATATACGGTGCTTTTAAATTGTATTGACAAAATTCGTGGGGTGGTAGACGAACAAAGTGAGGTATGCAAGCCATGTCCGGAAACGTCTCCCAACGGCGCTACCGAGAGTGAAAATTGTAAGTGCTGGCGCCTATCGGTGTCTACACGTATTGCTCCTCTTTAATTTCCCTTCATTTCCTTGCATTTATGGTCTCCATCCCTTAAATAGAATAAGGGTGTCGATATAATCGATATTAATATTATGAGGCCCATCGCTGTACACTCCAGTAGCGTAGATGGTGATGACTGTTGCACAAGACGACGTTAGTCTACAAAACACAACATAGTACTGCTGTCATTCTCTGTCAGTACCATTCATTATACTATGTTATAGCGTACAACATCTGAGATTTTCATGGAGTTTTTGAGAGGAAATAAGCCATGGGGATGAGTCCAAGTACATCACCGTCAGCCGTCACGGAAAGAGAGCATTGCATTCATAGCAAACAGGGCCTTCCCATACAGCTGCTGGCTTCATCTCTACCGGAGATCGTTGCAATCACCCGCAAACTCCGAATATGAAAAGGGGACAAGAAAAGCAACTCTACGAATATCAAGAACTCAGATGGGAAACCAGTTCTCAGCAAAGAAGGGAAAGCTGAAAGGTGGAAAGAGTTCATAGAGCAGCTCTACAAAGAAAATGAACTTAGAGACGATGTTGTAGGAAGGGAAGAGGAAGTAGATCAAGATGAAATACGAGATACTATACTGAGAGATGAATTTGACAGAGCCCTGGAAGACCTAGGTCGGAACAAGGCCCACGGAGTAGATGACATACCCTCAGAGCTACTAAAGTCTCTGGGAGAGCCAACCATGACAAAACTATTTGAACTGTTGTGTAGGATGTATGAGACAGGCGAAATACCCTCAGACTTTAAGAAAAATGTAATAATCCCCATTCCAAAGAAATCAGGTGCAGACAGGTGTGAACATTACAGAACCATCAGTTTGATAAGTCATGGTTGCAAAATTTTAACACAAATTATCTACAGGAGAATGGAAAAGCTGGTAGAAGCTGACCTCGGGGAAGATCAGTTTGGATTCAGGAGGAACTTAGGAACCCGGGAGGCAATACTCACTTTACGTCTTATTTTAGAAGATAGATTAAGGAAAGGCAAACCTACATTTTTAGCTTTTGTAGATTTGGAGAAAGTATTTGACAATGTTGACTGGAATACACTCTTTCAAATTCTGAAGTCAGCAGGGGTAAAGTACAGGGAAAGGAGAATTATTTACAACTTTTACAAAAGCCAGACCGCAGTTATTTGACTCGAAGGGCATGAAAGGGAAGCATCAGTTGGGAAGGGAGTAAGACAGGGTTGTAGCCTTTCTCCAAAGTTATTTAATTTGTACATCGAACAGGCGGTGAAGGAAGGCAAGCAAAAATTTGGAATAGGTATTAAAGTTCAGGGTGAAGAAATAAAAACATTGCGTTTTGCTGATGACATTGCAATTTTGTCAAAGACAGCAAAGGACCTGGAAGAGCAGTTGAATGGAATGGACTGTGTGTTGAAGAGAGCTTATAAAATAAACATTAACAAGAGCAAAACAAAAATTATGGAATGCGGTCTTAGAAAATCAGGCGATACCGAAGGAATTAGATTAGGTAACGAAACAATGAAGGTGGTAGATGACTTTTGTTACTTGGGTAGTAAAATAACATGCGATGGTCGCAGTACAACGGATATAAAATGCAGAATGGCAATGGGAAGAAATGCATTTTTGACAAAGAAAAATTTGCTAACATCGAATATTAATTTAAGTGTAATGAAGTCTTTTCTGAAGGCATTTGTGTGGGGTGTTCCCTTGTACGGGAGTGAAACATGTACGATAAGCAGTGCGGACAGGAAGAGAATAGAGGCTTTTGAAATGTGGTGCTACAGAAGAATGCTGAAGATTAGGTGGGTAGATCGCATAACTAATGAAGAGGTACTGAACAGAATTGGTGAGAAAAGGAATTTTTGGCATACCCTGACTAAAAGAAGGGATCGCTTGGTAGGACACATTCTTAGACATCGGGGAATCGTAAATTTAGCATTGGAGGGAAGTGTGTGGGGTAAAATCGCAGAGGGAGACCAAGAGACGCGTATAGTAAACAGATTCAAGTGGATGTGGGTTGTCGTTCTTATGTGGAGATGAAAAGGCTTGCTCAGGATAGGGTATTGTGGAGAGCTGCATCAAACCAGTCTCCGGACTGAAGACCATAACAACAATAACATACTACAGACGTGCCCGCGGTCTGTGTTTGCATAGAACGACGCGTTCGCCGCCCGACGGGTGGTCTAGTGGCAGGCGCCAGCAGCTATAATTTTGACTCTCGGTACCGCCGTTGGGTGACGTTTCCGGACACGGGTTCCCTGCCACATTATGTTTCTCCAGCCATCCTCTACCTTCTCTCGAAGTTTGTCGGTATCATTTAGAAACATCTAAAATTGCTGAAATAATAATACTTATAGTATGAATACATACATCATATGGTTCTGTTCATAAATTCATCAGTAGGAATTGGCCGTTGGTAAATCTTTCAGGCTCCTCTTAAACTGGCCTTTATTTACGCGGAGCTCAATTTTTTATCGTTGCTGGCAAATTAAAAAAAAAAAGTTTGTATAGCTTATGAGACTTAACTACGAGGTCATCAGTCCCTAAACTTACATACTACTTATGAACTACCTAACACTAAGGACGGCACAAATATCCATACCCGAGGGGGGATTCGAACCCCCGACCGTAGTGGCCGTGCAGACCGTGACTGACGCGCTGCAGTCCCCTTGGCCACCGCCGCCGGCGCTGGCAAATTATTGAAAATGTATGCTTCAGAGCCGTGGACCCTTTTTTGCGCTAAAGTCAGTGATTTTAAGTCTTTGTGTAGATCGTTTGTGTTCCTTGTATTGTATGAATTTACTGATCCTTTGGTTGGGAAAAGGGATAAATTTAATTAAGGTATAAATATACTGAGAGGCAATAGTTAGTATACCCAGTTCCTTGAACAGGCTTCTGTGGGACGGTTCTGAATTTACTCCAGAAATAATACGTACTAAACGCTTATGGATTCTGAAATCTTTTGTTTGCCCTGAAATGTTACCCCAACATATTACACCACATGACATTCTGGAATAACAGTAAGCAAAGTATGCAAGCTTTTTATGTCGTCTACGTCTGCTAACACTCGAATTTCAAACACAGATTTGTTAAGCCGTTTCGGTGGTGTGTTTCCTCCAAATTAAATTGATTATCGAGTCGTAATACCAGGAATTTAAGTGTCAGCCTCTTCTATTGGCTCTTCTTCATATTTTATGCATGTTTTGGGTGGAAACCTTACATGTTCTGAACTGACTGTAGTGAGTCTTATGAAAGTTTAACGTCAATGATTCGGATTAGCAAAGCTGTGTTTAAGATCATCGGCTTATGACTGAAATGCTATAGGAAAATCTAAATCTTCCAAAACTTCGTAATTCTTTCCGTTTTAAAATTGCGCGAAATACAGGAAATGAAGCTACTGTGTTGACAGATCTAGAAGATGGAGGCTCTGGTATAGGCTTGATGATCCGGACATGTGTCCTTTTCCTTTTTGGCGCAAGCACGAAAGGCAGAGACCCTAGGTTCGAATCCCGATTCCGCGAAACAGTTTTAATCCGCCTGTATGTTCCATATCGCCGCACACTCCTCCGCTGAGTGAAAATAACATTCTGAAAATTTCAATTACTTCCAAAATGCATCGGTGTTATCATTAAACAGATTGTTTACTCATGCTCGAAAGTGTTTTATAGATCCGTTTGCAAATTGTTTTAGTTGCTAAATTAAACAACAACCTCGCTAGGTACAATTTTACAAATTAATTCACAGGTGTCCATGACTCGGTCGTAACAATTATTTACGCTATATATCTGTTTCAATTTTACAGCCATTGAGCATAGTTCTGGTATCGCAAATGTGTGGAACACACACACACACACACACACACACACAAACTTGAAATTAACGTTGCGTTAGTCGGGTGCACCCCACACACGCGCTTGTGATCCACATTACTTCAGAAGCAAAGACGAACCAGCACCTACTACAAATCGTGATTTATTTATTCACTTTCAATTGCAATAACCTTCAGTGCGGTCAGAAATTTGTAGTTCTCTATTTTCTACATTATTCATGAGCTTATAAAGCGCCCAGACGTTTAGGAATTATGATTAATTATATAAATTGATAAAGGACTTCATAGGTACAGCGTGATTGTGAGAAATAGAAACGTCACTATGGGAAGATTAACTACATAATCCGCATTTTTGTAGGGTATAAGAAGTTTAACACATCGTTGACAGGGTCAAAAAGCCTCTTTTTCATTTTTCAAAAGTACTCTTCCGGGAGCGCTTTTGCGGAAAGCACGGATTCCAGATGGTGAACTTGATCCGTCGTTTCCCCTTCCACTTCAGAGCGAATTTGTTTGGTAATCACTGTCTTACCCCATGCGATCTGTAGAATGCTTCATTACTAGACCGCGGATTTTTAGGACGTAAAAAAAAAAAAAAAAAAAAAAAAAAAACAGCATTTTAATATGCGCCTAAAACAGGCACTTTCTTTACCTCATTTAACGTGAATAAACTCTAAAATACGCCCTTAAAAGATTTCATCAGATGAAATAAATAAACTAAAATACATAGTGTTAACTCCTGAGAAAATTTTGAATAATTTACAATAAAAAAAATCACACAACAGAAGTGATTAAACAGACACCGTACATTTATAGTTTTCGAAGATAAAAATACAATGGAGATCAGAAGCCATATCTTGAAATACGTGTAATAGGCCTACTCAGTTTAATAAATTCTGAATAAATCAGTGGTTTCAGACAAACGGCGTCACAGTAAATGACTGAAACCTTTTGTAGATTTCCCAGAGAAAAGCCACGATATGGCGAGAATGAATGTTGTACATCAACGGATGTGTTGGGGGAGAACTTCAATTTCGGTACGTTTTGGACAGGAATCGAGCATTTAGTCGAACTGCATTGTTTTCAAAGGCGCTTCAGGCCGGTGTTTTTCTGGAAAAGCTGTTGACTTTTTCCTCGTTTTTCTACCGATGCACCTTCACTTCATTTATTGTATTTTAGACTTCCTCTAGAAACGCTATATTCTCGTAGATGGGTCCACTTGAGCCTTATAATTCGTAACTAACTGTCGCCATAAATGTGCAGTTCGCTCTACTGTAAGCCAAGTACCGCAGAACTGACGGGTCTTCGTTTCGTCTTGCATCTTCCAAAGCCAGGAGCTCTTTATTTTGATCTACGCTATTTGAATATGGCACCTTCAACCCAGTGTTGAAGTATGCGGCTGTTTGTTCATCAGTCTTTGGCATTTGCTTTGAACAATTCAAATAATCTCTTGGTGCCGTAGCTGGGTATAACCTACCAGCAATCACCTTTTGAATGTGCTATAATTTCATTTACAGAAATCCATATGGAAGATTTCGAAATACCTTATCGGTTTCTTTGCATTCGTCCATGTAAGCTGAGTCAACAAAAATTTTCACACAACGTTAACTCTGGGGGGTACTGACCAATAGCAGCACATTTTTATCTAATTCATTGTTTTTACGTTTGACTTTTAAATCGGAAGAAATTAGTGCCTTTTACAATTTTAATGCTGAAATAGGCAAAAATAGGTGTTAACGTCGAAAAAGGGTAATTTAGGTGATATGAAATTCGCTGTTTCGGTTTTAATTAGTCATGAAACGCCAAAGTACAAGTTTATTTGCAACTAGGAACTCGGGAAAAGAATAGGTTTTCACCTAAAGATCCGTGATGTATTCATTACCAATATCTGCTACATCCATGTTGTTTCAGATAAACCGTTATTCCCAATAAGACAATAGGAAAACAATTTTTATACAGATAATGAAACATAATAAACGTTACTCATTCGGCGTAGTAATGGATACAATTTTGACACAAAAAACTTACATTAGGTGCCAGTGTGCAATGAGTTGAATGAATGGAGGAAGTTGAAAAATTATGGTTAGTCATGATCCGAACACAGGTCTCTTACTTTCCCGGTGGTTGAGTTGAACGCTACGCCTCTGGGAAGCAGTGACCACGATATCACCAACTACCATAGCACGCCTATCGCCAGACGTAAATTTTCGGTTTTACATACACTAATGACGTAGTACTTTACAAAGGGCAAAGAAAAATTTCCGTTTGAGGGCCTTGTTCTTGTGGTCTTCAACAAAGACTGGTTTGATACAGCTATTCCCGCTACGCTGTCCTGTGCATCTTCATCTGCGAATAAGAACGGGAAACTGCATCCCTTTGAACCTGCTTACTGTACTCGCCTTGGTCTTCCTCTGTGATTTCTAGCCTCCACATTTTCTTCCATGCTAAATTGACGATTCTTTGACGTCTCCTTCCTTTTACTCATGATATGGCACAAATGTATTTTCTTAATAATTCCAATTCCCCATTAGTTACATTATCTATCCATATAATCGCAGATTTCAGTTTAGAAACGCTTCTATATTCATATTATCTGAACTGTTTATCGTGCACGTCTGACACCCATACAATGGTGCACAACAAACAAATTCTTTCGGAAAATACTTACTAACACCTAAGTTAATATTCTACATCAACACATTTCTGATCTTTAGAAACGCTTTTCTTCCCATAGTCATTCTGCATTTTACATACATTCTCAACTTCGACCTTCATAAGTTATTTTACTATTCAGATAACGAAACTCACCAATAACTTTCATTGTCTCGTTTCCTTATCTAATTTTTTCAGCGTCACCGGAATTTTATAGAATATGTTCCATTACCCTTGATTTTCTCTTGTTAATGTTCCTCTTATACCCTCTACTCAAGATATTGTCCATTCCGTTCAATTCCTCTTCCAACTCCTTTGCTCCTTTTCAATTAGAATGTCATTGGAAATCTTTAGTTTTTATTTCTTCTCACTGAACTGTAATCTCTTCTCCAAACTTCTTGTTGCTTTCCTTCACAGATTGCTCAATGTAGTAATTGAACAACACTGATGAAAGTCCACAACCCTGTCTCTCTCCTTTCCCAAACACAGCGTCCCTTTTATACCCTTGAATCTTTATAACTGCTGCCTGGTTTTCGTACAAATTTTATATAATTCTTCGTTCCACATATTTCAGCTCTGATATCCTCGAAATTTTAAAGAATATATTGCAGTCAACATCGTCAAAAGTTACAAACGTATGTTTGCCTATCATTAACCTGTCTTCAGAGATAAATCTTAAGATGATTATTGTCTCATGTCTTCCTACATTTCTCCTAAATTTACACCGATCTTCGCCGAGGTCGGATTCTGCCAGTTTTTCCATTCGTCTGTAAATAATTCGTTTTAGGATTGTGCAACAATGACTTGTTAAACTAACAGTTCTGTATTTTTCACAGCTGTATCCACATGTTTTCTTTTAAATTTGTATTCTTACGCTGTTATTGAAGTCTGAGGATGTTTTCGCTGTCTCACACATTTTTAAAACCAGTTGAATAATTTAGTTATGACTGCTTTCGCATGGACACGTATATGCAATGTACGGTGATTTCAGGGCGGGTATAATAGTATCTACATGTATGCTTCGGGATGTGTGTGTGTTCATGTCTTTCCGATGTGGTCATGGTAATGGAAGAAGCGTGAATTATGACGATGTTAGTGAAGCATTCCTCTACAAAATTCTAACACAAAAGTACACAAAGTGCGACTGATGTGAGGTTTTCATAGAATGTTTTGGTAGTCAAGGACTCGTATTGTTAACCAATAAAAAGTTTCTAAAAATACCTAGAAAGTGTATTTTTTATTCAAACATACAATTTTTCAAATGGAACATGGTTGTTTCTATCGTTTACTGGAATTTTTGACAGCAGCTGTGTACAAAGAATTTTGAATGACATTTTTATGACGTATAGTTTGGCAACTACCACCATTCAAGGTTTTGGGGGCGGATGCTACGACAGCGTAGCTGACTGGCTGGTGGTCATGAGACAGTAGACCGTGCCCCAGGGGCTAGCCACTCGGTCAGTCCACTACGCTATGGCAGCCTCCGCGCCCTAAACCTTGAACGGTTTTAGCTGCCAAATTTAACGTGATAAAAATGTCACTCAAAATTATTTGTACACAGCTTGTGTCAAAAATTCCAATGCATGATAGAAACAAACATTGTTCACATGTGGCGTCAGATGTCTTCGAAAGTCGCGCGCAATTCGCCGTTGTCGATTGCCGTTGTCCATTGTTAATATTATCTCACGGCGGAAGACTGTTACACTTCAACACCGGCATCGATATTTCATTTAATTTCGTGCCCTCCTCCATTCAATTGAAATTAATGGGGTGTTTTAAAATTTATGTAGCTTCTCTGTACAGTCTTTGTTTGTCGTTGCCAATACCGGGGTCGTATCAAATTGAATAAGGTGGTTTCCTGGTTGAAAACCATGTTCAGCGACAACTGATCTGTCAATCTCTCCCCTTCTACCAGTTAACCTTGTGCTCTTCTAGTCGTTTTTTGACCTTTTTTTGGTACCCACGTAAACGTCCCCACAGTTAAGCGGAATCCTATAAATTACTTCTTTCTCCAGAGGTTTCCGAATATCCTATGTCGATATCAGGTGAACCTGTAGATTCCGAGTGATGCGATCGGTGACGTCCTTAATTAAAGGCAGGAAGACTTTCGATTTCACAGGAACCTTTTCATCGTTCTGAATTCTACGTGGTGGTTTCAACACTCTCCTCATTTCTGTGGATGAATAGCCATTCTTGAGTAAAGCATTAGTCGAGTACTTCGTGTTCGCAGATGTTCCTTACTCTGTGCGCCAATGTTTTTTATGGCCCTCTTTTGTCGTAGGTAGAGATTTGAATCCTGGTGCAGATAACGGTGTTTGTGTGTGTGTGTGTGGGGGGGGGGGGGCTGCTTCCGATGAACTCTATGGCCAAAGCTGATATTGTCTTGGTCCCATTCTTTGTCTCTCACGTTTCCAGAATCCGAAACTGTAACACGTAGGTATAGGGGATAGGGAAAAGTGAACAAATTTTTTGTCAACAACTTGTTACATGGTGGTCCCACAGTGGTACAGATGTCGTAGATTGACATAATTGTAAAAGGTTGGTCTAAACCACTGTAATATTTTATTTATTTATTCATTAGTTTTGTGTCCCAGCCTCGTCACCACCTTTGTGTCTCGCTTCCGCCGGTTGTCTTAGGTGTCGGTAGCCGAGTGGAGAGAGACCGACACAGGAATAAATGATGCACGCGTGTGCAGGTACGGAGGTGACCAGCCAGTGGGACAGCAGAAACTAGAAACTCTAGACTAAATTAGAACAATATATATATTTCATAGAAACGTTCTAATACTTAACTTTTACAAAGTTCATTACTGCAGAATGCTGATACATAGTTGAAGTAGATAGAGGCCTCCCTACTGATGATTCCTAGTGCCTATCCGATAGCCAAGTCTTAACAGGTGCCTATCTGATTCCCAAGTGGCCGATGAAGGTCCGTGGTGGCCACGAGCAGGGTAGCAGCAGAGGGCGCTAATGGCCGACGTCGTAAGAACGCCGCGCCGTGCGTGCATGGCGGCGCGCGGCGAAAATACGTGGCGCGCACTTCATACTTGTGCGACACCACAATTAGATATCTTCCGGCGTAAGTGTCTTCGTCAGATGTGTCTAAAAACATTTTCTGTTGTCCATATGTATCGAAATACTAGATAGAAAGATTGAGAAAAACCCATGCACTTTTTAGCAGCATTTACAATCGGAAAATCACACATTAGGCCCTATATAAAATGCACTCGAAATTTTACATATAATCCAGAAGGGATATGAAATGAATATTCAGGAGGAAATTGAAGTATGTACCCACGATTAGCGACGCAAATAATTTATTAAACGATCATACTGATTTTAAACACAAACAGTATATCGAAAATTTTATTGATAATATAACGCTGACAAAGGATAATACAGCTTAGCACTGATCAGAGATCGTACTATAATGTTAAAGTCAACGAAAAACTAAATAAAGAAAACCATGTCAAACATAAATGTATCATTTACATATCCTCCTAAGATTTCTAATAAAATCTTTTACCATATTCCCTACATAATAGCATACACAGAAATAATAAATAAAATTATGCCATATCTGTTAACTTCTATAATTCTCAGTGAAAGAAAATTTTTGTAAACGTGTAGTATTCTGAGGCACTGACAGATAACTGACTAAAATTCGTAAATTGAAATATAAAAGGACACCTCATAAATAGTCAGTTTAAGCCTCTAAATACCGTATGTACTGCGCTACATAATTGAAGCTTGTAATTTTTATTTTTCTAGTAGTTGGATACATATTGAAAACAGAAAATGTTTTTTCAGACATACCTGACGACGGCACTTACGCCGAAAGATATCTAGTGAATAAACATATAAAATAACATATTACAGTGTTTTGGACAAACCTATTACAATTACGTCAAACTTTTTGTTGATAAAGTTCGCTGGTCCGTAAGATCCAGATCTTCAAAGCTTCCGTGTGGTTTCCACTTACCTCTGCTTCTCATTACCACTGCCTCCTCTCACTTTCGTCTTCATTGCCACTACATCCTGCCACTCATCCCTTCCACTGCACCAGTATTTCTATTATCATGACTGTGTGCTCTTTCTCTCCCAGTGACATTTCCTTCTCATCTTCCGACTCCTGCAGGAGGTATTTTTCAGTTTGTTTCCTTCGTGCAGCTCATGCAAGATGTATTCTGTAGATCATTAAAGACTTCACAAGTTCTCTTTATTATACCGTATATGCTTCGTCACATTTATTACAAGTCATGACGAATAACAAACTGAAATTCAATTATTTATCACGAGAATATATCACGATTGTGCGGTGTCCAAAATCGAAGTTTTCTTAAAACGATATGATATTTTGTAACGCAAGTGGGTTTGTCCGCTGGATATGAAACAAATATTCAGAGAGCGAAATGAGACTATGTTGTGCCCTCCATTTTCATTAAAATTTTGCTGTCTCCCCTCAATTTCATACGCTGCTATGCATGATCCAAAATACGGAGTTGCAAAATCTTTGAAATATCTTGCAATACTTCACGTAATTTGATGCTGCAGGATTAACTGTGAAGAATTAAAAAAATAAATCGATTGTTAATCGTGAGAATATATCAAACTAAGGACACCGAAAAATAAAATTTAAATATGCTTGATGTAAATCAGAATACGAGGCGCGCCCAGAAAGTAAGTTCCGTTTTAATTTATCTCTGCTGCAGCGCTGCAATTGCAGTACTGCACATGCACTGTAGACTATGTGTATCAAGGAGAAGAACGTGCGCCATTTGGAGATCTCTGTCAGTTACGTACGCTTTGTTGTGCTTGTTTGAAATGTCGTCGTTGATTGAAAATCCCGCCGCCTGTGAAATCAGGTCGGTGATTCGTTTCTGAATACGAGGTAAGTGAAACCAAGTGAAATTTACCGGCAAATTTGCGATGTTTACGGACCAAATGCGATGAGTGATTCGATGGTGAGAAGATGGGTCCGACAGTTCAATAGCGGGCGTAGTGATATGCACGATGAAGAAAGAAGTGGGCGTCCACCTTTGGTTGCAGAAGAACTGGTTCACGCGATTGATGACAAGATCCAGGAAAATCGAAGGTTTACTATTAGAGGTCTCGCTATGGACTTCCCCCAAATTTAACGATCACTGATGCATGAAATTTGCCGGCCACGGTGGCCGAGGGGACTGAGGCGCTCCAGTCACTGTCTGCACGGCCACTACGGTCGGGGGTTCGAATGCCCCCTCGGGCATGGATATTTGTGCCATCCTTAGTATTAGCTAGTTCATAAGTAGTTTGTAAGTTTAGGGACTGATCACCCCGTAGTTAAGTCCCATAACTTATACAAACATTTGAACATTTTGTTTGCATGAAATTGTTACCAAACAACTGAAATTCCGTAAACTTTGCTCACGTTGGGTATCAAAGACTCTCACTGAGCAACACAAAACACAACGGATGGGTAGTGCACTTGAGTTTTTGACCCGTTATGCTGAAAGCGGCGAAGAATTTCTGAGACGGATAGTCACAGGAAATGAAACGTGGGTTTCTTACGATACCCCTGAGAGTAAGCAGTAACATCCCCACCAAAGGTAAAGCCGAAGCATATCATGACACCTCGGAAAATAATGTGCACAGTGTTCTGGGACTGGAAAGGCGTCCTACTCATTGACTTCTTACCGCGTGGTTAAACAATCAAAGCAGATGCTTATTTCGAGACACTTCGGAAATTTCGCTGTGCAATTCAGAATAAGCGCTGAGGACCTCTGTCAAAAGGTGTTGTTTTGCTTCACGACAACGCACGACCAGACACTGCAAATGTGACGAAAACCCTCCTTCAGGGATTTGGCTGGGACGTGTTTGACGACCCTCCGTACAGCCCTGACCTCGCTCCTAGCGACTTTCATCTGTTCTTACATCTCAAGTCTTTCCTTGGCCTCCTACAGGTATTTGGCTGGGACGTGTTTGACAATCATCTGTACAGCCCTGACCTCGCTCCTAGCGACTTTCATCTGTTCTTACATCTCAAGTCTTTCCTTGGCGGTCATCACTTCACCAGTAACGACGAGCTGAAAGAAACTGTTTCCAATTGGTTGAAGACACAGGCGGCAGATTTCTATGAAGAAGGTATACAAAACCTGGTGCCACTCTATGACAAATGCCTGAAAAATTTCGGCAGTTATGTGAAAAAGTGTTTTAAGAGTTGTAGAATTTTGTGCAATAAAAATTTCTTCTGTATCTGTGTACAATTTCATTTTATTACCAAACGGGACTTACTTTCTGGACGCGCCTCGTACTTAGTGGATCAGCTACCACTATTTGAGAGTCGAGCTGAATTTTGTTCTATATTGAGCTGTCCAGCGTATTTATTGCTGTATCGATAGTTGTCAGTAACGTCTCCGCAGCGTACCACCAGAGGTCGCCCCGCGGAGCAACGTGCTGAAGAGCTCGCCCATCATAGCACTCACTCTCCACTGGGCCTAGAGAGCCTATATAGGGAGAGAGTGGCCATCCGGCAGGTGTCCACCATGTTTTTACCAGACTGATCGCGATAGCGACCCTGAAAGAAGTGCATTCACTTGACGACTGAAATTAGGTGTTCCACCCAAGACACCAAAGCACATCTTCTAGCTTAGTAATGAGTACGTGGGTATAGAAATGCCATTCATCTATGTTCATACAGTCCTAATAAAGTTATAAATCTCATGAAACAGTTTCTATACTGTCGAATGTTAATACCATATTACACGATGTTCTGGTAATTTTGACACTCGGCAGTTAATTACTAAGAAAGAGAGGTATTTCATTTCATGTATCTCAAACAAAATAATGCTATTTCAGAATTTTCTGTCTGCATATCCATAGCTGAAATTAGTGCAATATTATCGCTTTCCGGCCCGATATAGTGCATTTTATGTGTGCTATCGATCTTTCTTGCTTTGGGCTGAGGGGGGGGGGGCGAAAATATTACTTCACACAGGCAGGAGTAATTCGTTACTGTCCATAAGTCGCCTTTACGGTTCCCTCTTTCTCGGTTAAGTTTCTCCGCCAACTGTTCCAGTGATTCCGTATTCCTTGCGAACACAAGCATCGTACAACAATCTTTACTTTGGTTCTTACAGCCAACAGAGGAACAACGAGGCATCTCTCTTGCTGCCCTTAATGATTATGTAATACGCATTGTTAATAACACTTAACTTCAAAACAACGTATAATCGTTAAAATTGCCGCGAAGTTCTAAATTTATCGTCAACGCCCTACGAACAACACGTTAATTTACGTAAACAGATCCGACAAAAGACGTGCAAAAGTGTAGTAGTGCCTACCGTAAGACAACCCGTACCTTACTGTACCGTGAAATCGCTATCAGAAGGTTTTAAGACACTCCCCAGTACAAAAACGCACACTGTACCTATTCACTCACATGTAAAGCCCGCCAAATCTGGTAAAAACATGAACATGGCGACCTGGGCTCTCAGCCAACCAGGAGCAGTCTCCCACAAGGCCACTCTCTCCCTTTATAGGCTCTCTAACTGGGTCAACAGCAGCACACACCTTGTAAGGACACCTTGCTAGTCTAACTGTGCATGTATTCAGGATGTGAACTCGAATGACTGTTGTATGCCAGATGTACTGCAGAGGAACTTATGAGTTGAGTATTATTCACTATTGTAATAAATATTGTTTTTTTTTTTTTTTTTTTTTTTTTTTTTTTTTTTTTTTTTTTTTAGTCACCTGATGGCCACCAAGCCACTAGAATCCATCTCTTATTTTCTGTGTATTCACTACTAATGCAACATTTATTACACGAAGAAATGAATTTAATGTCGAGTGCGTGATAGTTCATGCAGTTTTTCAATGAGAAATGAGAATTTTGGAACACTTTTGGGGGTTAATTTTGTTGCTCTTTATATGGAAGTAACGCAATAATTTAAAACAGATAATTCCTTATAGTAATTTTCTTGTTAGAGGACCCGCGCACACGACAGAGGTCCATATTGAAATTGTCACAGACATCGGCAAATATTATCTGGCGTTTTCAACAAAAATCATCTAAAGGAAGTGCCAGAAAAGTACATTATGTTGATAAGTATCTTGACATCCACTCAGCACCTGAGGCGCTAAGAACGTTTTTCATTGTGACGTGCGGAGGTGGACGATGACTATAGTCACAAGCGTGCCATATAATGGGCTCTATAGAAAAAGATTCAGTATTTTGAGAGGTGTGAAAACCAAAGGTCACTGGTTCCATCCCCGCCAGGACTTAGGATTTTTATCTGTCACTTTCCACTTCTTTCACTTGTGCTAGTACTGCTCACGTGATAAATATCGAGTAGCACCGTGGTTCGGAGCCTACATTAAACTGTAGGTTCCCCTATAAATGGCTGGGTAAGTCAGTTCGAAGGTCGGAGGAAGGCAATGGCATACCACCTCCAAACAGGACCCTGCCTAATAAAGCACTGTAGTGTTCAAACGAATCTTCGGATTGTTGACTGCTTTACCTACCTTACAGTTCAATAAATACGCTCTCATAATGCACACTTGCAGACCTAAGACGACTTTTTGTCTTCGCTACTGTAAAACACGTCGGTTCTGCTGCAAGCTCTTTGCTATTACCAACGAAATACACAATTCATCAAATAAAGGAGAACAAATTGATCCAGCACAAGTTCTGTGAAGCAGCAGAGATTTTTAATACAATCTGCTTGCTATTCCGCGACCTACAATCGCGAGCTACCAATAAAGCAGGTGCTCAGTGTAGTGTCCATTTCCCGTGGGGAATAATTGACTTGCATTGTAATGGGAAGAGAAATTACATAACTGGGTGTAGCTCTATTTCTCAGAATTATCACAATACACGCTGTATCTATTAAACTAATGTATGTATTCCACATAACAAGAACTGTGAATAAGATACGCAGTAAAAATACTGACTGGTGTTTACTGCATGATAAGCAGCCAACAATAACAGATGATTGTGTCCTCATTTGCTTATTTGCATTATCTAGGTAGTTCATAGTAGGAAATACCTTGCAGCAGAACGGATGAGTTTCACAGTAGCGGAGAGCGAAAATACTCATAGCTCTGGGGAATGCATATAAAACCCAAGTCAGTTGGAAATATACTAGATGTCAAAAACTGCTTTAAGAACCTATTTTGTACCTGCTGTTCTTTTACTCTGATGATGGGTTTCTTGCCTGGGAGTATTCAACTGCTTACGGGTAAAGACAAGTATTTCTTTTCATTCTATGATTACCGATCACAGCAAGAGTAGCTGTAGACCACTATACTAACTAATTAAAGCAATGCTCAGGATAAGCAGCACATATTTTTCGAACCTTTTTATATCCTGCAAACAGTGATCAGAACCCACACGGTTTCTCATCTACTGTGTTTTTACCCGGGAAAGAACAGAATCTCACAACTGCCTGAGGAAACTACTTTTCCGCACTCTGACACCAACATCCGATTCTTCCGTTAATTTGATTATTGATATTATGAATGCATGAATTGGACCATAGATTTCTCACTTCAGTGCAATTAATCTTTCGTAGTTAGAGTCTCCTTCGCACGCACAAGCAATTATTACGTGGCACTGTTTTGCTCAGTAATTGCATAATATGCAACACAGAAGTGACCCGACCATATTTATATCTGCCGTGGCGAAAGTAAATAATTCGTAATTTGCTCAGAGAGAGAGAGAGAGAGAGAGAGAGAGAGAGAGAGAGAGAGAGATGGGAGGAGGGGCGCGAGAGACTGGGCCACAAACCTATAAACGTCAATTTACAACCTCGCGCACGCAGCAAGCACTCTGAATATTCTCGCCGTATGTTTTATGACTGAGAATACGGGTCACTTCGCATAAAACATCACAGCTTTCAGGACCACATGACGTTAATGGAGTCCAGTGAAAGGTACCCTCGGGAGGAAGCCCTTGTGGTCTGACTTGTTGGTTCGTTTAGACAACTGAAAAGGCACAAGTAGGTTCACATGAGACAGTGAAAGACGATCGTAACGTCTATATTGTAAATCTGAGAGTTACGCAAGTAACGGTTGATAGAAAACGAGATACTTTATAAACATCCTGAAAACTTCCACTCAGCTGCTCCCAAGTGTCGGGTTGAGAGAACACGAAGGGAAGAAGTGACAAATCGTTAGAAACATCGGACCCATGGTTCGGGTGACAATATTATGTGAGCGTCGATTTCCAGACCTACGGTCGAAACCGTGAAGAGCGAAGAGGCACCGTAATACCAAGCTGCAGTGGTTTGTGCTAAGCATCGGTGAAACGAAACTTCCGTGATTATCTATGAATTGTCAGTGATATGTAATCTCTTTGATATACACGTTGGAAAGTTGCCTGTATTTAACATTCAAATGCTCGAATTGTTCGTGGACTACGTCATCATATGAGGAATTTTTTATTATTTTTTTTTAACCCTGAATACAGAAAGCAGCGACATCTTTTATGAGTAGATTGCCGACAATCACATGTTTTGTTGTTACTGGTCAGGTGAACGTCACGAGGCATTCGGCAGCGAAACCAAGCCATTACCTATATTGCAGAAATGCGCAAATTTATATTTATAGTTTATTTCTCTATACGAAGGTCATGTGTCATAGAAGATCATTTCCTATTACCTAAAGGTTTACTGAACTGCTCTTATTGCATAGAATTGAGAGGGACTCACAGTAATTTCGTATTTAAATTACTGTGGCTCCTCGGGCGATTTCTTTTGTAATTATGTGTCTCGAAAAATTGTATTTAATTCACTTATGTTTGATATTTAATGTAATAATTTTATCCTCTCTTTTGCATAATAAATAAGTAACTCTCGAATTCTAGTGTTTCATCTCATAGTGCATTTGCAAAGCCGTAGTTAGATTGCAAAAATGCACTGTGTTAAATGGCCGGGACTGCAATATTGTTTTAGCGCAGTAGCTCAGCGCTTTCGGCCAGAGGGTTCGCCGCCCTCTGCAATTCAGAGACATCCACGGTCGTTAGACTTTCTTCTCACTCATTTTGCTTTTCTGGATTAGTGCCTCACTGCCGTAACTGTGGCTCAAGGCTACATCGTGTATATAAACGATTCATTCAACATCGTACAATGGGAAGACAATACGGAATGTCTCAGGTTGTGCTGCACTTCTCAAGAAATCCGACGAACAGATTAAAGAATTCTTTCGTTATAAGCTGTTACCCCGCTGTTCGATGCAGTTGGAATGAGGAAGAGTCGGAAGTCAGTGTTTAATGACTCGCTCACTCCACTGAGTGAGGTACACCTGGAAGAAGCAGCTTTTGTCAACGATGGTGGATTTCTTCTCCGCCGTGTTTTATGGTATTGGTGAAACATTCCAGTTTATTCCAAAGAAATACACTGGATACCAAAAGATAAACTACAACTGAGGCGCGACAAATGTAGTGTTTGATGGCTACCCAGAAGACCTGTCCACCAAGAGCATAAAATATGTTCAGTGGTTCCATAGAAGCATAAGACACAATACTCCTGAGGTCATTTTAATCGAGTTAATGGTGGTGTCCGTGACTCAGGAGCGGTTCATTTCCAACAACAGAAATAAAATACGTCATGAAACTTCCTGGCAGATTAAAATTGTGTGCCGGAACCGGGACTCGAACCTGGGACCTTTGCCATTCGCGAGCAAGCGCACTACCGACTGTGCTATCCCGACAGCCGCCTCACAACTTTACTTCCGCCAGTACCTCGCCTCCTACAGTCCAACCTTCACAGAAGCTCTCCTGCGAACCATGCAGGACCAGCACTCCTGGAAGAAAGGATATGGTGGAGACATGGCTTAGCCACAGCCTAAGGGATGTTTCCAGAATGAAACTTTCACTCTGCAGCGGAGTGTGCGCTGATATGAATCACTCCGCTGCAGAGTGAAAGTTTCATTCTGGAAACATCCCTTAGGCTGTGGCTAAGCCATGTCTCCACCATATCCTTTCTTCCAGGAGTGCTAGTCTTGCATGGTTCGCAGGAGAGCTTCTGTGAAGTTTGGAAAGTAGGAGGCGAGGTACTGGCGGATGTAAAGTTGTGAGGCGGCATCGTGAGTCGTGTCGGGATAGCACAGTCGGTAGTGCGCTTGGACGCGAAAGGCAAAGGTCCCAGGTTCGATTCCCGGTTCCGGGATACAATTTTAATCTGCCAGGAAGTTTCATATCAGCGCACACTCCGCTGCAGAGTGAAAGTTTCATTCTGAAAATACGTCATATTTGCTTGCTTCCTGATAGGTTTGGAGATGAAGGTTTCTCACTCAAAAAAGCTAATGGAGTCACAGCAGGGCGATTGAAGTATCACAGGAGCATGGAAAGTTCGATGCCTTAAGCTCACCGTCAGCAAATATATAATTATTTAAATCTGGAACAGAAATAACCTTATCAACAGTATTTGGTTTCAGTTTCAAACATCAGAAGGCCAGTCATATTTCTCCAGTCATAAATGGATGTCACACAACTTCAGTATTCTTCATTCAGGGCAAGTAGAATGTGATCAAGCTGCTAGTCAGAAATTATGTCATCTGGGAAAAATAAAACCTTTCTTCTAGCGTAACATACAAGCTGAAGGTGTTATCGAAATGTGCTCTGTATCAATTGTAAGGGGAATTCGTGCACTAACTTCCTCCAACCAGATGAAATTGACGAAGAGCTGTTCCGACTTTTAGGAGTCGAGTGATGGGGCGACTGACTCCGAATCGAAACTTATAGACTTTGAGGAGGTCGAGTGGTCCAATGACAGTCAAACGTCGCCGTCTTTTCATCTCCATGCCTTTAAGTAATATATTGTTATTATCAAGTATAATTATCACAAATTTATTTCAAGATTGCATTTCTCATGCTGCCTATACGTTTATATCACCTGAATGGATACCGTCCATTTGTGTATAAAATCAAGTTTGTATTACCTTCTTTATATACGCATTGCACAATAATGTCATATTGTATCACTATATTAAATTAATACAAGTCAATGGAGTGCTATAGTAGTGAATATAACACTTATTTAAGAACTGCATTTTAAACAGTCTTTATTAATGATGAGAAACGGTCCAAATTTAAGGTGGAGCTGTACGAAAACGAGTGGTCATTAAAAAAAAAAAAAAAAAAAAAAAAAAAAAAAAAAAAATAGTTTTGGTCTCATCGAACGCAGAATTTATTCCCCTAGAATCTTTTTATGGAAAACTTTACTGATAGATGCATTAGTTTAAAACACTACCAAAAATAGATGTTAAAAATCATAAAAGTATAAAGTTTATGCGACATTAATAAGTTCTAGTATAGAAACGGGTGGTCCAAGAAACATGCGAGTGGTCTCATTCAATGAAGTATTTAATGCCCTAAAACTTTTAATACGAACATGTTTTCGTTATTGTGAGTCCCTTACGAGATATAACTGTTCAACCTAGAAAGTAACATTTGGGGCTACCTTTATAACCCCACCACTTAAGCACAACTCTGCGGAGAGGGAAAACATAGGAAAGTCATATTGGACCACAAATGAACCCATTAAAACAAAGAAACGATTAGTAGTCATTATTTTCGATTTGGATTCTAATAGTACTTGTCTAATGAGATATTTGTAGGGTGCGAAAATTTGCAATTGACCCTAGATTAAAGATGTTCAAATGTTTGTAGAGCTTATGGGACTTAACTACGGGGTCATCAGTCCCTAAACTTACGAACTACTTATGAACTAGCTTCTACTAAAGACGGCACAAACATCCATGCCCGAGGGGGGATTCGAACCCCCGACCGCAGCGGCCGTGCAGACCGTGACTGGCACGCCGCTGACCGCTCGGCCACCACGGCCGGATGACCCTAGATAATTGAAGTCGTGCACAGGAGTACTAAATGGAATTTACAGGACAAATGAATCAAATCTGAAGACTTTTCAACTTCGTTCCTTGGAATTACTATTACGATAGACTTAAATTGTCAATAACGCAAAGAAAATGTGTGGAGTAAGCGAAGCGAAGACTGCGTTTTATTGACGGAACAGCTCACTTTTTATTATCGCGATACAAGGAAGAGAGTGCCACGAAATGACTTTCTCTCCCGAAATCGAGAGTAAATTCTTGAACTACTTAGGGACTAATGATCATCATAAGAAAATACGAAAAGTCGGAACTCGAACGGACAGATGTAGGTATTGTTTCTTTCCGCACACTTTTCGAGAGTGGATTGCTAATAAATGGTATGAAGGTGGTTCGATGAAACCTCTGCAAGGCACTCACACGTGATATGCAGAGTATCCAAGTAGATCAAGCTGTTGATCAGGGGCGGCCAACCCGCGCACCACGGGCCGCATGCGGCTCAAAGCAACCACACATGAGGCGCACCAAGTATCTACTACACGATCAGTGGAAAAAACTAAAAAAGTTTCGAGAGACTGTATATTTTCAAATGTTCCTTACGACACACTGGTCTCACTTCGGTTTTATTTAGAGAATAAAATTATGTCATGGAAATACAGGTGTTTTATGTACAGTGATATGCAGACCTGTCTTACGGCTCTTCTGATGAGTAAAAGTTTGAAAATGATAAGAAGTTTCCTGTGAATTGCAAATTATTGTCAATGTTACATTACAGTACTACAATTTTGTAATAAAGAATTCAACACATCAACTTCTACAATTTACAATCGCATTTGAACATGACTATCTCCGTAACAAGCTTTCACAAAACATTCTTATTTCTGCGCGTCATTTCTACCTAAGCAAGTGATTGGTATGGCGTGCAAAGTTGGCAGCAGTGTCTCTGCCCACTTTTTTCTCAGGCCCTAACTCCCAACATACTTCTCGACGTGAAAACAAATTGTTACGGCCAAACAATACCCCTGACGTTTTTACCCCCTAAATGTAGTGCGCCCCAAAATTCCCCGCGGTCTCGCATTGTGGCCGAGGTAAGCTGAAAGGTTGGACCCCTTACTTAGATCTTGTCACAATAACCATCAGGGATTCAGTCGTACAATTTATTGAAGGGGTCTTCGAGTGGTCAACGTAATAGTTGCTCACAGATTTCGTATCCTTCTAGAAATCGATCTTTTTCCACAATGTTTATGCGAAGAAACCGTGTTCCACGCTACCTTCACAAGCGAGTCCATGGAGAATCAATCTTCAGGCTAAATCGGGACCGAGCAGAAAATTGCCCCAGTGTTCTGGGCTCCTAGTGGCACACTGCCGAATTCATTCGTTTCATTTTGTGAAGACGAGTCAGGGGTCCCCGGCAATGAGAGCCACTCTGTCGAAGCCGTATGTACTTTGTTTGCCTTCATAAAGCTCTTGTAGTGGATACTTCGAGGTCAAGTGCCAGGTACCGAACATAGTACGGCGGACTAGCATGCCACTACAAACAAATAACGGTCCTCTCTTTCTGAAGTTGCATGTGGTGAACCCTGCCTACCTGGTATTCGGGGTACAGTTTCAGTCTCTATAAAAGGTTTCCAAATCAAAGAAAAAACCAAACGATCGGCCCTCATCAGTTTGAGACTGTCCAGCTTGAGTTCTTCCTATGTCCTTCCATCTTAAAATAACTGGTAGGTGTATTGTCTGTGCCGTACTGCAGCTTCTGTGAAACATTGCACACATCGACTGTGGGCGTGGAACTATCAAGCAACACTATCCCGTTTCATATGTCTCCTGATGTGATCGTTGGTATGACTGTACGCTGACTTGGTGGCCAGCACTGCACGAACTGTGAAAATTCATCATAATATGCATTAGGATCCGCAACTTTAAATGCTATTTTACTTATAAACGTCTCCGACAGAGGTGCACCTTTATTAAGATGTTGGGACTAGTTCCGATCTATTGCGTCCGTCTTCAAAATTCTAGCCTTAGCAATGATGACACAGTTTTGTGGCACGTTATACTCTCAGGGATACTCATATCAACAGGAAGAAGTTAATGCTAGTAAAAACCTGAGCCAGAACTGCTTAGGTTACAGGTTTGAAAATGAAACGCAACAGTCAAACTAATCACAACATCTAAAGAAATGTGCAACTGTGACGGAGAAGGACATAAATAACGTTTCCAGATGCGGATCCTAACAAATCATATGATGAATTTTGACAACCTGGATCCATTCCTATATGGGATCTTCTCCAAATCCGACCGCTACCTACAGCTCTTACCAAATGATATCGCCATCTGAGCAAGCCGCGTTTTTCTAGTCGTTTAGGGTCCAACTAACATGATCATTATCGCAGGCGAGGTGCTGCAGGCATGTTGTGTCGTTAGCAAAAGCAACTAAGTGTGTCTTCTGCTGGCGTAACTCCAAATTGCAACACATTTTCGTATTGAGTGCGTTCGCCCTACAATGACTCGTGTGCTTATTACACATAGTGATGCTTGTTTGTTAGCACTGACAACTTTATGATTGTGTGCCGCTCTTGGTGATTTTAACTGACGGCCGTCGACCTCTGGGTTGTCCCTGGTGAAAGGTAATGCCTGAAATTTAGTATTCTCGCAATATTTAATACTCTTTACGATTTCCAAAATTAAATGTCCCCAAGTCTAGCTACAACTACTGCCTCGCGTTCAAAGTCATTCCTGTTTTCCGGTAATAATAGTGTCCGAAAACTTATCACATGGGTCACCGGAGACCATTGACGGCTCTGCCAATACTGTCAATTCATACTTCGTGTACGTGATACTAACACCTCTTCTATCTGCAAGCACTGTGGTCACTGCGTACAAGAGTCCTCGACAGTCAGGAATAGCTACTGGCAGAAATTCCGGGTTTTAAGGCCGTGACCCATAAAACTTTACAGTTTTCCCTGACGTTTCGTCCAGAGCTGCGCTGAACATCGTCGGAGGTCTTCCTACACTGCTGTGTCTTGCCGACTGACAAGTCGGACGTCTGAGAGCGACATATACAGGGTGTTACAAAAAAGGTACGGCCAAACTTTCAGGAAACATTCCTCACACACAAAGAAAGAAAATGTTATGTTGACATGTGTCCGGAAATGCTTAATTTCCATGTTAGAATTCATTTTATTACTTCTCTTCAAATCACATTAATCATGGAATGGAAACACACAGCAACAGAACGTAACAGCCTGACTTCAAACACATTGTTATAGGAAATGTTCAAAATGTCCTCCGTTAGCGAGGATACATGCATCCACCCTCTGTGGCGTGAAATCCCTGATGCGCTGATGCAGCCCAGGAGAATGGCGTATTGTATCACAGCCGTCCACAATACGAGCACGAAGAGTCTCTACATTTGGTACCGGGGTTGCGTAGACAAGAGCTTTCAAATGCCCCCATAAATGAAAGTCAAGAAGGTTGAGTTCAGGAGAGCGTGGAGGCCATGAAATTGGGTCACCGAATCTGTTGTTGAGGAGCGTACGAACACGTCGACTGAAACGTGTAGGAGCTCCATCGTGCATGAACCACATGTTGTGTCGTACTTGTAAAGGTACATGTTCTAGCAGCACAGGTAGAGTATCCCGTATGAAATCATGATAACGTGCTCCAGTGAGCGTAGGTGGAAGAACATGAGGCCCAATCGAGACATCACCAACAATTCCTGCCCAAACGTTCACAGAAAATCTGTGTTGCTGACGTGATTGCACAATTGCGTGCGGATTCTCGTCAGCCCACACATGTTGATTGTGAAAATTTACAATTTGATCACGTTGGAATGAAGCCTCATCCGTAAGTAGAACATTTGCACTGAAATGAGGTGTGACACATTGTTGGATGAACTAGTCGCAGAAGTGTACCCGTGGAGGTCAATCAACTGCTGATAGAGCCTGCACACGCTGTATATGGTACGGAAACAACTGTTCTCCCGTAGCATGCAGTAACGTGGTCAACGTTACCTTGTACAGCAGCAACTTCTCTGACGCTGACATTAGGGTTATCGTCAACTGCACGAAGAATTGCCTCGTCCATTGCAGGTGTCCTCGACGTTCTAGGTCTACCCTAGTCGCGAGTCATAGGCTGGAATGTTCCGTGCTTCCTAAGACGCCGATCAATTGTTTCGAACGTCTTCCTGTCGGGACGCCTTCTTTCTGGAAATCTGTCTCGATACAAACGTACCGCGACACGGCCATTGCCCCATGCTAGTCCATACATGAAATGGGCATCTGCCAACTCCGCATTCGTAAACATTGCACTGACTGCAAAACCACATTCGTGATAAACACTAAGCAGTTGATGCTACGTACTGATGTGCTTGATGCTAGTACTGTAGAGCAATAGAGCAATGAGTCGCATGTCAACACAAGCACTGAAGTCAGCATTACCTTCATTCAGTTGGGCCAACTGGCGGTGAATCGAAGAAGTACAGTACATACTAACGAAACAGTTGGGTATTTTGACAATTGTCTACACGAATTATTTCAATTGACATTTAAAGAGACATACTAAAATGAGCTCTAACATTGAAATTAAGCGTTTCCGGACACATGTCCACATAACATATTTTCTTTCTTTGTGTGTGAGGAATGTTTCCTGAAAGTTTGGCCGTACCTTTTTGTAACACCCTGTATACTTGTGGAAAGTGGCGTGGCCAAGATGCCACGTAATCAGCAGAGATAGTCCATGTCAGAGATAAAATTTCACTAACGATAGCAATCTGTCAGAGATAAAACCTGTCGACCTTGTAAAGCTACTATCCATGTGTCGCTAAGTTTCATACTTCTTCTTTCCTATTAAAATTATCCTTCTGTTTAAATATACTGAAGTTATGTCTCTCACAAAGACTATCACACCTGATAACGTGACAGCTTGGCCATGCCCAATTTCCGTAGTATATATGTTGCTCTGAGGCGCCCCACTCGTCAATCGACAAGACTCAGTGGAAGTAGGAAGACCTCAGAAGATGTCCAGCGCAGTTCTGGACGAAACGTCAGGGAAAACGGCAAAGTTCTATGAACCAGTAAAATTTACCAGCAACTATGGCATACGGACGTCTTCAGTGCAGCAGTCAAGAATGTTTAGGACAAACTGAAAATTATGAAATCCAGTAATGACAGATTCTTTCGTCTTAAGCATAGTAATGAAGCACAATAATGCAGGTACTGTAAATTACTTTCCACGTTGCTTGCAGCTTTACTAGATTTCTGCAAATGGACGAACTAAGCTGTTAAATAATAGTCGTACAGCTCATGAAAGGGTGTGTACACAATTATATGAGTGGTGTTCGTTGCTTCGGCACAAAACACTGTCTTCCACATGAGTGCATTACATTGTTCAGTGTCTGGCGTAAATACCTTCAGGCGCAAACGATCAAGGAGAAAAATGATGGGGCTAAGAAGAACTTGGGAATTAGGGCAAGATAAGAGAAATTAGGGCTCGTACGGAGGCATATAGGTATTCTTTTTTTCCTCGTTCTATTTGGGAGTGGAATAGGAAAGGAAATGCCTAGTAGTGGTACAGTGTACCCAGCTTACGGTGAATTGCGGAGTATGTATGTAGATGTAGATGTAGGGCAAGAAATTAACAGTGTACCTATGGCTGAGGTGCTGTAGCTCAGTGCGTTCGGTTAGAGAGCTGTCCGCCCGTTGTAATAAGATTAAATAGTAATAAAAATATGAAAATTTCACACGTCCGATGAGAAAGCATGTACCAGAGAAAAAAAGTCTCATAAGGCCATCGCTTACGAGAAGCTTATATCGGCGTTCGAATCTTGTCTGGCACAAATTTTAAGTTTTATTATTTAAACTTCTATAGCAGTTAACATGCACTAGTTTCCCTTTAACAATTTATTAGCAACTCCCCAAAACCAAAATTTGACACACCCATCTAATGAAGATACGTAATAGAGTCCAGGAAAAATAGATTCTTTGCTGGATATTAAAATAGTGCACGACAACCTTGTTTCGTCAAATGTTCCTTTTTCAAGTGTACTCGTTAACATTAAAACTTTTTCTCGACGTCTACATGTTTATTGTGATACCTTATATGTTATATTGTACTTAAATATAGATAATTAGACACCTACAAATCATTGTGCCATGTATTATGTGAATATATTTTACGAGGTTTTCTTTTGTAGAAATACTGATTTTTCATAACGTTTATTTTAGCAACAGATCATCCCAATGATATGGTAAATTATATGATTATGAACATTTTTGATCATAGATATTGTACATTTTGTAGTTGTGCGATCTATGATCCAAAACATCTGTGATCACCTAAGATATAATTAATTGTAAACATTAAACATCATTGGAACGAGCTCCCACTGAAATAAATGTTATGAAACATTGCGAAAAGACGGTGTTGCTACAGAATAGGAAGTCGCAACTTATCTTAATAACCTGAAATATGACAAAAGACATATTTAGAGATGATTTATGGACCTTGCATGACCTAGACGCAAGTACAAGATAAAATATAAGGTATCATAAAAATATAGGGACGCAGAGAATAAGTTTTCAGAAACGTATCGCTGCGGCGTGGGCTACTTACGAAACTCCAGTCGCCAACATTCTTCTCCGAATGCGAAAATATATTGTTGCCTCCCACTTACTGTATATAGGTAGAAATGATCATCAGAATAAAGTACTAGAAATCAGAGCTCGAACGGAGAGATGCAGGTGTTCTTTCTTCCCGCGCGCTATTCGAGAATGGAATAAAAGGTAAATAGTATAAAGGTGGTTCGATGAACCCTCTGCCAGGTACTTAAATGTGATTTGCAGAGTATCCCATGTAGATGTACATGTAGAAGACGTACAGTCGAAAATGGCACTAATGCCAAAACCGTACAGTCGTATACTATTGTAACCAGCAAGAAGAAATAAATAATTTGCAGCTACTGTTGTAAACATTAAATAGAAATTTTCATACATGACCTCAGGGAAATGGCGAGACCAGAGGAGACGGAAGTATCTAACAAATGAGTTTCCTATATAAGTATTTTAATTTCGCTGTACATGTATAAAAAGAGTTACCTACCAGACTTGATACCACGTAACAAAAACAGCACTCTGCTCGTTCTGTCTTCAGAAACTAGTTCACTGTACTCTGTTGAACGCGTTCAAAATTTATCGCTGAATAAGATATGACGACTCTGGACCATGTGTGTACTCGCTTGCGTAACTTCAGTCCCACTTGACGAGTGCTCTACGATGTATTTCGGCCAGCCCTCTGATGTGCATCGCGATGACGCACGGGAGTGGCGAATAGCTGTGTGGAGTGCCGGGGTCGGCGTGAAGGACGTCAAGTGTGCGCCGACGGCCGACGCCCTTGCAGTCTGCGCGGCGCGCTAAGGTTGGCAGCCGTGGCCGCCACAGCTCTCCTGATGACGAGTTTACGGGTGCGAAACGCCGCCCTGTAGCCGCTGCTCCGTCTACACACCGCCGGCGGCGGCGCTCGTGGAAAGCGAACCAGAGCAACCGCACTGTGGTTCACACACCGCCGTCGGGTCGACCTAGATCGGGCACGAACAGAAACACGTCAGTGTTGAGGTTTGATTCCATTTTCAGGATGGTGCTCAACGACCACACAATGATGAACACATCAGATGTATTGAGCAGCATTGGACGTTAATATTTTATTTATAAACAACAGATCGATTTCAATCAAATAGTGACCATCTTCAGTGTATCCTTCAAACAATAATTGTGAATGCACTCTGTGAGTTGCAGTTACATTCAGTGCATTCACAATGCTTGTTTGAAGGATACACTGAAGATGGTCACTATGTGATTGAAATCGATCTGTTGTTTATAAATAAAATATGAGTTGCAGTTACATTCAGTGTAACTGCTATCAGAGTCATTGCAAAATTTGGTGATATAAATCTCAGTAAATTAGCTTACTACGCCTATTTTCATTCACTGCTTTCATATGGGATCATATTCTGGGGCAATTCAACATTGAGTAAAAAAGTATTCATTGCACAAAAGCGTGTAATCAGAATAATTGCTGGAGCTCACCCAAGAGCAGCCTGCAGACATTTATTTAGGGATCTAGGGATACTCACTGTAGCTTCACAATATATATATTCACTCATGAAATTTTTTATTAACAATCAGACCCAATTCAAAAGTAATAGCGGTGTGCATAGCTACAACACTAGGAGAAAGGATGATATTCACTATTCAAGGTTAAATTTAACTTTGGCTCAGAAAGGGGTGAATTATGGTGCCACAAAAGTCTTTGGTCACTTACCAAGTAGCATCAAAAGTCTGACAGATAGCCACCTAGTATTTAGAAAGAAATTAAAGGAATTTGTGAATGGCAACTCCTTCTAACAACATTTACTAAACTGACACGTTCCACATCATTACGAAATGTCGTATATATGATCTATGGAACAAGTATTAATCTAATCTAATCTAAATTCACAGTGAGTGTTTGAAGGATGGTCACTATGTGATTGAAATCGATCTGCTGTTTATAAATAAAATATTAACGGCCAATGCTGCTTAATACATCTCGTGTGTTGGTAACACAGAGCGATTATGAAGGAGGTTAGAATAAGGGGAGAACGCCACAGAAGTGAAGCCACCGTCGCAATATTGTGGAGCCAATAACATTTGCGGTATCGAGTGTCTATTCATTGCTTTCTGAGTTTAAAGTGGTACTTTATGCAAAGAGAAAAGAAAAGAAAAAAGTTACCTACATTACCTACGTATGTGCAAGCAATACAAGAAAGTAATCTGCTATTTTACACAGAAAAGTTTTGTGGCTAAATTAATACTTCCTATTCGTTTCGGTATTTTCCTTCAATGACTTCTAATTTCGAAGGCTTGGTGATACACGATTTCAGTATGAATATTTAACGACGTGGAGCCAATAACATTTGCGGTATCGAGTGTGTATTAATTGCTTTCTGAGTTTAAAGTGGTACTTTATGCAAAAAGAAAAGAAAAGAAAAGAAAAGGAAAAAGTAACCTACATTACCTATGCATGTGCAAGCAATACAAGAAAGTGATCTGCTATTTTACTTAGAAAAGTTTGGTGGATAAATTAATACTTCCTATTCGTTTCGGTATTTTCATTCAATGACTTCTAATTTCGAATGCTTGGTGATACACAATTTCAGTATGAATATTTAACGACGTGGAACCTGCAGAAATAATTTTCGTATGTATTCAACATCACAACTGAACTTACGAAAAAGATACAGCTTGGTTCTGTCATTACTGGAAAAATCTTATTTTGCATTTCCTGTGAAGTACTAAAGACGACCATTTAAGTACTTGTAAAGTATTTGGGTATTATCATGTTTATACAGTTTAGCTATCTGGAAGGTCTGTATTTGCCCACATAAGTATTATATATCGAATATGTATACAGAAATTACTGTCGTTTAAATGTATGGGAGTTAAAAGTGCGAGAACCACACAGAGCTTTAATCTGAAGACAAAAAAATGTTCAAATGTTTGTATAGCTTATGGGACTTAACTACGTGGTCATCAGTCCCTAAACTTACAAACTACTTATGAACTATCTAATACTAAGGACGGCACAAATATCCATGCCCGAGGGGGGATTCGAACCCCCGACCGTAGTGGCCGTGCAGACCGTGACTGGAGGGCCTCAGTACCATCGGCCACCGCGGCCGGCAATCTGAAGACATATTTTCTTGTTAATAAATACAGTTCAGCTATCTGGAACGTCTGTATTTGTCAACATATGTATTCTATATCGATTATGTATACAGAAATGACAGTCATTTAAATGTATGAGAGCTTTAATCTGAAGACATATTTCCTTGGCTCCACAAGATGGCGGACTGGCTTCAATTGACAGCTAAACTTTGCATAGTAGCGTCATCTCCCCTTATTTTAATCTCCTTGACAATTGCAACCCATCAGCGTAATGATAACAACTCTGATGAGACAAAACAGCAGCTGGATGTTCCTTGTAACATAGAAATTTAATTAAAGCTTATTGGATTGCTTACCTATAATTTTAATGAGGTTAAGGAAATGGTTGGAACGGTGCGATTAAAAATGAACTTTAACCATTACACCTCACAAAGTGGTACTACGAACTCCAGTGTATTTTTTATATTTGACAAAAAGCACGTTAATTGCAATTTATTGAAATTTGTTATTAGTGCGTATTATAATGGTAACAGTCCCTACATGTACGTCTTGTTAACTAAAACATTTACACATTTTTGTGTTACTGTCAAGTAGTGAAGATTGTTGGACGTCTGTGGGAATGAATATAGAGCACTAATTTGTATACTGTACAGAGGATATAAAATGCAGAATGGCAATGGGTAGAAAAGCGTTCTTGAAAAAGAGAAATCTGTTAACGTCGAATATTGATTTAAGCCTAAGTAAGTCTTTTCTGAAGGCATTTGTATGGAGTTTTGCTTTGTGAAACATGGACGATAAACAGCACGGACAGGAAGAGAATTGAGGCTTTTGAAATGTGGTGCTACAGAAGAATGCTGAAGATTAGGTGGGTGGATCGCGTAACTAATGAGGAGGTACTAAACAGAATTGGGGAGAAAACAAATTTCTGGCATACCTTGACTAAAAGAAGGGGTAGATTGGTAGGGCACATTCTTAGACGTCAAGGAATTGTGAATTTAGTGTTGGAGGGAAGTGTGTGGGGTGAAAACCGCAGAGGAAGACCAAGAGATGGATACAGTAAGCAGATTCAGGCAGATGTAGGTTGCCGTTCTTATGTGGAGATGAAGAGGCTTGCTCAGGATAGGGTATTGTGGAGAGCTGCATCAAACCAGCCTCCGGACTGAAGACCACAACAATAACAACAACAATTGGCATATATTAATTTCATCTTCTTTTATGCATTTAAAAAAATATATATATTACTTTTATAAACTCACTATACCAAAACATCCGGTAAACCAAATAATGCGTCATTTTACTTTACATTTTAATACTGCAAGCAATCAAATTCTCATTCATGTTTGATATATACGCCTAATAATATATATACAAATTATATAAAATAATCTTCAGCGTTGTGTTGTAGTGTGTGATGCATAAATGTAGAAACCCCTGTTACCTGCGTAATAACTTCATAACGCCAAAAATGATATTTATTGATGTTTGATGCTAAAATATGAGAGATGAACAATAAAAGTACCATGCATCTCTATACTGACTGACTGATTGACTGACTTATCATCGCCCAGCCCAAACCGCTGAAGATAGAAACTTGAAATTTGTAGAGGGTATTGATCGTACTCTGTAGGGGTGTCATATAAGAAGCAATTTTTCGTTATTCCGTCCATAAGAGGGTAAAATAGGAGATGAAACGTTTTTTGAAAATACATTGCTATTTAGGCAGTTTTGAAAGTAGAACGGGTTTTAATTCAGGGTTCGAATTTTTGAAATTCAACCAATACGGGGGAAAATAGGGGACGCAAAAACTTGATTTTCAATAATATGTTGCTGTTAACTCAAATTTTAAGCTACAACTGCGAATCTTCGCATATGGAATCTTGGTCAGGATTAAAAAAAGAAACACCAGTTTCAGTATTTTGGAAAATTCAACAAGTAGGAGGGTAAAATAGGGGATGAAATATTCATTTTGAAAACACGTTGCTATTCAGACAATTTTGAAGCTACAGCTGCAAAAATTGATATTTGTATTTTTGGTTAGAATTTTTAAAAAATACGTGTTTCAGTATTTTTGGAAATTCAACAATAAGGATGGTTAAATTGGAGAGGGGCTGTTTTTCGAATATCTGTTGCTATTTAGGCAATTTTGAAGATAGAACTACAATTTTTCGGATTGGGATTCAGGGTTCGAATTTAAAAGGCACGTTTTTCGGTATTTTTGGAAATTCGAGCAATAACGGGGTGAAATACTGGATGCAAAAATTGATTTTCAAAAATATGTTGCTGTTAACTCAAATTTCAAGCTATAACTACGAAATTTAGGATATGGAGTCTTGATCAGGATTATAAAGACACGAGTTTCAGTATTTTTGGAAATTCAACAACTAAGGGAGGAAAATAGGGGATCAATAATTTTAAGAAAATTAATCATTTAGGGGCTGAAATTGGGGATGAAATGTTTTATGAAAATACATTGGTATTAAGTCAATTTTGAACCCAGAATTACAAGTAATTATATTTGCATACTTGGTCGGAATTTTAAAGACACATGTTGGGGTATTTTTCGAAATTCAACTATTAAGGGGTGCCATAGGGCGTTACAAGTAGTAAAATCAAATGTGCAAATGTTTGTAAATCTTAATCATCAGTCCCTAAGGCTTACAAACTAATGAAAATAACCTGAACTAACTTAGACTAACTTATGCTAAGGACAACACAAACACTCATGCCCGAGGGGCGAATCGAACCCCCGAATGCGAACAGCAGCGCGCACCGCAACATGGCGCCTAAATACGCACAGCCATTCTGCCGCGGCTACAAGTTGTATCACAACATTTCATTATAATAGTACTTAAGGCATGTCTATGAAAATTTATATTAAGAGGGAGAAACAACTGGTGCAGACCAACCAGCCTACCCATGCGAAGCAGCGGGCGTTAAGCTAGTTCATTATAAATAACACCACGCACAGTTTGTAAAAGCCTGTGTTACTAATCTTCTAAGTATAAAAAATTTTTTCTTGTTGGTAGGGCCAGCAGAATGAATGACGTCGAAATATGAAATTCCAAAATTAACAACAGCGGAAATTTTCTACGTGTTACGCAAAAATACGAGATTGGAATCGTAATATAAAAACACGAGGTTGACAGTAGGTCAATAGATGCAAAATGTCCGTCAATCAAAGCTAGACGCGCATTTGATAATGCCAATACAAGCAAGCTTAATGTGTAAATCATTAAAACACAAAGAATTAAAAACTAATTGCAGGTACTTGGACTACTGTCATACAAAACGATATAAAATTATCACAGAAAACTATACAGTTATTTACAACGTCCCACGTACGTAAGAAAGTCCAGTGGGTATATTAATTAACTTACAATAATTCATATTTGGTAATCTAATATATAAAGCAATGTGTTCGTATGTTTGTACGTGTTGCATACAAATCTACAATTTTGTTCCAATCTGTATGAAATTTTGTATACGTAAGCTTCAATCCATGAGGACGGTCGCCATAAGTGTGAGAATCACATAAGATATATAGTTCACGAGATATGACGTCTTTAACAATGAGATGCGCGAAAAACTGCTGCATTTTGCGACAATGTCGCTCATTTTTTCGTAAACCATTGGACCGATTTCAACCTAATTTGGTACACACATTTCTTACCGTGAGGTAACAGTTGCTGCAGAGTTACGAATCACATACGACACATGGTTCAAAATATATTACGTCATAAGCAATAGAAATCGCAAAAAATGCCGTATAATGCGGCGAGACTTTAGAAATACAGTGTATGAGAATGACAGTACTTAGCGACTTGCAACAAACTTTATACATAATTTCAAACCTTTATTAAACTTTTCTCGCTGGCAACCATAGTAAAATGATGAAAGGAAAAAAGTTTCTCGCTTACTACTTTTCCGCTGTTTATGGAGTAAAACTACGGCTCTCGGTATGACGTTACAATTTACAATTTGAACACTACAAATTGTAGCGACAGGAAATTTTACAGACAGTATACACATATATAGTTGAAAATAACTTCTAAATTATGTCACAGTATGACACGTGGTTCATGAGATATGAGCACATAAACTGTAACGTTCCTCTTTTCATGGACTAAAACTAAGGCTGTCGGTAATACTTTAAAATTTATAATTTCTACACTACAAATTGTAGCCGCAGGTAATTTTACAAGCAGTACACACGCTTATAGTTGAGTGTACGTTCTAAATTGTATCACAGTACGACACGTAATTCATGAGATATGAGCACATAAACAGAAACTTTCATGGAAAACCGCCACATCACGCACAAAGTTTAAATCTATTACTTCTTTAGTACTGATTGCACTCCTAAGAGAGTTTAAAGACATATAGCCCTTATACAAATGAATATATAACTGAAAAAATGGCAGGAATAAATAAATATATACCCGAGCAACGCCGGGTTTCCAGCTAGTATGTTATAAGGGTCCTTCGAACTCCTTGGTGAGATGTAAGGTGTGGTAAGTCAAAACCTCTCCCTGAATAACTCCCACACTGCAGCAAAAACAGATAAAATTATAATGAGTAATTAGGGACCTAGGATTTTAGGGACATTTGATTCAAGAGATTTATATGAAAACAGTTTACACAGAGGATTACCACATGTAATTTAGTTTTATTTATTAAAAGATTTGAAAAACAATAATCTCTCAGGGCCGAATTGACAGGGCACGGATACGACTCAGATATGAAGAGGGAAGGGGAAGGTAAGTTCCAATCTCAGCAACATTACATTGATGTGGGTGGCGGGCGATGGATCGGCGCGGGGTGGTGTGTGTGCGCGTCGGTGGTGGCTGCTGCATCACGCGCATGCCTTGCTCTCCCCGGCGCTGTGGGGTGCGACCCTCGAGCGGAGACGTCAAAGTCCCGCAGCTGCCTGCATGTCTCTTCCCTTCTCCAGCCACGGACAAAGTTTCTTCTTCAGTGGTTTCTCACCCAGTCCTATTTGTTCTCCAGCTACAGCTTCTCCTCGAATTTTGCATCCCTTTGGTTCTGTGATTGGTGGGTTGGTTTTGCATTGTCATCCAATAGTCAGTCGTCGTTTTCACGACCACGCCTCTCAGTCGCCGGTGGTAATTTTCTATGAGCCGAGGTGAGACTCGCGAACTGGCGTCTTTCCCACGTTTCAAGTGTGTTGCCTTTATCTTCTGCATTCCTTCTTGGTTCTAAAAAACAGTTCTTTGTGGCCGCTGTCTGTGTTAGGCCTGCCTGGTATGCCATTTATCAGGGTCTTTCTCCCTTGCCAGAAACATTGTTTTGGTGAAACCACTTTATCTATACTGCAGGCCAGCCTCTTTACGACTCACGCACGTGTGCACTACAGGGGTTTGCTTGTCTTCTTCCCGTCTGCAGCGGTCCACGGTTTATCTGCGATGCCGTCGCTGTTTTGGCCCACTTAGGTTATGGTAGTAACACTAAAAGTGAGCCTTTGCGATCGTCTTTTGACACCTCAAATTTAAATGAAAATAACGTCTTAAATATTCATCTGACACGAAAATTGAATAACCTAATTTGCAGAGGAGAACATTCTCTACAACTTTGCTCTCTTATGTTCTTTTTCATATCTCGTAGCGTTTCAAAGATATTTGCAAAAATAACGCCAATTTTGGGATGGCTGTCTGTCTGTTTGTCCGTGTCGTGTTCCCTGCTCTTAAGACGAACCGTTCAACCTATCAGCACCAAATTTTACAGACATGATTGTAGGCCACCAGAGGCCAAAAACTCCTTTTTCCAAATTTTTCGGACAAAAAATACGGTAGTTAAAAAAATATCCGTTTGTAATATAATTGTAATTGCAAACGAACCATTCATCTAACACGAAAATTGAATTACCTAATTGGTAGAGGAGAAAATTCTCTACAACGTATCTCCCTTATGTTTTTTTCATATCTCGTATCGTTTGAGACATATTTGCAAAAAAACGGAGATTTGACACCCTCCATTGAATTAACGAAAACCAGCTGTTCGGAGATGTCACAGGAATTTCCTCGCGTATTTGATGATTTTATTATTGTAACTTACACGTTGTCATTTCAAAGCAACGGCACACTGAGGAATTAACAAAAACACATCGTTCTTCGTACGATAAATGATAATCTAATACCTACAAATGTCATATTAACATTAGTTAACAACGGCCATTAATGGTATGAGACTGAAGAACTGCTAACTTGATTTATAGCCGTAGCGTAGTGGTAAGGTGCTGGACTGTGGCGCGAAAGGTCGTGGGTTCGAAACCCGCCACTACCTAATTTTTTTCCTAAAAAGGGTTTTAGACATTCTTATTAATTAATTAATTATTACTTAGATTATTATTTTGGTTTGCAAAAACTTAACAAATTAAAGCAGTCAACAATCCGTAGATTGGTTTGAACACCACTGCTTACTAGGCATGGTCATGTTTAGAGGTGGTATGCCGGTGTCTTCCTCCGACCTTCGAAATGACTAACCTACAGTTTAACGTGGGTTCCGAACCACGGTGCTACTCGGTATTTTTCACATGAGCAATACTACCAGAGCTGAAAGAAACAGATAAAATTCCTAGGACCTGGCGGGGATAGAACCCGCGACCTATGGATTTGTAGTCTGGCACTCTACCAACTGTGCCACCGAGGAGCACTACTTATAAAAATACAAATCTATAGTGGGCAGTAAAACACGTCAGTGCGATTTTTTGGAAACGACTCCTCTGGTGTTTGCAGATAAGGGCTTCCTCTGCCCTGTGTCAATTGTCGCCATTTATCTGGACGCCCCTAAAGTCAGGCTGGTTTCGCTGTGTACATCCTTATGAGAAGCCGTGGCAATTCGCCCCCTAAGGCGGGAGATTGCGGGGCGGCAGCCGGTGGCGAAGGAGTATTTTTGGAGTATTGCTGCCCAGTGTGGGATCCTTATCAGGTGGGTTTGACGGAGGACATCGAAAGAGTCCAAAGAAGGGCAGCTCGTTTCGTATTGTCACGATACAGGGGAGGCAGCGTTACGGAAATGATACAGGATCTGGGATGGAAACATTACAACAACGGCGCTTATCGCTGCGGCGTGGGCTACTTGCAAAACTCCAATCGCCAACATTCTCATCCGAATGCGAAAATATATTGTTGACTCCCACTTACATAGGAAGAAATGATCATCAGAATAAAATACGAGAAATCAGAGCTCGAACGAGAGATTCAGGTGTTCTTTCTTCCCGCGCGCTATTCGAGAATGGAATGGGAGATAAATAGTATAATTGTGGTTCGATGAACCCTTTGTCAAGCACTTAAATGTGATTTTCAGAGTATCCCATGTAGATGTAGATGTAGATGTAGATGAACGTTGGGGTGTCTCCCGCTAGCTCCCCACTCCGGCGGTGCGACGCTCCACACTGGAGGCCGGCGTGGCGTGCGCGATTCCTTACATCAACAATGTCTCCGAACAAAAGCGTCCCTGGCCGAAATGTTACAAAGGTTATTAAAATCAAGTATGAGGTGGAAGAGTTAATAACACATTCAATATTGACAGAAATTTCTCTCATTCATGACAACCAGTTTCATCTTCTGAAGATCACCATGTCACAAGTAACTGTGGGGACGACGAGTGCAGTGGAACATACACTGACAGATTCATTCGTCAGCTGGTGAATAAAGCCGTAAACACCACGTAATATACGTTGTGTCTCTTAGAAACCTTCCAAATTAAGAAGACTTAGGGCATGATAAAGAAATTGCCCCTTAAGCTAGAACATCTCAAGGAATTTCTTTAAGAATGGTATTATTTCTCTACATGTGAAACACTTGTAGCAAGAAGTATACCGATGTTTTTTCTTGAGTTTCTTGCCACGTTCTTCCGAATGGTCCTCTGTCACCGTATCATTTGCATCAGTGGAAGAATTATACACGTTCAGAACACGACAGGAAGATACCTAGTGGGGTAACTACACGCAAAAACGCACGCAAACAATATTTGTTTCGCGATTGATTCAGAGATTGAGAAATTTCGTATCCAGAAACTTTCTAACAGTCGTTGACTAATGATGTGAAGAACCGTCTTGTTGCAAAATGACGTTGGGCTGCAAGTCTTGCATCTGAGAGTATAAAAACGACTCCAGCATGTCACGAAATACTGAGCCATTCACTGTGTATCCTACCAAGGAGAACTGTATAACAATTCTGTGTTCATTAATCCACACCAGTCGTTCAGTTCAAGTCTATCACGAACATGTTCAATGATAATGTGCGGACGTTGCGAGTTCTTAAGGCCTTTCTCTCTCCAACCTATCCATTGTTCTAATATTGTGTTGCTTTCATTCGTTTGAGTTAATCGTTGCCTGATGCTCCCACTGACTCAGAAAACTGAATGAGAAATACTTAAGATTGTTTCGCAATCCATACGATCCATGGATATATTGCATTTCCATACGATTGTCCTAAAGATCAAACCTGGCATCTGCTTTTCCGTGCAATAAGTTTTATGCAGTTATTCCACTTCATGTCGTTCCCACGTACTTTATTGTAGTTACTACTTCAAGTGCTTTGTCCCCAACAGTTGCAGTGTAGTTGAACAGTTCGCCTATTAATGTGTCATTCCTTTATACAGTGTGAAATTTTGTCAGATTTCGAAAGGATGTAGAGTGTGTCTTCAGGAACAAATTGATGACAGTAACCTGTGTCCAAAATTGTCATCCAGCGACGCTATAGAGCATTCAAGTAATGGGCATAAGAGTTGCCACATTCCACTTTTCTGGCACGAAAAGATACTTTGTACGCTGGTGGACGACAGGCAAGTCGTTTTGCAGCTTTTTTTGCTTTCTGCAGCAGGCAGTGGGGTACGATATCCCCACACAATGCCATCCGACATCATCAGGGTAATAATTACTGAAGTAAATAAAAGTGGTTCACAGAATTTGAACAAGCACATAAGTATGCAGGTATAACTCAATAAATAGTCTGAAAACATCAAGTGATGACCTTGCTGCGCTCGCTGGATGGTGTATCTAAGATGTTCAGGCTGGCCAAACTGCCTCCAAAAACATCTCCGACGATTGTCTGGCCCAAGGCAGATGCGAGTCTCATCTGTAATAGAACTTGATGCCAATTCTGGCGAGTACATTCCGCACGCTTTTGGGCCCATCTGAATTGCGCTGCGTGGTGTCTAGGTATCAAAGCTTCCCTTGATGAGAGTCCCTCATGGATAAAGTAACAATGCAGAGAATATCAAAGTTCGGAATTGACCTTCTAAGCATGGTAGAGCTACAGTCAACAGAAGCAGTGTACGTCCTTCTTGGTGGTGTGACTGGAACTGATTGGCCGTCTTACCACCCACCCCGTCGCATTTGCAGTGCTCAGGAGTGCGTGTTTACATCTTTGCGTGATTTAAGGCGAATCCGTGTACAATATCTGGAACTGTGTTCTTGATACTGTGTACAAATTCAGGTGACGCAACACATCGTTACTCCTTCACGGTGAAAAGGCTCGAAGAATTTTATTAAAATTTGGGACATACGTAGCTTATTCATTCAGTTAACATTTGACGTATTTGTTCTCTTTTGTAAGCAACCGTAAGGTTTATGGCGAAGGATACAATGCAAAAGACCATTTAAGCGATCATCATGAAAGTTGGCACTTGTGTATATATTTCTATGTACAAGGCAGTGCACTACAAGTCACCAAGTGATGCATCGTGGAAGGAACCTTGAAATAGCCTGTTCGCGAATGATGCTGTCGTTTATCGGTTAGTGAAGTCAACAGAGGATCAAAAGCAACTGCAAAGCGATTTAGACTAAATTACTACTTGGTGCGAAAATTGGAAATTGACACTAAATAAAGAAAAGTGTGAAGTAATACACGTGACCACTAAAAGAAATCCGCTGAACTTCAATTACGCGATAAATCAGTCAAACCTTAAGGTCGTAAATTATACCAAATACCTAGGAGTTACAATTACGAACAACTTCGACTGGAGAGAACACAAAGAAAATATTGTGGGGAAGGCGAACCAGAGGATACGTTTCATTGGCAGAACGCTTCGAAGATGCACCATCTCCACCAAAGAGACTGCCTACATCACACTTGTGCGTCCTCTCCTGGAGTACTGTTGCCCCTTGTGGGACCCTCACCAAGGGTGCTGACGGAAGACATTGGGAAGGTTCAGAGAAGGGCAGCTCGTTTTGTTTTATCACGTTACTGGGGGCAAAGCGTCACGGAAATGTTGCACGAATTGGAGTGGAAATCACTAAAAGAAAGACGTTATTCATTGCGGCGTGATCTGTTTGTGAAGTTTCAGTCACCGATTTTTACTTCTGAATGTGAAAATATTTTGCTAGCACCCACCTACTCAGGGGGACATGACCATCCCAATAAAATAAGAGAAATCAGATCGAAAACAGAACGATTTAGGTGGTCTTTCTTCCCGCGCGCTGTTAGAAAATGGAACGGTAGAGAAAAGTTATTAAAGTGGTTAATGAACCCTCTGCCAGGCACTTAAATGTGATTTGCAGAGTATCTATGTAGATGTAGACTTCATCACCGTGTGATGAATCACCAAAAATGATGACACATATATCTACTGGGGATAGGCAAAATAACATGACCAGTTTGCAATATCTTGCTGTACCCCTGCGTACGGGTTAAGGCTCAGACGCGAACGCAGTGCAGATTGACGTAGGAACTTTTGGGCGTTGTCTTGCAATGAGTTACACTTTGCTGTTTGTCTGCGACAGTCAACACATATGATCGGTGTACTGCTTGATGCCGAGCGAGAAAGGCCATGCGCGCCAAGGCGCCTTACTTCGGAGTGCACGGCTTACAACGGGAAAACGACTACAGGGGTTGTGCTAAACCGTTCTGTATCATTTTCTTTCCTCCTTCATGTTGCCATGGATGACGCACAACAGTTTGTGTTTCTACCGCAATGGCTGTGTACGCGGTGGTTGTAATGACTCCCCACTGCAGTGTGTGAAGAGTAGAAGCTGTGAAAGTTCACCATCCTGACGTCTTCTATAGATGTCCCCACGCAGATGATAGCACGCAGATCGGAGTTCTTGATTGAAGCTGAAATTCTTAAACTATTGGCAGGAACAGATCTAATTACGAAATAATACTTAAGTTCATGTGGGTTGCCATCTCGTTTATTTAAAGAGTGCAGAAAAACCAGCAAACTGCGTAATAACATCCACTTGACACACATTATCTTAACTGAAAGTCATTTCACCTTGTTCTAAGATGATCAAACAGTATCTTATGACCGCCGACCTGTGCATGTTACTCCTTCGAGTGCATGTTCTGAAGTCACATAGTACTCCTCCGAGTGCGTGTACTGAACTCACATGTCACTGAAATGTTCAAATGCCTGTAAATCTATCGGACCAAACTACGTGGTCATCAGTCCGTAGCTTACAAACTACTTAAACGTAGGTAAACTAACCTACGGACAAACACACACGCCCATGCCCCAGGGAGGACTCGAACCTTCACGGCGAGCAACCGCGCGCTCCGCAGCGAGGTGCTTTAGACCGCTCAGCTATTCCACCGCTGGTCACATGTTACTCCTCCGAGTGCGTGTATTGAACTGAAGTGTGGCGGCTCGATGAAATGCTGCCTTCGCTCCACAATTAGGCGGGCAAACATGGCCGCCGTGCATCTTCCGTCTTAAATTAATTATTTTTTATTGAATTAGCAACTGTTAATATGATTTACCTACTCAGGGCATAGCTTAGCTTTGAAGGGTTTTTCTAAATTGAGTTTGACATTGAATAAATAATTATTTTATCAAATATTAACAACAACAAAAATTAGTGCATTTTTTCGCGGCGATATCCATTAATGGAATCTTCACGGGTTACAAGCCGCGTCAAGTGGTTTACTGCCCACGAGCTTTCGGCAGAGAACTTCTCTGCCATTGTCAAGTGGATGACTGTCAATTCGCGGCCGCTGCCGTGCTTATATAGCCGCGCCGCGGCCAGTGACGTCACTGGTGCCCACTTCCTTGACCATAAAAGGCAATGTTTTGGTCGCGCGTACGCCGCGCCCGCTTCAACTCCGCAATTACGGGATCCCAAACCGTACTGAGCTGCAAGCCGCCGACTTTATTGAGCGTGTTTTCTGAAATTCTGATATCTACTGCCTCGTTTATTACGCTGTCCCAGAAGCTGTTGGTTCGTTTAATAATAGATGTCTCGTCGAAAGCAATTCGGTGTCCGTTTTCTATAGCATGTTCCACCACAGCTGATTTTTCGGGATAGCGTTATCGAAAGCGGTGCGGCGGCGCGGCTATATAAGCACGGCAGCGGCCGCGAATTGACAGTAATCCACTTGACAATGGCAGAGGAGTTCTCTGACGAAAGCTCGTGGGCAGTAAACCACTTGACGCGGCTTGTAACCCGAGAAGATTTCATTAATGGATATCGCCGCGAAAATATGCACTCATATATAACGTACCTTTACGGGGAGGAAACGTGGAGCAGCATCAAACGCCTGGGAAAGCTGCGCGTGAAGAAGGCGAAGTTACTGAGCTCTCTAGCCTTCCTACAACGCTGCCGTGATGAGAAAACGGTTCCACGATTTGCCATCATCAACCATCACGGAAACCAGAAGAATTTTTCACCGTGCTAGCTTCGCTCTGCTGCGGGTGAGAATACATTTCACTAGAAAGCAGTTGGACAAAAACGGCCGTGAGCTTTTGACCGTTCATCTGTACCTGACACGGGCACTTTCGGCTCTAGATTGGGATTGGATCGACGCAGCAACGGTGGCACAACAAACATCGTCAAGTCAGAGAGCCAAGGAGAAGCAGAAGGGGAAATTCAGTCGTATTTCTCAACAACAACATGGAGCACAACATAAAACTTTGGAACGTATGGTGATCAACATGACCGCAAGAAACTTCGACGCAGGTGCCATCTCAGCACTTCAGAAGGGCCTTAACTTTGGTCCTTCGCCTCGAAGCATCCCCTTCGCTGACATATTAAGTGGGGTTGAACAAGCGGTTCGTAAGTTTCCCGGTGAAATAGCAGAAGAAATTCGTAGGGAAACGAGCCGAATTCTTGTAAAATCGAAGCCTCCAGCACCAAACATGACTAGAGCTGAACTCTGTGGCCTTCGTGCTCTCCGCAACGATCCTCTCACAGTCGCTTTGCTAGCTGATAAGGGCAATGCTACCGTCCTGATGGAACGAGCCGATTATGATGGAAAAATCCGACAGACGGGACCCAACATCCAGAATTGTCAGGAAGACGTCAGAAATTCTCAAAAGATCGTCTCTGGAAGAGAGTACAATTAAGAACCTCCTTCCTCAGGCCCCAAGACCACCTGCTTTTTGCGGTCTGCCAAAGGTGCACAAGAAGGATACACCGTTAAGGGGTGTACCATCGGCTCTCCTACTTATAGACGTGTCAAACACCTGGCCACATTCCTCTCCACGCACGTTGGACACTGTGTACATCATATAAAGAATACGACGGACTTCATCGACCGAATTAAAGGACGGCGCCTAAGGGAAAAAGACATTATGGTTAGCTTCGATGTGGTCTCCCTTTTGACGTCTGTTCCCATCACAGACTCTATTGACTTACTGGCCCATTTGTTTGACACCACCATCGTGGATTTATTTAAGCACACCCTGACGTCATCTTTTTCTTATATGGTGCAGATTATTTTAACCAGACACACTGCGTTGCGATGGGAAGGCCTTTAGCTCCAGTTGTAGCCAACCTCTTCATGGAGTATTTCGAAGAAATTGCCTTGGACACGGCTCCTGCAAAGCCTAGCTGCTTTTATCGTTACGTCGACGATACCTTCGTCATCTGTTCTTATGGACAGAAAAAACTAGAAGAGTTCCTGGAGCACATCAACAGTATCCATGGTCACATTAAATTCACGATGGAAGTAGAGAAGGGTGGTTCCCTGCCATTCTTGGACGTTCTTGTCCGTCGTAAGCCCGATGGAAGTCTGGGTCACAGCGTTTACCGCAAGCCCACTCATACGGACCGGTATTTGCACGCCACCAGCTACCATCACGAAGCACAGAAACAATCTGTTCTGAAGACCTTAGTACACAGAGCCGTAACCGTATCGCATGCTGATAACCTGTCAAAGGAGCTTAGCCGCTTACGCAAAGTTTTCAAAGATAACGGCTACAGCAAGAGACAAATATCTCTAGCAGTGTCACTTAAAGCACGAAATCAGAAGACATCTGAAGAAGAAGTCAAGCAGACCGCATGTTTGCCGTTTTGTGGCTCCACAACAGGGAAAATCAGCCGGCTCCTGAAGAGACATAAAATTGCCACAATCTTCAGACCTCCAGCAAAGCTCCGACAGCTAATGAAGCCTGTGAAAGATGATGTAGGTTTCAGAACACCAGGAATCTATAAAATTCCGTGTGAGTGTGGGCAGTTGTCGGCCAGACTATTCGCACTATTGAACAGCGACGCATAGAACACGAGCGGTGCTTTCGATTACGCTATCCCGAAAAATCAGCTGTGGTGGAACATGCTTTAGAAAACGGACACCGAATTGCTTTCTCCGAGACATCTGTTATTAAACCAACAGCTTCTGGGACAGTGTAATAAACGAGGCAGTAGAGATCAAAATTTCAGAAAACACCCTCAATAAAGACGGCGGCTTGCAGCTCAGTACGGCTTGGGATCCCGTAATTGCGGAGCTGAAGCGTGCCCGGCGTACGCGCGACCAAAACATTGCCTTATATGGTCAAGGAACTGGGCACCAGTGACGTCACTGGCCGCGGCGCGGCTATATAAGCACGGCAGCGGCCGCGAATTGACAGTCATCCACTTGACAATGGCAGAGAAGTTCTCTGTCGAAAGCTCGTGGGCAGGAAACCACTTGACGCTGCTTGTAACCCGAGAAGATTTCATTAACAACAAAAATGCTTGTTTTTGGTGTGTGACCGCCAGTACTACGGCCAATCGGCGTCCAGTGCCTGCCGCTCGGGGACTTCCCTGGAATTCGGGGAGATTTGCCAGTACTCTTTCCCATGAGAACCCGACCTATTGTACAAAAAAATTTTCAAATGTTTGTAAAGCTTATGGGACTTAACTACGGGGTCATCAGTCCCTAAACTTACAAACTACTTATGAACTACTTACGAACTAGGACGGCACAAATATCCATGCCCGAGGGGGGATTCGAACCCCCGACCGTAGTGGCCGTGCAGACCGTGACTGAAGCGCCTCAGTCTCCTCGGCCACCGCGGCCGGCACCTATTGTACCACCTGTCGTGGTTCTCACCAGCTTTTATCATCTGTCGCCTACTGGTCCTACCCGCCTGCACTGAAGCAATACTCCGATTTTAATATGATGGCTTTAAGCCAGAAATATTACAGGCTGTTTCCCGTCGGATGTTCCAATTCTCCCTCGGGCATGGGTGTGGGTGTGTTGTCCTCAGTATAAGTTAGTTTGTTTGTAAACCTCGGGACCGATGATCAGTCTAATTTGGTCACTTAAAATTACAAACATTTGAACAGTTTTGAACGGAAGCCAAAGCTAAGTTGCGAATGAAGTGATCAATGATCTTAAAACTTGATTACTTTATGTTTGGAAGTATTTGATACAGTCCAATGAATCATAGTTTACATTGCTTCTCACAATCAATCAGGTTTATGTATAAAAAAAACTCCAATGAAAATTTACGATACAGCATGCCAATTTCCTAGTCAAGCACAATACAGGTTCCGTTATGATTTGATCTTCTTTATCGTGATGTTTCAAGTATTACTCTAACTAGTAGGATGATAGTCAATGCTCGCACCAGCCTTCACAATCTGCTTATTATCACTACTATTTGCCACATTCCAAAATATTAATGCGCCCTCACACATCTAAAAGTTCAGGAGTGCTTTGTAGAGCATTAGAAAGATAACAAACACCCGTTTTCGACAGCAAAAGTGCCATGCATCAACATAATTGAACCGTTATGGGGAATTCAAAAGTAGAGATTAATGACCAGATACACAGTTCCGACTAAAGTAATTGGCTGATGTTTTGGTATACGTCTGGACAGCATTCTGTTGGAAACTAAATAGATGCTTTATGAATCTGTTCCACAAAGGGTTGCAGCTGTTCTGAAAGTCAATGGTGGGCCAATTCCTCACTGATAAATAAATATTGTGTCTTTGTTAGGTATTTATATTATTTTGTCCTCTGCCTCTCCTGTATGTCTCCGTGAAGATTTTTATCCTTGCTGACCTACCGTACACTACATTGAGGAAAGTACTGAAAATCGAAGAAAAGTATATGGATAGAAACATCTCTGACTATGTATAAAATCGGAGGATATTGAATGCGATAGATGGTGGCAAACAACCGTTAAATTATGCTGCCTTTGTTGTCTGTACTAGTTGCCTTGAAAATATCTTTCGTAAAATAAGCGATTGAATACAGGGAGACATAAGAATTTGTAATAGTTTTTCCTTTTCGGTGTTGTGTGGTTTGTTGGACCGTGTGTGATTCGAGCCTAGCTCCTCAAGAGAGCTTTTGGAATGGTGCATACACGTACATAGTGATTCTTGCAATTCATACTTTTTTAAAGAGGGTGTTCCGTTCACCTTGACCATAATAAATAACATTTGTTCAGATTCAAATTACAAAAATGTTGCAAGAAAATGTTGTTCAGCCGTCAGGGGGATATCAATCAGCATAATTGCCTTATTTGCAGCTTTATTTTATTTTGTTATTTATTTTACAAAGATATGAACAACGATATGATTCTTTTAAATGGCACCCTGTATTTTTATTCAGTAATTAATTTCCTCTCCTAAAAACCTATTCAAAAATGTATACAGTGTACCGTTCACTGAAACACAACATTGTTAATAACATAACACAAAATTGACGTTGACGATCTCAGACCTTAGTGCAGGTACTCGTGGTAATGGAACACATCCACGTGCTGACGTTCACATAGGACAAATGTAAACATAAGTAGACTTCACACCCGTCATTCCGTCAACCATCGTCAATTAAAGAGTTGTGTGAGTTGAATGTACCCCTCATCTATGGGGAATGTAAGTTAGTAGATCAGTAATTGCAGTGCCGTTTTCTCATGCACAATAGGGGTATATTTAGTGCAGTACTTTAGTCCTTTTAAATATACTGTGGTGTAGAGTAGACATACAGTAAAGGCTGTCCTTCCTACAAACGGCATCGACATAACATTTCTTGTATTGTTGTTCAAGGTAGGTGAAATGCTACTCAGGCAGAGGAACTGTACAGAGAGCGATGTGGTGACAAGAACACACGTTCCCGACCTATGATTTATCGTCATGTTGCGACACTTCAGGACACGGGAAGTTCGAACCCATGACGACGCAGTAGTAGTAGCACTCGTTCAGACGAAGCTGCCGAAATTACTGTTCTCGCTTCCATGCATCCATCTGTGAGCACAGAACAGCTTGAACACAACATTGGCATTTCTGAAACAAGTGTACATCGTATTCTTACACGTCTCCGGTTTCATCTTTACCATGTACATCTACACCAAGAATTGCATGGAAATGATTTCCTAAATCGTTCTGTCAGTGGGCACAGCAGCAAATAACCGCCAACCCGAACGTCTTCTCCACTGTTCTATGTACCGATGAATGTTCCTTCTCAAATAAGTGACAGGTAAATACAAGGAGCTTGTCTTATCGGTACAGAAACAACTCACGATGGCGTAGGCAAGTGGAACATCAACGTCAATGGAGAGTTTTGTCTGGTGTGGGATGCTTGCTACTACAATTATTGGCGCTTATTTCTTCAATGGTAGTCTAAACGGCACAGTGTTTGCCAACTTCCTAAGACGAATTATTCCTCCTCTTCTGGATGAAGTGCCGCTAAGAACCATATTGCTTATGTGATATCAACACAATGGACATACAGCACACAATGCCTCGCGTGCACGTCTTGTTCTGAACTGAAGGTATCCTGCCAGATGGATTGGTCGAGAAGGAATAGTTACTTGGCCTGTTAGGTGTCCAGCTTTAAATCCTCTGGACCTTTTTCTTTGGGGATGCATAAAGATGTTATCTATCGCGATATTCCAACAACTCCAGAGGACGTGAATGAACGTGTCGTGCTTGCTTGTAATTCTCTTCAGCAGGCAACACTGGGAGCAGTAAATAATTCTGTAATTCAACGAGTGCACCAGTGTATCGGTGTCCAGGGTCACAACTTGGAGCACCTTTGAATGTTCTACTTCTGGGTAATGATACAGGAGAGGCAGTTAATTTTGTTTCATGTTTTACTTGGTTTTCATTTGCTGTCTGACAACTCCAGCAAGTGGACGAGTTTGTGATCACGGACTCATAGTCAATGTTGTGTTATGTAATGAATAACGTTGTGTTTCAGTGAACGGAACACTGTAATAGATTTTTAAATAGGTCTGTAGGAGAGGAAATGAATTACCAAATAACAAATACAGGATGCGATTGAAAAAGATCATACAGCTTTTTGTTTGTTGTTGTGGTCTTCAGTCCGGAGACTGGTTTGATGCAGCTCTCCACAATACCCTATCCTGAGCAAGCCTCTTCATCTCCACATAAGAATGGCAACCGACATCTGTCTGAATCTTCCTCTGCGGTTTTTACCCCACACACTTCCCTCCAACGCTAAATTCACAATTCCTTGATGTCTAAGAATATGTCCTACCAATCTATCCCTTCTTTTAGTCATGGTATGCCAGAAATTTCTTTTCTCCCCAATTCTGTTCAGTACAGCTTTTTATATCTTAGTAAAAAACAAGGCTACAAAGTAGGCAATCATGCTGATTATGTCCCCATGACGACTAAAGAACATATAATTCAAGCATTTTGTAATTTGCATCTTGACAAACACTTATTTACGGCGGTCAAGATAAATGGGATGCCCTGATAAGTAACTATCGCAGCGGGAGCCGAGCTAAGACTGTGTATTTATTGACGAATGGCATATACTAGTAGTGTAATGCATTAATTGTCGATTGTCTCGAGGCCGTCTTGTATTTCCTTTTAATATTATGATGTTGCGACCCTCATGTGCCGGCAGAGGTGGCCGAGGGGACTGAGGCGCTCCAGTCACGGTCTGCACGGCCACTACGGTCGGGGGTTCGAATCCCCCTCGGGCATGGATATTTGTGCCGTCCTTAGTCTTAGCTACTTCATAAGTAGTTTCTAAGCTTAGGGACTGATGATCCCGTAGTTAAGTCCCATAAGTTCTACAAACATTTGAATATTGGAACCCTCATGTACACATCTGCATCGTACGTCGATATCATCAAGGAGCCTGGAAAGTCATTATAATAAACAACAAAAGGTGCTATCAATATAGTTTACGTAGCTACTGAGCTAAAATTTTCCAAATTTTCGACTAGACAAGTCCTTACCTGACTATTTCCTTTCTAAAGTGTCCGGTTACTGCGTTCTTTTCTTCCTATGAACATTGGTCATCTCCTGGAGCAACGCAGCTTCTGAGGAGAGCGCCTCATTAATTACACTTACATCAAAACTTCCACAGTCTACACGGCGTACTGGTAGGACCCTGCATCAGGATATATATACAGTCTTGTTCGTCTACGTTTTTCTTCTACTGGATGTACTGATCTGGAATGAAAAGTCGAGGTGTTTGTGAGATTTTGATCAGAAATCTACAGGCAGTTCAGATAGGTTAGATCCCTGGCTGCTTACCTCGGTGCTGGATGGTCCAGTGCCAGCGGCACTACTCGCCGACGTTGACGTCTCCGGAACCTCATCAATTGGGGCCAGGGTCGCTACTCTAGGCGTGAATGTGCCGTCTAGACTGTCTTTCACTTCAGAACCCTTTGTACCGCTTCTTCCATATGAAAGCGAAGCACAAGAGGCTCTCGCTGTTTGCTCATTTCCCGCTGGTTGACTCGTATCTGGTGTACGTTTTCTTTGGACTAGTCTGACAATATTTCGCCATACTCTTGCAAAAACTCCCTCATTAGTTTCCGTTGTTCTTAACTGAGTGGTCTTTCTTTTAGTAGTCCTCGGTGTACGTGGAGAACGTGCAACAGTTCTCCTTGTAGTGCTCGGTGTAGATGCTGCAGAAGATTCCATTAGTGTCGTGAAATCTTTGCTATCGCCTTTCAGCTGCTCTGGATTCATATCAAACAGTTTAATAACAGCTTTTTTCAGAAACTCTATTTCAAATCTTTCCCTTGTAGTGTCATGTATTCCGCAATAATTTGCAGGCGTAGCAGCAGTGGTCACCGCTACAGTGTCAATACTCCTGTGTTGTTCATTGTTGAAAGGGAAAGGCCGAACGGTGCTGTGTTGGCATCTAGTTCTCGTAACATTATGTTTCCTTGTCACGTCTTCCGTCTTTTCGATGCGCCGATTTTCATTTTCTGACTCTGATGCCAACGCATTTCTGAGATCTATACACTCCTCTCTGTCTTTAGTTCTTCGTGGCGAGTAGGATGAACTAGCACTTTCTGACGAACTCTCGCGGTCGGTGAATATGGTACCAAAATTCATTCTCGTGAAGAACAGATTAATCTCCGACGAGGAGCTGTCGCTTTCATAAAACGTATCATCGGCGATGCTCTCATAGCTAGATGCTCTGTTAAAATAAATGCACCGCAGATCTTCGAGAGATTTCTTCAATCTTGCACGTGCTTCTCTGTGGCTGACATCTGTAACTCTCGTGTGTCTTCTTCCCGTACTGAAGTCGCGGTAGAAAATTCGTTTTTCTGTTTCCTTGAAAGTGTATACTAAAAGGTCTTTGTCTACTTTCAAGAAATCATTTGTGCATGTCTTCTCTGACGGCATTTTGCATATGGAACTATCCAACTTGAAATCGGTCCTCGCTGTAGATTGCCCGTCAAATGGTACACTATATTTGATGGACGCTTCAGTATTTACTGAAGATTTACTTTGGAATCGGAACAGCTTCTGGAAGATACTCTGCGGTTTCGGATTCAGAGCCTTATTTATAAGCATCTGATCGATGTTGTGATCAGTAGAAGGATAATTCCTGTTTTCTTCTGAATTTGGTTTTACTTTAGGGGTCGATTCCTGTTCCTCATACCATTCGCCACCTCTCATGGAGAACGTTCTCGAAGTGGAGAAGTGAGAGCTGACAGTACACATGGGGGATTGCGTTGCTTTCATTGTGGAGAAGACAAATGGTGCTCTCTGTATTTCTTGCCATTGGTCTAGAATATTGATACTGGCTGCAGAGTTTTGTATCAGAGCCTGCTGGTTTGGAGTGGAATGACCACTCTGAGAACAATGAGCGCACACTGATGTCCTCATGTTCGATATGGTCTTTTGGTCTTCCTGTGATGACGAATGACGACCATCGTGCAGTTTCTCAGACAGTCCTTTTATAAGACGACTGTAGTGCTCGCCCAGAGTGCGCAACTGAGAACTCTCACTGATAAGGTGTTTCGGACTTTCAGATGGACACGTTCTGAGATCACTGGACGGACCACTGGTGATGTGTTTCGGGGTTTTAAGCTGCATCAAGCATTGCCCATCGGCCCAGTCATTAGTAAAGTATTTCGCGCTTTCATGCAACGTACGGTTGTGAGTGTTGAATTGCTCACTAGTATGGTATTTCGGGCTTTCAATCGGCCTCACGCTGTGAGAGTCAGATAGTTGTTTGAGGCATTTAAGCTGCTTCGCGCTAAGAGCGTTGGATTTATCGTTGTTCTGGCAATACAGGCTATCAAGTGGGCTAGAGCTGCGAGCATCGGATGGCTCATTCATCAGTTGCTTCTGGCTTTGAAGCGGCTTCACGCTGTGAGCGTCAAGTGGCTCATCAGTAAGTTGTTTCAGGCTTTTAAGCTCCCACACGCTGTGAGTGTTGGATGGTTCACTGGTAAGGTGTTTCGGGCTTTCAAGCGGCCGCACACTTTGAGCGCCAGATGCCTCATCAGTAAGTTGATTTATGAATTTAAGATTATTTGTGGTGTGAGCGTTGGATTTCTCGTTGGTCAGGTATTTTGGGCTTTCTAGTGGCCTCGAGCTGTGAGCATCAGATGACCCACTGGTTAGGTGTTTTGGGCATTCAAGTAGCCTCACCCTGTGAGCGTCAGAGGGTTCATCAGTGAGTTGTTTCAGCCATTTCGGTTGCTTCGCGCTGTTATCGTTGGATTTATCATTGGTCAGGTATTTCGGGCTTTCGAGTGGCTTTGAGCTGTGAGCATCAGACGACTCACTGGTGAGATATTTCAGACTTTCAAGCGGCCGCACACTTTGAGCGCCAGATGGCTCATCAGTAAGTTGTTTTATGAATTTAAGCTGATTTGTGGTGTGAGCGTTGGATTGCTCGTTGGTCAGGGATTTCGGGTTTTCTAGTGGCCTCGAGCTGTGAGCATCAGACGACCCACTGGTTAGGTGTTTTGGGCTTTCAAGTGGCCTTACCCTGTGAGCGTCAGATGGCTCATCAGTGACTTGTTTCAGGAATTTAAGTTGCTTCGCGCTGTTATCGTTGGATTTATCATTGGTCAGGTATTTCGGACTTTCAAGTGGCTTTGAGCTGTGAGCATCAGACGACTCGCTGGTGAGATATTTCGGGCTTTCAAGTGGCCTCACTCTGTGAGCGTCAGATGGCTCATCAGTGAGTTGTATCAGGCATTTCCGTTGCTTCGCGCTGCTATCGTTGGATTTATCATTGGTCAAGTATTTCGGGCTGTCAAGTGGCCTCGAGCTGTGAGCATCAGACGACTCACTGGTGGGATGTTTCCGGATTTCAAGTGACCTCACGCTGTGGGCGTCACATGGCTCATCAGTAAGGTGTTTCAGGCTTTTAAGCCGCCTCGCTCTCTGAGCCTTGGATGTCTCACTGGCAAGGTGTTTCGGACTTTCAAGTGGCTTCAAACTGTGATCGTCGACCGGTGAACATAGCACGTCATCGGTCTGAGTCCCATTGTTAATGAGACTTCGCTGAGGGCGCCGTTCCTGGAGGTACTTGCGACGCAGGCGCATCTCGAGGAAAGTGAGGAGCGCGTCGGGGTAAGAGGGATCCATGTGCGCCCACCATGGCCACATGGTGGGTGGCGCCGGTAGCACAGGCAGACCACGCTGAGGGGTGGGGGGCGGCGACGCGGCGTCGGTGCCACCGCCCGGAGCTGCAGCTCTCGTCCATTGTGGCTGATCTGTGGGGACAGCAAAATAGATGTTATCCAGGCACAGCAATGTGGCCATGCTGTCTCAAAACTTCAACTACTGTGCACCTAGAGGTGATCATCTAACGGGTCACAATAAGAATGTGTCAAAAATAGTCACGGAATATTTCCTTCTGCGCTTAGTTGTTGGACTTTTTTCGGTCAACTATGTTGAAAATTGTAGGAAACAGAAATGCTTGGGCTGTGATAAAGAAGATTGATTAAAAACAGAGTGACAACACAATTGACAGTGTGAGTGCAACAGGAAAACGTATGGAGGGGGCAACATAAAAAATCGACCACTGAAGATGCTTTAAAATAAAGCGAAACGCGTCTGGTCTTAATTATACCAATATTTACAGCTGCAAAAGACGGTCTTTTACTCTATACAAACTGAAAACTCGAATCTGTGGGATGAATTGCGTATACAGATCAACTAGGATCAGACAGTGATTGACAGTAGGTTGCAAATTAAAGCGAAATAGGAATTTTTGCAGAGCGCTGTTTAGGAACAGTGCATCTTAAAAAGCACATGTCAGTATTGAAGTTACGTAAAGTATTGACTTCCATGACCATGAAGTCTCACTCAATTGGGTCCTGTGGAACAGAAAAAACCAAAAAATAAATAAACCACCTCCATGAATAACAGACATTGCCGAGATGGGGTGGCTTGCGTGCCTCAACGATACAGATAGTCGTACTGTAGGTCCAACCACAGCGAAGGGGTATCTGTGGAGAGGCCAGACAAACGTGTGGTTCCTGAAGAGGGGCAGCAGCCTTTTCAGTAGTTGCAGGGACAACAGTCTGCATGATTGACTTGGCCTTGTAACATGTGGCTTTGCCACACAGTTACTGCTAACGGCTGAAAGTAAGGGGAAACTACAGCTGTTACTTTTCCCGAGGACGTGTAGCGCTACTGCATGAATATATGATGATGGCATCCTCTCGGGTAAAATATCCCGTAAGTAAAATAGTCCCCCATACGGATCTCAGGGCGGGGACTACTCAGGAGGATGTCGTCATCAGGAAAGACAACACTGGCTTTCTACAGATTGGAGCATGGAATGTTAGATCCCTTAATCGGGTACGGAGGTTAGAAAATTTAAAATGAGAAACGGATAGACTGAAGTTAGATATAGTGTGTATTAGTGAAGTTCTGTGGAAAGAGGAACAGGATTTATGGTCAGGTGAGTGCAGAATTATAAATACAAAATTAGTTTGGGGTATTACAGAAGTAGGTCTGATAATGAATAAGAAAATAGAATTGCGAGTAAGCTACTATGAACAGCGCAGTGATCACATTATCGTAGTCAAGATTAGATACGAAGCCAACACCGACCACAGTGGTACAGGTTTATATGCCAACTAGATCTGCAGATGATGAGGAGATCGAAGAAATGCATGAGGATGTTTCACTGTACAGATTTTTGTTCCTTATGAGGATGTTCATAATGAGGAAAGCAAAGAAAAACTGGAAATGATCACCATAGATAAAGCAGCTGAGATGGTGGGGTCATGTTACACGCACGGGAGAAGCAAGGTTACCTAAGAGACTCGTGGGATTAAGGTAAGAGGAGTCGAGGTAGACTAAGGAGAAAGTACTTACATTTGGTGAAAAATGATTTTGAAGTAAAACGCTTAACATCAGACGAGATGTTAATGTTAGCATTTAATAGGGGATCATGGAGGAATTTTATTAGGCGGACTACGCTCCAGACTGAACGCTAAAAGGCATTATCAGCCTCTAATGATGATGATGATGATGAAGCGATTGAGATTTGATAATATTCTTGATGGAAACAACGCAAGGAACTGATAAAATGGCTGCAATACGGGAAGTATTCACATCGTTCAACTAAAAGTGCAGACATGCGTACAGCCTTGGAAGTTATACCACAACTGATTCCCTTCAGTAGTAAAAGTCCATTTTGGTGCATATTCCTACCAAAGCTGCTGAATACGGATTAAAAATACAGACATATGAAGGAAGGACTTAGTGTACATCTCGAATGAAAGTTTATGTTGGAAAACAGCCTGAAGGGCCTTTACAAGTTTCTAATTCACGTGAAATCGTCCTTTTGGGACTTTCTGATGGGCCTGAAGGAACTGGACGAAATATAACAACAGATAACTGGTACACTATTATCTTTCTTGCTGCAGAATTACTATAAAAGCGGTTCACACTTGTAGTACAATGGGAAAAGTACGCTTATCGCTGCGGCGTGGGCTACTTGCGAAACTCCAATCGCCAACATTCTCCTCCGAATGCGAAAATATATTGTTGACTCCCACTTACATAGGTAGAAATGATCATCAGAATAAAATACGAGAAATCAGAGCTCGAACAGAGAGATTCAGGTGTTCTTTCTTCCCGCGCGCTATTCGAGAATGGGAGATAAATATTATAATTGTGGTTCGATGAACCCTCTGCCAGGCCCCATTTTCCTTATTCTTTCGTCAAACATCCTGTACGAACTTTCAGTCTTTCGTAAACAACGACGAGGTGTTTCCAGTTGTGATGTACGGATTTGAGACCTCGACCATAAGAAAGGCGCAGAAAAGACAACTTTGAATTATTGTGTTGGAGGAAATTTCTTAAAATTCTAAGTACCACAAAGGGTCGAATAGGCCCCTTTTGTAGCAAATAACACTAGTTTACTCCTTGGAAGATCTGTTGCTGAAATTGACTTAGTTTGCACACAATATGAGAAGACATGATTCAGTGAAAAATACGTTAATGCTGAAGATGATGTAAGTATTTTGGGAAGAGGGTGACTTTAGGATGAAATGGTTCGAAGGCAACACAGAAGTAATGCGTCCCAGCCTGAAATGTCTGCGACTGAAAGTAAAGACCAAATTAGCATTCTTTAATTCATGATGGTATGGGGAGTCTCACCCGAGTAAACGAGACAAATCTTTAGACTCCCATAATATACATTGTGTAGGATGAGTGGTGAACATCTAGGGCTCGTCACGTCGAGTAACATCTCACGATTAAGATAAAATTGAGAAATACATCAAATTATTAGTAGGGAGATTTAATGGAACAATTTGGATTTGTTGGAAGTATTGTGAAAAACTTAAGAGGAAACATTGAAGACGTTGACGGGTCCAAAGCGGAAGTGGAACATACCCATTTAAGCTACTGGCTTTAATGGTCTCTCTCGCCTCCCCCTCCCCTCTCTCTCTCTCTGACACACACTCTCTCTCTCTTTCTCTCGCGCAAGCTTTCTCTCTCCCTCTCTGTCTCTTTCTCTGCATTTTATTCAAGTCGCAACAGGCGTTTACGCATTATGGAGAATGTCCTGAATCCTTGAGTTATAAATTTTGCTCACACTGTGACGTCACGTCCACTACTTCAACACTGCGTGCCAATAAACAGCTTATTGAATGCATAACTTTAGTTATTTTATTGATTTGTTTATCGTACAGCAACAACAACAGCATTAAGCGTTACATAATACACTGGACTCGCATTCGGAAGGTTGGTGGTTCAAACCCACCTCCGTCCATCCAGATTTAGGTTTTCCGTGATTTCCCTACATCATTCCAGGTAAATGCCGGGATGGTTCCTTTGAAAGGGCAAGGCCGAGTTCCTTCCACATAATTACCCAAATACTCCGAGCGCAATCTCCGTCTCTAATGCCCACGCTGTCGACAGGACGTTAAACTCCAAGCTTCCTTCCTTTTACATTGGATACAAGTTTAATACATATATTCAAATACTAAAATTTACTAATGTGGTAAAGACACTGCAACCTTCCTATCGGTACCCACCAATAGGAATTGGGCATTAAATAACTCAGGGTAGTAAAAAGTTTGTGAATCGTTGTCTCGTTCATAGGTTTGAGTTAAGTATGTCAGCTTCTATGCCCTAAACAGCCACCCAAACTGTTTAAATAAGATCAATAATTAATCTGTAGTTTAGCTAGTCTATCTGCAGATGGTGACGTGGCTAATATATTTAAATAAACATAAATTAAAGCTCTAAATAACCAACAAAAAAGAATCTAAGAATCTAAGATAATGTTTGGAAGAGATTTACTCACGAAGTAATTTTTATATAAATGCATTTTATTACTCTTTTTGGACATGAAATTGCGGAGGTGGTCCTACTTTATATATCGGCAAATAACTGAATATTTCCAAAACTATTGTTCATGACCGACACAAGTATCAAACGCACTTGAGAGTAAAAGTTCAAAATTATCACTCGTCAATTAATGAAGTCCATCGAACATTGCAGTTCTAAATTAATCCGCGATTTATTACAGTATTTGTTATAAAACACAGTTTGTCATTACACGAGTACACGATAGCTGAATTATCACAGTTCCACAGCCCCACTACCGTCCATAATTTACCACTTTTAACCAGAGACTAAGTTCTGCAGTCACAGTCCGGTAAATTTTTTGAGTCCACACATGCCTATCTCTTCAAATCACAAGTTCGTAACGCGGCTTCAGACCGCTCAGCGTCAAAACCTTTCACCACCACGTCCAAGTAAACGAGTCCCTTCCCAAGCGTTCGAAAGCATGCTCTCCCTACTCCCAAAATTGCATCCTTCCGCGCATCCTAATGCCTCATCTTTAAAATACAATTACCCTCCAAAAATATTATATATTTGAATATCACAGAATTAAATGCTTTGACCATCTCCCTACAAATGTTGTTTACATTTAACAAACAAATACATAATTTAACAATACTAAACTCACTTGAGACTGAACCTCTTTGCTCAGGTAGCTATTAAGCATGGCGTCTCACTGTTCAAATATACTGTCGCAGTTGAAATATAATTACACAATTAATTTTTAATTTATCGTGGCTTTTTATGAAAATATATTCAGTTCTTGTCCACAAATACATGTAATTGATTATGTATAAATTTTCCGCTGCATATTTACCATTTTTAATCGGCCATGAGATATTTAAGTAGCAGTTTACAACATAAAACATACGTCACTAAGAATAATATTAAATATAATAAAATACAGATACAAATGTAATGCGTTTTGCTGGGTTCATGTTTTGTGTTTCTATGGTGGAATCTATGTTCTGACACACGAATATTACTCCCCATCGAAAAGCAAAACAAGGGAGTGAAACAAAGTTTATTGAAAGAATACAGAAATAACGTGGTGCGTCTTTTAAGTTAGGTAGCGAGGTACAATGCTGCTCATTTGCTTCTTAAACTGTTACTGATAAACACTACATATCAATAATTGCAAATATAAGTCTTCTAATATTATTATCGTACTGAAATTTATCGGCTTTTTATCTGTAAGGGATATTTAAATTTTTAATACGGCGTTTGATTGCCCCAAGTCTCCTCAATCCATTTATATAATTATATTTGCTGTATGATCATTCCCTGATTTTATATGGATTTTTAGGATAATATGTGTGGCTATATTGTGTTGTAGTTGCAATCTGGAATAGCCACCCTCGCTCATCCAAGATTAGGGTAGGGTTTCCCTAACGACCTGTTTTCTAGGACCAAACTGTTAGCCGGCCGGCTGGGAAACCCAACAGTCTGACAAAATCTGCCTTTCACTTGGACACAATCAGCTTTCCCCTGTATCTGTATTGTCACAGACACTGCTTTAACACATGTGGAAATTCTGCACCTTACTAATTTAATACAGTGGCAATATGTTGGATCATTTGTTCGTGGACACCACAATCACAGGCTGGAGAAACTCGGAGTCCCACTTGTGCATCATAGCATTACACCTGGCGTTACCGTTCTTATTCTATTTAATTTTGTCCAAACACTTTTCTGCAGAAGGAACCCTCGTAGGCTGGCAGTTGGATCTTCGACGCCATGATGTGTTGTTGCATCAGCGTTACACCTCTTGCGCCTCTCTTCTTTAATGTTGAATTTGTTCCTCTCCTTATGCCACAGGGTAGTGCGGGAATTTAGGCGATCTGGAGGAGGATCGTATAAGATCTTGTGAATTGGAAGATCTTGTGGGAAATTGAGGTGCTGAAGTTTCCGTCATTCTCGATTCGTTGCTTCCTGGCGTCGCAGTTCAGGTGGTGGGTTGTTGTTGATGGTGTGCATCCAGGGGATTGGGATGGATTTTAGTGTACTTGTATTGATATTCATTGAATCGTTCAGCTGTACATCTAACGTCCTCGTATGGGTCCTATGTTGCCACACTAGAGTACAGTATTTGGGTACAGGGCACACTAGTGTCAATGATGCTTATTGTCGATGCATCAGCACTCCGGGTTGTACCAGACAGTTTTCTAATTATGTTATTCGGGTCTTTACCTTTTGGCTTGTGTTTTCCAAGTGACGTTTATACGTTAATGACCGGTCCAGTGTAATACCCAGCTATTTAGGCTGGAAATTGTATCCAACCCTTTGCTGGCAGAAGTTAACATGGAGTTGTTATTTTGCAGTTCTGTTGTTCAAATGAAATGCACAAACTTCTGTCTTTGATGCATTTGGATGGAGTCTCCATGCTTCGTAATATTTGTTGAGAGTTTCTAAATCTCTGGATAATATTATTTCTCCTTCCTTGAATGTACTAGTTTGTACAGCTATGACAAGGTCATCGGCATAGCAAAACTTTTCACTGGCAGTGTTTGGTATGTCACATGTCAGGCTGAAGAACAAGGGTGCTAGTACTGATCCTTGGGAAAGCCCGTTTTTGACTGTAAATCACTTGCTTTATATTTGTCTAACGCCAACCTTGAAGTAACGGTTGGTTAACATTTTCTCCAGAAGTGTCGTCAGTTTTTTACTTGGTATATACTTTTTTAACTTCAACAGCAGTCCATTAGTCACACTGTGTCATATCCTGGTGACAGATAGACGAAGGCCACAGATGTTTTCAGTTTCTTTTGGAATCCAGCCTCAATGTAGGATGTCAAGGCTAGAACCTGTTCGCAGCAGCTCAACTTGTTTCTAAAACCAGCCTGGTATGTCCGGGTTACATTGTTTATTATTACTTTTATTTTATGATGGATAAGACGTTCCAGTAGTTCGAAGCACACGATTAGCAGTGCAAATGGCTTATAACTTGAGGGATCATGTATTGGCTTTCCGGGTTTGAGGATTGCGAATGTGTGTGCGATCTTGAACAGTTCAGGTACCCTTCCGATTTCCAGTATATCATTGTAGAACTTCTTCAGCCAAGTTCTTCCATGTTCTCCTATATGTCTTATAAATTCAGGAAATATGCCATCTATTCCTGCGGCTTTTCCCATTCAGTGTTTTGATGGCCTCATTTATATCTCTTTCAGTAAAGGGGTATGATAGCGTGGCTTTATCGTGCAGGTATCTGTTGACTTCAATCAGATCGTTTTTTACTTTTCTTTGATGGTTTCTTTTAGATGGACCTTCTAAGCTCTTGATTTTAAGTGTAGTGTCACATCTGATGGTGTAATCTATGGCAGATTGTTGCAGATGTTTGTTACAGTGCCATGTTTTCTTAAAAATCGTCATGCCTTTCTGTTTGAATGTGTGAAATTTAAACTAGTAGTCAAGTCGATCCATTTTATCTTTCTTGATTCGTTTAATTGTTCTAGTATTCTTTCACTGGTATCAGTGTTTCCAGTTTGCTGGTGTTCTGCGTACAAGGTTTCTATTGTGTCGTCCCAGCAAGGGGTGTATTGTTTTCTGAGTTCTAGGAGAACATTACATTTGCCTGCACCGATGATGATTCCCTCAAAATGTTTGTAGATTTCTACTTTTGGGGCTACCCAACGTAAGTTGCTATCAACTTCCTGCGTATACTTTTCCCAGTTCGCTTTTTTGGAATTCCATCTTGGCTTGTTAATGGACTGCAATATGTGTATCTCCAGCCTTGTTTTGACTACTGTGGGGTGGTTTGGCTTCTTGGAAACCCTTTTATCACGTTTCTTGTGCGACTCAGGGGAAGTGTGTTGTCATCAGTGGACAGGAAACACAGGTCAGGATTGGTATCTGTGTTCCATCTATCAGAGCGAAAGGGTTTGAGTTCTTTGGCGTCGTAGCTAAGGTAGAGTTTTTCTCCTTCTGCGCATTCCACTAGTCTTTCTCCATTTTCGTCACTGTTTGTATAGCCCCAGCTTACATGGGGCTGTTGAAATCATCTAGGTATATGCATGGTTGGGGTACATATGGTAGGACTGGGCTGGTCCACTGGATGTTCGGTGGTTTGTAGAATCAGATAACAGTTAAGCCACTCAGCTCCATAGCTGTTGGGCTGCGACGTGTAGACAACCTCCAAGATGGTGTGCAAATAACTTTCGTTTACATTTTTACGCCGACATGTAGTTACTGCGCTGAGGTCGCTTGTACGCAGAAGCGGTGGGGGAATATTTCGGAATGTTAGGACAAATAATGTAGACTCCGAGAAGTTAAACTTAAGTAAAGCATCGTTCTTCTCTCATGAAACATTTTCCTAGATTTACACCATATATTCCTTTGCTTTCTATAAGCGCACTCCTCAGACACGACAATGTTGCGTGTAAAGGCGGTGTGAAGCATCGACCAAATAGCAGAGGCTTTCTGACTGGGCTGACAACGATTCTCGTCTTCTTTATGACATGAAAGACAGCAGAAAGTAAGGCCACTCAAATAAATAAAGAGGGATTTTTTACCCAAAAGGATCCGTGCTCATTGCCTAGAGCTTACACTCGGAAGTGAGAGTGATTCAGGTGTGCTACAAGGGAGTGTCGTGGGTCCGTTTCTGTTCACAACATATATAAACAACCTTGCAGATAATATCGGAAGTTCACTGAGGCTTTTTGCGGATGATGCTGTAGTATATAGAGAGGTTGTAACATTGGAAAATTATATTGAAATGCAGAAGGATCTGCATCGAATTGATGCATGGTGCAGGGAATGGAAACTGAATCTCAATGTAGACATGTGTCATGTGCTGCAAATACATAGTAAGAAAGATCCTTTAACATTTAACCACACTATAGCAAGTCAGCAACTGGAAGCAGTTAATTCCATAAATTATCTGGAAGTAGGCATTAGGAGTGATTTAAAATGGAACAGCCATATAAAATCATTCGTTGGTTTAGCAGATGCCAGATTTAGATTCATTGGAAGAATCCTAAGGAACTGCAGTGTGAAAACTGCTTCAATACTACTCACCGGTGTGGGATCCGTGCCAGGTGGGATTGATAGAGGAAGTCGAGAAGATCCAACGGAGAGCAGCGCGCTTCGTTACAGGATCATTTGGTAATCGTGAAAGCGTTACGGAGATGATCGGCAAACTCCAGTGGAAGACTCTGCAGGTGAGACGCTCTGTCGGTCGGTACGGTCTTTTATCGAAGTTTCGAGAACCTTTACCGAGAGTCTAACAGTATATTGCTCCTTCCTACATATATCTCGCGAAGAGATCATGAATATAAAATCAGAGACATTAGAGCTCACACAGAGGCATACCGACAATCTTTCTTTCCGCGAACAATACGTGACTGGAATAGGAGGGAGAACCGATAGGTGGTACTCAAGGTACCCTGCGCCACACACAGTCGGGTGGCTTGCAGAATATGGATGTAGATGTAGATGCTCACGGGTGAGGTCATTTTATCTCTTACCCTGCAATCAATCACTGCCCAGGTCAGAAGAAGATCTGCTGTTTCTGAAAATAAAACTGTTAAAGCATGAAACATAAATTTGCATGACACATGTTTTCAGGGCGTTTCATGCATAATGTTACGTATCATCTTTCTTACGTACAATATATAAGTAGTTAATAGACTACGCCCTTTAGTAATAAATACATTTTATCAAATTAGTAAAATAAATGTTATTCAGGGTGAAATATATTTTATTCTTATTAATTGTGTTCTGCTGCAGTGTATTACCTAATGTGCTATTGAGGTTGCTGAAACTATAACCTCCTTTTAGAATTGACAACTACATATTATAGCTACAGTTCTTACAATAACATGCCACCATAATCAAAATCAGTGTTGAAAATATTTCCGGGCGTGTGTGAGAAGTTGCACAATATGTGCATAACACGTGAAATTTAATTTCTCTGCCCCTTAATTTGCTCCTGTTCTTTCTATTCTTTGTGTATAATATTTTCATTACTTTGTTTACATCTATGCAATGTAATGTTCAAAGTTCACAGCTTTGAAGTGAGGCACGTTTTTCAGTTGCTTTGTGGCGCCTACAAAACGTTTTCCGTGCGAAATTTCCTTTCCATTTGCTCCTGGATGCAGGAAGTTGAATATTCCTTCTTTACACCGATTTTAATAAATGAGGCCTTTGTGAACACCGTGGACTAGAGTGTAAAACTTACCTTTCACAATAACTGCATGTGACAGCTTCATTTGGCCTTTGGGATACTTCACGTTGCAGAAACAAAACATTAATTTCTTTGAGGGTTCTGTAAGCGTGGCCGTTAGAGCAGTATTGATCAGGTATGGTTCTCGAGTTAAAGGACTGGGACACTTTTTCACAATACTGGGGGTCACATTAGACTAAACTGACGTAACTACCCAAGAGCTTACTGATTCCTACATCATAAATATTTTGGTTTATATCCTTCACAGTTTTTAGGACTTTCATTATTCAGAAACAACTTCATCCTCCGTATGTAATCCGATGGTGATGTAAGTACACTGCATTACGTGGTATGAAAAATTCCTGAGACAATATAGTCAATTAAAGCAGAAGTTGTCAAGTTGCACTGTGCGGCAACTGAATCAATAATTGTAGGTAATTGTCCTATCCTCATTAACACAGCCATTGCCGCGGTTGGGTGGGTTCCACGTCTCAACGATACTGTTAGCCCTACCGTAGGTGCTACCACAACAGAAGGGTGTCTGTGGAGATGCCAGACAAACGTGTGGATCTTGAATAGGGGCAGCTGCCTTTGCAGTAGTTGCAAGGCCAACAGTCTGGATGACTGACTGAGCTGCCCTTGTAACATCAAATAACGTGGTTTTGCTGTACAGTTACTGCGAACGTCTGAGAGCAAGGTGAAACTACTGCTGCTAATTTTCCTGAGGACATGCTGCTCTACTGTATGAATACATGATGATAGGATCCTGACGGGTGAAATATTCCGGAGGTATGATAAGAATCTCCTTCGAATTACCACTGCGTTACAGAAGACAACATTCCCGAGTAACGCTCGGCAAGCAGATGTTTTCTAATAATGGTTGCAACTGAAGTAGCCGGGCCTCTAACGATATTTATCGAATGTACGCTTCTAAATCTCTGCCGACAAAAAATGGACGTTAACCATTGAAGAATTACTTGGAAATGAAGGCTTAATTTTACTTATGGCACCTGCGGCATTCGGTGCTAATGTAATATTTCATGGTAAACACGGAAGATTATTAGCCTTATTGTATGTCACTGAGTTTTCAAAGAGCACTCAAGAGATTTGGCAACATCTGGCGCTGCCACGATTGAAATGTTACCGAAATCATTATACAATACATCAACATGAAAACTGACGTACTGATTTTTGATTATAATTACACAAAGAGGACAATGAAACTTGCACAAGTCAGAAGGCGCTTTGCCATAGATGCGTGCAAAATGAAAATGATGTGTGTACGTAGCTATTAAGGGAGCCAAAAGGAAGCAAATGTTTTCATATCTATAACTTTGATCACGCTTTAAATTCTCCAGCTGCCAAATAAGTGAGCGTCGAAAATTGAAGTGGTAACAACTTCTGCCTTGCGTACCGGTCAGGTGCTATGGTAAATATGCGACACTAAAGTAACAACTTTTCGTGGAAACGCATTTTAGGTATGTTTATGTTTAATGGTTAATTTTCAGTAAGATCGATCATGATATTAGTATTTGAAATCAAAACAGCATAGAAAAGAATTCTGAACAAAACGTTGTTTATGGGCGTCGTTATTTCCTTTATTTTTTTGTAACAGTAAGTTAGTGATATACTGCAGCAGATAACACCTAATTTGAAGCAATTCCCAAATTTTTAATTTCTTTATTTTATATAGATAGGACGAGCGAAAGACGGTATGTGCATAGAGATAGATGGAGGAGGACATTGAAGATGGATGGGAGGATGAAAAGGTAGATAGTGGGGAAGCAGGAGATAGACAAAGCGGATGGAAAATAGACGGAAAGAATGTAGAAAACAATAGCTTTTCACTAAGGTGAATTATACACCGCACGGTCCAGAGTCGGTAAACTCATTGTGTGTTTGTGGAAAAAATGAACGACAAAAATGTAATCTATCTTATGCGTTTAAAATAATGAGTATCTGTGAAACTATATTTTTTATAACTTTTGTTTTACATAGCCACAGTAGACTAACGAACGATATTAATATGATTGAATCATAAGTTACAGTATTACCTTTTCTATTTATTTCGTATGAGAGTGAGCCACAGTGAAGCGTGGTCGGGTATAGCTAGTACCTGCATAACATTTTAACTGAAATTAACCTTACCTGTGTTTTCTGGTATTGCAGTTACAATTGCATTGAGTGACGTGTGGCCCCTACGTTTCCACGATCCGTCACATTTTGCTGTAAAGTCTCTATTACCACCATTTTCACTGACACTCTCTTCAACAGCAGCCTTCGTGCTCTCTTCACAAATCTCTTTTGCAGCATCTCGAAGCATCTTATTTAATAGTCGGCAAGTTCATTACACCTCAGAAAGTTTTCATGCTCTCTTCACAGTCCTCTTTTGCAGCATCTAGAAGCATCTTATTTAATAGTCGACAAGTTCATTACACTGCAGAAAGTTTTCTCCGCTTCTTCACTTTTTTCAACACATCAGAATGCTTAGGCTAATCGAACATTGACTTCAGATTGTTTAGAGTCTGGTAAGCATGGACACCTCAAAAGAACAATCACTGCACTTACTATCGGTACTTGTAAGCCTTGTCTGGTTCCAGTAGAGACGGTAAGGGAATGTTTTCAGTTTACACACACCGAAATTTGACTAACTAGGCTATCTAAACGTATCATAACAAGCTTCTTCATTTCCATATATCTCATATTTAGCTAAGTTTCGGGTAAGCTTCTTAGAAGAAGAGCTTATTTTGGAAGCACAAGCAGCTTCAGTACTAGTACAAGGCCTTTACAATGAACTTCCACTTCAGATTCCCCACGATGCAAAAACTGTTTTTGGTTACATCTCCCCCGAATGAACTCATGCTTTCTTTTCTTGTTGTATTCGAGGCATTTTTACATAATATAAACTTATTTTCTGAGATCTAACCACTGAAATACGAATATCGTAACCAAACCTCACTTTCAATCACCACAAACAAAAAAACTGAAAACAACAAAGTAAATTGGCAGCTGTTTTCATCATTGTTGCCAACAGTATTTCATCAGTGTCACCAACTAAGCTTTGAAACAGCTGTATTATAACAATTAGTCTATAGCGAGTAACAAGTAGTTTGAGTTCATGAAAAGTGTGCATTGCAGGATTTTACTAAAACGCTCGTAAAACGGAAACCACTCAACATAAATTAATAAATTTGGTATCAATTTAAACCCAAATTTATGCGTAACAAAAACGTAAAAAAATAAAAATCGAAAAATTTGAACCAAACAACCATCCGACTCTCCTTAAATATGCTCATGAAATGGCGGAATAATTACAAGAAGCTCAATGGACGTTAGAGGTTTTCCTGAAGTTTCTTGCACACTGCAAATTACTTTGTAAGATCTAAAATTTAACAGTGAGAAATTATTACAAATTAGAGGATAAACTTAAAATATTTGTAGTTCAGGCATTTGGGATGTTGAATGTCTGGCATGTGATGATTTTTCTCGAAATTTCTCAAAGTGTAATCTCTGCAGAGCTGTAGTCAGTGTGTCTGTTAGTTGTTTATCTGGATAACAGTACTTTCTCTGAAACACCATTCCCTGTGTTTTTCACTAACATAGTTAAAATTCACAGCTATAAGTTTCCGTTACCTCAGTATCTGTCCTGAATTGATCATTATGATGGCACTTTGATTATATATATAATTATGCTGTACATTACATGGTTTACTGTCCTATTGGGGACACTCTTCAAGTAAAATAAAGAGGAACACGTCTGTGTGTGATGTAGAAACCTGGACGATATTAATATAGAAAATAAAAAAAAAAAGTGTTGGAAAGATTTTTTAGATGTTACCCTTTTTCCTATTGTTTACGTATTATTAAAAACGTGTAGTTGAAATGCCATGTCATGACTTTAATCTCGTGTTAAACTTGTGGAGAAAATTCGCATTTGCACAAGGTGTTTGGTATCAACGTAATGCACATATGTGTCTCATGTCACAATGTATTTTCACATTAAAATGCAAATGCTTGAAGAATTTTTTTTTTCTTTTTACAATTCTGAAGCACTCTTAAAGTTGATTACTAAATAGGTGCGTTGAATAAACTTGTTTCTTTTTTTATTGGAACTTTGAAGTGGACATTAGAAAAGCATAATGGTTATCACGTTTTATTTGAGACCACAAAACGGAACAATATTTCTATTTCAGCAAAAGTATTGCATAAGGCAGTGAGAGCTTTTAATGGTTTTTCGAATAGGAGGGTGGCAACAATAATGTGGAGTGTGTAACCAATAGCAGATGTAGTAGAGAAAGATGGATTAGGGTGGAGGCACCCCCAGAAACACTTTTTCTACACAGTGAAGTTACAGAGGAAAACTATGTAAATGTCCATTTTCTCAAATATGAACAGCTCTTACCATATAGGATCAATTAAATGTTTTACATTTTTAGAAAGTATGTCATCAGTAACAGAGTGAGTTAGGTAACTAAATCAATCTCTTTCTTCAGAGTTATTTTGAATGGTATTCTGACTAGTTTTTAGAAGAAGTCAAAACAAATTTTCGCAATAGTTTACAATTGGTGATACAGAAATGACGGACGAAAGTTAACAGGGATTTGTGTGTACTAAATATAAAATAAAACGTAGCTAACAGTAGTTTAACATGTAGATATGAGTAAGAAGAAACCCTCAAGGACATACAAGAAAACTGGGGTTATAGCTGGAAAAGATTCTTAAGGATTTACAGTAAATTTAGATTATTAGGGAGTAGGTAAGATAAAACACAATACGTACGGTACATGCAATGCATTCGAGCAAGAATAAAGCGAAAAGGACTCTTATAAGACGTAGCACTTTGTCTCTAATAATTTAATAATCGTGCCTAGTCTCGAATGTATTAAGATGTTCGAAATCTGATGGGAAAAAATCTCGTGGAATATGAAACTACGTGCCAGTACTGTATATAAAAATAAATCAGTTGATTTTGAACTTAACACATCAGGTCACAACTCGTTTCTAGTCTTAAGCCGTTTTTGGGCGTTGTGATTACGACTGTGCTAGTGTGAGCCGTATGTATTACAATGCACTGGCATATTATTATTACAAACTGACATCAACAGAAGACGGGATTTTCGTTTAATAACGTTTTCGTATTTCTGTCAGAAAACAATTTACATCGATGTTACGCACTCTAAAATACTGAAATATCGATGGTATGAAAACAACATCGCACCTTCGATACTTCCATGTTGGAGATTCAACTTGATGATGTAATGACAGTTTTGTACAGTCCAGGATACCAAGCCACAAACGGTGTAGCACTTTATTTCTTTCTCCAGTAAAGGGTAAATGTTACGGCAGCGGTGGCGTGGTATGTAGAAGTTGGCGCTGTCCGTCAAATGCTACAGTTCACTACTCGTGAAGCGAACATCTTGTGCCCAACATCAGGACATTACGCCGACGTCGTAAGTAAAGTTTAACAGTCGCCAGTTTATCGCAATGTCTTTATGCTGTTTTATCCTGACACAAATACTATTTAAAAGTCCTATGAAGTGACAGTGACACCAACGATAGTGTACGCGGTATTGCCAGTTGATCTGCCGAGGGGCTGAAGTTGAGATCAGAGGTAACAGGAGTGTCAGCTGCGCTTCCATAGCACACAAAGGTTGGTAACGCACCACATTTCAAGGGTTAAATTTTACGACGCTTCTCGCCGGACTCTAGTGGTTATGTTGGCACCAATGTTAATGGCGGCAAGTTAGATGACACAAGACCAACTACAATATATCAGACCTGAAGGCAGAATCCAAGATGGTGGCAGTCTTAGGCCAAGCCAAGGCCTCACATTTCACGTCAGTGGACAGCAGGAACATTGAATAGTGACTTGTCGGCCTTTATGGTGTAAACTGCGGTGGAAATTTTCAATGTATTTTCATCCCTTCGGTTATAGAACCTTTCTTTGAGTTAGACCATAAACACAAGTACCAAATCATCTTCAAATATAAAGGCATGTCCACCAATACTGCCAAAATAAAAGCTACTCGTTAAATAAAATGTAAAAGCAGTGATCAATCTGTTTGAAAATGCAATCTTGACTAACAATAGGAATAACCCCCCCTTCCCCCCTCCCCCATTAAGAATATCGAACTAGTAGCAACATTATCATGTCTTAACTGCATGACAAAACTTACCTAGGTGAAAAATAATTCTATGGGAAAAGTTTATTTCCATTCCTGAATGAATGAATCAGTTTTTTTGTTTAGAAGTTGCTCACACCCATGCAACACATCTTTCCCATAAATGGTATTTATATTAAAATTTGTATGAAAAATTTTCTGTGAAGTGATACTGTACTTAGTCAAATTAATCAAGCAGATGTTTCACTTATATGGAGTCAACTCTATGCAATAGGGAAAAGGAAGAAACAGGAACAGGTGCACACTGAATTATTTTATTTATCAACAATGCTCGGATTTCCACATCACCATAGAGGTACCGAACCTGATGCGTTACTCATTATTTTACATGGCGAGTTTCCCCTAAACCATGACAGATCATAGCAATGATTTTGTGACAAGCTAGTAGTAATCTGAGTGACTGCAGAATTTATTTACTGCTCAGCTTGGCCTCTTTCCGTTTTGTTATTTTTGCTGCAATGTCTTCATGAGGTTTCCTTTTTTGTTTTACTAGTGCTCCAGCAATTTCCTTTGAAACACACTTTCATTCAGTAATTTTGTGTAATTATTAATAAAAATATTGGACAGCACTTTAATACTTTTACTGATTACTGTCTTCAAAGGAATGCCACATGTGCACACATCACTTAGGTTACTAATGGCGTTTTCAAACAATTCAGTTCCTAAAGCAAAAACTGCATCTCTTTGATTTCCAAGTTTAAGAAATGTTGATTCATATGTGTCACTAATCAGAACTTGAAAAAGCTTATAAATATTGCAGGATAGGGAAAGCATAATGGATGAGGGACATTTTAACCCCCCACGATTCAGATGGTTGAAATAGGAAAGTAGTTCCTCGGTTTCACACTGTAATGAAATTTCATCCCTAGTCTGCAACATTTGTTCACATTCGAAACAATTTTCACCTTTTCTTAGTTTTTCAAGTACTGTTTTGCTAGTGTAGCTGGCAAGACAAACCAATACTTTTAGATCTTCATCCGTTATTGTAATGTTTCCCAGTTCCTCTAGTGCAGGTTCTAATTTATCTAAGTTTTCATATGTTTGTTGTTTAATACTGTGATTAACTTTTGCTGCAAAATCATTCAAAGTAAATTCACCATGTTTTGTAGACCGTAGCTTTAGCAGACTTATTACTTTGAGTTTCCTCTCAGATTCTAAAATCTGCTCAACTGAAACATTATATGTGCAGCCACTTAGTCTTCTATAAGCACCGAATCTTGCTTCTAAAGCATCAGTATGTAATTTTGCAGTAAGAATGTAGGACCAGTTGTATTTATTAAAAATATATTTGGACAACTGAACTACTGTTGCAAGGGTCTGAGAGAAAGCAACATATGTTTCATTGGTTAGTTTCCCTTGAGTATGTGAAGCATGCCAGATATCAACATATGTTTTTAAATTTTCAAGAAACACAAGCTTGGTGTCAGTGGGTCCAGTGATTGGGCTTGCATTATCATCTAATGAGTATTTGCCTTTCATTGGATGCTGCACATTAGAAACTGTCCTCCATTTAATGATTAATTTTAAAAACTGGATAGTGCCATCAGAAACCTCAATCCCCTGATTTTTCAAAATTTCCAATGCTGCCACATTTTTTGAATCAAAAACACTGAGTGCAAGGGAAACATTCTGTCTCTCTATAGATGTAGGGTATACTGCCTTTCTCACTAGCTTTGGGGCAAGTTTCAACAGTTTGTTTTTCTCAGAATGAAACAGGTTCCTCAAATCTGAAAATTTTGCATTACATAAGTTGGTACATTTTCCTGTTAGTGCTGTGGTTATCTGATACCAAACAAATTACATAATATCCAAGCTCATGCATTATCTTCAATACATCAATTGTCATTTCCAGGAGTGTGTCAGAATTCATATTTTTTACAGGAAAGAGAGCTATGACTTCTTTGTAATCAGAATTTAAGGATGATGCCATGAAAACCTGCATTGTTCCTGCTCTAGTAACATCTGAAGTGTTTTCAGCAACACCAAGTATCTTTCCTGCCTTATATGAGAATTTTGAGCTCACATAAACTTCATCTAGCATCAATGAAATAACCTTGTCATTTTCCTGAAGAAACTTACATTTTTCCTTCAAGAAAGCTGTATGTGTTGGACCAATACAAGGTTTATTTGGACCCATTTTACACAGAAACTGCCTTAAATAGGCAGGGTGAGGTAATGTTATCACATTAGTTTTCCTTAAGTGATGGTAGGCACCAGGAAAGGAAAAGAAAATAGTTGCTGCCCATATCAAGAGCTCTGGAGAATATCTAATTTGTTTTGATATTGACAGTTCTAATTGCTCCAAAACAAATTCCACTTTAGGGGCTATATCTACAGCAAAACTACTACCATCTGTCAGTGGTTGTTTGAGAACATTGACTAAATTTGTAACCTTGTCAACAGCAGCTAAAGACTTACCTGAAAAACCATTTAGGTGACTCACCAGGTTGTCAAATTTTGTCCACTTGTCACATTTCATATTATCTTGCTCCCCAGATTGTAAAATCCATTTGAAGGTTTCTGTGGGTAAACACACATTCTTGTGACACACTTGTACTTCTAAGGCACTTGATATTTTGAAGCACACTGTAACTAACCGAACATCACTAAATGCATCATCCTTTAATTTAATAAAAGAAACATAGTCATCCTTAACGAAAATTGTAAATGGATGAACATTCCTTTTCTGCACATCACTTTTAAAATGGTCAAAGTCGGGTATATTGTCATTTTCACACCACTTACTAAAACTACATTCGTCACGTTGCAGGAGTTGCTGGAAACGTTCTTCAGGTTTCTTCCTCTTCTTAGGAACTGGTATTGAGTGATTAGATGGTTGATTGGGAAATATGGTAGGATATGCATCATTCGTTAGTTTTGGAATTTTTCGTGGCACACGTATAGGTTCGCCGTTTTCTACAGGAAAAATGTCTTCCCTAACCACAAACTTAGGTTCGAAATGCTTAATGCATACCACAGTATTATCGTTCACTTCGAAATTGTCCCTGTGAATTAACTTAATCCATTTGTTCCTTAACGTTGTATCTTTGGGAAATTTGAATGTTGAGGTATCGTATGTTTTACCGTAGTTGGACTTACAGCCTGGCACACAACAACTACGACCCATTACACTTTATATTATAAAAAATCTTACTGTAGATTCTAAAAAACAAATCCTAGCGTAGCACTTAAGACGAATTGAACATCACATAAATACTACGCACTATACTTCAGTTTATAATCGCAGCAACTTCACAAGTTCACATATACAATGTTACACATGTGTAGGCCTAACGTAAACAGAAGCACGCTGGTTTGTTTCCCCCACGATTGCCGCCATATTGTCGACTATCGATACCTGCCTTCAGGTCTGAGATATTGTAGTTGGTCTTGGATGACATAAATGTTTTGTCATGACAACTGCATTAAAGATGATTTTTTTTCTGAACGGACAAGGGTACGTATAAGAACCTGTCAACCATAGAGCAGGTACAGTATTAATAATTATTTACTTTATTTTTCATATGTTGCGAACGTAAGCACTGGAGCCCGGCGAGAAGCGTCATAAGTTTTACTCATTTCGAGTAGCCAATGGCGCGCTACTTTGATATGACCAATGACAGGCCAGAAAAGATTGAATGTGTATTTAGCAACGGAATGAAACGACTATCAGGTTTGTTGTATTGCGAGCGTCTGTTATACTTTCGTGGCATAAAGACAGGTCAGCCGATCAAATGGAGTTAAGTGTAAGTGAAGTGAATAATCAATTTTTTTTTTCTATTCACAATACACTTACGTTCACACATCTACCTACCGAGACCCATGATTTACTTAAAAATTTCCAAACATTTGAAACATTGATACATTTTATGGATATTATAGTTTGGTGAAAATTTAGGTAATTTGGAAGGACCTTTCTATATCGCTTCTGACGGCCTGCTATCGATAATGACGTACTCTCGATAGTTGCATAGTGTCAATTTGTATCGAACATGCGAGCATCTGAACGCTATCGTAGTATATTTACTCGCAAGCGTATGCGAAATCAGTTGCCTTTATGATATAGGAGAAAATTGTTTAGCGTAGACCACGATAATACCTTTCTGAACCGAAGATTCACGTACTATAAAAAATTAAAAATTAAGAAAGTAATTGGTTAACCTAAACTTAACCTTCTTAAGGTGTTTAAAGTGCAGTCATGCGGCAGCGGCTAGCCGTCGCGCTCTCTAGGTTAGGAACGGCAGAGCAGCCAATCAGGAGTCGAGCTATGCCGGCCAATGAGATTGCGTGTTTCATGACCAGTAAATTTGGCGTCAATTTTGAAGTTTATTCGAGGATATCGGTGCAGAATTTGTGTGATTGTAATTGATTTTCTATGTATAATCGATTTACAGTTGTTCAGTCCGAGCTACCTCGATTGCAAGCATTCTTGGAAATTATCGCAATTACTTTTACTGACCGGACAAGAGTACATACAAGAACCTGTCAACCATAGAGCAGGTATAGCATGTTTTATTTATTTTATGATATATTCGAAACAGTGATCAAGTGACATCCATACTGATAGCAACTGTAACTTGTAGATCGTCAAAAACCTTTGCATACGTCGCTTCGATTTGTTTACATAGTACAATTGTAACGCTCTTTCTTATTGACCGTGGCATCGCGACTCCCGAATGGCTGCTCTGCCGTTCCTAACCTAGCGAGCGCGACGGCTAGCCGCTGCCGCATAAACTGCACTTTTACCTCTTAAGGTTACGCTACAGATCAGCTTTTTAAGTGAAATAGCCTAGACCACGATAATACCTTTATGAACCGAAGATTTCATACATATCATAAAATAAATGAAACATACTATACCTGCTCTATGGTTGACAGGTTCGTGTATGTATCCTTGTCCGCTCAGTAAAAATAATTGCCCTCGTAAAAGGGAGATTTTGAATCACTTGATCACTGTTTCGTACAGATCATGAAATAAATAAAACTTGCTATACCTGCTCTATGGTTGACAGGTTCTTGTACGAACCCAACAGCGTTAATTATTTAATTTGCTTATATACGTCGAAATGAATATCTGTTTTCATTTGTCCGCCAACATTTGTTTCTTACGACACAGCGACGTTCGTGTGTTCGATAAACGACACAGCGATACTTGCGTCTTCGATTCATATCGATAGTAGACAGTCCGAAGCGATATACAACGGTCCTTTCAAATTACCAAAGTTTAATATGTCATCATACTTTTCGTTGGAACGCGGCTGTCTGACCTGACGTACATAAAATGACTCGCGGAATTTGGTCTCAAAATGTCTCTCACTGCGACCGCTTTCAACAATGGGGCGGAAAGACTCATAAGTATAGTCAGTACAGAGGTCTAAACTTGTACGTTGCGTAGGATTGTATATTTTTGCAACTGAAACATTGATGTTCTCCTTTCGATATTTATCGTACATCGATTTCTTTTGACGATTTTAATATCGATGTCAACATCGATGTGTATCTAATGTCAATCGTCCCTAGTACAATCTTTTTTCTCTTAATTAACTTGCTAACCAGCCACTAGGAGCACTAATATCTCTTCATATGACACGTGGTTGCACTTTTTCCCTGTAGAGTTTCACGATTGTTTGTTTTAGACTGTGATTTTAATGCGTGATAAGAATAACATCAGAGTTGTGGATAAGCAAACATCTACTTCCTTTTCTCCTCTTAACGGCAACGTACAAACGTCATTTTTATTTTGTTCACTTCTATGGAAAAGTACCTCGTGCATTACGTGTCATTAGCCTCCTTGAATAATTGGTATTAAAAATCATTACTATAGTTTACGTATTCATTTGGTAACATAATGATTTCACAATTCACGACAACGAAAATTACTTCATTATAAACAAACACATTATCATCACAATCCCAGGTTTTCATTAACCATTGGTTAAACTTTACTTACGGCAGAGGTAGCTTAGTGTGCTAATGTTGGCACTTTACGTGGATAAGTAATTTCTCGAGTGGATGAGAGCAGGCTTCCTTACAAGAACCTATCATACAAAGAGCAGGATCATCATTAGTTCTTTATTTCATATTGAAGATGAAAGATTATTCGCCTCGATCTTTATGATTGGGTTTACAACGAGCAAGCAGCAGTCGTTGCCAACATCAAAATAATACGCTGCAACTGCCGTAAGTAAAATTGGTAATTTAGAAGATATGTTGCATAGTACGATAATTATGAAGAGTTGTGAGTTATGTTTGGATAAGACTGACATCTTAAAGAAAATGACATAGAATAAGGGCAATGATATTTTGCGCTCGCCAATGATTAAATTATTATTGCAATTTTGTCAGCACTAACGCACAGGCCACATGTGAGTAAATGGAGGTTGGATTAGCCAAGGCACTATTCTGTCAGTAGTGCATTCCATTTTATTCGTTTCAAATTCTTCTCCATCAACAGCTATCTGAAAAACACAGTTCTATTGTTGGTGTCTACGTGACATACAGCAGCGATGTCGCGTTTCTGACTAGAATCTTGTTTATAGATGAATAGTCGTTTAAAATACATGCGTAAATCAACATATGCAAGCTGCTGTATAGGTCTGCCTAAAATCGGTTCCATCTTCGTTTAGTGGTCATGCCGCTGTAGATAACAGGCCAACTTCAATAGTTGATACTTATCTTAACAGGGAAACTACCAACAACACAGAATCAACAACAAAGAGAAGCATTAGATCAAACCGTAAAGATTTTTAAAAGTTCCAAAAATAAAATAGCCTTTCCTCTTATCCACACACGAGTTTGATCTAATGAACCATAACACTTAAACTTTTATGAAACCAAAAGTATTGCCATCATATGTCTTATTCACTTACCCTTTGAGGATTTTAAATCTTTTTCGTGTACCATGAACACCTGTCTCTGTGGAATCGTGTGTCACAAAACCTCGCATCCTGTGGAAAAAAAAGAATAAACATGCAACACGATCGTTTCCTCAACAAGTAAGAGAAATCAGGTTGTTGCAGCAGAACTTCCAAATTGACTTAAATAGGTAAAATTTTCGAATATTAACAATTAGTGTAAATGTATGTGACTAAACGAAAATTGATAGATAAACCAGATACCATCCGCCGACTTTATCGAATGCCATAATATCGAGCCTCGCGAAACGCAAAACAAACATGATTTAAAATGATGACCAATGACAACACCCGTTCCCATGGCACCAAGAAATAAACATCAGGCACGGAATCGTATTTACTAATAATAAGTACCAAGCTTAACGGGAGAATCTCGGTAAACTGGAGTAACTGGACGGATAAAAAGTAAAGAATTTAAAACAACAACAAAATATAAAATGAGACATGTTAATCACTCTAATGTATATAAAACGAATATGTAAAAGACAGGGATACCAATAGAGATAGGCAACAACCATAACAGTACTTGAAAAACAACGTAAAATTTTATTTGCGGCAACGACGTCGTAGTGTGCTAATGTTGGCAATGAAATGTTCGCTTTACGAGGATAATTTAGTGAGCGAGCACGGAAACATATCGCTAGAACAAAAGATAATTCAGGTTATTCTATGAAATTAGTGAGCGAGCACGGAAACATATCGCTAGAACAAAAGATAATTCAGGTTAGTCTATGAAATTACGTTAATCAAAGAGTATTAAACGATCTTTGCCAAACCACGAAACTACAGGTTCGTTTAAGCAGCTAACAGTTACCAGACACCAAGAAGCTGAGCATGCGCAAAACAGCTGCGGAAACTCGATAACAGATCTAATGCATTGTGTACTGTACTGGAGTATGTAACTGGTAGCTGCTTAAACGAATCTTACGCAGCCACTGCAATAAGTGAAATTTAACTTGTGGCATCAAAATTATTACTTCTCCTACATATCTCCATTAAAATGGTCGGTACCGACAAAGAAAACAAGTAACAGGGTAATAATGTACTTAGTGCGTCGGTGGTATTTCCATTACCTGTTGGTGCTTGTAGCGATTCGTTCAGTGAATCACGGGAATTGAACCCGTAAGGTTAAAATGCACTTTATTAGTCCACGACTGGAGATAGACATGTAGACGTTGCCAACGGCGCGACAGATGATGGGAGTTGAAGTTACATGGCGGTTTGTGTCACGCACAACAGTTTAAACTTAACATTTAGGTTCTATCGTAGGATAATACCATCTCCAAACATGAGGTACATTGCGGAAAAATAATGGAAAGTTTCCATGAACAATGACTGTAAACATAAGCAACCGTTTTCGATCTCTTGCCACCTTAACAACCACCACTGCAATCACAACATAATTCGAAAACATGACGAAACATTTGTTGCAGTCTAAATTATTAATTTCTTGCAATTCGTTTCACACTCACACAGTTTGACGGTGCTGTTAAGTTACAATTTGACGACAACCTATGGATCCGTACCATATCCAGAAGAAATAGCTAAATGTTTGTCATGAAAACGATTCTCGTTGGCAAATGTGTATCGAAGTTTAATAGGCTACGGATGGATTGACGACAATGAGTGCCAGCTGCAGAACAGAACTGAGATCCGGGACGACATAAGCGTACTTCAGTAAACAATGCCAGTACAGAAAGACAAAATTCTCAGGAACTATTAAACATTGAATAATTTGTAAACAACAATTAGAATACAGAATAGTTTCCAAGAAAATGTGTAAATCGAAGTAGCGACCAGAGTGCGATCGATTTACCTTTCTAGACAATTGACTAACGGTTTTAAATGTGTACAGAAATTAAAATTGTTGGGTACAGTTTCGTAAAAGAAGGTAGTCGCTGAAGGGAAGTAGCTACTGTATAAAATACACCAAGAATTCAAACTAAGCACATTTCAGGAACCAATAACTTTTATTGATTATCATTTCAAGTAATGGTTCCAGTGCAGGTCTTGTAATGGAAAAAAGTGTAAAATTTTACTTGGGACATCTGTAGCATAGTGTGCTAATTTTGGCAACAAAATTTTCGCTTTACAAGGATAAATAATTTACTGAACGGACAAAAGCACATTCAAGAATCTGTCAAGCATAGAGGAGGAAAAGCAGGAATTATTTATTTCACGTCATCCTTCTCATTTTATTTGACTGACTTTTCGAAGATCATTCAAATATTCTTGCCAACATCAGCAAACTATGCTGATGTGGCCTTAAGTACCATCTTACTCCTACATCTACATCTACATACATACAACTCGAACAATATCAGAGACGTAACAACCTACGACTGTTCGGGATTCCAGAAAATAGTAGTGAAAACACCGATGAAATCGTAGTGAAGTTGGCCACAGAAAAGCTAGGGGTGCAGGTGACCCTTAACGACATCGACAGAAGTCACAGAGTAGGACGTAAGACAGGGGAATCCACTAAACATAGTCCCATAATAGTGAAGTTTGTTTCGTACAAGAAGAGATCCGAAATCTTTAGAGCCAAGAAGAAACTGGTAAAATCAGGTCTGACGATACGTGAAGATCTCACTTCCGAGCGGTTAAAAATTTTGAATAGTGCAATCGCAACATTTGGCCTACACAATGTATGGACAAGTGACGACAGAATAATGGTGAAGACGAACAATGGCAAAATATCAATTACAAATGCAAATGAACTCGAAAGCCTCTGCTTTAGGAGATAAAAACACTTGAACACTTGCCGCCACTACTGCTACGTGTAGCTTACTATTTTTTTTCTTTCTTATTTTTTTGTTCTTTTGCTACACTTTATATCGATTTTGTAAAGAAAATCTTATGTACATTAATATCTATTATACTACATTAGTTAGCTTTCTCTTTATTATTTTAGTAAATTATCATTATTTGATTGGTGTGATTTGTTGTTACACTTTTTTTCTAGCAAATTATCATTATATTTTTAGTGTCACTTACTGGTTCACTTTAGGATAGTGCTGTTTTACTATTAATCTCATACCTTCATTATTAATTACGGTACCATATTAGGTTTAAATTCACTTTTATATAGCGTTGGTCTCACGCATCATTGGCAATTGTTTCGCTCCACTGTCGATATTGTTATCTTTACTTAGTGTTGTTCCGTGCAGATTATTTTGTCTTTGCTTGGCGAGATTCTCCCCCTCCACCCCTCGGCGCCTCGCTGCCGCTTGGCGTAAACAGGTCGTGCTGACCTTGGCTGCAGCGCCTCCCTGTCCCTCCCCTGTCTCTGAACCCACCTGACCTGCTTCCGCTCTCTCTCTCTCTCTCTCTCTCTCTCTCTCTCTCTCTCTCTGGTGTCCTGCACTCCTCCCCCGACCCCCCGGACCACCACCCACCCACGCCACATTCCAATGTGTCCTGCGTTCGCAGAAAAGGACGCCGCCACCTTCCAGCCCGCTACCGTTGCCGTACCGACTAGCGCTATCATCGCGCGCGCTACAACTGAGCGCACACAGCTCCACGTGGCACACGCAAATGTTCAATCACTACAAGCTCATTTAGTTGAGTTCCGCCATATATTTCAAGACTTGTGTCTTCATATAATTCTTCTATCGGAGACCTGGCTCAAACCAAGTATTACCACCAGTTCCGTAAATTTAGACGGCTATGTCTTCCTAAGACACGACCGATTGCACAAACGCGGAGGCGGCGTTGGAGCTTACATTCGCTCTGAATTATCTCCTACCGTGTTGCACACGTCAAATAACGATGAAACTGAACAAGTGGAATACATGTTCATAGAGATAAAACCTCTCAAAGAAAAGTGTCTAATATGCGTCCTCTATAAACCTCCGAAGGTAGGTGCGTTGGACTGCTTCGAAACTGCCCTCTCAGACCTCGAATCAACCTATGAGCACATAATTATAGCAGGTGACACTAACATAAATTTTCTGTTCAACAGTCCGTCCTGTATGAAGTTCAAGCGTATGCTTACATCTTCGAATCTAACCTTACTTCAGCTTGCACCCACTCATCACACAGCTGATAGTCACACTTTAATAGATATATTTGCAACAAGGTTTCCAGACAGAGTAATTCGAACGTCACAAACATCTACGCCTGGTATGTCTGCCCATGATGTAATTTTCATGACGTACTCGCTAGAATGCCCTAGGAAGAAACCACTGTTAACTGCATACCGTGACTTAAGACGCATCAACACAAGTGTTTTTCCTGATGCATGGAAACGTGGACTAGTTAAGCCACTGCCAAAAAAGGACATTGCCACAGCACCCTCTGATTACCGACCTATCTGCATTCTTCCGGCACTGTCCAACACCCTAGAATATATAGTACATCATCAGCTAACCAGCTACTTGACTACTAATAAACTTCTTGACGAACACCAATCAGGTTTTCGCAAATATCGCAGCACAACATCTGCTTTGATAAAAGTAACAGACGATCTTAAGCAGGCAATGGATAGACAAGAGGCGACTATTATGTGCTTCTTAGACTTTAGCAAAGCTTTCGACACTGTGGACTTTGATATTTTACTTGCTAAACTTAGCAGTCTAAATTTCTCTCAAGGCGTGGTGCAATGGTTTCGCTCATACTTGACATCGCGTCTTCAGTGCGTCATGTCCGGCACCGAAAAGTCACAGTGGAGAAAAGTTCTATCAGGCGTACCACAGGGTTCGGTGCTAGGTCCACTTCTCTTTTCATTGTATGTAAATGACGTATCATCGGTCTTGTCCTTTTGTAAATACCACATGTATGCCGATGACCTCCAGTTGTATTTAAGTGCAAAACCAAAAAACCTGAAGGCAGCAATCGAGAATTTTAATTCTGACCTATGTGCACTATCAAAGTGGGCACATAATATAGGATTAAAGCTCAATCCAAGTAAAACACAAGCGATTCTGGTAGGTCATCCTAGACTCATTAACCACAAATACCGCGAATCTCAACCAACATTAATATTAAATGACACACCTATCTATTTTTCGCCCTCGGCAAAAAGTCTGGGAGTGATAATAGACGACAAACTAAATTGGGCTGAGCACTCAACCGCCGTGTGTAGGAAGGCATCAGCATCTCTTCATGCCCTACAGAGATATAAGAAGTTTTTTCCTCTCGATCTTAAAAAGAAACTTATACAAACGCTTGTAATTCCAATTATTGATTACGGTGATGTTATCTTGCAAGGTGTCTCTTGGGAAAGCTCACGACGTCTGGAACTAATCATGAATGCCTGCGTTCGATATATATGCAACATCCGTCTCTTTGATCACATTTCACCATCTTATAAGCAACTATCCTGGCTCCGTGCTGACAAGCGCAGAGATTTTCATACACTCTGTTTCCTCTACTCTCTTATCAACGTACACTGTCCCTCATATCTTTCCTCGACCTTAACACTCTTATCTGATCAACATAAAAGAACTACTCGTTCCTGTAAGAGCAAAACCCTTTCTGTCCCTAACCATCACTCAGCCGGTTTCTCAAAATCCTTTTCAGTAGCAGGAACCAGGCTCTGGAACAATCTACCTCAGTATATCAGAGAACTGAATAACACTGCCAGCTTCAAACGACAGTTAATGGATTATCTGCTAAAGCAATAATGACGCCAGTCTTTATTACCCTACGGTCCAGGTACGTCACATCCATTCCTCCTCCCAGATATTCTTCAACTGCCATTGCTCTCGCCAGGTACAGCTTCTGTCAAAATTCGCCATGCGTTAACCAGTCTCGATATATTCAAAAGTAAATATTGTATCTGCTAATATAAATGTTGTTACTTCTATTATTACACCAGCAGCAGCAGCAGAAGGTGTCTCAGTGGTACTGTTAGTACTAATCCTATTTAGAGTTAAATTATTACATATGTAGAGTTAAGTTATTACCTTTTATTTACATCCTTTTACATGTAATACAACCTGTATAAATAATGTTATTAACTGTTTATCTGTAAAAATCATTATTATGTTATAGGTAACTCACATGTAAAGAAATACTGTATGTGTAAAACCCTGGTCCGATGTAAGAGAGGGCCTGATGGCCCTAATCTGATCAGGCTAAATAAATAAATAAATAAAATAAATACTCCGCAATTCACCGTAAGGTGCGTGGCGTAGGGTACACTGTACCACTACTAGGCATTGCCTTTCCTATTCTACTCCCAAATTGAACGAGGAAAAAAAGAATGCCTATATGCCTCCGTACGAGCCCTAATTTCTCTTATCTTGTCTTTGTGATCTTTACGCGAAATGTAAGTAGGCGGCAGCAAGATCGTACTACACTCACCTTCAAATTCCGGCCCTCTAAATTTACTCAACAGAAATTCACGAAAAGAACGTCGTCTTTCTTCCAGCGATCCCTAATTGAGTTGCCGGAGCATTTCCGTGACACTCGCGCAATGGTCGAACCTACCGGTAACAAATCTAGCTGCTCGTCTCTGAACCGCCTCTATGTCTTCCTTTAAACTCATCTACTGCGGGTCCCAAACACTTGAGCAATACTCAAGACGTGGTCGTACAAGCGTTTTATACGCGGTCTCCTTTACAGGTGAAGTACATCTTCCCAAAATTCTCCCAATAAACCGAAGTCGGCTGTCCGCCTTACTACTGTCCTTACATGCTCGTTCCATTTCATATCGCTCTGCAATGTTACTCCTAAATATTTGAACGACGCGACAGCATCAAGAAGCTCACTACTAATGCTGTATTCGAACATTATGGGATTGTTTTTTTCTACTCATTCGCATCACCTTACATTTTTCCACATTGAGAGCTAGCTGCCAGTCTTCGCACCAACTAGAAATTTTGTCTAAGTCATCCTCTATGCTATTACAGTCAGTTACAGACGACACCCTCCCATACACCACAGCATCATCAGCAAACAGCCGCATATTACAACTTACTCTGTCCATCAGATAATTTATATAGATATAAAATAATAGCGGTCTTATCACACTCCCCTGGGGCACGCCTGACGATACACTAGTCTCTGATGAACACTCGCCGTCGAGAACAACGTACTGCGTTCTATTACTTAGGAAGTCTTCCAGCCAGTCACAAATTTGTGAACCTATTCCATAAGCTCGTATCTTCGTTAGCAGTCTGCAGTGTGGCACCGCGTCGAACGCCTTTTTGAAGTCGACAAAAACACAATCCGTCTGTTGCCCTTCGTCCATGCCTCGCAAGATGTCATGTGAGAAAAGGGCAAGCTGAGTTTCACATAAACGATGTTTCCTATTTAGTGAGTGTTCTTCTATGTACGTCTTTATAATCAGCTTCTACAGCAGTTTTGCCACAGTCAAACTGCAGCCTGTAATTTTTATTTCAAAGTACATTTAAAAACGTTGATAATGTCTGGTCACTGATCTCTAGATTCAATGTATATACCGCTTGGAGAAAAACCGAACCTAGATGTACATCGGTTCTTTGAAACTAGCGAATGTAGAAAACTAAGAACATAGAGAAAGTATAAAAGTAATACGAGAACGTGCGCTTATATCCCAATCGAAAAAAAATCTTTCCCAGAGATACTACCTGTTGGCATTGGGCAAAGATCTAAAGCGTTCATGCAGTACGGATATAGAGATGCCAGCAGACGACGCTGTTGTGAGTATTATGTATACAATTGCAATAGAAATTAAAGGTATCCTGTTAGGATCAGAGTTAACCACACACACTGCAACCGTGACGTATTTAGAAACAAACCACCAAATATTGATTACAAGTAAGAAATATCGGTGTAAGCACACTCTCGGAAATCACCACAGTTTCAAAACTAAGCAGCAAAAAATTGGGAAGAAACAAGAAATATCAGCCTTTCCATACCCTCGGAAACCATGAGATATTCGAAAATAAAAAGCCAAATCTTCCTGACTATCGAATAGTGTAGGACTAAATGATACTCATTTCACTTACCAGCAATTTAAATGTTCCCATAGTTTTTGTCTCTAACCATATTATCGAAAATCGCAACATATTTGGTACAAAGGCCAAATATTTGTGAGAACGAAGAACATAAATGCCACTGCTGATCGTACCACTTACAGCAGCTATTTCATTCTCCGTTATTCAGTCACACATAAATCACCAAATCGATGTTACTATCTCTTGAGACAACACTTAAGAGTGCTGTTATGTGAATAAGAAAATCCCACAAAGTGTTGTGGATAAATAACTCCTACAACGTATTACAAACGATGAGATACACTCTGTATACTCGTTCCAACAAGTTTGTTTCTCAATGCTAATATTATTTTAATTACATTTAGTTATAATAAATTAAGCCAGAGATGATTTTGAAATTCATCTTTAATTCGCTGTTGCCCTGAAACGGTTTACTGCGAGTTATAAAACCAAAACTGTGAGATATACGACAAGTCAAGATGGTGTCTGTGACATGGAAGGAACAAGTGAATATCGTTTTGAGGTCACTTTTCAAGACGTCGTTCGTTGGCTAATGTAACAGCGAATTTGATTGGAGGGAAAGAAATTTTTGCTTGGGATATAGGAATTCCTAATACGAGGAGCTCAGAGGTCAATTGTACTACAACTCACAAACTAATCATTAATAGCTAAAAGGAAAAATCTTGATACTGAAAAGGAAAATGCACCGTTGAGTATAGTGATCAATGAAATATATCCATAAGAAATTCATTACTCGTATAAACTGTTGTCACTGTTAATTGGTCAACCAAACGTAAACTTTAATCTCTGACTGTTTAGTAGCATACTCGTTGTCTTCTATTAAATAAATTGAGGTACAATAATGTACGTACACCATCAAATTTTGTAATTACATCTGCAGTTACAATAGAAACTGCAGACATCGCCTAAGGATGTAACTTAGAGAAAATTACTGTTTATTTATGTATTTGGCCTTTGTAACTGACGACTTCTTTGTTAGCTGAAAGGTAGGCTAAATATTTGAGATGCAGTATAAAACATAAATTGATTGCATAATATGTGAGCATGGTGATACAAGTTACACAATGAGCTACTGAAGTCTTATGATGCATAACAAACATGCTGCATATTCAACAATGGATTTCATTAATTTAAATGATACATTAATTTAATGAAGCAAAATAACATCGTTAACAACGAATTACTATCACATATAAAAAAATTAGCCGCGGCGGAGTGGCTAAGCGCATTGAGGCGCTATGATACGATGAGCGAAGCCGCTCCCCGTCGGGGGTTCGAATCCCCCCTCGGGCATGGATGTTTGTGCAGTCTTTTGTATCAGGTAGTTCATAAGTAGTTTGTAGGTTTAGGGACTGATGACCCAGCAGTTAAGACCCTTAAGCTTAACAAACATTTGAACAAATAAAAAGATAGAAGTACACATTTTAAACGCTAACCTTCCTTTCTTTTTACATGTAAACATTTAACATAGGTGTTTGACAAGCTGTGGAACGTATTTTCACAGTAGATTAAGAGAGTTAATTTGGTGGCACGATTAGCAATTAGAGCGGAAATCAACGATCAGAAATGTCTACAACTGAAGCTGAGGTTCTGCGTGATTAGTAAGACAGTATCTTTGGTTCTGTTGATAGCTTAAAAATGCTCTTTAGTCTACGCCGGATTGTTCAAAACAGTTACTACGAAAATGGCGGAGCTTGTAGGAGACTCTACTTTCAAATGACGGAGTTCTTAGAAAAGGGATTTTATGTGTCTCTCAGATTTTTCAGGTGAAAGAGGATACTGATATGGTACTCGTACAGTCACAAAACGTGGTTGTTGTAATAATCGCCATCTAGTGAAGATACATCAGGACCAGTCGCGACATATGAAACTTAACCGACCTTGAAACAAATCATATGATGCGTCAAGTGCCTCGTCATGTGGCGTGTGCCAATGTCATGTCATGAGACAGAGTTGTGTTGCGACACGTGACATCTCAACTTGTAGATATATGTCGTAATGTAAAACAATGCATCATTACATGTTTAATGAATTAATTCGTGTTACATAGTACATAATGTTGTTTTATGTAGTCAGCAAACATGATACATGATGTCATATTGTATAACATTACAACTTGACACTTGGCATTATTTCAGCCAACATGGCATTTCTCATGTCGTTGATGTCACTACATGTCATTGAATTTTAGGTACCTGCATCTCTAATGAGGGATAATTGCTATTTCAGATGCTTCCCCGCTTCCCCCTAAATCTTTATTAGTTTCTCTAGCCTCTATTCGCTGCTTCCGTAACTGCGGTTCAGTTAATGAAAGTTCGATCAAGTTGTTTGACTGTAACTTTATTTAATTTCACAAGACTGGCTTCGGCCTTTTTCAAGTGTATTTTAATCTGCATTTCAATACATGACATCATCGGTATACAAGAGTTTTATAAAATAAAAATAAGTGTGTGTTCACTTATGAAAAGTACTAAAACAGAAAACTTACGTTATACTGTAGAAGAACCACATCAAATTATATACAATAAAACACCAACTGGATAAAAAATGTGCCCAGTGACGACATGAAAAAATGCGCATTCATAGACCTCAGAAGCTCCTACAAGGTACCCTGACTATCGTACAACGGTTGTAGACCATGTATGTTACTTCATGACGATCATGTTTCCCACTGGCAGTGGCACTTTTCAGCAAAATGATGCTTCATGTAACAAAGCCAAGAATGCGATAGAATAGCTCCAGGAACACACTGGCGAGTTGCAGTTGATGTACTGACCCACAACTCACCAGGTATGTCTCTGATCCCTCACGCCTTGGATGTGATTGAAAGTGACGTCAGAAAAATGTTCAAATGCTTCTTATATATATATGCCAGAGGGAGGATTATAACCTCCGGCGGGAAACGGCCGCGCGCTCAGTGGCAGTGCGTCTTAGAGCGCACGGATATTCTCGCGCGCCGTGACGTCAGAGTTCATCGCCCCTCTGCCTGGAACTTTTTACAATTAGATTACTTCTTTGTATAGATGTGTTGCCAACTTCCTTCAGTGACCTTGCAGTGTCTCATTGCTTCCATAACATGACGTACCAAAGGTGGACATATCAGCTATTAGGTCCGTGGTGGTGATGTTAAAACATGTTCATATGTTTGTTAAGCTATGGCACTTAACTGCGGGGTCAACAGTCCGTAAACTTACAAACTACTTATAAACTAACTTATACTAAAGACAGCACAAACATCTATTCCAGAGGGAGGATTCGAACCCCCGACGGAGCATGGCCGCGCGCATCGGAGCATAGCGGCTCAAAGCGCTCGGCCACTGTGCAGCGACGGTGGTGATGTTTAGGCTAATCAGCGAATGTGTCGACCTTGTGAGCGTCCAAGACAGATAAAGGCACGTTGCTCCTGTTGGATTTATTTCTAATTTTTGACAGAAAGGGTGTACCTATGTAGTTTAAACACGTCTTACCTGCAGTTTGTTTGGTAATAGTTTTGCTGTATTTGAAAAGCGTATGGTTAGTAATATGAAAAAATGGAAAACGTGTTGTTCATTTAGTGTATTCCACAGGTTTCGACATTGCTGTCATTACATTTGAAGTAAAGTATAATGATTGTGTTTCTACAATGTACTGTGGCATGTTTTATTGCAAATAATGATCAAGTAACTGATGGTAAGCGTCGGAGATTCGAATCCTCCCTCGGGAATGGATGTGTGTGTTCTCCTTAGGTTAGTTTAACTTACTTTAAGTAGTTTGTAAGTCTAGGGACTGATGATCAACGTAGTTTGGTCCCATAAGAATTACAAACATTTGAAAATTTAGACTAGTTGTAATAAACAAACTTTCTTTCATCGCGTGATTATCTTAGGAGTTCTGCAGGAATGATTCACTCCACCAACTACCATTAGAGGAGAGGAGATTATAATGCACAATGTTAAAAGCTAGAAAAATACTATTAGTACTGCTGGGATTATGTTTTCTTTGGGTAGATAACATTCTTTCCTAGCCACATGAGAAACATGAACCAAGGAAGAATGACTGAGAATTTCCATTGCACATCGACAGCACATAGAAGATAGCCCGATTCCAAAGGACAGGACACAATTAAAAATACTGCAAAAAGTGTAATCAGTAAGATTTCAGTTCATAGTTATATCAAGCTAAGTAGCGTTCTGTAATAAGCACACATCAATAAGTGACAAAGAGATCTTGTTTAAGTATTACCCAAAAACCGAAATAACAATTAACGGGATACGACGCTGTCTGAATATGCATATAGAACCTTACCTAAAGAGATAAAATTTTAAAGATAGGTGATAATATAGCGACAGGACAGGAAGATACACACACACATACACACACACACACACACACACACACACACACACACACACATTAAAAAGTGATATAACGAGCTTCTGCTCGTCATGCAAAACCACTACCTGACACTAAAAGTGCTGCAAACTCTCAACTGCGTTAACAATGACGACTTACTCTTACTAGCAATTACAACTCACCCATATACCCTCTGCTCCACAATGACCACCCTTCTCCTGACAACGCCAGTAAAGGCCAATCATTTTGACTCTTATCTCACAGACACCTTTTCCATCCCTGACAATCCTCATTTTGATTACTGTCCCTACACCTCTACTCAGATGTCCATTGGCGAAACGACACCAGCGTCCCACCGCTCGCCCGCAGCTTCCAGTACTTCAAGCACATCATACCATCCAACCTGAACGCCCCTATTACTGCCGTCCACATCAAACAGACACTCTGCACTAATCGTAACACCGCTCCCGGTCCCAGTCATCATCACCACCACCTGTTATCCACAAGGATTCCTCTATGACCTCATCCCGTTCCCCTATCTTCTCCAGTACCTTGAGCACCTCTGTATGTTCACCATAAAATAGACTCCCCAACCCTCTGGTATATCCTGTATTCACTCATCCTGGGCCTCTGCCACGCGTGCACCACTGTCATCCTCCTATCCTGCATCTCACTCCCTCGAACGCAACTTCCGCCAAATTCATCTCCGTCCGTAAATCTATTCCTCCTACCAACTGTGATATCTCCCCATCTCCACTCTACTATCGCCAAAATTAGCCCCTTCTTTCCATCCTCCCCCCTTCCCCCCTTTCTGTGCCACTCCTACTCTCTCCCCCACTTCTCCAGTCCTTCTCCCTCCTCCTGAGCTGTCTACTCCACCCCCCTCCCTCTTGCTATAGCAGGTCCGCCTTGCTACAGTGCAGGTGCTTTTTAATATGTGATTCGACAGTGCTATAGTGTATCGTAGTTGCTACTAAATGTGTTAAAAGTGTTGCATCCGCCGTCCTTGGCCTTCAATCGTGACGCCAGTATTTTTATCCTATCTCCTACAATGTCTTTACCAGTGTGTCCATCTCTGAATGTATATTTTTACACCGTAGCTAATTTTGTATTCTATGTGGAACTAATGCCGTTTTTGTGCTCTTAAACTGCCCAAAAACTGCATCTTACGAATTGGACATAGACTTCTTTTTTAATCTGAATTTTCCATTTTTTTATGTTCATCTGGTTTATAAAATAGTAACTTGCGGCTGAAGATAAGCTCACTAGGCTGCTGTAAGCCTGCCAATCTCGGTCTTTAAAAATTACGGTAAAGAAAGTTAATAATGGAAATTCCAGGTTGCGATTAACAACATAGTAATAAGGGCAGTTCACAGCTCACCACAAAGACGTGACGACGAGCTGCGACAGGCACATAAAAAAGAAATACACATACAACACTTTCAATTATCGTCCATGGCCTTCTTCAGAAAATAGTACATTCACGCAGTCTCACAGGCACACGACAAAGTCACACAACCATCAGTATTTTGATAGAATTTCCACTTTGCTCCCCACGATATTTGTATCCCTTTTGGCAGTGGCCCAAGCTGAGTAATAGTGGTAGTATCTTATTTTGAGTGTTATAATTGAAAGCAGCTTTCAAGATTATGAAATAACTGTTAAGGGAGGCATTATATTTATCGTTTATATTATAAACATCCTGCCAATCTTGTTCCTTAATTAGGTTTAAAAAGGCGTGTATTATAAATTGGTTTAGCAAAAAAGCCTTTTCAAGTTAAAATTTTCGCATCGAGGTCTGAAAGACCATTCAGTAATTTGTTAACATGGTGCCCTAATTGTAAAGAATGAAAAAAAAGTTGTCTATGTTTGTGCTGCTGTTTCCCTGCATTCTCGTTGGAAACAATACTGTCTGCAAAATCTGCTAAGAATTAAAGAGTACCTTTTTGCTTGCACAGTCACTTACAGAATTTATGTTGTCGTTACCACATACTACTAATACTTTGTACTTCTTAAGTAAACAAAGAATACTCTCTAGCTTGATCTCTCATAGAAAACAAAGAGTGTCAATTGAAAAGTGACATAAGGTATCCATTTAATTGTATATACATACATTGTTGTATACTTGTAAAACCATACCCATAAATAAGATTATGGGGTGCCAAGTTTGATTTGTTTGCAGATGACTTAACCATTACAGTAGATAGTAAATGAATTATAAGCTTTGAAAGGTCATCTAAATAACTTTTCATGGACATTATTAAATGGTTTCTATGGAATTTTTGTCACAAACATTGAAATACGGACGATATGCAGTTTACAACTTGTAAAACGGTTTCTTGATAGTATATATCCAAACATTAAGAACAACTTTATATAGGAATATAATAATAGTACCTTCGGATTACAGCTTGATAAAGAATTTAACTGAGAGGAGCACACAACAGAAATGATGCAGCGACTGAAAAAATTTGATTGTGCCATTTGTATGTTGTCAGACGTAGGTGACATAGAAATAAAAAAGCTAACATACTATGCTTACTTGCATTCCATAACGTTGTAAGTTTTTTTTTTTTTTTTTTTTTTTTTTTTTATCTTGGCAACGAAGCCGAAATTGGGGATACCAAATTTGTTTCCTAGTGTATTTATTCTTTAACGGGAACTTGTAACTAAAGTATTTTTGAAATAAACAGCTCAGTTCATGGACTAATACTAGAAATAGAAAGAACTTTCAAAAATATTTAAAGTCACTTGCATTGGGCCAGAACGTTGTGCACTATTCAGCAGTACATGGTTCAGTAAGATGTCAGCAACTATAAAAAGTTAAACCATTAATAAATTACAATTTGAGAAGAGTCTAAGTGTTTATTGGTGACCAACTCCTTCAGTACATTGATGAATTTCTTTATTAATAGTATCACATAATGTGAACAGCGTGTGTAGAAAACCGAACATTTGAAATAAGTGTTGTAAAACATATTTACATATTTTTATTTAGTTTTATGTGATGATGTCAGGCTGGAATAATTATTATATGCATCTGAGTATAGTGATCATTTATTGTTTGGTAAAAAGTTTTAAGCCATTTTAAATGTAAAATTCCTATTTTCATCTCAGGTGCAATTTCATTTGAGATCTGTAGAAGGTACACCAGCATATGTCCGCATTTGGTAATTATTTATTGTGTATTCTTCCTTCTAACACTTTCCACATCCAAGAGAATATACCCACAATTGAAATCTGTATCGAAATGTAAATCTCATATAACATAATTGAAACTTCAAATGTTTGGAAACATTGGATGTTCGAGATATTTACATATAAAATTTATCATATTTTTAATGCTGTCTGGGATTGTAGGACATTTAATCAAAATAAAAACTACAAGAGAACGTTCTTTATTACATTACATATGAATATGTATAAAAATCTTACACTATGTATCACAGCCGTTTAAGTTAAAAAAAAGTTGCAATACATCTGATGAAGTTTTTCTTCTATTTGTTCTAACACACACAAATATTAATAACAAATTTATAATTAAGGTAGGAGATCGTTCACAAATCATAGTTCAAAAATGTAATGTCTTTGATGACGTATATCACTTTATTTTACAAATTCAATTGCAGATACCTAATATGAAGTTATATCTTTAACTTAGTATGTACAAAACATAGAAATGAGAAAACTAGCTTTTCCTCTTTTCATTCTGTTATTTTAGATGCATGTTATTGACGAAGGCACCACTATTCATAAGAAAAAGCCTAACTCAAACATTCATTGTACTCTCTTGTAAATATTATATGACTATTTACTCATGTATGAAATTAATATCACAAAAAACGGATTCGTCAGGCGGAGGCCATCAGTATTACGGTCAAATAATAGCTATGTTAAAAGTTTTATAGTTCTCAAACACAAACAAAAATCTGTGATTTATGGAAACAATGCATGTTGACATACAATAGTTTAGGGTTGGTGACACATTGGCTGTGGTTCAGGCATCAAAATACTTAAATATTTTATCAAGGAACTTATTTATTCCATTAGGTTTAGAAACGAGATAGTTTATTGGGCTACAAAACACGCTTTTATATGAAAACTTAGAACTGCTGATATATTTCTGCTTCCATATTTCTTTTATAACTCGTTTAAGCTTCTCTATTGCCTTTAGTATGAGATGTTGACTCTGCCTAACGTGACTTTGTATTTTTTTTTTTTTTTGCCAGTATGTAAAGTCGAAACAAATACTGCACAAATTTTGTTTCCAAAAACCGGTTTCAATTGCTAATGCTATTTTCATACGACTGAGAATATAAGGCAGTTTGGATACACAGATAGACACCACGCTAATGTTAAAACCACTCGAAAATGGTATTGGTGTCTGAAACTGTACTTTCCCAGGAAAGTACAATATACTCGTATATTTCTCAAAGTTATCTTCTTGACAAAGAAGTACTTCGGCGGACGTTATGAGACAAGTGGTGCTTGCCAATCGCAAGACGCGTACCCTGTCGCCCATGTGCTGAAGGCGAGTTCTTAGGTCTGGCATCACTCCATCGTGAATTCTTGACTTGGCTGAAATGTTGATATGAAAACAGATTTTCCGGTGTGCGTGCATCGTGGTACTTAATCAAACTGGTGACATTACATGATCCACATGTGTCATCCAGCATTTCCGGGCACTCCCAGTCATTTAAAGCAACATTCGTGTGTCTTGTATTAAACTGCTTGTCTCAGTGTCACATTTGTTTGTGTGTTTAGATACATTAACAAAAAGAGTTTGAAAGGAAAATGGAAGCAAAACATGTGAATCTGTTGGCACGCTACAGTTCCACGCTCAGATAGCAGAGTTAAGCATCCAGTTTGTTTAGAGATCGCTGGCAACAATGATGAGGTGTAGTACTGGGCACGGATGTGTGTGTCGTGTACTTTTTGCCACAGCACCTTCTGAAATTCCAGCAGAACTTCAAAATTTTATTCCAGTCGTATTGAACTGTTGTAAGAAACTGCTACTGTGCACGACAAAGGAAGTTCAAAAAACAATTTTTTTGTGTCAGTCACACTTCTTTATTAAACCCAAGACTTGTATCGAGGGTTTACACTCTCATTTCAATACTGTCTCACCTGAAAATGATAGTGTAAACTCTGAAACGGGTGGTGGGGTGAATGAAAAAGGGTGACTGATACAGATAATTGTTTTTTTTTTAACTTATTTTGGAACATAAAAATTTTGTACCACTTTATAACTGAAACTAATTCTGACTAAAACATCAATTAAAGTAATCATATACTATTTCGTATTAAACTGGTAGTGAAAGGTGTAAACGAAGGCTTTCGCGGTCGTTGTCATTGTTGATAAAACTCTTCTGTGTATTGGACCGCATCGTCAATATATCAAATATTTCATCGACGTTTCAGCCGCTATTGCAAGTGGCCATCTTCTGGGTGTTACGTTTACTGCTGGATGAGGGAAAGCTGGTGTTTTAAATATTAAACGTTGCTAGTTATGATTGGTGGTTTCAACTCTCTTTCATTGGTGTTTACTTTCTTTCTTCCTATTTCTGGAAAAGGATGTCCAGGATTGGTGTTTACATTAATGTTTACCATTGGCTGAAACTGGCGAATGAGGAGCGATGGTAGCAGTGACGTAGCAGTGATGCCTAGCGCTGGCTAGAGCGTGATGTTTGCTGTGTGTACGCGCGGCCGCTGTTGTCTCCGGCTATGTGGGGTCTTATGGACTACACTGCGCGCGGTGTTGTCGCGAAGCGCTGCTACTGCTGGCAGCCAAGACGCCGGAAGCCTATAACCGTCTTCTCTGTTTATATTTCCGGATCGCTTAGCTATTTCTATTGCTTTCCTGATTTTCCTGTTCAAAGTGTAGGGTTGTTTTGCCAGTACAGTGACATCCTGCAAAACCTATCTATCTGTTTGCCGCACTGTTCCGACTTCGTATGCTGACCCAGCCGAATGTACCTCTCGTGCCCGGCTATCCTTGTGTTAATCGGCCGCCCAGTTTCTCCAATGTATACCTGGCAGCATTCACAGCCGATCTTGTAGACTCCAGATGTGAGCAACTTATCAGTTTTGTCCTTCATTGAGCCTAGGACATCTCTTATTTTATTGTTGCTGCGAAATATAGGTTTGATGCCCTCTCGACGAAGAATTTTGCCCACTCGTACGGTGACTATTGCCGCTTGCAATAGTGGCCGAAACGTCGGTGAAATATTTGATATATTGACGATGCGGTCCAATACCCAGAAGAGTTTTATCAACGCACTCACAGCCGATTTCGTAGACTCCAGCTGTATGCAACTTATCAGTTTTGTCCTTCATTGAGCCTAGGACATCTCTTATTTTATTATTGCTGCGAAGTATAGGTTTGATGCCCTCTCGACGAAGAATTTTGCCCACTCGTACGGTGACTATTGCCGCTTGCAATAGTGGCCGAAACGTCGGTGAAATGTTTGATATATTGACGATGCGGTCCAATAGCCAGAAGAATTTTATCAACAATGGTAGTGAAAGGGTTAAGATGTAGAGTAGCAACCATTGTCCTATATGATATAGTGATGAAACTTTTTTGGCAGCTAGGTTTTAGGTTTAGTAGTCTCCACAATGCAGTTGAGCCATCACCGAGGTCACCTCGAGCAGTGACTGTGCTCCTTTTCTAGTGACACAGTGGCTATGATAACGTAGGCCCGAATGCTGAGCCGTGAGGAACTGTCACCAGTTCCGGCTGTGTAGCGGAACATCGCCAGCAGTCCATAAGGAGACTGTTGAGCCCTGAGGACGAGCTTCAGGAGGAGGCGGCAGCCACCAGGTTGAGCCTGCGAGCGTGGCGGCGAGGCGCGTGCGCCTCGGCGATGTGGAACTCCTGGACTGTTCCACTGCCCGCGGGCAGCGGCTGCGGCTGGTGGGGCTGCTTGCCGATGAGCGTGCCCAGCATCTTGGAGACGGAGAACCTGCGCGCCTTGGGCTGGTGCTGCTGCGCCGCGCGGCACTCGGCCAGCAGCGAGTCGAACGCCTGGTACAGGCCGGCCGTGTTGTCCACGGCGGACACCTCGTAGAAGGCGCTGCCGCCTGCACTCGCCGCCCGCCGGCCCTCCTCTGCCGTCACCTGCGAACACACCATCAGGTGGGAAACATAAACAGAAGCACTCGATACCCCATTGTGAACAAGTATCTGACGGAAAAATGGTCACAGTGAACGTTAACGAGAGTAAAACGAAGGTAATGGAATGCAACGTCAGAAAATCAGGCGATGCCGAAGGAATTAGATTAGGTAATGAGACAATAAAAGTAGTAGACGAGTTTTGTTATTTGGGTAGCAAGATAACTTCTGATGGGTGAAGTAGAGAAGATATAAAATGCAGAATGGCTACGGGAAGAAGAGCATTTCTAAAGAAGCGAAACTTGTTAACATCCAATATTAATTTAAATGTTAGAAAGTCCTTTCTGAAAGCATTGTATGGGAATGAAACGTAGGCGATGAGGAGTTCAGATAAAAAGATGATAAAAGCTTTTGAAATGAGGTGCTACTGGCGAATGATGAAAATCAGATGGGTAGATCACGTAACTAATGAGGAGGTGCTTAACCGAATCGGGAAGAAACGGAGTTTCTTGCATATCCTGAATAAGAGAAGGGATAGATTGGTTGGACACATTCTAAGACGTCAAGGAATAGTCAACTTAGCATTAGAAGGGAGCGTGTGGGGTAAAAATCGTAGAGGGAGGCCGAGGGCCGAATATAGTAAGCACATACAAAAGGATGTAGGTTGCCGAAAGTATTCTCAGATTAAGAGATTTGCATAGGACAGGGTCGCGTGGAGAGTTGCATCAAACCAGTCTGCGGACTGAAGACAACAACAACAAACAACAAAGGTCACCACGATTCTGTTGGTTCGTGAACCTTTAGAGAAAAATGGAATACAGATATGACAAAAGAAATTGACAAGGTGTACGAAAATAACCTAGACACTCTTAATTTTTGCTCCAGATTGCAGTATTTACCAGTACGCATCTAGCAACATCCACTTGCATTGACGCATGCCTATATACATTGTGCCTTACTGTCCACTAGATCATCAAGGGACTGTTGGTCCAGATTGTCCTACTCCTCAACGGCAATTTGCAATTTGGTGTAGATGTCTCAGATTGCTTGAGGGGGGGGGGGGTCTCCTCCTGAAATAGCCCTTTTCATTGTATCCCAGGAAAGTTCGATAGTGTTCACGTCTGGACAAATTTCTAATCTGAAGAAACGCATTCACAATATGTGGACCATTATTCCATTAAGAGGAATCGCTCACCGAAATCCTGCCGATACTGTTGCATTATACGTCAAAGGATTTTATCCCTGTACCATATAATTATTTGAGCGCCGTATACGACCACCAGTGGCTATTGGTGTCTCCAAGCATAATGCCAGCGTAACACACCAGGAAACCTCCACCTTGCTGCACTTTCTGGATGGAGTGTCTAAGACGTTCAGGTTGACCACGCTGCCTCCAATGTCTCCGACGATTTTCTGATTAAAGGCAAATGCGAGTCTCATTTGTTATTAGCAATTGATTCAAAATGCTGTTGTGCCCAACAGAACCGCGCTGCATGGTGTCTAGATGTCAAAAGTTGGACCCCGCCATGGGCGTCGCGAGATAATATGCAAGTCATGAAGCATGTCCACGTACAGTTTGAGTCTGAAAATGACGTCCTATGGCTGTACGAAAATCATTACTCCTGTCACGTTTCCTCCGAGATGAAATATGTAAATAGCAATTATCAACTACGATGGTACCGTTTGGGTGGTCAGAGCGAAGGAAGTCATAGACATGAACTCTCTTTGTACCTCCTCCACGTCGGCACAACATCGCTTTGGTTCACTCTGAGACTCACTCCTGACATAAAGTAACAATGCGCAAACGATCAAACATCGGAACTGACCTTCTAGGGACGTCAGGAATACAGTGAACATAAGCAATGTTCATCCTTCCTAGCGTTATCACAAGTACTGACAGGCTTGTTCGCACCTTTCTGTGGGTTGAGTGACATCTATGGACAATCTTGAAGCAAGAAATTTTTTGACATATGTAGTAGACTTAGGAAGACGATGGCGATTTTGATCCGATGACGGCACAAGCCACCTGGCAAATAGTAAGTGTACCGATAGTGGTTTCAACGTCGTTCGGAAGCAGATACCGAACTGATATATACTAATGGCCATTAAAATTGCAACACCACGAAGATGACGTGCTACAGACGCGAAATTTGACCGACAGTAAGAAGATGCTGTGATATGCAAATGATTAGCTTTTCAGAGCATTCACACAAGGTTGGCGCCGGTGGCGACACCTACAACCTGCTGACATGAGAAAGTTTCCAACCGATTTTTCATACACCTACAGCTGCTGACCGGTGTTGTCTGGTGAAACTTTGTTGTGATGCCTCGTGTAAGGAGGATAAATGCGTACCATCACGTTTCCGACTTTGATAAAGGTCGGATTGTAGCCTATCGCTATTGCCGTTTATCGTATCGCGACATTGCTGCTCGCGTTGGTCGCGATCCAATGACTGTTAGCAGGATATTGAATTGATGGATTCAGGAGGGCAATACGGAACGCCGTGTTAGATCCCAACGGCCTCGAATCACTAGTAGTCGAGATGACAGGCATCTTATCCGCATTGCTGTATCGTATCGTGCATTCCTGAGTCAACAGATGGGGACGATTGCAAGACAACAAGCATCTGCACGAACAGTTCGACGACATTTACAGCAGCATGGACTATCAGCTCGGAAACCATGCCTGCGGTTACCATTGACGCTGCATCACAGGCAGGAGCTCCTGCGATAGTGTACGCAAGGACGAACTTGGGTGCACGAATAGCATTTTTTCTGATGAATCCAGGTTCTGTTTACAGCATCATGATGGTCGCATCCGGGTTTGGCGACATCGCGGTGAACGCACATTGGAGGCGTGTATTCGTCATCGCCTCACTGGCGTATCACCCGGCGCTATGGTATGCGGTGCCATTGGTTACACGTCTCGGTCACTGCATTTTGAACAGTGGCTGTTACTTTTCAGATGTGTTACTTACATTTCACCAAGATATTGCACGACCGCGTGTTGCAGGTCCTGTAGGGGCCTATCTGGATACGGAAAATGTTCGACTGCTGCCCTGCCAGCACATTCTCCAGATTTCTCACCAATTGAAAACGTCTGGTCAATGGTGGCTCGTCATATGCCAGTCACTGCTCTTGGTATCGTGTTAAAGCTGCATGGGCATCTGTACCTATAGATGCCATCCAGGCTCTGTTTGACTCAATGCCCAGGCGTATCAAGGCCGTTATTATGGCCAGAGGTGGTTGTTCTGGGTACAGATTTCTCAGGATCTATGCACCGAAATTGCGTGAAAATGTAATCACATATCAGTTCTAGTACAATACCGAGTGATCAAACAGTTAATATAAAAATAAATCACGGAATTGACACACATGCTTGGAATGACATGGGGTTTTATTAGAACCAAACATCTACCGTTATCGGGCCCTTTTTCTTCGATGAACTGCGTGATTCTGGTTTTGTAACTGCGCCGTGCCGGTTGAGAGGTACGCCGGTATGGTACAGAATCGCATCATCCACAGCCTGGCTGATAAACACCTGCTGAAACGTACGACTTTTATGCATGATGGCGCTCCATCTCACATAGCTAGACGCGTGAAAGATCTCTTGCGCGAGTCGTTTGGTGATGATCTGCTCAGCCGCCACTTTCGTCATGCTTGGCCTCCCAGGTCCCCAGACCTCAGTCCGTATGATTATTGGCTTTGGGGTTGCCTGAAGTCGCAAGTGTATCGTGATCGACCGACATCTCTAGGGATGCTGAAAGACAACATCCGTCGCCAATGCCTCACCATAACTCCAGACATGCTTTACAGTGTTGGTCACAACATTATTCCTCGACTACAGCTATTGTTGAGGAATTATGGTGAACATAATGAGCATTTCCTGTAAAGAACATGATCTTTGCTTTGTCTTTATTTGTTCAAAATGTTCAAATGTTCGTACAGCTTATGGGACTTAACTACGGGGTCATCAGTCCCTAAACTTACAAACTACTTATGAACTACTTACGAACTAGGAAGGCACAAATATCCATGCCCGAGGGGGGATTCGAACCCCCGACCGTAGTGGCCGTGCAGACCGTGACTAGAGCGCCTCAATCTCCTCGGCCACCGCGACCGGCTCTTTATTTGTTATGCTGATCAGATGAAGCGCCATCCGTCGTACATTTTTTGAACTTTTTTTTTTTTTTGTTCTAATAAAACCGCATGTCATTCCAAGCATGTGTGTCAATTTTTACCTCTCTATCATATTATTCCGTGATTTATTAAGTTTTCAAATTTATACTGACTTTTTGATCACTCGATATATTTGTTCAATGAATACCCGTTTATCATCTACATTTCTTCTTGGTGTAGCAATTTTAATGGTCAGTAGTGTAGCTGCAATGGCGTCATCAGTGTGTATCTTTCTATAGGTAATATTACAGCCATTAGGATCAATCTGATATCAACGTGTGAAGCAAACAAGCATCTTGCCACAACATCATTCTTTCTTGTTAAAGTCAACTGAGCAAGGTTGAAAGGGGCGTAAAGTCCTTTCGGAGAACTGCCACTTATGTTGAACGAGCTGCGTCACTTCTGGAAATAAGCTGGTTCAAATGTGAGCGTGAACATTCCCGCACCTGCAGACTTTGTTCTGGATGCCCACGCGACACAGATGTCCGCCCAAGATCGCCGTATTGAAAGGACAGCGGTGGCACATCGCAAGGCTACAAAACCACTGATGAGAGGGATTGTAAGCCCATGAATGTCAACTAGAAGCGTAGCGAACCCGTCACTATCAGTGGGACTATGGACACGCATACTGCTAACCCGTCTTCCACTAACTCCACAATATCTGTATACACTGTTAAACAGCGGGAAAAAATGTTTGTAAAACTTATGGGACTTAACTGCGGGGTCATCAGTCCCTAAACTCACAAACTACTTATGAATGACCTTACACTAAAGAGAGCACAAACATCCATGCCCGACGGGGGATTCGAACCCCCGACGGGGAGCGGCCTCGCGCATCGGAACATAGCGCCTGAATGCGCTCGCTCGCGACTTAAACAGCGGACCACTTACAAGATGGACAGGTGCTGAAACCATATTCTGCCTGTACACGAGTGACGGTCGTTTGTGCGTACGACGTAGAGTACACTCGTCGAAGATACACTGGGTTTATGGAGTGCAAAAAGCTACAATTGTCATTCACTCTTGGTTTCTGTGGAGGAAACACTGACCAGTACTCGGTGTGGACAGAAATTTGTAAGACCTCTTTTTGCCCAAAAGGATAATGCTCCAACACAACATCTTCTGCAAGGCGTGCACTATCTACTCTGACCAAGACGATCTTCAGTCGAGCAAATGTGAGGTATGATGGGATGGTAACTCACACATCGAGTCGTCAACCCACAGGTTTTGCAGAACTACATGAACAGATCGAGCAGACGTGGAATAATTCATTCCAATACAGTATTCGCCATCTGTATGATTGGACGTGCACGGCCACGACGGTCGGGGGTTCGATTCCCCCCTCGGGCATGGATATTTGTGCCGTCCTTAGTTGTAAGTAGTTCATAAGTAGTTTGTAAGTTTAGGGACTGATGACCCCGCAGTTAAGTCCCTTAAGCTTAACAAACATTTGAACATTTGGATTGGACGTCAGAATCAGCACCTCCATAGCCATCCGTGGAGGCTATTACATGCAGTAATATGCATGAATCGACAGTACATGCTTCAGAACCGCTTGGGATATTGCAGTGGAAATAAAAAAAAGATTTATTTTTCTTAGAAATTGCTTTTCGGCTGTTGCGCTATCTTCAGTGTTCATCTGATGATGTAACAGGCGAAAGGCGGTTTGTAGAAACAATAAAGTTACAAAATAGTATATAACTACGTCGTGTGTGTCATTCAAAATAAATACAATACAATATTTCGTCAAGAACCGCCGGACCAGTGAACACAGTGTTGATGTGACAAGTTTTACATTGGCCAGTCAGGAAGGGAGATAGCAACTAGCCTAAGAAAGCATGAACGCTGTTTGAGGTTGCAAAATCATGACTCCACTTTTGCTGAACATGTTCTGAGTGAGGGCCACAGATACCAACCACAGTCCCAAGTACTCCGCTTAGCATACAAAGGCCAGAACTAAATCTACTAGAGGCCTGGCTAACTGTCCAGGCTTGATATTAAATGATCAAACAGTCCTCAATACATCATCACTTCTGAACCCACCCTAATTCACAGAATATCCAGGCCTGTTCCATTTTATTGCTCTACTTCTTTTATCTTCATATTTTTTCTTACTCTATTGTGGAGTCAGAATATGTTTGTGACAGTTCCCAGTACTTTTGTCTAGCATTTACTTTACCGATATGAAGTTGTAAATCTAATTTAAATTTTGTACAGCCACTGTTCATCTACTTTATGTGTTAATACCATTGTATCACACCAACTTTGTATCTTCCTTTGTTAGTACTAATATTCCAAATTATTCTGTACTCTGTCCTTACAGTAATTCTTTATTTAGTTGAACACTATAATTGAACATTTTAATTTTCATCGTTTTTCAGTTCGAGTGCATACCTCCGATTTTTTAAGCTTCTCAGTTCTCCAATGCACCCCACCTATACCTTCCTATCCAACCCATATATTTTTGTCTATTTGTTTATTTGGTTATAATAGTGTGCCAGGTTTCTAATATTTCTAATATTTGTGTCACCTTGTGATTTGAACAACCGCAAAAATCATTAGATTCTTGTTTAATTTAATTTTTTTATTCACTGTAGCCATGTTGTAAGAATTTGTTTGCACTGTTTCTCTATGTATGGTATTAATGTTTCCTTTTTTCAGTACTATTAATTTGCAGATTTCATTGAAATATTTATTTACACTGTAACTGCTCCATCAAAGAAGTTAATTTACTTTCATGTATGTAACATCTCTTCTGGTTTACTGACAACAAAAGTTCTTTGTTTGAACTTCAGTAAATGTCTGATGATGGCCTAATAAGCCGAAAATAGATTCACAAAATAAACAATCCTGTAGAACAAACACAAAATTATGTTTTTAATTTTCATAATCTTAAGTGAATTGTAAAAATTCTAAGACGGTGTACTAACTTTCATTTCTGGCACTGTATATTTCAATTTACGAATTACCAAGAATATAGAAGTCATGTGTTAACACTGCACCTCGTTTCATTAAGATACCAAGCAGTTGTCAATACTTAAACACAACCAAAGAATTTTATATATATATATATATATATATATATATATATAATGATTCTTAGTTTTCCTTGTGCATATCGGTTTTACAACACAAATTAGTAAATAGGAGAAGCATATGTTAAATCCGTTACTACAACCAAAAAAGTAAAGTTTTATTATTGTCATCCGGCCTCGGTGGCCGAGGGGACTGAGGCGCTCCAGTCACGTTCTGCACGGCCACTACGGTCGGGGGTTCGAATCCCCCTTCAGGCATGGATATTTGTGCCGTCCTTAGTCGTATTCATAAGTAATTTGTGAGTTTAGGGACTGATGACCCCGTAGTTAAGTCCCATAAGCTATACAAACATTTGAACATTTTTATTATTGTCGATGGAAAGTGAGGAGCCTTGTTTATTTAAACACTTCAGATTTTGCTTAAAACACCTCGCATCTCTGTAGGTTGTATTTAATGACTGTTGTACACAATCAACACCATATTCAAGGCAAACACTTTTAGATTTCTCATTTACCGCACTTCAACTAAAAGGTGTATTTCCAGTATTATCATGGAATCACGAAAATTTGAACTTTATGTACTCTCGTGACAACTCACCATGCTAATTTATTATTTTTCACCGATTCATCGCAAAGCTTTGATTCACGATTTATTTTTATAATACTGAATGGAAAAAGTGATAGAATACGACTTCGGAGATCAGTTGCCGTGTGGCAGTAGCTGAGCAGTCTGGAGCGCCACTTTACGAATCGCGCGGCCTCCCGCGTTGGAGGTTCAAATCCTCCCTCGGGCACGGATGTGTATGTTGTCATTATGTTAGTTTAACGTAGTTTAATCAGTTTGTAAGAGTAGGGACCGATGACCAACGTAGTTCGATCCCTTAGAATTACGAACATTTAAAACATTTTTGAAGATCATTTTGGATTTAGGAGATGTGTAAGAACACGTGAGGCATTACTCCCATTATGCCCTACCTTAGAAGATAGGTTGAGAAAAAGCAAACCAACGTTTATAGTATTTGAAGCAAACATTTGGCGTTGTTGACTGCAATACAATAATCAAAATTCTGAAGGTAGTACTGATAAAAAAAAATAGGAACTATAAACTTATCTACATTTTTAATAGAAGCCAGACATCTGTTATAGTATCGAACGGCGTGAAAGGTACGCAGTAATTGGGAAGGAAGCATCACAGATTTGTAGTATTTTCCCAGTGTTATTCAATCTGTACATCGAGCAAGCTCTGAAGTAAGGCAAGGAGAAATTTGAAAAAGAAATTAATACTTTGCGGTTAGCTGATGACAGCCTTGCGGAATGGCCGAATAGTCTAAAGCATCACTCTTCGAACGCGGTGAAGTAGCCGAGCTAGACCGCCTCGCTGCTGAGCGCGCGGTTACTCGCCGTCGGAGGTTCGAGTCCTCCCTGGGGCGTGGTTGTCCTTTGGTTAGATTACCTTGTTTAAGTAGTTTGTAAGCTACGGACTGATGACCACGCAGTTTGGTCCGATAGATTTACAAACATTTGAACATCACGCTTCGGACCGGGTTGCCGTTTCCACCGAAGGTTCGACTCCTCCCTCGGAAATGGGTGTGAGTGTTGTCCTTACCATAAGTTAGTGTAAGTAGTTTGTTGGTCTAGGGACTGATGACCCTAGCAGTGTGGTCCAATAGGTTGACAAACATTTGAACATTTGTTATTCTATCAGAGACGGAAAAGGACCTGGGATAGCAATTGAACGGGATGAGTAGTGACCTGAAACGAGCTTATAAGACGACCTTTGACGAAAGCAAAACACAATTAATGGAATTTACTCGAAGTAAATCAGATGGTGCTGTAGGAATTAGATTAGTAAACGAGACAAGGCGTAGATAAGTTTTCTTATTCTCGCAGTAAAATAATTTACGCTGGTCGGAGTAGAGAAGATAAAAAATGCAGAATGGCAATGGGAAGAAAAGCAATCCTGAAGAAGAGGAATTTTCTGATATCGACTATTAATTTATGTGTTTAGGAAGTCGTTTCCGGAAGTGTTTGTGTGAAGTGTAGAATTATATCGGAATGAAACATGGATGATAAATAGTTCAGTCAAGAAGAGAATTTATGTTTTGGAAATTTGGTGTTTCAGAAAAATGCTGAAACTATTCGTCAGTGATTAAGATGTAGATATGCTAGTAGCGCTGTGAGCAACAATTTTTACGAGTCCGTCGGTGTTAAGGATTTAGAAGTTAATGAACAGTACACTTCAGTTGCGACAGCAATTTCACGTGAAAAGCTGGCAGGACGTTTAAATATGAGTACATGAGAGAGAGATTATCAGTGATATGAGATGCAGTTATCATGAGAATGATGATCATCGTGTGGCATTTATGGCCGTTAGATTCCAACTGAGATCATGTTCAACCTGCCTGGTGCAAGTATTTGTTAGCTAATGCCACTTCATCAACTTACGTGTCAATGATGATGAAATGGTGATGAGGACGACATAACACACGGTCCCCGAGCAGAGAATATCTCCGACCCGACCGGGAATCCAACCCGGGCCCCGTGCGTGACAACCTATCAGACTACGAAGGCGGACAGGAGTCATGATTAAATTTATAGGTTATTTGGAAAGTCAGACATAGGGACCCATGCATCGAACCAGCCTTAAGGTTTACTTACGATCAAATCAACGACACACGACGATGTGATTGACGGAGCCGAGCTCAAATACAAAAGCAATGTGTACTGAAACAGATCGTTTCATTCATAATGCGATCATTTCTACATATGTCATAAGCGATTTATCAATGAGCAGGAAAGTTAAATCGTGGTAACCAGACCTGATCCACTTGAATGAAACACCAGATTCTTAACTATTATTATCAGCTGAAACGAAAATTCTTTTAATTTTACCTTTGTTATTTGAATCGTCATTGGTAATAATGAAAAGTCAAAAATTATAATAAAACAATTAGACAGACATTAAATTTCTTATTTCAGTCAGATATTTCGTCATCATCGTCAGTCGAATTTGGTTAGTTTCAGCTACGACTGCGTTGCTGCTTGGTAACAACGAGGAATTACGGATGGTCGACTTGCGAAATCAGTGCAATAAATGTGCAATGCCTGGTCGGATGACATTGTGAATTATCACACCATCTGCTAACCTACTACAAACTTGTAAGCATTTTTATCTGCAATCGCACAAAATTCGCGCTAACTCGTGGGCACTATGTCCGATAGCGCGATAACAGCGGACAGCACGTAATGCTTCACTGCAGTCGTTCGAAATATACTTTTGTAGAGTGAATGTATCTGCAGTTGGATCTATCAGCTTAACGCAAACACGACTCTTTCACAAAACGCGCGTAAAAGCCTGTCTACATCTGCATCGCACAGAAAGAACCGTTATGTTTTTATTCCGTTATACATCTATAACTAGCTGAAAATACGGCGTTCACCGTGTATTTATTCCAGGCTTACTTTTCCTTTTCGCTCTTCTCTTTGTTCGGCTGCTGTTCCTATTCCTCTCCTCCCACCCAGTTTCCACTTCCTCCTCCGTTTCCACATGTCTCTGAATTCACACTTTTTTCCCTCCGCCCGCTTTTCTTCGATATTCCGGGCCTCCTAAAATAATCGGCAGGTTGTAGCTTACGGAGTAAAAAAAAACTCGAAAAATTACATATGCGCGCAACTTTCATGGCGATCGATGAGGCCGCGGCGGATTAGCCGCACGTACTAGGGCGCCGTTTTGCGGTGCGCAGGGCCGTTAGCCGTCGAGGGTTCGAGTCCCTCTTCGAGCATGGGTGTTTGTGTTGTCCTTAGGTTACGTTACCTTGGTGTAAGTAGTTTGTAAGCTACGCACTAACAACCGACCAGTTGAGTCCGATAGATTGACAAAAATTTGAACTTTACTTTTTTTTTTTTTGTGAACGATGATACAGTGTCGAATTTGGGATCTATCGAAATCTTCGGGAAGGATGCGGCGTGGATTTAAATTAGAGAATTTTTAGTGGATGAGGTTCACAGTAATTATTTTAAGAAATGTAAACAATTCAGCGAAAGGTATCATAAGGCACTAGCTGCAATCCTTACTTTATACTCCACTTAAAAATGGCTAATCGGAAAGAACGTTTGTATCACACTTTCGCTGTATTCTCTGTTCAGCCTACATGATCTGCATCTACATAAATACTCGGCTAATCACATTTAAGTGCCTCGCAGAGGTTTCATCGAACCGCTTTGATGATATTTCTCTACCGTTCCATTCTCTAAGAGCGCGTTGGAGAAAGGAACACCTGGATCTTTCCATTTTCAAACTGATTTCTCTTGTTTTATAAACATGACTCCCGATGTAGGGAGGTGCTAACAAAATACGTTCGCATTCGAAAGAGAAAGTTTTTCACGAAAATTTAGTAATTAAATCTCGCTGCGACCAATAGTGCCTTCCTTTTTAAAGACTTCCACCCCATCTCGTGCATCATTTATTTGACACGCTCCCCCCCCCCCCCATCCCCACATCGCGATAATACAAAATGAGCTGTCCGTCTCTGAACATTCTCTATGTCATCAGTCTGTCCCACTTGGTGACGATCCCGCAATGGGCTACAATACTAAAAAATAGGTCACACAAATGTAGTATAGGCAGTTTCTTTAAGAGAACTGTAGCATCTTGTTGGTGTTCTGCCAATGAAACGTAGCCTTTGGATCGTCATCTCTACATTTTCTACGTGTTCTTTTCAATTTAATGTTTTTTACAATTGTAATTCCCAGGTATTTAGTTGAATTTACTGCATTTATATTTGAGCGATTTGACGTATAAACGACGTTTAACGGATTTCTTTCATTGCGCATGTGGATGACTTCATACTTTTCATTGTTAAAGATCAACTGCCAATTTTTTCCATGCAAACATCTTTATCAAATAATTTTGTAGCTGCTTTTGATCATATGATGATTTTTATTAAACGATAGCATCATCCGTGAAAATCGGGCCGCGGTGGCCGAGCCGTCTACGGCGCGTCAGTCACTGTCTGCACGGCCACCATGGTCGGGGGTTCGAATCCCCCCTTGGGCATGGATATTTGTGCCGTCCTTAGTATTCGCTAGTTCATAAGTGTAAGTTTAGGGACTGATGACCACGTAGTTAAGTCTCATAAGCTCTACAAACATTTGAACATCCGTGAAAAGTCTAATAGAGCTGCTGACATTGTCTTACAAATCGTTTATAAAGTGGCTCTATAACACTTCCCTGGGGAACGCCAGATACTCTTTTTGTTTCACTCGACTACTTTCTGTCAATTACTATCTTCTGTGTCGTTTATGACAGGAAATAGCGAATCCAATCGTACAACTGTGGCTATATTCCATAAGAATGTGATTTGATTAGAAGACGCTTGTGAAGTAAAGTGTGAAATCTAGAAATATGAAATCGATTTTAGATCCGTTGTCGATAATGCTCATCACTTCATGTGAGTAAAGAACGATACCTATGGGTCAACAGATCCACTGTGTATTTTATGTAAAATAAAATATCTTCTTATTTGAATCATTTGTGTAATTGGGTAACATAGTTCCTCGTTACAAATGAATTATCCTCAGTCATTAATTCAAAGTTAACGAATTATTTAAAGATTGCACTAACAGAATTTCTTGGTAGCCTTCATCTTGTCTAGCATGATTAATATTACGGAATTTAGTATTTTTACCTTGGCAGCAACTCTTATTCAATTTTTAAAATAATAGCAATTTGAAATTTTTTCATTAGAAATGTTTCGGTTACTTATTGCACTTCTTCAGATATATATAGTACCCTTAATGTGTTCTTCAACCATACTTAGGAGGCGCGCTAAAGGGCTGCTGTTCTAAGGCGTCATACTACATACTGGATGACCGTCCCCGCCGTAGTTTCGAGTACACCCTCGGGCATGGTTGTGTATTATGTACTTATTGTAAGTTAATGAAAATAATTTGTAAGTCTAGGGACTGATGACCATTGCAAATTGGTCCAGTAGGATTACAAACATTTGAACATTTTGAACATGATAAGAACGCCAATAACTGCAGCATAATGACAGAGACTGACATACTTTAGTGTACACATTGTTTTTAATTTGGTCCAATAGGATTACAAACATTTGAACATTTTGAACACGATAAGAACGCCAATAACTGCAGCGTTATGACAGAGGCTGACATATTTTAGTATACACATTGTTTTTAATTTGGAGAGCAAATTTCACAGCTAACAGACGAATATTTTGCGTCAAAAACAGAGGGGTTTCTGAAGTGCAGTTTGATATATTTTACAAAAAATTTATTCGACTATTCATTTTCTCTGAACTATCATATTGTAAAATCTGGACCTTGTCCTGTAAATGAAAAATGAATATCGTTTAATTTCATTTATGTTGTAGTAGGTCAATGGAGAGAGGTCTGTCGGTTAAAAATCGCAGAGGGAAACTCAGAGACGAAACAGTAAGCAGGTTCATAACGACGCAGGCACTCGCTGTTATGCAGAGGTAAACAGGCTAGTAAATGATAGGGTAACGTGGGGAACTGCATCCATCAAATCTTTGGCTGAATACCACCACCACAACAACAATACCTACAATACCTACACCAGGCGACACCTATTAGCAACCACATGAACAGTTTAAACCAAGTCAACCGTAAGTCGGAATGCCATAACTGAAATCCAACTCAATTTCATCTTTTCAGTCACGTACAAGAAATCGTCTCGTGAAATCGAATGAATCTGAATTGTTACGAAGCAGTTATCGTTGGGATTCAGGGATAAATTATACTCGATTATCATGTATCATCGAATTAATTGTGAAATACAAGTTTTGTAATGACGTTTCGAACATCTCTGCAGGCATTCTCTTCAGGACGATTAAGTGCAACATATTCTGATCCTAGTTCGTGTACATCGTAGTGCACCAACCATTTGCGAGCATATTCTGTCACCATTTTTCATAGGTCTTGGTTTCGAAATTCAAATACGTATTCTTTGCAGAGGAATGGGAAAACTGTAGAATCCGAATTCGACGAAGATCAGTTTCCATTTAAGACAAATGTAGAAACATGCAATGTAATACCGACCCAGCGACTTATCTTAGGCGACTAATAGGAAAACCTATATATTTTGTAGCCTTTGTGGATGAAGACAAAGTTTTTGACAATGTTTAATGGAATACACTCTTTCAAATACTGATGTCATCAATGGTAAAATTTAGGTAACGAAAAGTTATAAACGATTTGTATAGTAACAAGACAGTAATATAGAGTATGAAACGTAAGCAGTGGTTGTGAAAAGAGTAAGACCGTTGTATAAATGCGATGTTATTCAGTTCGTACATTGGAAAAACTTGTTTGAAGTTCAGCTAGAATAAATAAAAACTTAACGGTTTGCCAATGAGATTTTAATTCTATCGGGGACAGCAAAGAAAAACGAAGAGCTTTTTAATGGAACACACACAGTCTTGAAAGGAGGCCATAATATGAAGATTAACAAGAGAAAAACATGGTTGAGGTAATTTGTTAAATTAAATGAGGTGATGCTAAGGGAATTAGATTAGGAAGCGCGGCAATGAAAGTAATGAATGAGAATTGCTATGTGGACAGTAAAATACTTTATGCAGTAGGGTAGCTGTAAAATGCAGAATAGCAATGTATAGAAATGTATTTTAGATGAAGATGTATTTGTTGACGTTGATTATGAGGTATTCATAAGCGTTTCCTGAAGGTAGTAGTGTGGAGTGTAGTCTTCTACGTTCAATAAAAATAAACTTTTTCAGTCTCAAGTTAAACTTTAGTCATAACATATTCGCTATACTAAAAAGTTATGTCTATTAACAGTATTATTATAACACAAACTTTCAGTAGCAAATTATATTATTCTTTGACAACGTTAGAAGGAATTAAAAATCAAAAAGAATAAAAGTTTTAAAATTTACATATTTCGTGGAGCATAATTTTGCTCTTCCGGAACAGTTGTTATCCGTGGACAACCAAGAGGATGGGGTTGATCAGTTGGATGTATATCGTAACAGATGAAGAGGTACTGAACAGAAATGGGGAGCAGAGAAATTTGTGGTCTTATCTTGAGGAAAAGAAGAGATCGATGGTCATCAATCTCTAGACGTACAAACTACTAAAACTAACGTACAATAACACACACACACACACACACCTACCCCCCCACACCAAAACACACATACATAGACAGACACACATGCCCGAGGGAGGACTTGAGGCCGCCGCAGTGGCCGAGCGATCTGCGGCGTGCCAGTCATGGTCTGCACGTCCGCTGCGGTCGGGGGTTCGAATCCCCCCTCGGGCATGGATGTTTGTGCGGTATTTAATATAAGGTAGTTCATAAGTAGTTCGTAAGGTTAGGGACTTATGAGCCCGTAGTTAAGTCCCATAAGCTCTACAAACATTTGGAAGACTTGAACGGCCACCAAGTTGATAGCGTAATGTCTTAGAGCAAGCTGCCATTTTTCGCGGCACATATTGTAAGACATCAAGAACAATTGAGTATGGAAAGTAGGGGGGGGGGGGCAAATTCGGAGATTAAGACCAGCATACGACTACAGTAGGCAGGTTCAAATGGTTGTCATTGGGAGGTGAAGAGCACTGCACAGGATAGTGGCTTGGAGAACTGCAAAAAATCAGCCTTTCGTCTGAAGAGTAATAGAGTAATACCTGTTTTATGACAAGCGAAATAGGATACCATGCTGGAGAGACTAACCCAAGGAGGATCTGAGGACGACTGTTATAAAGATGGTCAAAACTTTGTGCTGCAACTGATTGAGTGAATCTTAACGACTGAATGTAACGTCCAAAATTGCATTATTCGAAATACTTTGATGCAGGCAGTGAGGGTGGAGCTGACCTGCCTGAGGTGCGCGAGGTCGGCCTTGTTGGCGAGCAGCGCGGTGGGCTTGGCGGCGTGGGCCAGCCGCCCCAGCGCCTGCTGGCTGTAGTCGAAGGAGCGCCGGTCCGTGATGGAGTAGACCAGCGCACACGCGTCGCACCACTCCACCTGCTCCACCGGCAGCGGCCTCTGGTTCTGCAGAAACACCAACAGCTTAGCACTGTGAGGGTGACCGCTGGTACCAGTGCACTTACTGCTCAATGTACCAAGTGTGTTTAAATGGAAAGCTATGAAACGTCTCGACAACCAAACTGGTTGAAATTTGATTATACAGCTTTGAGATATCGTAGTGCGGCCGTGAATACAGTGTCGTCACGTCCCCCTAAAAAAATTCAAGGCTGTACCTTCAACACGCAAGGTGATCCTCATTTTTTCGGCGTTTGAGGTCAGACACTCGTCGAATACGTCGATCAGGGAAAAACCACTGACAGTGTCGTGCACTCCGTAGCCTACTCATGTGAATCAAGAGCAAACGGCCTGGGCTGTCATGGAGGGCGTGATTCTGTTTCATGATGACGCGCTCGTCCACACGTCTCCAGGTCACACTGGCCAAATCTGTTGATTCGCTACATATAATAATAATAGCAATCCAAAGGAAGCGCTTTGACGGACTCAATAGAGAGGCTCTTGATCTATTCCGTTAACACTGGAATAGTTGTGCTCAGGCCTCTAGTGATGAGTTTTCAATAAATGTTTCAATCATACCAATAGTGGCGTTTCGTTGAAATGTTCATCTACATAAATACTCTGCAAGTCACATTGAAGTGAATGGCAGAGGATTCATCGAACCACTTTTATGATATTTCTCTACAGTTCCATTCTCTAATATATCGTGAGAAAAATGAACAGCCACGGTGGAGTAGCCGAGCGGTCTAAGGCGCCTCGCTGCGGAGCGCGCGGTTGCTCGCCGTCGGAGGTTCGAGTCCTCCCTGGGGCATGTGTGTGTATGTGTGTGTGTGTGTGTGTGTGTGTGTGTGTGTGTGTGTGTTGTCCTCAGGTTAGTTTACCTTAGTTTCAGTAGTTTGTAAGCTACGGACTGATGACCACTCAGTTTGGTCCGATAGATTTACAAACATTTGAACATTTTTTGAAAAAGGAACACCTAAACCTTTCTGTTTTCGATCTGATTTCTCTTACTCTATCATGATGATCATGTCTCCCTATGTAGGTGGGTGCTAACAATATATGTTTCCACTCCGAATAAAAGTTCGTGAAAGAAATTTCGCAAACATACCTCGCTGCAAGGAATAACGCCTTTCTTGTAATGATTTCCATCCCAACTCGTGCATTAGTTCCGTGATATTCTCTCTCTCTCTCTCTCTCTCTCTCTCTCTCTCTCTCTCTCTCTCTCTCTCTCCTATATCTCGCTAATACAAAACGACCTGCCCTTCTCTAAGTTTCTCTAAATCGTCTGTCAGAGCCACCTGCCACTGCATTAGGAACTACGGAGATGTACAAGAGAGTAACACAGCAGACAAAAATGCCTAACTCACACAGTAATACTTGCTTCTTCTACATGCGACCAACTTCCGAAACACGAAAACTGAATTTCGGAAACCGTTTTTCGCTGTCTTGTGTATATGTCAGGGCTAGATACGGTTTTGCTGGATCGATTGAAAACGGCATCTGGAAATTAGCTGCTCGGATTTCTGATTTAGACCACAGTGGCTGTTCCTTTTCAGTTCAACACTATCACACTCTTTTCAGAAATAAAGATGATGTATTTATGACAAATGATGAGTTATTATTTTAGTTCTATTGTTAGGTTTTTTCTTCACCACGACCTCGAAAGTCCCGACATATTAGGAAAAAATGGATAAATATTTGCGACAAGTAAGAATATGAATGTCATTTCTGGTCCCAGAATCTGTTATATACAGGAAACTGACAGAAAAAAAAAATATTAACGCATACCAGGGTTCGAACCAACGATCACTGCATTTAAAATACTACTCTCCGATAAACAACCGGCCGAACTCCATGCTAAACATCGGCACTGAATAGCTTTAGTCAGTGGACAATTGTGACTGCCTTTACGATATGCGACAGATTTTATAGCCAATGTGTCATTGATTGACATTTAATTGTAAGAAATACCTCGAAAGCAATTTATTTTTATTTTTATTTATTTATTTATTTATTTTATTTTATTTTATTTTATTTTATTTTATTTTATTATTTTTTTGAGCGCGCTTGTCATCTCGTTCTGCTGGGGCCTGCAAAACTCTAAAGTTATTCTTTTTAGGCTGGCCCGTGCGTCTCGTCTTGTGGCGGCCTCCAAATCTCAAAAGTTAAAGTTTTATAGAAATTTCAAAGTGGATTGGGAGGGGGTGGCTCATTTTTTTCGCCGCCGCCACTGGCAGCTTTTTGTGAAGGAAAGCAGACTACAGTGAAGGTTCGTTCAAGCAGCTGCCAGTTGCGGATGAGCACGCAATTAATGTGCACCGACCGTTCCTTTAATTCGTGATCTGTGGTGCACTGATTGAAGAGAACGATGATTAGCTGCAGGCGAGTCTTCAGGGTAGTATGAAGATAAGGATACCTTGTGTTTATTTTTTTTTTATTTTTTTTTTTTTTTTTTTTATTTTTTGAGTCTAAATTAGTCTCGCGACACCCTTGATATTACTACACGACCACCCCAGGGTGTCGCGACACCCAGTTTGGATAGGGGAATGACGCAAGTCTGCTTTTTCTCTTCAATACTTTTTAACATGTATCTGGAACACATTATGCAGAAATGTATGAAACAAAACAGAGGTGTATGGGTCACTGGTAGGATAATATTCGATTCGTAGTTTTCGTGGCATCAGTCTTCCTCGCAGGGATTGTGGTTAAGCGTTTCCGTACAGGAGGGGTAGACGCGATTAATAGAAGTACAAATGACAAATGATACTCGATCACTCATATGATGTGGAGTAGCCATTTAACCTATGGACCACGTGCTTACAGATTTCGCCTTGTGTAATTTCTCCGAGGGATTGGTTGGTTTTCACAACAGGACTGGAATGGCTTACCTCAGTGGACTAGGATCTGTGTATCGGCAGATCATATCCAAGCATAATTTGTCCCCTGAAAGCAAGTCTATCTACTATAGATAGAAGTGGCTAACAAGAACCATAAAATAATTGTTTATGGTTCTGTTTGTCTATTTGTATCTGTATTGGGGTACGTGCATCCACGCGTGCGTGTGTTTTACGTCATTTCATACTTACAGCGGTAGTAACGATGTGTAGCAAAATAATTTGATCGTTGATGAATTTCCTGTCAGATCAAAGTTTTGGGTGTAGAAATTTTCGTCTACTATCATTTTGATCGTCAGTGTGCATTTGGATCCAGGGATTGTTTCTGTGCCACTAGGGTAGTGAGTGTTTTCAGTGACGTGGTTTGCATATGTGAACTACCAGTTTTCTAATGTATTGAAATGGTTCTAAAAGAAGCCTAAACTATTTTAATTCTTTCTTATTTTCTCTAAACATAGGAACGAAGCTCAAATGCCATAATGATTTAGAATGTAAGGCACTGATCCCATGTGAAAAAGGACCTAACAAAATATTTTCATAAATACATATTGAGGCTTAGATACATAAATGCATAATGAGGCTTAGATAAATAACAAATGTTCAAATGTTTGTATTGTTTATGGGACTTAATTACGGGGTCATCAGTCCCTAAACTTACAAACTACTTATGAACTACTTACGAACTAGGACGACACAAATATCCATGCCCGAGGGGGGATTCGAACCCCCGACCGTAGTGGCCGTGCAGACCGTGATTGGAGCGCCTCAGTCTCCTCGGCCACCGCGGCCGGCATATAAATAACATTACATAATTGCTTTTATAGAAATAAAATTAGAAAATAAATGATAAATCTAAACTATTAACATTTATTTGCAATTAAACTATGATGTGACATGGAAACTGTAAATCTAACCAAAACATTACTATTAACTGAATCTGTGGATAAAGTATACTGCAGTATGCATGAGTAATTATTGATCAGGTTTATAGAAATGGAAAGATGAAAAATCTGAGACTGATTTTATAAGAATAACCCAGTGTTATGTAAGGAATGTAATATGAAACGGCTGTTGTACTGTGCAGCAGAACGCTTTCCTACAATACGTTAGACAACTGTGTACGTACCGACTCTCCAGACACATCAACGATTTCTACATCTATTGGTCCGTTGTTCACGTTTACAGTCTGCCGGTACAGTAGATCTGTAAAAAAGCATTAGGTCAAAATCAGTATATTTTCTTCGAAATGGCAATTAAGTAAAAGCAAAATAGTATCCAGAGGTGTATAGTAGAAGACAATGCACAATTATCAATGGTTTCTGATGCTAATTAAGTCCTCACTGTTTATGATTTGTACTATATTGTTGATTGGATTACTTTGTATGTTCCACCAATATGAATCCAATTGACATGGTTGGGATAAATTATAAAGAGCTGTGAGACCTTGCCTTATCTTTAGGTGTGTAAATTAATGAATTGTCAACTATCTATAAGGTAATTATAATTTGTCAAGGAAATCATGTCATATAGTAACAACGATGTGTGTCTTTTGCAGTTGTAGGAACAATAAATAATCTCAATGAAGTGGTGAGTGGGATAAAGGAAGTGGGCAAGTAGTACATATATTGTATCATAACAGATAATGGTATGTGGGGTAAATAACAATCGATAATAAAAGTACCCATGTATTTCTGTACTATAATATGGATCATACAAATTTTTTCTTTCAAATTTATGGTCTAACGATGTATTAAAATACTTTGTTTTGTACTTGTACTTCGTCATTATCTATGTACTGTAGTGTGGTATAACCATATGGCTCATACAGCGGTGAAACCAGGCGGGAGAGGGAGGGGGGCTATGGGGCTGCAGCCCCTTGCCCTCCCAGCAGAAAAGGAGCAAAACATCCTAATATGTATTATGAGCTTTCTTTCTTTTTACAAACTAGGACGATTATATTTATTTAGTCAACAGTTTGAGGTACGATGCCGTAGAATTTCAATGAGCTCTGCCGACTCCCCCCCCCCCCCCCCCCCCCCAAAAAAAAAGTTCTGGATTCACCACTGGGCTCATATGTTGATGTTACTCTATTTATGTATAACAATATGGTTCATACAGTTTTGTTCTTTTAAATGTTGGGGCTGAAGGTGGCCGCGTCGTCACCGAAATTGGTTGTAAATATTTGATAAAAATAAAATTAACTTTACAGCTGTTGTTGCATTTAACTCTGCTTATATGTACAGCTGAAGCTGCGCCCATTGACAAGGAAACAATTTAACTAGAAGGTTAGGTATGTTAACATGCCCAGCCGATACCTGTTTGAGAACATAATCACAGATAATAGAAGAGATTCCTTTATAAATACCAACTATCGGTAATACAGAATATCACACAATATTTGGTGGGTTTGTTGAGTGATATAAAACCTTTTTCTGTCTATTCTTCTTCAAGGGATATACTGACAAATGTGTACAAGTCATAATCAAAACTCTTTTTTTTTTTTTTTTTTTTTTTTTTTTTTTTTTTTTTTCACTGTGAGATCACAGTAGCATCAAGTTATGTTGAGAAATAGTGTGTGCTAGCCAAAAGAGTGTAGAAAAATATGTTGGATTTTAATTTTAAATTAGCCCAATCTAATTAGAAAAAAGATATTCAGAAACGTATTGCATACTTATTGAACGCTACTGTCCTCACCATGTTTTCGGTATGAGACTCCCTGTAGTGAGAACTTTGATTAGATTAATACCTGTGCTAGAGATCATAAATACATTTCGCAATGGCGTGGAACGTGCCAGTTTAATAAATGGTTGGTGTCTGTACACGACAAACAATATTTTAAGGATTTTTTATTTTTTGTTTATTTTTTTATGTAGTTTTCAGCAAAATTACTAAGTTTTATCTAAAAATTGATCCAAAATTGTAGAAGGAGTTGCCATTCAGAAATTCTTTTAATTTCTTTTTAAATACTAGTTGGCTATTTGTCAGACTGTTGATGCCACTTGGTACGTGACTGGAGACTTTTGTGACAGCATAATTCACCCCTTTCTGTGCCAAAGTTAACCTTGAATAGTGAATAACAGCATTTCTTCTATTTGCTATTGCTTTTGAATTGGGTCAGATTGTTAATAACAAATTTTGATAAGTGAATATATATTGTGAAGCTGCAGTCAAGAGTTCTACATTCCTAAATAAATGTCTGCAGGATGATCTAGGATGGACTCCAGCAATCATTCTGATTACACGCTTTTGTGCAATAAATACTTTTTTACTCAATGTTTAATTGCCCCAGAACATGATCCCACACGAAAACAATGAATGAAAATAGGCATAGTAAGCTAATTTATTGTAATGTATATAATCAAATGTATCACTATCCCTGATAGGATAAGTAGCTAATGTCAAACGTTTCACTACATCTTCAGTGTGTTTCTTCCAATTCAATACCTAATCAATATAAACACGAAAACTCTTTGAATATTCTACTTTGGATACAGATTTCTGTCCAAAGTTTTTACTTATTAATAGTGTCATCCCGTTTACTGTATATACTGGGTGGCCGGCCGCGGTGGCCGAGGGGACTGAGCCGCTCCAGTCACGGTCTGCACGGCCACTACGGTCGGGGGTTCGAATCCCCCCCTCGGGCATGGATATTTGTGTCGTCCTTAGAATAAGGTAGTTCATAAGTAGTTTGTAAGTTTAGGGACTGATGACCCCGTAGTTAAGTCTCATAAGCTATACAAACATTTGAACATTTTTTTTTTATATACTGGCTTTTATCAAAGTTAGTGACAGTTCATTTGTAGAACCACTTAATAATTTTTTGAAAGGCATCATTTCATCAGTTAATTCCCGTTTGTCGGGCATGATAGCTATACTTCTATCGGCAGCAAGAAAAGCTGGCTGGCTTAGCATCTTCGTGAAAGTAGAATGGCACGTCATATATAACAAAGGACCCAAGACTGAACCTTGTGGGACCCCATTTTCGATAGCTCCCCATTAAATTAACTGTTTGTTGAATATATTATGAACTAACTGCTGATTTCAACTTTCTGCACTCTTCCAGTTCAGTATGATTTAAACTTTGGTGGTGGTCATGTGGATGGGGTGGAACCGGACAAATGGGGATGGCAGGAAGAGGCCCGCAAGTGTCAGCCGTCGGCGGTGTCCGTGAGTGGTGCGGTCAAGCGCAGTGTCGTTGACTCTGCGGCGGGCGGTGGCCGCGCCAAGGTAAACGCAGGCGTGGCGGCCCCCAAGGTAGGGGGGGGGGCGGGGGTGTCGCACAGAGGCCAGGAATAGCGGCAGACACCTGGCGTCATTACGCCTAACGAGCCCCTGGCCTCTGCCAGAGGGGCAGCGCATCTGCTCTCCCTGCTGTAGCGCCGGCCTAACCAGCACACTCTCCATTTTCTCCGCCAGTCTCGGCGGCCGCGACCCTTACTGGAAAAAGACGCACCACCAGTCTGGGGAGGAGACAGATTTTGCGTTTAACAAATGGTTCACGGATTACCATTGTAGAAGCATACCGACATCAACTGTCCAAACAGAGAACATCCCTGATATAGGGGAGCTGTTGGGACAGTTGAAAAACCTATAATTCGTCACGTAAGGATACAATCAAAATTATGTTTTCACAAAGAGTTGGAAAAAAGACACATGGCATTCCCTCTAAACTGCTGATATCGTTGGGAGAGCCAGTCATTAAGAAACTGTTACACCTTGAAACTCGCCCGCTGTTCTTTTGGCTGTTAACTAGCTGCGTTCGTAAAGTTAACAATTGACTGCTTCCTCACAAAATCTAATTAACGGCGATATTCACACAGCGGCGGAAGTATACAGTTCCCTTAAGCAAAACTCTGATTCTATTAGTTAAGCAACAGTTCTACCTTTACTGTAATCTTTAGAGGAAACTGCACACGCCGTCCGCGGTAGCCGAGGGGACTAAGGCGCTCCAGTCACGGTCTGCACGGCCACTACGGTCGGGGGTTCGAATCCCCCCTCGGGCATGGATATTTGTGTCGTCCTAGTTCGTAAGAAGTTCATAAGTAGTTTGTAAGTTTAGGGACTGATGACCCCGTAGTTAAGTCCCATAGACTATACAAACATTTGAATTTGAATTTTGAAATTGCATACGATTAAATAATGATCCGCAGTCATGGATCTAAATCAAAATCATAAATCTTGGCAACGGAAACGCAAATATTCTCTCCTCCAGGAGGGAGCAGAGACACAAGATACATGAACAAAATAACCCCACATTAATCCAAAATAAATGATGGGAGGAGAATTTAAATTAGCACAAAAGGATTATAGTTTAACAAATTAATTTATTGTTCAAAACAAGAACAAGGGGGAAAACCATTTTTTTACAAATTACAATAAAAAAAAACACACCTTACAAAATTTACAGTAGAGCGATCCATTCGCATCATCGACAGAACAGACTCTGCTAACGGTATACTACGCCTTCCACATCGTTGGTTCTACACAACTCTGGTGCTGAAGGACAGTAACAGGTGTAAACATGTAACACTTTTCTATCGATTGCGAATAAATAGTTCCACTAAGGCGCCCAGCTGTGGAACGCACGGCCCTTCGCCGTCGGGGGTTCGAGTCATCCTTTCGGCATGGTATTTGTGTTGTCCTTGCTTACTTTAAGTTAGTGTAAGTAGTTTGTAAGATTAATGACTAATGACCAATGTAGTTAAGTCCCTTACATTTACAAACATTTTGGAGAAATAGTTACCTGTATTTAAGTTCCAACCCACGTATAACCAGTGAAATGGGCAACATTGGTCGTAAACATTTCCTTTTTATTATAGAAACGTCTGAAGATAGTTCTCCCTCCGTCTTGGGTGTGCATGACTTCCTTAGGATAGTTTAAGTTTAAGTAGTTTGTAAGCCTAGGGACTCATAGCCACAGTAGGTAAGTCCCGTAGATTACAAACGTTTGAACATTTATTATAACAAATCAATTCCAGTTACATAGTAACATACTTGTGTCATTTTATAAGTTATTTAAAGCTTAACTGAAATTGATTTGCTATAATAAAATGTCTTTCCCACGAATGCTACCCATTTCATGGTTATAAAAATGTTTCTGTGGTTGTGGAGAACATCCTGCCAAGTAATGGACTCTAATCGTAATATGTATGAGACAGGGGAAAACCCTTAAAACTTAAAGAATAATATAATAATTTCAGTTTCAAAGAAAGCAGGCGCAGACAATTGTGAAAAAGTCATAATTGAAATTAATTAATTAAAATATAAGGAAAAGTTGTGAGAATAAGGCCTGGAGGTTATCGTTTTGGATTTACGGAAATGTAGGAGCAAATGAGGCAATACCCACATTACAATTTATCTTCAAAGACAGGTTAAAGAAACAAAATGATACGTTTATAGGTTTAGCAGATTTGGAAAAAGACTTTTAATAATATTGAACGTAATATTCATATTCAAATTCTAAAGGTAAGAGGGGTAAAGTACAAGGAACGTAAGGATCAACTAGAACAAGAACGAGACAACAGATATGTCGTGGAGCATGATAAAGGCTCAGTGCTTGCGAAGGGAGTAAGTCAGGATTGTAGTCTTTCCCCATTGTACATTGAGCAAAAATGAAGGAAAGCAAGGAGAAATTTGGAGAAGGAATTAAAGTTAAGAGAGAAGAAATGAAAACTTGCGGTTTTCCGATGACTTTCAAATACAGCAAAGCACCTCGAAGAGCAACTGAATGGAATTGATAGTGTCTTCAGAGGAAGATATAAGATTTACACAAACAACAGCAAAAGAAGGGTAATGGAACGTAGTCCAAAGAAATTTGGCATGCTGAAGGAATTGGATAAAGTAAATATAAAATTAATAGATGCATTTTGCCGTTTGGGCGGAAATAACTTGTGATGGGCCAGAGAAAGATGATGTAAGATGCAGAAGGAAGGAATTTCTGAATAAGTGAAATCTGTTGACATCCAATATTAATATAAACGATAGAAAGCATTTGTCTAGAGTGTAGCATTGTTAGGCAGTGAAACGAGTACGGTAAGGTGTTCAGACGAAAAGAAGAAATAAAATTTTGAAATGATGATGACTTTCAAATACAGCAAAGCACCTCGAAGAGCAACTGAATGGAATTGATAGTGTCTTCAGAGGAAGATATAAGATTTACACAAACAACAGCAAAAGAAGGGTAATGGAACGTAGTCCAAAGAAATTTGGCATGCTGAAGGAATTGGATAAAGTAAATATAAAATTAATAGATGAATTTTGCCGTTTGGGCGGAAATAACTTGTGATGGGCCAGAGAAAGATGATGTAAGATGCAGAAGGAAGGAATTTCTGAATAAGTGAAATCTGTTGACATCCAATATTAATATAAACGATAGAAAGCATTTGTCTAGAGTGTAGCATTGTTAGGCAGTGAAACGAGTACGGTAAGGTGTTCAGACGAAAAGAAGAAATAAAATTTTGAAATGTGGTATTACAGACGAATCATGAAAATTGGATAGCTAACGTGCCTAATTAATGAGGCTGACTCAACAGAATTGAAGAGAAATGTCTGGCGTAGGTTCACTAAAAGAAGGTGAGGCGCGGTGTGAGGCATCAAGAAATCGTTAATTTAGCGCAGCAGGGATTTGTGTGGGATAAAAATCGCAGAGAGATGAATACAGTAAGCAAGTTCACAAAGATGTGGGCTGCCGTTCTTATGAAATGAAGAGTTTAGCAGAGGATAAGGCAGCAGGGAAAGCTGCAACGTTTCCCGTCTTTGAACTGAAGACGAGAACAACCTACGGCAATGCCCCCTACTTACCGTTTATTTATCGCGAATCTTTCGTCCAGTGCAAAGTCTCAGATACTAGGAAAAACAGGAGATGACTGCAGTTTATTAAAAAGACAAATGAACGGACCTGTATAATTACAGACCAGTATAATTAATAATCGTTTGGCGCAGAATACCTGAACTTGTTCTCGATTAGTCTATATTAAATGCCCTTAAGGCGTAAAAGCTTCTGTCCTTGCTTGATCACGGCTTCGAAAGTATCCCTCGTGTGCAACCCTCGCGCTAGTGTGGTTTCACAAACGGGTTTGAGTTCGTAATGCGCAGCTTCTTGCAGGTTTATACCAACTCCTGTTATCAACTGTGTACGTTGCCGTGACCATATCGAAATTGGTGTAGGAGTCTTTGGTTGTCCCACAACACGCGGTACTACACAATAATTAAAAGGCGGCACACAAATAGGGATAATTTTGAACTTCTAAAACAGTTATACATAGTTTTGGAACTTTCAAAGAGTGAAAACAAAGAGTTTTTTTTGTTTGCCATCCATTCAAGCAAATTCATTCAGTGCCGGCCATTTTTAAAGTATATTTCTCTTATAATACACTTTCATAATATTGATAACTAGCTGAAAACTCGGCGTTGCTCGGGTATTTATTTATTTATTCGACCCTTGCGTTAGTAATTCTCCTATCCACTCTCTCTCTCTGTCCATCTCCTTTTTTCTAAAAACATGTTACATTTATCAGAGAATATATAAAAATAAGAAATCACACGTAAAAAGCACTCGTTTCGAAAAATCAAATCACGAAATTCAACAATAATCATTGTAATACTATTATAGATCGATCACTTGCTTTAATGCGCGAAACGACAAATTGATTTTTTTTAAAGAGATGTATTTAAAAAATTTCTTTTTTACTGCTTCATTTATTTATTAGTATGCTTATCGTTACAGAGAAAGAGCTGAAGACATTGTAGCACGCATAGACCAAAGATATGGTCTGTGGCATCACGTTTCGCTGTACGTAACCTCCTTGCTATAGAGTCACAAACGTCGTCGCTGGCCTTCAGTCCGATTTTTTTTAATAATTTGACGACTTTCAAGCAACATATCTTGCACCCCCTCATAGCTATCGGCATGTAACTGCTATGGTGTACAACGGGAGACTTCGGACAATAATTACACACAGACCATTCGTTTGCGTTGTGTAGTTTTCGCTGCAGAGCGAAATATTAACACACACACACGTAGAATTTAATATACACCGATAACTTTCCATCCCAATATACTCCACCGGTTTATCATTATCAACCCTCAAGCAACAATGCAACCAATAAAACCATTATCAAACAGTTAATATAATTTTCAAAGAGTCATTATTGTTCCGCATTACGCGTTATATTCTTCAAATTACTAAATATCTACCAGATCGCTATAAAATCGTGCCTATAACCTCCCTCAGGTATAAATTGGTAACTGTACAAATATTTAAGTCTCTGTGTCTTGTCGTTCGGACGTGATAAGCGTACACCGAACAGACATTCACACACACACACACACACACACACACACACACATATATATATATATATATATATATATATATATATATATATATATATATATATATATATCCGATCGCCATAAAACCGTGCCTATAGCCTTCCCCGGGTAGACATTAGCAATTGTACAAATTTTTAGCTCTTTAAGTCTTGTGGTTCAGACGTGGTAAACGAACACCGATAGACATTCACATTTATGTTTTTGTTACACGGGAATAAAGGTTACTATTTCTTCTTGGAATACGTGCCACTTATGGTGCCCTGCGTTGCAGCATTTAAATGCGACGATAGGGACGAAACATGCCGTTTTTGGATACGAAAAAAAATTTGTTTTTGAATTTTATAGACTACTGGTTTATGGGTAATCGCAAAGTTAATGTATATTAAATTTTCGCAAAAGATGATGTAACTCGATACAGGGTTACATCCAAAACCCCAGTATTCACAAGAAAAACAATGTCGCACATCCAAGTGGCAGAAAAGTTACAAGTGTTCGCTTCCCTTAAATTCCAGAGGCGTAATATTACGTACAAGAGTCATCAGTTGCAGGAGCAAAGCCCCCTGTAATATTACGAGCGTGGCAATTCTCCCAAAGACACAGCAAACGTAATATTACGTTCGCCGCTGGCAGAGTCGCAATATCGCGGGCTTGTGACTCTTAAGTGATGAAAGCAACAGATGTTTAAACTGATGAAGGAATGATCGAATAAAAAGATCGTTAATGCAATGTGGCTACATTTAATGCAAACTCGCACTACTTGCTTTCCAAACCTGTTATTTCTATCTTGTCGTGCATGTTTATATTGCTGTTATAACTAGGTGCGGAAATTTGTGATTAAGAAGTTGTAATTTTACCATTTACCCACATTATCCTCATCCATTGTGACAATTAAAATTTGCGTGACCACTTGTTGTATGTTATAAGAGATGAAAATCACTTAATAACCGGCACCATGCAGTTGAATGGTGTAGATGTCAAGCATCAACATTGCTTCTTGTGCAATCCACTGAAATCACAGAACTGATCACTGGCAATTAAGCTATTAATTTCATTAAATTAAAGTAACTAAGAGAGTCATTAATCCTAAAACTGATTTGAATACCTCATTGCTTTACTTCAAATTCAAATATTGGAAAATCTATCGGACCAAACTGGGTGGTCATCAATCTGTAGCTTACAAACTACTTCGACTAAGTTTAACTAACCTAAGAACAAAGACACACACCCATGACCCAGGGAGGACTCGAACCTCCGATGGCGAGCAACTGCGCGCTCCACAGCGAGACGCCTTAGACCGCTCGGCTTTACTAGGCATGGTTATGTATGAAGGTGGTATGCCGTTGGCTTCCTCTGACGTACAAACTGACTCGTATTGGAAACCAAGATGCAACTCGCGGTTTTTCACAGCACGGCCAGAGATGAAAATCCAAGTAATGAGAGGGGATCGAACCTGGGTCCTTCGGCGTTGTAATGCGGCACACAAACACTGTGCTACCGAGCCATACTTCATTGGCTTTGATTATATACAAATAACGACGGTGCGAGACTCGAGTTACGCATGGCATCTGCGCGTTTCAACTAAATGCTGCTGGTTATTACGAAACTTTTAGCCGTCATGGCGTACAACAGGTCGTGATACAAGTTTTAACAACTGCTGCTGATAATTGGGGTGGATGCGACTGTTACACTTCGTTATCCATAAATGTTGATAGCTATATCTAACACCAATTAAACACACGGTAGAAGATAAAAAGAAAATGCTGCAAAACCGTTAGTACGAGTCTGTACTGATTTCATTAAATACAGATTGGTTGGATCAACAGCGTTTCATTCAGTCACATTTCCTTCACTTTTATCATCAGTTATTTTTAAGGTCTGCATTTTCACTATTTCAAAAGTTCCAAAATCTCTGTATGAGGTAGGAGTTGACCACAAAGATCCCCTTTTTTAGACAACTATTGCCCTCTCTACTATTATTGGGGCACATGCGACCTGGAATTTCATAAAAAGGAATATGATTACATATTTCTTCGTTTTTTGGCCTTGTCTTCCGCAGTTGCAGCTATACAATTTTGTATAGGATATGGGACCGTCTTTTGAAACTGTAAATTAGTCTACTTTAGACCAGACGCGTTTCGCTTTATTTTAAAGCATCTTCAGTGGTCAGCTGTATAATAAATGGTTTGTATTACATTATTTGTTTTTATTTATTACGAAATTCGATCTGTAACAGTTCTCATGCAATTGGATTGTTTTCATTCTGAATAAATTGGACTATTAATATTCTTTATTTTGTTTTGCATTCTTTTATGGATGATATCCTCTGCTTGATAGATGAACCAGGAAATAAAATAGACTAACTGCACACAGAGATAAATGCAATACATAAGAACATAAAGTTCACTCTAGAGAAGGAAGAAGCAGGCCAAATCAATTTCCTGGACATATCCATCACAAAGAAAAATAAGTCATACTCATTCAGCATCTACAGAAAAAGTACTGCTTCAGACATAATATTACAGCAGTCTTCTAACCACCCACAGGCCCAGAAGGAATCAGCTCTGAGATACATGTTACACAGATTAAACACAGTACCACTAGACAAACACAATTATAACAAGGAGCTGGACATAATAATTCAGATAGCAAAGAGTAATGGATACAAAGAAACCCTCATTACAAAATTGAATAAAAGAATCCAAAACAAAATAAAGAATATTAATAATCCAATTTATTCAGAATGAAAACAATCCAATTGCATGAGAACTGTTACAGATCGAATTTCGTAATAAATAATAACAAATAATGTAATACGAACCATTTATATTACAGCTGACCACTGAAGATGCTTTAAAATAAAGCGAAACGCGTCTGGTCTAAAGTAGACTAATTTACAGTTGCAAAGGACGGTCCCATATCCTATACAAAATGGAATATGATTGTTTATGAGTACGGGAATCGTAGTTTCGTATTGGAAAGTCAGCGAACTGGTATATGGTTCAGAATTACAATACCAGTCAGCTTCGTAAAATGTTGTTATAATTTATTAGATAATAGGGTGGCTGATTTCGATCTACTCCATCATCAACGATGAGATGAATCGGTCTAATGGTGATCTCAGAGTAGATCGTAACCGGTCACCGTATTATCAAATAAGTTGTATACACATTTTACGAACGTGACTGTTATTTCCATTCTGGAATACGATTGTCTTCGTGATAAGTAAGTTTCCAAATGACCCCCTTGTTCGGTGTGAACATTAACATTGCCCACCTGAGTCGGCCCTTTGCGGAGATTCCCCCTCCACTTTAGGTAGCTGGAGAGTAGCGACCACAAGGGCCGTCAGGAGTCGTTGTCTGGTCTCTGCTGGGGGGTAAGTTTGCATTTGTGTTGGTTTTTTTTCTGAGGACGTGGCTAAACTTTGTTCGGATTCGATTGTAAGTCGAAAATGCTCATTCGCATCTCTAGTTCTCGCTATAACAGCACCGCAATGCGTAGCAGTGAGATTTTATTTAATTTTGTTCTGGATTGCTAATTTGATGATGATTTTTCCGAAGATTGATTACGTGACCTCAATGGTGTTCGTTAACAGAATCCTTGAACCCCCTGACTGTAGAGTCCTACGTTTAAACATGTTTAAACGTTTTTCATGTTCATGTGGTCGGTACATTTGATGTTTTCGGGAACTTATCGATACTTCCGGTGTCTGCCCTTTGTCCATAGAACACGTGGATGGTATGAGATAAAGACCTCACCTTACTCCACACCCTAAGCGCACGAGTTGCTAACTATAACCTTGTTTAGATGTTGTGATGTCTAGTCTTTGGGTACTTCTGGACTTGTAACTTCCGTACTCGCTGCTCCACGTGTATGACAAATAGCGTGTTCTATACTGTAGTCATTCATATTAGATAGCTCTTCTTCCCCTGAATAGAATGTACCGTTACACGACATATCTTGCATTCTTATTTTGCTCGAAATTGTAATTTCTCCCATTTTATCTTTTTGTGATCGAACCCCGCGAAGTACTGAAGGAATCTGTAACCTCGCTTATTAGCAACATATTATTCCCCTGGGTAGAAGGAACGGTTATACGATCTGCCTCGCGTTCTTATTTCTTACGAAATTGAATTTTTTCCAACTTTTTCAAATTTCGCGATCTGACCCCGTAGCATGTCCTATCTTTCTGCAACTTTGCTTATTAGCTAGATATTATTCCCCTGAGTAAAACGAATTGTTATACGACATATCTCGCGGTGTTATTTCTTACGAAATTGAATTTTTCCAAGATTCAAATTTCGCGTTCTGACTCCGTAGCATGTCGCATCAATCTGTACCCTTACCTATTATCTAGATATCATTCCCCTGAGTAGAACGAATGGTTAACGACCTATCTTGCGTATTCATTTTTTCCGAAATAGTATTTTTTTCCTCTCTGTTCAAATTCTGTGATCCGACCCTGAAGGATGCCCTACCTCTCTGAAACCTTGCTTTTTCGCTAGATATCGTCCCTCTGAGTAGAACGAGTGGTTGCACAATGTATTTGTCGGTATTGCTTGTCCTAAAAGTAATTATTATTACATATTTTTGGAAACATTTTTGTTCCACTTATGTGAAACAGCACTCTTAATTTAAATTTGGATGTAAACAACAGTCTAGAGTGCAATTTTTTAAATATTTTTTTCGACTAGTTTCGGTTTATTTAAACCATCTTCAGGAAATTAAGCTCCATTGATGTTGTGGAGCTGGCAGGAGACTTGGAGCCTTTTAGTGCGTCACTGCTCTGTAGTGACGCACGAGAAGGCTCAAAGTCTCCTGCCAGCTCCACAACATCAATGGAGCTTAATTCCCTGAAGATGGTTTAAATAGAACCGAAACTAGTCGAAAAAAATATGAAACATTTGCACTCTAGACTTGTTTATATACGTAATTATTATTATTACTATTAATATTAATTTTTGGGATTCCATGATCCAACCCTGTGGAGTGCTGTTTTCACCTGAAACCTTTACCATTCAGTAGTTCTCTTCCACCTGTACAAACCGAACACCAGAACGACTGTTTTTTAAGCCAAATGTAAGGATGTAGAAGAATGTATAAATAGGGGAAAAATAGATACAGCCTACAGGAAAATAAAAGAAACATTTGGAGATAAGAAAAACATCCGTACGAATATCAAGGACACTGATGGAAAACCAGTTCTCAGCAAAGAAGGGAAAGCTGAAAGGTGGAAAGAGTATATAGAGGGGCTCTACAAAGGAAATGAACTTCGAGACATATTGTAGGAAGGGAAGAGGATGTAGATGAAGATGAAATAGGAGATACTGTACTGAGAGAAGAATTTGACAGAGCCCTGAAAGACCTAAGTCGAAGCAAGGCCCCTGGAGTAGATGATATCCCCTCAGAGCTACAGAAGTCTCTGGGAAAACCAGCCATGACAAACCTGTTACACCTGGTGTGTAAGATGTATGAAACAGGCGAAGTACCCTCAGACTTTAAGAAAAATGTAATAATCCCCATTCCAAAGAAAGCAAGTGCAGACAGGTGTGAAAACTACACAACCATCAGTTTAATAAGTCATGGCTGCAAAATATTAACACGAATTATATACAGAAGGATGGAAAAGTTGGTAGAAGCCGACCTCGGGGAAGATCAGTTTGGGTTCAGGAGAAATGAAGGAACACGGGAGGCAATACTCACTTTACGGCTTATCATAGAAGATAGATGAAGAAAAGGCAAACCTACATTTCTAGCTTTTGTAGATTTGGAGAAGGCGTTTGACAATGTTGATTGGAATAAACTCTTTCAAGTTCTGAAGCAAGCAGGAGTAAAATATAGGGAGCGTAAGGTTATTTACAACTTGTACAAAACCCAGACAGCGGTTGTCAGAGTTGAAGGGCATGAAAGGGATGCAGTGGTTGGAAAGGGAGTAAGACATGGTTGTAGTCTTTCTCCATTGTTATTCAATTTGTACAATGAGCAAGCTATAAAGGAAAGCAAGGAGAGATTTGGAGAAGGAATTAAAGTTCAGGGTGAAGAATTAAAAACATTGCGTTTTGCCGACGACATAGTAATTCTGTCAGATACAGCAAAGGACCTGGAAGAGCAATTGAACGGATTGGACAGTGTGCTGAAAGGTGCATATAAGATGAACATTAACAAGAGCAAAACTAGGGTAATGGAGTGCAGTGTAAAAGAATCAGGTGATGTTGAAGGAATTAAATTGGGAAACGAAGCAATAAAGGAGGTAGATGAGTTTTGTTACTTGGGCAGTAGAATAACAAATGATGGTCACAGTACAGAGGATATAAAATGCTTAATGGCAATGGGTAGAAAAGCGTTCTTGAAAAAGAGAAATTTGTTAACATCGAATATTGATTTAAGCCTAAGGAAGTCCTTTCTTATGGCATTTGTATGGAGTGTTGCCTTGTATGCGAGTGAAACATGGACGATAAACAGTGCGGTTAGGAAGAGGATTGAGGCTTTTGAAATATGGTGCTACAGAAGAATGATGAAGATTAGGTGGGTAGATCGCATAACTAATGAAAAGGTACTGAACAGAATTGGGGAGAAAAGAAATTTCTGGCATGCCTTGACTAAAAGAATGTATAGATTGGTAGGACACATTCTTCGACATCAAGGGATTGTGAATTTAGCGTTGGAGGGAAGTGTGTGGGGTAAAAACCGCAGAGGAAGACCAAGAGATGGATACAGTAAGCAGATTCAGACAGATGTAGGTTGCCGTTCTTACGTGGAGATGAAGAAGCTTGCTCAGGATAGGGTATTGTGGAGAGCTGCATCAAACCAGTATCCGGACTGAAGACCACAACAACAACAACAGTGTTTATCAATAACAATTTAAGAAGCAAATGGGCAGCATTTTACCACGCTACCTATGTTAAAAGTCGCACCCCGTTATTTCCATATTCTTTCAATAAACTTTTGTTTTACTCTCTTGTTCTGATTTTCGTTGAGGTACTAATATTCTTGTCAGAACATAGATTCCACCACAGAAACACAAAACATGAACCCAGCAAAGCGCATTACATTTATATATGTATTTTATTATTTTTAATATTATTCTTTGTAACGTTCGTTTATGTTGTAGAATGCGACTTGAATATTTCATGGCAGTCTAAAATTAGTAGGTATGCAGAAGATAATTTATATATAAGCAGTTGTAAGTATTTGTGGACAAGAAATGAATATATTTGTATAAAAAGCCATGATAAATTAAATATTAATTGTGTAACTATATTTCGACGGCGGCAGTATATTTGAACAGTGAGACGCCACGCTTAATGGCTATCTGAGCAAAGAGCTTCAGTCTCAACCGTTTTTTAGTATTGTTAAATATATATTTGTTTGTTAAATGTATACCACATTTGTAGGGAGGTGGTGAAAGCATTTAATTCTGTGATATTCAAATGCATAATATTTTGGAAGGGAAATTATATTTTAAAGATGAGGTGTTAGGATGCGCGGATGGATACAAATTTGGGAGCAGGGAGAGCACGCTTTTCGAACGCTTGGGAAGGGACTCGTAACTTGGACGTGGTGGTGAAAGGTTGTGACGCTGGGCGGTCTGAAGCCGTGTTACGAACTTGTTATTTGAAGAGATATGCATGTGTAGACTTTAAAAATTTACGGAACTGTGACTGCTTGAAAAGTGATAAACTATGCACGGTAGTAGGGCTATGGAACTGTGATGATTCACCAATCGTGTACTCGTGTGATTACAAACTTTGTTTTATAACAAATAGTTTAATCGCGGATTAATTGGGAGCTGAAATGTTCGATGGGCTACACTAATATACAAGTGTCAAATTGCAACTATTACAATCGAGTGCGTGTGATACTTATAGTGCCTCTCATGAACAATAATTGGGGAATATTCATTTACTTACCTATATGTAAAGTAGGACCACCTCCGCATTTTCATGTCTAGAAAGATAAATAAATTCTATTTATAAATAATTACTTCGTGAGTGAATCACTTCTTTATCTTAGAATCCATTTTGTTGGTTTTTCAGAGGTTTAATTTGTTTAGATATATTTTCACGTCATCATATGCAGATTGATAGTCTGACTAAACTACAGATTAATTATTGATCTTGTGTAAACAGATTGGGTAGCTGTTTAGGGCTTAGAAGCTGACATACATAACTCACCCATATGAACAGAGACAGAGCCATAAACTTTTACTACCCAGAGTTATGTAGTGCCCTAGTGTTACTGGTGAGAACCGATAGGAATGTCGCAAACTTCACTACAGTCACATACCTGTGAACACAGTCATTGTTTCACACACCGATGGAGGGCAAGAGCAACTGTGATGCAGGCTCCTTGTGTGAGAATTCCTCTTTTTTTATGATATACACTGATAATATTGGACCCTGCCTCCACTCGGCATCACAATTAACTAAATTATAACTTAATTGTAACGGACGTCCAGCTTACGTTGTTCTGAATAAAGAAAAACCTTCCACTAAATAGAAGTATTAAATTAAGAAGATTATTTTATAGGCAACAAATGTAGGATGCATGCCGTACCGCTTCAAGAAAATAGCAGGGGAAACATTGAAAGCAGTTACTTCCATGAAATATCCTGGAGTAGACATAATTTGTAATTTGCAATGGGACGACTATATAAAATTAATCATGGTTAAGGAAGATTTGTTGGAAAAATCCTTTACAGTCCGGGGTTCGAATCCCCCCTCGGGCATGGATATTTGTGCCGTCTTTAGTATAAGGTAGTTGATAAGTAGTTTGTAACTTTAGGGACTGATGACCCCGTAGTTAAGTCCCATAAGCTTAAAACATTTGAACAATTTTTTGAAAAATCCTTGTGAGATGAAGTCTCCGACAAGAAAGGAAGTAGGTTAGGAAACACTCATTCTGTCGAAGCTTGAATATTGCTATTCTGTGTGGGATCCGTACCAGGTAGGGTCGATAGAAGATATAGAGAAGATACAGCGAAGAGCAGCACGCTTCGTTATACCCTCATTTAGTAAAGACAGAGAATTTTATATAAAGGGCAACCACAGCTACAATATTTATAAATTATTGATGGAACTTTTAAATGGTTAAACTGTAGATGTTAACACATTCAACACTATGCCCGTATTCCATACGGGCGCGCAAGTTTCGGCCGTGTGGACGGCGGCCGGGCGATGCTTTTACGGTCGCTGAAAGGAGTTTTTCACCGCACCACATGGCTGGCGGCTGTTAGATAACTGCTGTAATTCATATTTTGTTCACTAAATGAAGCTGCAGTCAATGTGTTCTGTGTATCAGTGTATAAAATACGTTAGCTGTCGGAACTGTTGTGAAAAACAGAAAAGGTTTACCAACAAGCATCAAAACAAAGAAACTGAAGCAAAATGATTATGCTGAAGCGATAGCTCCTTACTTAACAGTCATATACAACCGCTCTCTATTAGAAGGATCTGTACCAAAAGATTGGAAAGTTGCACAGGTCACAACTATATTCAAGAAAGGCAGTAGGAGTAACCCACTAAACTACAGGCATATTTCATTGACGTCAATTTGCAGCAGGGTTTTGGAACATATCCTGTATTCAAATATTATGAATTATCTCGAACAGAACGATCTATTGAACCAAGGTCAACAAGGATTTACAAAATATCGTTCATGCGAAACACAACTAGCTCTTTTTTCACACGAAGTGATGGGTGCTATCGACAAAGATTCGTAAATCGATTCCGTATTTCTTGATTTCCAGAAAGCTTTTGACACAGTACCTCACAAACGGCTTTTAATCAAATTGCGTGGTTATGGTATATCGCCACAAATTTGCATTTGGATAGAGGATTTCTTGTCAGAGAGGACACAGTTCGTAGTAATCGATGGTAAGGCATCGACTAGAACAGAGGTGATATCGGGCATTCCACAGGGTAGTGTTATTGATCCTCTGCTATTCCTTATTTACATAAACTATTTAGGGGAAAATCTAAGTAGCTCTCTTAGGTTGTTTGCAGATGACGCCGTCATTTACCGTCTAGTAAAATCATCTGAAGATCAAAACCAACTGCAGAACGATCTGAATAAGATATCAGTATGGTGTAAAAATTGGCAATTGACTCTAAATAATGAGAAATGTGAAGTCGTCCACATGAGTACTATAAGATTACCGCCCAATAGAAATACTGGTTTAATAGCTTTTGATAATTAAACAGTATGAAGTTCACTGCAAACATTGACCATGCCAATGCACTAAATGTTACACAATTTTAATCTTATTAATTATGGTAGCAATGTATGTACACAGTTGGGTGACAACATTTATAGTTAGGCCATAGGTAGAAATTCTCCACGTTGAGATTTGCTGTGTGCTTGTAGCTGACGGGAGGCCAGCGAGCTGGCCGACGTTGGTGGCTTGTTCCAGCTTAGGATTTTCCAGTTCGTTTCCGGTGAGGGGAGAGAGGGACAATGGCGAGTGCCAGGCACAGAGCAATGCACAAATATTGTAATACTACTGGCATTTGAAGTAAGACGATGCAGTTAGGAACCTTTAAGGCCCTCATTACAAAATAGCCTGTTGATAAATAAACAATACATTAGCTGATATAGTCACATCTGGCGTAATATGTTTAATTGACAATTAAAAGTAATAAATTATCAATGAATACAAGACAGTTACACAACTAGCATGGCAATGTTTGTTTATAAAAATAATATATTAACTATTTCTCATTTTATTTCCAATTAATCTTGTGTATTTTACCTTGAAATATTCAGTTAAATCACTTATCTGTGATATAAAAAATTGCACGATTATAATAAATAGTACAAAGGATGTTTATACTTATATAAAAACGTAAGAAAATATTTGTTTAATGTGTAGTGTAATTATTTTGATTTTAAGTAAAGTTTTAGAAATGTATTGGCTGAGCGCTGTACGTTGGCAAATCGGTTAGAACAGTTCACATGGGGAAGTTGATGACGTAGGTGGAAAAACCCCGGCAGTTGAGCTTTTGGCGCACGTGCGCGCGAGGGCAGGAAGTGACGAGACGGGAGAGCACGTGGGGTGGCTGGCCGGGCGGCGTCGCTCTGCATCAGTCGGCATGTGGATCTCGAGGTGGTGACTTTAGATTTGTCTGTGGCAATCGCCACGTGTGGTTGCTCGTCGTAGACTGTACCAAGTTAAATCGAGTGCTACTGTGTGTTTGTGAATATTTAGCCGGTGGAACAAGGTGTGCATTGCATTGAATTAAAGTGACTGTGATTTGTTAATGTAACACGTGTCGTCGCATAGGCATGAACATAAACGGTGTTTGAGACAGCCACGTGGTGTGAAAACTATTCGCGACAAATATTCATTTTGTCTGGGGGCTCATGAGCTATAACTTTATTTGGTAAATGTGTCGACGTACAGACGTATCAGCCACAGGGTTCAAATATTGTGAAATAAACAACATAAAGTGAAATTTCACGTGTTTTCAAAAATAGCAGTTAGTACACCCTTTTCTCTCATGAACTTGATTTTATTATGAATTGGTTTTGTTAATCATATGCAGGGAAGGAAAGCTGCGAACGTGTGATATCATCCCCTAGAAAACGAGTCAAACAGTCGCAATCACAGTTCCAATGTTTTTGCATGTTTAGGAATTTGGTTCGCAGTTGGTGGTTGTGAGTTTTAAAAATTAATCTTTCCCAATTTTAAACTCTCACCCCGACCTTCACGCTCGCATTTGCAGGCTCGTTACGGTATAAATTCACGTTGGACTTGCTGGCGGAGAGATTAGGGTGTGTATATGACAGTGAACAGTTTCGAACAGTTGCAAACAAGTACGCGGACGCGACGGACAATTTCATGTGTGTGTGGCGGCTGGCAGCAGAGAGCGGGATAAATTCACACTGGTCTTACTCGGACAGAGAGGTAAGGTGTGCTCAGGACAGTGATAGTGGACAAAGCAGCATAATCGGACGATACGTAAACGCATCGCGCGGTTAACGACGGTTGGTGACTGGCAGAGTTCGGGCGCGGGCATCCGTAACAGGCGATCGACGGCGCATCGGCCCGGCAGCAGTGAGCGGCGGCGCGCGGGATCCACGCACTCAAATTTCATCTTTTGTAACGGACGGCAGTGATCGTGGGACTTCGCAAGTCGCCAACGGAGCGTCGGCGCCTAGCAGCTTCGATTCTACAGAGGATAATGGATGCAGTGAGGACATATTCCAGCCACAGCTTCTACAACAGACGGCAGCGAGCGTTGGGGACTCACAGCTCGTTGCAGCAACTTCTGGATTAAAAGATAAGTAAAGCGGCTGGCGCTATAAATTCTTGTGTGTTACTCAAGCTTTCTTGTGGCACCAAATCATGGAGCACGTTTTTAAAAGGTCGCCAAGCGATGTAGATTCAGAGAGTAGCATACCAGAAAGTTCAGAGAGGGTAAATACTGGGGGAATGTTGTTGACACTGGAGATGATCGCAGCCATGTTAGCGAGTTTTAGCTCAAAGTGAGAATCAAAAATAGAAAATTCAAACTCAAATTTAGAATCAAAAATAGAAATTTCAAACTCTAATTTAGAATCAAAAATAGAAAATTCAAACTCAAATTTAAAATCAGAAATAGGAACTGTAAAATCAGAAATAGGAACTGTAAAATCAGAAATAGGAACTGTAAAATCAGAATTGAAAGCAGACTTTAAGGCAGACATTGGGGCACTACAAAATTAAATGTGTGCATTAAAGGCAAAAATAATCACAGACATTGACAAAAAGATAGGAAGTCTAACAGAACGGTTTGATAATAGGGAAAAGGAGATACATGCCAGAATTGGTGCTATTGAGACTGAGGTAGGAGACAAGTTAGATGCTGTGAAACAAATATGTGATCACAGGATTGAGGGCACTATGCAGGCGTTGGCTGAGGTTGACAAGAGGATTGTGGCAGGTATTGAGGAAACAAAAACTTTGTTGTCAGGAAAATTAGAGAATAGAGAATGTAACTTTAGGAAAAAGATAGAACTAGTAGTGACATTAAACAATACTGAATGGAGAAGCTGAACACTAGAATAAATAATCTAGAATTGGGTACTGCATCAGGAAACACTAATTGGTCCATGGTGCAGACACCTAACGGCAAAAAGTTTTCAGGAGTGGGTAATTATCATCCAGTAGACTTTTTGGCTGCATGCAAGGACCAATTTGTGCCTGGTATGTCAGACCAGTGTAAAGGGAAGTTAGCAAAGAGAATGCTTGACTGTTCTGCTCAAACTTGGGCAAATCAGTGTGCTGAAAAATTTGGTACTTTTGAGGCGTTTGAAAAATTGTTTTTAAATAAGTATTGGGGGGAGGCCAAGCAAGCTAAGATACAAAATGAATTCTTGAACGGGCCAAACTATGTGAAAGGGAGACAGAGCATGAAGGAATTTTGCCAGGAGGAATTTGAGAAACTAGTGCATTTAGATACACCTTTGAGTCTTTTAGCAGTAATCTCCACTTTGTGTAGGAGGTTACCTGCAGATTTGCATTGACAGTTAATTCACCATCCCACAGATTCAGCTCAGAATTTCATTGAATTTGTAGAAAAGATAGACCAGGGTTTAGTTATGGAACGACAGCTCAGGGGAACACAGCATGTGAACCACAATGAAAACAGAGGCAGTAGAAATGTGGGTCATAACCAGGGAAACCACAATAGAGAGAGGAATTTAAATGAAAATTGGAGAGGTAACAATAACAGAGGAGACAACTGGGATAATAGAAGCCAGAGGGAAACGTGTGAAAATGATAGGAGAAATCAAAGGCAGGAAGGTGGAAATAGGAATGGGGATAACGGTAGGAGAGAAAATCTGAGACAGAATCAGGGAAACTAAGATTTGTTCCAAATGAGGTCCGTTTTGGGACAAGGAGCTATTCTAATAACAGGACCAGAAGATGGGATAGCAGGGGATCAAATGACCATAATTACAGCAGGAATAGAGATGGGGAGAGAAAGGAGGAAAAACTATATCACATGGACAGAGATAATGATAGGAAAGAGGAAGTAGGCGTTCACAAGGGCAAGGATAAAGAAAAGAGGGAAGAAAACATAAATAGAGTAAACAAGGAAAGGGAGAAAAGAGAGGAAAGTATGTGTCAAATGGATGCTGTTATAGGTAGTGAGGAAATGTTTGGGGATTGGTTTAGGCAACATGACAAAAGAAAGGCAAACAGGAGGAGAAAAGATAGGAATGAGGACAGTAAAGGGGAATATGATATGCAAAATTTATTTCATAATAACATTAAAGAAGATAAAAACAGTGTTGGGTTAGCCTTAGTTTTGGATAGGTCAGAGGCACAAGTGTTGACTGAATGTGAAAGTGAGAATGTAAATATTGATGGTACTGGAGCCAGCATAGATGGTGTTGAGTATGTGAATGAGAATGAATGGAGTTCTGAAATAAAAAAAATTAAATGTGATCCAGTAAAAACAATAATGGCACTGGGTCTAGTATGAATAATAAGAGAAGTGTGAATGTTTCTAAAGTAGGTGAAATTGTCAATGCTGATGTACACCCACCTGTAACTGATGATGTGTTGGGACAGGACAGAGGTATTATTGAGAAGATAAAGTGGATTAGGAAGTGGGCACCAGATGATTGGCTATTACACAAATATGAGTATTTGGACCGACTTGGGAAGCAATGTAATAGGAATCAAACTTACTATAGCCTGGTGAAAGACTTAGTGAGTGGGGAGAACATATACAATGAATTAAGGGGACTAGGCATGTGTGCTGTAGACCAAAATGAAGTAGATGAAGGATTTGGTGTATTACAGGAGGGGATAGATAATAATAAGGAGAGTGTACAAACTTTTGTAGTATACAACAATGAAAATTGTAAGGAAATGGATTGTGATGGTGTAGGAGCAGGGTGGATTGATAAAGAAGTAAGTGAATATGGTCCAGATGATTGGGTCCATTTCCTTGGACATTTAAAATCAGTGGAGCCAGTGACATGGATAGAAGAGAAATATGGGTATGCAAGGAAACTTGGGGAGTTGAGTGCAATAAACCCAGAATTTGGGAAAGCATTCAGTGAAATATTTGAAAATGATGAGGACATACAACCATATTGTTATGTAGGGGAAATAAATACTATGGTTAAGAACTGTATGCAAGAAATTGAGGAGGATTTGTTGGCAGAAAATGAACTTGAGGAAGATGTTATTGAAAAAGTACAGCCCATTATAAATGTTAAGGTAGAAGAGGTTAGTGAAACTGCATTGATTGATACTGGAAGTACAATTAGTGGTATTTCAGAGGATTTCTACAATCAAATCAAGAGTACAGGGACAGTAGAGTTTCCTGTTACTGGGGTACGGATAAAGAATGCTACTGGCAGTTATAGCAAACCAGTGAATAAGGAAGTAGTGTTAGACTAGATGATTGAGGATGAATTATTTAGTCAAGGTTTACTTATCATAAAGGGACTTTGCTTAAATTTAGTGTTGTGAAATGATTTTTGTGCAAATATGGGGCACAACTAGACTATAAGGACAAGGCTATAAAATTGAATGTAGGGGGTCGTATGAAGAAGATTAAATTTAAGAACTCTGTTGATAAAAAGAATCTGATGGCATGCATACAGATAGCACAATGTGTTGTGAATGAAGCTGAAGTTGAGGAAGAAATACGGAAGAAGGCGGATGAGACAAAGGGGATAAGTGAAAGTCAAAAGGAGGAATTGTATTATTTATTGTCTAGGTATAAGAATGTGTTTTCTGAAAAGCCAGGAAAAATCTTAGATTTTGAATATGAAATTAGGGTAAAACCACATGAACCAGTTAAAGCTAAGCCTTATGCTATAGCCATATCTGAAAGGGAATCAGTCACAACTGAATTACAACGGATGCTGGACTGGGGCATAATTGAAAGATGTAGAAGCGAGTACAGCATTCCCATGGTAGTGGTAAAAAAGAAGGACAAATCTGTGCGGTTAGTGTTAGACGCCAGAAAATTAAACAAAATTATAGTTCCTGAAACAGATCATCCAGAGAACATGGATGAACTGATTCAAGGGTTCTATAATGTGAAACTTATGACCAGCATGGATCTGACTGCCGGATTTTGGCAGGTGCCGCTGGCTGTTGAGAGCAGGAAATACACGGCTTCCTTATTTGAAGGCAGGGCCTATCAATATAAGGTTGTTCCTTTTGGTTTGTGTATTCCTGTTGCTGTTTTCATTAGAGCTTTGAGTTATGTGTTGGGAGATGAACTGATGAGAAGGCTTACAATTTATGTGGATGACATATTGGTTGCTACAGCTACTTGGAAGGAGCATTACCGTTTATTGCAAGATGTTTTTACAGCTTTACTTGCAGGGGGTATGACACTCAAGCTTAAAAAGTGTGAATTTGTGAAAGCAGAAATAAACTTTTTAGGTCATGTCTTATCTTCAGAAGGATTTATGCCTAATGGGGATAAGAAAGGCAATAGCAGAATGTGCAAAACCTAAGAACTGGAAGCAGTTAAAATCGTTTCTCGGCATGGCTAGTTTCTACAGAAAATAAATAAGTAATCAAAGCCTGAATTCTCCAAATTTGTCACGGTTATTGAAGAAAAATGTGTCCTGGGTGTGGTCTGATGAATGTGATAGGGATTTTGAAAGAATCAAAACCAGTCTGTGCAATAGCAAACTCTTACATTACCCAGACATGTCTCTTCCATTTTACTTAGCCACAGACAGCTCAGACTATGGAATAGGAGTTGCTCTCTTTCAAAGAAAAGAAGTGGATGGTGAGATCGAACACAGAAGCATATCATTTGCAAGCAGGGTCCTATCAAAACATGAGCGGAGATATGGTATTTCGGAGAAGGAACTTTTGGCTATAGTTTGGGGTTTTCTAAAATTCAGAATTTACGTGCAAGGTCATGAGACAATTGTTATGACTGACCATAAGGCATTGAGCTATTTGCAGGATTGTAAGTTACTAAATCAAAGGCTGGCACGTTGGGCACTAATACTCCAAAAATTCCAGTATAAGATAGAATACATAAAGGGCACTGAAAACGTAGTTGCTGACAGCCTGCCCCGTTTGCCTATTAAAGGGGATGAATCTATAGAACTTGAGGGTGAAGGCACTGAATTCCACATGACGTACATGAAAGGTGTTGATGGGGAAAAACATATTAGGGACATATGTAAGGACATGAGACGGATACAGAACACTGATCCGATTCTCAAACTGGTCAAAACAAACATGAGGTACATATTACAAGATCTATAAGGGGGTATTGTTTAGGAGAAAGAATGTTGACAAAGAAGAATGGCGGGTATGTTTGCCAGAGGAACATGTCCAGTCATTGATAGAATATATACATTTGTCACATGGTCATTATGGACCACAAAAGTGTTTGGAAATATTACAGTATTATGTTATTTTTAACAATATGGATAGAAGTGTTAGGAAAGAGTTAGGTGCCTGTGATAAATGCCAGCGTGTGAAGCATAGCACTGTGGCTAGCCAAGGTGAAATGCAAAGCATTTTACCTAAGGTTGTGGGTGAGTTGTTGGCAATTGACCTTTTTGGACCATTACCAGCAAGTAGGGGTGGACAAAAATATGTCATACTTACAGTTGATGTGTTTTCAAAATATGTAAGGCTATACAGTATCAAGAAGGCTACCAGCAAAACAATAATCCGTAAGCTAGAGCTAGATTATTTAAAAAAACATGGAAAACCTAAGGCATTGCTGTCAGACAATGGTTCCCAGTTTACATCTAAGGCATGGGAAGATTTTATGCAACAGTCAGGTGTGAAACATATAAAAATTTCAGTTTACCATCCGGCGAGCAATCCTGCCGAGCGATACATGCGCGAGTTGGGACGGCTATGCCGAACATACTGCAGTAATAACCACAAATCATGGGCAGAGTACATTGTTTCCTTTGAGGATGTCATGAACAGTGTTAAAAGCAACAGGATATACACCATATGAGATAATCATGGGCAAAAAGGCACCTAATCTAATAGGTGAGATTGTAGATTTCCCACCAAGGGATCAGGTGACACCACAGGAATGGATAAAGCTGGCGACCGAGCAGATGGCTAAGGCAGCAGCTCAGAGGAAAAAGAGACACGACAGTAGGTACAAGCCAACTAAGTACAAAGTCAATGACCTAGTACTAGTGAAAACTAAAGAAAAGTCTAGTGACATTGATGGAGAAATAAAGAAACTTTTTGAGTTAGTTGGTGAAAGGTGCAATTGTTGCCAGGACTCATTCCTAAAAACAGCAGCTGAGAGGGTTATTGTGTTTATTGTGTCATCATAATTTATGTATGAGTAGTGAAACTATTTAGTTAGGTAATTCTATGAATGATAATTAAATTATTTTTATTTTTGTTGATGCATACTAATCTGAAATCAGGACTAGAGGATGTATATATATTGTATTCAATTGATGTTCACAGGCTGCAGGAGTTGTAGTTACTGTGAAGTATAGACGTGCTAGGATTAACTTAGGATAGTATGGGCCAATTAAATCTCACACCAGCAAAAATATTTTTTTTTGGTGCGAGGGGGTAGGATTTGTATTTATGTTTGTAGGTATCATTATGATGGAAGAGAAAATTCCCTATGATAACATTCTTTTGGTAGTATTATTTGAGCTTTAAGATATATTTTTGACACAGGCAGGTTGTTGATGTTTTATTTGATGGAGTAATACACCAAGTAGGCCACATATTCTCTTGTCTGTTTCATCTAATGCTATCGCTGATGAGAGTGCAGGCATGTGGTCTTGGGTTAATCTGATCATGACTAACACAAGCCACTGTGAGTTCTTAATTCTGTTGATTTGCATGTTACTGTACATGTCTCAATACTTAGTTTCAATTGCACCACGTCTGGATGGCAGAGGGGTGGGATACAAATCCAACCGAATCCTGGTGCCCAAACAAACTTTTGTCTATGTTGACTCATGAGTGCCTTCTGTTCTTCCTGTTCCATGTAAGGTGGATATGACGTGTGTGAACAAGAACGCTTGATCCAATGCCATGAATTTAAACTGCAACAGCATGTTGGTTGAAATGACGGAGACATAGGACCATACACCATGGCCCAGATTTGCTGCAACGATGACTCTGGGGTTCTCAGTGTCAAAGTGGTGAGAGATTTCCTTTAAACAAGTGGAGTGTACACCGTCAAAAGTTTTTATAGTGAGAATTCTAGTTTTTCCATGTAGGACAAGGTTCTCTAAAGACTAAAGGTTAATAATATTATAAATTTGGTGCCAATTCTGTATATAAACAACAGGCACACTTAAATTTCATGGATGTAATTAGTTATAAGGATTCTTTTCTTAAAAATATGCACACACTATAAGTGGTCTTAATGATACAAATATTGGGAAATTTTCTTACTGCCCTGTTTATGTTTATTTATCTATTTTTTTTTTTTTTTGCATTAGTTGAGGTAATAAATGGCATAGTTTTTGAGTCAATCCGACTCAATACTTTTGTAATTTTAAATTTTGCTCATTTGAATGTATTAATTTTGGTGCTACTTGCGCCATCCTGCACATGATTTTGATGCCGCAAGTGGGGGTATTGTAAGATTACCGCCCAATAGAAATACTGGTAATTAATAGCTTTTGATAATTAAACAGTATGAAGTTCACTGCAAACATTGACCATGCCAATGCACTAAATATTACACAATTTTAATCTTATTAATTATGGTAGCAATGTATGTACACAGTTGGGTGACAACATTTATAGTTAGGCCATAGGTAGAAATTCTCCACGTTGAGATTTGCTGTGTGCTTGTAGCTGACGGGAGGCCAGCGAGCAGGCCGACGTTGGTGGTTTGTTCCAGCTTAGGATTTTTCAGTTCGTTTCCAGTGAGGGGAGAGAGGGACAATGGCGAGTGCCAGGCACAGAGCAATGCACAAATATTGTAATACTACTGGCATTTGAAGTAAGACGATGCAGTTAGGAACCTTTAAGGCCCTCATTACAAAATAGCCTGTTGATAAATAAACAATACATTAGCTGATATAGTCACATCTGGCGTAATATGTTTAATTGACAATTAAAAGTAATAAATTATCAATGAATACAAAACAGTTACACAACTAGCATGGCAATGTTTGTTTATAAAAATAATATATTAACTATTTCTCATTTTATTTTCAATTAATCTTGTGTATTTTACCATGAAATATTCAGTTAAATCACTTATCTGTGATATAAAAAATTGCACGATTATAATAAATAGTACAAAGGATGTTTATAATTATATAAAAACGTAAGAAAATATTTGTTTAATGTGTAGTGTAATTATTTTGATTTTAAGTAAAGTTTTAGAAATTTATTGGCTGAGCGCTGTACGTTGGCAAATCGGTTAGAACAGCTCACATGGGGAAGTTGATGACGTAGGTGGAAAAACCCCGGCAGTTGAGCTTTTGGTGCACGTGCGCGCGAGGGCAGGAAGTGACGAGACGGGAGAGCACGTGGGGTGGCTGGCCGGGCGGCGTCGCTCTGCATCAGTCGGCATGTGGATCTCGAGGTGGTGACTTTAGATTTGTCTGTGGCAATCGCCACGTGTGGTTGCTCGTCGTAGACTGTACCAAGTTAAATCGAGTGCTACTGTGTGTTTGTGAATATTTAGCCGGTGGAACAAGGTGTGCATTGCATTGAATTAAAGTGACTGTGATTTGTTAATGTAACACGTGTCGTTGCATAGGCATGAACATAAACGGTGTTTGAGTGGTGTGAAAACTATTCGTGACAAATATTCATTTTGTCTGGGGGCTCATGAGCTATAACTTTATTTGGTAAATGTGTCGACGTACAGACGTATCAGCCACAGGGTTCAAATATTGTGAAATAAACAACATAAAGTGAAATTCCACGTGTTTTCAAAAATAGTAGTTAGTACACCCTTTTCTCTCATGAACTTGATTTTATTATGAATTTGTTTTGTTAATCATATGCAGAGAAGGAAAGCTGCGAACGTGTGATATCATCCCCTAGAAAACGAGTCAAACAGTCGCAGTCACAGTTCCAGTGTTTTTGCATGTTTAGGAATTTGGTTCGCAGTTGGTGGTTGTGAGTTTTAAAAATTAATCTTTCCCTATTTTAAACTCTCACCCCGACCTTCACGCTCGCAGTACGAAAAGAAATCCGTTAAACTTTGTTTACAAAATAAATCAATCAAATGTGAAGACCTTAAACTCCACAAAATACCTAGGAATTACTATTACTTCAGACTTAAACTGGAAAGAACACGTAGATAATATCGTGGGAAAGGCGAACCAGAGACTGCCTTTTATTGGCAGAACCCTTAAAAGATGCAACAGAACTACTAAAGAAACAGCATACACTGCGCTTGTCCGTCCATTTTTGGAGTATTGCAGCCCAGTGAGGGATCCTTATCAGGTGGGTTTGACGGAGGACATCGAAAGAGTCCAAAGAAGGGCAGCTCGTTTCGTATTGTCACGATACAGGGGAGACAGCGTTACGGCAATGATACAGGATCTGGGATGGGAATCATTACAACAACGGCGCTTATCGCTGCAGCGTGGGCTACTTGCGAAACTCCAATCGCCAACATTCTCCTCCGAATGCGAAAATGTTTTGTTGACTCCCACTTACATAGGTAGAAATGATCATCAGAATAAAATAAGAGAAATCAGAGCTCGAACAGAGAGATTCAGGTGTTCTTTCTTCCCGCCCGCTATTCGAGAATGGAATGGGAGATAAATAGTATAATTGTGGTTCGATGAACCCTCTGCCAGGCACTTAAATGTGATTTGCAGAGTATCCCATGTAGATGTAGATGTAGAAAATGGAATGACACTTTTGTGGAATAGGCCCATTCTAGCGCTGAAGTGGAAAAATAAGCGTGATGTATACTGTCTTTCTACAAAACATCAGGCTACCACAAAAGACGTCCCAGTACGTTCAAAAGATGGGATTACAACAGTAATGAAACCAGACGTTGTAATTGACTGCAATAAGAATAATACTGTTGTAGATCGTGTGGATCAGCTGTACAGTTACTACCCATTCGCACAAAAAAAATGAAGTGGCGGAGGAAACTGTTCTTTCGAGTGTTCCTAATGTCTGTCGTGAGCAGTTTTATTTTGTACAAAGACGTCAGTAAACATAAAATCTCTCTTGTGGACTTCATGAAAAACATTAGCTTGACGTTGGTAGAAAAAGGTGGAGGGTTTAGATCTGTAGACCCAACACCAAGCACTAGCCTAGACAAAAATTTTGGTCGTAACATTCCAGAAAAAGTACCTCACACTGCCAACAAAGTAATTGCTACACGATATTGCAAAGTTTGCTCCGACAACGGGAAGAAAGAGACTGGCAAGGGGTAAGAAAGGAAAGCAGATGGTGGTGCAAAGACTGCAAAGTAGGACTCTGCGTACCTCAGGGCTTTCAGGATTACCAACTGCAAGTGACTTACGTATAACATATATGAAATCTTTTTATATAATAAAATATTGAATAAAAAAACTATTTCGAACCAAATTATTTTTATTATAAACACCAGAAATCATGTTACGAAATGTAAAAGTGGTTTCCATGTAAAGGTTTCTCATATTTTTTAGGAACACTAGTACACCTCTACCGATGCAAGCATACATATAAGCTTACAGTTTTCCTAATCTATTAACGTTACATAAAAATCGCCAGTTCACCTGCACAGTCGAGGTACATACATAGCTGTGTGGAATGTGTTAAATTAACTAAAATTGGAAATGTCTGAATGAAAGACCGTTGATCCACATTAGCTGTTTTTATTTGGGATCGTGGAGCCCCGGCAACAGATAAAGATTCATCTTCGGCTTCTTTAATTGCTTGTATGTGTAATTCTTAGGATGGTTATCGGGGATTTAGTAAAGGAAAAAGCGCCACAGATATGATTGGAAACTCCAGTGGCAGACTCTGCAAGAGAAACGTTCACGCTAGAGCCATCTGTCGATGTTTGTATTGTAATAACAGTCTTGATTGCAGAGGTAAAAACTACCGTGGCTGTTTTCTGGCCGTAAGTTAGTGTTGAGCTATGGCAGTCCTACAGGGTCCAGCACCGCCCATATGGGCTATAAATGTATTATTTCTGAAGATGACCTATATTTCTACCTCTGCGATCAAGGCCGGCCGCGGTGGCCGAGGGGACTGAGGCGCTCCAGTTATGGTCTGCACGGCCACTACGGTCGGGGATTTGAATCCCCCCTCGGGCATGGATATTTGTGCCGTCCTTAGTATTAGTTAGTTCATAAGTAGTTTGTAAGTTTAGGGACTGATGAACCCGTAGTTAAGTCCCGTAATCTATACAAACATTTTTTCTGCGATCAAGACTCTCAATTCAAATATTGTGAACGAAGATCGTTATTTATCTCCTGGGACAATATTATACAAATTAATGAATAAAGTTTCGAGAGCATACGTTTGCCGATGAGTCAACCAATATACTGTTGCTCTTAACTAAATTTCGCGAACAGACTGTAAGGCTAAAAGTAGAGAGATTAGTGACCACATCGGGGCATCTTGGTAATCGTTTTTTCTGCAAACAGTACTCGACTGGAATAGGAGGTAGAAGTCACGATGGTACACAAAGTACCCTCTGCCAAACACCTTTCGGTGGCTTGTTGAGTATGGTCATAAATGTAGATGGATAGTCAGAGGACAAAAAGTTTGGGGACGGTGGAATGGGGTTTGGAGATCGCTTGGGCCAGGTAACCGCCCTCCTCCCATGTGAGGAATAGGCTCCAGCTCCGCCTCTGCTTACTGATTAACCTTCCGGACGTTGAATGGCACCGAGGTACCGAGTTGCGAGTGGCGATGTCTTTGGCAGCGTCGAACGGCTCAACCACTGACCCTGAGGGAAGGGCACGGCCGCAGTCAGAGTATCGTATCGTCTTCTTCTTGAACGGTCACATCCATCGCTTCCTCAATCCATGAATTGGCCATTTATGCCTCTACGCTCAAGGGGTGAAACTGGGTGGAGGTTGATATAGCGAGGCCTGAAGTCCGTTCTTTCACTGAATAAAACAAGCGAGTCAGTTCATGCACCTGCTGGTGAGTTTCGTCCACTTGTTTGGTGATTACCTCAGTGGTTCGCTCAGTGTTGAATTTCAGAGGTTGGGGCTCAGGCTTGACCTTCACGAGCAGCAGCAGCACTGAGGCGGTGCCTGCTGACGCCACTGTGGTGTATCAGAGACCAGCCACTGGCTGGCGATACCGGCTCCGCCGCTGAAGCCGTCAGGCCAGCCTGGCAGCGTGGAGCGCGGCTGGCAGCGCCTGCTGGCAACGCTCACCGCCGCCCGTGGTGGGACCTCAGGGTCGCGCCGGCTGCCGTCTGCTCGCCAAAAAGCTGAGGAGCCACCGCTTTCATTTCTAACGAGGGAAGACGCAGGTAACGAGTCTGTAGCTCAGCGGGTGCCAGCGTCACTGAATGCAGTCAGACGAAGGAAGTTCTGTTCTTCAACTTCCGTATTAAAACTGCACCTAAGTGGAACCTGTCTGTTAAAAACTGCCACTTAAAAATATGCGCAAATTATGCTGATGAAAGCGTTACGTGAAAGCAAGATAACAGAAAATAATTACTACATACATTTTCCTATATACACTCCTGGTCATTCAAATTGCTAACCCACGAAGATGACGTGCTATAGACACGAAACTTAGCCGACAGGAAGAAGATGCTGTTTTATGCAAATGATTAGCTTTTCAGAGCATTCACACAAATTTGGCGCCAGTGGCGACACCTGCAACGTGCTGACAAGAGGAAAGTTTCCAACGAATTTTTCATACACAAACAGCTGTTGACCGGCGTAGCCTGGTAAAACATTTCAGATGTGTTACGACCCGTGGCTCTAACCTTCATTAGATCCCTACATTTAAGCAGGATAATGCACGACCGCATGTTGCAGGTCCTGTAAGGGCCTTTCTGGATAAGGAAAATGTTCGACTGCTGCCCTGGCCAGCACATTCTCCATATCTCTCACCAACTGAAAATGTATGGTTAATGGTGTCCGAGCAACTGGCTCGTCACAATACGCCAGTCACTACTCTTGATGAACTGTGGTATTGTGTTGAAGCTGCATGGGCATCTGTACCTGTACACGCCATCCAAGCTCTGTTTGACTCAATGCCCAGGCGCATCAAGGCCGTTATTACGGCCAGAGGTGGTTCTTCTGGATGCTGATTTCTCAGGATCTATGCACCCAAATTGTGTGAAAATGTAATCACATGTCAGTTCTAGTATATTATATTTGTGAGGATTCGAACCTCCTACGGTGGTCGGCCGCGCCTTCTCTAGCACCTTGTTCCACCTGGTCATTCACCCGCGTCTTATGTTACCTTCAAACGTTGATTACATACTGAGCTGTATGAATTTCCCATTAAAGGTTAGACACTATGGCGCTCTGTCAACACTATTACTCAGCTATTTCCTGGTGAACCTCGTTGAAAATAATATCGGTACATCTACCCAGGTGGCATCGGATAAAAGTGGAATCATCTTTCCAAGTATACAAAATTTGTTTCGATATTATAACTAGACTTTTTAGCTCCTACCATTTATGGCGTCTTAATACATCTTTTCAATTATTATCAATAGTAGGTGTAAATTTATTGGTTTTTACAATATATCACGACGAGCTTCTTCCGGCATTTTTCTCCTTTTCGAGTGTATCTGGTTATTATTATGTATGTTAAAAATAATGTTTAGAAAACAAACAAATATCATTAGAAATTTACTACATCTTCTTGCAAAAACACCTATTTAGTCTGCTGCATATATAATACTTGTTGTAATAATACTAATTAGTCATCATCATCATCATCATTGGACAGAGCGTTCAATCTGGAGCGTTGTGCCCCTTGATCCCCTATTCAATGCTAATATTTATTCTTCGTCTGACGTTGTGCTTTTTACTTCAAAAACATTGTTCACCAAATATAAGTACTTTCTCCTCGGTCTGCCACGACTCCCGAGCCCATGAGTCTCCCATGCGTGTAACATGACCCACCATATCAGCCTGTTCGCCCTGTCTGCTTCATCTGTGGTGTTCATTCCCATTTTTTCTTTGATTTTCTCATTGTCGGCACCCTACTGCCATTGTTCCCATATATTAGTACCTGCAATCATTCTTGCTACTTTCATATCTGTAACTTCAACCTTATGAATAAGGTAACCTGTATTCCCCACCTTTCAGTACCATATGACAAAATGTTAAAATGTTTGTCAAGCTTATGGGACTTAAGTGCGGGGTCATCAGTCCCTAACCTTACAAACTATTTATGAACTAGCTTATAAAAGAAGGCACAAACATCCATGCCCGAGGGGGGATTCGAATCCCCGATGGGGAACGGCCTCGCGCATTGTAGCATGGCACTTCAATGCGCTCGGTCGCTCCGCCGCGGCACCATACAACAAAGTTGGTCGAATGATAGAGCGGTGCACCGCTAACTTAGTCTTGGTACTGACTTCTTTCTTGCAGAAGTGAATAGATCTTAGCTGAGCACTCACTGCATTAGCTTAGCTAAACTTTGATTCAAGTTGTTTCACTATGTTGCCATCCTGTGAGAAAATACGAGTACATCCTAGGTACTTAAAACTGTCTACCTCTTCTAACTTTCGTCCTCCTATTTAGCACTCAATCTATTTAAATCTCTTTCTCATAGACATTAATTTTGTTTTGGAGATGCTGTTCTTCATATCGTTACACCTTTGTTTGAGCCCTGAAATACTAGATTGCATCCTTTCAATCGAATCTGTCATCACAACTAAGTCAGGTGCATATGCGAGACTGCATTTTGTTTTGACCTATTTTAATCTCCCCCTGTCAGTCTACTGTCTTCAATAAATGATCCATAAATAATGTTAACAACAGTGGTGACAGGTTACAGCCTTGTCTTACCCCTGAAACTACCCTGAACCATTAACTTAATTTGCGGTCTACTCTTAAGTGCTGCCTGAAAGTCTAGGTAAAGACCTTTAATTGCCTGCGGAAGTTCGCTTCCTATTCCATAATCTTGTAGAACTTTCAACAGCTTCCTCCTAGGAGCAAGGTCATAAGCCTTTTATAGATCTATGAAACATAGATACAGTTCCTTATTCTACTCATAGAACTTCTTCATTATCTGCCGTAGGCTAAAAAATTGGCCTTGACAGCCTCTGAGGCGTAACCCTACACTGATTTTCAGATAGTTGATTCCATATTCACATAACGGATCAACGTGAGCAAAATTCTATGAAAGGATAAACTATTGTTTCAGTATGCTACGATCTTTTCGCACACATAAATGTTTCGTTATCTTGTTTGAGACACAATACTTCCCCACGAATAAAATTTAACTGCGATTTCTTTTTGAGACATATGATTCGTTGCCCTTGTTATGCAGAATGTAGACGACGTCACCAATACCTACTTTGTAAGGTTGTGCTGAAATGCTAAACCATTGCGTACCCAAGTTAACAATACACTTCATGCTAATTTGACGTTTGTTGCACGCCGCCTTCATACTGTTACAATCGTAATGACCAGCCAAGTGTAATAGTTTCCACCTCCGAAGGTGGTAGGCATTCACGATCCGGCAAGAAGACGGCAGTCTTAGAACCATGCATTAAGGTCAGGGTTTAACTCATCAAAGACGGTACACCCTATAGTTTAATTGAAATTACACAGATTGTATGAAATAATGTGGCGCTGTTAGTAAAGTCTGACTTACGTTTGTGATCCCACTTGAGACCTGCAGTGAATTTGTTTTCACTGCTTCTTGTCTGTAATGAAATCCGAAGTTGCGTCAGAGGTTTAAATTGAGCACTTGTTGAGTCAGCCAGTGAGTTTTGTGACGGCAGAGTGACACCGTAAGTAGCGCATGAAAGTGCTCACATAGCTGCTCTACTTGTGCCGTGCAGCTGACCAGCTCGCCATTCTCAGGTTATCTGATGTACGTTAAATGATCAGGATCTTCAGTGGAAACAAGAAAAATTATTTCTGATCACTAATTACAGTTGTCGAGCCCCTGTGACGACACAATTCTGACCATGCACACAAGTCACTTAATATATTGTTCAGTAATTTCTTTTTAAATATTGACATCGAATAAATACATTTTCCTGAGGCACTTATAGTCATAATGCCTTATCAAATAATGATTAAAAATACATCCGGCTGTCGAAATTAATATGACTCCATCGACTGAGGGAAAGTTGGAGCTAGGAACGACGGGAGTCGAATTTAGGCGTCTTCAGCTCACCTAGGTCATACATTATCCGACAGTCAATAAGTGCTCAGTAGTGTACTGAGCGCTCTTCTAGCAGATATAGATCACGCTGCGAGAATTAATAGTGTTTACATCCAGTTGTGTATTGAATTCTGTTCCATTAGTTGCGAAACCATCACGATGGTGTAGCTATTGACGAATCCTTCTATATAAAATCTAATTTTAGTAGTCCAGACATTGGTCTGTAGATTTTCTTGAGACGGAAAAGCTTTCGTCCGTACATCATCACAGCTTTAGGAAGCATCCATCCTGTGAAACCCAGCTTGCCCTTTCCTCCCACAACATCATGCGTTCTGTAGACAGCATATTTCTCGATTTTAGAAAGGCATTTGACACTGCACAGCGCTACAGACTGCCAAAATGTCCAAATGTTTGTAATTGTATCGGACCAAACTGCGTGGTCATCATTCCGTAGCTTACAAACTACTTAAACCTAGGCAAACTAACCTAAGGACAACACGACACACCCATGCCCAAGGGAGGACTCGAACCTCCACGGCGAGCAACCGCGCGCTCCGCAGCGAGGTGCTTTAGACCGCTCGGCTACTCCAAAATGTTCAAATGTTTTTTAAGCTTAAGGGACTTAACTACGGGGTCATAAGTCCCTAAACTTACAAACTACTTATGAATTACCTACAACTAAGGACGGCACAAATATCCATGCCCGAGGCGGGATTCGAACCCCCGCCCGTAGTTGCCGTGCAGAACGTGACTGAAGCGCCTCAGTCCCCTCGGCCACCGCGGCCGGCTCGGCTACTCCATCGCGGCTCGCACGACAGCCTCTCGCGAGCAACAACCTCTGACCAGACTGCTCACAGCGCTAGACGTTCGGGCATTAAGCGCCCGCAGTGAAGCGAGCCGAGTAAGAAACAACCTGAGCGCGCGAATGTTTGAGAGCTGTACTTTGAGGAGGCTCAAATTTTCACGTGATACCGATTTCTGTGGTTGATATGTAGCTCACGTATTTTTTTGCTCAAGAAAATATGAGGTCTAGTTGATGATGTTCCCTTGTGAGTATAAACATCTGCTCTGGCCACCAAACTCTCCATACATGAAAATTATTGTGCATAGTCGGGTACATATTACGTTATGTGCGGCACGTCTACATGCTAGCGGGGTCGCTTAGGATATTAGGCATGCGTACGGATTTGGCTCTTCAATATACGATTTGTAACAGAAAAATGTGTTTTGCATAACGTCAACTTCACATTTCAGATGCAGTGATTCTAGCGGATATTTTGTGTTATGTTGTCCTGCTCAGTCGTGATTGGTTTATCAGTGACACTATATCAAAATAAATGTTAATTGATCCTCTGATACCTGTGAAGTTGCGTTTGGAATGTAGATTCAACAATATTTCTTATCTGTCAAGCAGAACTACGCTGCCTAATGCTGGTAAATGAGAAATCAAAGAATTCAATTTAGTATATTTAATTAAACATAAAAGGACGGTGCACAATACATGAATGAAATTGCGATAGCATAATGATGATTATGCCTATAGTAGGATGACACAACCTCTACCAATTATAAAAATGGTCGCTACTGATCCGTGTTAATTTGGAGGAAGCAAATCCGCTACCCAACCTGGAGTAGAATGCAGAAAGCTCAAAACTCAGCAAGATAGTGGAACGGTACATTTATCTTTAACTAGAGCTATGGTGAATGCAAAGTGCGCAAATCACCGCCTTCCTAAAATTCGACCGAGCGAGGTGGCGCAGTGGTAACACAATGCACTCGCATTTGGGAGAATGGTGTTTCAAATCCACCTCCGGTCATACAAATTCAGGTTTTCCGTCATTTTCCGAAATCAATTCAGGCAAATTCCGGGATGGTTCCTTTCAAAGGTCACGGCCAATTTCCTTCCCCATTCTTACACAAACAACCCGGGCGTAAGCTCCGCCTCTAAATGTTCAAATGTTTGTAAATCTATCGGACCAAACTGCGTGGTCATCAGCCCGTAGCTTACAAACTACTTAAACCTAGGTAAACTAACCTAAGGACAAACACACACACCCATGCCCCAGGGAGGACTCGAACCTCCACGGCGAGCAACCGCGCGCTCCGGAGCGAGACGCTTTAGACCGCTCGGCTACTTCACCGCGGCTCTCCGCCTCTAAAGACCACGCTGTCGACGGGGCGTTAATCTAATCTTCCTTCTTCCTAAAAATCGTCACACTGATCTAATCGGACGGTCTGCGTCGAGGAAGCATGGGTGTTTCAGCGAACAACATGAAGTTGGAGATATGAGACGACGGCTACACAGAGAACGAGCTATTTCGTCCGAAAAACTCCTACGTTTGAAGTTACTAAGTTAGCGAAATTGAACGAGAGTTCCGTACAACCTGCTTGCACACTGGCCAGGAGCAGAAGTGAATCTCTATTGCACGTTTGTAAACGAGCACTATAAATGGAAACCAGTGGCGGCGCCTGCTATCTTTTTACTGTAAAAAAAAAGCTCGTAGTGATAAATTATTTAATTAATAAAATAAAATAAAACGTGTCTTTAAACTATCAATCTTAGTTTCGTTCTTCTATCAGAACATTTTATATGCACATTCAAAGTATTTTCATCGCATGAGAAACGTTTTACGTCGCGAAGACAACACGTATACGAGTCGTAGCGCGACCGCTTCATATAGGCGGCAGTGAGCGCAGCGTTGCAATGAGCATGCATGGCTGAGGTTCAAAATTCTCTTCTGAACCCACTGGAGGCAGCGTATTGGCATATTGGCGCTCCCGTGGAAAGGAGGGGCGAGGGGAAACGCCGCCTTTAACATTGCAGTTGGAGCTGGTAGAGACGCCAGTTCCTGGCTACTCGAGCTCTGACGGTTACGCACGAATGATCCCGAAGCAAGACAAGCTACTGCGCACCTCGGCTTGCGCATGCGCAAATCCTCAATGAAGGCAACATGCGCCCTTAATATTTGTTTTTGGCGCTTTGAAGATTCATCAAAAACACCTCATATTTAGTGAAAAATCTTATAACTGTAAATTAAAGAAGTATCAACTGTAAAAACCCCCAGAAGAAATGATAATTACTAATAATGAAGTCAATACATCCGTGCGGTTAACGGCATCGCTATGCGCCGTAGAAGGTAGTGGCTTCGAGATCGACTGCTAGCAGTTTTCTTTTTTTTTTTTTTTTTTTTCTTTTTTTTTTTTTAGCCCATCTTCTTTAAAACAGATACAGGAACAACAATTACTTTTGTATTTTTACTTACCACATATACTTTGGACATTTTTCAAAATGCGATTTTGGGGGTAAGTGACATTACAATGTTCGTTGTAACAAATATTTAACTGTTTGAAGAGATGTGGGGAGTTCGGCCTTGGCGCATGCGTAAGATTTGGAGCGGGTGCTGCTTAGGACGGTATTACACTGTCATATTTCTTTGTCAAAAATTTACGTCATAAAAATTTGATAGAGTAATAGGAAACTTTGACATATCTCTGATTTCGTCAAAAAAAAAAAAAAAAAAAAAAAAAAAAAAAAAAAAAAAAAAAAAAAAAAAAGAGAGATAATATCTAGTACCTCACAGTACATTTGATCATAAAAAGTCGTTTGTAATTTGTTCACTGCAATGCGAATGTAACCGCTTGGAGCGCTAGCATCTATGTAGCTCTTGGACCGCGCTTATTTGAAAACAAACGTCCTTGTTTTAAAACATGACGTCGAAGTTTATTTGGTGTGTGCCGTCTTCGACAAAATTAATCGAACTTTCTGAAGCAGATGAAGCACTGTATAATCCCAGACACCCTGAATAAGAACAGATTAACCATTTCATTGCCAGTGTTGTTCCTGGGCAAGGTATTAAAAGTTGATTTACACCGTATTTTGTGCATGAATTCTTAACGTTGCATTTTTGTTGTTGAACAACTTGCTTCTAGTACGACATTTTTGTCGCTCGGTACGCTGTGTAGCCACTTCGGATGCATTAATCGGTCCGTCTTGGTGGCTGTGTTGCGTTGCTGTCTGTACATTGCTGAGAGTGTGAGCGTGAGTGTGTTTCCTTTTATTTTATTCCAGCAGTGAATTGTCTTGCCTTTGATGCTGTGGCGAAGATTATGATTATTGATCTGGCAGTGTTAACTATCAACAAAATAACGTCCCTGTAATAAGATACCTCGATACGAACGTCCGTGTTGTGCATGAAATATGACAGAAAAATCAATAGTTCGACCAAAAATTTTAAAACATAGATTTTTATGTTTATTGCATTGTATTAATAAAGAAAAAAACTGAATTTTAGTTTTTCCAAAGCTGATTTCATAATGTGAGACAGAGTGGGTTAAGCAGACTCTAAAGTAACAAGAGAATGGTGGAGGTACTCAACAGAGAAATTCGTCCTGGGTGTACAGAGAGAATATTGAGAAGAAGATTAATGGCCTCGTGGGTTACATCAACCACAAAATTAATAGAAATATATGAAGCAGATTTGTATTAGCTTTCCACTATTCTCAAAATAATAATAATAATAATAGATGCTGTTCCTGCACTGTTGTTGACAGGTGCTTGTATGTGCTCTTGTCCGGCCAGTATATTAATCCTTCTCTTAAAGCGAACATTTCGTTGACAACATGAGCAAGTTACGCCGCCGCGCCGTAAGTAAAATTTAACCCCAGTAGCAAGAAATTGCTGTGTCGCTGTAAATCTGTCTTCTGCCGATATAGTCTTCTCACGTGCGTACACTGATTTTTAATGTGTGGAGCCACTTTACTGAGTAAATACCGGTACGTTGTGTCATCCACTCTGCAGTAATTTGTGTATGACTCGGCGCCCTCCGCTTGCAGCTCCCGCAACACGAAATGATTTCCACAGTTTCACTCAAGTAAGCCCTCTTTTTTCTTCAAAATGCTGTTTTCGTAGTAGCAATGACAGTGCATGATAACATGTGTTTACTGTCAGCCATATTGAAGTATGATAAAAATATAACGACAGTGTTATACCCCTTTTTAGCGTCACGTCAACAAAGATTTACAACAACAAAATATTATGAACCTTTAATGATATTTTTATGTCAAAGATTTGATCAAAAATTTGACCGTGTAGTATCGGCCTTGCAGTGCCACGTGTCCTGAAGGTAGCTTGTCGCTTCATCGTAACAGATTCATTTTAGTACTCACTTTACAGTGTAATCAGTTAGTTACTGAGCTTTACTCTTCATGTCTTTATTATCAAAGATAAATGAATAAAGTTCATAAAAAATTACTCAGCTTTAAGATCTATCTATCTACATCTACATAGATACTCTGCAAATCACATTTAAGTGCCTGGCAGAGGGTTCATTAACCACTTTCATAACTTTTCTCTACCGTTCCATTCTCTAATAGCGCGCGAGATGAAAGAACACCTAAATCGTTCCGTTTTCGATCTGATTTCTCTTATTTTATTGGGATGGTCATGTCTCCCTAAGTAGGTGGGTGCTATCAAAATATTTTCACATTCAGAACTAAAAGTCGTTGATTGAAACTTCGCATACAGATCACGCCGCAATGAATAACGTCTTTCTTTTAATGATTTCCACCCCAATTCGTGCAACATTTCCGTGACGCTTCCCCCCCCCCCCCCGTAAACAAAACGAGCTGCCCTTCTCTGAACCTTCTCAATATCTTCCGTCAGTCCCACCTGGTGAGGGTCCCACAAGGGGCAACAGTACTCCAAGAGAGGACGCACAAGTGTGATGTAGGCAGTCTCTTTGGTGGAGCTGGTGCATCGTCTAAGCGTTCTGCCAATGAAACGTAACCTTTGGTTCGCCTTCCCCACAATATTTTCTATGTGTTCTCTCCAGTCAAAGTTGTTCGTAATTGTAACTCCTAGGTATTTGGTAGAATTTACGACCTTAAGGTTTGACTGATTTATCGCGTAATTGAAGTTCAGCGGATTTCTTTTAGTGGTCATGTGTATTACTTCACACTTTTCTTTATTTAGTGTCAATTGCCAATTTTCGCACCAAGTAGAAATTTTGTCTAAATCGCTTTGCAGTTGCTTTTGATCCTCTGTTGACTTCACTAACCGATAAACGACAGCATCATCTGCGAACAGTCTAAGGGAGCTATTCAGATTATCTCCTAAATCGTTTATAAACACGAGGAAGAGTAGGGGACCAATAACGCTTCCCTGTGGAACGCCAGATATCACTTCTGTTTTACTCGATGACTTACCGTCAATTACAACGAACTGTGTCCTTTCTGACAGGAAATCGTGAATCCAGAAGAGTATTGTTCAATCAAGAAGATTGGTAGGCCAACGCTTCCGGTCGAGTTCAAGGAAGCACAAACAAGCCGAGATAAGACATTCTGTACATCTTGTAAAGAAAATATATCTATGGGGGAGGGGGAACCGAGGGGCTTTCCCCCGGGGCCACTCGCAGAGGTGCGTCAAATTGGCTCTTTGGACGCCGAAGGGGGGCGGGGGGGGGGGAGGCGCCGAAATATCGACGAGCCGAACGGTGAAGGGAGAGGGGGGGGGGGGCGTCCTATTCAAGATGTCAAGATATGGCACTGAAAGAAGTGAATTCCCAGTCATCTTCAAACACCAGCCGCCACTCATGGAAACTACACTGCACTGAAGCCATAATTTACTCCTCCAAGAATAGAGAAACAAATCTGTATACTTCAAACAATGCTTTGAGCACCTTTGAAATAATTGTGAGGCTACTCACTGGAAACACTGCCAGCGACAGGCGTCCTCTCATAGGACTGCCAGAAGCCGAATCGTAACTCCATTTTCCGCAACGCAAATTGCTCACCACAGCCGCTCAAGACACAGCGAATCTCGGCTCCAAAGCTTCCAGACTTTATGCAACACTCTGTAAGAATTCGGTTGAAATGAGCCGTCTATCCCATCGTGTCCTCGCTGTTTCGGTGCGACGGCGCCCACGGCCAGGGCAGTTGAGTGACCTGTGTCGTTGCTCTGTGCGGTCAATGTCACGCCAGCCCCTGGGGTCCCGTTACACACGGCAGCCTCGCCGGTCCGTCTGCGTAAACCGCGTTTTGGCTACTGCCATCACGAAACTGCCACATGCAATACTCTTAATATTCAGGCTTGTCACTCAGCATCAAACAAATTTCTTAATTAACAAGTCAAAATAGAAACTATTCCCCCCTTCCTCTTCTCTCCCGATTTAAATCAATATAATTCCGAATCGAAGGGAAACAAGGATAAACAATTAACGTGTTAATGTATCTTTCAATAATTTATGGGGTAAACTTAACATGTAAGGTGGTAAATATACCGCCGCCTTACACAGGTGAAACGCACTGATTTCAGGTGACGCTAAAAGACGCATGACAAAGTTACAGAATTTATCAGGCCAGTCTTCAGACAAAGGAAAAATATAATATTGTATTGAAGGTATTTCACTTATCTGTCTATGCATATGATTTAATAAAATATGCTATTGCCATATGCATTTCGCCTTTATTTGGAAGGCATCATCAGTGGCAATATTTCATGGATATAGCTTTACATCTGGTGCTCATTGGTTGCTTCCAGCTGTTGTGCTTCAATTCCGTGCATTTTGCTGTTTTTGTTGTTCCAGCACTTCACAGTTAGCACCACTAGGCACATGCCATTTTTGTTTGTGTTGTCAATGTATGGAAGCAACCAATGAGCACCAGATGTAAAGCTATATCCATGAAATATTGCCACTGATGATGCCTTCCAAATAAAGGCAAAATGCATATGGCAATAGCATATTTTATTAAATCAGTTGCATAGACAGATAAGTGAAATACCTTCAATATAATATTATAATATAGCAACTGTGGTAAAAAACAGGACAAAAGGAACTAAAAAAGGAAGAGTAATTTATAAAAATAATACGTTAAATTTAATTACAAATTCTGAATCCAGATGAAATCCCGAGTTTATTGATTACACACTGAGACACTTTGATGATTAATAATCAATAATTTCATACATGTTTGTAGCGTAAGCCATGTTGCGTGATGCTGTAGCTGTGGTTGAATAAAGGAAAGATGGAAAAATTATCCTTCAAAGTGTCTCCTACTGTCATTTTTTCCTGACAGGCAACTCACCTGCAGATTTTCTGTCTGTCCCAGGTGGTCGGACTTCGTCTCTTACAGCAGGGGTTTCAGCGCCTGGTAAAAGATTTACAAAAATGGACAAGAAGGGAAGCTACAGAAAAATCAGAGCACATAGAGGTAGGTATACCCTTACACAAAATGCAGCCACTAGGCGTCGAATAAATTTGCTGTAGGTCAAGTCACAAGGAAAAAACAAAAAAAAGTAAGAATATAAATAAGGGCCTGTCCTCAGAGAGAGAGAGTTTAAGACGAAAGGTGAGAAGGTAGCCATGAGTTTGCGCACAATTACAAAAACAGGTGTCAACCTAGGCATCGAACACGTTACATACGGGAGTAGCAGCACGCGAATAGACAGCGCAAATGCAGGATAAGGGATCGCGACCACGGGAGATGCAAAGTATTTCGTATCGGTGATCATGTCGAGTCCGGCGCGAAAGTCTGCTTGCTCCCAAGGTAATGGGAAGCACGCGTCACGAAAGGACGGTACCTGCTGCACGCTGATCTCCCGATGTCGATATTTTCAGGAACTGCAACGGAATGGGGCTCGGGAGCTGCTCTCCAGGCTATTTAAAGAAGTGACCAATACATTCGTGTGCACCTTCGCAATTGTCGAAAAGGTCCCTATAGCCAACCTAACAGATGAGGGAGCAATCACTGCTACCTACCTTGCGGCCGTCGGTAGTGTTCCAACCATCATGTTGGTTGGCCTGAACTGATGCGGATTTGCAGAACGCGAAAACTCGTCTCCCTCCGCCACCGCGTGCTATGCGACAGGAGCCGAAGGAAAACTAAACAAGATTTCGCCACATTGTCCATTTTCTGTAATAATTAAATGTGCAGTGCCAACATTATGTTGCTCCCTCCTACCGATGCTCCACTATGCAAATAATACATCGATAGTGTCTGTGGGCCTGGGAAAATTAGTTTTATGCCTATAATCGCGCGACGTAAATTTAATGATTATTATTCGATAAATTAACTGGTCTGTGTGTGTAATCAATAAACTCGGGATTTCATCTGGATTCAGAATTTGTTATTAAATTTGACGCATTATATTTGGCTGAGAACTGGTCCGGCAGATTCTGTAGGTTTTTCATGTGCCTTTTAGCGTTATTAGAATTCAGTTCGTTACGCAGGGAAGACCTTAAAGTGAATTAAGCTCGAAAAGTACGGCCCCGCTAACAGTCAATTTGTAAAGAAGTAAATTATTTCCTCGTGTTTCTCAAAATTACATGTTGCATCATGTTTATTTAGAGATCGAATATTTCCTAAAACTTTTAAGGCACTACATTTATTCAGCAACAAAGTGTATTTATTACAAGACAACCTACGTCCTATTCAGTTCATAATTAAGATAAACTAAATTTCACTTTTGTTAGACTTGGAGACAGTGAGAGACTACGGTTATGCAATTGTTGTTACTCGTCTTAAAGCAAGAAATGATCGGCGATCAGTCAGGTGTTATAATTTTGAAGTCATTCTTGAAAAATATAGGAAAATGATACGGTTAAGGAAACAAACCCGTACGAGACAATGCCAAATGATCTTTACTCGTCAACCGTAAGACCCACTGCGCTGTATTTATCTTTCAGTTATACTTTCTATTCATCCTACCGGTTGTCATATTCTAAAGGTTATTTCGTGTAACCCCATGTAATGAAATTAGGTTTCTACGTATCAACGTATACTCTTGACCTGCTCAAGACACTGCACTTCAATATGTACATTCTTCTCCTTTACGGTAAAAAGTCCAACTATTTCGACTCAGTTCTTTTCTGTTGTCGTGGTCTTCACTACAACGACTGGTTTCAGGCAGTTGTCCACGCTATCTTATCCTGCGCAAGCCTATCTCTGAATAAGAATGGTAATCTGCATGCTTTCGAACCTGCTTATTGTATTCGCTTCTCCCAGCTCTATTTCAGAATAAAGGAAAATAAGAAGTTCACTATTCAATTGCCGATTCCTCGATAGCCCAGACTTTGTCCTGCCAGTCGACCAATCAAGATAAGCCATAAATTCCTTTTCTCCACAGTTCTGTTCAGTACCTCCTCATTATTTATGCAGTCTATCACTAATCTTCAGCATTCTGCTGTAGCACCTATTTTCAAAAGTTTGTCATTCTTTCTGTGAGAACTCCTTATCGTCCCCGTTTCACTCCCATACAAAACTACCCTGCAGAGAAATGCTTTCAGGACAAACCCATAAATTAACATTCTGCATCGACAAATTTCTCTTCTATAGAAATGCCTTTTCTCTCATTGCCATTCTACATTTTATATTTTCTCTTCTACGGTTTTCGTAAGTCATTTCACTGCTTAAGTAACATTTCCCTACTGCCTTTATTGTCTCATTTCTGTTCCTAATTTTCTCTACATTGCCTGATTTATTCGACAGCTGCACATTACCTTATTTTCCTGTTGTTCATATTCACCTTATACGCTTGTTTCAAGGCAATGTCGATTTCGTTGAATAGCTCTTCCGCGCCCTTTGCTGTCTATGACAGAATGACAATGTCACCAGCAAATAACAGTGTTTTTAACGTAAGTATAGGCTTTTGCGGCCCTTGTCACAATCAATAAAATTCTTCTTGGTGTGAGTCCGCATTGTCAATTTTTAAACTGTCGAAGTTTTGGCAACTGAGGCCCCAGTGGCTAGAAGACCTGACAGCTTTCCTTCACAGCTTGTTTTTTGTACAGATTGAATAGCATTGGGGAAACGGTACAAACCAATCTTATTACGTTCCCAAACACCGAGTATGCATTTCGAATCTTATAAAAGGTGTATGGTTTTTGTAGAAGTTGTTTACAACATTTCATTGCCTGTATTGTACTCCTGTATCTTCAGAATTTGAAAGAGTTCATTCTAGTCAACACTGTCATAAGCTTTTCACAAATTTACATAAGCTAGATGTAGGTTTGCCTTTCCTTAAACTATTGTTTAAGATTAGTCTTAAGTATTGCCTCGCGTGTTTCTACATTTTTGTAATTTTTCTTCTCCGACGTAGGAGTCTAACTGATTTCCCATTTAGAAGTAAATAATCTATGTTAGTATATTGCAAGTATGACTTTAAATGATTTTTTTAAAAATTTTCACTCTTTTGTCCATCTGATTTCTTTGGAACAGGAATTATTTCAGTCTTCCTGAAAATCGAGGAAATTTCCTCTCTGTCGAAAATTGTTCAAATGTTTGTACAATTTATGGGACTTAACTACGGGGTCATCAGTCCCTAAGCTTACAAACTACTTATGAACTAGCGAAGACTAAAGACGGCACAAATATCCATGCCCAACCGTAGTGGCCGTGCTGACCGTGACTGGAGCACCTCAGTCACCTCGGCCACCGCGGCCGGCCCTCTCTGTCGCCTAATTTGTATACGCGGTGGTAAATTTTCTTCATACCCGGCCATCCCAACATTAACAGTAAGTAAGATGGAATATCATTTACTCCGTGTTTCAGCACAATTTTTTCAATGCTCTGTGACAATCTAATAGCAGTGTCGCCTCTCCTGTCTCGTTTTCTTCTAGTTTCTCTTCAGTCTCTACAATGCTGCATTTCTTTTCGTTTTCCTTGTATTGATACTCTAAATTTAATTCCACCTTTCTGCTTTCCATTCTTTGCTTAGTACTGTTTTTGATCTGAGCTCTTGATAGTCATGCAGCCGTTCTTATTGTCTCCGAATATCTTTTTTATTTTCCTGTAGGCGGTATCTCTATTTATCCATTTATACTTCCTTCTAATGAATTGTATTAGCCCTCTAGACATTCCTGCTTAGCCAATCTACACTTCTTGGCAACTTCATTACTTGTCTTTACTTCCTTTTTGCCTGTTTCATTTGATGCATTATGCTATATTCCCCTTTCATCAATAAAGTGCAGTAACTCCCGTGTTATCCAAGCACTTCTTCTAGGCATTATCCGTCTACCTATCCTCTGCGACCCTCAGTATGTTATCTCTCAAAGCCACTCATTCCTTACGCTTCTACTGTATTAAAGTTCCCCGTATTTGTCAATCCTCGTCTAACGCTCCGTGTGAAACTCTCGGCGACGCCTCCAGTTCCTTCACCTAACCAAGGTTCCATCTCCTTACTTTTCTACTTCCGTAAAGATTCTTGTGTTATAATCTGCAATTCATAACCAATAATAATATATGGTCATAGTCTATATTTGCACCTGGATATGTCATACAGTTTACAGCCTTACTGTTATAAATTCTCCTAGTATTTTCCACGTATACAACCTATATTTATGATGCTTAAAACCAGTATTTGTGACGATTAAACAGTGCTCTGTGCAACATTCAGTCGACATTCTCTTTCATTCTTTTCTTCCAGCCGATATTGACCTACAATTCTCCCTTCTCTTCCTTTCGTTGCTGCCGAGTTTCAGTCTCTCATTACATTCAAGCTTTCCTCCCGCTTAACTGTGTGTATAACTTCTTGTATCTCAACATAATTTTTCTTTCAATCTCCTTAACATCGGCTGTGTTAGATGGATATTAACTTGTTCTGCTGTGGACAATGTTGGCTAAGTGTCCGCTTTGACTACGATAAGGCATTCACTGTGTTGCACATAGTAACTCACCTACATTCGTATTATATTATTCATTATTAGACATATGCTGTCTTACCCCCCAACTGATTTTGTGTTTATAACCCTACAGTCACCGGACCAGAAATCCTGCCATCCCGCCACCGAACTTCACTTTTCCCATATTTCAACATATTCGTTTCTCTTTCCAAATTTTCAAGCTCATCAACCCGGTAAGAAACGGAATATTCCACGTTCCGATCAATAGAACACCTGTCCAACTTTTCGTGATGATTACATCATCCTTAGTAGACCGCTCCTGGAGATGAGAATAGGGGGCTATTTTATATCCATAATATTTAACCCAAGACGACGCCATCACATATTCGCACAGTAAAGCTGCATGTCCTCGGCGAAAGTAACGACTGTTGTTGTCTCATGCTTTTATCCGTTCGTAGTAACTGCATGCCGAAGCCACGTTAGCCGTGTTACAATGATAGATCAGTCAATAACCCAGAGTGTTGCCCCAGAAACTACTGAAAAAGCAGGGACCACTCGTTTCTTTGGCCTCTCCGTATATACTCCTTCCCTATGGTTCTATCTACGACACGGTTAACTGTATCATTGAATCACGCAATCATTCCCACGTCGAAAAACTCTATGGCTCATAGCGGTTGATTGCAGAGTAACGCAAATATATAAATCACAAGATTTCCCCCGCACATCTCGCCAACAAAACATGACTCAAAACACGCATTTTTGAGAGTGCATTACTTTATGCCCAGCGAGTTTTTTTTACGGTTACATTCGTTTACACGACATTATTTCGGTCCTTATGACGTTTTACAAAACTTTGCACTCACTTCCAAGAATTTCTCCCGCGAACGGCCAGTTGTCAACATATACTCTGCGGCATAACGATTTTAGAACTGGATAGACTGAGAGACAACTGTTATACAACGAGCCGATAGTTGTTATTGCTTTAAAAAGGAAACTGAAAATATAAGAGCCCATAAAATTGGTACACCTGTCTAATATCATGTAGGGCCCCCGCGATCACGCAGAAGTGCCTTAACACGACGTGGCATGGATTCGACTAACGTCTGAAGTAGTGCTGGAGGGAACTGACACCAAGTATCCTGCAGAGCTGTCCACTAATACGTAATAGTACGAGGGGGTGAAGATCGCCTCTAAACAGCACGTCCTAGATATACTCAAAAATGGTCATGCCTGGAGAATCCAGTGTTCAGCGGAGGTGTTTGATTGATTGATTGATTTTTCCAGGGAAGCCAAAACAGTCTTGGTCCAACCCGCCACTGCCCGCACCGAAACTAAGTTTATTGTGCGGTATCGCTTCCTGTATATCTAGTAAAGCCAACCAATGCCCTTGAACAGTGCAAGGAGTCCCTTTACCAGTTCTTTATTAGACACAATTTCTTCGGGTCTGGTTGTCCCAAATATTCTGTGCCTTTTATTCTCCAATGCAATGCATTCGAAGATTTGATGTGATGCAGTTTCATCACCGTCGTCACAGATCCTACATTTAGGGTCCTCTTCTGTTATTCCCATTGTATGTAGTGTTTTTTGAAATTCCCATGGCCTGTCAGCAATCCAACCATGAGTCTAATCTCTCTCCTGTTCAGACCCAGGATTGCAGAGCTTCTTTTAAAACATGGCTTTGGCATCATTACCTTGTCATGTTTTTGTTGATGGACTTTGGTCCAATATTCTATGTGCTGTCTTCTGAGCCAGTTACGTAGCTCCAATTTATAGCGGAGGTGTTTACATTCACAAGATTGTTCCTGGAGCCGCCCTGTAGGAGCTCTGGATCTGTAGGGTGTTGCATTGTCCTAATGGATTTGCCCGCGTCTGTTGGAACGTACAACGGACATGAATGGATGCAGGTGATCAGTAGACCTCGGATTTTAGGTAAAAACCTAATTTCTTCCTTTCTAAATAAAGGCAATAAAAGTTGTACATATGCGAATTATGCAAATTTATGATCGAAAACTCTAGTTTCATAGCACCTAAGAAATACCTAATTTTTAGTTAGTACCTGACTGTACCTAAATTTAAAAAAATACTTTATCGAAAAATGTAATTTTATGATATCTAAAGTACCTAATTTCATCCAGAATGAAACTTCACTCTGGAGCGGAGTGTGCGCTGATATGAAACTTCCTGGCAGATTAAAATTGTGTGCCGGAACCGAGACTCGAACCTGGGACCCTTACCTTTCGCGGGCAAGCGCTCTACCGACTGAGCTATCCGAGACGACTCACGATGCCGCATCACAACTGTACTTCTTTCAGTACCTCGCTTCCTACTTTCCAAACTTCACAGAAGCTCTTCTACGAACGTTGCAAGACTAGCACTCTTGGAAGAAAGGATATGGTGGAGACATGGCTTAGCCACAGCCTAAGGGATGTTTCCAGAATTTCATATTAGAACCTGACTTTACCTAGTGGCGAACTAAGGCTGTTGGAGGCCTGGGGCGTAGGCGAAACAAAATGTGTCCCCCCCTACCCGTCCCGTCCACTTGGAAATATATTACAATAAAACAACAGAACATTGCTTTCGAGGCATTTGGAGGCCCCCGAAGACTGGAGGCCCGTGGCGGTCAGACCCCTCCGCCACCCCCCCCCCCCCCTCCTTAGTCCGCCACTGACTGTACCTGATATTTAAAAATCCAGTCAAATAAAATTTGTATGACTGAAAATACTCTTCTGGTCTACCCGGATTATTTGCTTACATGCGTGAACAAGCGTGAGTCAGACAACGACGACATACACCAGGCCGTTCTATCAGAGCGTTGTCGCTCGCTGTAAACCGTCAAATGGGCCGGCGGGGCACGAAAGACATTAAAAACACTGTTCTTAAATTGCCGGAGGAGGCATTTAGTTTTACCTCAGGTAAATATGTTATAAAAGGCCCAACAATTTCCAACGACATTGCATACATAAAATCTCATTATGAATTTTGGTCCCTAGAGTGTTCAGGGAAACCAGTCTACATGCAACTGCGATTGATAGAAGAGGAGACAGAAAAAATCAACTTGGTCCCAGGTTCTGTTGGTATGAAACTTAGTGAGAAACTAAAAAACAAAACAAAAAATAATTAAAAAAAAAAAAAAAAAAAAAAAACTGCAGCACTGACCACCCTCTGCACAGTGGTTGACATCTTATCAGGTAAATCAACAGATATGAGCATGCGGTCCCATTGCGCCTAATACCGTCATTTAGATATGCTCCATTAACATCCGTTGACGTGGAATGGTCATTCTCAGCATATGATATTAACAGACAAGAGAAAGTGTTACTTATTTGCTGTGACTGCAATTATGGATATGAACAATAATGTGGATTTTTGTCAATCTTTTTATTTTTCTAGACAATAAAATTTCAGATTTTGATCACCTATTTCTTGATTTTTATAACTCCTTTTTGTAACTGATAGGACTCATTTTAGGCACCCAAATTAAGATTTTTAGAACCTAAAATTCCGAAGTCTAGTGATTAGCCGGGATGTGTCGTACGTGTCACCTGTCAGAATGGTCTCTAGACGTATCACAGGTCCCCTGATAAGCAGGGTGCGTTGATTCAGGAGATTGTCTCCATACCCATAAACTTCCAGCCACTCGATACAAATGGAAACGAGACTAGTCAGACCAGGGAACACGTTTCCAATCAACAGTCCACTGTCAGTGTTGACGAGCCCAGGCGAGATGTGAACCTTTATGCTGCGCATAGCGGTGTCATAGCATTGAAACCCGCGGGGTTGTACTTTAATAACGTTGAACGACTGTATTTAATCGTAGGTCGCCTCTTCCTTGCAGGGAATTTTCCGGCCGCAACGATTTCGGAGCTTTGATGTTTTAGTGTATTTCAGACTTTCACGATGCTATCATGAAATGGTCGTACGGGAAAATCCACTCTTCATGGCCATCTCGGTAATGCTTTGGCCCATGATTCGTGCACCAGCAATACACCACGTTCAATCTCATTTAAATGACGGTAACTTGCTATTGTAGCCGCAGTAACCAACGTAACGCCTAAACCAGAATCCTGCTGTGTTATATCGGCGTTGGCGACTGCACCACCGTCCTCTGATTACTTTCGACATGAAGCTGCAGAAGTGAAATTTTACTGTTCAGCATCGCTGCTAGGCTCCTAAATTTACACAGTTACTCTCAGATTTCCATCAAAAAGCCCGGTTTTGAGCCTATTTCTCTACTTTTTCACTCTCTAAAACCATGCGGGAAAAAGGACGTTACCGTTTCTGATTCTATTCTGATGATCATTTCTCTGTAAGTAGGTAAGTGCCATATATAGACTACTGGCCATTAAAATTACTACAGCAGATGATAAACGGGTATTCATTGGACGAATATATCATACTATAACTGACATGTGATTAAATTTTCACGCAGTTTGGATGCATAGATCCTGAGAAATCAGTAACCGCAACAACCACCTCTGGCCGTAATAACGGCCTTTATACGCCTGAGCATTGAATCAAACACAGCTTGGATGGCGTGTACAGGTACAGATGCCCATGCAGCTTCAACACGATACCACAGATCATCAAGAGTAGTGAATGGCGTATTGTGTCGAGCCAGTTACTCGGCCACCATTGACCAGACGTTTTCAATTGGTGAGAGATCTGGAGAATGTGATGGCCAGGGGAGCAGTCGAAGACTTTTCGTATACAGGAAGGCTCGTACAGGACCTGCAACATGCGATAGTACATAATCCTGCTGAAATGTAGGCTTTCGCAGAGATGGAACGGTAGAGCCACGGGTCGTAACACATATGGAATGTAACGGCCACTGTTCAATGTGCCGTCGATGCGGAGGTGACCGAGACGTGTAACCAATGGCACCCCATACCTTCACGCCGTGTAATGCGCCAGTATGGCGACGACAAATACACGCTTCCAATGTGCGATCACCGCGATGTCGCCATACACGGATGCGACCATCATGATGATGTAAACAGAACCTGGATTCATCCGAAAAAATGACTTTTCCCATTCGTGCACCCAGGTTCGCATTGCGTACACCATTGCAGGCGCTCCTGTCTGTGTTCGATCGTCAAGGGTAAACGCAGCCATGGTCTCCGAGCTGATAGTCCATGCTGCTGCAAACGTCGTCGAACTGTTCGTGCAGATGGTTGTTGTCCTGCAAACGTCCGCATCTGATCGAGACGTGGGTGCATGATCCGATACAGCCATGCGAAAAAGATGCCTATCATCTCGACTGCTAGTGATAAGAGGCCTTTGGGATCCAGCACGGCGTGCCATATTTCCCCCCTGAAGCCACGGATTCCATATTCTGCTGACAGTCATTGGATCGCGACCAACGCGAACAGCAATCTCGTGATACGATAAACCGCAATTGCGATAGGCTACAAACCGACCTTTATCAAAGTCTGGTACGTGATGGTACGCATTTCTCCTCCTTACACGAGGCATCACAACAACGTTTCACCAGGCAACGCCGGTCAACTGCTGTTTGAGTATGAGAAATCGGTTGGAAACCTTCCTCATGTCAGCACGTTGTAGGTGCTCTTCTATGAAACTTTTCTATGTCCTCTGTCAGTCCAACCTGGAGATGATCGCGCAATGCGAAGCAATGATCCAAAATTGGACGGACTAGTGTACTGTAGGCTGTTTCTTTAGTAGATGTTCTGACACTGAACTACAGCCTGTGCTTCAGCTTCCCCACAATATTTTACATGTGTGTCGACCAATCCAAGTTTTTGACCAATATTTAATTGAATTTGCGGTCTTTTGATAGTCTGACCTGTCGATTAAATAAAGTTAGAAGAATTTCTTTCAGAGCTGAAATGGAAGATCTCACACTTTCCGTTATTTAGGGTCAATTGCTGTTTTTCGACCAAACTGACATTTAAATTGTTTTGCGTTGCTTTTGATCCTCGCCAGATGATATAAAGAACGGAATGATCCAGAAACCGCCTAACAGTGCTCGTCAGGTTGTCTCCTAAACACTTTATAGAGATAAGGAACTTTTGTTTTACTCGATAACTTTCCGTCAGCTACTACCAACTGTTTCCTTTCTAACAAGAAACCCAGAATCAAATCGTTCAACTGATACGATATACAATTAGCATACAATTGAATTAGAAGCAGTTAGTGGGATACGGTGTTAGAATCGTTCCGAATGCGCAGTCATGTGAAATTGAGTTAATGCCCCTTGTTGATAGCACTCATCACTCAAGCTAGGTAGTATATATGCCTTCCGTCAGATATAAATTCTGAACTTCACCTTGCCCATTATTGCATGTCTGAAAGAACAGACACCACTTTTGATTCTGCGGTTATTATCTATTCATACTCACGGAATATGTGTCATTAACTGCGAATGGGTAAAGTTGTTAGTGGTGGTGTATTGTCGTCTATTTCAACTAAATGGAACGCGTTTTTTGTGCCATATGCGTTTTTTGTGCCATATGCGTTTCGCTACTTTATTTGTGAAGCTTTTTTGTTACTCCATGTCTGTCTTCATGGAGGTATTTGTGTGTTCTCGACGTGGATGTATATTTTGGTTCTTGATGAACATATTTATATTCACTCCACTGTGTACTCGTTTCGTTCTTCTGCCGGGATTCCATCGCGGGTCTCCTGTTTGCTAGGCATTTGCTCTGACCCCTACACCACTGCGTACACAGCGATCACCACACCATCACGGACTAGACAGACACGCCCTAGACAGTTACAAGTTCTCAACTTCACCCTGCCCAGTATTACTCAAACTCGTTTTTTTTCCTTCAAACTGTTGCCGCGCTAAAGAAAGCATCAATGCCCATCATGGTATATAAGTGTCGGTTGTTTCGGACATGTGCTATGTTCCAGTTATTGGGTACTTCTATTTCGCGGAGAGAGGGATTGTATATGACTGCTACGCATGGAGTTATAGCATCACATACTCGGTATTCGTTCAGGACCGAAAGTCTTGTCTTTACTGATTTAAGTTACTGAACTATTCCGAGGATATCTACTTTTGAATTACGCATGCTGGCAGATGTTCTTGTTGATAATTCTGCAGTATTTACTACTTGTTTTGTGAAAGAATGTAGAAACGTTTTGTTCAGTTTGTTCAGTAGCTCTGTGATCGGTAGTATCATCTCTACAATCAAGCAGGGAACGTTTTGATTATTCATTGTCGCTCGTGTTTTTTACGTATGACCAGGGTTTCGTTACGAAAACCATAATTAACTGCTTGGGTTGAGGTCCGCAATAACTTTCAATTTACTGTAGAAAATCGCTAGTCTTGTGGATCTTTTGTTCCTTTAAATTACGCACATGCTTTTCTCTCTCTCTCTTTTTTCCTCCGTTGAGGGTTATACCCACTTTTGTTTATTTATGTCGTATTTACATGGTATTGCGTACCAGAAATTAAGAATTCGTCAATTTGAGACACAATAAGATATTCTTTTACTGGTTAAAAGTAGAAATAAGTGGTGTGATATTAAGGCACTGTTCATATGACTATGGAACTTATGTACAGCGAAATCGATTTTAGTAGTTCGAGTGAGACGCCTATGGTGTCTTGTACCTGCTGTTGTTTATTTCGACAATTTAAAAAAAATGTTTGACTGCACTTCGCAAACTATATTCTTGTTAAAGTCATTGTTTTCCATTATACATAATGAAAAAAAGTGAAGGTGGGAAAATGTCTGTTAGCCGCCTGCACATTTTCTTTAACAAAAGACTCTTCGCCCGGTGAGTCTGGTTTCTGCTCCCCCCGCCTCTTGTGACGTAGGCGTATGCCTACAGCTCAGCGAGGCTTTGCCGCCGAGGTGAAGGACGGACCACCGAGCTGTTATTGACGTCAGGATTCGGAGAACTGCCTGTATCAGTTGCCGTCTCTTTCGATAGCAGGCTCAAAAGAAAAGCGCCCCTCTCGCTTCTGCAGCACAATTCCTCGAAAGGGTCCTATCATTGTCGCTACTCTGAAGCACATGCTGACACTACAGACGCAATGTAAGATAGGATTACAGATTTTGATCGAAGATTTGTGTCAATTTATTTTCGTATCAAATTGTTATCAGTTACGAGTCGAAACTACACTACACTGATATCGTGTGGGTCTGCTACGAACAGGCAGAATTGCCGTAACACGACGTGGCATGTACTAGACTAATGTCTGAAATACTGCTGGAGGGACTTGACACCATGCAGCGCGCAGGGCTGCCGTAAATCCGTAAGAGTCGAGGGGGACGTTGTAAGTCATCCCACATATGAAACTTCCTGGCATATTAAAATTGTGTGCCGGAACCGGGAGTGCTAGTCTTGCATGTTTCGCAGGAGAGCTTGTGTGAAGCTTGGAAGATAGGAGGCGAGATACTGGCGGAAGTAAAGTTGTGAGGCGGCATCGTGAGTCGTGTCGGGATAGCTCAGACGGTAGAGTGCTTGCCGGCGAAAGGCAAAGGTCCCAGGTTCGAGTCCCGGTTCTGGCACACAATTTTAATCTGCTAGTTTCATTCTGTATCCCACATATGCTCAGTAATATTCATATCTGGGGAGCTGATGGCCAACGGAGGTGTTTAAACTCAGAAGAACGTTCCTGTCTCCCTGCAGCCACTCTGTAATAATTCTGCACGTTCAAATGTTTGTTAAGCTTATGGGACTTAAGTGCGGGGTCATCAGTCCATAAACTTATAAACTACCTTAAAAACAACACAAACATCCATGTCCGAGGATGATTCTAATCCCCGATGGGGAACGGGCTCGCTCATCGGACCATAGCGCCTCAATTCTGCACTTGTCACGTCGTCCTACTGGAATTTCCCAAGTCCGTCGGAATGTGAACCGAACATAAATGGATGCGTACGTACATCTCATAAGTGTGAGTACACATGTAGACATATCACTGGTGCATGTCACTCCATCTGCATAATCCCCACGCCCTTATAGAGGCCCAACCGGCTTGAACAGTACTGCTTGTCCGTCATTTGGAGTATTGCTGTCCAGTGTGGGATCCTTATCAGATGGGTTTGACGGCAACCATCGAAAGAATGCGAAGAAGGTCAGCCCGTTTGGTATTGTCTCGATACAGGGGAGACAGGGTCACGGAATGGGAATCATTACAACAAAGGCGTTTATCGCTGTGATGTGGTCTCCTTACAAAACTCAATCGCCAACACTCTCCTCGGAATGCATAGATATATTGTTGACTCCAACCTACATAGGTAGAATAGCAGTACGCTGCTCATTTAACATGAAATGAGTCAAATGGACATTCCTAGAAGATCAAGAAAGTAAAGATTTTAAGCATATGAATACACTAACAAAATATAGCTATAATTCACAGATTTGAAACTCTTTATTATTGTATTCGAGGGTTCATTGTAGATGAGGATACCATCCATCAGCTTTGGACAACGACATCTTCTCGTAACTAATCATGAGTGGCGTTCCAGAAGATAATATGAGTGCGTGATGCTGCCTGGGATTAAAAACCGACTTATATCACTCGAAAAGCTGTAAAAAAATTCGAACAATGGGACTGAGTGGAACTTTTAAACTCGGAACCAAACGTTTACCGCCGTAAAAAGCAAAACTGTCAGTGTTAGCAACAGTTCAAAAATGTTTGTTAAGCTTATGGGACTTAACTACGGGGTCATCAGTCCCTAAACTTACAAACTACTTATGAACTACCTACAACTAAGGACGGCACAAATATCCATGCCCGAGGGGGGATTCGAACCCCCGACCGTAGTGGCCGTGCAGACCGTGACTGAAGCGCCTCAGTCCCCTCTGCCACTGCGGCCGGCTAGCAACAGTTGAACACGTACACATCCTGCCGGTTGTAGAAGCATTGGTCAAAGAGATTAAAATTCGCTTCTATTTTAGTTCCTACTAGTGCTAGGACACATTATTTTATAATCTTAAAGTGACTACAGAGCGAAAAAGACTGTTAAGTGAACATAATATTTGCGGTAAATATTTCATCTTGACAGTCAGTCGTTCTGAAAACGTGTTGTGCTAAGTATGAAAACATACGTAACTCGTGCAGTGTTTCATGATTCAATCAATGGAAATTAAGACAAAATGTTGCGATGTTGTGTCCCTTAAATTTTTAATAGAATTGCTGGAATTACGCACTTGTTTTCTTCAACGAATCGGCAACGATATTGCATACAAAAGGCTTTGCGTATGTAGTGATTTATTTCCTTGGAGCAAGGTTCTTAAATGCTTTGCAGTCGGTGAGAACCATTTTGTCTGCCTCGGTTCATACTAGTCGGAACTCTCTATTGGTTAATTTGAACATCAGTCATAGTCAGTTGGAATTGTGCGAAAGTGCAATTTGAACGCTTCAACGGTTAGGATCGCAACTCGAACGAATATAAAACTTCCCAATATTTCTTTCCCATATCTATTTCGACAATTTACAGTTGGTCCTTTTCTTTCAAATTTAAGAAAGAAATTTAGCCGGTACGCTAATAGAGAGTTTGAATTTTAAGCGGTACGCCGTACCACCCCGTACTGGCCCAATTTGAAGCACTGAAAACACGATAAATCAGAGCTCGAACAGAGATATTCAGATGTTCTTTCTTCCCGCGCGCTGTTCGGGAATGGAATGACAGATGGGTAGTATAAAGGTGGTTCAATGAACCCTCTGTCAAGCACTTAAATGTGACTTGCAGAGTATCCCATGTAGATGTAGATGAACAGTAACCTGCTGACAGGCAGGTCCGTGGATTCATGAAGTTTTTCGCCATACCCGTACACGTCCATCAGCTCGATACAATTGGAAATGAGACTCATGAGAACAAGTAACATGTTTCCAGTTATCAACAGTCGAATTTCGTTACTGATGGGCCGAATTCAGGAGTAACGATTACGTGTGTCGTGCATTCGGCTAGAGAGTACGTGTGGGCCTTCAGGTCCGAAAGGCCATATCTGGGATGTTAAGTTGAACGGGTCCGCACGCCGCTGATGTCCCAGCTTTCAAATCCGCATCAATTTGAGGAAGGGCTGCACTCCTGTCGCGATGAACGGTTCTCTTCAGTTTCTGCTCGTCCCGTTCTTACAGGATCTGCTTGTGGCCACAGCAATGTTGGAGATGTTTTACCAGATTCACTATACTCACGGTGTACTCATGAAATGGTCGCAAGGGAAAATCCCCACTAAATCGCTCCCTCTCGGATGCTGTGTCGCATCACTCTTGAGCCGACTATAATGCTACGTTCACGGCCACGTCGTTTTGAGGGAAAGGAGATAACCTGCCTTTTTAGTAGCAGTAACCGATTTAATGCCTGCGACAGACACCTGTTGTCTTACACGGGACGCCGTCCTCTGAACGTTTACGCATATCTGTGTTTGCATACGAAAGCCTGTAACAGTTTCCTTGGCTCTTCAATACAATAAATTCTCTTAATACGAACGTAACGGACATTTCCATACTTGGCCATTAAAATTGCTACACCAAGAAGAAACGCAGATGATAAACCGGTATTCATTGGACAAGTGTATTATACTAGAACTGACATGTGATTGCAATCGAATGCGTCGTTTATGTACACATACAGGAAATACAGACAAATATTATATATAAGATTCTGACGCAGGGCCTACCACCGGTAACGTTAATCTGGTAGTGTCAGATAAGGTGAGCGAAGGCCATTGGGCCTGACTATAATCTATCTGTTGCCATAAGTGTCATTCAAGTGGCCAAGTGGCCATCTATTACGCTGCCGAAGTGTACTGAAGCGCTGTCCTGCTGGAAACACTTGACACTACATGTCAGAAAGCACATAGTCCGAGACACAGCTTGAAACCTCTCGCAGAAACACAAGGTAATTGTGACCATCATTACCCATGAGCATAAGGTAGGGATGTAGGAGTTAGTCATGCACCAGACATACCCAAACGCTGACAGCCAATCGAAGCTGGTCGCCTCAGTCAAGCTCATTTTTATTTCTTTTTCCTTTCTTTTTTATGTTTTGGTTTCATCCCCTTCCTACAGATTTTGAAGTAATTTACGAAATATGTCATGTTTTTAAAATAGATACATACACAGACAAGTAAGATTAAAAATCAGACTACTCTACTAGCATTGAAATTGCTACACCAAGAAGAAATGCAGATAATAAACGGGTATTCATTGAACAAATATATTATACTAGAACTGACATGTGGTTACATTTTCACGCACTTGGGTGCATAGATCCTGAGAAATCAGTATCCGGAAGAACCACCTCTGGCCGTAATAACGGCCTTAATACGCCTGTGCATTGAGTCAAACAGAGCTTGGATGGAGTGTACAGGTACAGATGCCGATGCAGCTTCAGCACGATTACACAGTTCATCAAGAGTAGTGACTGGCGTATTGTGACGAGCCAGTTGCTCGGCCACCATTGACCAGACCTTTTCAATTGGTGAGATATCTGGAAAATGTGCTGACCAGGGCAACATTCGAACATTTTCCGTATCCAGAAAGGTCCGCACAGGACCTGCAACATGCGGTCGTGCATTATCCTGCTGAAATGTAATGTAGGGTTTCGCAGGGATCAAATGAATGGTAGAACCACGTGTCGTAACACACCGAAATGTAATGGCCACTGTCCAAAGAGCATGGATGCGAACACGAGGTGACAGAGACGTGTAACCAATGGCACCCCATAACATGACGCCAGGTGATACGCCAGTATGGCTATGACAAATACACTCTTCCACTGTGCGTTCACCGCGATGTCGCAAAACACGGATGAGACCATCATGATGCTGTAAAAGGAACCTGGATTAATCCGAAAAATGACGTTTTGCCATTCGTGCACCCAGGTTCGTCGTTGCGTACACCATCGCAGGTGCTCTTGTCTGTGATGCAGCGTCAAGGGTAACCGCAGCCATGGTCTCAGAGCTGATAGTCCATGCTGCTACTTACGTCGTCGAACTATTCGTGCAGATGGTTGTTGCCTTGCAAACGTCGTGAATGCGGATAAGATGCCTGTCATCTCGACTGCTAGTGATACGAGGCCGTTGGGATCCAGCACGGGGTTCCTTATTGCCCTCCTGAACCCACCGATTCCATATTCTGCTGACAGTCATTGGATCGCGACCAACGCGAGTAGCAATGTCGCGATACAACAAACCGTAGGCTAACGGTGATGGTACGCATTTCCCCTCCTTATACAAGGCATCACAACTATGTTTCACCATGTAAAGCCGGTCAACTGTTGTTTGTGTATGAGAAATCGGTAGGAAACTTTCCTCATGTCAGCAAGTTGTAGGTGTCGCCACTGGCGACAACCTTGTGTGAATGCTCTGAAAGCACGGCTACTACGGTCGGAGGTTCGAACCCCCCTCGGGCATGGATATTTGTGCCGTCCTTAGTATTAGTTAGTTCATAAGTATTTTGTAAGTTTAGGGAATGATGACCTCGTAGTTAAGTCCCACAAGCTATACACACATTTGAAAATTGTTTGCTCTGAAAAGCTAATCATTTGCATATCACAGCATCTTTTTCCTGTCGGTTAAATTTCGCGTCTGTAGCACGTCATCTTCGTGGTATAGCAATTTTAATGACGAGGAGTGTACTTGTATCCCCACTAAAGAAATTTTAAATGTTGTTAAACATACAATTGTAAATATCTTTGATTGCCTGTGACAGGTAGTGTAGACTGAGAAAAGAGGAAAGAAACCGTTTATCATCCGAGATAATTGAATTCGTGGTGTACCAGATGTACGTCACAAGTCATGGTGGTTGTTGCTTGAATGCCATGGAGTATCTACACCTACATGGATACTCTGCATGTCACATTAAAGTGCACTATTATGTTATTTCTCTTTAGTTTCATTCTCTAACAGCTCTCGCTAAAATGTTACACCTAAAACTTTCCGTTTTCGATCTCTCTTTTTCTTTTATGATGATCATGTCTCTTTGTATAGGTTGGTTCTAACAGTACATGTTCCAATTTTTATGAGAAAGATGGTGAAAGAAATTTCGCAAATAGTTCACACCGGTACAAATAACGCCTTTATTTTAATGATTTCCACTCCAACTCGTGCGTCATTTCCGTGACAGTCTCTCGCCTACATCGCAATCACACAGAACGAGCTGCCCTTCTCTGCATTTTCTCTAAATCGTCCGTCCGTCCCACATGTTGTGAATTCCACAATGCGCAGCAATATTCCAAAATAGAACAGGCAAGTGTAGAGAAGGCAGCTCGTTTTGTAGAATTGTTGCTTCTTTTAACTGTTCTGCCAATGAAACGTATTCTTTGATTCGACTTACCTACAATATTTTCTATCTGTTCTATCCAATTTAAGTCGTTCATAATTGTTACTTCTATGTATTTAGGTGAATTTACGGCCTGTAAGTTTACCTAACATGAAACTGAACGGATTTCGCCGGCCGCGGTGGCCGAGGGGACTGAGGCGCTCCAGCCACGGTCTGCACGACCACTACGGTCGGGGGTTCGAATCCCCCCTCGGGCATGGATATTTGTGCCGTCCTAGTTCGTAAGTAGTTCATGAGTAGTTCATAACTAGTTTGTAAGTTTAGGGACTGATGACCCCGTAGTTAAGTCCCATAAGCTTAACAAATATTTGAACATTTTTTGAACGCTTTTAGTAGTTACATGGATGACCTCACATTCATCATTATTAAGGGTCAAATGCCAATTTTTGCACCATGCAGATATCTTATCTCATTCATTTTGCAGCTGCTTTCTATGTTCTGGTGACTTTACCAACCGATCAATGTCATCATCACCCGCGAACAGTCTGAGAGAGCTACCCAGATTGTCTCCTAAATCGTTTATAAAAACAGTATAACACTTCCCTGTGGCACACCAGATATCACTTCTAACTGATGACGTACCGTTAATTACAACGCACTTTGTCTTTTCTGACAGGAAATCTTCCCTGTCGATAGCATTCATCACATCACGTCAGTAAAGAGCTAACTGTGTTTCACAGGAACAATACTTTCTGAATCCGTGTTGACTATGGGACAATCAACATCTACACGAGATACTCTGCAAATAACATTTAAGTGCCTGGCAGAGGGTTCATCGAACCACCTTTATATTATTTATCTTCCATTCCATTCTCGAATAGCGCCCGGGAAGAAAGAACACCTAAATCTCTCCGTTCGAGCTCTGATTTCTCGTATTTTATTCAGATGATCATTTATACCTATGTAAGTGGGAGTCAACAATATATTTTCTCATTCGGAGGAGACTGTTGGCGATTGGAGTTTCATAAGTTGCCCACGCCGCAGCGGCAAGCGCCATTGTTGTTATGTTTCCATCACAGATCCTGTATTATTTCCGTAACGCTGTCTCCCCTATATCGTGACAATACAAAACGAGCTGCCCTTCTTTGGACTCCGATGTCCTCCATCAAGCCCACCTGATAAGGATCCCACACTGGGCAGCGATACTCCAAAAAAGGACGGACAAGGGTAGTATATGCAGTTTCTTTAGTAGTTGTGTTGCATCTATTAAGCGTTCTGCCAATAAAACGCAGTCTCTCGTTCGCCTTTCCCACGACAATATCTACACGTTCTTTCCAGTTTACGTCTGAAGTAATAGTAAATTCCTAGATATTATGTGGAGTTTACGGCCTTCACTTTTGATTGATTTATCTTCTAAACAAAGTTTAACGGATTTCTTTTCGTACTCATGTGACGACTTCACACTTCTCATTATTTAGAGTCAATTGCCAATTTTTACACCATACCGATATCTTATTCAGATCGTTCTGCAGTTGGTTTTGATCTTCAGGGATTTTACTAGACTGTAAATGACGGCGTCATCTGCAAACAACCTAAGAGAGCTACTTAGATTTTCCCCTGAATAATTTATGTGAATAAGGAACAGCAGAGGACCAATAATACTACCCTGTGGAACGCTCGATATCACCTCTGTTTTAGTCGATGCTTTACCATCGATTACTACAAACTCTGTCGTCTCTGACAGGAAATCACCTATCCAGTCGCAAATTTGTGGCGATGTACCAAACCACGCAATTTGATTAAAAGCCGTTTGTGAGGTACGGTGTCAAAAGCCTTCTGGAAATCAAGAAATACGGATTCGATTTGCGAACCCTTGTGATAGCACTCATCACTTCGTGTGAGTAAAGAGGTAGTTGTGTTTCTCATGGACGTTATTTTCTAAATCCGTATTGATAGGTCGTTCGCTTCGAAGTAGTTGATAACATTTGAGTAAAGTGTATGTTCTAAAATCCTGCTGTAAACCGAAGTCAGTGATATAGGCCTGTAATTTTGTGGTTTACTCCTATTGTCTTCCTTGACTATTGGAGCGCATCTATCCAGTCTTTGGTTGAGTGAGAGGTTGTCTTTGATAGCTAGGTATGGGGGCTGTTGCATCAGCAGTATGTTTTGCTCATAAACGTTTCTTTTGAAAAGGCTTCGTTTCAGGATAGCGTCTGTCAACTGTGGAGGAGAACGTAGGCCATTGGTAACGCTCAAGATAGGGAAGCAGTAAAGGAGAGAATGTAGATTCCAATAGCCCTGAGTCTGTTGACGCACTAGGGACTGCGTAGCGGTACTTCAAGTAAACAAACCAACTCAAACAAGCAATACAGACAACACTGTGTGTTCTCTGAGGTCGACGTGTTTACCAGCAGTACCGCTTCATTTGTTACAAACACACACAAGTACACACAAACAAAGCAAGGCATAGCCTAAAGGCGAATACAGACGTAACTGTATGTGCCCGAACACGCTTGTGCACGTTTAACAGAAGTTTGGTAAGCATCAGGCTTGCTGAATCACCTTAATACTTCCAAATTAGATTATGTATACACCTAAAAGCGTTCAAGGGTGTGTATGCTTGAGAGGGCGTACGAAGAATGTAGGGGTTTCATAGTACCAAAATCGATTATGCATGCTTGTCCATGTGTTGAAGTGTGTACGCTTGAGCGTGTGTTCTGCAGTGCAGGGGCTTGTGCAAGCATTCGTCATTGATATGCTTCCTTCTGATTTTTACTTGGCTCTATTCAAGTACATTCTGTACAATGGGGGCGAGTCAAGAATACAACACACATTGCAGAAAGCGAAGAAAAACACATTTCATTCATATTATTCGATGTTTTTCGAAAGGCTTTAACCTTGTCATTCAGGATTATTATACAAATACGTGAGCAAGAAAACTGATGTACTGTTTTGCATATCTGTATCTATAAATCTGAATGTCTCTCCGGTGTACGTTTATCACGTGTGAACCACAAGACATAAAGAGCTAGAAATTTGTACAGTTACTAATGTCTACCCGGGGAAGGCTTTAGGCATGGTTTTATGGCGATTGGGTAGCTATTTACCTATATATATTAATGTGAATGTCTGTTCGGTGTACTCTTATCACATCCGAACGACAAGACGCAAAGACTTAAATATTTGTACAGTTACTAATTTTTACCTGAGGAAGGTTTTAGGCACGGTTTTATAGCGATCTGAAGAATATAACGCGAAATGCGGAACGATAATTACTCTTTGAAAATTATATTTACTCTTTGAAAATTGTTTTGTTGGTTGCATTGTTGCTTGAGGGTTGATAATGATAAAAGGGTGGAGTATATTGGGATGGAAAGTTATCGGTGTATATAAAATTCTACGTGTGTGTGTGTGTGTGTGCGTTAATATTTCGCTCTGCAGCAAAAACTACAGAACGCAAACGAATGGTCTGTTTGTAATTGTTGTCCGAAGTCTCCAGTTGTACACCATAACAGTTCCATGCCGATAGCTATAAGGGGGTGGAAGATATGGTGATTGAATTGCAAATTATAAAAACATTCGGACTGAAGGCCAGCGATGAAGTTTGCAAGTCTATAGCAAAGAGGTTACATACAGCGAAACGTGATGCCACAGATCATATCTCTGGTCTATGCATGCTACAACGTCTTCAGCTGTTTGTCTGTAAGGATAAGCATACGAATAAGGAAATATAAGAATAAATAAATAAAGCGGTAAAAAAGAAATATCTTTTATATATCTGTTTAAAAAAATCGATTTGACGTTTCGCGCATTGCATCGAGTGATCTATCCGTGATATTATTACAATTATTATTGTTGAATTTCGTGATTTGATCTACACTGCTTACTTCACATAATTTTTTTTATTTGAATGTTGATTAAAATGTTTGTTTATAAAGAAGGTATAGTATTTCAATTCATCTTTCAAAACCAGTCTCATAGCACACTGCTGAAAGATAGCTTATCTATCATAATCAACCAACACGCGAGCGGAGCCGCGGGTTTAAGCTAGTTTATTATAAAAGAAGACCAAAGAAACATATGTAATTCGAAAGGTAGCTTACCATAAATGTGCAAAATACAAAAAGCACCTGTATATTTGTTAAGCGTGGTAAAAGGAAGTACATGTAACTGTGACGTTACCTTCTCTTGTCATGCATGGAAGTCGCCAATTTCCATAATACGTGAACATCGAAAATCAAGTGTTAAAAATGTCTATTATCTTAGAAAGCGCCACATGAAAGTAACAACTTTTCATGAAATCAGATTCTGATGACGTTTATGTTTAAATGATTCATTTGAAATAAAATACCCACATCGGACAGCTTCATCGCTAAACTGTTAGGTCGATGTAGTTGTCAGCAGTGGAAATCAGAATATCCTAGTAACGAAGTCTGTAAATAACGTTGTATATTGGTGTCATTTTTTCGTATATCTTTTTTAAAGAGTAACACTGAGATCTTTTACACCTACACCATAATGTTCTTAACTAATTACAAGATTTTTATTTGCTGATTTTCAATAATTAAGTCGAGGGAAACAGGAAATGAACACAGTTGGAACCCTTTTACCTCTCCAACCCTTTTCTCCTTACGCAGGTCCTTCAGCGTCTACGATGGGCAGCCTACATTGTCTTCTTTTAAGACGAATTCATAATTCGTGTGTTGTGCTTTAAACTGTACATATTTATCCTCAAAAAGGACAAGCCTGTCTCCGTTGTGAATTTCAGGTTAATAAAATATATAGGCTCCTGGCCATTAAAATTGCTACACCACGAAGATGACGAGCTAATGACGCGAAATTTAACCCATAAGGAAGAAAATGCTGTGATATGCAAATAATTAGCTTTACAGAGCCTTCACACAATGCTGGCGCAGGTGGAGACTCCTACAACGTACTGACACAAGAAAAATTTCCCAAAGATTTCTCATACACAAACAGCAGTTGACTGACGTTGCCTGTTGAATCGTTGTTGTGATGTGAAGTGTGAGGGGGAGAAATGCGTACCATCACGTTTTCATTAATAAAGGACGGATTGTAGCCTATCACGATTGCGCTTTGTCGTATCGCGACGTTGCAGCTCGTGCTGGTCGTGATCCAATGACTGTTAGCAGAATATGAAATCGGTGCGTTCAGGAGGGCAATACGGAACGACGTGCTGGATACCAACGGTCTCGTATCACTGGCAGTAGAGAAGACAAGCATCTTATCCGCATGGCTGTAGCGGATCGTGCAGCAACGTCTCGATCCGTGAGTCAACAGATGGGGACGTTTGCAAAGCGTTTGCAGGAACAATTCGACGACGTTTACAGCAGCATGGACTATCAGCTCGAAGACCATGGCTGGGTTACCATTGACGCTGCATCACAGACAGGAGCGCCTGCGATGGTTTACGCAACGCCGAACCTAGGTGCATGAATGGCAAAACCTCATTTTTTTGCGGATGATTCCAGGTTCTGTTTACAGCATCATGATGGTCGCATCCGTGCTTGACGACATTGATGGGAACGCACATTGAAAGCGTGTATTCGTCATCTCCATACTGGAGTATCACCTGGCGTAATGGTATGGTGTTCCATTGGTTACACGTCTCGGTCACTTCTTTTTCTCATCGATGGCACTTTGAACAGTGGCCGTTACACTTCAGATGTGTTACGACCCGTGGCTCTACCCTTCAGTCGATCCCTGCGAAACCCTACATTTCAGCACGATAATGCACGACCACATGTTTCATGTCCTGTACGGGCCTTTCTGTATACCGAAAATATTCGACTGCTTACCTGGCTAACACATTATCCAGATCTCTCACCAATTGAAAACGTCTGGTCAATGGTGGCCGAGCAACTGGCTCGTCAGAATACGCCAGTCACTACTCTTGATGAACTGTGGTATCGTGTTGAAGCTACATGGGCATCTGTACCTGAACACGCCATCCAAGCTCTGTTTGACTTAATGCTCAGGCGTATCAAGGCCGTTATTTCGGTCAGAGGTGGTTGTTCTGGATACTGATTTCTCAGGATCTATGCACCCAAGTTGCGTGAAAATGCAATCACATGTCAGTTCTAGTATAATATATTTGTCCAATCCGTTTATCATCTACATTTCTTTTTGGTGTAGCAATTTTAATGGCTATTAGTGTAGTCTGAATTTTTATCTTGTACCTACTTTAGAAACATGTAGTATTTCCTAAATAACGTAAAAATCTGTAATAAGAGGCATATTGGGCGAAAGGTATGAAAGGATAATATAAAAAAGAAAAAAAAAATGAGGTTGACTGAGGTGAGAAGCTTCGATTGGCTGTCAGCGTTTGAGTATGTCTGGTGCATGACTAACTCCTACATTCCTACCTTGAGCTCACGGGTAATGATGGTCAGAATATCCTTGTGTTTCTGCGAGATGTTTCACGCTGTGTCTCGGATTATGTGCATTCGGACATGTTGTGTCAAGTGTTTCCAGCAGTACACTTCGGCAGCGTAATAGGTGGCCATTTGCCCACTTGAATGACACTTATGACAACAGACAGAGAGGATGTTCAGGCCCAATGGCCACGCGACCTCACTCACCTTACGTGACACCACCAGACTTACGTTACCGGTGGTAGGCCCTGCGTCAGAATTCTTATATATAATGTTTGTCTGTATTTACTATATGGGTACATAAACGACGCCTTCGATTGCAATGAAACTTTGATAAACTGTTCACCGTACGCCCACGAAGGTTCCTGACCCGTAAAGAAAAGAGCACGACACATAGCTCAAGACGCGGCCAACGGGAAAGACAGTCCCCAGCGCAGTCGTCACGCCACGTAAGCAAGGTAGTTCAGAGCCGGAGCGATCGCTAGCTTAGTGGCCGCCCGCTATGAGGCAGTGGGGTTTGCCCCAGCGGCTGGCCAATCGCCTAGCGATCGCGCAGGATCGGAACTACCTTGCTTACGTGTCCTTCTCGCCGGCCACGAGCTCAAGAGATATGACGTCATAAATAATGAGAGGCCACCGCGTGAGAATACCCAGATTTATACGTCAATTATTGGAAAATGGGAGTAGTTAGGGAACTGAAACAAATTTTGCAAGTAATTTCGGACGTTTATGAAGCGCTTTGTAACTGACCCCTCCTCCCGCCCTACACACACACACACACACACACACACACACACACAAAATGATGAAACGAAAAGAAGTCTACCTCTCACAACAGTCTCGCTGTAGATGCCGTAAAACTGTCGCATCAGGTATGACCTTGTATCAAATAAACTTAGCATTACAGATTTGTATGTTATTTATTTTTGTCTGCAGTCTCCCTTAATTCTCTTGCATCCAATATTAAACAATGTTTTCTTAATCGCTAGCTATTTTTTTTTCTCGGAACAATGGTTGTATGAAATAACACTGGAATGTTTGAGAACAACAAAGTGCGTTTTTCAATGTGACTCTGCGTATCTATTGCATAGAAATCTATAGTTTTGTTCCAATATTGATGAAATTTTGCACACTCTACGTTAAAAACAACAGGAATGTCACTGTCTGTATAAAATTTCTATCGGTGCGTGGTGGAGGGTACTTAACTTACGGAATTTTACAAAATGCATAGTTTTGTTCCACTCTTCATTCATTTTTACACTCATGACTTTTAAACCAAGAGGAAGATCACTGGGTACATAATTATTTGTATGGTACATGACAGAGGGTACCTTGCAGGAAACTTTGCCGAGGGAGGGAAAGGTGGAAACGAATAGATATATGAGAGAGAAAGAGCTGGATGCAGAGAAGAAAGGGGGGGAAGGGGATGTGGACTACGAGAGTGTACGATAAATAAACACCCGGGTAACGCTGGGTTGACAGCAAGTGCACCATAAATGTAATGTGTACAAACGGCACGCGATGTTGTTCAACTCCCTTCTAGATGTGGAAGTGGATGGTATAAAATGAGAAACATAACCTCGTTCTTAAGACAGATTTACGTGTTCCTACACCTGTTGTAAGTGCTGCTCTGTTTTTATGCCAAGGATGGGTTCATTAATCATTTTTCATTTCTTCTCAGATAGCCAACGTGTATCGCTAAAATTGGTTTTGTGAATAAATTACATTAAAAACTGATGGCTGACACTGTCGGATTTAATATTGACATGATAACAGACAGCCGTGGTTTCGCACCCGTCGTACAAAGCAAGAGCTTATCGTGTGAGTACAGGCAGCAACCGTAGTCACTCAAGAGCAGCATCAGAAGATACATAAAAAGTATCTAAGTTAGTGGCGCTCTTATTGAGCACCTTCTGTAAGTGAATAAAACTGATGTTTGCTGAGAATAATGTACATTGTTTCATCCTCTGCTTTTCACTCATCAACCAAGGCCCTATGTCGTTAGTTACTGTCAGTAACTGTTCAATCACTAGTATTGCAGTTTCAATCTTACTCTATTCTTCAAGTCAAAGATTTGGTGACATTGGCAATGTAAAAAAGAGTGAACATCTAATGCCATGAGGAGAACTTTTCTTAATAATCAAACGTGAATAAAACATCGAAGTCGGTCATTTTCTCGCATATCGATTCTACGCAAATCAACATTCCCATTCTCTTCTAAAGGTACCCGAGGGAAATGACTCTAAGTACAAACCTAAAGTTCGCAGCGAATGTGTTATCATTCTACAAGTTCTTTGGGATAAAAGACTGTGTAATCAGTATATTGCAGGTTTGATGGGAGGCTGTGGTAACAAACCAGCTACAATGAGAAAAAGGATTTATACTATTATCTGCATTAATTTCATCTTTAACTTTTTATCGCGCCTGGAAATATGTGTGATGTATCTAAAAGAACAGAACAAACTTACTACTTCTGTGAGGACAGTACGAGGCACTTACCAGTGTCAGACCGATATTCGCCTATATATCGCCTCGTCAGGTATCGAACAGTCAAGGCTGAAACATAGTAAATAATGGTTAGAAAATACTACACAAAATCAATATTACTTCTTAAGCTTCGAGAAATATGTGAAATGTAAAAATATAATTAAAACAGAAAACAGAGAAGAATAACATTCTATAATACTGTGCTTGTATGGATATTATTTTGCCAAATCTATTTTGGGGTACAAAAAATCTAGAAAGTGCCAAAATCAAGCGTTGCAAATAAGATTACTTTAAACAGCAAAATGGCAAAAGAGACCACAGTGAAGCGAAGGAAACAATATAATAAAAGAAAACTAGTTAATAAAATTCAAAAGCACTTGTGAAATCAAGCAGGCAATTGGGAAAAATATATTTATGACAGCTTACATTATTCTGCTAAATATTAACATTACAATAAGACGAAGGATACGAAATATCGGTATTTTTGTTATTGTGCATACAGAATTCAAATGTTTGTAGAACTTATGGGACTTAACTACAGGGTCATCAGTCCCTAAGCTTACAAACTACTTATGAACTAGCTAAGACTAAGGACGGCACAAATATCCATGCCCGAGGGGGGATTCGAACCCCCGACCGTAGTGGCCGTACAGACCGTGACTGAAGCGCCTCAGTCCCCTCGGCCACCACGGCCGGTGTGCATAAAGAACAGTGTAAAGAATACAACTGTAAATTTGTAGGTGACTTGGGGGTATTCTACTGCAGGTTGGGAAATTTAGAAAAAACATAATATGATGCAAAAATGGCTGTAAGCATGGAGACAAACTGGGACTCTGGACCGTCGCCTTTCGCGGGCAAGAGCACTACCGACTGTGCTATCCCGACACGACTCACGGTGCCGCCTCACAACTTTACTTCCGCCAGTACCTCGCCTCCTACTTTCCAAACATCGTGAGTTGCCCGCAAATGGCAAAGGTCCCAGGTTCGAGTCCCGGTTCCGGCACACAATTTTAATCTGCCAGGAAGTTTCATATCAGCGCACACTCCGCTGCAGAGTGAAAGTTTTGTTTGTTTGTGTTTTTGTTCGTATTTTATTCACGGCCATAACGTACATTAGTTTGCGATGAACCTTTGTCTACTCATTGCTTGCACTCGCGCGAAGGTTATAGGAATACTAAAATTAACTTCGTATTGTGCTTGGCGGAGGGCGCTTTACAATTAGTTAATTCGTTTCTTACGTCTTGACGCTGAATTGGCTGGACAGATCTGAATGAAATTTGGAACAGAGGTGGCTTATACGCTGATTAATACATGTGCTACCTTTTATAAGTCACCGTATGGTGCGTGTTGGAGGGTACCTTACAGTGTGTTAATATGTTTGCTACTCCTTCAGGCTGAAAGATATGTACATATTTGAATGAAATTTGGAATGGAGATAACTTATACCCTGAATTAACGCATGAGGTGCCTTTAGGAAGTCACAGTACAGTGCATTATGGAGGAGGGTACCTTACAGGGGGTTAACAGGTTTGTTACTCTTCCTGCTGCAACGACTGGACGGAATAGAATGAAATGTGTGGAGGTACACTCTTTGACAAATAACCTGGCCGCCGGCCGGCCGCCGCTGAGCCTAAGTCCGAGCCGATCGCGCCATAGGGAAAATAAAAGTGGCCGCGGTGACTCGCTCTAAGTGCAGCTATCTGCACAATCTGGTAACACTGCAGACTGCGGGAGTTCATACAGTACTTCTTGTGTGCAGTTAGAAGGTAAGTGCGTCAGTTCCCTCCTTGGTCTTGCGGTAAAGTGCGCGACTTGCATGTTCAGTATTAGCGATCGAAGCAGACTGTTGACAAATGTTTTAAATTCACGTCACTCGTTCATGCTGATGCCACATGTGTAAGGGGAGCATATGTGTAACGTATTTCATTTTTTGGTACACTGGTAATGACATTTCGGCCCAATAACATTGCCACCTCTGGCCGTAGCACTTGGCAGAGCTCTCCGCGGCCCATTCGCCGGCAGCAGCGGTGGCGGCGCTACAGAGCGCTGCCTCGCCCTCTGCCCACAGCGCCTGCCGCCGCTCATCGCCCTGGATACGTAAAATGCTGTAGTGTTGCTAAGTGGTGATCCACAAAAAAGGTTGCGATTCGTATTTCACACAGGATATAACGAAGCAGACCACCTATTTTGCATGATGAGCATATAATACACTAGAGAGGCAAAAATTGTCATTGTCCAATCCAATGGCACTCTACGATGGATAACACTTATTTGTGGTTTAAATCTCGACCCTTTTCCTTTCAGAAAAGCCTTTCATGTAATTTGTTATTGTCATCAGTTCATATGTTTTCATCAAGACACAATATGTAACTCACAAAAATATTTTAGTGTCGTTTCATTCCGTACGGTAAATATATGACCTTAATTATGTGAATACGTTTCAGTGCACGTTCTAAAGCAACACAGGCACACTGCAAGGTTCGTGTCTTCATGTCTCATTTATACAGGAGATATTTCGCATCAATGGAGGTGAATTCGAATTTCTTCGAAGGCGTTTGTATGGTGAAGCAAAGAAGACATCTAATACCATTTCCATAATTTGAAGTCGACCTTTCTGAAAGACTTATTGTATAAAGTTTTTCTTATGATTCCGTTAAAGTATTTCTTCTTGCAATTTGCAGCGTATAAAGTAAAATAAAAAAAAATGAAATTAAATTCCATCCCCAAATGCACTTTCTCCAACCAGAATTAGTACTGCCGCCTCACACCAGGCTTGCATCACAAGACACAAGCAGAACGGCACAGCCAACCATACACTGCAGGATGCTGTCCTCAGTCTCTTGCATATTCAGTGCTGAGCCTCTAACGCATCGCGAAAGAACCTGAAAGTCACCTACACAAATAACTACATTCCTTGAGTGCAAAAGTTAAATTTCTGTCTCTCATTTCACATGGGCAATACAAATCATGAGTCATGAAATTAGAAAAGGAATGTCAAGTGAACTTAGTGAGACAATTCAGTACCACTTGAGGAAGTAACTGCACTGTCACAGTGTTGCCAAATATCAGCAACGGTTTTGCCAGTTCATAGCTGTACTAGGAAGACCTGTGTAACGATAAGAGACGCGAAATAGCGCTAGTCTCATACGGGCTTCTAGAGGGGAGTCGCGCATTTCGGTTAATGTGCGCTATCTCCTGATAGATTCGCCGTCACATTTACGATGCAGATATTAAATTCGTCCAATGAGACCGAAACTAGCGTTTAAATTTTTTGAAGCTTTACTGCATTATGATATATTTTCAGCAAATGACTAGAGAAAAAAATACTGATATTGTGATTAACATACGGCAGATCAAAGACTAAAATACGTAAACTTGCATCATGATTATAGTTTCATCCCCCCCCCAAAAAAAGACTAAAACAATTGATTTAATACATTTCATCAAAAGCTAATTTTTTTATGAAAAGTTACTGGAAATTAATGGTGCCCCATCCGTTTTGAAAAACTTCGCAACTTGAAAGCGACTGCGTTTCAAATTGCAGCCTTACAATTGTACAAGTAATATTGCATGTCTTCTACGTGTTGGTTTGCTTGAAAGCCAGAAGAAACATAGTTAACTTATTATTTGTGCAACACAGTAATTATTTCACTTAAGTATTCAGAAGACTGGATATTTAAAATTACGGCGTTGAACACAGAAACTAAACTGTATATGTGGGAAACGTGCAATTTTGAGGTTTTTCCTCTGCAAACATATACATATAATCTATATACTACTAATCAGCTTATTGATTTCGTAGTGTTACAGCTTTGATGGGCCAACAAATGATGATGGGAATCCGAACCCATGTGTCTGATGGATTTTTCGAACGTTGCATCCTATGACTTGCATGTATGACTTAATATCTGTCGTCACGATATTAAATCAACAGAAATTGTTACAAACATTTTACCTACTTTCTCCTATTGCCCTATTTTTCTGGTCTCTTGGCCACATGGGAAAGAACGGTTTTGCAACTGAATTAATGATAATAATGATGGTAATAATGATAGTAATCCATGATGCTTACGACATTACAGCAGAATGATAAGGATTACAATAACAATAGAAAATGACGATCTCTTGGTTGACACACTGCAATGAGTTTTGGTATTTCGATGCTGAATGCCATTTTGGATATTTTTCTGAGGAGAAAAATAGACCTGAAGCATCACACATCACTAGTACAACGATAGCTCACTAATCAACTATGCTTGCTGTAGATGAGAAAACGAGAACGGCGCCACCGAGCTAAAATGAGATTACTCGGTCAGTTATCTGACTTTTCTTGTCAGTTAATGCAGACAGTCCCGACATAAAACACAAAATTGTTTGCAATTTAAGGAGGGGTAGACCTTTCTGCGGTCGAAAATTTAATTCAGATCACAGAGTCATTTAAATGCAATGACTAATCTCATATCCTCATGAATATTGGAAAATACCTCGAATTCTGGAACTAAGGGAACGATCAGAGTTTCCTAGCATCGTAAGCAATACTGCTAAGCTATTGGAAGAATTTCTTGGCCATCCCACAATATCCTCATTCCTACAAACAGCATGCTTCAACTGGCTTTTAGTCATGCTGCGCTGCTAACGCCCTTCTAATTAAGGCTTCAATCTGAAAGCAGACAACATCATTGAAAATGCTGATGAATAGATGACTTACCTTCATCAACTTCCGGGGAGAGTTTCTTTCAACGAAACGGAGAAAGTGTGAAATGACTACTCTCTCCAAAGTTCCTACGGACTTTTGTCCCAAATTGGACGTATATACGTTCAATATTGTCATACGCGGCTCACATTCCAGGAATATCACCAAAATGAGCATCTGGCGGGTACCGTCCTAGAGCAGCTATTACGCAAGTTTTTACCGATAATCATAAAATTGACAAGACGGCTTTTGCTGCAGAATATAGTGACTTCTATTACATCCGCATAACCTTTCCCAATAAGAAACTGTTTTCTTCGTATAGTGATGCCCCTGTTTAGATGAATTATAATGTTAGTGTTTAATGTTGCTTCAGAAGTACTTTTTGTATTAAATATTTTTATATTTGCAGGTGATTCAAAGTAATTGTAATAATTAGTTTCCCTTCAAATTACTCCATTCATTCGATCTATTATTTGTAAATTAATTACAACCGCCAAAAGTGAGATTGTCCTACAAACCAAAACGTTTGGTTATTTTAGGTCTATCGTCCATGGGCAGAACATTTTCATCTGAAATATCTCCACGAAATGCAGAGAAGCGGACGGTTCTCTGTCATAGTAGAGTTAGGCTCGCGTAGCCAGTCCTCTGTGCAGAAGAGATGGAATTATATGTTGAAGAAAGAAGTCATATCTAAGAAACTTGCATATTAATTTTATTTTTCTCCTGTATTTACATTCTTTCAGTTTATATTCGCCTTTACTTCTCACAAAATAATGAGATATATTGTTCTCTGCTAGTAATACTTTGTCTCTGCCGATCCCAGATTTCACGTCGAAAGAAAATATGTGCTCCACATAATTCATTTCGCAGTAGGCGGTCATATTTCCACCGTTGGTATATTTACTTGTACGAATATTGTTCGTAACCGTAAACAGTTTGCTCTTGCTGTTCATCTCCTTAATATTGTTAAACACATATTTCCCCTATAATTCTCCTCGTGAAGTGGTTGAACTGCTGTGCTTTATTATTGTTAGTACCATTAGTTTTTATTTCAAGTTGATCTCTGAATTTGTATTTTGTATTACCGTTATATTTGTTCGTTCAACATGTTTCACAATATCCATTAATATAAGCCACTTAGAGCTAATGTATAACGTTCATTATAGTCTTGTTTCATCCGTGAAAGGTCCTCTGAAAATCTGGAACACTTCTTTTAACACCCTTAATTTGAAAACCATACGTAGGCAGAGGACATTCAAGGATTGCTCATTTATTAACTTCGTTCATAATGATAATTTGGATCAAATTTATTTAAAAATTTTGTACTCAGTCCATTTAATTTTTATGATAGCGGTAAAATTACAGCCTTGCGCAACCTAGGGCATCTGTTCAAAATCATTGAATAAGAGATACGTCAATACTTTTATTTACTATCTTTTAACAAGCAACAGTGCAATGGCTTTCCCTAATATTGTTCTAAACTATGGCACAATTCATCGATCAATTTTAATCGTTGTAACACGTGATTATTAGGTTGCTTTATTGTCTATTGTGTTTTTGTTACAAATTTTACAATTGATTTTATACTAACAATAGGCCAGAAACTTAATTAACGTAACTCAGAACCGCGTGATAATGCAATATTTACTCGCATTCGATTTTGCTACGGAGCGAGTTGGTGCAGTGGTAACGCACGGGACTCATATTTGGTACACGGCACATCGAACTGGCCTTCGGCCATTTGGATTTGAGTTTTCCTAAATCAGTCTAGGTAAATGCCGGAATGGTCCCTGCGGCAGGGCACAGCCGATTTCCTTCCACATCCTTATCGTGACAATCCGAACTTCTGCTTCGCTCTAATGATCCCCTTGTCGAGGGGACGTTAAATCGTAACCTTCCTTCTTTCTTTCGTGTCTCGCGTGCAATAGAGCTTACTTTGTTCATGTTTCCCTGTGTTGGTACAAATTTTGCAGTTCATTTCAAACCAACGTCCCTCTGAACAAGAGACCTTGAACTTTCAACTTAGCTTAGAACTGGATGATACTGCTTTATTAACGCCATTTCTTAATTGGTGTGTGGTGGAGGGCAATTTTTATACAACTGCTGTTTCCGCCTGTTTCTATGCCAGTCGTGAATGGTTCGCCGTTAAAATTATTTCTGGTAAGAGTGTGAGTTCATATCGCCCTATCTTTTACCTTCGCGATCTTTTCGTGACTTATACATAAGAGGGGTCAGGTGAAATAGAAATAAAACAAATGTATGGAATGTCTCTGTTGTATTCTCATAAAAACGTTCGAAATTGAATGAAAAATTTCACACATACAAAATTTGAAAAGTGTAAAATAGTCATTCAGATGGAAAATGCATAGAAACGTGGTTTTCAAATAGACTAAGACGTATAAAGTAACTTTTGTCCACTCGATAATTGTTACGCGTTAAGGATAGTTCCAATAAATTTTCGAATTTTTAATAGCTATGTCAGACATCATAGTAACACTGGAACATAAAGTATTCTTGCATCATGAGTAATGCTAACAGTAGCGTTTAGTGGCCACCAACATAAAGGGTATTTCATTTTATTAACGTTCTGAAGTCGATAAGAGGTATGACGCGGTGGGGGCAGCCACGGTCGTTTTGGTAAATGCGGCACAACGAGCGAGCGAAGGCTCGCGCGTCTGGAAACGGAGAAGGCGGAGCGCGCCTGCTGGAGGGATAGTTTTCGTTCTGAACAGAGGAAGCCATCAAAAGGAGCCTAACAGATGTTAGGTAGACCTCTTGGAACTTACGCGTTTTGACTTTAACATAAGAAATAAATGAAATTCACGAATTGCATTGAACATTGCAATGGTTAGTAAATTAATGTCATCCGCTATCTGCGACGACAGCGATCGAATGATAATCTATCGACGTGAGATACCTGGCACCTAAAAGTCGCCATTAAGTTTGTACTCTGAAACCTATCTCCGCGCTGTAATGAACACATTGCAATTAAAACTATGTCTTCATCACATCCGGCCATGAGACTACGTAACATTTTATGAAATCAACGAGGCAGGCAACAAAGGTCCGGAATCCATTGAGCACCTCATCAAGGAACGTGCTCAAAAAATTCAAATGGAACTCTATTTATCGTAACAAGGTGTTCTGTCAATAACAGGTCGCTTGTAATTTCTATATAGACCTGTGGACATTTTATTTTATCAGGAAGCAAACTCGAAGAAAACTGGACAAAATTTGAGTATTTAGGAAGACTTTTCTGCGACAAATTGTGAGTATTATTGTTAGTTAAGGGAGTACAGTAGACATAACGATAGGTCCTGCATATGAATCAACCATAAACCGAGAAACAAAACTTGTAATACGCTCAATGAGGTATTCATTGATTTCTTCTTTTTTTTAATAGCTGACCACGTGACATATGTGCAATTTGGAGAGCACAGTATCTCGAGCCTGAGTGGAATTACGGATCCGGATCCTAACATGCAGGACGCCAGCTACAAAAACTCGTTCATCAGGCCACCAATGTAATCAAGATTTTCCAACGTCGTTGTAGGGCCTATTGTTTCGCAACTTCGGCATCATGTAGATGTGAGTCTGATATGTAATTCTGCAGTCAGTTGACTTTTCTTGTCACCTACATTAAAGATTTTGAACAGTTAATATCAGAATATGCACATTGTAGTAGTTATCTGAATTATTGTTCAATAAGGTCGTTTCATACACTAACTACTCCTACTCTTTTTCACGTTGCGAGCAATCTGCGTCAGCTGTGAGTAAATAAATGAGGTAGGGTTTATAGGAGTAGTGTCTAGCTGTATAATAATCACTTTCTGTAAACCTAGCCAATTTAGAAATCGGGTCCGTTTTGTTGCAAAATCTGGATCTTATCATTTCGTCTCGTTACGTCTTTAATTTATTCGCTTACTGTCAAACAAATTCATCCGTGCCAACTGTCTCCTGGAAACCTCATAGCACATGCTGTAGCCACCTACTTCAAGAATATCAAGTGACATCAGAAACAAAACGAAAGAACATTTTCTTAAATGAATTTATCAATTGTTCTAAAATGATGGTAAAATTTTAAATATAGATAGAACAACTTATTTGGAAATCACTTCAAATGTAGTCATCCCATAAAGTAAATAATAAATTCTGAAGCCGTGTCAGCTGTTTTTTATTATTTTTTTTATTTTTTTATTTTTATTTTTATTTTTTTTTTTTTATTAAGAACGTTGCTTTACAGGTCCAAGACCGTTTACACGTTTTTAAAGACCCATCTTCAGGTGTTAATTTTTTTCATATGAAAATTCATTATAGAGACACAAGGTTCTAATTGCTTTTATCTGTCATGGGAATAACATTTCATTAATTAGGCCCAGATATATGTAACCAGTCCAACAGAAATCATCACTGTCATTCAGAATAAAAAAGAAGGACATTAAAATGTGGGACAAATAGTCGCGTAATTTTGATTACTGTATTTTCAATTAAACCAGAAGATCGCCGACGAAGTGAAGGAGTACAAACCAAAGAAAACTGTCCAAAGAATCGAAGAAACCGATAGATGATGGGTTTGTATTTTGCTCATCTTTGCATCAAGTATTACGGCAACGTAAAAAAAAAAAAAAAAAAAAAAAAAAAAAAAAAAAAAACTTACGAATATGCGCAACCACCCAAATTCTCTGTTTTGTTACAGCTTCATGAGGACTAAATTCATTTAGGTAATATTCCTTGAATATGAGGCGCGTTTGACAAGACTCAACGTAGATACAGTCCATCTTCGGACAACAGTGGCTAGTATCATTGGAGAAAATGATGGTTCGCATATCTTTTTCGTTTTGTTACAAAAAACTCTCACTGAAAGTTGATGAGGGTAAGTTATCAATTCACCATCATTTCTTCTCAATGCATGTCTAAAAACCAGTTGAGGCCAGATGCTAGTAGGATTGAGAATATTGTGGGCTGTCGCTTTCAAGATGCGAAGTGTTTGATACCTTACTGTTTAGTGACGGATGATACAACGTTCATTTCCAGTAACTCATAAAAACTGCTTTTGTAGATATCTAACAAAGTAATTGTTTTAGTCTTTTTTTTTGGGGGGGGGGGGGGAGGGTGGTGAAACTGAAATCGTGATGGAAGTTTATATATCTCAGACTTTGACCTGCCGTACGTTGCAAGCACAATTTACGAATTTAATATCTGCATCGTAAATGTGACGACGAATCTATCAGGAGATAGCGCACATTAACTGAAATGCGCGACTCCCCTCTAGAAGCCCGTATGAGACTAGAGCTATTTCGCGTCTCTTATCGTTACACAGGTCTTCCTAGTACAGCTATGAACTGGCAAAACCGTTGCTGATATTTGGCAACACTGTGACAGTGCAGTTACTTCCTCAAGTGGTACTGAATTGTCTCACTAAGTTCACTTGACATTCCTTTTCTAATTTCATGACTCATGATTTGTATTGCCCATGTGAAATGAGAGACAGAAATTTAACTTTTGCACTCAAGGAATGTAGTTATTTGTGTAGGTGACTTTCAGGTTCTTTCGCGATGCGTTAGAGGCTCAGCATTGAATATGCAAGAGACTGAGGACAGCATCCTGCAGTGTGTGGTTGGCTGTGTTGTTCTGCTTGTGTCTTGTGATGCAAGCTTGGTGTGAGGAGGCAGTTCTAATCCTGGTTGAAGAAAGTGCATTTGGGGATGGAACTCAATTTCATTTTTTTTTTTATTTTACTTTATACGCTGCAAATTTCAAGAAGAAATTCTTTAACGGAATCATAAGAAAAACTTTATACAATATGTCTTTCAGAAAGGTCGACTTCAAATTATGGAAATGGTATTAGATGTCTTCTTTGCTTCACCATACAAACGCCTTCGAAGAAATTCGAATTCACCTACACTGATGCAAAATATCTCCTGTATAATACCACCCCCACGAACCACAGACATTGCCGAGGTGGGGTGGCTTGCGTGTCTCAACGATACAGACAGCCGTACCGTAGGTGCAACTACAGCGGAGGGGTATCTTTGGAGAGCCAGACAAACGTGTGGTTCCTGAAGAGGGGCAGCAGCCTTTTCAGTAGTTACAGGGGCAACAGTCTGGATGATTGACTGAGCTGGCCTTGTAACATCAGCTAATGTGGCCTTGCCATGCAGTTACTGCGAACGGCTGAAAGCAAGGGAAAACTACAGCCGTTACTTTTCCCGAGGACATGCAGCTCTACTGTATGAAAACATGATGATGGCATCCTCTCGGGTAAAATATTCCGGAGGTAAAATAGTCCCCCATTCGGATCTCCGGGCGGGGACTACTCAGGAGGATGTTATCATCAGGAAAGACAATTCTGGCATTCTACGGATCGGAGCGAGGAATGTTAGATCCCTTAATCGGATAGGAAAATTAGAAAATTTAAAAAGGGAAATTGATAGGTTGAAGTTATAATATAGTGGGGATTAGTGAAGTTCGGTGGCAGGATGAACAGGATTTCTGCTCAGGTGAGTACAGGATAATAAATATAAAATCAGTTGGGGGTATCACAGGAGTAGGACTGATAATGAATAAGAAAATAGGAATGCGGGTAAACTACTATGAGCAGCACAGTAATCGCATTATCATTGTCAAGATAGATACGAAGCCAACACCGACAACAGTAGTACATGTTTGTATGCCAACTAGCTTTGCCGATGATGAGGAGATCGAAGAAATATATGAGGAGCTAAAGGAAATTATTCAGACAGTTAAGGGAGAGGAAAACTTAATTGTGATGGGAGACTGGAATTCGGTAGTAGGAAAAGAAAGAGAAGGAAAAATAGTAGGTAAATATGGACTGGGCAGAAGGAATGAAAGAGGAAGTCGCCTGGTAGAATTTTGCACGAAACGTGATTTAATCGTAACAAACACGTGGTTTAAGAATCACAAAAGGTTGTATACGTGGAAGAGACCAGGAGACACTTGAAGGTATCAGATAGATTTTATAATGATCAAACATTGATTCCGGAACCAGGTGATGAACTGTAAAACATACCCAGGGGCAGATATAGACTCTGACCATAACTTGTTAGTCATGAAGTGTAGGCTGAAACTGAAAAAACTGCAGAAAGGTAGGAAAATAAGGAGATGGGACCTAGATAAATTGAAGGAACCTGAAGTTTTTAAGGATTTTAGAGGGAGATGTAGGCATCAAGTGACAGAAACAGGGGGAAATAAAACAGTAGAACAGGAATGGGTAGCATTGAGAGATGAAATAGTGAAGGCAGCAGAGGACAAAATAAGTAGAATGGCAAGACCTACAAAAAATCCTTGGATATCACAGGAAATACTAAATTTAATTGATGAAAGGAGAAAATATAAAAATGCAGTAAATGAAACAGGCAAAATGGAGTACAGACGACTAAGAAATGAGATTGACAGGAAGTGCAAAATGGCTAGATGCCAAATGCAAATCTGTAGAAGAATGTATAAGAAGGGGAAAAATAGATACAGCCTACAGCAAAATAAAAGAAACATTTGGAGATAAGAAAAACAGCTGGAAAACCGGTTCTCAGCAAAGAAGGGAAAGCTGAAAGGTGGAAAGAGTACATAGAACAGCTCTACAAAGGAAATGAACTTAGAGACGATGATGTAGGAAGGGAAGAAGAAGTAGATCAAGATGACATAGGAGATACTATACTGAGAGATGAATTTGACAGAGCCCTGAAAGACCTAGGTCGGAACAAGGCCCCAGGAGTAGATGACATACCCTCAGAACTACTAAAGTCTCTGGGAGAGCCGCCCATAACAAAACTATTTGAACTGGTGTGTAGGATGTATGAGACAGGCGAAATACACTCAGACTTTAAGAAAAATGTAATAATCCCCATTCCAAAGAAATCAGGTGCAGACAGGTGTGAAAACTACAGAACCATCAGTTTAATAAGTCATGGTTGCAAAATATTAACACGAATTATCTACAGGAGAATGGAATAGCTGGTAGAAGCTGACCTCGGGGAAGATCAGTTTGGATTCAGGAGGAACGTAGGAACCCGGGAGGCAATACTCACTTTACGTCTTATCTTAGAAGATAGATTAAGGAAAGGCAAACTTACATTTTTAGCTTTTGTAGATTTGGAGAAGGCTTTTGACAATGTTGACTGGAATACACTCTTTCAAATTCTGAAGTCAGCAGGGGTAAAATACAGGGAAAGGAGAGTTATTTACAACTTGTACAAAGGCCAGACCGCAGTTATTAGACTCGAAAGGCATGAAAGAGAAACATCAGTTGGGAAGGGAGTAAGACAAGGTTGTAGCCTTTCTCCGATGCTATTCAATTTATACATCGAGCAGGCGGTGAAGGAAAGCAAGGAAAAATTTGGGATAGGGATTAAAGTTCAGGGGTAAGAAATAAAAACATTGCGTTTTGCTGATGACATTGTAATTCTGTCCGAGACAGCAAAGGACCTGGAAGAGCAGTTGAATGGAATGGACAGTGTGTTGAAGAGAGCGTATAAAATGAACATTAACAAGAGCAAAACAAAAATAATGGAATGCGGTCTTAGAAAATCAGGTGATACTGAAGGAATTAGATTAGGTAACGAAACAATGAAGGTGGTAGATGAGTTTTGTTACTTGGGTAGTAAAATAACAGGCGATGGTCGCAGTACAGAGGATATAAAGTGCAGAATGGCAAATGGAAGAAAAGCATTTTTGAAAAAGAGAAATTTGCTAACATCGAATATTAATTTAAGTGTAAGGAAGTCTTTTCTGAAGACATTTGTGTGGAGTGTTGCCTTGTACGGGAGTGAAACATGGACGATAAGCAATGCGGACAGGAAGAGGATAGAGGCTTTTGAAATGTGGTGCTACAGAAGAATGCTGAAGATTAGGTGGGTAGATCGCATAACTAATGAAGAGGTACTGAACAGAATTGGTGAGAAAAGGAATTTTTGGCATACCTTGACTAAAAGAAGGGATCACTTGGTAGGACACATTCTTAGACACCGAGGAATCGTAAATTTAGCATTGGAGGGAAGTGTGTTGGGTAAAAATCGCAGTGGGAGACCGAGAGACGTGTATAGTAAACAGATTCAAGTGGATGTGGGTTGTCGTTCTTATGAGGAGATGAAAAGGCTTGCTCAGGATAGGGTATTGTGGAGAGCTGCATCAAACCAATCTCCGGACTGAAGACCATAACAACAACAGTGACCCAGTATCCCCTCCTCTTTCTGTTCCTATTTCAATAACCCCGCCCCTTCCTCAATTTCACCCTATTTTTCTTCCTCTACCTTTCTCTGCCTTTGTCTTTTTCTGACCACATTTCCTCCCCTAACCACCCATCTACCAAAAAGTGTGGTGTCGCACAAGTCCAAAGTGCGCGCCACGTACTTTCGCCGCGCGCCGCCATGCACACACGGCGCGGCGCTCTTACGACGTCAGCCACGAGCGCCCTCTGCTGCAACTCCGCTGGTGGCCACGACTGCTGCATCGGCCACTCGGGAATCAGATAGGCACCAGTTAACACTTGGCTATCGGATAGGCACTAGGAATCATCAGTAGGCAGGTCTCTATCTAAACTATGTATCAACATTCTACTAGTCTGCTGCTCTTCAAGTTAAGTATTGTATCACATTTCTGCGAAATGTATAGCATGTTCTAATCCAGCTTAGTGTTTCTAGTTTCTCCTGTTCAAAAATGTTCAAATGACTGTAAATCTGCCGGACCAAACTACATGGTCATCAGTCCGTAGCTTACAAACTACTAAAACCTAGGTAAACTAACCTAAGGACAACACACTCCCACACACACACACATACACATGCCCCAGGGAGGACTCGAACCTCTACGGCGAGCAACCGTGCGCTCCGCAGCGAGGCGCTTTACACCACTCGGCTACTCCACCGCGGCGGTTTCTCCTGACCCACTGGCTGGTCACCTCCGTACCTGCACACGCGTGTCGGTCTCTCTCTACTCGGCCACCGACACCCAGGACAACCGGCGGAAACGAGGCACAAAAGTGGCGACGAGGATGGGATACAAAAGTGGCGACTAGGATGGGATACAAAAGTGGCGACGAGGATAACGTGATAAAAAGAGCTGCTCTTCTCTGAACCTTCTCAATGTCTATAAAACTCCTCTGGGTGTTGGACCGCATCGTCAATATATCAAATACTTCACTGAAGTTTCGGCCACTATTGCATCTTCCCAGAAGATGGCCGCTTGCAATAGTGGCCGAAACGTCGGTGAAGTATTTGATATATTGACGAAGCGGTCCAACACCCAGAAGAGTTTTATAAACAATGACAACGGCCGCGGAAGCCTACGTTTACACTTCTCAATGTCCTTCGTCAGTCTCACCTGGTGACGGTCCCACACTGGGCAACAGTACTCCAGGACAGGGTGCACAACTGTGATGTAGGCAGTCTATTTGATGAAGCTGCTGCATCTTGCGAAGCATTCTGCCAATGAAACGTAACCTTTAGTTCGCCATCCCCGCGATATTTTCTGTGTTTTCTCTCCAGTCTAAGTTGTTCGTAATTGCAACTCCTAGGTATTTGGTAGAATTTACGACCTTAAGGTTTGGCTGATTTATCGTGTAATTGAAGTTGCGGATTTCTTTTAGTAGTCATGTGTATTACTTCACACTTTTCATTATTTAGTGTTAATTGTAAAATTTTTGTCTGAATCGCTTTGCAGATATTTTTGATCCTCTGTTGACTTCATTAAACAATAAACGACAGCATCATCCACCAACAGTGTAAGAGAGCTATTCAGACTGTCTCCTAAATTTTTTATAAACATAAGGAAAACTAGGAAAGCTATAACGCTTCTCTGGGGAATGCCATATATCACTTCTGTTTTACTCAATGACACGTTTTGTACTTCCTCTGCCGGCCGCGGTGGCCGAGGTGACTGAGGCGCTCCAGTCACGGTCTGCACGGCCACTACGGTCAGGGGTTCGAATCCCCCTCGGGCATGGATACTTGTGGCGTCCTTAGTTGTAAGTAGTTCATAAGTAGTTTGTAAGTTTAGGGACTGATGACCCCGTAGTTAAGTCCCATAGACTCTACAAACATTTGTGTGTCATTTGTACTTCCTCTTCCTTAGTTCCTTTATCTTTTCTAGAAGCAATCCCAAAATTGCTGAAATATGGACCTGAAAAGTTGCAGTTCGACGTCGGTGATGCTATGGGCCCTTTTAGGTAATGTGAGAAGATCCGACTTCTTTTGCATAGGGTAATGGTTGGAGGATGCCTACCGGTGCTGGTGGCTTTTTTATATACCCCGCGGCCGAGTTTACCACCTGTTTTTCGGTATTCTTTCACATGCAGGAAAGGCAGCACGCCATTCTTTTCTACTTCCATCGTGAACTGTATTTTATGGTGCTGCTGGTTGAGGTATTGGTCACGTGACGAAAGTGTCTTCGACGTAGCGCAACCAGCTCGCCCATTTCCACCAACAGCGTCAATTAATGCAAAAAGAAATAAACAATGCCCAACACCCCGTTCGTGTTCCTGAACAGATATTTCACATTATATAAGACGCAAGCTCTCCCACAATCTCCAGTCAGACGAATACCTTGAAGAAGGCGACCTGCAATAGTGGCCGAAACGGCGGTTGGTTTTACACGATGAGGATACGATCTTATACCCTAAAGAACTTTATTAAAAGCGATAGTGGCCGCTGAGACCTGCGCCTACATTGTGGGATCTATTCGTTAGAAATTCTTCACAGCAGACTCAGCCAATGCGGACCGAGGCCAGATAAAGCTAATGTTTCTGTTATGAATATATATCCCTTCAATTACAACAGCAGACCGCAAGCGCTTTAAATAAACGCTGAGAATGTGTGTTAGGGACGAATGGCCTGAGGTTGTCGGATGTCGCGTGTGCCGCAGGTGTTGTGGTTTACGGAAGCCACGTGGGTGGGCGCGCCGCCAGCAGGGTGCCCGCGGCCCCGCGCCTCTGAATGGCGGTCGCTGGAGTGGAGGCAGCAGCAGGTGGCCGCTTGGCGGCGCGCCAACTGTGCCGTACTCCCCCATTCACGCAAATAACCACCGCTGCCTAAGTGCCGGCTGCTCCAAAGCCCTTAACATCACTCTCACAACCCAGTGAAACAGCCACTAACTGTGGCGTAATCCGCTGTTACTTACTTGCAAAAACCCGACGTTCCTCAACTATTTATTTGCTCCAGTTTTCTAGTAGCCTATCCTCTCCTCTAACCTCTCTATCCCGCTCCACCTCCCCGTTCACCATATCCTTGTCTATCAATTATCCTCCCCTCTCTCGATCCTTTCCTTCGTCTGATATAGGAAAAAACATTTCCTGCTTTATTTATTTATTGTAGTGACAATGTTGACTAGAATACACTCTTTCAAATTCAGAAGTCAGCAGGGGTAAAATACAGGGAAATGAGGTTATTTACAACTTGTACAAAAGCCAGACCGCAGTTATTAGACTCGAAGGGCATGAAAGGGAAGCATCAGTTGGGAAGGGAGTAAGACAGGGTTGTAGCCTTTCTTCAATGTTGTTCAATTTGTACATTGAGCAAGCTATAAAGAAAAGCAAGGAGAAATTTGGTGAAGGAATTAAAGTTCAGGGGGAAGAATTAAAAACATTGCGTTTTGCCGACGACATAGTAATTCTGTCAGATACAGCAAAGGACCTGGAAGAGCAATTGCTGAAATGCTGAAAGGTGCTTATAAGATGAACATTAACAAGAGCCAAACTAGGGTAATGGAGTGGAGTCTAAGAAAATCGGGTGATGCTGAAGGAATTAGGTAACGAAGCATTAAAGGAGGTAGATGAGTTTTGTTACTTGGGTAGTAAAATAACACGTGATGGTCGCAGTACAGAGGATATAAAATGCAGAACTGCAATGGGAAGAAAAGCGTTCTTGAAAAAGAGAAATTTGCTAACATCTAATATTAATTTAAGTGTAAGGAAGTCTTTTCTGAAGTCGTTTGTGTGGAGTGTTGCCTTGTATAAGAGTGAAACATGGACGATAAGCTGTGCGGACAGGAAGAGGATAGAGGCTTTTGAAATGTGGTGCTACAGAAGAATGCTGAAGATTAGGTGGGTAGTTCGCATAACTAATGAAGAGGTACTGAACAGAATTGGTGAGAAAAGGAATTTTTGGCATACCTTGACTAAAAGAAGGGATCACTTGGTAGGACACATTCTTAGACACCGAGGAGTCGTAAATTTAGCATTGGAGGGAAGTGTGTTGGGTAAAAATCGCAGTGGGAGACCAAGAGACGTGTATAGTAAACAGATTCAAGTGGATGTGGGTTGTCGTTCTTATGAGGAGATGAAAAGGCTTGCTCAGGATAGGGTATTGTGGAGAGCTGCATCAAACCAATCTCCAGACTGAAGACCATAACAACAACAGTGACCCAGTATCCCCTCCTCTTTCTGTTCCTATTTCAATAACCCCGCCCCTTTCTCAATTTAACCCTTTTTGTCTTCCTCTACCTTTCTCTGCCTTTGTCTTTTTCTGACCACATTTCCTCCCCTAACCACCCATCTACCAAAAAGTGTGGTGTCGCACAAGTCTATAAAGTGCGCGCCACGTACTTTCGCCGCGCGCCGCCATACACACACGGCGCGGCGCTCTTAAGACGTCAGCCACGAGCGCCTTCTGCTGCAACTCCGCTCGTGGCCACGACTGCTGCATCGACCACTCGGGAATCAGATAGGCACCAGTTAACACTTGGCTATCGGATAGGCACTAGGAATCATCAGTAGGCAGGTCTCTGTCTAAACTATGTATCAACATTCTACTAGTCTGCTGCTCTTCAAGTTAAGTATTGTATCATATTTCTACGAAATGTATATCATGTTCTAATCCAGCTTAGTGTTTCTAGTTTCTCCTGTTCAAAAATGTTCAAATGTCTGTAAATCTGCCGGACCAAACTACGTGGTCATCATTCCGTAGCTTACAAACTACTAAAACCTAGGTAAACTAACCTAAGGACAACACACACACATGCCCCAGGGAGGACTCGAACCTCTACGGCGAGCAACCGCGCGCTCCGCAGCGAGGCGCTTTACACCACTCGGCTACTCCACCGCGGCGGTTTCTCCTGACCCACTGGCTGGTCACCTCCGTACCTGCACACGCGTGTCGGTCTCTCTTTACTCGGCCACCGACACCCAGGACAACCGGCGGAAACGAGGCAAAAAAGTGGAGACGAGGATGGGATACAAAAGTGGCGACTAGGATGGGATACAAAAGTGGCGACGAGGATGGGATACAAAAGTGGCGGCGAGGATGGGATACAAAAGTGGCGACGAGGATGGGATACAAAAGTGGCGACGAGGCTGGGGCACAAAAAAAGTATAAGCGACAATGTGGATTCCCATTATAATATCTCCGCTTTTTATTTTCATTTATTTATTGTCCACAAAAGTAATCACACCCAAACTTTGAGACTTCTGTCAATTCTGTACATAATCTTCCTGCAGCTACAAACATTTCTTGCAATGATGATTCCTTGATTACATGACCACTGCAAACGTTTCTTTAGGAGTCTGTTTCGACCACTGCTGATCTGACTGGCGCATCGTTTTAGCATTGTAAAGCGACATCCATGTCTTACCTATTGTCACAATCGATGGAAAGAAAGTCACCTTCATTCCATCAGTACGTGTCAACGTTTGATAGGACAATTTCCCACGCTTGCAGCCTTGTGGTCATCCGTCAGCATTCATGGAACTCTGCTGGAGCGCACGTTTTGCATATTCAGGTCCTCGTGCAATATTGTACTCACAGATCCCACGGAAATCCAGACTTTGGCGGCGATATGTTCTACAGTCGTTCGTAGAACTTCCAACACCATTTTCTGTACTGGGTCGATGATGTCAGACCAGCTGGTACAAGGTCGACATTGCCTTGGTGTACTACTACGCAAGGTTCTCTGAACTGTAGCATTCATGAACTCACATTGGCACCATTGACACCATCGCTTCTTGTTTCATTTGATGAATTTAAATGATGAATTTAAATTCGTAGCAATCGATGAAAATCAACAAAAAAATGTTATCTGCTTTTCTTAGGCTCTCGTCCTTTTAACTATCAGTAACAGTTCTGTTTCCGCTAATGCTAGTTCTGCTTTCCGTACAGTAGTGCTGTATTACGCTTTCAGAATGAGTGAGCACGTTTTTAAAATAAACAGCATGCTGCTATCAGTAGAAAGTAACGAGAAATAATCGGACTTCTTATAAGTCGCATACATCTCGTAAATCTCTTAACTTTCATTGTTATCTACATCTATATGGGATATTCTGCAAATCACATTTAAGTACCTGGCACATTAGCAGCAACACTATATAAAGCGTTTAACCTCTTGTTTCCTATGAAGAATCTGGTAACATCGGTGCCGTCAGTATTGATCAGATCGCCTCGCATTAAATTAAGTTTATATAGTGCAAGTTCCGTTCTCTGGGAGGCCATACTTACCAGACTTCCCGACGTTGGTTTGCCCCAGTACAGCAAGTCTAACACGAGGGGTATTCGCGCTCTTCTCTTCAGTATCCTTCATTCTAATGGCTTCTGAAACAAAGAACATCTGACTTTTAATAATGGAATACAATAAATCGAATGATTATTCGTTTAATGTACTGAACAAATACGAACAACTGATTCAAATTTCAGAAAAAAATCGTGATTCGTTCATTTTCTTATGAACAAATCACCCATTTTTTCTCAAACACGTCAGTCCGTCCTGGTCCCTTTTGCCAGCAGATATTCGTCTTGCATATAATAAATAGAGTTATACGTTGTCCTCCAAATCGTAAAAATTCCGAGCTGGCTGCAGAGACCTTCCCGTACTGCTACACATTTTCTCAAACAGGAGCAATTCCTTTTCTGACCAAAGATAAGCAGTATAACATTTCGCCATGTTGAACATTATAATGTGCCGTTCCCTATTTCTCCGCTGCTGACTCAAGACTTTGAAACAGTGTATTCCACACAACATTGCCAAAAGCTTTCTCCGAATCTAGGAAAGCTGCAAATAGTGGTTTACCTTTCGTTAATCTATCTTCTAAGGTAAGTCGTAACATGAGTATTGTCTCGTGTGTTCCCACATTTCTCCTAAATCCAAACTGACCTTCCCCGAAGTTGATGTTACCAGATTTTCCATTCTTCTGTAAAAGGTTCGTGTTGGAATTCTTCATCCAAAACTTCTTATTAAACTGATGGTTCTGTAATTTTCACACCTGTCTGCACCTTTATTCTTTGGAATGAGGATTATTACATTTTTACTGACGGCTGATGGTATTTTGCTGGTCTCATGAATCTTGCACACCAGGTGTAATTTTTTTTTTTTTTTTATTTTTTTTTTTTTTTTTTTTTTTTTTTTTTTTTAGATAGCTCTACCAGTGGTTCTGAGGGACTGTGGTCTACCGCAGGGTCTTCGACTTTCGTCTTCCACTGTTCTGTCAAATACTTCTCTCAGTATAATACCTGCCATCTCCATCTCCCTTCTCCCCCCTTCCTCCAATAATGTCTCGAACTTCATTTACTCTGTAGAGCCCCTCTATATATTTTTTCACCCTTTCAGCTTTCTCTTGCTTGCTCAGAACTGGTTTTCCATTTGAGTTCTTGATATTCAGATAGCTGTTTTTCTTGTCTCCAAAAGCCTCTTTTATTTCCCTATAGGCGGAATCTATTTTGGTTACACCGTCCTTGTTATAGATTCTTCTAGACACTTGTTCAAATTTCCGTAAATCTATCGGACCAAACTGCGTGGTCGTCATTCCGTACCTTACAAACTACTTAAACTTACGTAAACTAACCTACGGACAAACACACACACCCATGTTCAAACATCTTACGGGTATGCTGCCGGGTGACGTCGTCGACAACCGCCGATATTTCGGCAGGAGAACACCCTGCCTTGAGAATGGCAGGGTGTTCTCCTGCCGAAATATCGGCGGTTGTCGACGACGTCACCCGGCAGCATACGCGTTAGTTGTTTGAACACTAATTACGCCGGGAAAAGTTAAAGTCTCACACACACCCATGCCCCAGGGAGGACTCGAACCTCCACAGCGAGTAACCGGGCGCTCCGCAGCGAGGTGCTTTAGACCGCTCGGCTACTCCACCGCGGCTCTATACACTTGCATCTGCCATCTAGCCACTCCTGTTTATTCATTTTGCACTTCCCGACAATCATATTTTTAATCGTCTGTACTCCATTTTACTTGCTTCATTCGCTACAGTTTTTGCAGTTTTATGTTTCTCAAAAAAAAAAATGTTCAAATGTTTGTTAAGCTTATGGAACTTAACTACGGGGTTATCAGTCCCTAAACGTACAAACTACTTATGAACTACTTACGAACTAGGACGGCAGAAATATCCATGCCCGAGGGGGGATTCGAACCCCCGACCGTAGGGGCTGTGCAGACCATGACTGGAGCGCCTCAGTTCCCTCGGCCACCGCGGCCGGCTTATGTTTCTCCTTTCATCAAATAAATTCGGTATTTTTTCATTTCGTTTGGGCCTGCAGCATTGTGTATGTCTTTTAAGGACATATTGTTAATCTATGAAAAGCCAAAATGCTGCTTCACTTTATAGATGTTAAAAAACTGTTTATTATCGCAATAGGCCTATTTCGGCTCTGTGGCCATCATCAGGCTATCTGCGGACAAATATTTATGATTACAATGAGTGAAATAAAGATACTTACAATTTTAATACATTTTCCGTTACATAATATTTCAGACTCACTTCCATATAGCATCGTGGAGGTATAATTGATTATAATGACTGCAATGATTGCAGTATACATGTTCTTCAGATGGTATATATATTACGTAAATCAGGTCTTAATTTTTTACAGCTAATCTGTCAGTTTAACGTATCCTCCAGCGATGCTCTATGGTTACAGTTTGTTTATGACTGCATATAGTGTGATCTTTGATAGTGTGGTGTGATCTTTATTATTTTATGGTATTATGATCTATATCTTTGTTTTATCTCGTCTCGAAAATTTTAATAAAGTTGTCTAGATAATGTTTGTGTTGTAGTTCGGTTTGTTCATTTAAAATTTCGTCAGGGCTTTCTTTCAAATGTGTATAAATTTCTATCTCTTCTAGGATGTTCATATGATAACCTTTTGGTGTGATATGTAATATTTCCATTGCGTCTGTAATTCGATCGGTTTCGTGATTTTCTGTTTTCAAATGATTAAAGAAAGCTGAAATATTTTTTTCGGAATTTCTTGTATGTTCTTTGTATCGAATTTCGAAAGTTCTGCCAGTTTGTCCTATATAAAATTTCTGACAATCCTTACAGTTAATTTTATATATGCCTGGTAATTGGTATACTGGTATTTTTGTCTTAGTGGAATGGATTAAAGTTTTTATGTTATGTGTAGTTCTGTAGGCAAATCTGACTGTAGTATTTTTTAGTAATGCATTCAGCTCATCAGACGTTCGTCCTATATAAATGTGTGGTACGTATTTAATTTTTTGTTTTCAGGATGTATCTTTCAATAGCTTAATGTCATTTAAAATTTTATTGGGTTTGTGTTTCGTGTGTTTGTCATATAGTTTCTTTACTATACTTGGATTAAAATCATTTTTGTGGGCTATATAGGTTAGTATTGCAAGCTCTTTATTTATAACTGTTTCTTCTAATGGTAGGTTTATTAGTCTATTGATCATAGTGTTAAAATACGCATGTTTTTGTGCTTTGGGATGGCAAGAATTTGAGTTGATAATATTATCTGAAGTTGTTGGTTTTCTATATATGTCAAATTTATGTACATTGTTCTTATTCCTAATTGTTAGGTCCAAGAAATTTATGGTTTTATCGTTTTCTGACTCCATGGTAAATTTGATTTTAGTATGTAGGTTGTTCATTATTGTATATATTTGTTGTATATCAGTTTGTGATCCATCTATTAATAGGAGGGTATCGTCTACATAGCGGTAATAGTATATTATTTTATTTATTATTGGGTGATTAGAGTTGAAGAATTTTTCTTCCAATGTATTTAAAAAGATATCAGCTATGGTTCCTGCTATGCTACATCCCATTGCAACTCCATCTTTTTGGGTATATATATCATTGTTGAATTCAAAGTAATTTTGTTTTAATACCAATTTTAGTAAATCAATAATTTCATAAATTCCTGTGATTGGTATTTTCCTATACTTTAGTAAGTTTTCTTCAATGATGGTTATTGTTTCCTGGATTGGTATGTTGGTATAGAGATTGGTAATGTCAAATGACACAAATTTAGCGTTTTGTGGGATTTTTATATCTTTTATTTTATTGGCTAGTGTTCTTGAATTTTTTATTGTGTATTGTTTGTTGTATGTGAAATACTTTTTAATCCATTTGTCCAACTTTTTACTAATTAAATATGTTGGACTATCTATTGAGTTAACTACAGGTCGTATAGGAAATTCAGGTATTTTATGTATTTTTGGTTGTCCATGTAGTCTGGGTATTTTTGGGTTCATACATATACATGTTCTTTTTTCTATGTCATTCATTAGTGTGTTACATCTTTTGATTACTTTTTTGGTTTCTGCTGTGAACTTGTTTGTAGGGTTTCTGTTAAGTTTGATAATATTGTTTGATGTGAAGAAGTCTTGTACTTTATGGATGTAGTCGGTTTTGTACATAATCACTAAACAATTGCCTTTATCAGATTTGGTTGCTATTGCATCATTAGCAATTAGTTTTTCATTTATGTTTTTCATTGTAGTGTGTTCTTTGTTCGTTTGTGTATTATATGTGTGGTTTTGGGTTAAGGCTTTTTCTATTAAATGTGATGCTTTGACTGTTATTTCATTTTGTTCAAGAACTGACAATTTTGCTTTGTCAATAGCTAATTTTGTTGTTGCTATAACATTTTTCATTACCCTTTTATTTGGTTTTGGCTGAATATTGTACTTTATTCCTTTGTCTAGTAACAACTGTTCATCATTTGTGAAGCTGATATTAGTTAAATTTTTTGTTCTATCGTAGAAATGGAATGGTGATGAATATTTTTCTGTTGCAATCATTACTGGATACTGTTTTGATATCAAATTTTGGAATTTCTTTTTATGGTTTAACCGTATTTGTTTGCTAGTGTAGTATATAAATTTGTCTATGAAATTATATAGTTGATCAAAAATTAAAGGACTTGTGTTACTACTAAGAGCTAGGTGTGCTACATACATTTCTTGATTTAAGATTTGTTTCTTCTCAAACATTTCACGTATTTCGTCTTCTAGCCAGAGTCTTGCACCGAAATTTTGGATTCTTCTGGTGAATTTAGAAGCTGTTGTAATCTTGACAGATACATGTGATGGAATGATTTTCTTTCTGATACAGAGTTTGTTGAATCTCACACTTTCAATTAATTTTGTCATCTTGATTTTTATGCGAATAAAGCGCAGAAAATACCCCATTGTATCGTATGACATTAGTGTCAATAATTTCATTTCATTTGGGCCTGCAGCATTGTGTATGTCTTTTAAGGACATATTGTTAATCTATGGAAAGCCAAAATGCTGCTTCACTTTATAGATGTTAAAAAACTGTTTATTATCGCAATAGGCCTATTTCGGCTCTGTGGCCATCATCAGGCTATCTGCGGACAAATATTTATGATTACAATGAGTGAAATAAAGATACTTACAATTTTAATACATTTTCCGTTACATAATATTTCAGACTCACTTCCATATAGCATCGTGGAGGTATAATTGATTATAATGACTGCAATGATTGCAGTATACATGTTCTTCAGATGGTATATATATTACGTAAATCAGGTCTTAATTTTTTACAGCTAATCTGTCAGTTTGACGTATCCTCCAGCGATGCTCTATGGTTACAGTTTGTTTATGACTGCATATAGTGTGATCTTTGATAGTGTGGTGTGATCTTTATTATTTTATGGTATTATGATCTATATCTTTGTTTTATCTCGTCTCGAAAATTTTAATAAAGTTGTCTAGATAATGTTTGTGTTGTAGTTCGGTTTGTTCATTTAAAATTTCGTCAGGGCTTTCTTTCAAATGTGTATAAATTTCTATCTCTTCTAGGATGTTCATATGATAACCTTTTGGTGTGATATGTAATATTTCCATTGCGTCTGTAATTCGATCGGTTTCGTGATTTTCTGTTTTCAAATGATTAAAGAAAGCTGAAATATTTTTTTCGGAATTTCTTGTATGTTCTTTGTATCGAATTTCGAAAGTTCTGCCAGTTTGTCCTATATAAAATTTCTGACTAACCTTACAGTTAATTTTATATATGCCTGGTAATTGGTATACTGGTATTTTTGTCTTAGTGGAATGGATTAAAGTATTTATGTTATGTGTAGTTCTGTAGGCAAATCTGACTAGTATTTTTTAGTAATGCGTTCAGCTCATCAGACGTTCGTCCTATATAAATGTGTGGTACGTATTTAATTTTTTGTTTTAAGGATGTATCTTTCAATAGCTTAATGTCATTTAAAATTTTATTGGCTTTGTGTTTCGTGTGTTTGTCATATAGTTTCTTTACTATACTTGGATTAAAATCATTTTTGTGGGCTATATAGGTTAGTATTGAAAGCTCTTTATTTATAACTGTTTCTTCTAATGGTAGGTTTATTAGTCTATTGATCATAGTGTTAAAATACGCATGTTTTTGTGCTTTGGGATGGCAAGACTTTGAGTTGATAATATTATCTGAAGTTGTTGGTTTTCTATATATGTCAAATTTATGTACATTGTTCTTATTCCTAATTGTTAGGTCCAAGAAATTTATGGTTTTATCGTTTTCTGACTCCATGGTAAATTTGATTTTAGTATGTAGGTTGTTCATTATTGTATATATTTGTTGTATATCAGTTTGTGATCCATCTATTAATAGGAGGGTATCGTCTACATAGCGGTAATAGTATATTATTTTATTTATTATTGGGTGATTAGAGTTGAAGAATTTTTCTTCCAATGTATTTAAAAAGATATCAGCTATGGTTCCTGCTATGCTACATCCCATTGCAACTCCATCTTTTTGGGTATATATATCATTGTTGAATTCAAAGTAATTTTGTTTTAATACCAATTTTAGTAAATCAATAATTTCATAAATTCCTGTGATTGGTATTTTCCTATACTTTAGTAAGTTTTCTTCAATGATGGTTATTGTTTCCTGGATTGGTATGTTGGTATAGAGATTGGTAATGTCAAATGACACAAATTTAGCGTTTTGTGGGATTTTTATATCTTTTATTTTATTGGCTAGTGTTCTTGAATTTTTTATTGTGTATTGTTTGTTGTATGTGAAATACTTTTTAATCCATTTGTCCAACTTTTTACTAATTAAATATGTTGGACTATCTATTGAGTTAACTACAGGTCGTATAGGAAATTCAGGTATTTTATGTATTTTTGGTTGTCCATGTAGTCTGGGTATTTTTGGGTTCATACATATACATGTTCTTTTTTCTATGTCATTCATTAGTGTGTTACATCTTTTGATTACTTTTTTGGTTTCTGCTGTGAACTTGTTTGTAGGGTTTCTGTTAAGTTTGATAATATTGTTTGATGTGAAGAAGTCTTGTACTTTATGGATGTAGTCGGTTTTGTACATAATCACTAAACAATTGCCTTTATCAGATTTGGTTGCTATTGCATCATTAGCAATTAGTTTTTCATTTTTGTTTTTCATTGTAGTGTGTTCTTTGTTCGTTTGTGTATTATATGAGTGGTTTTGGGTTAAAGCTTTTTCTATTAAATGTGATGCTTTGACTGTTATTTCATTTTGTTCAAAAACTGACAATTTTGCTTTGTCAATAGCTAATTTTGTTGTTGCTATAACATTTTTCATTACCCTTTTATTTGGTTTTGGCTGAATATTGTACTTTATTCCTTTGTCTAGTAACAACTGTTCATCATTTGTGAAGCTGATATTAGTTAAATTTTTTGTTCTATCGTAGAAATGGAATGGTGATGAATATTTTTCTGTTGCAATCATTACTGGATACTGTTTTGATATCAAATTTTGGAATTTCTTTTTATGGTTTAACCGTATTTGTTTGCTAGTGTAGTATATAAATTTGTCTATGAAATTATATAGTTGATCAAAAATTAAAGGACTTGTGTTACTACTAAGAGCTAGGTGTGCTACATACATTTCTTGATTTAAGATTTGTTTCTTCTCAAACATTTCACGTATTTCGTCTTCTAGCCAGAGTCTTGCACCGAAATTTTGGATTCTTCTGGTGAATTTAGAAGCTGTTGTAATCTTGACAGATACATGTGATGGAATGATTTTCTTTCTGATACAGAGTTTGTTGAATCTCACACTTTCAATTAATTTTGTCATCTTGATTTTTATGCGAATAAAGCGCAGAAAATACCCCATTGTATCGTATGACATTAGTGTCAATAATTTCATTTCATTTGGGCCTGCAGCATTGTGTATGTCTTTTAAGGACATATTGTTAATCTATGAAAAGCCAAAATGCTGCTTCACTTTATAGATGTTAAAAAACTGTTTATTATCGCAATAGGCCTATTTCGGCTCTGTGGCCATCATCAGGCTATCTGCGGACAAATATTTATGATTACAATGAGTGAAATAAAGATACTTACAATTTTAATACATTTTCCGTTACATAATATTTCAGACTCACTTCCATATAGCATCGTGGAGGTATAATTGATTATAATGACTGCAATGATTGCAGTATACATGTTCTTCAGATGGTATATATATTACGTAAATCAGGTCTTAATTTTTTACAGCTAATCTGTCAGTTTGACGTATCCTCCAGCGATGCTCTATGGTTACAGTTTGTTTATGACTGCATATAGTGTGATCTTTGATAGTGTGGTGTGATCTTTATTATTTTATGGTATTATGATCTATATCTTTGTTTTATCTCGTCTCGAAAATTTTAATAAAGTTGTCTAGATAATGTTTGTGTTGTAGTTCGGTTTGTTCATTTAAAATTTCGTCAGGGCTTTCTTTCAAATGTGTATAAATTTCTATCTCTTCTAGGATGTTCATATGATAACCTTTTGGTGTGATATGTAATATTTCCATTGCGTCTGTAATTCGATCGGTTTCGTGATTTTCTGTTTTCAAATGATTAAAGAAAGCTGAAATATTTTTTTCGGAATTTCTTGTATGTTCTTTGTATCGAATTTCGAAAGTTCTGCCAGTTTGTCCTATATAAAATTTCTGACAATCCTTACAGTTAATTTTATATATGCCTGGTAATTGGTATACTGGTATTTTTGTCTTAGTGGAATGGATTAAAGTTTTTATGTTATGTGTAGTTCTGTAGGCAAATCTGACTGTAGTATTTTTTAGTAATGCGTTCAGCTCATCAGACGTTCGTCCTATATAAATGTGTGGTACGTATTTAATTTTTTGTTTTAAGGATGTATCTTTCAATAGCTTAATGTCATTTAAAATTTTATTGGGTTTGTGTTTCGTGTGTTTGTCATATAGTTTCTTTACTATACTTGGATTAAAATCATTTTTGTGGGCTATATAGGTTAGTATTGAAAGCTCTTTATTTATAACTGTTTCTTCTAATGGTAGGTTTATTAGTCTATTGATCATAGTGTTAAAATACGCATGTTTTTGTGCTTTGGGATGGCAAGAATTTGAGTTGATAATATTATCTGAAGTTGTTGGTTTTCTATATATGTCAAATTTATGTACATTGTTCTTATTCCTAATTGTTAGGTCCAAGAAATTTATGGTTTTATCGTTTTCTGACTCCATGGTAAATTTGATTTTAGTATGTAGGTTGTTCATTATTGTATATAGTTGTTGTATATCAGTTTGTGATCCATCTATTAATAGGAGGGTATCGTCTACATAGTGGTAATAGTATATTATTTTATTTATTATTGGGTGATTAGAGTTGAAGAATTTTTCTTCCAATGTATTTAAAAAGATATCAGCTATGGTTCCTGCTATGCTACATCCCATTGCAACTCCATCTTTTTGGGTATATATATCATTGTTGAATTCAAAGTAATTTTGTTTTAATACCAATTTTAGTAAATCAATAATTTCATAAATTCCTGTGATTGGTATTTTCCTATACTTTAGTAAGTTTTCTTCAATGATGGTTATTGTTTCCTGGATTGGTATGTTGGTATAGAGATTGGTAATGTCAAATGACACAAATTTAGCGTTTTGTGGGATTTTTATATCTTTTATTTTATTGGCTAGTGTTCTTGAATTTTTTATTGTGTATTGTTTGTTGTATGTGAAATACTTTTTAATCCATTTGTCCAACTTTTTACTAATTAAATATGTTGGACTATCTATTGAGTTAACTACAGGTCGTATAGGAATTTCAGGTATTTTATGTATTTTTTGTTGTCCATGTAGTCTGGGTATTTTTGGGTTCATACATATACATGTTCTTTTTTCTATGTCATTCATTAGTGTGTTACATCTTTTGATTACTTTTTTGGTTTCTGCTGTGAACTTGTTTGTAGGGTTTCTGTTAAGTTTGATAATATTGTTTGATGTGAAGAAGTCTTGTACTTTATGGATGTAGTCGGTTTTGTACATAATCACTAAACAATTGCCTTTATCAGATTTGGTTGCTATTGCATCATTAGCAATTAGTTTTTCATTTATGTTTTTCATTGTAGTGTGTTCTTTGTTCGTTTGTGTATTATATGTGTGGTTTTGGGTTAAGGCTTTTTCTATTAAATGTGATGCTTTGACTGTTATTTCATATTGTTCAAGAACTGACAATTTTGCTTTGTCAATAGCTAATTTTGTTGTTGCTATAACATTTTTCATTACCCTTTTATTTGGTTTTGGCTGAATATTGTACTTTATTCCTTTGTCTAGTAACAACTGTTCATCATTTGTGAAGCTGATATTAGTTAAATTTTTTGTTCTATCGTAGAAATGGAATGGTGATGAATATTTTTCTGTTGCAATCATTACTGGATACTGTTTTGATATCAAATTTTGGAATTTCTTTTTATGGTTTAACCGTATTTGTTTGCTAGTGTAGTATATAAATTTGTCTATGAAATTATATAGTTGATCAAAAATTAAAGGACTTGTGTTACTACTAAGAGCTAGGTGTGCTACATACATTTCTTGATTTAAGATTTGTTTCTTCTCAAACATTTCACGTATTTCGTCTTCTAGCCAGAGTCTTGCACCGAAATTTTGGATTCTTCTGGTGAATTTAGAAGCTGTTGTAATCTTGACAGATACATGTGCTGGAATGATTTTCTTTCTGATACAGAGTTTGTTGAATCTCACACTTTCAATTAATTTTGTCATCTTGATTTTTATGCGAATAAAGCGCAGAAAATACCCCATTGTATCGTATGACATTAGTGTCAATAATTTCATTTCATTTGGGCCTGCAGCATTGTGTATGTCTTTTAAGGACATATTGTTAATCTATGAAAAGCCAAAATGCTGCTTCACTTTATAGATGTTAAAAAACTGTTTATTATCGCAATAGGCCTATTTCGGCTCTGTGGCCATCATCAGGCTATCTGCGGACAAATATTTATGATTACAATGAGTGAAATAAAGATACTTACAATTTTAATACATTTTCCGTTACATAATATTTCAGACTCACTTCCATATAGCATCGTGGAGGTATAATTGATTATAATGACTGCAATGATTGCAGTATACATGTTCTTCAGATGGTATATATATTACGTAAATCAGGTCTTAATTTTTTACAGCTAATCTGTCAGTTTGACGTATCCTCCAGCGATGCTCTATGGTTACAGTTTGTTTAAGACTGCATATAGTGTGATCTTTGATAGTGTGGTGTGATCTTTATTATTTTATGGTATTATGATCTATATCTTTGTTTTATCTCGTCTCGAAAATTTTAATAAAGTTGTCTAGATAATGTTTGTGTTGTAGTTCGGTTTGTTCATTTAAAATTTCGTCAGGGCTTTCTTTCAAATGTGTATAAATTTCTATCTCTTCTAGGATGTTCATATGATAACCTTTTGGTGTGATATGTAATATTTCCATTGCGTCTGTAATTCGATCGGTTTCGTGATTTTCTGTTTTCAAATGATTAAAGAAAGCTGAAATATTTTTTTCGGAATTTCTTGTATGTTCTTTGTATCGAATTTCGAAAGTTCTGCCAGTTTGTCCTATATAAAATTTCTGACAATCCTTACAGTTAATTTTATATATGCCTGGTAATTGGTATACTGGTATTTTTGTCTTAGTGGAATGGATTAAAGTTTTTATGTTATGTGTAGTTCTGTAGGCAAATCTGACTGTAGTATTTTTTAGTAATGCGTTCAGCTCATCAGACGTTCGTCCTATATAAATGTGTGGTACGTATTTAATTTTTTGTTTTAAGGATGTATCTTTCAATAGCTTAATGTCATTTAAAATTTTATTGGGTTTGTGTTTCGTGTGTTTGTCATATAGTTTCTTTACTATACTTGGATTAAAATCATTTTTGTGGGCTATATAGGTTAGTATTGAAAGCTCTTTATTTATAACTGTTTCTTCTAATGGTAGGTTTATTAGTCTATTGATCATAGTGTTAAAATACGCATGTTTTTGTGCTTTGGGATGGCAAGAATTTGAGTTGATAATATTATCTGAAGTTGTTGGTTTTCTATATATGTCAAATTTATGTACATTGTTCTTATTCCTAATTGTTAGGTCCAAGAAATTTATGGTTTTATCGTTTTCTGACTCCATGGTAAATTTGATTTTAGTATGTAGGTTGTTCATTATTGTATATAGTTGTTGTATATCAGTTTGTGATCCATCTATTAATAGGAGGGTATCGTCTACATAGCGGTAATAGTATATTATTTTATTTATTATTGGGTGATTAGAGTTGAAGAATTTTTCTTCCAATGTATTTAAAAAGATATCAGCTATGGTTCCTGCTATGCTACATCCCATTGCAACTCCATCTTTTTGGGTATATATATCATTGTTGAATTCAAAGTAATTTTGTTTTAATACCAATTTTAGTAAATCAATAATTTCATAAATTCCTGTGATTGGTATTTTCCTATACTTTAGTAAGTTTTCTTCAATGATGGTTATTGTTTCCTGGATTGGTATGTTGGTATAGAGATTGGTAATGTCAAATGACACAAATTTAGCGTTTTGTGGGATTTTTATATCTTTTATTTTATTGGCTAGTGTTCTTGAATTTTTTATTGTGTATTGTTTGTTGTATGTGAAATACTTTTTAATCCATTTGTCCAACTTTTTACTAATTAAATATGTTGGACTATCTATTGAGTTAACTACAGGTCGTATAGGAATTTCAGGTATTTTCTGTATTTTTGGTTGTCCATGTAGTCTGGGTATTTTTGGGTTCATACATATACATGTTCTTTTTTCTATGTCATTCATTAGTGTGTTACATCTTTGGTTACTTTTTTGGTTTCTGCTGTGAACTTGTTTGTAGGGTTTCTGTTAAGTTTGATAATATTGTTTGATGTGAAGAAGTCTTGTACTTTATGGATGTAGTCGGTTTTGTACATAATCACTAAACAATTGCCTTTATCAGATTTGGTTGCTATTGCATCATTAGCAATTAGTTTTTCATTTATGTTTTTCATTGTAGTGTGTTCTTTGTTCGTTTGTGTATTATATGTGTGGTTTTGGGTTAAAGCTTTTTCTATTAAATGTGATGCTTTGACTGTTATTTCATTTTGTTCAAGAACTGACAATTTTGCTTTGTCAATAGCTAATTTTGTTGTTGCTATAACATTTTTCATTACCCTTTTATTTGGTTTTGGCTGAATATTGTACTTTATTCCTTTGTCTAGTAACAACTGTTCATCATTTGTGAAGCTGATATTAGTTAAATTTTTTGTTCTATCGTAGAAATGGAATGGCGATGAATATTTTTCTGTTGCAATCATTACTGGATACTGTTTTGATATCAAATTTTGGAATTTCTTTTTATGGTTTAACCGTATTTGTTTGCTAGTGTAGTATATAAATTTGTCTATGAAATTATATAGTTGATCAAAAATTAAAGGACTTGTGTTACTACTAAGAGCTAGGTGTGCTACATACATTTCTTGATTTAAGATTTGTTTCTTCTCAAACATTTCACGTATTTCGTCTTCTAGCCAGAGTCTTGCACCGAAATTTTGGATTCTTCTGGTGAATTTAGAAGCTGTTGTAATCTTGACAGATACATGTGCTGGAATGATTTTCTTTCTGATACAGAGTTTGTTGAATCTCACACTTTCAATTAATTTTGTCATCTTGATTTTTATGCGAATAAAGCGCAGAAAATACCCCATTGTATCGTATGACATTAGTGTCAATAATTTCATTTCATTTGGGCCTGCAGCATTGTGTATGTCTTTTAAGGACATATTGTTAATCTATGAAAAGCCAAAATGCTGCTTCACTTTATAGATGTTAAAAAACTGTTTATTATCGCAATAGGCCTATTTCGGCTCTGTGGCCATCATCAGGCTATCTGCGGACAAATATTTATGATTACAATGAGTGAAATAAAGATACTTACAATTTTAATACATTTTCCGTTACATAATATTTCAGACTCACTTCCATATAGCATCGTGGAGGTATAATTGATTATAATGACTGCAATGATTGCAGTATACATGTTCTTCAGATGGTATATATATTACGTAAATCAGGTCTTAATTTTTTACAGCTAATCTGTCAGTTTGACGTATCCTCCAGCGATGCTCTATGGTTACAGTTTGTTTATGACTGCATATAGTGTGATCTTTGATAGTGTGGTGTGATCTTTATTATTTTATGGTATTATGATCTATATCTTTGTTTTATCTCGTCTCGAAAATTTTAATAAAGTTGTCTAGATAATGTTTGTGTTGTAGTTCGGTTTGTTCATTTAAAATTTCGTCAGGGCTTTCTTTCAAATGTGTATAAATTTCTATCTCTTCTAGGATGTTCATATGATAACCTTTTGGTGTGATATGTAATATTTCCATTGCGTCTGTAATTCGATCGGTTTCGTGATTTTCTGTTTTCAAATGATTAAAGAAAGCTGAAATATTTTTTTCGGAATTTCTTGTATGTTCTTTGTATCGAATTTCGAAAGTTCTGCCAGTTTGTCCTATATAAAATTTCTGACAATCCTTACAGTTAATTTTATATATGCCTGGTAATTGGTATACTGGTATTTTTGTCTTAGTGGAATGGATTAAAGTTTTTATGTTATGTGTAGTTCTGTAGGCAAATCTGACTGTAGTATTTTTTAGTAATGCGTTCAGCTCATCAGACGTTCGTCCTATATAAATGTGTAGTACGTATTTAATTTTTTGTTTTAAGGATGTATCTTTCAATAGCTTAATATCATTTAAAATTTTATTGGCTTTGTGTTTCGTGTGTTTGTCATATAGTTTCTTTACTATACTTGGATTAAAATCATTTTTGTGGGCTATATAGGTTAGTATTGAAAGCTCTTTATTTATAACTGTTTCTTCTAATGGTAGGTTTATTAGTCTATTGATCATAGTGTTAAAATACGCATGTTTTTGTGCTTTGGGATGGCAAGAATTTGAGTTGATAATATTATCTGAAGTTGTTGGTTTTCTATATATGTCAAATTTATGTACATTGTTCTTATTCCTAATTGTTAGGTCCAAGAAATTTATGGTTTTATCGTTTTCTGACTCCATGGTAAATTTGATTTTAGTATGTAGGTTGTTCATTATTGTATATAGTTGTTGTATATCAGTTTGTGATCCATCTATTAATCGGAGGGTATCGTCTACATAGCGGTAATAGTATATTATTTTATTTATTATTGGGTGATTAGAGTTGAAGAATTTTTCTTCCAATGTATTTAAAAAGATATCAGCTATGGTTCCTGCTATGCTACATCCCATTGCAACTCCATCTTTTTGGGTATATATATATCATTGTTGAATTCAAAGTAATTTTGTTTTAATACCAATTTTAGTAAATCAATAATTTCATAAATTCCTGTGATTGGTATTTTCCTATACTTTAGTAAGTTTTCTTCAATGATGGTTATTGTTTCCTGGATTGGTATGTTGGTATAGAGATTGGTAATGTCAAATGACACAAATTTAGCGTTTTGTGGGATTTTTATATCTTTTATTTTATTGGCTAGTGTTCTTGAATTTTTTATTGTGTATTGTTTGTTGTATGTGAAATACTTTTTAATCCATTTGTCCAACTTTTTACTAATTAAATATGTTGGACTATCTATTGAGTTAACTACAGGTCGTATAGGAAATTCAGGTATTTTATGTATTTTTGGTTGTCCATGTAGTCTGGGTATTTTTGGGTTCATACATATACATGTTCTTTTTTCTATGTCATTCATTAGTGTGTTACATCTTTTGATTACTTTTTTGGTTTCTGCTGTGAACTTGTTTGTAGGGTTTCTGTTAAGTTTGATAATATTGTTTGATGTGAAGAAGTCTTGTACTTTATGGATGTAGTCGGTTTTGTACATAATCACTAAACAATTGCCTTTATCAGATTTGGTTGCTCTTGCATCATTAGCAATTAGTTTTTCATTTATGTTTTTCATTGTAGTGTGTTCTTTGTTCGTTTGTGTATTATATGTGTGGTTTTGGGTTAAAGCTTTTTCTATTAAATGTGATGCTTTGACTGTTATTTCATTTTGTTCAAGAACTGACAATTTTGCTTTGTCAATAGCTAATTTTGTTGTTGCTATAACATTTTTCATTACCCTTTTATTTGGTTTTGGCTGAATATTGTACTTTATTCCTTTGTCTAGTAACAACTGTTCATCATTTGTGAAGCTGATATTAGTTAAATTTTTTGTTCTATCGTAGAAATGGAATGGTGATGAATATTTTTCTGTTGCAATCATTACTGGATACTGTTTTGATATCAAATTTTGGAATTTCTTTTTATGGTTTAACCGTATTTGTTTGCTAGTGTAGTATATAAATTTGTCTATGAAATTATATAGTTGATCAAAAATTAAAGGACTTGTGTTACTACTAAGAGCTAGGTGTGCTACATACATTTCTTGATTTAAGATTCGTTTCTTCTCAAACATTTCACGTATTTCGTCCTCTAGCCAGAACCTTGCACCGAAATTTTGGATTCTTCTGGTGAATTTAGAAGCTGTTGTAATCTTGACAGATACATGTGCTGGAATGATTTTCTTTCTGATACAGAGTTTGTTGAATCTCACACTTTCAATTAATTTTGTCATCTTGATTTTTATGCGAATAAAGCGCAGAAAATACCCCATTGTATCGTATGACATTAGTGTCAATAATTTCATTTCATTTGGGCCTGCAGCATTGTGTATGTCTTTTAAGGACATATTGTTAATCTATGGAAAGCCAAAATGCTGCTTCACTTTATAGATGTTAAAAAACTGTTTATTATCGCAATAGGCCTATTTCGGCTCTGTGGCCATCATCAGGCTATCTGCGGACAAATATTTATGATTACAATGAGTGAAATAAAGATACTTACAATTTTAATACATTTTCCGTTACATAATATTTCAGACTCACTTCCATATAGCATCGTGGAGGTATAATTGATTATAATGACTGCAATGATTGCAGTATACATGTTCTTCAGATGGTATATATATTACGTAAATCAGGTCTTAATTTTTTACAGCTAATCTGTCAGTTTGACGTATCCTCCAGCGATGCTCTATGGTTACAGTTTGTTTATGACTGCATATAGTGTGATCTTTGATAGTGTGGTGTGATCTTTATTATTTTATGGTATTATGATCTATATCTTTGTTTTATCTCGTCTCGAAAATTTTAATAAAGTTGTCTAGATAATGTTTGTGTTGTAGTTCGGTTTGTTCATTTAAAATTTCGTCAGGGCTTTCTTTCAAATGTGTATAAATTTCTATCTCTTCTAGGATGTTCATATGATAACCTTTTGGTGTGATATGTAATATTTCCATTGCGTCTGTAATTCGATCGGTTTCGTGATTTTCTGTTTTCAAATGATTAAAGAAAGCTGAAATATTTTTTTCGGAATTTCTTGTATGTTCTTTGTATCGAATTTCGAAAGTTCTGCCAGTTTGTCCTATATAAAATTTCTGACAATCCTTACAGTTAATTTTATATATGCCTGGTAATTGGTATACTGGTATTTTTGTCTTAGTGGAATGGATTAAAGTTTTTATGTTATGTGTAGTTCTGTAGGCAAATCTGACTGTAGTATTTTTTAGTAATGCGTTCAGCTCATCAGACGTTCGTCCTATATAAATGTGTGGTACGTATTTAATTTTTTGTTTTAAGGATGTATCTTTCAATAGCTTAATGTCATTTAAAATTTTATTGGGTTTGTGTTTCGTGTGTTTGTCATATAGTTTCTTTACTATACTTGGATTAAAATCATTTTTGTGGGCTATATAGGTTAGTATTGAAAGCTCTTTATTTATAACTGTTTCTTCTAATGGTAGGTTTATTAGTCTATTGATCATAGTGTTAAAATACGCATGTTTTTGTGCTTTGGGATGGCAAGAATTTGAGTTGATAATATTATCTGAAGTTGTTGGTTTTCTATATATGTCAAATTTATGTACATTGTTCTTATTCCTAATTGTTAGGTCCAAGAAATTTATGGTTTTATCGTTTTCTGACTCCATGGTAAATTTGATTTTAGTATGTAGGTTGTTCATTATTGTATATAGTTGTTGTATATCAGTTTGTGATCCATCTATTAATAGGAGGGTATCGTCTACATAGCGGTAATAGTATATTATTTTATTTATTATTGGGTGATTAGAGTTGAAGAATTTTTCTTCCAATGTATTTTATAAAGATATCAGCTATGGTTCCTGCTATGCTACATCCCATTGCAACTCCATCTTTTTGGGTATATATATCATTGTTGAATTCAAAGTAATTTTGTTTTAATACCAATTTTAGTAAATCAATAATTTCATAAATTCCTGTGATTGGTATTTTCCTATACTTTAGTAAGTTTTCTTCAATGATGGTTATTGTTTCCTGGATTGGTATGTTGGTATAGAGATTGGTAATGTCAAATGACATAAATTTAGCGTTTTGTGGGATTTTTATATCTTTTATTTTATTGGCTAGTGTTCTTGAATTTTTTATTGTGTATTGTTTGTTGTATGTGAAATACTTTTTAATCCATTTGTCCAACTTTTTACTAATTAAATATGTTGGACTATCTATTGAGTTAACTACAGGTCGTATAGGAAATTCAGGTATTTTATGTATTTTTGGTTGTCCATGTAGTCTGGGTATTTTTGGGTTCATACATATACATGTTCTTTTTTCTATGTCATTCATTAGTGTGTTACATCTTTTGATTACTTTTTTGGTTTCTGCTGTGAACTTGTTTGTAGGGTTTCTGTTAAGTTTGATAATATTGTTTGATGTGAAGAAGTCTTGTACTTTATGGATGTAGTCGGTTTTGTACATAATCACTAAACAATTGCCTTTATCAGATTTGGTTGCTATTGCATCATTAGCAATTAGTTTTTCATTTATGTTTTTCATTGTAGTGTGTTCTTTGTTCGTTTGTGTATTATATGTGTGGTTTTGGGTTAAGGCTTTTTCTATTAAATGTGATGCTTTGACTGTTATTTCATTTTGTTCAAGAACTGACAATTTTGCTTTGTCAATAGCTAATTTTGTTGTTGCTATAACATTTTTCATTACCCTTTTATTTGGTTTTGGCTGAATATTGTACTTTATTCCTTTGTCTAGTAACAACTGTTCATCATTTGTGAAGCTGATATTAGTTAAATTTTTTGTTCTATCGTAGAAATGGAATGGTGATGAATATTTTTCTGTTGCAATCATTACTGGATACTGTTTTGATATCAAATTTTGGAATTTCTTTTTATGGTTTAACCGTATTTGTTTGCTAGTGTAGTATATAAATTTGTCTATGAAATTATATAGTTGATCAAAAATTAAAGGACTTGTGTTACTACTAAGAGCTAGGTGTGCTACATACATTTCTTGATTTAAGATTTGTTTCTTCTCAAACATTTCACGTATTTCGTCTTCTAGCCAGAACCTTGCACCGAAATTTTGGATTCTTCTGGTGAATTTAGAAGCTGTTGTAATCTTGACAGATACATGTGCTGGAATGATTTTCTTTCTGATACAGAGTTTGTTGAATCTCACACTTTCAATTAATTTTGTCATCTTGATTTTTATGCGAATAAAGCGCAGAAAATACCCCATTGTATCGTATGACATTAGTGTCAATAATTTCATTTCATTTGGGCCTGCAGCATTGTGTATGTCTTTTAAGGACATATTGTTAATCTATGGAAAGCCAAAATGCTGCTTCACTTTATAGATGTTAAAAAACTGTTTATTATCGCAATAGGCCTATTTCGGCTCTGTGGCCATCATCAGGCTATCTGCGGACAAATATTTATGATTACAATGAGTGAAATAAAGATACTTACAATTTTAATACATTTTCCGTTACATAATATTTCAGACTCACTTCCATATAGCATCGTGGAGGTATAATTGATTATAATGACTGCAATGATTGCAGTATACATGTTCTTCAGATGGTATATATATTACGTAAATCAGGTCTTAATTTTTTACAGCTAATCTGTCAGTTTGACGTATCCTCCAGCGATGCTCTATGGTTACAGTTTGTTTATGACTGCATATAGTGTGATCTTTGATAGTGTGGTGTGATCTTTATTATTTTATGGTATTATGATCTATATCTTTGTTTTATCTCGTCTCGAAAATTTTAATAAAGTTGTCTAGATAATGTTTGTGTTGTAGTTCGGTTTGTTCATTTAAAATTTCGTCAGGGCTTTCTTTCAAATGTGTATAAATTTCTATCTCTTCTAGGATGTTCATATGATAACCTTTTGGTGTGATATGTAATATTTCCATTGCGTCTGTAATTCGATCGGTTTCGTGATTTTCTGTTTTCAAATGATTAAAGAAAGCTGAAATATTTTTTTCGGAATTTCTTGTATGTTCTTTGTATCGAATTTCGAAAGTTCTGCCAGTTTGTCCTATATAAAATTTCTGACAATCCTTACAGTTAATTTTATATATGCCTGGTAATTGGTATACTGGTATTTTTGTCTTAGTGGAATGGATTAAAGTTTTTATGTTATGTGTAGTTCTGTAGGCAAATCTGACTGTAGTATTTTTTAGTAATGCGTTCAGCTCATCAGACGTTCGTCCTATATAAATGTGTGGTACGTATTTAATTTTTTGTTTTAAGGATGTATCTTTCAATAGCTTAATGTCATTTAAAATTTTATTGGGTTTGTGTTTCGTGTGTTTGTCATATAGTTTCTTTACTATACTTGGATTAAAATCATTTTTGTGGGCTATATAGGTTAGTATTGAAAGCTCTTTATTTATAACTGTTTCTTCTAATGGTAGGTTTATTAGTCTATTGATCATAGTGTTAAAATACGCATGTTTTTGTGCTTTGGGATGGCAAGAATTTGAGTTGATAATATTATCTGAAGTTGTTGGTTTTCTATATATGTCAAATTTATGTACATTGTTCTTATTCCTAATTGTTAGGTCCAAGAAATTTATGGTTTTATCGTTTTCTGACTCCATGGTAAATTTGATTTTAGTATGTAGGTTGTTCATTATTGTATATAGTTGTTGTATATCAGTTTGTGATCCATCTATTAATAGGAGGGTATCGTCTACATAGCGGTAATAGTATATTATTTTATTTATTATTGGGTGATTAGAGTTGAAGAATTTTTCTTCCAATGTATTTTATAAAGATATCAGCTATGGTTCCTGCTATGCTACATCCCATTGCAACTCCATCTTTTTGGGTATATATATCATTGTTGAATTCAAAGTAATTTTGTTTTAATACCAATTTTAGTAAATCAATAATTTCATAAATTCCTGTGATTGGTATTTTCCTATACTTTAGTAAGTTTTCTTCAATGATGGTTATTGTTTCCTGGATTGGTATGTTGGTATAGAGATTGGTAATGTCAAATGACATAAATTTAGCGTTTTGTGGGATTTTTATATCTTTTATTTTATTGGCTAGTGTTCTTGAATTTTTTATTGTGTATTGTTTGTTGTATGTGAAATACTTTTTAATCCATTTGTCCAACTTTTTACTAATTAAATATGTTGGACTATCTATTGAGTTAACTACAGGTCGTATAGGAAATTCAGGTATTTTATGTATTTTTGGTTGTCCATGTAGTCTGGGTATTTTTGGGTTCATACATATACATGTTCTTTTTTCTATGTCATTCATTAGTGTGTTACATCTTTTGATTACTTTTTTGGTTTCTGCTGTGAACTTGTTTGTAGGGTTTCTGTTAAGTTTGATAATATTGTTTGATGTGAAGAAGTCTTGTACTTTATGGATGTAGTCGGTTTTGTACATAATCACTAAACAATTGCCTTTATCAGATTTGGTTGCTATTGCATCATTAGCAATTAGTTTTTCATTTATGTTTTTCATTGTAGTGTGTTCTTTGTTCGTTTGTGTATTATATGTGTGGTTTTGGGTTAAAGCTTTTTCTATTAAATGTGATGCTTTGACTGTTATTTCATTTTGTTCAAGAACTGACAATTTTGCTTTGTCAATAGCTAATTTTGTTGTTGCTATAACATTTTTCATTACCCTTTTATTTGGTTTTGGCTGAATATTGTACTTTATTCCTTTGTCTAGTAACAACTGTTCATCATTTGTGAAGCTGATATTAGTTAAATTTTTTGTTCTATCGTAGAAATGGAATGGTGATGAATATTTTTCTGTTGCAATCATTACTGGATACTGTTTTGATATCAAATTTTGGAATTTCTTTTTATGGTTTAACCATATTTGTTTGCTAGTGTAGTATATAAATTTGTCTATGAAATTATATAGTTGATCAAAAATTAAAGGACTTGTGTTACTACTAAGAGCTAGGTGTGCTACATACATTTCTTGATTTAAGATTTGTTTCTTCTCAAACATTTCACGTATTTCGTCTTCTAGCCAGAATCTTGCACCGAAATTTTGGATTCTTCTGGTGAATTTAGAAGCTGTTGTAATCTTGACAGATACATGTGCTGGAATGATTTTCTTTCTGATACAGAGTTTGTTGAATCTCACACTTTCAATTAATTTTGTCATCTTGATTTTTATGCGAATAAAGCGCAGAAAATACCCCATTGTATCGTATGACATTAGTGTCAATAATTTCATTTCATTTGGGCCTGCAGCATTGTGTATGTCTTTTAAGGACATATTGTTAATCTATGAAAAGCCAAAATGCTGCTTCACTTTATAGATGTTAAAAAACAGTTTATTATCGCAATAGGCCTATTTCGGCTCTGTGGCCATCATCAGGCTATCTGCGGACAAATATTTATGATTACAATGAGTGAAATAAAGATACTTACAATTTTAATACATTTTCCGTTACATAATATTTCAGACTCACTTCCATATAGCATCGTGGAGGTATAATTGATTAAAATGACTGCAATGATTGCAGTATACATGTTCTTCAGATGGTATATATATTACGTAAATCAGGTCTTAATTTTTTACAGCTAATCTGTCAGTTTGACGTATCCTCCAGCGATGCTCTATGGTTACAGTTTGTTTATGACTGCATATAGTGTGATCTTTGATAGTGTGGTGTGATCTTTATTATTTTATGGTATTATGATCTATATCTTTGTTTTATCTCGTCTCGAAAATTTTAATAAAGTTGTCTAGATAATATTTGTGTTGTAGTTCGGTTTGTTCATTTAAAATTTCGTCAGGGCTTTCTTTCAAATGTGTATAAATTTCTATCTCTTCTAGGATGTTCATATGATAACCTTTTGGTGTGATATGTAATATTTCCATTGCGTCTGTAATTCGATCGGTTTCGTGATTTTCTGTTTTCAAATGATTAAAGAAAGCTGAAATATTTTTTTCGGAATTTCTTGTATGTTCTTTGTATCGAATTTCGAAAGTTCTGCCAGTTTGTCCTATATAAAATTTCTGACAATCCTTACAGTTAATTTTATATATGCCTGGTAATTGGTATACTGGTATTTTTGTCTTAGTGGAATGGATTAAAGTTTTTATGTTATGTGTAGTTCTGTAGGCAAATCTGACTGTAGTATTTTTTAGTAATGCGTTCAGCTCATCAGACGTTCGTCCTATATAAATGTGTGGTACGTATTTAATTTTTTGTTTTAAGGATGTATCTTTCCATAGAGCATTACTAAAAAATACTACAGTCAGATTTGCCTACAGAACTACACATAACATAAAAACTTTAATCCATTCCACTAAGACAAAAATACCAGTATACCAATTACCAGGCATATATAAAATTATCTGTAAGGATTGTCAGAAATTTTATATAGGACAAACTGGCAGAACTTTCGAAATTCGATACAAAGAACATACAAGAAATTCCGAAAAAAATATTTCAGCTTTCTTTAATCATTTGAAAACAGAAAATCACGAAACCGATCGAATTACAGACGCAATGGAAATATTACATATCACACCAAAAGGTTATCATATGAACATCCTAGAAGAGATAGAAATTTATACACATTTGAAAGAAAGCCCTGACGAAATTTTAAATGAACAAACCGAACTACAACACAAACATTATCTAGACAACTTTATTAAAATTTTCGAGACGAGATAAAACAAAGATATAGATCATAATACCATAAAATAATAAAGATCACACCACACTATCAAAGATCACACTATATGCAGTCATAAACAAACTGTAACCATAGAGCATCGCTGGAGGATACGTCAAACTGACAGATTAGCTGTAAAAAATTAAGACCTGATTTACGTAATATATATACCATCTGAAGAACATGTATACTGCAATCATTGCAGTCATTATAATCAATTATACCTCCACGATGCTATATGGAAGTGAGTCTGAAATATTATGTAACGGAAAATGTATTAAAATTGTAAGTATCTTTATTTCACTCATTGTAATCATAAATATTTGTCCGCATATAGCCTGATGATGGCCACAGAGCCGAAATAGGCCTATTGCGATAATAAACAGTTTTTTAACATCTATAAAGTGAAGCAGCATTTTGGCTTTCCATAGATTAACAATATGTCCTTAAAAGACATACACAATGCTGCAGGCCCAAATGAAATGAAATTATTGACACTAATGTCATACGATACAATGGGGTATTTTCTGCGCTTTATTCGCATAAAAATCAAGATGACAAAATTAATTGAAAGTGTGAGATTCAACAAACTCTGTATCAGAAAGAAAATCATTCCAGCACATGTATCTGTCAAGATTACAACAGCTTCTAAATTCACCAGAAGAATCCAAAATTTCGGTGCAAGGTTCTGGCTAGAAGACGAAATACGTGAAATGTTTGAGAAGAAACAAATCTTAAATCAAGAAATGTATGTAGCACACCTAGCTCTTAGTAGTAACACAAGTCCTTTAATTTTTGATCAACTATATAATTTCATAGACAAATTTATATACTACACTAGCAAACAAATACGGTTAAACCATAAAAAGAAATTCCAAAATTTGATATCAAAACAGTATCCAGTAATGATTGCAACAGAAAAATATTCATCACCATTCCATTTCTACGATAGAACAAAAAATTTAACTAATATCAGCTTCACAAATGATGAACAGTTGTTACTAGACAAAGGAATAAAGTACAATATTCAGCCAAAACCAAATAAAAGAGTAATGAAAAATGTTATAGCAACAACAAAATTAGCTATTGACAAAGCAAAATTGTCAGTTCTTGAACAATATGAAATAACAGTCAAAGCATCACATTTAATAGAAAAAGCCTTAACCCAAAACCACACATATAATACACAAACGAACAAAGAACACACTACAATGAAAAACATAAATGAAAAACTAATTGCTAATGATGCAATAGCAACCAAATCTGATAAAGGCAATTGTTTAGTGATTATGTACAAAACCGACTACATCCATAAAGTACAAGACTTCTTCACATCAAACAATATTATCAAACTTAACAGAAACCCTACAAACAAGTTCACAGCAGAAACCAAAAAAGTAATCAAAAGATGTAACACAATAATGAATGACATAGAAAAAAGAACATGTATATGTATGAACCCAAAAATACCCAGACTACATGGACAACAAAAAATACATAAAATACCTGAAATTCCTATACGACCTGTAGTTAACTCAATAGATAGTCCAACATATTTAATTAGTAAAAAGTTGGACAAATGGATTAAAAAGTATTTCACATACAACAAACAATACACAATAAAAAATTCAAGAACACTAGCCAATAAAATAAAAGATATAAAAATCCCACAAAACGCTAAATTTGTGTCATTTGACATTACCAATCTCTATACCAACATACCAATCCAGGAAACAATAACCATCATTGAAGAAAACTTACTAAAGTATAGGAAAATACCAATCACAGGAATTTATGAAATTATTGATTTACTAAAATTGGTATTAAAACAAAATTACTTTGAATTCAACAATGATATATATACCCAAAAAGATGGAGTTGCAATGGGATGTAGCATAGCAGGAACCATAGCTGATATCTTTTTAAATACATTGGAAGAAAAATTCTTCAACTCTAATCACCCAATAATAAATAAAATAATATACTATTACCACTATGTAGACGATACCCTCCTATTAATAGATGGATCACAAACTGATATACAACAACTATATACAATAATGAACAACCTACATACTAAAATCAAATTTACCATGGAGTCAGAAAACGATAAAACCATAAATTTCTTGGACCTAACAATTAGGAATAAGAACAATGTACATAAATTTGACATATATAGAAAACCAACAACTTCAGATAATATTATCAACTCAAATTCTTGCCATCCCAAAGCACAAAAACATGCGTATTTTAACACTATGATCAATAGACTAATAAACCTACCATTAGAAGAAACAGTTATAAATAAAGAGCTTTCAATACTAACCTATATAGCCCACAAAAATGATTTTAATCCAAGTATAGTAAAGAAACTATATGACAAACACACGAAACACAAACCCAATAAAATTTTAAATGACATTAAGCTATTGAAAGATACATCCTTAAAACAAAAAATTAAATACGTACCACACATTTATATAGGACGAACGTCTGATGAGCTGAACGCATTACTAAAAAATACTACAGTCAGATTTGCCTACAGAACTACACATAACATAAAAACTTTAATCCATTCCACTAAGACAAAAATACCAGTATACCAATTACCAGGCATATATAAAATTAACTGTAAGGATTGTCAGAAATTTTATATAGGACAAACTGGCAGAACTTTCGAAATTCGATACAAAGAACATACAAGAAATTCCGAAAAAAATATTTCAGCTTTCTTTAATCATTTGAAAACAGAAAATCACGAAACCGATCGAATTACAGACGCAATGGAAATATTACATATCACACCAAAAGGTTATCATATGAACATCCTAGAAGAGATAGAAATTTATACACATTTGAAAGAAAGCCCTGACGAAATTTTAAATGAACAAACCGAACTACAACACAAACATTATCTAGACAACTTTATTAAAATTTTCGAGACGAGATAAAACAAAGATATAGATCATAATACCATAAAATAATAAAGATCACACCACACTATCAAAGATCACACTATATGCAGTCTTAAACAAACTGTAACCATAGAGCATCGCTGGAGGATACGTCAAACTGACAGATTAGCTGTAAAAAATTAAGACCTGATTTACGTAATATATATACCATCTGAAGAACATGTATACTGCAATCATTGCAGTCATTATAATCAATTATACCTCCACGATGCTATATGGAAGTGAGTCTGAAATATTATGTAACGGAAAATGTATTAAAATTGTAAGTATCTTTATTTCACTCATTGTAATCATAAATATTTGTCCGCAGATAGCCTGATGATGGCCACAGAGCCGAAATAGGCCTATTGCGATAATAAACAGTTTTTTAACATCTATAAAGTGAAGCAGCATTTTGGCTTTTCATAGATTAACAAATTCCGTATTTCCTGCAATATTTAAGGATTTTTTGTAGGTCGTGTGTTTCTACTTATTTGCACCTTTCACTATTTCATCTCTCGAAGCTACTCCTTCACCTTGCACTCTTATCTTTATCCGTTTCTGTCAATGAATTCGAAAAGTTTCAAGAACTCTTGGTTCTTTCAATTTATTCTGCTTGTTATTTTATCACCTATTTTCAGTTTCTTCAGTTTCGTTCTACAGTTCATAACCAATTAGTTACGGTCTGAGTCTATATCTGCCCCTGAATATGCTTTACAGTTTATATTCTTGTTCCGAACTCTATGGTTTACCATTAAAATCTTTCTGATACCATCCAGTGTCCCCTGGCCTCCTCGACGAAAATAACCTTCTTATGTGATTCTTAAACCAAGTGTTTATTATGATTAAATTATGTTCTTTGCAAAATTCTGCTACGAAGATAACGCTTTCATTCCTGGTCCCTAGTCGATATTCATCTACTATTTTTCTGTCCATTTCTTTTCCTATTACCGAATTTCAGTCCACTGTCACAATCAAATTTTCCTCTCCCGTAACTGTCTGAATAATTTCCTTTGCCTTCTCATAAATGTCTTCGATTTCCTCATCATCGGTAGAGCTATTTGGCATACAAACTTGTTCAAAATGTTCAAATGTTTGTATAGCTTATGGGACTTAACTACGGGGTCATCAGTCCCTAAACTTACAAACTACTTATCATCTAGCTTATAGTAAGGACAGCACAAATATCCATGCCCGAGGGGGATTCGAACCCCCGACCGTAGTGGCCGTGCAGACCGTGACTGGAGCGCCTCAATCCCCTCGGCCACTGCGGCCGGCACAAACTTGTACTGCTGTCGTGAGTGTTGGTGTAGCATCTATCTTGACTACGATAACGCGACCACTGAATTGTTCATAATAGTTTACCCGCATTCCTGTGTTTTTATTCATTGATAGACCTATTCTTGGAATACCCCAGATTGAGTTTGTATTGATTACCCTGTACTCACCTGACCTGATATCTTCTACATACTTCCAACGCAATTCATTAATCCCAACTATATCTAACTTCAAACTATCCTTTCCACTTTTTAAATTTTCTAAACTCCCTACCAACTCCTACGGCCATTTTCAAACAGAGTAAGGTGGCAGCCCAAACTCTTCCTTTCGTTCACCCAAATGCCGCCGACAGTAATTCTTATTTACGTTTCAAGTCCGATGCAACACTCTCTTCTTCCACCTCTGCAAACATGTCACCTCCCATCCATACACCTTTATTGGCCATGTAGATTCCACAGTAGATATAAAGTTTGTCTGCTGTAACTAGGAATACGTACTAACGATGGCATATGACATGTTGCACACAGATAACGTATGTTAAGGAGCTATTCCCCCTGGAAATTGACGTAGTCGATTACGCATAATGCAACGCCCGCTTTATGGCGGCTATTACATAATGTACGCTACGATAAAATAATAAATAAATACCTGGTGACACCGGTCACATTCCAAGTGTCCATACCATCGGGATTTATTTTCATGATCTTGATCGCTGCTATGGAAGTTCATATTGCGACCATAATTTCTATCTAATATGGTTTGTACTAAAATGCGAATTGTATGACAATGTTGAAGGTCGGATAATATGTGATTTTTTAATGTTATTCTAGACGCATAATTTATTGTTACAAGGAGGCCCGTCACACTGAACCAGAAAAGTTCTTTGATTTGTTTCATTCTTATTCTAATAATGCTTTTGTAATACCACTACCACCCGTTCAAATCGCACGGCAGTGTAATCCGCTACGTGATGCATCAGACATCAGGGGGTCTTGGTCACTTTCCTATAAAACGTTTCTTTTATAAATTGGAGTCAATCATATGGCTACAGTCATACTGCACCGTTTATCTTTCTACGTGTGTGATTATTTCTTTCTAGAATTTCATGCTGTTATGGGGCTAAATTTATGACCATATTCGCTTTTTTCAACTAATATATTTGTACCGACATATATATGTACTGACAATGTTAAAACTCTGTTATGTGTATGATTCTTGTTCTTCTTGACGTCTAATATTGTAAGATTATGTTATCAGTGTTGTGAAGTTGGTTTTCACATTCAACGATACGGGTTCCTATTTTATTTTATTCTAAGATTTTATAACGCTGTTATGATACCAATACAGTGGAAATTTTTAACTTTTTTTTTTACTGTTTGTTTCACATTTTGACAAAAAATGTAACACAATGTAAGAAACAATTTTAACACTACTTAAATGTATTATTATCTTCATAACAAATCTTAGTCAAGCACTGTAACTTTTAAGGTTGCTATATTGACTTTCTCTCAAGTGAAGGTTTTAACGACATGTCAGAAGTGGCGCTAGCACACATAAAATGGGTTCATCAAATCTAGCTATGTAGCGTATTTTTATATTTTACTTGAATTGACAAATTTTTTGTGAAAAGTATTTTATAAATTTCCTATACAGCAGTTCTTAGGATACGTAAATAAAGAATAAAACTCCTTTCCTCTGAACAGCGTCCCCAACCCCCAGTTGTCCCATTCACTTCGCCGGCACTGTTAGCAGTTGTATGTTAGCCACGAAATAAGCATGTTGTCTATACTGTAGTAGGCTGCCTACTGGTATCTAAATTAACTTCCTAAGGTCTCTGTACTTTGATGTTTAACTGAATATACAATACGTAACAACTTAATATTCCGTTCAAACAGGTGGTTTGATAATGGACTTTGTGTCCAGAACCGGTTACCCACAACAAAAATTATAGCTCTTCTGTGCAATTGTGACAACCTTCATATAGCGCTCAAAGTAAAAGTTGCTGGTTTGCCCTCCAACGAGCTGGAAATTAGTAAAAGCGATGTAACATTCGCCACGCAAACCATAGAATGCCAGCGTTGTTTTCGCTGGTGATGACATCATTCTGTGTTATCTCCACCTTGGGAATATTTTACCAGAGTTGACGCCATTGTCACATATTCGTACATTAGACCTACATGTCCTCGGCAAAAGTAATGACTTCGGTTTCCCCTTGTTATCAGCCATTCGCAGGACCTCAATTTTATGAATATAAGATACTGACGTATTTTGAAGCATTTTTCAGTAAAATATTCCGGAGGTAAGAGACTATGAAACTCAACGATATATGGACTGTAGCTTTGCATAATCGATAGTTTTCATTTTTGACATGGTTATATAGTAAATCTTTATCTTTGACATGGTTCGATAGTAAAGCTTTATCTTTGACATGGTTCGTCTCTACTTATCACGTGGATCTTAGCCACGCCTCTTTTAGACGATATTAAAGAAGCTCTCAGACCTCCGGTCCGTCAGTCGGCAAGACTCAACAGGCGGATAACCTCTGAAGAAGTCCGACGCACCATCGGACGAATCGTAAGGAAGCAGCAAGATTCTAAGAACATGGCATTACAACCCAGAAGATATACTAACGAAAACGTCAACCGGTCCTGAAAGCCTTCACTCTATTGATAGATGATTTTCGTTTTTTGGGCAGCAAAATAACTTCTGATTGGCGAAGTGAAGAAAATATAAATTTCAGAATGGCTATGAGAAGAAAGGCGTTTGTGAGGAAGCAGAATTAATTGACAACCAAAATTCACTTAAATGTTGAGAAGTCATTTCTGAAAGCATTTAACTGGAGCGTAACAATCTACGAAAGTAAAACATGTCCAATAAGGAGTTTAGACAGAAAGGTGAGGGGAGCATTAGAAATGTGGTGGTGAAGACGAATGCTGACGAATGCTGAAGATTAGGTGAGAAGATCGCGTAACTAATGAGAAGGTACTGAACAGAATTGGGGAGAAAAGGAGTTTCTGGCATATCCTGACTAAAGGTACATGTTGGTGGGACACAGTCTGACATTAAGGAATCGTCAACTTAGCATTAGACGGAAGTGTGTGGAGTAAAAATCGTAGAGCGAGACCGAAGATTCAAAAGGATATAGGTTGCTGTTCTTATGAAGAGATGAGGAGGCTTGCTCGGGATAGAGTATGGTGGAGAGCTGCGTCAAACCAGTCTCCGGACTGAAGACCACAACAACAACACCAACATTCGAAAAAACGTGTTCCAAAATTCTGCAACTGGACGATGTTACGGATACAGGCTTATTGTTTTGTCCATCTGATCGCCGACCCTGCTTGTAAACAGGAAAGACCTGTGCCCTGCCGCGGTGGAGTGGCCGAGCGGTCAAAGGCGCGGTTGCTCGCCGTCGGAGGTTCGAGTCCTCTCCTGGGCATGTGTTGGGAGGCGTGTTGTGATTAGGTTAGTTCAGCTTAGTTTAAGTAATTTATATGTCTAGGGACTAATAACCATAAAAGTTAATTCCAATACATTTACGAACATTTGAACCTGTGCCCTCTTCTAATGCTTAGCAACACTTGGTTTCTCTAGACACCTTCGGTACACCTCTGTTAGAAAGAGGTCAGTTTCCTTCGCATACTCCTTGTAAAATCGAAATGATATCCCATCAGGTCTAGCGGCCTTTCCTGTGTTGAGCGATTTCCATTACTTTTGTATACCTTTGACATAACCATATCCGCCATAGTATCGTTCGTGCGATAGTTCACAGGAGGTACTATAGTGAAATCTTCCTTTGTAAAACACGTCTGAAAAAAGACATTAATTATTTCGGTTTTTGGTGTATCATCCTATCTTTCAACACCATTATGGTCATCGAGTCTCTGGCATGAACCCGTTTACCGATTTCACCTAGGACCGAAATTTCTTAGGATTTTCTGCCAAGTCGGTACACGAAATAATTGCTTTCAAAGTCGTTGAAGGTGTCACGAATGGCAGTCCTTAAGCCAATCTTGGCATCATTTAACTTTTACTTGTCTGCAAGACTTTGGTCACATTTATATTTGCGAAGAAGTTCTGTTTGCTTTCGTAACAGTTTCCGAAGTCCAGTACATCACATTTTGGCTTTATAAAAAAAATGTTCAAATGTTTGTAAAGCTTATGGGACTTAACTACGGGGTCATCAGTCCCTAAACTTACAAACTACTTATGAATTACTTACGAACTAGGACGGCACAAATATCCATGCCCGAGGGGGGGGATTCGAACCCCCGACCGTAGAGGCCGTGCAGACCGTGACTGGAGCGCCTCAGTCCCCTCGGACACCGCGGCCGGCTTGGCTTTATACACGTTGATACCGTCAAAGTACTATCTGGTCTACCATTAACATATTTTGTTCTCTGTTAAAACTAGAAGTACCGGATTTTCTGTACCCCTAATAGTACCACGTGGATCATTTATGACCCAGACTAGGAAACCACCGTTTTATTGATATTTGGATGATGTTTTGTGTTTTTACATGTTGACATTACATTAAAGAAGCCTACAATGTACAAGAAAAATATTATTTGTTTTCTAAAATAATTAGTACACATTCAAAAGTAAATGATCAGAAATGAATGTCATGTTCGTTTTACGTTTTAGGGATGAAATTCTGTAGTCTTCTATCAAACATTATCCAAACGAGTAAGCAAAACAATTTTACAATGTTTATCTTTATGGAAAGATTGAAACAAAACACACAATTTATACGACTAGTAACAGTATTTTTACCTTTACTGACCTATGACGTAAGCATCAAATATTTGCAAAAGAGTATGAAATGCAACATGTTTTCTTGCTTTCTGCAGATAAGGGACAAAATATAAAAAAACTACCAATTGCGGTCTATAATTATGTTTGGAAATATTTAAGAACAATTAGTTTACAGTATTTTCCAAACTGGCGTTGACCCACAGTTCAGACATAGGAAAACAGTTTCGGCTTTGCATCTTTTAGACACAGACTTCTGGAGTTGAAACATAAGTTTGATGTTTCTTTGTCCCGTTGTTGTTTATAGGAAACATGATCTTGACAAAGGCTTCTATTTTAATATTAGCTATTTCTGGTGCCAAATGCTTGCTAGAGGAGATCGGCTACTCTCTGCAGTTTCAGGGGGGGAGGAAACCCATCTGCTACTCTGAGCATGAATTCTCGCCGTTAAGTTTCCTTACATATACATCATTTAAACATTGTCTAAGCACTGATCATTGCAAGGTCAAGAATGTTGTAAAAGACATCCACAGGCCAACGGTGGGTGCCAGCTTGGACACTTTAACGTCTTGTCTTTTGGTCAACTATACCAATTCCACCCTTAATTTCAACATAAAACTACACAGTTTCTGGAAGTTTCTTCGCAGTATTGTCATTGACCTGACATCGAGCATGCATGTTATTCAGAATAAGGACACCCGCAAATCTGGCAACTGAAGAATAGAGCAAAGGAACACGTGTAGTGGACCGCCTGCTTACTAGTTCAAAAACTGAGGCAGAATGGTACATATTTACGGTGTGCAAGAGATAAATCACTGTCAGATGTTTCAGATTCTGTTTGCCCATCATTTGATACATTTGAATCACTTGAGTCAGCAGTTTCCACTGGAACAAAATCGTCGTCCTCTGCAATCGTCTCACTACCGGGTTCGTCACTTTTTTTTCGTCGGTGAAACGTCGATGGCAGAGAATCTCGGCGTTCGTGAGACCACATCGCCTTGGGATTGTAGCTTCAATGATGCAAACTCGCCACAATAAACCCCAATCTTACGTCGCCGCCACACGGAATAACTAAGCCCACTTGGCCTGATCAAAGGCAAAGATATACAGGAAACGTTTGTAGGGACGACGCGCGTGACATCTGCTGTCACGTCATAGAACTACTAGCAGTCCCTCAGACATAGGTGTGGTTATTCTGTGACTTCCCACTGCCACTTCATAGGTCTGCATGGCGCCAGTCTATAGAAAACCGAAAGCCGCACTGATGTAAGGCTTCAGCCTAACTCAGATTATTTCGTATTTCTCGTTATTTTTTGCCTAAAGTGTCATAAAATACACAAACATCTCGTCACTAATGTCGAGACACACCCAGAAATTATTTCCCGTATAAAAACTGGCGTTGCTTATATCAGATTGTGTTACACTGTGTATGGGTCAAAAGTGACCTACACCTAAGAAGAATATGGTGACACGTAGGCCTCTAAAACTACCCATGTGGGTAAAAAATGACCCATATGGTACTTCTGGTGTTAAGATAATTTGTAACAATTTTTTGACAACGCTGTAACTACCGATTTCAGCAGTGCAGAAATCTTCACGTCTTCACGTACAGAGAAACACAAGACGTAAGCAACACACTATGCAACAGTCAGCCAGGCAGCAACGGGCTGAGGAATTGGGAATTCAACACGTTCGGGACAATTGACTGGTGATTTAATTTTATTTGGGTCTGACTTCTTTTGTGACGTAAATTGAATCTTACATGGCCAACAATATGATATACCACGACATCAGTATCAATTTGACGTCACGCCACAGTGGCTTCCGCAGACAGCTAGGATAGATAGTGCCGTTATGGTAGGCAAACCCGCATAACAAACAACCAGCAACGAACCTCTGTCTATATCGCAAATTGTTGTTTGAAATCATATTTTAACGGTATATTTTATATTTGTGCTATTTTGTAAAGTTATTAATTTTTATTTTTCATGGGATACTTCCCGTTCAAATTTAGACATCTGAGTTTGAGAAAGTTTGGCGCAAGTAATAATCGATTTAAAGAATCTATTTATTATACACGAATATAGTTATGTATAAAAACAATTGTAAATAAGTGAAGAAAAAAACAGTAATTGAAAGAAATCACTTCCACTTATGAATATCCATCTGTATTGAAAACAGACGTACATTTCCAAACTTCAATGAATATACACAAGAATGAAAACGTATTGACAATACATACATAATTTCTCTAAATGTACAAGAACGAACAAAATTATACTATAGGACACACAAGTCCAGGATGTAGCCAGAGGTGTTTCGAGCCCCTCCACGATTTCGTGGAAAAGCCCAGGGTCATGGTACCTCTGAAAAAAATCTTCGATATGTCCCTGGGAAATTGGTCTTATATTTACCTTATAGAACGAAAAGTATAGTGTGTATCACTATACAGTAAAAGTAATGACAAGACAGTACTACACGAGACATCAGCTCGCAGAGTGTGTGCTCCTCTAATAGGGAACCGCTGAACAGACTCTTTCAAGATGTCTTGTAATCTTGTCCGACTTGACGTCGGCCGAGAGCAGGCGGGAGGAGAAACAAAATTAAGCACGTCCGGGGCAATTACAAGCTTCTTGAATATATATTTTTTTTTAAACTCAAACGATGTTCCGTAAAGCCCTGAATTTACCTCCAGGATCATATGCCGCTTGTACCTGACTATTAATGTTCAAGTTATATGTTTATTGCGGCGACACTGGCTCTCGGTGTTATAACACACTCTGTATTTAGAGCTGAAATCGGTCTAATTACTCCCTGGGAGTAAAATCTTATTGAGTACAACGATTTTCGATAAGTTTATAATTTCCCGTAAATTCCAAAGATCCAACAGTTCGTTGCTTGACGATTCTATCGCAACCAAAGTCACACTTTATTTAACGTATTGATCTGCAAAATGTGTATCATGATTCAAAATTATTTATCTGTTCAAGTTTATACAACGTAAATCACTTTAAAATATCATCACTGATCGGTAAATCAGTTATATTTCACAGGTTTGCAAATGATCATTTGAACGTTCTGTCCACCAAAGATATTAATACTCAAATATGTGGTCCAATACATTTTATATTATGAAATTAGTTTATGATAAATGAGTGATATGGAGACGAAATTAACCACCTTTCGAGTTATTTAGTTATCCTCACAATATTATTTTAACAGCATCAACCAAATAATGTTCTGGGAAAAGGCTATCGGCGAATTTTACATAGTCCGCACTATCGATTACAATCTGGAAAAATTAACACGAGCGGCCATTATTTACTGCCTCTCTCCGTACTCGCGTTCAAACTATAAATCGCGTTCTCACTACCATTAACACCTAATATCATTCGATAACGTTCTATAACACTCGATAACATGAGATAATCTGTAACAATCCAGGAATTCAGCTTATATACCCCTTACACAGAGAAAATATCGTAACAGTTCATTTTCTGTGGTGATATACTCCTTTTTTACTTTGCATCCTCTATCTATATAAAAGCGAAAGTATACTCATTCACTAACTAAAGATGAAATCTCGAAAACTACTTCACCTATGAAGCTGAAATTTGGCAGGAACGTTATTTATAGGTAGAAGACGTCAGCTAAGAAAGGAGTTTGCTATAGAGTCGATAGTTCAGAAGATAATGAGGTCATAGGCAACGAAAACTACACTGTCTTGAGTTTCGTAACAGCGTGCCTTTATCAGTCCACTATTTGAGGAGGAGAGCATGTAGTGACTTGCAACAAATTTTAAGCATAATTTCAAACCTTTAGGAAACCGGCATCCGCAGTAAAATGATGAAAGGATAAAAATTTATCGCTTACTACTTTTTCGGCATTCATGCATTGAAAATACGGTATTTGGCATAACGTTACAATTTATTACTCTTACACTATTAATTGTATTCATGGGAAATGTTACAGACAGCATACACATACCACTGAACGTAAGTTCGAAATTTTATCATAGTACGACACACAATTCATGAGATATTAACAATTAAGTTCATGAACACCGCGCCGCGGCGGATTAGCCGTGCGTGCTGGAGCGCCGTGTTGCAGTGCGCGCGGCATTCCGCCGTCGGGGGATCGAATCCCCCCTCGGGCATGGATGTTTGTGTCGTCTTTGGTATAAGGTAGTTCGCAAGTAGTTTGTAAGTTTAGGGACTGATGACCCCGCATTAAAGTCCCATAAACCTTACAAATATTTGAACATGAGGAAAAAAAATGCCTCTTCATACATGACGTTTTGATTTCTTACGTCTTTTTTACTAACTCTATACGCGACGTATTTGTCAGAAATTTCACATATACATCACTGGATGTACCTTCGAACTAATGTCGTATTACGAGATATGGTTCAAGTACTATGACGTCAAAGACAATGAAATGCATGAAAATGCGCCCTAATAAGCATGAGGTTGTAATTTACTATGTATTTACTACCAACTCCATTTACAACACATTTCGCAGGCAGTTTCCTAATATTCCACTCTACAAACCTGGTAAATAATGTTTCTATAGGAAACGAATTCAGGATATATCTCTATATATACAAAACAGAAAGGTCAATCACTCATTGACTAAACATGAAATCTGTAAAACTACTGCTCCTATGAAGTTGAAATTTTGCCAGTATGTAGTTTCTAGATAGAAGACGTCAGCTAAGAAAGTATTTTGCGTTATGACAGAATTAAGGTGCATGGCGGAGGATACTTTTCCTACAGACTGACGAAATCTACGGCTTCATTCCGATCTTCACGATATTTTATACGTTTTACCTTCGAAACAAGAGGAAGGTCACCGTCTACCCAAAGATTCATACGGTGCATGGGGGAGGGTATCTTGCAAATTAAAAACAAAGAAGTGGATCCCTAAATACTAGGCCGCGCCATAAATTAAGAACGGCTCGAACGAATTCACAGATACTTTTTTTTTATTTTATTTTATTTTTATTTTTTTTTCAGAACAAGGTTTGTATAAAATAAAACTGGAAAATTTGGGAGCAACAAAGAGCGTTTTTCAATGAGAACCTATGTTTCTATTGCATACAAATCTATAGTTTTGTCCCAATGTTGATGAAATTTTGCATACACGTTTGTATGGTACATGACAGAGTGTACCTTGCAAAAAACTTTGCCGAGAGAGGGATAGGCGGAAACAAACAGAGAGATGGGAGAAAAAGATATGGATGCAGAGAGAGGAGGGGAGGTGAACTACGAGAATGTAGAATAAATAAATACCCTGGAAATGCCGGAATTACAGCTATATTTTTATAGCTAAAAATATTAACTTTCCCCCGATAAAACCGAATTTCTGTCTTATAAGGTACTATCGAGCGTAGTAGTGTACAAGGGTCTGGTTCAGAGTACCGGGATGGTGAAGACTCCGCGTTGCGGCCAGTGTTGCCAAATTAATGCATTTTCCACTAAAACTGGTAGTAAAACAAATATTTCGCCACAAAATATACTCGTCGTCACGCCATTAACATTGCCAGGATTCAGCATCCGTTGCCAACATTATCACGCAAAATTGTGTTTTTTTAACTTATTTAATTATTAATATACTCCATGTTTTCTTTCGTAATAATATAAACATTTAGTGGAAATTTTAGTGATTATGAGAGTAGGGGCAGTTTTGTTAGTAGTTTTGCACTTGAAACTGGTGGGGAGCTCACTTTAACTGTTGGCAGCACTGGTTGCGGCAGTCCCCGCATCCTGTTTGCGACCGCCCGTGCCCACACGTGCGCAGCAAGCGGTGGCGCCTGCCGGCTGTGACGTCACGCACGGCCGACCTTCGCTCTCTGAATTATGCCAACGGCGAAAGTGCGCGGAAACTACGCTAAATTTACCGCTCTAAAAAAACTCATATATTCATGTCAAGATATATATGTTTTGCTAAGAGCGTATTTCCACCTGATATAAGGCCCCATTATGCGTCACATTTTACGTTCCTTTCTTTTCTAATGACGATCATCTGTTTCTTTGAAAGACACTGTGGTCAATGTGCACGGAGTTGAAGGATGCTCTTGCCGTGGCGGAACATGTGCGTGCTGGTAAGAAAGTCTCATAACTTAAATTGAAATTTCAAATTCTATCTATCTCTTCGGCCTTTTTCCCACACATGCAGGATCGTTACTGTGTTAAGCGCGGATTTGGCGTGGGTTAATATTTACAGGGTGGCCGGAAGACCTTCCTGCCGCCACCCCATGCCCCGCAGGAGAAAATGTGTACCACAAATGTCTGCGTATAGTGTTGTAAATGTGCGAAAGTGTAGAGTGTTACGAAATGTCTGCGAACCGTGTAACTGAGACAGGAGTTGGGGACCAGTCCAGTACTCACCTAGGGAAATGTGGAAAACCACCTAAAAATCACATCCAGGATGGCCTGCACTCCGACCCCTTTTGCTAATCTGCCGGGCGGATTATAACTGGGGCCGGTACGCCTTCCCGTCTCGGAAAGCGGTGCCATAGACCACACGGCTAGCCGAGCGGGTTAGCTTGAAATTTCAAATGACACGTAATTAATGTATTAATAACAGCCAACATTTGTCAGTAGGAGAGTGATCTTACATAGTTAAAATAAAACACTTCTTAAAGAAGAGTAGCCTAGATCACATTTAAAGCAAAATTACTTTATTTCACAACTAGTTTCGGCAATACTTGTTGCCATTATCAAGTGACAGGCCTACATTAAAAACTATAGTACACTTGTGCAGGAAAAGACTTCTCAAATTCGTGGTTTACCAAATGACCGATCAATAGCAAAGGTGGTGTGAAACAGCTGACATGTGTGTGTCTTTCACTTAACATCAAGAGAACCACCACTGAACATGTAATAACAGCTGATTTGAAGTTGCCAGCAGCAATGTACGACATGTCCAACAGTTGTCTCACACCACCTTTGCTATTGGTCGGCCATTTGGTAAACCACGAATTTGAGAAGTCTTTTCCTGCACATGTGCACTGTAGTTTATAATGTAGGCCTGTCACTTGATAATGGCAACGAGTATTGCCGAAACTAGTGGTGAAATAAAGTAATTTTGCTTAAATGTGATCTGACTATGCTTCTTTAAGAAGTGTTTTATTTTAAATATTTACTTTATTAATGTGGTAATATGGACACTGTGATACTTGTCATGAATAGGTTACATAATCTGAGGGCTCCTGCTCATCAGCTACAGCAATTCCTACCGATGAATCTACAACCAGGAGAAGAACAACGGTGAAATAAAGGAAATTATCTAGCTTCCATATTCTCCTATCTTCTTTCCCACTTTACTCTTTGCCAGTCCATTTCTGCATTTAAGCATATGGTTATAAAATACCGAGTGTCTGCTCATGTCGTGTACCGATGATTCGTCTGACTAGCGGACAACCGGCAATGCAGGGTGCAAGCGCATGGATGCATACCAGTGAGGCGATCCAGAGCGGTGGTTCCGGAGTCACCAGAGGACGCGACGAGCACCGCCAGAGAGCGCACTGAACCGGAACTACTTTCCTCCGCACAGTAACGTGAGACCAGCTCGAGACTGCCCCGTACCACTGCGCGCAGACTATTTAGGGGAGGGGGGGCGCAGTACAATACGACGGCAGTTCTCCGCCGACCGCCTACGAGAACCATTGCTGAGGAATCGCGACCGACGCCTCTGGGGAAGAGTCCCTACCAGCGACGTCGCGCCTCCAGGACTTCCTGCAACGGAATACGTCGTCCGGCTCCGTCTTCCTGGCCATTCTCTTAAGGCTGTCGTCATCACCCTGGTTAGTACCTAATAGGTGAAGAAGAAAAGCTTTTAGTTGATGTGTGTTGTTTTTGCCTTAGTTACAGAAGTTTGTTTGTTTTGTATCCAGAAGACGATTAGTTTGTCTTGTCAATAAACATAATTTCCGTATCAGACTGTGTAATTCAGTTATTATCTCTTGGGGCGAGTATAGCAACTCACATACTCCACAAAATGTTCGTCGTCATCGTGAAAAGCTTTCTGCTACAGTGCGCTTACCACAGTGGTGATGGAGTGTGCAGTCGCGACTCAACTGTCAGACTGCTTTAGCAGCGGTCGAGTCGGGGCTGCCGCGATGACGTCACGACCATCGACTCAAGGCCAACGAGAAAGACAGGCCCCAGCGCAGACGACATGCCACGTAAGCAAGGTAGTTCCTGAGGCCTACGAGAAAGACAGGTCCCAGTGCAGTCGTATGCCATGCAAGAAAGGTAGTTCCGAGCCGTAGCGATCGCTATCTCACTATGACGCAGTCGGCAGTGCCCCAGCGGCCGGCCAATCGGCTTACATGGTATGACGACTGCGCTGGGGCCTGTCTTTTTCGTAGACATCGCGTAGTTCCGAGCCAGCACGATCGCTAGCCGATTGGCCGGCTGCTGGGACACTGCCCACTGCGTCATAGTGGGCAGCCACTGAGCTAGCGATCGCGCCGGCTCGGAACTACCTTCCTTACGTGGCATGACGTCTGCACTGGGGCCTGTCTTTCTCGTTGGCCTCGCGTCGACTGCCAAGCTGTTGCAGTGACATACGGCCCGTTGCTTTTCCAAGGAGCAGTAGTGAACTGCCCGCCATCACTGCCGGTCGTCAAGGCAGCGAAATACTACGTTAAGGCTCTTTGATAAGGACTGCGCGACCGGACCCCGGTGGAGGTTCGATTTCTACCATGTGCATAGATGTCTGTGCTGTTCTTAGCATTAGTTAAAGGTCATACAGAATCGGACGTTGGGTTAAAAAATCTATTTTCGTTTTACTGGCTTATTATATTCCGCCAAGTTTCCTCTTTAAAATGACATATCATACATAGATCTACTACAGTTATACCTATTTTATTTTTATAGATTTGTAACATCGGGTATTGCGCTTTAGTTAGACACGTTTCTAATGGCTCACCATAAACTTTTCGGCAGTACATTTCTGTGACATGAATTCAATTATCCCGCCTTCCAGCGACTCTTAATACACTATTTGTCCGGAAATGTTTGTCACTGGTTTCATCAAGTAATTCTTGGACTTTGTGACTTGGGATTGTTTGTAAATAGTGTTCCACGTGAATGTGAAAAAACTAGATGATGGGAAAATCTTGGTTGGCAGAGGAAGATTAACTGATTCCACGATAGACCACATTTAGAATAGCTATGGCCTTGCAATCAGACAAAATGCAGGCAATCTTGAAGAAATGAGAAAAGCTATATGGGCTTCGTATTTCCACACTGCAGACCTAGATGAGCATCCAGAACATGGTTTGTGCCCCAAAGGTGAAAAGAGAACAATAGGGTATTAACAACTAGAGAGAAATACATTCACCTCCACAGTCTACCATTAGCCAACACTGAAGAAATAAAGCCCACTTTCAGAGATATAGCTGACAGACGTTTTCTCATAAAATGTCTTAATGTAGAAACAAAGAACCCCAACGAGTGCTCGAATAGTGTGAAATGGCATCGTCTCCCAAAAACAGTGTTTGTCAAAATTAATACACTACATTTTGGTGTGTATGATGTTGTGCCAACCTTCGATCTTGGGAATATAACTAAATGCCAGGTATTTTAAAAGTTGGGTTTGTGTTGGTTTCTGCACAGTATGTGCTATGTTGACTTTATATCAGTACAGACTAAAGAATGCTGACAATATAATGAAGACATTAGTGAAAAAAATCAAGACAGGTGCACAGGGGTTCTAAAAGAAGATGGTTATGAAGACTGTGAAGGGGTATTAACTATGGATCAAGAATGTTTTAATATTCTTTCTCCGTATCCCGTAAGCTTACTTTTTACTTCTTCTCGGAACATTATCTGAGTTACTGATGATCCTAGATGTCTGAAATTTATATGACTTAGTCACATGGGTTTCTTTTACATACTGAAACAATGCCTTTTAATTGCTTGATTTACAGAAAACCTAGGTGTGATAATAGTAAAAAGTGTAGGGAAAATTTACAAAAAAAAAACAATAACAACAACAACAACAACTTTGACAATCAACTGCTGTTTCAGTATTGTTATAAAATGTCAATGCACATACAGTAAAAATTTCATCTCTCTATCTCTAGTAGTTTGCGAGAAAATGTTCCCTTAGTAGGCATATTTTAACATTGGGAGGTAGGTGATTCCGTAAGTCTAGGAACCAATGACACAAACAGTTTATTTGGAAGTGGCGGTATCCGCAGCAGGCGCCGAGGCAATTGCTGTGCCAGGGTGACAGTGTAAACGATGGCTGCTACGAACTACGGCTGACGAGCAACAGACCACACCGAAGAATCAAAGGCCTATCAACAATGTCTCTTGGGACCAATGACCTTAGTAGTTTGATCCTTCAAGCGAGAAACCAGCGAATATTGGGGCTTATGAATCTTTTCAACCGCCACGATCTTCATACACCCTTGCTGACTTCAAGCTAATACAGCAACTGAATGGTGGCAGCAGACATTTTCCAGTGAAGCACATATTATGCACAATCGGACAGCTTACCATTTTCGTATACGACGTGAAAACACTGAAAGCAAACACCCTGAAATAACTGCCAGAAAGGTCTAGTATGGAGCGATAATGTCTCTGGAATATTTTCGTTATACGACGTGGGTGATCGCGTTATTTTAAAAGACACAGTGGATCAACACGTGTGTATTTATCCCTGTGGGCTACGTCCACCCCTCCACGCAGTCTTTTTTTCTCTCTACATTGTGATATCCATTACCCAGGACAGCGTACATGTTACACAGCATGTGGTACAAAGAGCTGTAGGATCAGGTGACCCCAGCCACGAAACCACACTGACAAAAATTCGATGGAGAACGTAGGTACCACTTGAATGCTGCTGTTTGTGGATCCTCGACAAAGGCAACTGTCGCGTCTTAAGATGTCACTGGAATGCGTTTGCCTACAAATCCCTGTCAGTATCTTCAAGAACATGACATCTTTCCTGATCTTCTCATAACGGAGCGCGCTGCAAAATGTTGTCATTTGGACTTCTAACAGGTTGTCACATGGTACGTCATGGAAAAGTAAGGATCACTTGCTGCAGAGCCTCGTACTGAAGGCTGTATTCCAAACACCTGCCTAAGTACTGTACTCCGTTGTCAGATGTACCATATATTCCCCCTAACATGGTTTATAGGCCGTTCTCTGTAGACGATTGGACATCACACACCTTCTAGCCTACTCGATGATTCAGTGTCCTTTAAATCATTTCAATAGATTATCGATACAGACACTAGCAAACAGAAAAACATATATCCTGTGTATCGGAGCATCGTTTTTAGGCGCCGATTAACAGCATACTGCCCTTTCTCAGGCAGTTCATGTCATTGGGTTTGTTCACCGGCAACCCGTTTCCAAAATTCACCTCGGTTCCGCTCATTTGGCTTCTCTGCGGTATCAAATGCTAGCAACATTCACATGTGGCGTCCAATCTCGTGGCGGACAGTGCTCATAATAAGGAAAAGAAGCAGGGAAGATTAACGTCCCGCTGACAACTTGGCCCTTGGAGAGAAACTTGGAATGTTTGTTGTTCAGGATGGGGATCTCGAAGTGCCGTTTGAAATAGATGACGTAAGAATTTTCCTAGAGTGATTTGGGAAAATCACGAAATACCTGCATGTGGATGGCGTTAAAGGTCTTAATTTTTTTACGGTTGAAACCGGAAACTGGACAGACACAGAAAAGGTTGATTTCGCGGTATACTACAACAGTGAAAACAAAATTAGTCCACATCAAACAGGTTCAGTACATCTTGTTTCTTAAAAGCTGTCTTACCTAAACCTAATTCTTATGTCGTGGTTAGCTAAAGGAGGCCGGCCGCGGTGCCCGAGGGGACTGAGGCGCTTCAGTCACGGTCTGCACGGCCACTACGGTCGGGGGTTCGAATCCCCCATCGGGCAAGAATATTTGTGCCGTCCTAGTTCGTAAGTAGTTCATAAGTAGTTTGTAAGTTTAGGGACTGATGACCCCGTAGTTAAGTCCCATAAGCTATACAAACACTTTATTTTTTTAACTAAAGGAGTTCAGTAAGCGTACCACCGACTACAGATGACTACAGTCGCCTCCGGCGGTAGACTTGCTGTTGCGCGACGTATCACGACATTTCAGCTGGTGCGGTATAATTGAGAAACCGCTGCGATGTGGCGGTACTCAACAGAAGGCAGGCTGCAGGTTTGGACTGCCGCCCTAAACGAATGCGAGCCTGATTAGAGCGACTGTTCAATCCTTGTCGTGACACCTCTGCCCGCACTACCAATCCCGTGCGGCATTAGTCTGTTTCATAGTAAGATGCTGTGGTAACTCCTTATTAGAACGTGGTGTTATAACCAGATCATACAGCTACAAAGCAAACGATAAGATTATTTCTATAGACAATTAAATACGAAGACTTAAGAGGCAGGCATCTAATTCCAACGTAATTATTGCTGTACAACCAGTAAGTTACATAGGATTCTTTGTTAGAAACGTAGACAAAATTCTTTAATGCAAAATTGAGATTCGGTATCGAGATATAGGTCATTATAACTGCTCAGCGCTCCTAGTTCCCTTCTGCGCATCGTGAATCATGTAGTTTAACACTCGTCGTATTTCATATTTATTTTGAAGACGAAGTGTTGCTTTATTCATTAGTGTATAAAATTGTACCCACAAAACGAATATATATTTGAAAGAATAATCTGTGGACAATATGGTTTCAAACTAGGACAAAAACGAGTATTGCTGATTTTACATGTTACTTCATAAAGAATACAGGGTAGTTTTCCTAAGTAGATGAGATAATACAGCACATCAATGACTTAATTTTATGTAACTCAACAAATTTTACAAAAAAAATATTGTATATTTGTAGAGCTGATGATGGCAGCTAGACTGCTAAAACTGGTTGTGCAAAAATAAAAAAAATAAAAAATTGCAAAAAAGCTATCTTTGACATAATTTTTCTATTAAAGCACATCGCGCCCTAAAGATGTGCAAACTATAAAAAATATTGCACTCATTCATCTACTGTATTTTCAGCTTTCTTTGACTATACCCTCGTCATGCTTTTTGATTACAGGATTTTATAATATTCTTTGTTATTTCACTACCCTCACGATAATCGCCTGTCCTTTCATACCATCTCAAGACGTCGTGAAGGCAGAAAATATATTTCCACGGGTCAGTGTAGAACGCACTAAAATAACAAAAGAAAAACAATAACGAAAAAATTAGTAAAACAGTGCATATATAAATAACTGAATAACACAATGCATTTATGAAAAAAGAACGAAAGCTTACATGTCAAAAAACGAATTACTTCCCTATCAAAAAATTCAGTTGTGATACTAGTTACTTTAGAATAAAGTTGGGAATCTCGGACATATTCTGAGCCGTGTCCAACTTAGTGCTCAGACGGAAAGACTACCAAATCTACTGGTTAGTCCCTCAATCATTAGAGGTTAAAACCAATGGTAATCTGGGCCAGTGTGGCTAGCAACTTGACTCTGAGATACTTCGATCTGATGCTGGCAATAATCAGAGCAAAATGCCTCGGAGCATTAGAGGTGATGGAGTACCACCTCCTAAAAATGTCCAGCATGTTGGAGGATAGATCACAAACTTTTATCTTGATCTTTATGTGAAGAGAAAAAATAAATTTTATTTTGGGTGACCCGTTTCTGACAGTAAATAGCCTACCACAATATACACACCGCTCGCCACATAGTTATTTCTTGACCTCCCACTTCCAATTGACTGATCAGGGACTCCTAAAAAAATTTTTCAAATGTTTGTAAATCTTTTGGACCAAACTGCGTGGTCATCAGTCCGTAGCTTACAAACTACTTAAATCTAGGTAAACAACCTAAGCACAAACACAGACACCCATGCCCCAGAGAGGACTCGAACCTCCACGGCGAGCAACCGCGCGCTCCGCAGCGAGACGCTTTAGACCGCTCGGCTACTCCACCGCGGCGGGGACTCCTCAGATACAACTTGGCGAATGGTCTGGAATGAGTTGAGGAGCTATTAACATCAACGGGACCTACGTGGGAAGAAGTTAGAACTGATAGAAGCTGCAAGTACGATGTATACATTTCAGCTACTAGTGCCATTGGGTAATGGAGAGAAAGAAGAAGTGGGAAAACACCTGTCAGGAGTCAAAGCAGGAAGGGCACAGTGGCGTGAAGAGCTTTACATAAAAAAAATCAATCGTAAATCAAATGTTGATATGTTTGCAAATTTATGGGATCAAACTGTTGGACTTACAATCTACATAAACTGAAACTAAGAACAACATACACACCTATGCCCGAGGGACGACTCGAATCTCTGCCGTGAGCCGCCACCCAGTCCGTAGTATGACACCTTAGACCACAAGGCCATTCCTCGTGGCGAAAGAAATTGAGGTCAGCATAATTGCAGTAATGTATGTAAACGGACGACTGATGTGGTCAGATTTTGCAGTGTCCAATAAGAAATTTAAGACTGGGTCATTTTATTCGCCCTGTGCGGGGAAAGATCATCATAAGATACACAGATTCTATGACGAAATCAGTGATGTAGTTGCTAAAGGACAAGTGCATGCCGCAGCCGATAGCCGTGCGTACTGGAGCGCCGTGTTGCGGTGCGCGTGGCGGTTCGTTGTCGGGGAATCGAATCCCCCCTCGGGCATGGATGTTTGTGCCGTCTTTAGTACGAGGTAGTTCATAATTAGTTTATAAGTTTAGGGACTGGTGACCCCTTAGTTAAGTCCCATAAGCTTTACAAACATTTGAACAATTGCAAGTTTTGTTTATGTATGAAACAGGTCGGCCATTGGCTATATACGAGGGGTGGAACTTAAAAAGTGGCAACACTGCTGTGGAGACACTATGCGATGGAATTTACTATTGTCGCTGATAGCACACGTTGTTGTCATACCTACCTTACCTCCGAGCAAATGGACTTGCCTGTCCCACGTCACCGGCGGGCGCACAACCGAGGGAAACATCGTCACTTGTGAGCAAGTGGTCTAATGTAACGGTGTCACTATATTTTCGAAACAGGAACAACGGAGTTGGTTCAAGATTGAATGTGTCAGAGGTCGTACAGCACGATAGTGTCATCAAGGTCTTCAAGTGCGTCAATCCCCAGTATGGTAAAAGTTATACTGATTATCGTGTATGACTGCAATGCTGTTATCCTAATACATTACGTTACTCGATGGCAGGCCGTCAATGCACAGTATTACTGTTCGTTTTTGGAGCTTCACCTGCTTCCAGCTTTGCGAAAAAGCGGCAACACTTTCTGCACAACTCACCTATCATGTACACGACGATGCGCAGGTGCATACAGCACAAGCTGTGGCTGCTCTGTTCGGTCGATGGGACGAGGAAGTACTGTACCATCCACCACACTCCCCGGACATGAGTCCTAGTATCTTCGATTTGATTCCCAAGATGAAGGAACCACTTCGTGGCACTCGCTTCAGGATTGTTCCAGAGATTCTACAGGCTCTGCGAACGGCATACTACGCCATGCACATCACTGGCAACGGTTTTACATAACGCTGGTGGTGACTACTTTGAAGAACAGTAACAGGTGCAAACAAGAAACGTGTTTGTATCGCTTGTGAATAAGTAGTTGCCACTATTTTAGTTCCAACCCTCATAATAACAGATGAGGAAGTCAGGAATGCAGTCAGTGACACACGTGTTTTAAGGTGATGCTTTTATGACACTGACCATTATTTAATTTGCAGGGAAATTGGTTTTGTGGGGCCAAAAGTGCAGAATGTCAGGTCCATATGTAGAAAACTTCATGACAAGGAAATCAGGCACAAATACATAACAATGATCACACAAAGGCACCTGTTAGTTGAATGTAGTCATTTACAGTCATTGGAAAAATAATCAACAAGTTACAGAGCAGTCTATTAGAAGTGTTTATAAAATGCCTGGGGACAGTAGTGTGTAAATGCAGGAAGAAGCAGACAGCTTGGTGGAATGATAAAGTCAAGGCAACTGTACAGTTTAAAAGAAGGTGTATCAAAAATTGCTCCATACTAGAACTCAGTCAGACCCAGAAAGTTATTTTGAAGAAAGAAAAAAAGAAACAAATATTTGCAGAATCCAAGCAGAAATAATGGGATGACTTGGAAATAGGATTGAAAACTCTGGGTAAGCCGATGGAAAACCTTTCTGGAGTGCAATTAACAGTATTCGAAAATAAGTGACGAAGGAATTGACAAGTGTTTCAGGAAGGTCATGAAATCCACTAGAGAATCAAGTAGATGCTTTGGACAGATGGAGGGAACACTTTTAAGAATTTTTCAATATGGGTTATACATTCAGTAACACTTCAAATATCGAAGTAAAGTGGGATAGGAATGACGATGGAAGAAAGATCACATTTGAAGAAGTGGAGATAACGGTCAATTAATTGCAGTGCAATAAAGCGGCTCAGTAGGTGAAATAAATGTTAGCACTGAGAAAGGGATTCATGGAGAAATTTCATAAGGAGTCCTATGCTGCAGACCGAAAGTTGACAGGTATAATGTCTTAAATGATGATAATTATGATGGGATAAGACTAATATTGAGACTGGCACTGCTGTTAGGCGTAGCGTCAATGGAAGCATTGGGAGGCTGGTTTTTTGCTTCCCTACCTTTCCTGCGGTGTGTGAATCAGTTTACATGTAATGAGTGTATACGTCCGCCTTCATATCTGACTGGTAGCTCGGCTGAGAATCGGAGTTCGATTCCCCGTAGTTACTAGGATTTTCCATTCGCTGGAGTATTGAAATGGGGCCCACTTGTTCTCGCGGAGCCAACTGAAGCGGTACCTGACGGAGCGATACAAAGCGGGAAACCGGTGTAGTGACTACTTTGCCTCTCCATACAGTGGCCCAAACGCTGACTTGCACGTCACACGGAGTAGGCCGTGATCGGGTAGCTGCCGGCTGTCCGCTCCGGCACAGCCTACTGTCTAATATTGCATCCGGTGACGCCATTAGCACAGGGTGCAACGGCGATTCCTATTCCTAGGAGAACGCTATTGACAGTTCTACAAGATAAATAAAAGGCAAACTTCTGCAGACAATTAAATGTCTTTACGTAGACTGTCACGCAGAAGTCAGAGTAGTCAGTAAATTGAGTAAATGATTTAGGGTAGTTCCGGAGATAAGACAAGGCTGTAAAGTGTGACCTCTGTTGTTCATACTATTCATGGGTCACATGTTGAAAACAGTACACTGGCAGGGCGGGATTAAAATAGGTGGAAATAAAATAAGCAGTCTTGCATTTGCAGACAAATAGTTGTGATGGCAAATTCGATTAGAAGAGCTCAATCAGAGGTGTAAGGGATATGATACAAAGATTAGCATCTCCAAAACGAAAATAATGCCTATGTGAAAGAGACTTGGCCGGCCGCGGTGGCCGAGGGGATTGAGGCGCACCAGTCACGGTCCGCACGGCCACTACGGTCGGGGGTTAGAATCCCCCCTCGGGCATGGATATTTGTGCCGTCCTTAGTTGTAAGTAGTTCATAAGTTGTTTGTAAGTTTAGGGACTCATGACCCCGTAGTTAAGTCCCATAGACTCTACAAACATTTGAACATTTTTTTGAAAGAGATTTAAACAGACTTGTGCCAAATAGGAGGAATAAAATTAGAACAGGTGGACAGTTTCAAGTAAGAAGGATGTATTTCCTCGCAGGACGGCAAAATAGTGGAAGAATTTTAATCAAGCAAAGCTAATACAGTGAGAGCTCAGCTAATATCCACTCTATTCTGCAAGAAGGAAGACTAAGTTAGCTATGCACCTCTGTATCTATCGACCAACTTTGTTGTTCGGGAGTGAAATCTGGGTGAATATAGGTTACCTAATTAATATGCTTGTGGTTACAGATAGTAATACGCAGGAACAAATGTTCAAATGTTTGCAAAGCTTATGGGACCCAACTACGGGGTCATCAGTCCCCAAACTTACAAACTACTTATGAACTACTTACGAACTAGGACGGCACAAATATCCATGCCGAGGGGGGATTCGAACCCCCGACCGTAATGGCCGTGTAGACCGTGACTGGAGCGTCTCAGTCCTCTCGGCCACCGCGGCCGGCTACGCAGGAACAACGGCAAGAGGGTGTCCATAATGAGGAAATCAAAGAAAAACTGGGAACGAACACCATAGATGAAGCGGGGCGAACCGACCGAGATGGTGGGGTCTTGTTACAAGCATTGCTCATGGGTTCGGCAATAGAGGGTAAGAGTCGAAGTAGAACAAGGAGAAAGTACTTAGTTTCGATGAAGAATGTTTTTGAAGTAAAAGGCTTAACATCAGACGACGCATCAACGTTAGCATTGAATAGTGTGTCATGGGGGAATTTTATTAGGGGGACAATGCTCCATACTGAACGCTGAAAGGCGTAATCACTATAATGATGATGATGGCTTTTTTCTGTAAAACATAATTTCGGTTTCGCAGGGCCGGTCGCGGTGCCCGAGGGGACTGAGGCGCTGCAGTCACGGTCTGCACGGCCACTACGGTCGGGGGTTCGAATCCCCCATCGGGCATGGATATTTGTGCCGTCCTTAGTGTTAGCTAGTTCATAAGTAGTTTGTAAGCTTAGGGACTGATGATCCCGTAGTTAAGTTCCATAAGTTCTACAAACATTTGAACATTTTTTTGGTTTCGCTGGTGAATTTTTCGTTAGTGTCATAGGAGAAAGTCAGTAGAAGAAATACTAGACCAATACGCAATCTTTTTAGTGTGATGAAAAGCAGACAAAAGAATAAATGATAAGAAGTCGCGGAAGCATAATACTGAATGCTCTTGCCAGAGCAGCCTAACTTCCGATGTTAGGACACACCACAATAGTTCCTTGTTCCTGCGCATGCGCAGTGTGCATCACATTAGAAATGCAGAACAAAAACAGCATAATGTACAGATCATTGTTTTCATACACCCACTCCCTCACTCACACCTCAGCACGAGAAAGTCTCCCTTATAAAGCGGCTATTTGCACCGCCACCTAGAGAGAAGGCCGCGGCGCTCTAGTGTGACGTCAGGCAGAGTAGGTTGCGCGCTTCTTCGCTGCTTCGGCATAGTGGTCCGTGCCCCAGCGGCTACCCAGTCAGCTATGCGCACGCAACCTACTCTGCCTGTCACACGAGAGCGCCGCGGCCTTCTCTCTAGGCGGTGTTGCTCTTAGCCTGTGCGCTTGCATCTCACCTGCTGCCCCTGTGAGTGCGACGGGCCCGCATCACACGCGCTGTGTCGTCGCCGGCTGCGGCAGTGCGGTGGGTCGGACGCGGCCACGACTGGTCTCCACGCGGCCGCCGCGCCGCTTATAGCTGCCATCCGTTCCCATGGCAACGGCGCTCCAAGCGTCTCCACGCCGCCGACGATGGCGCTGTCTGTGTTCGCCGCCCACGTGAACTGCGTTATGCTACGGAACAGGTGTGCTTTTCCATTTCAGCGCCGACGAAATATCAAACTCATCTGTAACAGCAAGGGCGCGCTCACACTGAAAGCGCTTTACGTGTTGATGAATCCTTGAAACTACAGCGCTCGGACGAGTGCGCTCCGCTTATCAGCGACCTCGTCCAAAGATAAGCTAAGCGTCAAATAACGGGCTTTGTCGGTATTTGATTGGAGTACCTGATGAAATGCAGCAACAGAGGAGTAAATTATTACTGCGTTGTTTCCAATGGAGTGAATATGGGATTCTAACTACAGTAATTATAAAAATATGTCTCTTTTGCAGAAGTAGGCTGAAATAAGAAAAGACTGTAGGAAAGATGGTAATTATAGTTCTCTTGCTTACTTGACCGTAACTATTTTCCAATTCTCAATTATCACACAGATTCCATTTTAGGATTCTATTTTCGTAGAAGTATGGTTCCTCTAATATATAACGGATTTTTTAAGGATCTTATGGCTTGCTTCCAATAGACTCTTCCTTCGGGATATCCTGACTCATTCTTCACCGACTAAAGAAAAATTCATAGAAGCATGTACTGTTTAATTAAACTCTTCTACTGTCACATATTAACGATCCCTTTTTCTAGTAATTTTCTTCATGATAAAAATAGCTTACTGGCATAAAAACAAGTCAAAAACTTTACCAATCGTGAACAAATTGGCCGGCCGCGGTGGCCGAGGGGACTGAGGCGCTCCAGTCACGGTCTGCACGGCCACTACGGTCGGGGGTTCGAATCCCCCCTCGGGCATGGATATTTGTGCCGTTCTTAGTTGTAGCTAGTTCATAAGTAGTTTGTAAGTTTAGGGACTGATGACCCCGTAGTTAAGTCTCATAAGCTTCACAAACATTTGAATTTCGTGAAAAAATTGGTGTGTTGGGAAATACTAAGATTTCGATGCGCCCCACGGCACTTTGCTTCATCAATCACTTCTCTTTACAGGTAGTTTACTTATGTCTGGTGATGTAATGTTATTTATTTAAGTAGTGCTTTAAGGCAGTATGCGTCTGTCACGAAAACTTGCAAACTCACTTACAATTCTACAAACGGTAAGATATTTTCATTTATTTCTTTATAAAAATTATAAGAGTAAGACATCGGCGTCCCTCTACAAATGGTAGAAATCCGCAAAAATAGTTACTTCTTGAAAATATTTGAAAACATATTTCTTGGGAAACAACGATCTATCGGAAAGTATTTATAAATAAAAACTGTCACAAATTGCAAAAAATATCATTTGTACAAATGATAACCGCTTTCGGTCTGCTCACAGGGCTATATTCAGATGTATGTGGCGTAGGCTTGACGTCCACTGAGCACTTACCGCATGGAACAAGTACCTGCTGCGTGGACGTCAATCCTACACCACATAGTTCTGAAGATGGCCCTTGAAACAGGCCGAAACCGGTCATCATTTGTATAAATGATATTATTTGCAATTTGTGACAGTTTTTATTTATAAAAAGTTAGTTCTTCATTAAAAATTTGCACTCATTTACGAAGTAACCACCCAGGCTTTAGTATCGTGTAAATGTTGCGAAGTTTTTCTCGCGAACGTAGAGATTCAAGATCGGCATACTACGCTGCCTAGGCCTAGCTGAGCTGACCTCATGCCGTGAAGCGCTCGCATAACGCTACGCCTCAAAAAGTATACGAAGTATCGTTCTTGTGAAACCCACCTAGCTGTTTACTTACGTGATGTGATGAGTGGTATCTTAAAGGGTGTCAAATACTCTTCTAGGTTTCAGGAAGGCCTTTGACACTGCACCTCACAAGCGTCTTTTAATCTAAATGTTTTATTACGGAATATCTAGACAGTTGTGCGCTTGGACCCGTGATTTCCTGTCAGAAAGTACACCGTACGTTGTAATTGACGAAAAGTCTTCGAGCAGAACGGAAGTGACATGTTGCGTTCCCCAGGGACCATACTGTTCCTTGTTTGTATAAACGATTTAGGAGGCAATCTGAGTAGCTCTCGCGGATGATGCTGTCACTTATAGGTTAGTCAAGTCACCAGAAGGTAAAAACAAACTGCAAAATGATTTAGATAAGATGTGAGCTTGGTGACAATATTGGCAATTAGCCCTCAATAATGATGTGTGAAGTTATCGTACGACAAAAGAAATCCGTTAAGCTTCATTTACACGATAAATAAGTCAAATCAACAAGCCGCCAATTCAAGTAAGTACCTAGGAGTAACAATTACGAACAATAGTTGGAATGAACTCATAGAAAATATTATAGTGAAAGCGAAGTCTACGTTTCATTGACAAAACGTTTTGAGGATACAACACTTCTACTAAAGAAACTGTGCACACTGTTGTTGTGCGTCGTATTTGGAGTACGGCTTCGAATTGTGGGATTCATACCAGGTGGGACTGACGGACGATTTAGAGAAAGGCAGCTCATTTCGTATTATCACGATATAGGGGAGAGAGTATCACGGGGTATCATGATGCATGAGTTGAGGTGAAAATCATTAACAGAAAGTTGTTACTCGTTGCTGCGAGATCTAAATGCGAAACTTCTTTCACCAACTTTGTCTACCTTTTGCCAACATTTTTTTGTTTGCACACACCTATAAAGGATGACATGATCATCATAATAAAATCAGAGATATCAGATCGAAATCAGAAAGTTTTAGATGTTCCTTTATCCCGCGAGCTATTAGAGATTGGAACTGTAGAGAAATATATTAAAAGCGGTTCTATGAACCCTCTGCCATGCACTTCGATGCCACTATTTATGTAGATGTAGATTCAGAAGCGTGTTCAGTGTGAATGCGCCTTAACACAGCAGCATGTCACAATTATACGCGCACAATAACATATCCCTGAATTAAGTAATATTAACATTAATGAAATGAACCTATTATATAACTAATACAGCTGTATTATGTGGCTATATCTTTACACGATGTAGGAAAAAATTCTGCTCATAGTCAAATTTACTCCTGGCCATTAAAATTGCTACACTACGAAGATGACGTGCTACAGACGCGAAATTTAACCGACAGGAAGAAAATGCTGTGATATACAAATGATTAGCTTTTCCGAGCATTCACACAAGGTTGGCGCTGGTGGCGACACCTACAACGTGCTGTATGAGGAAAGTTTCCAACCGATTTCTCATCCACAAACAGCGGTTGACCGGCCTTGCCTGGTGAAACGTTGTGATGCCTCGTGTAAGGAGGAGAAACGCGTACCATCACGTTTCCGACTTTGATAAATGTCGGATTGTAGCATATCGCGATTACGGTTCATCCTATCGCGACATTGGTGCTGGCTTCGATCGCGATCCAATGACTGTTAGCAGAATATGGGATCTGTGGGTTCAGGAGAGCAATACGGAACGCCGTGCTGGATCCAAAAGGCCTCGTATTACTAGCAGTAGAAAAGACAGGCATCTTGTCTGCATGGCTGTAACGGATCGTGCAGCCACGTCTCGATCAACAGACGGGGACGTTTGCAAGACAAGAACCATCTGCACGAACAGTTCTAACGCGTTTGGAGCAGCATGGACTATCAGCTCGGAGAACATGGCTGCGGTTACTCTTGACGCAGCATCACAGACAGGAGCGCCTGTGATGGTGTACGCAACGAAGAACCTGGCAAAACGTCATTTTTTCGGATGAATACGGGTTCTGTTTACAGCATCATGATGGTCGCATTCGTGTTTGGCGACATCGCAGTGAACGCACATTGGAAGCGTGTATGCGTCATCGCCATACTGGCGTATCACCCGGCTTGATGGTATGGGGTGCCATTGGTTATACGTCATGGTCACCTCTTGTTCGCACTGACGGCACTTTGAACAGTGGCCGTTACATTTCAGATGTGTTACGACCCATGGCTCTACCCTTCATTCGATCCATGTGTAACCATAAGCTTCAGCAGAATAATGCACGACCGCATCTTGCAGGTCATGTACGGTCCTTTCTGGATACGGAAAATCTTCGACTGCTGCCATGGCCAGTACATTCTCCAGATCTGTCACCAATTGAAAACGTCTGGTCAATGGTGGCCGAGCAACTGGCTCGTCACAATACGCCAGTCACTACTCTTGATAAACTGTGGTATCGTGTTGAAGCTGCATGGGCATCTGTACCTGTAAAAGCCATCCAAGTTCTGCTTGACTGAATACGCAGACGTATAAAGGTCGTTATTACGGCTAGAGGTGGTTGCTCTGGGTACTGATTTCTGAGGATCTATGCACCCAAATTGCGTGAAAAGTTGATCACTTATCAGTCCTAGTATAATATGTTTGTTCAATGAATACCTGTTTATCATCTGCATTTCCACTTGGTGTAGCCATTTTAATGGCGAGAATAAATAAGAATTGGTGTAATCAAAAGAACTGAAGAGTTCCAATATAGGGGCTTCGAAACAGAAAATGTAATTGAATATAACTGACTGATTACCTGTGTCTCCATTATAAATATACGATCGGTCGTCCATCCAGGTTTTTAAATGATCTGCAGACCTATATTAACTGATGTAAGGTATTATAATTTCTTCTTTTAACTAGAATATCGTGATTTTCAAAGCGTGAACCTTGAGAGAGAGAGAGAGAGAGTATTTTCTCCACAACTAACAATCTTCAATCGCCTCTTCGATTGCTGTGAACAGGGGATAGGAAATATTGTGTGGGCCCGCGTTGATATGTCAAGTGTTGATACGTCTCTCGCCAAGCGTAGTGCTGGGCAGCGGGCAGAGGACTCCACCCAACGTTTAACCGCTGATAATAGTCCAGGCACTCCTGGTGTGTACGCACGTTGGCCATATCACAATTCATGAAATGCCACGCCCGGACTAGTAAATATTATCTGAGGATGCCTGCTGTAAGCGAAACGCGTCATTACAGTATAAAAATTCGCAACCAAGGCTGTTTGTTTTTATCATCCTTCCAACTTGTTGCTGCAACAGCTGCAAAATGGAGTGGAAGAAGTTTCTGAATATTTTTAATTAATAATTGCATAGTATGTTCGAGCATTTCCTACCTGTCTAGCAAAGTTACGCCATCGATTTCTTCTACGCCTGCAGTGTCTACCTCTTGAGGTTATTGCTACCATATAATTCTTCATTTTTCTACTGGCAGCAATAAATGCTTCTCGGTGCTACTTTTGGATGGCTAGAAATGTAATTGCTATACTAATATTGCAATACTCTTACTGTAAAAAAGAACACGAAAAAACTTCTTCCGATGATGAAGCATGTAATGGATTAGTGAGCAAGAAATGAGATTGTATTTTCTGAATTAAGTATTGTTTGAAATTACTTATTGTTATGTAAACAACAGTATAAATAAATGCTTCTCAGTGCTACTTTTGGATGGCTAGAAATGTAATTGCTGTACTAATATTGCAATACTCTTACTGTAAAAAAGAACATGAAAAAACTTCTTCCGATGATGAAGCATGTAATGGATTAGTGAGCAAGAAATGAGATTGTATTTTCTGAATTAATTATTGTTTGAAATTACTTATTGTTATGTAAACAACAGTATAAATAATTAAAATAAGACAGTCTAGATTGCAAGTTGTTGCGTTTATTACTGGCAACCGGTTTCGGTTCTAAAGGACCATCATTGGCACCATGTTGCGCAGAGCAGTTGACGCCTGCTCCGGCCACCGCCACCGTCTACCAACAAGGTGCCAAATGCCTGAAGATGGTTCTTAGAACCGAAACCGCTTTCCATTAATAAACGCATCAACTTGCGATCTAGACTGTCTTATTTTAATTATTAAAAAGAAAATTAAGATCGCTGTTCGAAAAAACGCTTTCAAAAATTACTTACAGTATAAATGTTGAAGTATTAATAAATACCCACAGTATCCTTTTACAACTTTTGCATCCTCATTTATGTGATTCATCTATACTTCTGTGCTTCATGTGCCAAATTAATATACGCTGTGATACGTGTTCTTTTTAATTGAAATGCAATTACTTAACGTTTGTGGCAGATTTGTCTAAGTTGTGTTAATGTAGGAACATTTCAATTCAAACTTAAAAAAATGAAAAAAAGATAAATAAATAAAAAAAAAAACAATTACTACTACGCTCTCAATCGTGATGAATGTATTTTAGTCGGAAATTCTGTGTTACGTATTACACCGCTCTATTCGATGATCTATTCCAGCTATAGCCGAACAGAATACAAAGCAGCCAGCTGAATTATTTATTCGGAAGGAACAGCGGCAATCCAATGTGGCGCGAGTGTGGGCGATGAACTGTGTGTCTGCCGTCTGTCCCAGAAGCAATATTGGACGACCACGGGAGACGGACGCCACAGCCCACGGCTGTTATTTGCGTCTAATTGCTCTGGGAAGTTATGTTTCAAATGACGCCAACAATGTGTCCGTTCTTTTATGAATGGCCAGTCGCGACGCAATAACCGTGACGTCACCGTATCGTATACGCGTAACACGTGTTATCGGTCACAGTTCACGCACCGATAACCCTGTTTCCGGTGGTCAACGTGGGCAGTTACGAGTAGAATTGCTAAGTTAAGTAATAAATGTGTACAAAAATGCTAATCAAAAGCAGCACCTCTGAAACCACTGCATTCGATACTGTGAGATCATAATTTTCTTTCAATGACTCAGAAGTAAGATATTTTTTTCTCATCAACCTACAATACGTTTTGTAACTTTTAAACAGGACATTATTTTGTAGTGCAACCGATAACCTGGCTAGGCCGCATTTTTTTTTCATTACAGGTCACACTTCAAATACACTGTAACTTCAATTGAACGTTTCATATATGTCTATTGTCGGATTTGTATCTATAGTTTATTCTATAGATACAAATCCGACAATAGACATTCTGTTTTGTGACTACACTACGTGCCACACTATGCTGATACATGGATTTTGAAAATGTTGTTTCTTCTACTCACTACGACAAGGTAGTCTGCATATGGTGCACAAGAAACAACACACACACACACACACACACACACACACACACACACACTTTTGTAAAGCTTATTGGACTTAAATGGGGGTCAACAGTCCGTAAACTTACAAACTTTTTATGAACTAAATTATACTAAAGAGAACACAAACATCCATGCCCGAGGGAGGATTCGAACCTCTGACGTGTGAGACCGGACGATCCGCAACTTAACGCTCCAGACCGCTCGGCTACTCCCGCGCCGCAAGAACATTTTCAAAATCCATGTATCTCCACACGTATGGTTCTCGTCTCAAACGAATGGTTTTTATTTTTGTAGATACAGATCTAATGATGGACATGTCTAAAACATGTAACTGAAGTTTCCATGTAATAAAAAATTAAAAAATTGCCACCTAGCCTACTTATCGACAGGTCTTCCCATAATGGTTTCCCTTTATAGAATTATTTTCTTCATTGCTACTTCCTCCGTCCATATTGGCCACGAAGGAGGGGGGTGGAGGTCTGCAAGCTGTACAAGTCAGAAAGTATCATTTTTGTGGAAGAGAGCTAGATCTTTATTCACATGAAGTGATGAGTGTTATCGACAAGGGATGACAAATCGATTCCATTCGTCGAGATTTCAATAAGGGTTTTGACACTGTACCTCACAATCGGCTTCTAATCATAATGCGTGGTTATAGAATATTGGGTTAGTTGTGCGACTGGATTCACGATTTCTTGTCAGAAAGGACACAGAACATAGTAATTGTCTGAAAGTCATCGATTAAAACAAAAGGAATATCTGACGTTCCCCAGGGAAGTGTCATAGGGCCCCTACACTACCTTTATTTAATGGTTTTGGGAACATTTTGACCGGCTCTCTTAGACTATTGGTGGATGATACTGTCATTTATCGGTTAGTTAGGTCACCAGAAGGTCAAAAGGAACAGCACAAAAATTTCGATAAATGTATACATGGTGCGAATTCGGCAGTTGACCATAAATAATATTACAAGACTGAAGTCATCAATATAGACTAAAAGAATCCCGTTAAACTTCGTTGAAAAGACAATGAAATCTACAGGCCACAAATGCAACGAAATACCTACGAATTACAATTACGAACAACTTGAATTCGAGAGAACACATAGAAAATGTCGCGGAGAAGGTGAACCAAAGGTTACGTTTCATTGGAAGGAGGTGTGATAGTCCTACTATACCGCAAAAAGTGAGAGTGATGGAGTATACAGGGAAAGTTCAGAGAAAGGCTGCTCATTTTCAATTATCGCGATCTAGGAGAGAGAGTGTGTCACTAAAATGATGCTCAAATTGGCGTTAAAATCGTTAGAAGAAAGACGTTATTCATTGAGGCAAGGTCGGTTTGGGAAATGTCTTCCACCAATTTTCTCCTCCAAAAGTGATATTGTTAGAACTCACCTATAAAAAAATGTTCAAATGTTTGTAAATCTATCGGACCAAACTGCGTGGTCATCAGTCCGTAGCTTACAAAATTCTTAAACCTAGGTAAACTAACCTAAGGACAACACACACACCCATGCCCCAGGGAGGACTCGAACCTCCACGGCGAGCAACCACGCGCTCCGCAGCGAGACGCTTTAGACCGCTCGGCTACTCCAACGCGGCAGTCACCTATATAGGGGGACATGAATGTCATAATAATGTTTGTATGATGTTCATGTGTCCCTATGTAGGTGACTGTTAACAAAATAACTTTCGGAGGAGAAAGGTGGGCAGAATTTGGAACGGTGAATCTAAAGAGAGAAAAATGACCTACACTGCCATGAACAACGACACAACGGTACGAGCTAAGTAGAGCATGGGATCTTGCTTTGGAATTGTTAAAGCAGTAACGGGGACTGCTGAAGCATACCTTGAGAAGAAGAACTGAAGGCGTCGATATGGAAGACAAAGGGAACCGCAGCAGATGGAAAACGGAATGGCAACGCTCCAGAAGATCGCAGTGCGCGGTCGCGGACGGCAGAGGGAGCACCAAACCAGAAAAGGAGCGCCCAGGAGTGGATATGGCGGGCGCGGACCGCAGGGGGAACAAGCAGATCCGCAGCGGACGGGAAACAGAACGGAGACTTTCCAGGGGTGCGAACAGCAGAGGCAGCGCCTGCACCTGTCAGTGGAGGAGGAAGGCCACAAATACTAGACCATTTACACGCTGGAAGTTGTCTTAAGCCGCACTTGATGAAGGTTATGAGAGACAAAGCCGAAATACCGGGCAAGTACGAAACTTACATCCGGCAGAAAACTTGACATCCCAAGATGTCAGGAAAAAACTTGTTAGAAAATACTGGGAAGTCCCCTTTCCAAAAAGAAATCCTTCGATTCAAGATGCACGATTTCAAGATGGTACCCTACGTAAACGTCAAAGATAGACCACTTCAGCTTTATTTTATGTTAATATTCAGATTTCCCAGTTCCTGCGACTTTTGACTGACCCAGCATATAAAAACACACAGGTAAAAAGGTTACTTGGTAACAATAAAGAACAAGGTAACACTTATAAGGGACAAACAGTTACGGACAGACGTGCCATATATATTAAAACATAAGGTGATTATTGGTAAAAAATAACACATAAATAATTGAAAGGACGAGGCTCACGATAAACACATATGGTCTGTTACATACAGTGAGAATAAAAGGTGGATTTTCAAATTCGTTAAAATAGTCACGTAACTGAGATAGTTGACGTTATATAAAAGCAACCATAGTGTTAATTCCATTATGGCTCTTGTGCTCAACAACTGCTTTTCAATCTGTAGAAAATTGTCAGCAATCAGTAGTAACTATTTTGGTAACTCACCAGATCTAGATTTCGATGACTGTGTGCTCATTATCGATGATTAAGAGAAACGTTGAAAACAAATAAAACATAATTCCTGGCAGATTAAAATTGTGTGCCGGAACCGGGACTCGAACCTGGGACCTTCGCCTTTCGCGGGCAAGCGCACTACCGACTGTGCTATCCTTTTTTTTATTTTATTTTATTTTTTTTTTTTTTTTTTACTTTTTCTTTTATTTTAGCATTCTTCGCTATACTCATTCTTTTTGTTTAAAATTTTTGATTTTTATTTATTCTTTGTTATTTCTCGCGAGCACTTCTTACTGCGTACTAACATCCTCAGAGTTTGTTTTCTCGTTTCGGATTCTGCTCCCGCAGTTAAATTTCTCAATTTATTTTGATTGTTGAAGTGCTCAATTTCAATAAGCATTTTTATTTATCTGTGTGCAAGAAGTGCACTGTGTAATGCGTGTATGAAATAAAATTAAAGTAACGAGATGTTTTTAAAAAAAAACCTCTCCTGTGGCTTTTTGTACTTGTCGTACTGCACTATGTGCAAAACAATTTTTCTCTCCAGATCATAATAAAGTAAATGATATGTGCTTGGAATGTAAATAAGGAAATTTCGATTTCTAACTTATTTTTCAACATTGTTATCCTTTGGTACAACCTTCTATAACTATTCCGTTTATACGTGATGAAATTTAATTCTTGACTTTCCAAACTGCTGTGCGTCCTTCTACTCTCCTTCGTTACAGTGCATTGCTGTTTTAGGGTTCTGCTGAGGCCTTCACAGCTACCGTGAAGGCCAAGGGGCCCACGAAGTCCCCACCGTACTTCACCCCCAGCAGCTGTCCCCTACTTTGGCAAGCTTCTGTACGTCGCCCAGACGCCGTTATCCAATTCCCTGTCTCTCGAACAGCATCGTTAATCTCTCTCCAAAGTGTTTTTGGTGACTCTTCTTTCTATGTTCTGTGAAGTATGCGCAGTGTATATATTGTTCGTATTCCAAAATATTATCTGCGCCCTTGTTGTTAACGACATAATTGACATAGTGTCCAAGTAGCCAAACTATCACATTATTCTTCTGTTCAGGAGACGAAACAGTTTGTGGTAGTATTATATTATTAACTGTGATTTCTCTGCCATCACTTCCCTTTATAAGGGCAATCTGTTTCCTGACAGTTTCCCAAATATTTTTGTATCCTCTACAGACAAACCTATGACTGATGGTGTCTACCGCAAGACATCGCTGACAGACATTGGTATTACTTACACCAATATGACATAACCTGTCATTTGTACAAACGATATTATTTACTACTTGGTACCACGCTGCCTTCACATCAGTTGGCAATACTTTGTTATGTATATTTTTCCAAATAGATTTCCAGTTTTGGTTGGGGTTTGTTTCTTCCATTTTATTGCGATTTTCTCTGGTTTTCATGCGGTCCACAATGTAGCTGCAGGTTCTTTTATGTTTGTCCCTCATAATACTATCCAGATAACTTATCTTTAGGTAAAAGTGTCGAACATACTTCAGCTTATAATTTATTCCATTTATATTTACAGGTGGTTGCAAGCTTGAAGGCTGTAATATCCTGAATAGACTGGATGTTACACTGTTGGGGTAGTTTTCTATAATATGAAGGGTTCTCCTAATAAAGAGTGCCGTAGCCTTGCGGCGGACGTCGGTGAGGCCTAGGCCTCCCTCTTCAGGTTTCAGTGTAATACTACTAGCAGCTACCCTGAAAGTCTCGCCTTGCCAGATGTATTTACAGATGGTGGCCATGATGGTTTTTGATATTTCTATGGGTATTGGGAAAATTTGCCCCACATATATTGCTTTGGAGAGAACTGCACAGTTAATTATTTGAGTTTTTTGGATCAGGTTTAAATGTTTGATTTTATTTAGTATTAGGGAACTTCTTATATTTGCCAAAACCTTCCTCCAGTTGAACATCATCGTTTGTACAGTATCCTTGTAGAACGTCACGCCTAAAGCTGTGTGATATTCCACTGATTGTGTCCAGCCTAGGCGAATATTTCTAAACCCGTTGCGATTTACAAACGAGCTTTTCGTCTCGTTGATTTTGGCCCCTGTTGCATTACAGTAGAGCCGAACTAATGCTGTTAGTATGTCTATGTCGTCGGAACTCCTCACGAGTACCCCGCCATCGTCGGCATAAGCATTGGTAGCTCGACTTTCTCCTAGTATTGTCATGCCCTCGAGCTCACTGTTGAGCCGTCTCAGTAAAGGTTCTAGAGCAATGACGTATAACAGCATTGACAGTGGACTGCCTTGAGGAACACCATTTTTAATCTCTACTGGCTGAGTATGGTGGCCATTGAGTAAAATTTTCGTTTTAATTCCTTGCAAGAGATTTCGCAAAACAACCAGGTAATTGTCGTTAAAACCCATGTACGCCATTGTTTGGAACAAATATTCATGATTTACCCTGTCAAAAGCTTTCGAGAAGTCTATGAAAGCTATGCCAGCTTTGCCCAGGGTTGTGGAAAATATTGCTATTATGTCCCTGTATTCACTCACAGTTTTGAAAATACTCCTACCAGGAAGACACGTTTGATGAGAACCAATTACTTTATCTAGAACAGGTCTAAGTCGTTCTTTCATTACTCTAGCAATGATTTTATAATCTGAGTTCATTAAAGAAATGGGTCTCATTTGTGCGAGTTGTTTCACCTCTTTATTCCTCCCTTTAGGCAATAGCATAGTTACACATTCTTTCATTTCTTCAGGGACATGTGCACCATTTAATATTTCATTTATTACGTCTGTGAATTTCTAGCCTATTATGTGCCAATAAGTTACATAGAATTCTACAGGTAAACCATCGGGTTCTGGCGATTTTTTGAGAAGGGAAGTTATTATTATATCTAAAACGTCTTCACAATTTATTTCACGTGTAAGACTTCTGTTCTGGACTTCAGTTACGCTATTCCCGATATCACTGTTGTGAAGTAATACCCTTGCAGTCGACGGGGTGTAGTGGGCCTCACTGTATAAAGAGTTATAAAATCTATGTGCCTCGTGTAAAATGTCTTTCTGTTGTGCTATAATTCGTTTGTCTTCTGTGCGAAGTTTCGCTATGAACGTTCGTTGTCTATTTTTTGTATGTTGAATTAAATGGTAGATTGATGTATTTTCTTCTGCAAGTGTGGTTTGCACACACGATTTAATTTTAAGTCCCTCTAGTTGTCTTCTTTTGAGGCTTAAAAGGGTAGCCTTTACCTTATTTATGTTTATTCTTACATCTTCGGACAATGGCAGCTCATAGAGGTCTCTCAAACAACAATAATGGAATTCCACCGTATCCCTGAACCACCTCGCTCGTTCCCTTCCATAAGACATTAGTGCTGACCTAAGTTTCTTTTTCGCACAAAGTGTCCACCAATCAATAGTGGACCTATATTTGTGACGCTGTCTTAGGGAAATATCCCAAGAACGTTTCGATGTTCTCAGCTAAAGCAGAGTCGTGAAGCATATCGATATTGAGCTTCCATGAAGATCGGCCCCAGTACGTCATTTGCTTTGTAAGGCCGATACTACACTTAACTGCAAGGTGGTTAGAGAAAATGGTAGGTATTACTTCAACTCCACTGATTTTAGTACTTAAATTTGAAGTGACGTAAATGCGGTCGATTCTACGTTGCGATTTTTTGCTGACATACGTGAATTTAACAGATGTCGGGTGTTTGATTTCCCATACGTCCTTCCATTGTAAATTGTTCACTATGCTCAGTAGTTCCTTGGATACATTGAAATTTGGTTTTTGGTCTTTTTTGTGTATTACGCAGTTCAAATCGCCGCCAATAATGACGTCCGCGGGTTGTCCTGCAACAAGATGACTAAATCATTTTTTTAAAAAAATTCCCTGTCCTGTCGAGCAGACAGTAAGTATACATTTACAAGTGTGACATTGAATATCTTATACCTAATGCCCCTCCCTGAATCTAAAAAACAGACATCAGTGACCTCGATGCCTTCCTTTACTAGTATGGCAGTGCCACATGCCCTTTCTAAGGCCACGTTTAAAATTTCTTTGTATCCTGCAATGTGGAAGTTGGTAAAAAGGACTTCTTGTAAGAGCGCTGAGTCCGTATCGGACTGATAAACAAAATCTTTAAGTCCAGCAAGTTTAGTGTCGCTCTGTATTCTGTTAACATTTAATGTTGTGACGTTGTATGTTTGGTCCAGCCTAATGGGCTATTCTATAGGTAAAGTGTTACTCGGTTGGTGGTTCCAGTCTGGAGTCCTTCGTCTTTGTGGAGACTGTATTTTTCTTTCATCCTGTAACGACTTAGTTTGGGATTGCATTTATCTCTTCCATATGTAAATCTCCTTCCTGCTGATCTTCCGACCAAGGAGACGTGCTTGTGCAGAATTTGTTTTCTGCAGTACCTTGCGAAGTGTCTATTGTTGGTGTTCCTTTTCTGGCCGCGTCGGTATCTTCGTTGCTCCTTGCAATTCGGTGCTGCCTTTCATTACTTATGACCTGTGGTTGGCGGTCGCCCGCTTTTGCCTCTTTCCGTATCGTACGTAACCTCTCTCGTAAAGGAGGAGCCAAAGTTTCCGCATTTTGATGCGCTAACCTTCTCTTTTTGTTACTACTCTTGGACTTTCTGGGCGATCTTGACCGCTCAGGGGATGTATCTGGGGACTTCTCAGACGAATCCGGCGAAGACGGTACTAACTTAGAACTTTCCTCTCGTCCGGGAAAAGTGTCGTTGGCGCTTGTTTCATCTTCTTCCAACGGTGTTCTGATCTCCTGGACGCTGGATGTGATGCTACAACTCCCTGTCTCTTTCAGTGTTTCAAAGCTCCTTTACTGAATTTTTTGTTTCCATCTGCTTCATTATTCAAGCGTTCCTCCGTAACTTCAAGGTTGTCCTTAGTTGCTGATCCTTCTTGTCCCTGACTGTCATGTCTGGTAGGTGGAGCGTGAGTTTCAGTGAGTGCCGTCTGTGCAGATAACGCAGCGGATGTACGCGGTGCACCTCCCATGAGTGTAGAGGGACCTGCACCGAAATCGTTGTCCTTATATTTAATTTGTCCTTTCACAAAATCGGTTTCGTTCCGTGGGGGAACCGTTTGGGATTTCACAGTATCTTGGACATCCATGTGATTTTGAACAACTTCCAGGCTCACGGATGGTTCTACCTGCTGCACTCGTTCCGTCGCCATCGATCGTCGTGGTGCGGTGACGGCAGTGTATGTCAGTTTATTTGTACCGTCATCAGTTGATAACTGTGGGACCCTTCTTCTACTACATTCGGCCCGGACATGCTCTGTCGAATTGCACAGAGCACATGTCCTAGGCTGACCATCGTAAATGATCAAAGCCCGATACCCACATATGTTGACAAAAGACGGAATATGCCGCTGAAGCTCTATATTGACTTGACGGACGCCGTTCAGAACGGGGAACATATACGGTTCAGACCATTTTTCCGCGACATTCGATAGAATTCTGCCGTACGCCTTAAGAACACTTGATCGTGCCGCCACACTTTTCTACGATTGCAGCACATAAGTCACAACTCGAGAGTTTTACATAGGCGCAAGGACTCACTATTGACAAATGAACACCTACAATGTCCTCTTGACGTATCTTAACTTTTTCCGAAAACCATTATCTAACCTCAATAGCTTTTGGACGGGTGACATTTCGATCAAATGTAAATTTTATCGTGTCTTTTCTCTGGTAAGTAGTTGTACTCATGTTGTTCTTCGTATCACAAAGCGTAGCGCGCTAGCCACAGCGACTAACCTGGAGCGCAGGTAAACAGCCTTGTTGACAGCGATGTGTACGTCCGGGGCCGCCACACGTCCGTCCCGCTCGGCGGAAAACTTGCGAATGATCCCGACACGACTCACGATGCCGCCTCACAACTTTACTTCCGCCAGTACCTCGCCTCCTACTTTCCAAACTTCACAGAAGCTCTCCTACGAACCATGCACGACTAGCTCTCTTGCAAACACTTCTGTGAAGTTTGGAAAGTAGGAGGCGAGGTACTGGCGGAAGTAAAGTTGTGAGGCGGCATCGTGAGTCGTGTCGGGGTAGCTCAGTCGGTCGGCCGCGGTGGCCGAGGGGATTGAGGCGCTCCAGTCACGGTCTGCACGGCCACTACGGTCGGGGGTTCGATTCCCCCCTCGGGCATGGATTATTTCATTCGAGTGGCGGCCGCAGTGCGGGACGGACGCGTGGCGGCAGTGCTGGCGTTCGCGAAGTAAACAACGGCTGAGTCGCTGTGTTTAAGGTTAGTTCTAACCGCTTTGCTTAGCTAATTGTGGCTGTGTTTGAAACGAAAAAGCAGACAGAATGAGCACGATTAATATCTTGAGGAAAGATACGATCAAATTTACTTTCGACAGATGTCATGTAAGACCGAAAGCATATGAAGTGAAGCAATGGTTTATAGAAAAAGTACAGATTCATGAGAGTGACGTAATAGGTGTATATTTGTCCTTTGTAACAAATGCTGCGTTTGTGAAACTGAAAAGTCCTGAACTATGTTGTTCAATAGTAGATAAGTTTGGCGGTATCATAAAGTTCAATCATTCTGACGGTAGTGTGAGTGACGTTCCTGTCTGTCACGCTGGTTTAGGAATTCGGACGGTCCGCATTTTTGAACTTCCTTTTGAAATGCCGGACGAGGAAATCAACAAAGTTCTTCGGCCCTACGGCAGAATAATTTCCAACATCGCCGAAAAGTGGTCAGAGGCCCATATGTTTCCCGTGTTGAACGGCGTCCGACAAGTGAAGATAGAACTTTATAAGCACATACCCTCATACTTAAATGTGTGCGGCTATCGTGCTTTAATAATATATGACGGACAGCCCAGAACGTGCGCCCTGTGTAATTCCACGGAACACATCAGGAGCGAGTGCAGCAAGAGGCGCGTCCCGCAGCTGCCGGCTGCAGAGCCCGCCGTGCCCGGCCAGGCGGTCGGCCTCAAGCTGACGTACGCTGCCGCCGCTTACCCGCGCGGCCCCGCTGGGCAGGAGGAAGTGGCTGCCGCACCGGCCGAGCCAGTAAACAACACAGAGCCGAGCCACGTAGAGGAAGCAAAGACCAGCGACGCGAGCCCCCCAGCTGCGGAAAACGGTGACAAACCTTGTGAAGCAGATGTCCTATCGAATGTGCAGGCGCCGACTTTTGCCAACACAGAAACTGGAAGTGGACGGCGCTCTTCGGTTATACAACATGAAGAGACAACGACTTCCGAAATATCCGAAATGGATTTCGAGGAAGCGTCAGGCAGTCAGACGCAGTCCACAGAAGGCCAAAGTGGAAATGGAAATGTAAACCAAAATCTGCAGAAGGACGGCACAGGGAAAGAACTCCAAATTACAAGTGCAATACAGAAAGATTTAAATACTGAGTTGAAAAATGGCAATCCAAAACGGATTCAAGATAAGGAACAAGTATCATCTGAGAGATCCTCGGCGGATTCTCAAGACAAATCACCTGACTCATCCAACGGAGGATCCCCAAAGCGAAGAAGGAACAAAAAGCGTAGGTTGGCTCACGAAGCCGCAGAAAAAATTGCCCCCCTTCTACAGGAAAAACTTAAAACTGTCAAAGAACGACAGAAGCAAAAAGACGTCTCACAGTCAGCACAGACTTCAAAGGCTCTCCCTCCAGGAAACAGAAGGGAAGAAACTGAAGACAACACTGAAGTGGACAGAGACGAACCTTTGTTAAGTCCAGGCACTTCAGAGGCGCGATTAGATTGGACACAGGAGGCAGATGAAGAAATGGAAGATGCGTCTATACCAGAAGAAGATGACTTTTACTAACAGTTTGAAATGCAACATGTAGACAAACAGAAAGAAGATGGAGAAAATTAGAAACTTAGAACAAGAAATATAACTGTCCTCAACTATTAACCACTTTCTCGCATACTATTAATGGAACAAGATTATAACGTGACGACTCTGAATATAAACAAAATACAGAACGCAACTAAAATGGCCGCCCTTAAAGACTTTCTGTATCAGTCTGACACAGATATAGCGCTATTGCAAGAGGTTCAAATCAAAGACCTATATATCTCTGGTTATAAAACACTTTTACATGTAGCACCTGAGCACAACTGTGGAACAGCTATACTTGCAAAGGATGGAATTGAAGTAAACGACGTCTGCATTTTAGAATCGGGGAGGGGTATCAGGTGCAAAATGTTTAATACAAATGTAATAAATATTTATGCACCATCGGGCAACAATTTAAGAGCAGAAAGGGCCAGATTTTATAAAAGTGATATTCTCCATTTACTAAAAGACAACCCTGCAAATGTTTTAATAGGAGGTGACTGGAATTGCGTTTTAAATGAAAAGGACCAACGCCCAAATTTCAATAAATCTAGAGAACTTGAAGGTTTAGTAACAAATATGAAATGGAGAGATGCATGGGAAATCAAATACCCCACCCTTGTTAGGTTTACTTACATTACTAGTAGATCGCAGAGTAGAATTGACAGAATTTACGTCTCATCGAATTTCGAAAATAAAATAGCTGCAATCGAAGTTATACCCACTATATTCTCCGACCATCTTGCAGTCAAATGCAGCGTAAAGTTGGCAAAACAGAAAACGTACTGGGGTAGATCACTGTGGAAATTAAACACAAGTATGCTGTTAGAAAACGAGCTAAATCAACAAATAGACGACGCCTGGCAGGCCTCTTTAAGACAACGTCACAAATATAGGTCAACTGTCCAATGGTGGGTTACGGTTGCGAAGAAGAAATTGAGAGCTACTGTAATATCATACGGCAAAGAGAGAATGAGATGGACTAGGAATACAATGGAATTTTATTACTCCTGCTTACGAGAATTATATGGACAACCAATGACAGATGATATTTTAAGGCAAATAAATCGAACAAAAGCAAAACTAATAAATATGAAGAGTACACAGCTAGAGGGCTTGAAAATTAAATCCCATGAGCAAACTATTGTAGAAGGGGAAAACGCTTCAGTATATCACCTCATACGGCATGCACAACAGAGGAGACGAAATTTCATTGAACACCTGCGAGCGGAGGATAAAAAAATCTTGTCAAATCAAAAAGATATCCTGAATGAGGCATATCGATTCTACAACACTCTTTATAGTGAAAAGGAGATCGAAGAATCTGTGACAAGAGATTTTTTATTCACATCTGGACTTGCGGACGCAATAACGGAAGAGGACAATCGGAATCTGCAAGTAGCAATCACTCAAGAAGATGTCCTAGATGTTATTAAGTCATCTCCGACTAAAAAGTCACCAGGCCCTGACGGATTGCCCATAGAGTTTTATAACTCATATTGGCATATAATAGGGAACAAGTTCACTGAAATGATTAATGAAATTGTGAATGGGGAACCTGTCCCTCCAGATTTTAAACAAAGTATCACAGTGTTGATTCCAAAGGGTAGGAATACGGAAATAAAGGATATCAATAAAATGAGACCAATAAGTTTACTTAATTCAGACTACAAAATAATAGCCAGAGTAATTAAGGATAGGTTAACACCAATCCTAGAGAAGATCATTGGGTATCACCAAACGTGTCTTTCTGGACGCAGTATTTTTAAAACCGTAAGTGAATATAGGGATATAGTCTCCATTTTTTCGAACACTACTGAACATGGTGGCCTGGTTTTTATAGATTTCACAAAGGCCTTTGATAGGGTTAATCATGCCTACCTTTTTAGAACCTTAAAATTCATGGGCCTCAATGTCCACAATCTGAAAGTTTTAAAAAACATTTTAACGGGAATGAAAACAAATGTATCTATAAATGGTCACTATACAAAGGATATTTCAATTGCTGGTGGGATTCCCCAGGGGAGCCCCTTGTCCATGATGCTCTATGTAGTTGCCTTGGAACCTCTGATGCGACGGTTGGAAGAAGCACTGGAGGGTATATCTGTTTCCGGAATGAAGAGGGTATGCAATGCATATGCCGATGACGTAGGTGTGATTATCAGGAATAATGACGATGCTGCAAGATTAACAGAAAATGTGTACCTTTACTCTCAAGCAACAGGTGCAGAAGTAAATGAAACAAAGAGTGCCTTTTTAAAACTTAATGGACTCACCGACGTACAGATTGCCTGGGCAAAATGTGTTGAACATCATACTGTTTTGGGTCTAACTCTCCATAGTTGCCCACTTCGAACGATAGTCTCCAATTGGAAGACAATTCTAGGCAAAATTCGCGGCTCTCTCATATTAAATTACATGAGGGATCTCAATATGAAGCAAAAAATCAAAATCATTAATTGTTCGGTTTTATCCAAAGCAACATACATTGGACAGGTCTTACCTATACCGAAAGACATAGCGAAAGCTATAATGGCAACCGTTTGCCGTTACATCTGGCACGGTCAAATATTTCGAGTGGCTGTCGGAACAGTGACTTTAACTGTGGAAGAGGGGGGACTTGGTTTAACGGACATCCGGAAGAAAACTACCGTTTTATTTATAAAGAGGACCCTGCAACTTTTTGATAAATATCCAAGCAGTATAACGGCAAAATTGTTCAAATTGTTTGAGCCAAAAAGCTTTCAGCCACCTGTCAACATCATTAATATCAACTATAAATTTAAATATATTCGAGAATTTTTCTTAGAACTAAGCTACTTGCAAGACATTGCATGGGATAAAAACAAGCAGAACTGCAAGTATTTTCTCGAACGAATGAGATCCAAGGACAACCAAAACAAAATGGAGGTTAAGAAACCCAATAAAAATTGGAAAAATATCTGGAAGAATATAAGCAATAAAATTCTTACAACGGATACACAGTCTGCATGGTACGGAGTTGTAAATAATATTATTAGCACAAATGAGAAATTATATTCCATAGGCCTCAGTGATACAAGCAGATGTTCAAAATGCCATGAAATCGATACATTAGAGCATCGCTTTACTTGTAAAGGATTGGCAGAAATATGGCAGGATGTTAAAAACCAAGTCGCCTTCCTAAGACGGAGCGATGGGAGAGACATTAATCCAAATGTTATTTTCTTCCCAGAAGAAATTTATTTCCCAGCTCAAAAAAACAATGCTATCGTATGGCTACTAGGACATTTTGTTACCTACACCATCAGTAACAAGGGGACTGATTGTCTACAGGAATATAGAGAATATGTACAAAGAGAATATTATAAAATTTACCAGATGAAAGATCATGTGAAAAACTTTGGTAACATGTTGCGAATTGTGTTCCAGAAGCAAGGAGTAGGATGAATGGATTTCGGCGGTAGGGGCTTGCTAAAGTAGGGGATTGCTGCTGAGGGTGAAGTACGGTGGGGACTTCGTGGGTCCCGTGGCCGCTACGGTAGCCGTGAAGGCCTCAGCAGAACCCTGAAACAGCTGGCCAGTGGCGACAGGGAGATCTATTAAAAGTTTTTTCTTTTATATATAAAGGACCATAATGTCGTTCTGCAATCCCCATAAATGAAAATAAATTCACAATGTTCATAATAACATACCTTAGATGAATTTAGTATAGATTGAAAGGTGATAAAAATCAGTTATCTTCGCAAGAAGTACCTTTTATTTCTTTTCTACATTTATTTCGTGTGCGAGGTGCCTTGCTCACATTGAGACAAGCATTACGAGCCTAAGTAAGAACTCAGAAGGAGAGGCAATTTGTTTTTTAGAATAGCCTGACTTTACAATGTAAGGATATTATTATTTTTTTTAACTCCTTTGTAAGGACCCCCACAAGAACTACTAATCAACAAATGATTCGAACAACAGGGTTGCTTTCCGAAACCGAAGGCTCTCGAAGTTATGAGAAGACGAAATACGGATGCTAAAATGCTCAGAAGGAAAAACGGAACAGGACAATCACAAAGATTGTGGAACTATCTGCATTTGGCAGCAAACTATGAGAAGACGAGCTTCGGAGCTTCCTAGGACTGGAATAACAACCGAGATAAAAAAAATAAATAAATAAATAAATAAAAAAAAATAAAAAAAATAAAAAAAATAAAAAAAATAAAAAATTAGCACACCATATGAAAGGTTCAAAATCAAGTGTGAGAGACAAATCAGTTACAGCGAGAACATAAATTTTCAAGAATTTATTTATAGCTGTGAAGCTTTAACATTATTCTCAAACAGAAGGCTAATGAAAGCCTACGCCGATGAAGGCGACAAATGGTGAGTGCAAGGACGGGCTATAAGGGGAGATGGGAGGCCCGAAAAAAAAAAAAAAAAAAAAAAAGTCGGTAGGGCGCTTGCCCGCGAAAGACAAAGGTCCCAGGTTCGAGTCCCGGTTCCGACACACAATTTTAATCTGCCAGGAAGTTTCATATCAGCGCAAACTCCGCTGCAGACTGAAACTTTCATTCTTGGAAACATCCCTTAGGCTGTGGCTAAGCCATGTCTCCATCATATCCTTTCTTCCAGGAGTGCTAGTCTTGTATGGTTCGCAGGAGAGCTTCTGTGAAGTTTGGAAAGTAGGAGGCGAGGTAATGGCGGAAGTAAAGTTGTGAGGCGGCATCGTGAGTCGTGTCGGGATAGCACATACGGTAGTGCGCTTGCCCGCGAAAGACAAAGGTCCCAGGTTCGAGTCCCGGTTCCGGCACACAATTTTAATCTGCCAGGAAGTTTCATATCAGCGCACACTCCGCTGCAGACTGAAACTTTCATTCTGGAAACATCCCTTAGGCTGTGGCTAAGCCATGTCTCCATCATATCCTTTCTTCCAGGAGTGCTAGTCTTGTATGGTTCGCAGGAGAGCTTCTGTGAAGTTTGGAAAGTAGGAGGCAAGGTAATGGCGGAAGTAAAGTTGTGAGGCGGCATCGTGAGTCGTGTCGGTAGTGCGCTTGCCCGCGAAAAACAAAGGTCCCAGGTTCGAGTCCCGGTTCCGGCACACAATTTTAATCTGCCAGGAAGTTTCATATCAGCGCACACTCCGCTGCAGAGTGAAAGTTTCATCCCGAAATAAAACATAACCTGCAACATGGAGGTCGAAAAGTTTTATATGTTTTAAATGTTTGTTTTAAGCACGATAATGAGCACAAAGTCAGCGAAATGTAGCTCTGGCGTATAAACAAAATATTTAATACTGATTACTGGCAATAAAAAAAAAGGGAAAACTGAAGTGGTTTTGTTTTGTGTACACTGGAGACAGACAAGTGACGCAAATAATTTTAGGTAGATTTGCAGAGCGGGGGGCAGACGGAAGGCGCGATTATGAAACGGGAGGAGGACTGTGGTAGTGCGTTGATTTTTTCCAGCTGGTGGGGTATGTTGAGGGTGGCTGGAGGCGAGAAAGAAATGGTGGTTTCGGGAAAACAAACCTAGACATTTGACGGAGGTACTGTGGACTGGAAGGGAAGAAGGAGCTATGACTTAAGGAGGAGGGATGGGGGTCACCTAAAGCTTGTACGCCTGGTAAATATCTGGGCAGGATGTTTTTCAGGTAAGGGAATGTGGAGTTGCAGTGTTGGAGCAAATCGGTGTTGGGGGCACGACGGGGTATCAGGAGCAGAGAGGCAACTGACGCGTTTTCATTGTCACAAAAATGTCTGTAAATCTATCGGACCAAACTGCGTGGTCATCAGTCCGTAGCTTACAAACTACTTAAAACTAGGTAAACTAACCTACGGACAAACACACACACCCATGCCCCAGGGAGGACTCGAACCTCCACGGCGAGCAGCCGCGCGCTCCGCAGCGAGGTGCTTTAGACCGCACGGCTATTCCACCGCGGCATCATTGTCACATTTGCGTATAGTGTAGGTAATGCGAAGTTGATGGAAGAGGTGGGAGAGGAATTTTATCAGTTGATGGAGGAGTTGTGTAGGTGAAACCAAGTGAATCCCATAGGCGAGGCGGATTGCACGACTCTCGAGAACTTGTAGAGTGTGATAGAAGTAGGAGGAGCGCAAAGTTTCACCACGCCACGTTGGCAAGCAGAAGCTGGAGCAAAGCAGTGATTTATAAGTGTGGAGGATCACGGAAGGATGTACACGAGAGATTTGCTAACTTATTAGTTTTAGTGATTTAAGTATGTTGCGGAATTTTTTGTGAATCATTAGTAGGTGTGACTTCCACGTTAGTTGGAGATATATAATGTTCCATTTGCATATTTTTTAGCGCATGCACCGAGATTACAGAATGCGGAGCACACCTGTTCCACAATTACTTGCCTTCACTGTAGATATAGCGCGGTTGCCGCAGTATTACGGCAGGCGCGTAAAAGAAGATATACTGCGGGAGCCGCAGTATTACATCACGCATCATTCCAAGCTGCCTCTGCGTTCTATGTATAGAAGTTTACTGTTTCCACTAAAACCCCTACGTTTCGTATTAAAAAATAAGTTTTGTCGTTGCTAATATTCGTTTGTTGACAAATGTTATTATTCACAATTTCACCTACAGTAGCTTGCCACACATGTCGTGTATAATGGCACCAAGTAAAGTTTTACAAAATTAATCACACTGTGTTTAAGCCATATATTAGTTGTGATTGAGGTGATGATTACAAAAGCTCTAAGTATGCATACTGCAGACAAAAATAGAAATACATATTGTCAACTATGTCGTTTGTTATGAATTAATATATAGGACAGCAATTAATTATCTTGGGTCGCCACCATATCTCTCCAAAATATGGAAAATTAAAATGTTACTGATCACCTATGATGTGATCATATATATTATAATAAATATTCCTACTCTATTGCAATGTATCAGTTGTACCAAAAAAATTTACTTGAAAAATTATTGGTACACTGTGGAATCTAACTATTCTGTTTCCCCTCCAAAATAGTGAAAAAGGAAAGTTCTTAAATGAAAGACGATCTGCTCAAAATCAATTTATTATCATTAAACATGAAAAATCCTATCTTGACACAAAAATGACATTTCCTATCGTGTAAAACAGATAATGGTATTCAAACAATCTTTCACAAATGTTAAAATATTGGAGACACAAAAATGACTGGCCGAGTCAAAGATCGGAGGTTTTGCAAAACAGAATGCTATTAGATTGGCTACACAGGGGCTTGAAATTATCGTTAGCCCCAAGCTGCCCAGAGTAAATAGGCAGATCTCAAAAGAATAAAATAAGGGATAGAATCCAACAAGTCTGATTCAAATAACCCCTCAGCAAGTGCGTCACCTTACCCACACATATGATTATTGACAGCAACGTCTCAGGCTCGGAGGCAGTTGCTGTGCGATTCTATCACGCTAGCAGACAAATCAATATTTTGCATAAATGACACAAAGGCCATTTGGCACAAATCAATCAGTCACTTGCGTAATAAGATCTGTCAAAACAGTGCCCGATTCGTAAAGGCGCGAATGCTCAAATAGAGACTTCTAGCAGAATGAAAACTAAACTGTGGCCGCTCACAGCGTAACCACCGGACAATGTAACGCCCGTGAAGTAAACACAAGTTCTACAAGGTCAGAATCTTCGGAATCAAACACAACTCTAACCAGAGGACAGTTTAAGACCATATCCTCCCCGCGAATCTAAACGGAGTCTTGCGTGTCTCCCGAGGTCCGTACACTTCGGACGCTCAAACAGGAGTCTCCCGAGGTCCGTACACTTCGGATGCTCAGACAGGAGTCCTCGTGCCTCCTCGCGCTCTGCCGCAGCTCACGGCAAGTGACGGGCGGCCACACCCACGCGCAAAAGACGCACCTATCTCTGCTAACGGCTAATAGTCAAACCAATTGGATGGCGAAGCGCCGTTGACAAATTGTTTAGCTGTCATACTAAAATAATTTGCCGAATCAGGACGCGTTCTCTGCGGCTGCCAAGAGGCTCCGCCCACGACTCTGCAAGGAATTTCAGCTTGCTCCTAGCTACGGTCACACGGCCTAAAATGTTGACGTTGTGCTATATATACAGTCGCTGGAGCCAAACCCCTGGGGTGCCAGACGGGCAGAAAGCTTTCCTCTCAACCTAACCATTCGTCACACTAACTATGTTCAAACTCTGCTTCCTTCAAGGAAGTTTTTTTAGATAACGCCTAAAGGCAATACGTCTCCATAAGCAGCCCAGGGCCCAGAGAACACTGCTATTGTTTGTATCTGGCAAATTCCTCTCTTGTGGAAGGGCCAAATTACTAAAAAGGCAGTCCCCGCTATCGCCCACCGTAAACCACGATCCAGCATTGTGTAAAGCGTCCCATACACTCTAAAAAATTCTGCCATGTATACTCCGGCCGCCGGACGTAGCGTTGGCGCCGAGCAGGTCAAGCCAGCCCCTCTTGTTCTTCCCCGAAGGCGAGCGAAAGTTGGTGGGAGGGGAAGACCCCAAGAGCTTCTCTGCTATGCGCGGTCAAACCGTACCCAACACGGGAAACCACTTTTTAGCAGCCGAGCTGCGCCAATAAACATTACAATCCCGAAATTATATAATACATAGAATGTACTACAATTCCAGGAGCCCATCACTCCTGATGTGTCCCCAAAGGCACAGAAATCAAAATAAAGAAAGATCTACAGAGAAAAATATTTCAATAATTAGCGTAGAGAAAGATACAGTAACACAAGGTTAGTATGAAAAATAGACTAATTACAGCACCCGTCTCACAATATGATGAAATTAGAAACCTTACAAGAAACTTAGCACATGTCAGCTAGCTACCAGGAGACATCCGTAACACCGGGCAGTCGGGCCGTATGCTCTGAGGCACCTTGCTGCAGCGTGAGCAGTCTACATCTACATCTACATGGGATACTCTGCAAATCACATTTACGTGCCTGGCAGTCCATCCTCGTCAGATGTTCGAGTCGTCCCCTGGCCATAGATGTGTGAGTTTTTCTTATCTAAAATTACAAACTACTTATGAACTAACTTATACTAAAGACAGCACAAACATCCATGCTCGAGGGAGGATATGAAACTCCAACGTGTGAGGTCGCGCGACCCGCAACGTGGCGCTCCAGACCGTTCGGCTACTCCCGCGCGGCATTTTACATGTTTAAGGCAGTTGTGAACAATGCCTGAGAAGTGTTTAGTTTGTGAATATGATGATGTCAGTGACATTTGTGACACTGGGCAAAAATGAATTAGTGCATTGGTTCATCCAAGTAATTTACGAAAAAAATGAGTAAGGTCGAAGTTTTATGGACAAGAAGCATGTTGTTGTTAATGAATCCTGCAGGAAGGAATACAAAATAGCACATTCGATTGCAAGGTTTAAGAGCGCCACTCTTTCAGAGCAGCAGTCTTCAGCTTCTCGTAATTCCCCACATTTTGATTCAGTTGAAGTAAAATTTGTTTTTAAATTTGTTTTGTGTGGAAGCTATAGACGAAGTGTTTTATAACAGCAAAAGAAAAAGCCCATTGATTTTCGTCGGAAAGTTTACAGTACTCGATCGGAAACCTAATACAATTTAATTACGATCTGTGCACGGGAGAGGAAACATGAGTGGAGGCGGACACCGTCATACGTCGTATTCTTTCAGTGATGGATCTAAACGCTGCGGATACTGTATGTCATCAAGACGGCTGTAAAAAATTATTTCTAACGTCTAGTCTTTCGTCGGGAAGAAGGTGGCGTTCAGAAGATAGAGATATTTCTGCAGCAGTAGAGGAGATATTTTATTACATCGTAGTAAATGACGACGGCCTGTTCACCGTCGACGATTTGCTGGAACAAGTGTCAGAAGACAGGCGAATGGCAAAATGGCATCATGTAATATAGATGCCAGCTGCTTTTAGATTTTATGCTCTGCCTTTTTTATTTCGCTGTAATGCAATCAATGAAGGCGCAGAGGGAACAAGGTAACAATTGAAGACCTCGTGGGAAAGAAATGATAGCCCTCATTTATAAAGTATTGACGTATGACGACTTGAATGTTTGAAAAATAGTTTCTATTAGGAGAGAGCGTGGAAACATCTGCCCGTAAGCCATTTTTCAAATATTTAGTGTTTTTCGAACTCAATTGAAATGTTGAACACTTTTTTTTTATGTCAGGAAATCAGTGCCCTACACGTTTATGGCTTCATAGTTGCCATATTAAATCGGTTTACGTTGCTACAGCTGTTTCACAAAAGTATTACGTTGCACGGTATTACCCCGATGGGTGGAGTAATGCCGGGCAATTTATCTTATGATACAGCGTAGCACATAAAAGGACAAAAACTCTGTCAAAAATAAATCAAATTAAAAAATAAAGTTTATAACGACAGTAAATACTTTTACTGGCAAAACAAAATTATTGGATTATGGTGTCAACTTGTCTCTGAACACATTTATCCCCTGTTTTAATCGCAATAGTCGCACATATAGTTTTCAGCTATGTCACATTGCGACGTCCCTCTCCCTTTTTGCTCTTCTTTTTCCAACATATATCTTTTTATCCTCTACAGAGACGTAGGATTGGAGAATTAAGTCTCTACTGGATGGCTGTTATGGAGAGGAGTCCACTCAGTTAATGTTAAACACACGTCAAATAAAATCTTGTACTTATCTTTTATCTTGGCCGGTTGCGTTACTTGCTGCGATGTTCTTGCGTTGTGTACCGTTAGCTGTCCTGTTATTTCACTAACTATTTTTCAGGAAATATTTGTTGAAATAAAGCGTGTAGTAGAGTTTATACTTTTTATTAACTATTACTGCACTTCTTCTCTTGCGCAAACTTTCACAAATATAAATAACACAATATCAGATACATGGCCTCAGAGCAAGAGTCAGTGTGTCACTGCAAGTGTCCTACGAGAGTTAGAGTGCCCCAGCGACTGCGAGTTCGATGCTTTTATTCCCACTCTGAGGTTCACAAGTATGTCTTTATGCACTTAAAATTTTAAAGCAAGGCAAATGTTATTTACCTATTACGTAAAAGTAGTAAACAATATACATATTTCATTTTTTAATTTAATGGTGTTTGTGTTTTGATACTTATTTGTAAGATAGTTTTAAAATGTACGTCTAACAATGTAGTTGTCATGACTTCGAAAAATGGCGTCTATTTACTTCGAGTATATTAAATGTTTTGACAGATCTGTTACGAGTTTAATGTTTTTTGTGGGTGTTACTAACTGACTTATTATTTTCGTGAATATATTTTGGTGTATCTGTTTCGTTCATCAGTGACCAATGTTTACATAAATTTGGAAAGTCCCGTTATATTTATTAAATTGGCAATTAATGACAAGATTCAGTGTTATTGAGTCTATAAACATAATATTCGTTATCAGTGAGCATTAAAGTTTCATGTGTGCTAATAGGTTTCGCTGTTACAATTTTATTTATACTTTCAAATTATTGCAACACGTGTCACCCAACACTATTTGCTTCTACTTCTATTTATTAACAGGAAAAGGGTGTGTCACTTTTTTTAATTATACACGAAAATCTATTTTGGCCTAGGCCACTAGTATGTACTTTTTACTGTATTATAGCTAATCAGTTTTTCGAGTTAGGGTAAAATTATGGATGGTCCACTTATGTATTGTTATTCTGGCATTTAGGCGTAATTACAATCAATTGGAATGCATTATATTATTTTTTTCTTAACTAATGCTGTCTCCCTAAGGTAACACTTATTGGGATAAATTCATAAAGATATTGGGTCTGACACTAATGGGTATGCGTATATATAAATAGTACACTGTGAATGAACCCATCCACTGCAAATCACACACGGAAAACACTGCTCCCTACATCGGGCACGGTATTGCCCTGAGACAACATGACTCGCCATTTTTAATTTAATTTAAAAGAAGACCAAGAAATGCGTAATTAAATAGAGCTACTTTAAATATTGTTGCTATTAACATATTTCGCTCACTTCTAGACTTATTATCTTTAGATTTTATAAGAAAACAGTCGAAATCAGTTGAAACCGATTGTTGAACGATCTAGACCGCTCTGTATATGATTGTAGTCATTTCCGCTATGTGGCAGCACCGTGCAGCGCTCTTTGCGCTCTCTGGGAAACTGGATAAGCGGTGCACGGTACTACCCCGCTGTATGGCATTGGCCCGCTCTTCCCTACATGCTTTAATATTTGTTTTAATATTTATATTTGCCACCTCTCTGCAGCTTCATGTACTACTTGAAGAAAATGAAACATTCAGTCGGATATGATTATTTGCACTAAATACTTTAAAAATACAAAAGTTCAGGGTTATCATTATTTACCCCCGATGTCATCAATTCTTCAGCTCCAGTGCTGAATTCATTACGAGATGTAGAATTGCCCTATGCCATTGATTCAATATCTTCCAAGGTTATTGCGACAGCTGCACGTATTATTCTCTCCCGCTCTCCCAATTCGTCTTTGCATCTCAAAGAATATCGTAAACCATTCAAAACTTTGTCACGTCCTCTACGAAAGCACACAAAAATTTTTGGAATTGTGCTGAAGACTGTTCGCTCCCCATACCTAATCTCTAGTTCTCTACTTGGGTGTCTTCATCTCCTGTATTGCTGCAGAAATTTCGTCCTCTTCCGGACGCCCTCTGTTTCTTGACGATGGCGTAGAGGTTATAAAGAATTTTTACAGCAGTCCTCATCATGTACACTATCTGCAGCATGCAGATCCATCATCGAAAGGATCCGTCTTACGTTGGTGTCTGGCCCCACTAATCTTTCCCGTGCTGTGCTCAGATCGTAATTAAATTGTGTTCTTTCCTGTAGGACTTAATAATAACACCGTGCTCCTTGTCCAGAAAACGTTGTCCTTACTCATCGTTTCTTAAATAGTTTGATGAACGAACGCACTTATCCCTTTTCTCCCCAGTGTCACGGCCGAGTGCGCGAATTTCGTTTCACCGTGTATAGTATATATGATGATGGTGTATTCTTGGGTAATATATCCCAGTGGTAAAATAAATAGTCAGCCACTCGAATCTATGAGCGGGAAGAACCCAGGAAGAGGCCGTCACCAGGAAAAATTCTTTCAGACACAGCAACGGACTCTGAAGAGCAACTGAACGGACTGGATAGTGTCTTGAAAATATGGTATAAGATGAACAAGAGCAAAACAAGGATAATGAAATATACTTGAAGAGAATTAGGCAGTGCTGAAAGAGGTAGATCTTGGAAGGAGAAAATTAAAGTTAGTGGTTGAGTTTTGTTATTTGGGTAGGAAAATAGCTTCTATGACGGAAGTAGAGAAGTCTGTACAGGAAGAATATGATAGAAATTTGTTGATATTAAACATTTATTTCAGTGTTAGAACGTCTGTTTTTCAAGTAATTTATCTAGAATGAAGCCTTGTACGACAGTGAAACGTGAAAGATTTCAGACAGATAAAAGAAAAAAGCATTTGAAATTTTGTGCTATAAGGGAATGCTGAATATTAGGTGTTTAGGTAGCATACCTAATGAGGGGGTACTGACCAGAAGTAAAGATCAAAGACATTTCTGGCGTATTTTCACTAAAAGGGGTCGACTGGTAAATCAAAAATGTTCAAATGTTTGTACAACTTATGGTTCAAAATGTTCAAATGTTTGTGAAGCTTATGGGACTTAACTACGGGGTCATCAGTCCCTAAACTTACAAACTACTTATGAACTACTTACGAACTAGGACGGCACAAATATCCATGCCCGAGGGGGGATTCAAACCCCCGACCGTAGTGGCCGTGCTGACCGTGACTGGAGCGCCTGTCACCTCGGCCACCGCGGCCGGCTTGGTAAAACACATTCTGAAACATCCAGTTATCGCCAATTTAACATTGAAGGATAGGGTGTAGGTTGAAAATCGCAGAGGGAGACCGAGAGGTGAATACAATAAGGAGATTCAAAAAGATATAGGTTGTCATGGTTATTCATAGAAAAAAATGTTCAAATGTTTGTTAAGCTTATGGGACTTAACTACGGGGTCATCAGTCCCTAAACTTACAAACTACTTATGAACTACTTACGAACTAGGACGGCACAAATATCCATGCCCGAGGGGGGATTCGAACCCCCGACCGTAGTGGCCGTGCTGACCGTGACTGGAGCGCCTCAGTCACCTCGGCCACCGCGGCCGGCATTTATTCATAGATAAAGACGCTTGGACATGATAAGGTAGAATGGAGAGTTACATCAAACTAGTCGCTGAAGACCACAACAGTAACAACAACATCTCAGTGATAAAAAGCCAGTAACACAAAATGCATTTTGAAAATTTCTTAAGGTTCCTTTCCGCACAACACATACACTTCAAGAAGAAGAAGAATATTATAAATCAACACTGATCTTTTTTTACGAATAACTCCCTCACCCACTACCTGGGTAACCTTGCGCCGGAGTGACGTCTGTTAGATGGATTGATAGTGATTGTGAATGACAGCTATTGACCATGCGCGACTTCGTCACCACGCCTTCCGTAAGCAAAAGAAATATTAAATTTTGTTTGTTCAAGATAAGTCAAACTGTGATTGTCTATTCCTTAAAATATCTTCAAAATATTTCGTCGACGCTTCTCCGTTGTTTTATAAACCGCAGATATAATTTATAAATCAGTTGTAAAATAAGACATTCACAAACTCCAACACACAGTTTCCACATTATATAAACTGGTGATGAGTCCCTCAAACTGTGTAAGGTTTTGAATAAATCCTGTAATAATCTTCAAAAATATAATTCAGCATACTATTTCAGGTTTCTTAGTGGCTGAGTTAACTCTATTCAACACAGTGACACTTGGAGTAAAATTTTCAGTTTTATTTCCCCTCAAAGACGTCAGTACAATTAAATGTACACAGTCTTGGAACATTCTTGTAGAAACTCAAGATAGTAACTGAATCTATTTGTGACACACGTAACTAGCTACCTTTTTTAATAATACTAACAATTCTTTTTTATTCGATTATGACGATTGGCAACGGCATCCTTTAACAAGATCTTCTCTTGCTCCGTAGCTGTCGATCCGAGACGTTTGATGGCCAGCTATATCATATATGGCACAGGCAGGGTAGATGTTTTTCTCGCGAGTTGCACCGTTGTCACCGCGCATGAAACATAAGAAAAATAACACATATTGTTTTAAGAATAATGTAATAAGAATTTTGGGATTTATTTGGAAATTTTACTTTGCTCTGTTTGAGAGCTGTGATTATCATAATTGCGTGAATTCATGAAAATACGTTAATTTCGCTCTTAACCCGCGAGGACTCGCGCATGAGCATTTTGCTCACAGTAATTTTAAAACAATCGGCATTTTATCAACTTTAAATAGTCAAATATGTGTGTTTTCTTATGAACGCAACTAGAAATATTTAATTAAACATATTAAGTACATTACAAACTGTTCTTTGACTGTCAGAAAAATGTTATACACGCGATTGATCGCGTAACTTTTAAAGGCGCGAGTTTTCGTGGGTTAAAAATCTACCAGAAGCGTTTATTTATCACAGCTGAGAGTTTGTCAAAGATATTAAAATGTACTTTATATAACAGATAAATGGAATCCCATGAAAAATATAAGGTTCCCTGCTGTCCGATTTAAAATGGAATGGCCCGACACGCGCAGTGGCCGGGCGCGAGCCCGAGTGGAACCGAAACAACCCGACCGGTAACGAACTTCCCACCGCTAGCACGCCACTCCCCTCACCAATACAGAGAAGTATGACTGTCTACCACGGCAGCGCCTTCACGCATCATTCATTGAAATAATTCAGATTATGTGCTCATAGTTTTTCTTTATATTCACCTTTCGTTATGTACCGGGTGATAAAAAAGTCAGTATAAATTAGAAAACTTAATAAATCACGAAATAATGTAGATAGAGAGGTAAAAATTGACACACACGCTTCGAATGACATAGGGTTTTATTAGAACCGAAAAAAGACAAAGTTCAAAAATTGTCTGACAGATGGCGCTTCATCTTATCAGAAAAGCAATAATTAGCATAACAAATTAAGGCAAAGCAAAGACGATGTTCTTTACAGGAAATGCTCAAAATGTTCACCATCATTCCTCAACAATAGCTGTAGTTGAGGAAAAATGTTGTGAACAGCACTGTAAAGCATGTCCGGAGTTACGGTGAGGCATTGGTGTCGGATGTTGTCTTCCAGCATCCCTAGAGATGTCGGTCGATCACGATACACTTGCGACTTCAGGTAACCCCAAAGCCAATAATCGCACGGACTGAGGTCTGGGGACCTGGGAGGCCAAGCATGACGAATGTGGCGGCTGAGCACACGATCATTACCAAACGACGCGCGCAAGAGATCTTTCACGCGTCTAGCAATATGAGGTGGAGTACCATCCTGCATAAAAATCTTACGTTCCAGCAGGTGTTTATCAGCCAGGCTGGGCATGATGCTGTGAAGATACAGGGTTTTAGTTTAGTAACCTCTTTGGTACGTTTTGGTCGAACAGTAGTTGTCGTTGGCATGCAACGATAGTTGCTGGGCGACAATGCTTAGGTTGGAATGTTTTTTCTTTGTTGGTCGGTGTGCGGCAGTCTTCCGCCGACCACAGAGCGAGGAAGTAGCATGTTTACATTGCGTCCGTAACCCGCGTTTAGCGATGGCTAAAGTTTTTGCCCTTCAGTCGTATCGCATATGAGTTTCAGTTGCGTTTTGAAATGTTTCAGTGTGAACTTGTAGACATTCATCGTAGTGGCACGCGCTTATTTAATCAGTGTATTTAAAGAAAGTTATTAACATTCGTCGTTCCATAATAAAGGAAGTTAACAAAGTTTATTGTTATGGATCAACCCAGTAATTGTCCGCATCCCATACCCTCATACCATTGGAGCAATGATTAAGGATTAATTAAACAGCAAATAGAATATAACGGCACCTTCGCCCATCGAGGATTAGGTGGACGCAGCTGTGACGTTACAATGCGATTCTGTAACATATCGGCGTACTTCTCTCGCGTCACGGTAGCAGTCATTGACGTTTTGCTGTCCAGCGCCATCAGTGGGACACTTTTGAACTTTTATTTAATTTTTATTTTTTTACATAATTTTGGAAACATTTTTATTTCTCTATTTTTGGGTTAATAGCACCCTATTTAAATTTAAAAATAAAGAACAGTCTAGAATGCACTAATTTATTTCATTCAACTAATTTCAGTCTTATTTAGACCATCTTCAGGTATTTGTCTCCATCGATGTTGTGGAGCTGGCAGGTAGCGGGAGCCTTCCAGTGACGCACTGGAAGGCTCCCAGCTACCTGCCAACTCCACAACATCGATGGAGACAAATTCCTGAAGATGGTCTAAATAAGACTGAAACTAGTTAGATTAAATAAATTACTGCATTCTAGACTGTCCTTTATTATTAAATTTTATTTGTTTGGTTCTAATAAAACCCCAAGCATGTGTGTCTATTTTTACCTCTCTACTTACATTAATCCGTGATATATTGAGTTCGCATATTTATACTGACTTTTTGATCACCCGGTTCACCTCTGTCAGATCACGTCATTACAGTTCTGCCAACGTACTTTGTACATGCGATACTGCCGCCACCTGTATCTGAGCATATCGCGAACCCATGACTTTTATCACCTCGGTGTAATTTACGTACCAGTCGAAAGCACGTAGAGCGACAATCTTATTATTCGTACTTCTAGCTGCATCCAGTGAATTCCGCTACCAGTGACACCCTGCTCTTGAGCTGGCAGATGGCAGCGCCAGCAGAGGACCCGACTGGCGCCAGCGGCGACGTTGGGAATAAATACTGTGCGGTGTTGCGCCACCGGTGACAACCCGCCGCCGGCTGTCTTAATTAGTGGCGCCACCACCGCCAGCTGAAGGCGCGAATGAGGCAACTCACTGGCGCCAGCAGCGGCGATCGCCGCGCCTGCCACCCAACGATCAGCGCGACGTTACTCGAGGAGCCGCGAACCAGCGAGATCTAATGGAAACATCTTCCTAGGACAGGTCTACTCCCTATTTTATGTCAGATAATGAGAATGAGGCGCAGCATGGAATCTGTGTTAACGCCTGAATTCGAAACCAGGTCTCCTGCTTACTACATAGGTTTGCTAGCTGTAACACCAATGGCACTCTGCCCAGTAAAACCGCACGGAACTGAAATTTGTGTAGTAGAGGCAGACATTCTTAGGTACTGATCTTCCCGTACACCACAAGTGCACGATGTATCCCCTAACACTCCCTGAGGCTGTTAGGTGTCTATCGCAAACTATTTCAGTTACTTTTTAACTTTATAGCATAAAAAATCTTTTTTTTTTTTTTTTTTTTTTTTTTTTTTTTTTTTTTTTTTTTTTTTTTTTTTTTTTAGAATTTGTTCATTTTGCATCTCCTATATCTCGCAAAATATTGATTCTAGAGGAATTAAGAAGTTTCTTGAAGTAAATTTTATGAAGCTTTTTGTAGTAAATTTTATGAAGTTTAATTATGTACTGTTTTAGTGTTTCGCCAGAGATAATAGTTTTCGAATTATTTAAGGGAAACATAAAAGAATTGTACCATTAAACGCCCACCCACGCTCGAGCTCACACCCCAGAGGTCGGGACGTCTAATATGTCGTTCATGACGGTCGTCCCTACACTGTACTAAAATTTTCGTCTATACGATATTTCCCCTATTTTTACATCGTTGGCTGGACTATAATGCTCCCTTGGGACACGCCTGAAATCACATTGACGTCTATATTTGCCATTGAGAATTAGGTGCTGTGTTCTGTTAGGTAGAAACTCTTTAATCCAGTCACACGGCTTGTTTGATGTCGCAAAAGCTCGCACTCGGTTCGTCCGGAGACGGTGGGGAACAATGCTGAACGCCCCGCGAAGGTCAAACAACATGGCAACTGCCTGGTATCCTGTATTTACTGCCTTTTGAGTCTCATGGATGAAGAGCGCCGGCTGGGTTTCACATGATCGTTATATTCGGAATCCATGTTGATTCCTACAGAGTTCTTCATAAATAACTAACGAAAGACGGGCTAAAAAAATCTACAACCTACCGACGTCAGAGATACACACCTTCAGTTTTACTCATATGGTCGATGAACCTTATTGACCCAAAGTGACAGGCGAAGCAAGAGAGACGCGATTTCTTATCCAAATCTTCCTACTAATTTGAATTCACTACTTCACCTTACTCGCATTCTAGTTGAAATCTTTGAAACATGAGCTCTTTCGAATGTACCATCTTTCAACCAGCCGGTAACAATCTTGAAAGTAGCTCGTTAAGTTTTCCAAGTAAGATTTTGGGCAATTGAGATCTGCAAATGCAAGGTCAAGCGCTCACTGCTACTTAAAATTACCTTGTGAGTGGCCACAGTAGTTGCGCAATGGAAATTTGTGTAACTGCTCACTCCTTAAGGGAGCAGCCAACGTTTTAACAAACACAAAATAATGTTAAAAAGGAATAGATAATTAAACATGGGATGGGGATCATGAAATTATAAATCAGAGGTTTGATAATTTAAATCATTATCTATTCAATAAAATGAACAAGCAAATAAATGTGGGGAGACCATATTAAGCACAATAAAGCACACATCTTGTACAAAAGTGAATTAAATCATAAAGTTACTGCTAATAATGAAATTGTTTCTACCCTTAATGAATATGGAGGTAATATGGGAGGAAGTTTGCAAATACACAGTGGATAAAGAAAATCACAGTCATTCACTCACAAAAACACGCATAATGCTTGTGACACATTACACTTGATAGCGGCGGCGAAATGATGTGTTGGTGGCATTTTGAAGAGACGGTGGGTCTGTTGAAGCACTAATTAAAAATCTACTATGCACCAAACGAACTTATGGGGCATTGATCATTAATAAAAAGAATAAAATAATTGATGTACGAATAGACAATGTTAATGGCAGAAAAATGCTTAAGAGTAATGAATAACTAAAATGTAACACGACCACACTTTCAGTGGACGTGTTTCATCACCCTCTGAATGGGGGCGATAAAAAGTCTAGAGCCAATCCTGTTATACTGGATTGGATACAGATTAATATATTACACACACAAACAAAAAATTTAAAAATCTATCTATTCTGGGCATTATGGGCAGTTATGGGCGTCTTACAACAAGGAAAAACGATACGTTAAGAAATATTTAAAACAGAAAGTAGAGCAAACATTTTAAATTATTTCAACAACATTTAAAAATAGTAAGGAAGGTGGTGCACAAAAAGATCGGTCATAAATTGGAGGCTAACAATACATGCATAAACAAAAATTTACAAATTTATACAATAAATAAAATAGGACAATCATGATTAGCATTTCAGTCCTGGGAGTGTCTTCAAAAAAGTAAATCAAGTTCGATTCACTATGGCGAGTGTTCATTTCTTCTAAATGTAAATTTTAATGATTAAATATTCGCCACACACTTCAATAAAAACTTAGGGTCATCGACAGGGAGGATGTACTCTTCGGTATAACTGGGTGGAAACGACAACTCGTACTTATATAACACTTATATAACTGCCACGTTGTCATTCAGTGACCATGTTCATAGTGGATTGTCCCTCTTTCCAGCTCCAGATGTATCTCTCCTAGCTGCCATCTCTTCCTCACTGACTCAGCGCCAATGGTTGGGTCAGTCATCTTGCATTAAGCACAGAGGAAGAGGAATTTTGTGAGCACCTTCGAGAATTTCCTCAACAGAAATTCTCGAAAAGAACGGCATCTTTCCTCCAGCGATCCCCAGTTCAGTTGCCGGAGCATTTCCGTGACACCTGCGCAACCTCACAGTAACAAACCTAGCTGCTCGCCTCTGAACTACTTCTATGCCTTCCTTTAGACTGATCTGCTGCAGGTCCCAAACACTTGGGCAATACTCAAGACGTAGTCTTACAAGCATTTTATGCGCGGTGTCCTTTACAGATGAAGTACATCCTCCCAAAGCTCTCCCAATAAACCGAAGTCAGCTGTGTCCTTACATGTTAGTTCCACTTCATATCACTCTGCAATGTTACGCCCAGATATTTGAACGACGCGACAGCATCAAGAAGCTCACTACTAATGCTGTATTTAAACATCATGGGATTGTTTTTCCTACTCATGCTCATCACCTTACATTTTTCTACATTGAGAGCTGGCTGCCATTCTACGCACCAACTAGAAATATTGTCTAAGTCATCTTATATGATATTAGAGACAGTTAAAGACTCACCCTTCCATACACCACAGCATCATCAGCAAACAGCCGCAAATTACAACTTACTCTGTCCATCAGATCATTTATATAGATAGAAAATAATAGCAGTCCTATCACACTACCCTGGGGCACGCCTGACGATACACTCGTCTCTGATGGACACTCGCCGTCGAGAACAACGTACTGCGTTCTATTACTTAGGAAGTCTTCCAGCCAGTCACAAATCTGTGAACCTATTCCATAAGCTCGTATCTTTGTTAGCAGTCTGCAGTGTGGCACCGCGTCGAATGCTTTTTTGAAGTCGAAAAAAAAAACACAATCAGCCTGTTGCCCTTCATCCATGGCTCGCAAGATGTCATGTGAGAAAAGGGCAAGCTGAGTTTCACATGAACGATGTTTTCTAAACCCGTGCTGATTCATGGAAAGAAGCTTTTCCGTTTATAGGAAATTTACTATATTCGAACTGAGAATATGCTCTAAAATTCTACATGAAACTGATGTCAACGGTATTGACCTGTAATTGTGTGAGTCAGTTTTCTTTCCTTTCTTATAAACGGGAGTCACCTGCGCTTTTTTCCAATCACTAGGAACTTTGCGCTGAATTAAAGATTCGCGATAAATGCAAGCTAAGTAGGGGGCCAATGCCGCAGAATACGTTTTGTAAAACCGAACTGGTATTCCGTCTGGACCAGCAGACTTTTTCGTATTTAGCTCTCTCAGCTGCTTCTCTACACCGGAAATACCTATTGCTATGTCCCCCAGTTCGGAATTTGTACGTTGATCAAATGATGGTACATTTGTGCGGTCTTCCTGCGTGAAAGATTTCTTAAAGGTTAAATTTAGAACTTCAACTTTCCGTTTGCTTTCTTCTATTACCGCCCCGGAATGATCAACGAGTGACTGGACAGTGGGCTTTGACCCGCTTCTCGATTTTACATAGGACCAGAATTTTTTCGGGTTCTCGGAAAGATCTTTTGCTAAGGTATGGCTGTGATAATTATTGTATGCTTCGCGCATCGATGTTATTATAGACTCACGAATCTCTACTAATTTTTGCCTGTCATCATTTGCGTGCTCCTTTTTGAAACGAGAGTGCAACAGTCTTTGCTTTATCAGCAGCTTTCCGCTTGTATACCATGGAATTTGGTATGGCTTCACAAAAATCGTATTGTGTGGCCCTTGATTGTGCCCGGGGCCTCAGAGAAAACGGTCGCATGTCTCTGCAAAATGGAACCTAAATTAATTTTTGCTTGGGGTGGGGCATCCTCTAATGAAGCCATTTTTCACCCGATCTCGTCCAGGACGTCTACCTTCTCGCAATCAACAAGAAGTAAATACGGGTCATCATACTCCGGATCTGGCGATAAAGGCGCGTTTCACCTTCGCCAAAGTGCAAAGTAGCATGGTGTGCCGCTATATACATATAAAAAAAAGCTATCTGGAAATCTAGAAACGTGGAATCGATCTGACCTCTCTTGTCGATGGCACCCATCACTTCAAAATGTTCAAATGTTTGTAGAGCTTATGGGACTTAAAAACTTACAAACTACTTATGAACTAGCTAATACTAAGTAGGGCACAAATATCCATGCCCGAGGAGGGATTCGAACCCCCGACCGTAGTGGCCGTGCAGACCGTGACTGGAGCGCCTCAGTCCCTCGGCCACCGCGGCCTTCACCACTAAAAATTCCACACCGAGCAACACATCTACAACTAGTGACGGCACAACGGTAAAGTTCGCCATAAAAACATGTCCTTGACACGAGAATTCAATCTCGGCCTGCCTCCGTACCTCTACGCTACGCTTAACTAAGGCACCCTTAACCTTGGTGTGTTGCAGGGGGAGTTCCGGCCAAGACGCCACTGCTTGGTAGCACTCGTGTGCCTCTCATTTATTATGGATACGACGCTGCCTGTGTTGAGAATGCAGCGTAACACTACATCTCTCACTGCAACTGTCAGGATGGGTTGTATCAAATTATCGTTCGGCTCGGGTTCCTCCTTTAACAGGACTTCCCTTAAGTCGTCAAACCATATGTCAGACGAGTTCCATTCCGTGTTCGTCGTCAGACTCTGAGCAGGAAGGAACAGAGCGAGAACGTCATTGTTTTCACGTCGATGGTCCGGGTTGCACGTCTGGCTTTTTGTTATGCTTCGGGTCGGTCGAACGTATTTCCGCACCCTGTGGAGGCGTGTTCGGCCATTCCCAGTGAACGCGCTTGGAATTTGCATCGCGCGGTTCGTTATTACCGGAGTGCCAGTTATAGCCGTAGCCCCACTTGAGCTTTTTCTTTCCGCGATAATCTCATTTATACCCGTTTTCATTCTGGTTACGTCATTTCCCGTTTTCCTGGGTTCGCTGGCCGTTTCCCCAAGACTTTCTCCGGTACCTGATTTTGATTACTATTCCCCTTTCCCTGTTTGGTTGGAAAGTTAGTCTGTGGTTAAAAGAAAGTTTTACAACAATGAATTATATGTTGCGATTTTATATATACCTACAGCAACCTTATATATTCAGCTACAAAGTGAACCGTAGTTCACTGAAAGCCGGTATGAGGTTCTTGTGCTACACAGCACACGAAGTGTCGTATTCGGAAAATAAAGCTAGCATCACGAATTTTGACTCGAAATATAGTAATCATTTAAGGGATTACTTCATGACAGTTTTCTTTTACATTAATTGACACAAGTATAAATTATTAATTATTTTATAAAATTCGAGGTTATATTTTCCATTTTTGTCCTATTTCAAATGGAATATTCACGTTCGCAATAAAGGCCAATTCCCGCTATTCGTCTCTGATCCTGCTCATTTCCGCCCCGTTCCATTCAGTGTCCGCTCTGTGTTAGAAAATGGTGTCGCGGTCATGTTCAATTCCGTCAACCTTCCGTTCAGTTAACTCGCAGATTACGCATAACATGTTGGCTTTCACGGTCGGCGTTGTCGTCAATTAAAACTTTCGGGCTAAATTGCCGTTGTCGATCGGTGAAACTCCTTCCTTCTGATGTTCCGTTGTCAACTGCGGACAATGTCTTCTGAGGTGAGTCAACGACTGGCTTCTAGGTGGTGGAGATGCCGCTTATATAGAGCAGACACGTTTGTGATATGGAACCACGATGAACAGGATTTAAATGATTTCCTGGTACACCTAAATAGTATTAATCCAAAGATCAAATTGACCATGGAGAAGGAGAGTAATGGACAACTTAGTAATTAAACGGGCGGATGGGTTGGTTGGTTGGGTTTTTAAAGGGACTAAACTACAATGGTCATCAGTCCCTTCTGGAGGATGGGACCTTAGGGTACAAAATTGTTGTACTGAGCACTCCATACAAATAGAAAAGTGTCCGGAAATAGGCGATAGCAACAACCATCTGCTGGAAACGTTTTCCTCCCATTCATCCATAACATCACGGACTGCATTGGCAAAGTACTGTCCAAGTTTCAAGTGAAAACTGTTTTCAGACCTACTAAGAAAATAAATGAATTCCTAACATCAGCGAAAGATGCTCTATATCCCCTAGCTACCCCAGGGTTATATAAAATTCCGTGTAGTTTTGGCATGATGACAACAAAAAGTAGCGTCAATAGACGCTTAACGGAACACAAAAGGAACTGTCGTTTGTTACATATCGACAAATCAGCAGTAGCAGAGCATCTATTCCAAAACGGACATTATGAAATAAAATTTAGTAATAGGACTTCGCACTATTATACACGTATGTACAGAGAGGTATGGAAAATCCACGAACATCGAAACAATTTAAATTTTAAAAACAATTTTAATAGAAAAGAAGAAGGTTTAAAAGTGGACAAGATATGGCGGCCCACTTTGCACCAATCAAGTGACAATCGATTACCTGTAATCGAGAGAAGTGACGATAATCGCAGATAGTTGCATAGTCTGCAGCTTGGCATGTTGTGGCGGCCTCTGTCTGCTCTATATAAGCGGCAGTTCCACCGTTTAGAACCCATTCGTCGAATCACATCAGAATATGTTTTCCGCAAATGGCAACGAAACGTCAGGGGGAAGAAGTCTTACCGATCGACCACGGCAATTTAGCCCGGAAGTTTTAATTGATGACAGATTACTGTTTCACATCGTCCAACTGTTCCTGAACTATGAATGTATAATGCATTTGTTGCAAGAGTTGTGGGTTACCGAGTGGCACATGTCAGTTGTCGTTCCATCGTATCCCACACGTGGGAAACCTCTTGAGATCGTGCTGATCAGGTAAACTGCCGCAGGTTTTGTAGAGCACATTCAGCTTCATGCGCAGTGTGTAAGCGAGTGTTGACCTCTGGAACCACACACCTTCCTGTTGCAAGAATGGGTCTTACAAAATTCTGCACGTACCGAGTGCTGGCCAGAGTTCCCTCCACAAACACCAACGGGAACGTGAGCTACCACTTATTGTACCCAAGAGTATCAGGACTTCGGCTTGTCCAGTGTGTCGTGGACGAATGCCCTCTACGAGAAAACGCTCGCCAAGTCTACGTCGTACTCGCAAACGACCTTTACGTACGTCCCGGACGAATCTGCTTTCATCGCATGAAGACCACGATCCACCATTCCACCTTCCGAGGGATCTTCTGACGGCTCCGGTAGAACCAGGCACGTCGGTGATGTGGCGTGAGTGGAACACTGACTACAGGTGTGCATGGCCGTAGTCCTACAGGTACCTAGTAAACGACTGGCACTTCTGCATTGAAAAACTGTGTTATCTGTCTGTACGTGTGTCGGGCCCGGTAGTCTCATTCGCGCTTCAGACGTGCTAGAGCAAGGAAGTGCCGCGTACTCCGCATCGCTAGCGTTGTTTACAAATTGGTGTCTTTCTTCGTAGCGTGCCGCGTAACTGTGCTGTGCATTAGTGTTGTGTGTTCGATTGTGATTGTCTTCTAAAGCTATTAGCCCGTGTTGGGTTAATTAGCGCTATGTCACGGTTAATACCAAGGAATCACACGCTGAGATTCGAGTTCCACAAGTCAACCAGATCCGTTCAACCAAGTTCTTATGAAATACACGACTGGATAGTGGACATCGTTGGTATTACTTCGGACCAGATTCACACCGCATATTACGACCTGGAACAGTACTGTTTCTTCGTGAAGCTGCATAACCTAGTTGTCATGGAAAGATTGCTGCTGAAACATGGAGGAAAGATCGAATTCCTGCACCGCAACGGAAAAGTGAGTACTGTTATTCTTTCCATTGCTGATGTAGAATACAAGAATGTTAGAGTCTTTAACTTACCACCGGAAGTTGAAAACTGTTACATTCAGGAAGTCTTATCGAAATACGGTGAAGTCAGGTCCATCAGGAACGAAATGTGGTGTAATCAACATAGGCTTCAATGCTTTAATGGTGTGCGATCAGTGGAGATGCATGTGAAACTTAATATTCCGTCCCACATTACAGTATGCGGGTATAAGGGTCTCGATATTTATACTGGACAAACGCCTACCTGTCATATTTGTAATGAAAGTGGTCACGTAAGGCAAGACTGTCTACGTCGCATAGTGGTTTTGAAAAACAATCTCCAGAACCGACGAAGGTTAACATTTAGTGACGACTTAACATCAAACAGGTCAGAACAGTCTGCTGAAAATATTAATATCACTGAAATACCAGATCCTAATCCGGTAGTTACTTCACAAGTAATGCCCCCTCCCGTAGAAGAGAATTCAGTCACCACTAACCGTGACCGCAGTTCTGCTACTGGTAACAAACGGCCACGTCTCTCTGACGATGTCTCGTCAGATGATGAGGCATCTAGTATGACGCAACCCGTGCAAAAACAGAAACACAACACTGAATTAACATCCGGACCAGACTACGACATGGATTTGGACGCAGTAGATCAGACCAACGACAATCTCCCGTTGTTAGGCAGTAATGAAGCAGCTGAAATGGAACTAGAAGTTCATACCACACAGGTTCCCACCCAAGAGACTCGCGAGAACACAGACCAGATATATGTTCAACATACTGACGACAATCCCCAACACGACACAGAGCAAGACATAACGATGTCTCTTGCTGCAGAAACATCTGACAGTAACGAGCAGGCTCGAGGCTCAAGCGATACATAAAGTGTCTCCTCTGATCAAGAAGAGTGTAATCAGGTACAAGACCATTTAAGCCAAACAATACAAGATACTCAACGCCGCTGCACTAAGAAATCCCAACACAAAGTTAACGTGGGTAGAGGTAAATCAAGGCGCAATAAGGAGAAAGGAGATAAACTGAAGGGACAGGAGAAGGCAGTCTAGAAAAAGATGACAAGGCAGATCTGAATCGTTGTAAAGATACACCGAACGAATTTGGCTCTCCACAAACTGCAATAAAATAGGTGCGCACTCTCTAATGGATCACATTCTCCAAACGTGCTTTAAAGTGACAAATAAAGCATTACATTTAAACACGAGATAGTAAAACAATGACGTTGCAAGCGTATAAGATAATCACTTTAAATATCAACAGAATAACATCGGACTTAAAGAAAGCAGTATTAAAAACATTTATCTACGAGACAGAGACAGACATTGTCCTATTACAAGAAGTAGTGATACATAACTTGACTATACCAGGATTTAATACTTTACTCAATATAGTACCGGATGAAAGTTCAGGGACAGCAATATTGATTAGAGAAGGGATACCGGTGGAAGAGCTAGATAAATTAGTAACTGGAAGAGGCATCAGTTGCAAAATATTTGGTGTCACTGTTTTAAATGTTTATGCCCCATCAGGTAACAGCAACAAATCAGAGAGATCTAAATTCTTCAAGGAAGATATCGTTTACCTGTTAAGGAAAAACCCCGCGAACGTAATTATTGATGGAGATTTTAATTGTGTTGTCAATAAAAAAGATCAGATACCAAACTTTAATTATTGCAAAGAACTACATGAATTAATTAAGAACATGAAGTACAAAGATGCCTGGGAAGTCAAATTCCCGACATTAGTCAAATTTACGTTTTTCACATCCACGTCATGTAGTCGGATCGACAGGATTTATGTATCGGATAACATCAAATGTCAGGTGCTAGCCGCTGAAGTCATCCCAACGTTTTGCTCTGACCACTGCGCTCTTTCAATGACCGTCAATCTAGAAAAACAGCCCACGAAAGTACACCGAAGACAATGGACTTTAAATGTTGCATATTTAAACGATGAAGCTCTTGAACACATTGTCCATGAAACGTGGTCGGCCTGTCTCAAATCAATAAATAAATACCGATCTAAAACTGAGTGGTGGGTCAAATTAGCTAAACTAAAACTAAGGCAGGTGTTAAGAAGTTACAGTTTTGAAAAATATCGGGAAGAAAAGAGGACGATAGAATTTTACTACACGGTTTTACGAGAACTTTATGAGAAAAATAACCGTACAGGAACTCACCTCGAACAGATTAAAAAATTTAAAGCGAAATTATTAAGTATTACACGGCTACAGTTAGATGGTCTAAAAATCAAATCAGAAGCTATAGCATACATGCAGGAAGAAACAGCTTCAATGTATTATTTGATGAAACATCAGGCCAATCGAAGACGTACTTTTATTGATGAAATAACAACAGAAGACGGGAGGGTGATTAGGAACCAATCTAAAATAGTGCGTGCCATCCACCAGTACTTTACAAAACTTTACACAGAAGACACAATCGACGAGGAGGCGAGTACTGAAATACAGAATTCTTTAACCAATTCGATTACAACGCAAGAAAACAACTCCCTGTTTACAGAATTTAGAGAAGACGAAATCTTTGACCTCGTAAAAACATCACTTCCTCATTAAACAGTAGGCCCTGACGGACTGCCAAAAGAATTTTACCAGAAATTTTGGCACATAATTGGCTCTAAATTTACAGAGGTAATAAATGAAATCATTAAAGGTGGAGAGACTCCAGCAGAACTCAAAGAAGAGAATATTGTCTTAATTCCAAAAAATAAAGGTAAAAAGAAAATCGATAACCTTAGACTAATCATGTTAATGAATTACGACTATAAGACAATAGCACGGGCATTTAAGGATAGAATCACCCCCCTCCTATAGAACTTAATAAAAAGCCACCAATCCTGTTTCCCTGGCAGAACAATCATGTCTATTCTCTCCGAATATAGAGATCTGATATCAATTGCCTCTGTAACAAATATGAAATCCGCATTACTTTTCATAGACTTCTGCAAAGCCTTTGACCATGTCAGCTACAGATATGTAGAATCAGCAGTGAAACAAATGGGATTTAACAACCGTGCAGTCCGTGTTCTTCACCACATGATGTCAGGTATAACAGCAAAAGCTTTCGTAAACGGACAGTCAACAAAAGTTATTCACATTCAAAGAGGCGTCCCAGAAGAGAGCCCGTTAACAATGCACTTATATGTTCTGTCATTGGACCAATTACTAAGACGAGTCAGTCAGAGACTAACGGAAGTAACAATTTCCGAGCAAACCCTGACCGCAAGGGCGTACGCAGATGACGTTGGTGTCGTGATAAGAAACGAAGAAGAAATAGGTATTCTGTAACAAGAACTAGAAACATACTGTAGAGCGTCAGGAGCAAAGATTAATACACACAAGAGCAAAATTTTAAGTCTTAGAGGATTCGAGCATTTAAACATACAATGGGCTAAACGGGTAGAGATCAACAAGACGTTAGGAATCATTATAAGCAACTGTCCCAGGAAAATGGGAACTGGCGAGACACGACAAACAGAATACAAGGCGCCCTTAAAGAACTCGGGTGGCGTTCTGCAAACTTAGTACAGAAAATAAGAATAATAAACGTGTACATATTTTCCAAAGACCACTACATTTACATCTACATACATACTCCTCAATTCACCGTAAGGTGCGTGGCGGAGGAAACACTGTACAACTGCTAGGCATTTCCTTTCCTATTCCACTCCTAAATTGAACAGGGAAAAAAAGAATGCCTATATGCCTCCGTACGAGCCCTAATTTCTCTTATCTTGTCTTTGTGATCTTTACGCGAAATGTAAGTAGGCAAGATCGTACTACACTCAGCTTCAAATTCCGGCCCTCTAAATTTACTTAACAGAAATTCACGAAAATAACGTCGTCTTTCTTCCAGCGATCCCCAATTGAGTTGCCGGAGCATTTCCATGACACTCGCGCATTCGTCGAACCTACCGGTAAGAAATCTAGCTGCTCGTCTCTGAACTGCCTCTATGTCTTCCTTTAAACTGATCTGCTGCGGGTCCCAAACACTTGAGCAATACTCAAGACGAGGTCGTACAAGCTTTTTATACGCGGTCTCCTTTACAGATGAAGTACATCTTCCCAAAATTCTCCCAATAAACCGAATTCGGCTGTCCGCCTTACTCACCACTGTCCTTACATGCTCGTTCCATTTCATATCGCTCTGCAATGTTACGCCTAGATATTTGAACGACGCGACAGCATCAAGAAGCTAACTACTAATGCTGTATTCGAACATTATGGGATTGTTTTTTCTACTCATGCGCATCACCTTACATTTTTCTACATTGAGACTAGCTGCCATTCTTCGCACCAACTAGAAATTTTGTTTAAGTTCAAATGTTTGTATAGTTTATGGGACTTAACTACGGGGTCATCAGTCCCTAAACTTACAAACTACTTATGAACTACTTACGAACTAGGACAGCACAAATATCCATGCCCGAGGAGGGATTCGAACCCTCGACCGTAGTGGCCGTGCAGACCGTGACTGGAGCGCCTCAGTCCCCTCGGCCACCGCGGCCGGCGGTCTAAGTCATTCTGTATGCTATTACAGTCAGTTACAGACGACACCCTCCCATACACCACAGCATCATCAGCAAACAGCCGCAAATTACTACTTACTCTGTCCATCAGATCATTGATATAGATGCCCTGGGGCACGCCTGACGATACACTCGTCTCTGATGAACACTCGCCGTCGAGAACAACGTACTGCGTTCTATTACATAGCGCAAATTTTCCCAGCACCCAAGCTACAGGCAAAAAAGATCATGAAACTCGCGAATGGATATATATGGAAAGGAAATATTTTCAAAGTGAAACTTGAAACTTCAACAAAAGCAAGAATGGATGGTGGTTTAGGACTTACCGACATAAGTAGAAAAGCATGTGCATCAGAGGCGTAGCTATGTCACCAAGGGCCCCGGGGCAAAAATGACTTTGGGGCCCTCTTTAAAATAAAACTATATAGATACATAACTACATCACCTTCTTATATAATAAGACAAACGTGGATACCACTAAGTAAATTATTATGTGTCACGCAACAGATGTTTGTTTATTTGTTGTTTGGTTGTATAATTTATGGGACTTAACTACGGGGTCATCAGTCCCTAAACTTACAAACTAATTATGAACTACTTACGAACTAGGACGGCACAAATATCCATGCCCGAGGGGGATTCGAATCCCCGACCGTAGTGGCCGTGCAGACCGTGACTGGAGTGCCTCAGTCTCCTCGGCCACCGCGGCCGGCAAACAGATGTTTAATTGTACACTCTAACATAACTGTTAAAGTATGTTATGCTTTCAAGAAAAAATTACTGGTGCGATTTAGATGAAATTTTGCAGACGGATAGAGTTGGACCTGGGTAAGACAAACAGAACGACCGCATGGGGTAGTTTTTGAAGTTGCTCCATACTAAGCGATGAATTCGCAGGCAGAAGCTAATAAAAAATAAACAATGAATTATTACTCATCCACGAAAACATGCACGTGTAACATAGCACTTAGTCGAAATATCAAATACATCGGTTAAAACACGAACAGCTTGTAACAGTCTCTGTGGATACAGTCATACCTATCACCACTTGAGCTGTTTTCTGTTTCAATGATGATCAGTAATACAATCCACAAAACCATCTACGGTCCATATTTTCTCTTCATTTTGCATGAATTTTAGAGTGAAATTGGTTACAGCACTACATTGGTATCTACGATTAAGGAGCACCCCCTTGAGGGAATTCACTAGACAAACAGTTGAGTTACCATAATAAGAGCGTTCAAATGTTTGTTTGTAGAGTCTATGGGACCTAAGTACGGGGTCATCAGTCCCTAAACTTACAAACTACTTATGAACTAGGTACAACTAAGGACGGCACAAATATCTATGCCCGAGGGGGATTCGAACCCCCGACCGTAGTGACCGTGCAGACCGTGACTGAAGCGCCTCAGTCCTCTCGGCCACCGCGGCCGGCATAACACCGTTATGAAATAATACACTGTGGAGTCTTAATACTCAAATGTGGTTAAACCCTGCATTGTCAAACACACTGCTGGTAATTCAGCGCAATTCACTGTTATTTCCTCAAAGATTGGCAGCAGTGGCGTATCCAGGATCGTGGTCTGGTGGGGGCTGAGGTCAATCCGAGATGACGTGGGGGGAGGGGGGGGCTGCATTCTTGGTCTAGGGGGGTTGGAAGAGGGTTCTAGAGGGGGGGGGGCTGCAGCCCGACAGCCCCCTCCCCCTTGATACGCCACTGATTTTCAGCCATAGCACTCTTAGTGGACCAGCAATGTTTATATTTGTGCGTTTGAGGTTTGTTGGACAGAATTCAGACTGTTCAAAATCGAAAATCATTCATTCATCTAAAATATTACATACAGTAGAACGTCGATTAACCGAAGTAATTGGGGGACATGAATGTTCGGAAAACTGGTTTATTCGGATACTTCTATCTGGCAATAAGAAGTAGTGTACAGTGAATTTATTTATACAGTATTTGGAGGCACGCGATCCTTCACACTGCGCCGAGCGGCACGCCGCAACACTTGTATTGCTCAGCTGTTGCTGTGAGCAGCTTTGACGCTGCCGCTACTTCTGCTGCGATGCCGACGGAATTATTGTACACGCCAACTGGCGGTTAACAGCGCCACAGAGTGGCGTCGTGTCAAGTGTTCCGCCGCCCGATGGCCCATTAGGTTACAGTAGGAACCTTGGTTTGGGGGAGTGGGAGATAAAAAAATCGACGAACATTTTTCGAACGTCGGTCACGTAGGCCGAGGGGCCCCTAGAGCTCGGGGGCCCCGGGGCACTGCCCCGCCTAGCCCTATGATAGCTACGCCACTGATGTGCATTATATATATAAAACGAATCCTGTTTATGATCATTAAAGACCGAAATAACATTACATCAAAACTGTTCACAGCGGTTCATCCAGAAAGCATACAACCCCAGATCAATGTAGGCAAATTTAACAGTAAGCTAAAGCACATAAAGCAATTTTATGTAGAAATAAGTTATTTGAGAACAGACTCGTTTCATAAGACTAATATAACAACAAGAGAACTAGTAGATAATTGGATGAAATCGGACACGACGAATAAAATTGAAATGCAGCAGTCGGCCGCGGTGGCCGAGGGGATTGAGGCGCTTCAGTCACGGTCTGCAAGGCCACTACGGTCGGGGGTTCGAATCCCCCCTCGGGCATGGATATTTGTGCCGTCCTTTAGTATTAGTTAGTTCATAAGCAGTTTGTAAGTTTAGGGCAGAGGTGGGCACAAATCGGCTCAATGAGCAGCGCTCCGGCTCAGGCCGGAAAAAGAGCAGCGTTCGCGCTCGACCGGTAGTTATCGTAGTTGCCGCTAGAGGTCTGTATGCTTGCTGGCGGACGTAGTTCCGTTACTTACCAATAAATATAATAGCATTTTTCAGGAGATACCCCTAGCAGTGGAATCTGTTCATTCGAGTTGGATACTAAAGAGTTTGCACTATTATCTTTATAAGTTATTTTATAACACACTCAGCCAGGTGCATTTCTGCGGCTACGTTAGCGCGTTGGCTGCACATAACGCCATCTAGTCTTTTCAGCAGGAACTTCGTGATGGACGCCAGCTGTTCGCAGCTCTGCTCCTGCTCAGGCAGGCAGCTCCGAGAACGCGGCTCGCTCATTGCCCACCTCTGGTTTAGGGACTGATGACCCCGTAATTAAGTCCCATAAACTATACAAACATTTGAAATATTTGAAATGCAGCACCCGAACGCAACGTGGAAATGTGTATGGACCAATCTAAACCGGAAAATCTATCCAACTGAGGTAATATCTAGATGGTACAAGGTTATAAATGACATCGTCAAAACTAATGAGAAACTCAATCGAATAGGACTCTGTGATACACACAATTGCTTGAAATATAGTTTAGTAGAGACGCTACCGCACAGATTTATGTGCTGTGGACATGCACAAAATTGGAACTGGGTGAGGCAAAAACTAGGACTCCTCTCAAAAAGTGATGGAAAGAACTACACAACGGACATACTCCTACGACCTGATCAGACTTTTATCCGGAAAAGAAAAACCAACAGTATGATGTGGCTCATAAGCCATTATGTCAACTATGTAATCAATAACAATAGCAGTGATAGTACAATTGAAATTTAAAATTTACATGGAATCAGCTTACTGGCAATCGAAGAAATTCGGGAATCACAAAACTTTATTTGGTAACATGATTGACATAGTCTTTCAAAAGATAGGAATAGGATAAAACATATATTTAAAAAATAGTTTAGTTACAATGAAACACAAACTTCTTCCAAGATCAAGACAGAAAATTTGTAAATAAGAAGTACCAATTATGGATTAAGGAAAAAGTAACTTTATTGAACGAAGAGGAAAACATATTTACAGTTTGACTTGTATCACCTTAGATAATAAAGGAAACAGGAGCGTTCGCGTTCGGTCCGAGAGCGCACCTCATATTTTGATTTGCTGGTAAATGGATAAAAAAAGAGAATGTTGTATCTGTTGCGGTATGATAGCCTAGCAGCGTTATTTTGATTTTATAAGAAAAAAGAAAAAAAAGTGGTCTCGGGGTAAAGCACTCGACTGCAAAACAAAGGTTCGCGGGTTCAAAACCAGGTCAGATCTCTGATGTTTTCAGTCTGCTTTTTTACCCAACTTTCACCTCTCAACGATGTGAGGAGTCGTCTGAATCGACACGTGGTTCGCATTCCACGTTAAGCTGTAGGACCCCTTTCCAGTGCTGGATGACTGGGTTAGTCATTCTACTCTTACAACAAGTAACTCCTGTCGGCCACCTTTACTGCTTGGACGCCGAGAAACTTGTCTATACTTGTTGCAAAGTCCATGTCACCATTGAAACCAGCATCATTTCGCAAACGATGCTGCGCGCCCTACTTCTGTAGCAACTCTCCTACAGGATTATCCCGCCACCCTCGAAGCCTCGATTTGTCCCCTTTCAGAATACATCTACATGGATACTCTGCGTCGCGCTGGAGTAGCCGAGCGGTCTGGAGCGCCACGTTACGGATCGCGCGCGCTCCCGCGTCGGAGGTTCGAATTCGCCCTCGGGCATTCATGTGTGCGTTCTCCTTAGGTATGTTTAACTTAGTTTGAGTAGTTCGTAAGTCTAGGAACTTATGAACAAAGTAGTTTGGTCCCATAGAATTACAAACATTTGAATATTTTTGTAACTCTACGAGTCACATTGAAGTGCTTGGCAGAGGGTTGATCGAACTACTTTCGTTATATTTTTCTGCAGTTCCATTATCTAATATCTTGCGGGAAAAGTGAACATCTAAATCTTTCTGTTTTCGATCTGATATCTCTTATTTTATTATGGTGATCATGTCTCCCTATGTAGGTGAGTTGCAACAATATATATTCCCATTCTGAAGAGAAAGGTGGTGAAAAAAATTTCGCATATAGATCTCTTCACAACGAATAACGCTTTTCTTTTAATGATTTCCATCACAACTCGTGTATCATTTCCGTAATACTCTCTTCCGTATGTCGCGACAATACAAAGCGAGCTGCCCTTCTCTGAATCTTCTCTAAATCGTCCGTCAGTCCCACCTCCCGTGGATCCCACAGTTGAAAGTAGCCTGTTATTAAAAATAAGCAAAATCTCGGGCAGTTGAGATCTGCGAATGTAAGTTAAAACGCTCACTGCTGCTCTACATTACTTTATGACTGGCCACAGTACAAGCGCAACGGATATTTACCCAAGTGCTCACTCCTTAAGGGAGCAACCAACGTTTAAACAAAAATCAATAATTAAACATGGGACAGGGAGCATGAAATCATAAAGCAGAGGATTGATCAGTAGCGACTAGTGATAATGTGCTTATTTGCTGCAGCATACTGTAAATATATTACTACAATTATGCCATTTCTTTTCGAATGCAAGCGAGAAATCGCTGTAAAATTACATCCTTTCTCTCGGAATACGAGCCAGATATCACAATAAAATTATGCCAATTCCCTTCCAATGCGTATTAGAATGCTAGTAATGAGGATGAGAACGCATTTTGGAGCGCTCTCGCCGCGATAGATGGAGACCAGCTCCGTGTGCTGAAGTGAGATTCAGCCGCGCTGGTGCTTGCGCAGAGAGGCGGCGCAGTCGTCTGTTCGCTAGTGCGCATGGGCAGACGTGACGTGTGCTGACTCATGTGTGCTGAGACCGACTGCAGCACCACATCAACATTTCTCTTCGCGCTGCGTGTGACGACTGCGGTAGAATAGTATATGACGAATATTGCGGCTTACAGAGTCAAATAGTGCGCCGGTTCAGGCGTCTTGCGCGTTGTCTCTCAATTCCTGTGTGAGGCTCGTATTCAAATACCTCTGAGTCTAAATTTTTGATTTCAATAAACAAAATTAATATTTTTAAACGTTATATTTACTACCCGCAGTGAATACATGCAGTTGGCAGCGCTGTTATAGATTCCCCAGAAGGTCTTACTGTCAATACAGTAAGGCAATCATACAAAGGTTGACTTTTCATTTTAATATATTTTGTTTCCTGTTTATTTTTGTAATATTGTAGCACACTGGTAAAATTTTGTACGAGCCGCCACTGGGTTTGATACTTTAAAATCATAATCTATTCAGTAAAATAACAAGCAAATAAAATGTGGGGAGAACAAATTAAGCAAACACCTTGTACAAAAGTGAATTAAAACCTATAATTACTGACCTTATTAAGGTTGTTTCTGCCCTTTATGAATATGGAGGTAACATGGGAGGAATTTTTCAAATACACGATGGGTGTATTAATTAATTCATTCACAGACACGCGCATAATGCTTAGCGGTACATTACAAAAACTGGAACACTTGAAAGCAGCGGCGAAACGAAGCGTCGGTGGCGTCTTGACGAGATGGCGGGTGTCTTGATAACAAATTTCATGATACAGTGCACTAAAACGAACTCATGTATCCCCATACATGAGTTCGTTTTAGTGCACATTGACAAACAGGAATTAATTCAGAATAAGCAAGTAAAGCACGCGCGAGAATTCATATAGAAGAAAGCTAGTGTTAACAAAAGCAAAGTCAGTTAAAACACAAGGAAATTCAAACACTCTTGGTTTACACTATTGCTGAAGCCGACCGCGGTGGCCGAGGGGACTGAGGCGCTCCAGTCACGGTTTGCACGGCCACTACGGTCGGGGGTTCGAATCCCCCTCGGGCATGGATATTTGTGCCGTCCTAGTTCGTAAGTTTAGGGACTGATGACCACGTAGTTAAGTCCCATAAGATTTACAAACATTTTTGAACTAATGCTGAAGGCCACAAACGTGTATTCTAACTTGAGAAAAACCGGACACATAATCATCACTGGAATGAAAATGCAAATAATAAATTTAAATTTACTCGAGTTCTGTAAATAAGGAACACTTCGCCTCCCATAGCGAAAGAATTACTCAAAAACTATCACTGAAAATTAAGACTGCCTGATCACAAAGAAAGTAAAGTCCTAATAGCATATCTTCCCCTCAGCATGATTTTGCAGAGTACTTACATCCACAGTCTTCGGAGCCAGAATGAAGAGACAAGACCAATTCTCTAAGGCCTCGGAAACACCTCCCCCCCCCTCCCGCCAAACACCGGATGTAGAGCGCGCTAAAAGCGACGCAGAGTGCGTTCAGAGACTTAGTTTTAGCAACCCTTGCTACCTGTCCGAGACAATTCCCTCTTTAACCGCTCTCAGAGAGATCTCCTCTCACCTCTTTCGTCCAAGATTAGGTTGGCACGATACTAAGAACACGGCCACCTCGCCACATTGCCAAGTAAGCTTGTCCCTGGCCAACCAGCAGACGCTACCGCAGACGACAAATGAAACCATGCGTTTTTAAGTACAGAAAAACGAGGCCTAAAGCGGAAGGCGGCGACTGTAAGCCATTGCGCGGCAGTCATTCATCATTAAGAGCACATATTCACATTCACATGAACACACAAGTTCAATCACATGGGTGGAAACATATATAAATGGTGTGGGGGGGGGGGGAGGCAAACTTATATAAACATGGGGCAATGATCTTTAATAAAAAAGAATAAAATAATTAACACACAAATAGATAGCGTTAATGTGTGCACAAAAACTTTAGGTTAATAAATCAATCAAAATAGAACACGAACACACATTCAGTGGACGTGTTTCACAATCCGCTGCAATATTCCAGAGTAGGACGCACAAGTGTAGTGTAGGTAGTTTCTTTAGTAGAACTGTTGCATCTTCAAAGTATTCTGCCAATGAAACGTAGTCTTCGGTTCGTCTTCCCTACAATATTTCCTATACGTTCTTTCCAATTTAAAGTTGTTTATAAGTGTTACTCCTGGGTATTTAGTAGAACTGACGGCCTCTAGGTTTCACTGATTTATCGAGTAACTGAACTTTAACGGTCATATGGATGACCTCACAGTATCATTATTAAGGTTCCATTGTCAATATTTGCACCTTGCAGATATCTTATCTAGATCATTTTGCAGTTGATTTTGATGTTTTGGTGACTCAACTAACCGATAAATGGCAGCATCATCCGTCAACAATCTAAGAGAGCTTCCTCAGATTATCTCCTAATTTGTCTATAAAAATAAGGAACAGTAGGAGCCCTATAACACTTCCCTGAGGAATGCCAGATATCAATTCTGTTCTACTCGATAACTTACCGTCAATTACAACGTACCTTGTCCTTTCTGACAGAAAATCTCGAATGCAATCGCACAACTATCCCATAAGGACGCAATTTGATTAGAAGACGCTTGTGAAGTACATACTTGAAAGCCTTCCGGAAATGTAGAAATACGGCATCTATTTGACATCCCATGTCGATACCACTCACCACATCAGGTGAGTAAAGTAAGATTCGTTCAGGAAGGGAGCTTGCCGCTAGACATCCCCTCTAGTAACTTGGACGCTCTGTATCGAGTTGGATGACGTTTCCGGGCATGCGCTTCTATGCTCACTTTGTTCCTCAAGACACCTTCTACATAACCTGGAAATTTGTTGGTTTAATTGCATAATTCTACAACACACTGACGTATAGAACAGACCCACATTCAGTCTCTGACGTCTATTTACTGCCGGAAATATGCCCAGGACGAAATTTTGTGCCAGACATTTTTTATTGCTGGCATATGAGGAATTGCGCTGCGAAGCACGAATGCGCGAAATTCGTTTCACCCTGTATAGAATATATGATGATGGTGTCGTATTGGGTGAGATCTTCCGGTGGTAAAATCAATATCCCGCCATTCGCATCTATGAGCAGGAACCTCTCAGGAGGAGGTCGTCATCAAGAAAATTTCTGTCAGAGACAGCAAAGGACTCGGAAGGACAAATAAACGAATGGATAGTGTCTTAAAAATATGTATAAGATGAACGTTAACAAAAGCAAAACAAAGATAATGAAACAAAGTCGAGGAGGATTAGCCAGTGCTGAAGGTTTTAGATATTGGAAAGAGAAAATAAAGGTAGTAGTTGAGTTTTGTTATTTGGGTAGTGTGAGATTACCGCCTAATAGAAATACCGGTAATCAATAGCATTTGATAATTAAACAGTATGAAGTTCACTGCAAACATTGACCATGCCAATGCACTAAATGTTAGACAATTTTAATCTTATTAATTATGGTAGCAATTATGTACACAGTTGGGTGACAACATTTATAGTTAGGCCATAGGTCGAAATTCTCCACGTTGAGATTTGCTGTGTGCTTGTAGCTGACGGGAGGCCAGCGAGCAGGCCGACGTTGGTGGCTTGTTCCTACTTAGGATTTTACAGTTCGTTTCCGGTGAGGGGAGAGAGGGACAATGGCGAGTGCCAGGCACAGTGCAATGCACAAATATTGTAATACTACTGGCATTTGAAGTAATACGATGCAGTTAGGAACCTTTAAGGCCCTCATTACAAAATAGCCTGTTGATAAATAAACAATACATTAGCTGATGTAGTCACATCTAACGTAATATGTTTAATTGACAATGAAAAGTAATAAATTACCAACGAAGACAAGACAGTTACACAACTAGTATGGCAATGTTTGTTTATAAAAATAATATATTAACTATTTCTCATTTTATTTTCAATTAATCTTGTGAATTTTATCTTAAAGTATTCAGTTAAATCACTTATCTGTGACATAAGAAATTGCACGATTATGATAAATAGTACAAAGTATGTTTATACCAATATAAAAACCTAAGAAGACAATTTATTTAATGTGTAGTGTAATTATTTTGATTTTAAGTAAAGTTTTAGAAATGTATTGGCTGAGCGCTGTACGTTGGCAAATCGGTTAGAACAGCTCACATGCAGAAGTTGATGACGTAGGGGAAAAAACCCCGGGAGTTGAGCTTTTGGCGCGCGCGCACGAGAGGGCAGGAAGGGAAGACTCCGGAGCACGTGGTGAGCTGGCCGGGCGGCGTCGCTCTGCATCAGTCGGCATGTGGATCTCGAGGTGGTGACTTTAGATTTGTGTGTGGCAATCGCCACGTGTGGTTGCTCGTCGTAGACTGCACCAAGTTAAATCGAGTGCTACTGTGTGTTTGTGAATATTTAGCCGGTGCAACAAGGTGTGCACCGCATTGAATTAAAGTGACTGTGATTTGTTAATGTAACACGTGTCGTCGCATAGGCATGAACATAAACGGTGTTTGAGACAGCCACGTGGTGTGAAAACAATTTGCGACAAATATTCATTTTGTCTGGGGGCTCACGAGCTATAACTTTATTTGGTAAATGTGTCGACGTACAGACGTATCAGCCACAGGATTCAAATATTGTGAAATAAACAACATAAAGTGAACTTTCACGTGTTTTCAAAAATAGTAGTTAGTACACCCTTTTCTCTCATGAACTTGATTTTATTATGAATTTGTTTTGTTAATCATATGCAGGGAAGGAAAGCTGCGAACGCGTGACATCATCCTATAGAAAACGAGTCAAACAGTCGCAATCACAGTTCCAGTGTTTTTGCATGTTTAGGAATTTGGTTCGCAGTTGGTGGTTGTGAGTTTTAAAAATTAATCTTTCCCTATTTTTAACTCTCACCCCGACCTTCACGCTCGCAGTAGTAAAATAGCTTTTATGGCCGAAGTAGAGAAAATATAAAGCACACAATCTGTACGTGAAGAATTTCATTTCTCCACACGATACAAATATTAATTCAAGTGTTAGAAAGTCAGTTTTTATTTATCTAGAGGGGATCGGAGTGCCTGGATGTGGTTTTTAAGCGGGTTTCCACATCGCCCTAGGTGAATACCGGGCTGGTCCCCGAGTCCCGCCTGAGTTACACGATTCGCAGACATTTCGTAACCCTTTACACTTTCACGCTTGTAATACTATAAGCAGACATTTGGGGTACAAATTTCCTCCCGGGGGGCATTGGGTGGCGACAGGAAGGGCATCCAGCCACCCCTAAAATACTAACACATGCCAAATCCGAGTTTACAAAGCCGACCCTGCAAGTGTGGGAACATGGCCAAAGAGAAAGAAAGAAAGAAACGTGAAAGATTTATGACAGGTGAATGACAGAAGTTTGCCAAATCTGGCGCTGTAAGGGAATGCTGATGATTAGGTGGGTAGGTAGGTTACCTAATGGAGGCATAATGAACACTACTGAAGAGAAAAGTAATTTCTGGCGTATTTTAACTTATAGGGGTCGACTGGAAAAACACATCCTGAGACATCAGATTACCGTCAATTTAACATTGTAGGGTAGGGTGAGGGGTGAAAATCGCAGAGGGATACCGGGAGACGAATACAATAAGGAGAATCAAAAAGATATAGGTTGCCATGGTTATTCAGAGATAAAGACGCTTGCACATGATATTGTAGAATGGAGAGCTGCACCATACCAGTCGCTGGACTGAACAACATCTCTCAGACAAGTATACTGTAATAAAAAGCCGACTAACGAAATTGTATTTTGGAAATTTCTTAATAGATACACATCAGTAATTTTTAAGTAGAAGGATATTATAAATCAACAACAATCAATTTTTTTGTATGGTCAGGACGAGTACCTCCCTCACGCCTTCCACAATCTTGGCAACCTCCGTCACGAAATATACGTTGGCACTGACCTTCGACTGAAAACCACAACAACAACCTTTGTGAGAAGGTTTGGTATTGTGGTTACTACAAGTGATGGGCTTCACAATGTCCGCACTCTAATGATAACAATATCCCATTGCTACAAGCGCAGGTAGCTAGCAACATAGAGAAGAGAATACCGTTCCGAAGTGGTGCACAGTCTATAAATTTTCTTCGAAATAGCGCCTGCTGCCCTCAGTAAGCGCGCTTTAGCTCCTGGTAGTCTAGCTAGAGCATTCGCGTAGGCAATAGGCATGGCTGCGCCAGAGCGGGGCCTGGCAGTCGGGGAAGGCAGCGCCAACTGGTGCCAAGGCTGCGCGACGCCATTAACTGCCCAAGTCCAAGGCCCGCCTGTTTGCGGGGGCACTCATTCTGCTGGGCCCAATTTGCCACCGGAAGCTTCCTAACACTCCTCTCCAGAATACGACCGACTGGCTACTTTAATGTAGCGCTCGAAAGCCAATGCAGCGCTCTGTATCCACACCACAATATGGGGCTTCATGGTCTCCCGCTCCCAGTAGCGTCGCGTCCTTAGTGTTCAATGGTTCAGTGAACCCCTGGAAAAGTTCGTCGTGAAGAAAGTAAATAAATAAATATGATAAAAAGTGATTTCAAACTATAATTTTAGATTTGCTTGATAGGTTTGGTCCGCCTTGAGCAAACACAAATGTTTTTTCATTTCTCCCATACATGTTTCGCTGGCGTTGCAGCATCATCATTGGGATGTTTATTGTCTGTCAAATTAACAGTGGAATGATTGTTACTTTTTTACATTAACAGTAAAAACTTGTAAAAAAGTAACAATCATTCCACTGTTAATTTGACAGACAATAAACATCCCATTGATGATGCTGCAATGCCAGCGAAACATGTATGGGAGAAATGAAAAAACATTTGTGTTTGCTCAAGACGGACCAAACCTATAAGCAAATTTATTTTGTAAGCAAACACGGAGATTGAAGAGCTTCTAAACCTCAACATGAATATCATTTTTAGTTTCGTTCTTCTATCAGATCATTTTATATGCACATTGAAAGTATTTTTATCGCATGAGAAACGTTACACGTCGCGGAGACGGTATGTATACGAGTTGTTTTTTTTTTTTCCTTTATTGTTATTTTAAAGCTATCATACAGGTAGCAGGCTGGCAGCAGCTACGGTGGCTGCTCTTCAGCCTTGTGAAACACGTATTATGACACGAAGGTGATGAGCATGATAAGAAGAATAAAATTGGAGGTTTAAAAAAATATACAAGTTGAGAGTTTGGAGAACATACGGAAGTTGACAAGTTGACAGACATATATATATAAGAGAAATAGGTGCAAGCAAGCGGCGATAAAAACACACTTATTCAAAATGTTTGTATAGTCTATGGGACTTAACTGCGGGGTTATCAATCCCTAAACTTACAAACTACTTATGAACTACTTACGAACTAGGACGGCACAATTATCCATTCCCGAGAGGGGATTCGATCCCCCGACCGTAGTGGTCGTGCAGACCGTGACTGGAGCGCCTTAGTCCCCTCGGCCACCGCGGCCGGCAAACACAATTATTCATGGAAACTGCTCTGAGCCACGGTGACGGTTAAAATTACATTGAGAGACCCACACACATACCGAAGACAGTTGACGGTTCCCACGGTAAAAGTCGTAGATTGTAGTTGCCTACTGATCACTGACACTAGCACAGTGCTCTATTTAAAATGGTCGAGACGGCCCCGAGGGGTGGAGGAGGAGGAGGATGGGAAGGGGAAGGGACAGGGGTAGGGGAAGCGCGGGGGAGGGGGGGACTGGATAGGAAGGGGAGGAAGGGAATGAGGGATTGATGAGACTCTGTGGGTGGGATAGGGGTAGCCAAGCGGGATAAGGAGAGGATGGGAGAAAGGGGAGGGACGCTGATGCTACGCGGAAGCGATCAGTGTTGGTAGGATGGGTATACATCAGGGCGAAGATCGTTATCCGGTAAGGGAAGGGTGTGGAAGTTGTTCTGTTAACGGATATGGAGCGTATGGACGTGAAGGCGGGGAGGGATATTGTGGTGGAGGCGTGACATAGGCCCGGGATTGGTGAGGATAGGGTATACCACGGGGTTGTGGGATTCAACTTTGCGAGTCGTGTAGAGGATTCGGAGATGTTCGAAGTGTTGTAGGACGGGGGGGGGGGGGGGAGGATTAGGTCATAGAGGATCCGCGTGGGGCAAGGGAGTCGGATACGGTATGCAAGGCGGAGTATACGAGTCGTAGCGCGGCCGTTTCATATAGGCGACAGTGGCCGCAGCGTAGCAATGCGCATGCGCGGCTGAGGTTGATATTCTCTTCTGAACCCTCTGGAGGCAACATATGGACGCTTCCGGGGCACGGAGGGGTGAGCGGAAACGCCGGTTTTAACATTGGCGTTGGAGCTGGTAGAGACACCAGCTCCTGGCTTCTTGAACTCTGGCGGTTACGCACTAATGGTGACGAAGCAAGACAATGGAGCTCCCTGCGCTGCGAACCTCGCCTTCCGCACGTGCAAATCCTCCATGAAGGCAACATCCGCCCATCATATTTGTTTTTGGCGCATTGAAATTTCATCAAAAACGCGTCATATTTAATAAAATATGTTATAACTATAAATTAAAGACGCATCAACTGTAAAAGCCCTCAGAAGATCCGATCATGAGTAATAATGAAGTCACAACTCTCCAACTAGCAAGAATAGCCGTGTGGTTAGCAGCAGTGCGCAGCGCTGTCGAAGGTATTGGGTTCGAAACTGACTGGAAGCAATTTTTTTAAACCCAGTATTTTGTAACAGATACGGGAACAACATGGCTTTGTTACTTGCCACATAGCTTTGAGCGTTTTGACAAATCTGTCGCGATTTTGAGGGTGAATGAGGCATTTATACTCTTAGTTGTAACAAATATTTTACTAATCTCATATGAGCAACAGAAGAATAAGTAATTAAATACGTCAATTCAACCTGACGAAAACAAATAAATCTAATAATAACACCACCAAATATATATATTGAAACTTACACCGAAACAAGAAATAACCCTTATTAAACGAAAAATACAATAGCCACCCAGTTTTAACAAAATACCTGCCAAATTCATTCTACCAGCAGCCTCTAGTGTTGCAAACAATGTGATGTGACCCGAAGGTAGCTTGTCTCTTCATTGTAACAGATTCATTTTGTTACAGACACTTAACAGTGTAATCAGTTACTTACTGTATTTTAGTTTCATGTGCATATTTATATGATCTTGGTGTTAATTATCGAAGAAAAATTAACAACGTTAAGTGTCTTTATGAAAAAATGATCAAATGTTTGTAAATATATCGGACTCAAGCGCTAGCTTATTAGTCCGCAGCTTATAAACTAATTAAACTAAGTTAAAATAACCTAAAGACAACACACACATCCCTGCCCGAGGGAGGATTCGAACCTCCGACGCGGGAGGCCTCGTAATCCGCAACGTGGCACTCCAGACCGCTCGGCTACTCCCGCGAGTCTGTCTTTAAATAACAAATCTCTGACCTTTAACTTCGGAAGAAAATTGTGATATAAAGAAGCCTGGTAGGCGAATGCTGGAGTAGAAGCAAGCGCAAACAAATCGAGGTAAGACGTTTTGCGGAGCTTTTAACGAAAATATATCTAAGGAAATGAGAGAGGGGGGGGCAAATAGGGTAGCTTTACCCCGACCTCACTGGCAGAGGTGCCCAAATTGTCTCTTTGGACGCCGACCTGCGAGGGGGTGAGGCGCCGAAACATCGTCGCGCCGTTCGGGGTAGGGGGCGGGGGAGGCGGCGCCACTATCAAGACCCGGCACCGAAAGAAGTGAACCCCCAGTCATCTGAAGCACCAGCCGCCACTGGCAGTGCTCGAAAGCTAATCTGCACCATAATATGGCGCTTCAGATCACCCGCTCCACTCCATCACTAAAATATTTACGTAAAAATCAGAGACTTTCCAGACGTGACATGAAGTATCTGATGTATGCACCCATTTATGAGCTTCAATTGTTAAACAATGCTATTAACGACGCTGTAGTAATGTAAAGGCCACAGGGGGCGGGGGCGGTGATGCGGCTGTTCATTTATTAACACATTTAGAAACAATCATCGTCAGCATCTAGGCCTGGGGTAAAGTTTAATTGTAAACGTTTATCGTCATGGCCCTGCTAGGCCTGTTTTACCCGAGGATTGGTCAGTGCCCATTTTGTTAATATAAATTTACATCTACATGGGATACTCTGCAAATCATATTTAAGTGTCTGTCAGAGGGTTCATCGAACCACCTTTATACTATTTATCTCCCATTCTGTTCTCGAATAGCGCACGGGTACAAAGAACACCTGAATCTATCCGTTCGAGCTCAGATTTCTCGTATTTTATTTTGATGATCATTTCTATGTACGTCGGACTCAACAATATATTTTCGAATTCGGAGGAGAAAGTTGTTGATTAGAGTTTCGTAAGGAGACCATGTCGCACCGATAACCAACGTTGTTGTAATGATACCCATCCCACGTCCTGTATCATTTCCGCAACGCTGTCTCCCCTGTATCTTGACAATTCAAAACGAGCTGCCATTCTTTGGGCTCTTTCGATGTCCTCCGTCAAACCCATCTGATAAAGATCCCACACTGGACAGCAATACTCCCAAAAAGGACGGACAAGCGTAATGTATGCAGTTTCTTTAGTAGTTCTGTTGCATCTTTTAATTGTTTTGCCAATAAAACGCAGTCCTTCATTCGCCTTTCCTACGACATTATCTACGTGTTCATTCCAGTTTAAGTCTGAAGTAATAGTAATTGTTGTTGTTATTTGGATGTTTAAGGGGGACAAAACTACAAAGGTCATCAGTCCCCCATAATAGTAATTACTAGGTATTTAGTGGAGTTTACGGCCTTCGCATTCCATTGATTTATCTTGTAAACAAAGCTTAAGGCATTTCTTTTTGTACCACTCATGTGGACCACTTCACACTTCTCATTATTTAGAGTCAATTGCCAATTCTTACTCCATAGTGATATCTTATTCAGATAGTTCTGCAGTTGGTTTTGATCTTCAGATGATTTTACTAGATGATAAATGACGGCGTCATCTGCAAACAATCTAAGAGACCTACTTAAATTTTTTCCCAAGTCGTTTATGTAAATAACGAACAGCAGAAGACCAATAACACTACCCTGTGGAGCACCCGATATCACCTTTGTCTTAGTCGATGCTTTACCATCACATACTAAAAACTGTCTCCTATCTGACAGGAAATCACCTATCTAGTCGCAAATTTGGGGCGATATACCATAACCACGCAATTTGATTAAAAGCCGTTTATGAGGTACGGTGTCAAAAGCCTTCTTTTAATCAAGAAACAGGGAACTGATTAGCGAACCCATGTCGATAGCAAACATCACTTCGTGTTTCGTGTTTCGCATGAACGATATTTTCTAAATCCATGTTGACCTTGGGTCAATAGATCATTCCGTTCGAGATAAATCATAATATTTGAATACAGTATATGTTCCAAAACCCTACTGCAAATTTACTCAATGAAATAGGCCTGTAGTTTATTGGGTTACTTCTACTGCCTTTCGTGAATATAGGTGTGATCTGTGATTTGCTAAGAACATACTGGATAACCGCAGTGAACGATTTGCATGATATGCATCCAATCCAACAATGACGAGACAAAATCGATTGGTCGCTTCCTGCACAAAATACTGCACCGGCAACAGTTTGGCAACAATTGGCGGCTAATAGAGGCAGCATCGCACAGTATTCTCGCAGGGAGCGACCAACGACTTGCTGCGTCCACGCCACGTCGTATTACAGCACTTCGATTGGCAATGGCGATCTGACACGATACTATGTGGTATCCCCTGACTTTTGTTACCTCATTATAGTAGTGTGCGGCAATTTGGATACGACGATAAAAGTGTGCGGATGACCGAGACGGTTAAGCTCAGAATTGGGATACCGTCGGTGGAATTCTCGTGTAGCACAGATTTTCATCTGTCGCCACCGACTTTATTTTAACGTCCTAGAATAGCCCAAATACTAAAGCTTCCAGTTACCCCTGTACTAGCTCTTTACATAGACAGAGAAAGAAGGAAAAAGAAGATTATATTACAGTTAATACAATTCTTCGTTTTACCAATCGTTACGAGTCTCTCTAACGTAACGGCCTCTGTTTCATGTGCCCTTCTTCCGGGTATTTGTCTAACAAATGTCGAGAAAAAGGGCGCTTGCTACAGTGGCCAAAATTTCGGACATATTCGTAACAATTGGAAATGCGATCTCACACCCACAGAAATTGTATTGATTGTGACAATGACGAAGGAAGCCTAAGGTTAAATTTAAGAGTAGATCAGGTGATCCATAGTGAGGAATCCTCTTGGATGTACAACATTTCAAAAACAAGAATGTACAATAAATACTTACAAAAAATAAGAGGCAAGCTAGTGTACCTAACTCATTTAAAACATAAAACATACACTTCTGGATATGAAGTAGATCAGAAATATTAAGGCATTTACATTTAAAAGTCAGAAAATTTAATTGTTATGGTGCACTGGAATTTGGTAGTGGGAATAGGAAGGGAAGAAAAATAGTTGCTGAATATCGACTAGGAAAAAGGAATGAAATAGGAAGCCGCCTGGTAGAATTTTGTACGGAACATAATTTAATCATAACAAACACTTTGTTCAAAAATCATGAAAGACAGTTGTATACATGGAAGAGACCAGGAGACACCGGAAGAAACAAGATGAATCTATAATGGTAAGACATTCATTTAGGAACCACATTTAAAACTGTAAGACATATCCAGGGGCAGATATAGACTCTGACCATATCTTATTGGTCACGAACTGTGGACTGAAACTGAAGAAACTGCAGGAAGGTAGGAATATAAGGAGGTGAGACCTGCATTAATTGAAGGAACCTAAACTAAAGTTTTTTGGGAATTTCAGAGGGAGACTTATTCAACAATTTACAAAACAAGGGAAAACACACACTAAAAGAGGAATGGGTAACTTTACGAGATGAAATAGTCAAGGCAGCAGAGGACCAAATAGGAGAAAGGCAAGACCTACAAAAAATCCTTGGATATCACAGGACTAAAGGAGAAGATACAAAACATACAAAAATTCAGTTAATAAAGCAGGTAAAATGGAGTATAGACGACAGGAAGTGGAACTGCAGAATGGCTAAGTAGGAGTGGCTAGAAGCCAAATGCAAGTCTCCAGAAAAATGTATAAATAGAGGAAACATAGATGCTTCCTACATGAAAAAAAAATTGGAGACAAAAAAAGTAGTTGTATGAATATCAAGAACTCAGATGGAAACGTTCTGAGTAAAGAGGGAAAAGCTGAAAGGTGGAAGGAGTACATAGTGAGGCTCTACAAAGGAAAATAATTTACAGACAATATTGTAGGAAGGTAAGAAGAAGTAGATGAAGATGAAATATGAGAAACTACGCCGTGGCGGAGCGGTCGGGCACTTTGACGCGCGAGGCTGTACCCGTCGGGAGTTCAAATCACCCCTCGGGCATGGATGTTTCTGTCATCTTTAGTATAAGCTAGTTTATAAGTAGTATGTAAGTTTACGGACTGATGACCCCCGCCGTTAAGTCCCTTCAGCTTTACAAACATTTGAAGATTTTTTGAGATACTACACTGAGAGATGAATTTGACAGAGCACTGAAAGACCTAAGCCGAAACAAGGGCCCTGGAGTAGGCGACACTCTTTCAGAGCTACAGAAGTGTCTGGGAGAACCAGCCAATACAAAACGATTTCACGGAGTGAGTAAGATGTATGAGAGAGGCGAAATGCCCTCAGACTTTAAGAAAAATGTAACAATCCCCATTCCAAAGAAAGCAGGATCAGACCGGTATGAAAATTACAGAACTATTAGTTTAATAAGTCATGGTGACAAAATTCTCACACGAATTATTTACAGAAGAATGGAGTGTCTAATAGATGCTGACCTCGGGAAAGATCAGTTTGGATTCAAGAGAAATGTAGGAAGGTAATAACCACCTTACGACTTATCTTGGAAGATAGATTAAGGAAAGGCGAACCAAAATTTCTAGCTTTTTTAGCTGTGAACAAAGCTTTAGACAATGTTGATTGGAATACACTCTTTCAAACTCTGAATTCAGCAGTAGTACAGAAAGGTTATTTACAACTTGTACATCATTCAAACAGCAGTTATTAGAGTTTAGGGGCATGAAAGGGATGCAGTGGTTTTGAAGGGAGTACGGCAGGGTTGTAGCCTTTCTCCAATGTTATTCAGTTTGTACTCTGAGCAAGTTGTAAAGGAAAGCGGAAATCTGGAGAAGGAATTAGAGTTCAAAAAATGTTTGTATAGTCTATGGGACTTAACTACGGGGTCATCAGTCCTTAAACTTACAAACTACTTATGAACTACTTACAAACTAGGACGGTACAAATATCCATGCCAGAGGGGGGATTCGAACCCCCGACCGTAGTGGCCGTGCAGACCGTGACTGGAGCGCCTTAGTCCCCTCGGCCACCGCAGCCGGCTTAGAGTTCAGGGTGAAGAAATAAAAACAATGTGTTTTGCTGATGACCCTGTAATTCTGTCGGAGACAGAAAAAGACCTAGAAAGGAACTGAACTGAATGGATAGTGTGTTGATAGGAGCGTATAAGGTGAACATTAACGAGAGCAAATCAAGGGTAATCGAATTCATTCTTGGAAAATCAGGTGACGCTGAAGGAATTATATTAGATAACGAAACATTAAAGGTGGTATATGATGTATCTTACTTAGGAAGTAAAATAACGTATGATGGTCGCAGTAGAGAGGATATAAAATGCAGAATGGCAATGAGAAGGAAAACGATTTTCAAAAAGAGACATTTGCTAACATTTGCCTTGTACGGAAGTGAAATGAGGACGATAAATCAGAGAGGAAGAGGATAGAAGCTTCTGAAATGTGGTGCTGAAGAATGCTGAAAATTAGGTGGATAGATCGCGTAATTAATGATGAGGTTCTGAACAGAATTGGAGAGAAAAGGAGTTTTTGGCTCTCCTTGACGAAAAGAATTTATCAATTCGTAGGATACAGTGTTAGACATCAAGGAATCATAAATTTAGCATTGGAGGGAAATGTGTGGGGGAAAATCGCAGAGGGAGACAAGGGGCGAATATAGTAAGCAAATTCATATGGATGTGGGTTTCCGTTCTTATGATGAGATAAAGAGGCTTGCTCAGAATAGAGTAGGGTGGAAAGCCGCATCAAAACAGTCTCCTAACTGAAGACTACAACAAAACTTCGTACTAAACCAACAAAAGTTTAAGCATATGTACGTTTACAACTATTTAATAACTATAAAAACAAAGTAATAATAATAAATGTTAGACACACTTAGGCGTATATGAAAATTTTAGGCTATTACAGCCACTGGACGGCACATAAAATTAAAATATTAAGAAGAAGTATAGGAAATCTTAGATACATGAAAGAGCAAACTTGTTGTGACAATTCAGTTGAGAAACGACCATTTTGTTTAGAAAATCATACGAATCATTAAGAATTAACGGCTAAATGAAAATGATTATAAAATTCGGTTCATATTTACAAGTGAAATTACTAAAATGCAATTAAGTATTAAGGGAAATAAAATGTGAATCCCTATACCTTACAAAGACCTTTAACATATTTCTCGTCCTTCGCCTGACACAGGAACACTGGCCGTGGAGTCATTGACCGCAACCCCTATCTAGGCTATCTTAAGCCGGACGTGATGTTATGGCTGTTTCCAAGTTAATAACAGCAAGCGGCGAAGTAATCGGATTACATTGCGGCGGATATTAGAGATAGAAGAAATTTTCGTTTCCGTCAATAACAGCGGCGTTCCTATACCCTGTGGGAAGCGCACTGGAAAAGTAATTACTCGTCTAGCTTCCAGAGTGTCTTGTCTACGAAGACGCGAAACGAGAGCGAAATTTCAACGTTCTCTGAGATAGCAGGTCCATAAACGGCTTCTCCGCAAGGGAAGCACAAGACGACCAAAGGCAATAGAGGGCTCTGAACTCCCCTGTACAGTATTAAATGCTGAAGCCTCCACCTCAGACGCTCTGCGTCATTTATATCGTAAAAGAATACAACAAGGAAAATGGTTGGAGGTACCTGGGACTTGTAATATAGCACGTGGAGGCACGTGCTATATAATTAACTATTATAACTATTATATCGTAAAAGAATACAACAAGGAAAATGGTTGGAGGTACCTGGGACTTGTAATATAGCACGTGCCTCCACGTGCCAGACGTTTCTTGTTTGCCGATATTTTAAAATAATTTATATTCATATTTGCATATTTTGATGAAATTGTTTAGTAAATATTAGTATATAGCTCACAGTCATGTGGACTTAATATTCTTTGAAGACTGATTAATATATGTAAACCTCTGGGCAAAGAATACAATGATGTGTTGTTATGGTCTTCAGTCCGGAGACTGGTTTGATGCAGCTCTCCACCCTACTCTATCCTGAGCAAGCCTTTTCATCTCCTCATAAGAACGGCAACCCACATCCACTTGAATCCTCTTACTATACGCGTCTCTTGGCCTCCCTCTGCGATTTTTACCCCACACACTTCCCTCCAATGCTAAATTTACGATTCCTCGATGTCTAAGAATGTGTCCTACCAAGCGATCCCTTCTTTTAGTCAGGGTATGCCAAAAATTCCTTTTCTCGCCAATTCTGTTCAGTACCTCTTCATTAGTTATATGATCTACCCACCTAATCTTCAGCATTCTTCTGTAACACCACATTTCGAAAACGTCTATTCTCTTCCTGTCCGCACTGCTTATCGTCCATGTTTCACTCCCGTACAAGGCAACACTCCACACAAATGCCTTCAGAAAAGACTTCCTTACCCTTAAATTAATATTAGATGTTAGCAAATTTCTCTTTTTCAAAAATGCTTTTCTTCCCATTGCCATTCTGCATTTTATATCCTCTGTACTGCGACCATCGCATGATATTTTACTACCCAAGTAACAAAACTCATCTACCACCTTCATTGTTTCGTTACCTAATCTAATTCCTTCAGCGTCGCCTAATTTTCTAAGACCGCATTCCATTATTTTTGTTTTGCTCTTGTTAATGTTCATTTTATACGCTCTCTTCAACACACTGTCCATTCCATTCAACTGCTCTTCCAGGTCGTTCGCTGTCTCTGACAGAATTACAATGTCATCAGCAAAACGCAATTTTTTTAGTTCTTCCCCCTGAACTTTAATCCCTATTCCAAAATTTTCCTTGCTTTCCTTCACCGCCTGCTCAATATACAAATTGAATAACATCGGAGAAAGGCTACAACCCTGTCTTACTCCCTTCCCAACTGATGCTTCCCTTTCACGCCCTTCGAGTCTGATAACTGCGGTCTGGCTTTTGTACAAGTTGTAAATAACTCTCCTTTCCCTGTATTTTACCCCTGCTGACTTCAGAATTTGAAAGAGTGTAGTCCAGTCAACATTGTCAAACGCTTTCTGCAAATCTACAAAGGATAAAAATGTAGGTTTGCCTTTCATTAATCTATCTTCTAAGATAAGACGTAAGGTAAGCATTGCCTCCCAGGTTCCTGCGTTCCTCCTGAATCCAAACTGATCTTCCCCGAGGTCAGCTTCTACCAGGTTTTCCATTCTCCTGTAGATAATTCGTCGTTCATTTTTTTTCCAATATATAAAAACAGGATATTGGTCTCCATTTGATTTTTCTTGTTCCAACATTGAGACAGTAAAATCGTAAATGATTTGAACTCTGTAATTATTACGAATTTTCAAGGATATGTATGAAGTATGTAAGTGATTTAAGTTTTATGCAGATATGCTGCTTTTTAATTCAATTATAATGATTAATGACGTCACTTCCTCAATGTGTTTGTCAGTATTGGGTGTCGCCGGTCGTCCGCTTCGGTGATTTTCAGAAACACTTTTCAGGGCTTTGTAGAAAACGAGCGAACCACTCGTACACGCACTTCGCGGACAATGCTTGATCCCCGTAAACACGTACCAGCATCGCACTCGTTTCCTTAGGTGTCTTATCAAGCTGAAAACAAAACATAAATTGATCCTTTGTTCGTTCACTGTCCTGTTTTCTGTTCAGAACCAACGCACTAGGCAGGTTCTTCGTCCAACAGGTCTGACACGAAACACACACTATGCTCAACCTTGTAACACAGTGTCCAACGCCATTGCCTGCGTGTGTAAACATAGCGTGAATAACGGTATACAGGGTTTTTGTGTCCCAGCCTCGTCGCCGCTTTTGTGTCTCGTTCCGTTGTAGGTGTCGGTGGCCGAGCGGAATGAGACCGACACAAAAATAAAGATAGCACGCTGGTGCAGGTACGGAGGGGAGCAACCAGAACTAGAAACACTAGAGTAAATCAGAGTGAGATATATATTGCACAGAATTTATACAATACTTAACTTTTACATACTACTGCAGAATGTTGATACAAATTGAGCTAGAGTCCTGCCTAGTGCCTAACTGATAGCCAAGTCTTCACTGGTGCCCATCGGACTCCGAAGTCTTTACTGGTTCCTAACTCAGTCCCAAGTGAACGATGTCGTTCACTGGTGGCCACGAGCGGAGTTGCCGCAGAGGCCGCTCGTGGCTGTCGTCGTAAGAACGCCGCGCCGTGCGTGCATGGCGGCGCGCGGCGAAAGTAGGTGGCGCGCACTTTGGACTTGTGCGACACCACACCCCTCCCCCCCAAACCGCCGCGCCGTCGTGGCGTAGGGCTGAGGGCCACGGCGACGACACTGTGAGGAGGGCCTGGGCGGGGGCGTTACTGGTGGGACGGGCGTCGTAGCTGAGGCTGGGATCGAGACGCCGTCCGCGCCCCAGCATCCGCCTTGCGATCCTCCAGGAAACCCGGCGAAACCTGAGGAAGGGCGCACACCCCCGCCCAGAGGGAGCAGGTCATCTTCTGAGGTGCGTGGCCCAAGCTGGGGGGCCCGCACGGTCCCGGAGTCCATCTCGGTGACGCTGTCATCTGCGGCGGCGACGGAGGCGGAGGGGCTGACTGCGTAGGAGGCACGTCGACATCCATCGGGAGCTCGTAGCCTGGGGAAGCTGGGCCCGGCGGCGAGCGATGTGGCTGTGCTCCCTGGCGGTGAACTGGGTCTGGAATCAAGAAACCGGAGATAGGATCGCGCGGCCTGTGCAAGCGCAATTGTTTTGCGTGGCGCCGCAGCTCCGACCCTGTGGAAGAACGTACAACATACATATTGCGACCGAGCACACGCCGAATGATGCCTGGTAACCATGTCTTCTTGTTGCCAGCAAACACCCTGTACAGCACCGGCTTGGAAACCTGAAAACGCGAAGCGCCATACGAACCGACTCGGTGCGTGGGAGGCTGCAGCAGGTGAAGGAGAGTGCGGTGACGGCGGCCGTGTAGCAGCTCGGCAGGAGACGGGCCGTCACGTGGCATGCACCGATACGTAGACAGGAAAATTTGAAGAGCTTGCTGCCTGGAGTGCTGACCTTTCATCTTTTCCATGTGAGACTTGAATGTTCGAACGAAACGTTCAGCTTCACCATTGGACTGAGGGTGAAAAGACGCGGTGGTGATATGCTGAATGCCATTCACACGACAAAACCGTTGAAATTCCGCACTAACAAACTGAGTCCATTGTCACTGACAATAGTTTCAGGCAAACCTTCGATACAAAACACTGATGTTAAGGCACTGATTGTACTAGACGCCGTCGTTGAATTCATGGCAATCACAAAAGGAAACTTGCTGAAAGCGTCGACAACATTTAACCAGTGCGTATTCCAGAAAGGTCCGGCAAAGTCAATGTGTAACCGTTGCCATGGTCCCTTGGGGCGTGGCCAGTCTGAGAAACGTTGCGGAGGAGCCGCCTGATGCTCCGCACAAACAGTACACTGTGACGTCATACTCTCTATCTGGGCGTCCATACCAACCCAGGTACAATGACGTCTGGCCAATGGCTTTGTCCTAACAATACCCCAATGTCCTTGATGCAGGAGGCGTAACACTTCACGTTGCAGGGAACAAGGAACAATCACTCTTGTTTGGTCGTTGTCCGTATGTAACAACAGAACACCCTGGCTTAAAGATAATGCATGACGTTGTGCAAAATAACGTCGAACCAGAGGCCGTTGAATGTCTTTTGCTCTGGCAGGCCACCCTGAGCGAAAAAAAAAACGTTCTACCACACTTAGGTCTGCATCCGCAGCTGTTTCCTGTGCAACCCGACGAGAGTTCAAAGGAAAGTCTGCGACAGCGGAAGCATCTCTGGAGTCTATCTGACAACATGCCATTTCTGAAGAATCAAATGATACATCCTGGCCAACCGGAAGTCGGGAAAGTGTGTCCGCGTTGGCATGTTTAGTGGTAGGTCGGTACAAAATCTCATACTGATAATTTGACCATATCAAGGACCATCTCTGAAGCTTTTGTGCCGTTCGTGGCGGAATTGGCTTTGTGGGTGAGAACAACGACGTGAGAGGCTTGTGGTCTGTCAACAAATAGAATTTTCTGCCATAGAGATAATGATGAAACTTTGTGACGCCGTAAATGATTGCTAAGGCCTCCTTTTCTATCTGACTGTAATTCTGTTGCGTCGGCGTCAGTAGCTTGGATGCAAAGGCAATAGGACGATCGTGACATCCAATACGATGTGAAAAAACTGCACCCACACCGTACGACGAGGCATCAACTGCTAGCACTACAGGCTTCTGTGGGTCAAAGGGAATCAAACATGCATCACTGATTAGTGCAGACTTTAAGTTGTCAAAGGCAACCTGGCAATCTTTGGACCATACAAAAGGAACATTCTTCCTACGTAAGTGATGCAGTGGAGCTGCAATCTGAGAGGCATTGGGAATAAACCTGAAATAATAGTTCAGCTTTCCCATTACTGCTTGCAATTCGTGCACATTCTTAGGAGGAGGCAAGTCTTTGATTGCTCGAAGATGTGACTGTAAGGGATGTATTCCTTGGGCATTAATCACATGGCCTAGGTACTCTATTTCAGTTTGAAAAAACGAACACTTTGCTTTATTACAACGTAGACCTGCTGCAGTCAACACTTTGAAAAGACACTCCAGGTTTGCTAAATGTTCTTCAACTGTACGTCCGGATACCACAATATCATCTAAGTAGTTCGAGCAACACGGTACAGAAACTGTCAGCTGTTCCAAAAAGCGCTGAAAAATAGCAGGGGCGGAAGAACTGCCAAAGGGTAGGCGTTGAAACTGAAAAGGGCCCATGTGAGTATTAATGACGAAAATTTTTTTTTGACTCGTCTTCAAGCGGAATTTGTAAGTATGCCTCTGCTAAATCAATCTTAGAAAAGAAGCGAGACTGTCCTAATTTGTCCATCAGTTCCTCAGGTCTGGGCAGGGGATAAGTGTCTACAATTGTTTGACCGTTCACTGTTGATTTAAAGTCCGCACAGAGACGAAGTTTTCCCGACGGCTTGGGTATAATGACTAAAGGCGAGGCCCACTGACTCGCAGAAACAGGAGAAATCACCCCACTATCTTGCCAACGTTTAAGTTCTTCGGCAACTGTATCACGCATTGCGATAGGCACTGGTCTAGCTCTACGAAATTTTGGAACTGCAGATTCTTGTAAAGTTACATGTGCCAAGAAGTCTTTTGCACAACCTAATTCTGGCGAAAACAAGTCACTGTATTTTTCACACAATGCATTAATTTTGTCCTGAGGCACTACTGACGAAATTTGAAGCACATCTCTTTGAACTGATAAACCAAACAAATCAAATGCATCTAGTCCAAAAATGTTCGGCGTAGATTTGGCCTGAAGAACAACAAAAGCAACTGTTTTTGTAACACCTTGAAAAGAGGCAGACAGGCTACACGTTCCCAGCACGGGAATATTTTGTCCTGTGTACGCTGTTAACACTTGATGTGACGGCGACAATTTTGGCGAACCCAAAAGTTCATAAGTGTCTTTATTAATTAATGTAACAGCGGAACCAGTATCAAGCTGAAATTGCACAGTCTTGTTTTCTATGGAGAGATTTACAAAAAGTTTGTGCTTCTGAGGTGCGCGAATGTGGGCAACGTCTGCTACGGTTTGTTTGCTGCGTATGCGCGGGCCGCGTAGTGAAGGAAGCGGCGCAGACTCGGCACATAGATTAATATCACTGTCACTAGATGGCACTACCGCCGGATCGGCGTCCGCGCAAGCATGCGAGGCTACTCCAGATTTACTAACTACTGCACTACACTTTTCAGTAGCTACACCAAGTCTACTGTTACTAGCTACACAGTACTGGGCACTTTTACAATAAGAAGATGCAGAAGGCACTAGGTTCACTACAGGTTTGCACTGTACATAGTCACTTTGCTTGTCCCGAACCCTTTTCCGTTGCACAGTTTTACGCGCTCGTCGGCGCTTGCTACGTGGTGCACTATATAGTTGTGCCATAGGCGCAGAACTACTTTCTTGCAATTGAGATCCAAGGAAAGCACTGTTCAATTCCACAGCCCGTATAACATTTACAGAATGAACTGTTCTCGCACTCTGCGAAGCACCGTTTCTAACGGTACCGTTCCTTGAATTTCTAATTTGCATACACACAGACTGTACATGTCCTGATTTGCCACATTGATAACAGGTTGCGTTGCGACTAGGGGAATGAGCACGCTTGTAGCGAGACACACACTGGGGGCAAGATTTACGTACATTTTTCTGAAATGAGCGTTGGCGCCCGTTATTCAAATCACTGTTTCTAACACGATGGGGCGACCTTTGTGTCGCACTTTTACACTGGCTACTGTTCACTGTCTGTTCAGCACGGCCTGTACTATTGTAAGAATCACTAGTGCTACACTGAGAACTACGGCTAGGAAAGCGTCCGTTACGGCGCACTGAATTTACACTGTGGCTTTGCATTTCTAAATCTGCTAAGTCAAAAGTATCATGCGCTTCTATAAGCTGCAATACACTGTCTAATGAAGGGTCTGACTGTTTTAGAATTGCTGCCCTAATTCTGGGGTCCTGAATGTTCTGCGTAATCGCATCTCTTAACATCACATCACTATAAGAAAGTCCACAAGAGCAAGTAAATTTACATTTGCGGGTTGAGCCCTTCAATTCCGTAATCCACTCTTGGTGTGACTGCTGCGGTAATTTTTTAAGTCTGAAAAATCGGTACCGTGCCGCAGCTACGAGAACTTTTCTCTCATAATGAGCATTTAGTGCCTCTACTATTTGTTCAATGTCTACATCACGAGGAGATACGTCGGGGAAAAGTTTTTTCAGTAACACGAAGGTGTTGGTGCCCACCACAGATAATAGCAGATGCTTCACTTTCTGACCTGTAATTTGATGAGCCGCGACGAGTTCTTGAAACTGTGCGAAGTAGTCGCTCCATTCTTCCTTTACGTGAGGAAGAAACGTAGGAAGCGTTGCGGCGGCAGGTGGCTGCTGAAGCGGCGGCTGTTGTTGTTGGTTAGCTGCTTGCGCTGTGAGCTGGGCCACAGCTTGGAGGAGCTGGGTGATTTGCGCCGTCTGTAACTGAATAATTTCCATTAAGTTTGGGTTCGGGGTAGTGGCCATGCTGACCGATTAGGCGCCGCGCATACAAGTAACTTATAACAAAACACAAATGCAATATGAAAGAGGACGCTCTGCAACAAAAAAGTCCACAAAACACGTAACAAAATATCTTCCCCCAAAATTCTTATAATAAGGGTGGGTGGGCGGGAGCAATTTCTGCGTGCTCCTACTGCTGCTGTCTGGCTGCTGCAAGAGGGCTGGTCCACGGATCGTCTATCACTCCTCGTCGCCACTTTTGTGTCCCAGCCTCGTCGCCGCTTTTGTGTCTCGTTCCGTTGTAGGTGTCGGTGGCCGAGCGGAATGAGACCGACACAGAAATAAATATAGCACGCTGGTGCAGGTACGGAGGGGAGCAACCAGAACTAGAAACACTAGAGTAAATCAGAATGAGATATATATTGCACAGAATTTATACAATACTTAACTTTTACATACTACTGCAGAATGTTGATACAAATTGAGCTAGAGTCCTGCCTAGTGCCTAACTGATAGCCAAGTCTTCACTGGTGCCCATCGGACTCCGAAGTCTTTACTGGTTCCTAACTCAGTCCCAAGTGAACGATGTCGTTCACTGGTGGCCACGAGCGGAGTTGCCGCAGAGGGCGCTCGTGGCTGTCGTCGTAAGAACGCCGCGCCGTGCGTGCATGGCAGCGCGCGGCGAAAGTAGGTGGCGCGCACTTTGGACTTGTGCGACACCACAAGGGTGGTCCATTGGTAGCGACCGGGCCAAATATCTCACGAAATAAGCATCAAACGAAAAAACTACAAATAACAAATTTTTTCTAGCTTGAAGGAGGAAAATAGATGGCGATATGGTTTGGCACACTAGATGGTGCTGCCATAGGTCAAACGGATATTAACTGCATTTTTTAAAAAATAGATAACCCCATTTTTATTACATATTCGCCTAGCACTTGAATAAATATGAACGTTGCTTAGTGATAGATGGCGCTGTAATATTCCCAAACGTATTGCTCACAATTTTAGATGATCAGTGGGTAACAGGTCGGTTTTTTAAATCAAGACACAGAACATAGGTACGTTTGAACTTTATTTCGGTTGTTCCAATGTGATACATCTACTTTTGTGAAATTATCATACATTATGTGAACGCATGCTGTTACTGCGTGATTATCTGTAATTAACTCATGATTTCAATAAATGCTCAAAATGATGTCCTACAACTTCAATGCATCTGGCAATATGCGTAACGAAATTACTCTCAACAGCGAGTAGTTCACATTCAGTAATGATCTCACATCCATTGACAATGCAGGTCGTCCTTGTCATTTCAGTTGTGGCTGAACAACCGGCCGCGGTTGCCGAGGGGACTGCGGCGCGCCTGTCACGGTCTGCACGATTATAGGCATAAAACTAATTTTTTCAAGGGCCCACAGACACTATCGATGTATTATTTGCATAGAAAAGCATCGTTTGGAGGTAGCAACATAATGTTGGCACTGCACATTTAATTACTACAGAAAATGGCCAAGATGGCGAAGTCTTGTTTAGTTTCCCTTCGGCCGCTGCTGCTGTAACGCGTCGTGGCGAAGGGAGACGAGTTTTCGCGTTCAGCGAATCCGCATCAGTTCAGGCCACCCAACATGACGGTTGGAACACTACCGACGGCCACAAGGTAGGTAACAGTGATTGCTCCCTCCTCTGTTAGGTTGGCTACATGGACTTTTTCGTCAACCGCGAAGGTGTACACGAATGGTCACTTCTTTAAATAGCCTGGAGAGCACCATCCGAGCCCCATTCCGTTGCAGTTCCTGGAGGTATCGAGATCGGGAGATCAGCGTGCGACGGTGTCGTTTAGTGACACGTGCTTCCCATTACCTTGGGAGCAAGCAGCATGTCCTAGACTTTCGCGCCGCATTAGACATGATCACCGATACGACATACTTTGCACCTCCCGTGGAAGCTATCGTCTTACTCCTGCATTTGCGTCGTCTATTCGGGTGCTGCTTCTCCGGTATGTAGCATTTTCGATGTCTAGGTTCGACACCTGTTCTACATCTACATCTACATACATAATCCACAATTCACCGTAAGGTGCGTGCCGGAGGAAACACTGTACCACTACTAGGCATTTCCTTTCCTATTCCACTCCCAAATTGAACGAGGAAAAAAAGAATGCCTATATGCCTCCGTACGAGCCCTAATTTCTCTTATCTTGTCTTTGTGATCTTTACGCGAAATGTAAGTAGGCGGCAGCAAAATCGTACTACACTCAGCTTCAAATTCCGGCCCTCTAAATTTACGTAACAGAAATTCACGAAAAGAACGTCGTCTTTCTTCCAGCGATCCCCAATTGAGTTGACGGAGCATTTCCGTGACACTCGCCCATTGGTCGATCCTACCGGTAACAAATCTAGCTGCTCGTCTCTGAACCGCCTCTATGTCTTCCTTTAAACTGATCTGCTGCGGGTCCCAAACACTTGAGCAGTACTCAAGACGTGGTCGTACAAGCGTTTTATACGCGGTCTCCTTTACAGGTTAAGTACATCTTCCTAAAAATCTCCCAATAAACCGAAGTCGGCTATCCGCCTTACTCACAACTGTCCTTACATGTTCGTTCCACTTCATATCGCTCTACAATGTTACGCCTAGGTATTTGAACGACGCGACAGCATCAAGAAGCTTACTACTAATGCTGTATTCGAACATTATGGGATTGTTTTTTCTACTCCTGCGCATCACCTTACATTTTTCTACATTGAGAGCTAGCTGCCATTTTTCGGACCAACTAGAAATTTTGTCTAAGTCATCCTGTATGCTATTACAGTCAATTACAGACGACATCCTCCCATACACCACAGCATCGTCAGCAAACAGCCGCAAATTACAGCTTACTCTGTCCATCAGATCATTTATATAGATAGAAAATAATAGCGGTCCTATCACACTCCCCTGGGGCACGTCTGACGATACACTCGTCTCTGATGAACACTCGCCGTCGAGAACAACGTACTGCGTTCTATTCCTTAGGAAGTCTTCCAGCCAGTCACAAATCTGTGAACCTATTCCATAAGCTCGTATCTTCGTTAGCAGTCTGCAGTGTGGCACCGCGTCGAACGCCTTTTTGAAGCCGAGAAAAACACAATCCGCCTATTGCCCTTCGTCCATGGCTCGCAAGATGTCATGTGAGAAAAGGGCAAGCTGTTCTTGTAATCGTGCGCGAACTCACGGCTACTTTCTTATCTTTCGTCTTAAATTCTCTTTGATGACTGGTCCTTATTGTCTTACTTTTTTTTTGTCTTTTCCTTGCGACTTGGCCTGCAGCAAATTTATTCCACGCTCAGTGGCTTCATTGAGTGGAAGGGTATACCTACCTCTATGTGCTTTGATTTTAATAAATGTTTCGACTGGCTATCCCGACTTTAATTTTCCTGTAGCTTCCCTTACTGTCCCTTTTTGTAATTCCTTTACGGCGCTGAAACCCCTGCTGTGAGAGACGATGTCCGACCACCTGGGACTGACAGAATATCTGCACGTAACTTGCCTGTCAGGGAACAATGACAGTCTGAGACTATTTGAAGGATAATTTTCCCATCTTTTCTTTATTCACCCACAGCTACAGCTTCACGCAACATGCCCTCCGCTAAAGACGTGGATGAAATTTTAATAATTATTAATCAACAGCAAAGGACCTGGAAGAGCAGCTGAACGGAATGGACAGTGTGCTGAAAGGTGCATATAAGATGAACACTAACAAGAACAAAACAAGGGTAATGGAGTGCAGTCTAAGAAAATCAGGTGATGCTGAAGGAATTAGATTAGGCAACGAAGCAATAAAGGAGGTAGATGAGTTTTGTTACTTGGGCAGTAAAATAACAAATGATGGTCGCAGTACAGAGGATATAAAATGGCCGGCCGCGGTGGCCGAGCGCTCTGCTGCGCGCCAGTCGCAGTCAGCACGGCCACTAAGGTCGGGGGTTAGAATCCCCACTCGGCCAAGGATATTTGTGCCGTCCTTAGTATTTGCTAGTTGATAAGTAGTTTGTAAGTTTAGGGACGGATGACCCCGTAGTTAAGTCCCATAAGCTTAACAAACATTTGAACATTTGTGGCTGACACTTCCAGTCTCTTTAAATAACGTAACTATCCGACGAAAGGTACGCACACTTGGATGAAGTCTTGCAGGATAACGATCAACATACATAGCACAGGCCCATTGGGCATTTTGATCACAATAGCCATACATAAATACCATATCGACCTTTTCTGCAATCGGTAAACGGTAAATTTTAACACGAGTAATGTATCATGAAGCAAATACCGTCGGCACTGGCGAAATGTTAGGCAATACCACGTAATTAGACGTTTGTTACTATTACAGCGTCATCTATCACAAAGTGAGAAAAGCGTTCCAAACAAAACATTCATATTTACTTACGTAGTAGACGAAGATGTAGTAAAATGGGGGTACCTATTTTAAAAAAATGCAGTTCATATCAGTTTGACCTATGGCAGAGTCATCTAACGGGCCAATCATAGTGTCATTATTTCCCGCCTTCAAGTTAGAAAAGTTTTGTTCTTTGCAGTTCCTATTTGATGCTTATTTCGTGAGATATTTGACCCGGTCACTATCAATGTACCACTCTGTATAGTTTGAAAAAGATGTATATGTGTGTCTGTATCGTGTGTAAATTGAATAATTATTGTGTATAAATGAGTTATGTCAATTACAGATATTTAAATGGTTGCATATTGTACGAAGAAAAACAAAAGTAAAGTGTTGTAGTAGGCACATTGCCTTAGGGAAGGCAATGTTCGTAGCATCTTTGCGTAAAGCATTTTTATCGCAGAGTGCAGTGTGGCGCGAGGCGCGAAGAAAAGCGTCGTTGGTGAGCTCTGTAGGTGAATGGTAGAAAAGTTGGGTAGGAGCAGCAGACTGTAGTTGCATGGTTATTCACTGCGTTTTGGTACATTTAGCAGTTTTGGCAATTGGGCACTGGTAGATAATTAACATGGCCACAGCTTTAAAACTTCAAGAGGCGTGTTGTGAGCCCAATGTCTAAACAGTATTTCGTCGCCAAGAAGATCCCATTTTTGCCAATCATTATAAAATGCCAGCAACAATTACCAGCTACACCACACCATCGCTGCAAAGTGAGATCCAAGCAATCAACCGTCTTTAGATGTGTAATGCTAAGCAAACGTTTAGTTTTGCAAATGATCAATCGTGAACGTATGTGTAATTAATTGTTGTCGACAAAATTATTCGCCTACGGCACTATCCAAACAGGTTCCTATTACGCTACCTTGAATATCTCGAGGCTCAACCTGAACAATAAAAGACTTTACGTAAATGCAATTAAAATCAGTGGAGTCTTAAAATATTTCAGTCAGTAAATAACAATTTGTTCTATTATGAAAATTCAAAGTATAGTTAGCAACAAATGCAGGTCACTGATTATGAGCATAATGAGTAACCACTTAATGGTACAAAGCAGTGAATATTAATTTTGTGTCATATATTCAATTTACATGTGAAATGCACTGCAATACTTTGTAAAGCATTAAAGTTAACAGTTCAATTACGCTGTCACTAAATGTTTGATGGTAGACAAGTTTGTTGCTATTATAGGGATCAATAGCTTATGTCATAGTTTCACTTCTCAGAAACATTATTTTATTCAATTTGTTAAAGAGAAAGCAAACTGCATAATTTCTCTGTAAAAAAAAACCCTCATGTAATCATACAGCTAGTCATTGTAGCCAAAATTCAATCACAACAGTGAAATTTACTATTGCTAACCTAGGTACAGTAAATTGGTAGGCGGGAATTATGTTGAGGATTTGATTTTACCGATTTTATATTTCTCCGTGTTTCCTGGTGTTGTGGTGTGTGCGCTTAGTCGGCATTCTGTGACCGCATTGTTTCTAAATTAACCAACCGGTGTTTATTGCTAATGCACAGTATATTTCCACTAAATAATTTTGCTGCTCATACATCGAGCTGGCGATCGAATCCATTTACGTATTAATTCAAAGTTTTCCCTCACAAAACGATAGTCATTGCGAAATAGATCGCAAAATATCGTTTACGTGTGTAACCTCCACTACGTTATCGGCTTCACCACCTAATCCGCTTTAACCCGGTAATTAATTCATTAGGCACACGGGTCATTCTAAAGAGGGATTATTACTCGCGTTTGTCGGTTGCATAGGCCAGGTAAGGTTATAAATTGTACTACGGTGGAGGCAGGTTAACAACGGCTGTTACTTAGATGCAGCGTTGTTAATCCCTTAGACTGTTCGCGGATGATGCTGTCGTTTATCGGTTAGTGATGTCAACAGAGGATCAAAAGTAACTGAAAAGCGATTTAGACAAAATTTCTACATGGTGCGAAAATTGGCAATTGACACTAAACAAAGAAAAGTGTGAAGTAATACACATGACCACTAAAATAAATCCGCTGAACTTCAATTACGCGATAAATCAGTCAAACCTTAAGGTCGTAAATTCTAGCAAATACCTAGGAGTTACAATTACGAACAACTTTGACTGGAGAGAACAAATAGAAAATATTGTGGGGAAGGCGAACCAAAAGTTACGTTTCATTGGCAGAACGCTTCGAAGATGCACCAGCTCCACCAAAGAGACTGCCTACATCACACTTGTGCGTCCTCTCTTGGAGTACTGTTGCCCCTTGTGGGACCCTCACCAGGTGGGACTGACGGAAGATATTGAGAAGGTTCAGAGAAGGGCAGCTCGTTTTGTTTTATCACGTTACAGGGGGGGGGGGGGGAAAGCGTCACCTAAAATGTTGCACGAATTGGGGTGGAAATCATTAAAAGAAAGACGTTATTCAATGCGGCGTGATCTGTTTGCGAAGTTTCAAACACCGAATTCTACTTCTGAATGTGATAATATTTTGCTAGCACCCACCTACTTAGGGAGACATGACCATCCCAATAAAATAAGAGAAATCAGATCGAAAACGGAACGATTTAGGTGTTCTTTCTTTCCGCGCGCTTTTAGAGAATGGAAAGGTAGAGAAAAGTTATGCAAGAGGTTAATATAGGGGAAGGTCCGGTAGTATCGGACGGTTAAGCTTTTTTACAAGTTTTGAATAGAGTAATGTCTTGATATGAATATAATAGCCACCAAAATGTACTCTCATAAGTCATACATCAACCATCTTAGCAACTAGTCTTAGGGTAGATAATTACTATTATGTGTTGGCTTCTAAAATTTATCTGATTTTTAACTACGGAGAAATGTTGGTTTGTATCGGAAAAGATGTAAATTACAGAAAATAAGCAAATATTTCTATCAAAACACTTGTTTATTTCTATTAATACATATCAAATGCTAAATGTTTATTCAATCGACTGATTTTAATAATTTTCGGTGCAAAAAAATTCACTAAATGATACAAGTAATAATAATTTTTCCATTTTACACACCTAGCAATCAATTTTACTGCATCTTTAACTTTTTTTTAATTCAAGAAACAGCTATCGCATTCATAATACAGAGTGCTGATTTCAAGGTCTGCGCAATTTTCGTGGGCCCATCCGTTACACAGTCGACACTGTATCCAGTCCTATTCAATAGTTTCGTCACAAATAATGAAGTGAGTCACGCCATCACTTCCAGTGTCTTTATCGTCAAATGTTAGTTTTTTCCTTGCATAATCGCTGGATATTTCCCTTTCTGTTGCAGAAACATCCTTCCTTTTATACCATCCCAGCTTCACGAATCGTCATTTTCATTAAACGTACTTTCTCGACAGTCATCTTCATATTTTCTTCCCTCCATATATGCCTCACTTTGCCCATTTCGCCTGTAAAATGAAACAAGTCCATCAAAACCTCCTTTTTGTTGGCTGTGATTGTTGTCCGATACAACCCTCAATGCTTATGTCCGATACAACCCGACAGATATGGGAAGATAATTCGACTGTCTAGTGCTTAGTAATAATTGTAAACAGATTAACTGCCTATAAAGATATAGTTCAATATCTCTTATTGCTACTAACCACGTTATAACAGAATTACACTTACTTTAAAGCTGGGTACAGCACTCCAAAGTTATCTTCGTACACGAAAACACACTCACAAAACAGACAATGCGCCGTCACTTTCATACACAAACTCGCAGCGGTACAATATGGCGTAACGACCCCTTTGTCGTCACAGCCAACAAAATTCAAATTCAAATGTTTGTACAACTTATGGGACTTAACTACGGGGTCATCAGTCCCTAAGCTTACAAACTACTTATGAACTAGCTAAGACTAAAGACGGCACAAATATCCATGCCCGAGGGGAGATTCGAATCCCCGACCGTAGTGGCCGTGCTGACCGTGACTTGAGCGCCTCAGTCACCTCGGCCACCGCGGCCCACAGCCAACACTTCTGTGACCATTACTGGTGCTACCTCACTTTGCAAGTATGAGAAACACCACTTGTCCGATATAAGCCGCCATCCGATACTACCCGACCTTCCCCTACCTACCCTCTGCCAGGCACTTAAATGTGATTTGCAAAGTATTTATGTAGATGTAGATCGACCGTTCTCACTTCATTCAACGAATTTTATTGTCAGAAGTTGTATTTTGTCCATCCCCCGGTTACAGAACGCTGCATGCGTGAAACTAGGTAGGTCTGTCAGGTCCGCCACCCCTGAAATATTTGTCACCGGACCTTAGTTTTAGAATACGCCTCGTATTGCAGATGTTATGAAGAGCACCCGTAACTGTATCGCCCACGAATGACTACGTTCCAAGTTCGAGTCCCAGCTCACCACGCGGCTTGGATCCGCCAAGTAATTTCGCCACAGCCCACATGTTGCTACAGATTGGAATTTCATTTTGGCTTTTCATGTTTTTCGGCGATTCGCTACAACGCAGTAACTAAAAGTAGTGCGCTTTATAGAGTTACATCCTGTAGCAAAGCTGGCAGCTGGCAATGTGAACGCCCGCGTTATAGTGACACGTGTCGGCTTTAGTGTGATGAAAGTTTTAGAGAGCGTGGCGTGTGGGAGTCGAGGTGCTCATCAGTTGCACGTGCCGGTATGAACACATGTACCATTCCGCACATGGCTGCCACGCGTAATACCTCACATGCATTTCAATCGAAAATTACTTTTATCTCCCTACCAATCAGGAAGTCAGGTACTTAAACGTGCATTTTACCCTACGTTACGGTTCTCTCGGAATTTATTTCGAATTGGTTCAGGCGTTCTTTGGATGATTTAATGCGAGTTTTCTCCGATTAACCGCTGTATATTATCCGGCAGTCATTGACAGTAGAAAAATCCTACATATTTCTGATCCTTCTTTTTTAATAAACACTGTACTAAAATACTCTGAATGCTGTTCGCTGTGATATTAAATTCCACCTGGTGGCTTTTCAGGCACGTGGTGTGGCAAAGAATGTGTGGGATGAATAAATGTATACAATCAAAAAGTTGCAACCAGGTATTTATTCGGCGTTATATGATTTTTATCAGAAAAAATTGAGCACAAGGATAAAAAATAAACGTAACTATATTGAACAGAAGAAGAGTAACATGTTAGTACTCAGAATAAAAAAAATATATAGAAATAAAAAATACTGTGCTCACACGCGGTAAACTACGTACGCAATGTAATAGCAACAAAGCTCTCGTCACATAAAGTACTTAATGAAGAAGTTGACATTGAAACCACGTAAAGTTAAAAATGTTTTCAGGTACTGGCTTCATTCTATTACAATATTTTTCTTATCACAACTGTTCATTAAAACGTAGGTGCTTGAAAGTTTTTACGAGGGTTGTTCTAATGGAAAGGTACGAAACGTCTTAACAACCAAGAAGATTGAAATTTGAATATGGCGCTTTGGGATAACGTTGTGCGACGTTTAGCGACGTGAAGCGTGCGTCGTTCGCCTCCCCCTAAAAAATTCAGTGCTCCTCAGTACGCAAGGTGATGCTCACCCTTTTTTTCGACGTCCGAGTCATCAAATTCTTCGATCACGGAAAAATAATTAACCTTACCCATGACAATTGTTACGTATATATTACATTATTCTACAATTGTGAGATATTTTACAACCGTCCCTATGCGTACGATATAGTTACTTTCATATTCACCATACAGTTAAGTAATTAATGCGCATATATATATATATATATATATATATACTTTGACGGGTATTAATATTTCAAAGTTATTTCATAACATTTAACTGGCATCATGTTTGTAACTTAAAATTTTTTTCTATACATTTATGTTGTTGTTGACTATTGTTATTGTCTGATGCAGGGTCTGAAGATGATAATAATGGATTCTCGAAACATGTAACTGATTAAAAAGAAATTTTAAAGTAACAGCGGAAGGGTTTTTCATTTGCCAAATCAACAATGATGTGTACTGTGCGACACTCCCTAATCTACGCAAGTCCATCAAGAGCCAACGGCCTGGGTGCTCACAGAGGGAGTGAGTCTGCTCCGTGATAACGCGCATAAACGCGTCTCCAGGAACACAAAAAGTATACTGCTCAAGTTGAATTGGAATCAGCTTGAGAATCCGCCCTACAGTCTGGAAATGTCGCCCTGTGATTTCCATTTGTTTGATCCGCTTAAATAAGAGAACATCTCAAAGTGCTTCAACTCAGACGACGAACTGAAGAACACAATACAGGACTGGCTTTTAACCATAGCAACTGCGGTAACATGAATCTTTCGTCTTGTTAACAAGTGGATAGCTGTGCTCAGGCCTCTTCTGGTTACTTTCAAATAAAGTCTAAATTATACACCGTGTCGTTTCTTACTTTTTCATTTGAACACCCCTTGTATTTCTCTAATAATATCAGCCCTAAAAATTTCTACTCTTTGTGGAAGATACTAGCGTCATGAAATTCTTTAGATAAAGTACTTGACACTCCATCGGGCACGGCTGGCATAGAAACCATACGCAAATGACTTCCAATAAAAAGGCGTTTTCGTTGCGAGCGACTTTTTTCCTTTGCGCGTTACTCCTCTTTGGGACATCTCCAGAATTCTTTAAATTATGTTTCCATATCAGCCACAATATATTCCATAGCAAACCAGTGTAAAATCATTCGTCTCTCCAGACGTGCACAAAAATTTAACCTGTGACTGGGGTCGCAACCCACGTGGTAGAATATTTAATACTGCCAGTCAAAGTCGCTGCTCCTTGACCAAAAATATGATCTTAAGGAGACATAGATTCAATTCTGGGGCTAAAATAAAGTTGTGTCTACTAAAATGTTTGGTCCACTGGCAGTTGCCTACTTCCTGTATTCTCCAGACGAGTTCGTGAGACGATATTCTGGCTTTTGATTAAGTTTGTCATGTTGTTCTTAAATTACTTCATGGTGTGACGATTCTATCATCTATCGAAGGAAAAATCTGCAACTCGTCATTATAGTGTGCAGCACGTATGGAAATGTCTTTGCTACCAGTTCATCATTACACTATATTGCCCTCAGACTTCGAAGAAATACGAATGAAACTGTCAGTTTCAGTCCCCGTTAACTTTGCAACGAAATGCAGATGAATGTGTACGAAGAAGCAGTGTCATTAGATACGGGCTACCAGGTACATGCCGTAGTCCTTGACTTCCACAATACGTTTTCTAAAAGTCGTTTAATGAATGAAATAAGAACATAGTGCAGATTGATTCACGAGTTTCTGAATAAGAGATCATGTCATTCGTATCTGGAAGAACTCTTACGACATGAAAAGTTTTTTTGTCGTGCCAAAGGTTCGTTGCTTTTCACAATCTTACATCTTATAAAATAGGGCGTGTGTGTGTGTTAAACATCTCTTCCTAAACTATTGGACCGATTGCAACCAAACTGGGTACACATCATCCTTACTATTAGGCAACAATCGCAGTCGGGGAAAGAAACACCTACGACACACACGTAAGGAGATATGGTGTTTTAAACAATGACAGTCGTGGAAAACAGCCGCTTCATGCGATAATATTCAACATCTGCTCCTAAACTAATAGACCGAGTGCCACCAAATTTGGTACAAGTATTCTTTAAGGTCAGGAATCATTTTCTGTGGTTGCAAAAACCACATACGATACATAGTTCTTACGATATAACGTCATAAACAAAGATATCTGTCCCATCTTGCGACGTGTGATAACGTGATTTTATTAGTCAACTATTTCAGAATGAGAGCACTTAGCGGCTTGCAATAAATTGTAAACATAATTTCAAATCTTTAGGTGACTTTTTCTCGCTGACAACCCCAACAAAATGATAAAAGGAAAAAAGTTTATCGCTTACTACTTTTTCGATGTTAATAATGTATATTTACGGCATTTGGTATCGCGTTGCAATTTATTACTTCTACACTGTAAATTTTATATGAGAGACAATTCCTTCGATATTATATCACAGTTCGACATATAGTTCATGAGATATGAAGTCAGCCGGCCGCGGTGGCCGAGGGGACTGAGGCGCTCCAGTCACGGTCTGCACGGCCACTACTGTCGGGGGTTCGAATCCCCCCTCGGGCATGGATATTTGTGACGTCCTTAGTCGTAGTTAGTTCATAAGTAGTTTGTAAGTTTAGGGACTGATAACCCTGTAGTTAAGTCCCTTAGACAACATCGATGGTTCAGCGAGGCTTTTCGCGGGTGCTGCTGGAAAGCGGCAATGAGATGCAGGTAGATCTGCTCGTTATAGACGCGTGATGCAGGCAGTGGCAAAAGGCTCAGCACATAAATAAATGCAGTGATCTGCGAATAGAATAAAAGAAAAATTCTTCTTTATGATATTACGCAATAACAGAACGATCATTTCAAGGAGTTACTCTTATAAAATATCTTGCGGTAGGGATCAGCAGCGGTTTGAAAAGGAACGGCCACATACAATTAATCGTGGATGAAAACTGTTGCCAGACAGATTCGCAGGATGAATCCTCAGAGATGTAGCCCACGAACAGAGGAAATGGTTATTTTTTGTTTAATAAAGCCTGAGATGGTCAGGGAGAAACGTGCGAGCTTTCGTTATATATAATACTAGCTTCGCGGTGGCTGACTCTCATGCGAAATAAAAAGAAAAGGAAGCACTGTAATTCGTGTGAACATAGACTCACCGAAAGAATTCTTCAATGGAATTAATATCGTTCGTTGGGCTACCGTGATTATGTGAAACGAAAGTTATAAAAAATATAGTTTTACAGATACTCATTTTTTAAACCCATAAGATAGAATACATTTTTTGTATTTGGTTTTTTCCACAAACGTACAGATCAGTTAACAGGCTCTGGTCCATGTGACGTTTAATTCACCTTAGTAAAAAGCTATTGTATAATGTTACGTAAGATAAGATTTATTCACTTTGTATAAATCTTCCATCTGTTCATAATGTATTATATAAATTTTTTATACTTCGTAAAATGGTTTTGCGATGTCACGATAGACTTGATATTTTACAGAGGTTAATTGGAAATGTAGATCTGAAGATGAAGTAAAAAGTAACATCGAAACCGGTCATCTGTAACGCTTGTTGTGATTAATACAAGAATAAAATTTTCAAGTATTTAGCGATCAGTGACATACATTCTTTCTATGAAAATATTGTATAAAAGGAGACGCTTGAGTATTGGTCATCAGTGTGGAAACCGACCAGTTAGGGTTCACAAAAAAGATAGAGAATGTACAACTGAGAGCAGCACTTACAGGATCATTTAGTAATTGCGAAAGTCTCATGGAAATGATCGACAACATTGATTGTCAGCCGTTGCAATGGGGAAGTTCCCAATCTTGTTGCAGACTTTTAGCCGGCCGCGGTGGCCGAGGAGACTGAGGCGCTCCAGTCACTGTCTGCACGGCCACTACGGTCGGGGGTTCGAATCCCCCCTCGGGCATGGATATTTGTGACGTCCTAGTTCGTAAGTAGTTCATAAGTAGTTTGTAAGTTTAGGGACTGATAACCCCGTAGTTAAGTCCCTTAAGCTTAACAAACATTTGAACATTTGATTTTTGCAGACTTTTATCAAAGTTTCGAGAGCATACGTTTCTTGAAAAGTGAGCCAATATTTTGCTCCCTCCTGTGTACGTCATGCGAAAACATGACAAGGATAAAATTAAAGTAATTTAGAGTGCATACGGAGCCATACGGCAATCGTTTATTCCGCTAAACGTACCCCACTAGAACAGGAGGATGTGACGATGGTAGAAAAAGTGCCCTGTGGCTCACACCGTGGGATGACTTAAGGACTACGGATGTAGACGTATGAAGTGGAAGAAGAACAAAAGCTTACTTGAGATGCAAAAGGAGACAATAATATATAAGGGTTAGAACATAAATAATGACAACATTGCTGAAGAGACACTATACAAGGGACTTCACTATTGTCCGTGATAGCACACTTTGTTGACATTCCTACCTTACCTCCGACAAATGGACTCGCCCGGCCCATGTCACTGGCGTGCGCACAACTGGGGGAAACACAGTCACTTGTGAGCGAGCGTATAACGTAACGGTGTCACTATGTTTTCGAAACAGGGACGACGCACAGTATATTACTGTTCGTTTTTGGAGCTCACCTGCCGCCAGCTTTACGAAAGAAGCGGCAACACTTTCTGCTCGACCTACCCAGCGGGAGCATACAGCGCAACGTGTGGCTGGTGGCTACTCTGTTTGGTCGATGGGACTGGGAAGTATTGTACCATCCACCATACTCCCCGGACTTGTGACTTTTATTTGATTCCGGAGATGAAGGAACCTCTTCGTGCCATTCGCTTCAGAACTGTCCCAGAGATTCGATAGGCAGTAGACCGCTCCGTTCGCACCATCAACAGGAAAGCCTCTGAACAGTTAGTTCATGAACCCACTAGAATAGTAAGTGGTTGCGAAAATACCCTTGATCTCCTAGCAACAAATAATCCTGAGCTAGTAAAGAACATCAAAACAGATAGAGGGATTAGCGAACATCGAGTTGTAGTAGCGAGACTGAATGTCGAAATGCCCAAATTCACCAAAAATAAACGAAAGATATATCTATTCAATAAATCAGATAAAAATTCGCTTCACGCTTTCCTGGGTGATAGTCTTCAGTCTTTCGAAACTAAAAATGCGAGTGTAGATCACTTGTGGCTTACTTTCAAATACATAATATCAGTAGCAATCGAGAGATTTATACCAAATAAATTAATAAAAGAGGGGGCTGACCCCCCGTGGTACACAAAACACGTCAGATCACTGTTGCCGGCCGCGGTGGCCGAGGGAACTGAGGCGCTGCAGTCACGGTCTGCACGGCCACTACGGTCGGGGTTCGAATCCCCCCTCGGGCATGGATATTTGTGCTGCCCGTAGTCTTAGCTAGTTCATAAGTAGTTTGTAAGCTTAGGGACAGATGACCCCGTAGTTAAGTCCCATAAGTTCTACAAACATTTGAACATTTTGAGATCACTGTTGCAGAAACAAATAAAAATGCATGCAAAATTTAAAAAGACACAGAATCCACAAGACTGGCAATCTTTTACTGAAACTCGCAACCTAGCGCGGACTTCAATGCGAGAAGCCTATAGTAGTTACCACAACGAAATCCTGTCTCGTAATCTTGCAGAAAATCCAAAGAAATTTTGGTCATATGTGAAGTACACTAGCGGCAAAACACAAACATACCTTCACTACGCGATAGCAATGGTAATACTACCGATGACAGTACTGCTAAGGCAGAATTACTAAACACAGCTTTCCGAAAATCGTTCACCAAAGAAGACGAAGTGAACACTCCAGTATTCAATCCAAGAACAGCTGCCAGCATGCGAAACTTACAAGTAGATGTTCCTGGAGTAGTAAAACAACTTAAGTCGCTAAACAAAAATAAATCTTCCGGGCCAGATTGTATACCAACTAGATTCCTCTCAGAGTATGCTGATTCAATAACTCCGTACTTAGCTATAATTTACAACCGATCACTCAGCGAAAGATCCGTACCCAAAGACTGGAAAGTTACCCAAGTTACTCCAATATTCAAGAAAGGCAATAGGAGTGATCCCAAAAATTACAGGCCTATCTCATTGACGTCGATCTGCAGTAGGATTTTGGAACTACCTCGAAGAGAACGACCTATTAACTAATAGTCAACACGGATTCAGAAAGTATCACTCTTGCGAAACACAGCTTGCCCTTTATTCACATGAAGTGTTGTGCCATCGACAAGGGATCTCAAATCGATTCCATATTTCTGGATTTCAGGAAGGCTTTTGACACTGTACCCCACAAGCGGCTTCTTATGAAATTGCGTACTTATGGAATATCTCCCCAATTGTGCGATTGATTCACGATTTCCTATCAGAAAGAACACAGTTCGTTGTAACTGACGGTAAGTCATCGAGTAAAACAGAAGTGATATCTGGCGTTCCACAGGGAAGCGTTATAGGTCCCATACTCTTCCTCGTGATTATAAACGATTTAGGAGACAATCTGAATAGCTCCCTTAGACTGTTCGCGGATGATTCTGTCGTTTATCGGTTAGTGAAGTCAATTGAGGATCAAGAGCAACTGAAAAGCGATTTAGACAAAATTTCTGCATGGTGCGAAAATTGGCAATTGACACGAAACAAAGAAAAGTGTGAAGTAATACACATGACCACTAAAAGAAATCCGCTGAACTTTATTTACGCCATAAATCAGTCATACCTTAAGGTCGTAGATTCTACCAAATACCTAGGAGTTACGAACAACTTTGACTGGAGAGAACACATAGAAAATATTGTGGGGAATGCGAACCAAAGGTTACGTTTCATCGGCAGAACGCTTCGAAGATGCACCAGCTCCAGCAAAGAGACTGCCTACATCACACTTGTGCGTCCTCTCCTGGAGTACTGTTGCCCCTTGTGGGACCCTCACCAGGTGGGACTGACGGGAGACATTGAGAAGGTTCAGAGAAGGGCAGATCTTTTTGTTTTATCACGTTACGGGGGGGGGGGGGGGGAAGCGTCACGGAAATGTTGCAAGAATTGGGGTGGAAATCATTAAAAGAAAGACGTTATTCATTGTGGCGTGATCTGTTTGCGAAGTTTCAATCACCGACTTTTACTTCTGAATGTGAAAATATTTTGCTAGCACCCACCTACTTAGGGAGACATGACCATCCCAATAAAATAAGAGAAATCAGATCGAAAACGGAACGATTTAGGTGTTCTTTCTTCCCGCGCGCTATTAGAGAATGGAACGGTAGAGAAAAGTTAATGAATCCTCTGCCAGGCACTTGAATGTGATTTGCAGAGTATCTATGTAGATGTAGATTTAGATGTAGATGCTAACGTTATACTACGCCTTCCACGTCGCTGGCAACAGGCTCTACACAACGATGACAACTTTGAAGGACAGTAACAGCTGCAAACATGTAAAGCTCTTGTATCAGTTGAGAATAAATAGTTGCCACTATGTAAGTTCCAACACTCGTTGATTCGTTGGGCATGGGTTAACCCTTTAAGTGCACAGTAGACGCGCGCCACTTACTCAAGTGGCAACATGCGCCAGTACGCCCTGACGCTGCGCTACTTCATAGGTTTTCCACATATGTACGATTTCCCTCATATTTTCGTTTTCGAATGTGTCTTTTAAAAGAACATCTTGTGTTCTGGTTTGTAACTACGAGTATCCCAAGATTTGATTTTACCTCGTCACTTGTAGTATCCTGGTAACAGCTAACCTTGGAGCGTGGGTCACAATTTAGATTAGAAGCTGTCAAATGCTGTGTATGTACGTTAATTGCATCAGACACAAAATACATAAATCAAGTTACCACGTCATACTGTTTCCGAGATACACCTGTACTGGTAGGGTACAGGGAGGGATGTTCGCCACCAATTTACTAAACAATAAAACTTTTTCAAATTCAAATGTTTGTTAGCACTTACCTGCGGGGTCATCAGTCCCTAAACTTACAAACTACTTATGAACTACCTTAAACTAAAGACAGCACAAACATCCATGCCCGAGGGGGGATTCGAACCTCCGACGGGGAACAGCCTCGCACATCGTAGCAATTCAATTAGAGGAAATTTTTATTGTACAATTTAGCAAACTGGCGATCTTCCCTCCCAAAAAGTGAATTTCGACTGAAATGAAATTTTGTTTTCTCTCAATTCTGCCGTTTACAAAAAACACTTACAACTTCTACAGGACAAAGAAACACAATGTTAGATAATTTTTGTGACATTTCTGTGCATGTTAATCAGTATCAAGTCCAAGTCTTTACACACAATACGCAAACCACACCTCTTCACCGACTGATTGTCACAGTCTCCGTGAAACCAGTTCTGGCAATTTACACTTTGGTACCACTCCATTTTTCTTGGTTTTGGAACGTAGTAATCTTCTCCACCGTCTTTGCATATACAAGATTTGTCACTAATGGCGACATTCCCTCAAGAAGCACTCTTTCTTTTACAATAATATTTGTCATCATTGTTAGGTAATTTCAGATTAATTCTTTGTCGTTTCACTCGTAGCACACAATAACACACTATAGCTGTCAAAATAATACTTTATTTATATTTACTGTAAAGAAAACAGATCTCAATTCATGGAGTTCGAACAAATGTCCACAGTTTCAGTACCTGTCTTCTCACTAAATGTGTTCCGTTACTGCTTCTGATAGAGTACGTAATTTTTCTGTGTTTCCAGCAGATGGCAGCTTACAAAAGACATGTTTTAAAGTAGGTTTTCTCGTGATTGCCAACAGTTGGCAATGAGTGCTAACAAATCTGTTGCAATAGAAAGGCAGATACGGCGATCTTCCCTCCCTGGCGATTATCCCTCCCTGTACCCTACTACCTGTGAACAAATAATGATAACGAATTGAAGCAGCACGCACACTTGCACTAGTTGCTTCTGCTGCTGTAGTGGGTAGTCGTCAGTTGTTTCTGAACCGAAGTCACTTTCATTATCCTAATCATGCGATTCTTGAACAATCACAAATCATTGTCACTTCCTAAAAGAAGCTGATCTATCTCTCAATCTGTTAGACTTCTACTCGCCATTGCAGAAGATCAGTCGATATTGTGGCAGTAAATACTAACGTAAAAGATGCGCTATTGCGGCAGCTCCAGTTAACTCAAACTGTCTATGCGCGGTCGCGAGCAAACTGTTATTTCCAGCCCTGAATATGCTGTGTTCCCTGAAGGCAGCTGCCATGTAGCGGCCGAAGCTCATCTAATAACACAGTTTCAACGTGAGGGCGAAATCTCGTCATCCGCACTTGAACTGAAAAACGCGGCGGACAGAAATATCGTCTTACCCACTAGAAAGTCAAGCTTTCAACGAGCGTTTCAGTTAAAAACTTGGAAACACTTGATAAGTAGGCCAAAAATAAGAATTATAAAATAAATACGGATATGCACGAACGCAATCATTAGCACAATGTAGGAAAATAATTTGAACATGGTATTAATCCAGTAGCCGGCCGCGGTGGCCGAGCGGTCTGCGGCGTGTCAGTCACGGTCTGCTCGTCCGGTGCGGTCGGGGGTTCGAATCCCCCCTCGGGCATGGATGTTTGTGCCGTCTTTAGTATAAGCTAGTGCATACGTAGTTTGTAAGTTTAGGGACTGATGACCCCGTAGTTCAGTCCCATAAGCTCTACAAACATTTGAACATTTGATTTTATTAATCTAGTAAGGGAATGTAAAATAACTGTAGAACAAAAAAAATATTATTAATAATAATAATGAAGTAGGCTGTTTTGATTCCAGTGAGATAATAATCGTAATTCCAAACAAAACAGCCGCAGACAGGTGTAAAAATTACGGCCGCGGTGGAGTAGCCGAGCGGTCTAAAGCGTCTCGCTGCGGAGCGCGCGGCTGCTCGCCGTGGAGGTTCGAGTCCTCCCTGGGGCATGGGTGTGAGTGTTTGTCCTTAGATTAGTTTACCTAGGTTTAAGTAGTTCGTAAGGTACGGACTCATGACCACGCCTTTTGGTCCGATAGATTTACAAAAATTTGATCTTTTTTTTTTTTAAAAATACAGAACCATCAGTTTAGTAAGATATGCTTGCAAAATTTTAATATTAATAATTACAGAACAATGGAAAATCTGTTAGTACCTGACCTCGAGGAAGACCAGTTTGGATTTAGGAGAAATGTAGTAAGTTGAGATCCATTACTGACCTTACGACTTATCTTGGAATACGGATTAAGAAAAGGTAAACCCATATTTCTAGTTTTGTACATTTGGAGAAAGGTTTTGAAATTTTTGGTAGGAATGCACTCTTGCAAATTTTGTAGGTAGTGGGGGTAAAATGTAGGAAACTTGAGGTTATTTACAACAATTATTAGAATCGAAGGGCATGAAACAAAAATCATTACGTTATAGATTTTCCCAAACGTTATTCAATTTGTAAATTGATCAATTTGTGAAGGAAAACAAGGAGGAATTTGGAGAAGTAATTAAAGTTCAGGGTGAAGAAACAATTGCGTTTTGCTAACGACATTGTAATTCTGTTAGAGACACGTAAGTACTCTGAATGGAATAGACCGCGTGTTGAAAGGAGCGTCTAAGATGAACACTAAGTAAAGGAAAACAAAGGTAGTTGAAAGCAAAGAAAATCTGGCAGTGCTGAAGGAATTTTGAAACTAGTCAGTAAAATAACATATGCCAACGGCCGTGCCATAGTGGATGCACAGGTTCCCGTTAGAGCACCGAAGTTAAGCACTGTCAGGCTTGGCTAGCACCTGGATGGGTTACCGTCTGTGCTGTTGGCAAGTGGGGTGCACTCAGCCCTTGTGAGGCCAACCTCAGGAACCACTTGATTGAGAAGTAGCGGCTCCGGTCACGAAGACTGACAGAAGGGCCGGGAGTGCGGGGTGCTGACCACATTCCCCTCCACACCGCATCCGCTGACGCCTTCGGGCACAGGATGACACGGCGACCGGTCAGTACCCAGTGGGCCCCCTGAGGCCTCTCGGACGGAGTTTACAGTTTAAAATATGATTGTCGTAGTACAGAGGATATAAAAGGAAAAACGAAAAAAATGTTCAAATGTTTGTATAGCTTATGGGACTTAACTAAGGGGTCTTCAGTTCCTAAAACTTACAAAATACTTATGAACTAGCTAACACTAAGGACGGCACAAATATCCATGCCCGAAGGCGGATTCGAAACCCCGACCGTAGTGGCCGTGCAGACCGTGACTGACGCGCCTCAGTCCCCTCGGCCACCGCGGCCGGCTAAAAGGCAAAACGGCAATGGGAAGAAAAGAGTTTTTGAAAATGAAGAGATAGAAATTTATACACATTTGACGGAAAGCCCTGACGAAATTTTAATTGAACAAACCGAACTAAAACACAAACATTATCTAGACAACTTTATTAAAATGTTCGAATCTAGTTAAAACAAAAATACATCGTAATACCATAACATAATAAAGATCACACCACTCTATCAAAGATCCCACTATATGCAGTCATAAACAAACTGTAACCATAGAGCATCGCTGTAGGATATGTGAAACTGACAGATTAGTAGTAAAGAATTAATACCTGATATATACCATCTAAAGAACATATATACTGCAATTATATGCAGTCATTGTAATAAATTATACCTTCGCGATGCCATATGGAAGTGAGTCTGAAATAATATGTCACGGAAAATGTATCAAAATTGTAAGTATCTTTATTTCACTCATTTTAATCGTAAATATTTGTCCGCAGATAGCCCGATGATGGCCACAGTGCCGATATAGGCCTATTGCTATAACAATGAACAGTTTTTAACATCTATAAAGTGAAGCAGCATTTTGGCATTACTTAGATTAACAATATGTCCTTAAGAGACCCACACAATGCTTCAGGCCCAAATGAAATGAAATTATTGACGCTCTATCCAGTTCCTCCTCATTAGTTACGTTATCCACCCACCTAATCTTCAACATTCTTCTGTACCACCATATTTCAAAAGCATCTATGTTCTTACTGTCTGAACTGTTTATTGGCCATGTTTCACTCCCGTACAAGGCAAAACTCAACACAGATGCCTTCAGAAAAGACTTTCTTCGTCTTAAAGTTCAATGTCAGCTAATTTCTCATTTTCAAAAACTCTTTTCTTCCCATTGCCGTTTTGCCTTTTAGCCGGCCGCGGTGGCCGAGGCGACTGAGGCGCTGCAATCACGGTCTGCACGGCCACTACGGTCGGGGGTTCGAATCCCCTCTCGGCCATGGATATTTTTGCCGTCCTTAGTTGTAAGTAGTTCATAAGTAGTTTGTAAGTTTAGGGACTGATGACCCCGTAGTTAAGTCCCATAGACTGTACAAACATTTGAACATTTGAACAATACGTCCTTAAAAGAACTGGACAGAATTGGAGAGAAAAGGAGTTTCAGACATACCTGACAACAAGAAGGGATCGATTAGTAGGACACTTTCTAAGACATGGCGGGATCGAGAAATTAGCATTGGAGGGAAGTGTGGGGGTAAAATTCACAGAGAGAAACTAAGAGGCGCTTATGGTAAGGTGAAGAGGCTTGCTCTGGATAGAGTGGAGAGCTGCATGACACCAATCTCCGGACTGAAGGCCACAACAACAACAACAGTAAATCGGTATGGGCTGCTTGGTGTGCCCAAGTGAACGACGTCCGCCGAACGACTGGACTGGATCCTCTTTTAGGGCGACCGTAAAGGACTGGGGACTCTGCCGGCCAGGGCCGGCCAGTGTGGGCAGTATAGGGCGGTACAGCAGCGCGGTGCCGGCGTGCAGGCGGCCGATAGTGATAAGGCGCCTTCCTTATTGGCCCAGTGACCGCGATCCGCCGCCAGATGTCTCCCCTGTAGACGGGCCACCCGCGGTGCCCGAAACGACCTGTCAGCCCAGAAACGGGGCCGCACCCACGCCTACGCATGGAACCCGCTACACTGCTTACAGCTAGGGGTTACCTCTAGCCAAAAGCAGCGACAATAACAGTTTCTATCCTTGTGTAACTTGGAGGCGGTGTGACTTGCGTTATTGGCCCACTTAAGGTTACCGTATAAATATTGCGTTTTGATGATGACATTGTAATTCTGTCAGAGACAGCAAATGACCTGGAAGAGCAGTTGAATGGAATGGACAGTGTGTTGAAGAGAGCGTATAAAATGAATATTAACAAGAGCGAAACAAAAATAATGGTATGCGGTCTTAGAAAATCAGGCGATACTGACGGAATTAGATTAGGTAACGAAACAATGAATGTGGTAGATGAGTTTTGTTACTTGGGTAGTAAAATAACATGCGATGGCCGCAGTACAGAGGATATAAAATGCAGAAAGGCAAAGGGAAGGAAAGCATTTTTGAAAAAGAGAAATTTGCTAACATCGAATATTAATTTAAGTGTAAGGAAGTCTTTTCTGAAGGCATTTGTGTGGAGTGTTGCCTTGTACGGGAGTGAAACATGGACGATAAGCAGTGCGGACAGGAAGAGAATAGAGGATTTTGAAATGTAGTGCTACAGAAGAATGCTGAAGATTAGGTGGGTAGATCGCATAACTAATGAAGAGGTACTGAACAGAATTGGCGAGAAAAGGAATCCTAAAAGAAGGGATCGCTTGGTAGGAAACATTCTTAGACATCGGGGAATCGTAAATTTAGCTTTGGAGGAAAGTGTGTGGGGTAAAAATAGCAGCGGGAGAACAAGAAACGCGTATAGTAAGCAGATTCAAGTGGATATGGGTTGCCTTTCTTATGAGGAGATGAAAAGGCTTGCTCAGGATAGAGTAGGGTGGAGAGCTGCATCAAACCAGTCTCCGGACTGAAGACCATAACAGTAACACTATAAGTGGACCTTTGTGATCGTCACTTGACAGCTCGAAATTTAAATGAAAATAACGGCTCAACCATTCATCTGACAAGAAAATTGAGCTGACAAGAAAACTGAATAATCGAATTTGTAGAGGAGAAAATGCTCTACAACTTTACTCACTTCTGTTTTTTTCATATCTCGTAGCGTTTCAGAGATATTTGCAAAAATAACGGCGATTTTGGGATGTATGTCTGTCTGTCTGTCCGTCTGTCTTTCTGTCCGTAACGTGCTCCCTCTTTTTAAGACGAACCGTTCAACCGATCAGCACCAAATTTTACAGACATAATTGTTGGCCGTCAGAGACTAGAACCTCCCTTTTTCCAATTTTTCGGTCAAAACATACGGTAGTAATACAAAAAAAAAGCCGTTTGTAATATAATTGTAATAGCAAACGAACCGTTCATCTGACACGAAAATTGAATAACCTAATTGGTAGAGGGGAAAATTCTTTACAACTTCGCTCTATTATATTTTTTTCATGTCTTGCATCGTTGCAGAGATATTTGCAAAAATAACGGCGATTTTACGATTTCTGTCTGGCTCTAACGTGTTTCCACTTGTTAGCTCAAACCGTTCAACCATTGGCACAAAATTTTACAGACATAATATTTGGCTACCAGAGACCAGAACCTCGTGTTTTGAAATATTTCGGAGAAGAAATACTTTAGTAAGACAAGAAAGCCCTTTGTAATGTAATTTTAATTGCAAATAAACCGTTCACCTGACCGCGAAAATTGAACAAACGAATTTGTAGAAGATAAAATTCTCTATAACTTTCTTCCCTTATGTTTTTTTTTCATATCTCGTATCGTTTGAGAGATATTAGCAAATATAACAGAGTTTTGACACCCTCCATTGAATTAACGAAAACCAGCCGTTCGCAGATTTCACGTGACATTCCTCGCACAGAACTTTCTCTGGCATACGCCATCTTGCGTTGCGTATTTGATGATTTTCTTATTGTAACTTACACGTTGGCATTTAAAAGCAATGGCGCACTGAAGAATTAACAAAAACACGTCGTTCTTCGTACTATAAATGATAATCTAGTATAAATAGTATAAAATTAAAGAATACAACTTCTCCTTCTTATCCGTAGCGTAGTAGGCAGTGCGTTGGACTGTGATGCTGAAAGTCAATGGTTCGAAACCCACCACTAGCGAGGTTTTTTTTCCTAAAAAGGGTTTCAGACACTCTTATTAATTATTTTCTTATTACTTAGATTATTATTTTTGTCCAAAATGTTTGCAAATACTTATAAAACTAAAAATCTTAAGTGGGCCGTGAAACACGTCAGTGCGATTTTTTAAAAATGAAATCAGGAACGAATAAAAGGCTTAGCATTGAATTAAAATTTGTGATTAGACCCCGGACATCTCCTGTTTGCTAGGCAGTCGTATTTCTCAATTTATAATTTTTCTTCACATGCCTCTGGAAAATGAATGTATTGTTTGATATTGACATCAGACTTGTTGTGAGCATACTTTTATTTATTTATTTATAATTTTGTAAGCGAAAGGTGCCGTGGCTATGTGGTAAAATCTTCGTTTGTACTGTGATATACTTGTTGTTGTTGTTCGAGCTTAGGGCGCTCAAAATCGCGATCATCAATGCCCGTACATTGTATAGAGGAGCCCAATATTAATAAAACACACACAATAAGGACAAGGGAATAGATAATACAAAGGGACATACCCTCTTCCCCCTACATCATACGGAAAATAAAAGCACAGTGGCACCAAAGAATAAAACTGATCAGGGCAGACAATTAGAGGTCAAACCTAAAAGATGGTAGACTGAACACAGAGATACGAACCGAATGACCCTATCACCATCTATAGGTCAGAACCTTCGACTTAAGATCTTTGGTACGAGGTTGGTTGAAGGAGTACTCTTTGTCAATGTAAATGAAGTTTTTCTGTTATCGCTCGTTAAAACTCTGTGCGCCTGCATTTTATGAAATATGCTTAGTGCTGTAAACCATTTTGTTTCGGTTGATTTTACTGCAAATATCATCCGGATTCCTGTTGTGGCATCGCAAGCGATGCAGGCGGTAGCTCAAACGTTCAAACGTTTGTAAATCTATCGGACCAAACTGCGTGGTCATCAGTTCGTAGCTTACAAACTACTTAAACCTAGGTAACTAAACCTAAGGACAAACACACACACCCATGCCCCAGGGAGGACTCGAACCTCCACCGCGAGAAACCGCGCGCTCCGCAGCGAGACGCGTTAGACCGCTCGGCTACTCCACCGCGGCCAGGCGGTAGCGAGTAAGATTTTGTAATAATGACATCACGATTAAATTACTAAGGCAAAATTGAATACTTCTTAATAATTACTGACAGTGTACACTGTTTGTTGTATTCTGCTAAATAATATGGGAACAGGCTAAGAAACAGTAAGAACTCGGAGAGGATCCGAACACGTTGGCTCCGGTGTTGTTGCTGGAGATCTTACCACTGTGCCACGTTCACTTCGTTGGAATGTAGCAAACGTTACGCATCTTACACAGCGCACTGAAATTTAAAATCAATTTTCTCGAAAACCAAGGTCCATCACTAAAAAGGCGGATAGCCTCTGCTTAGCGCATGTCCCTCTACAACACATCAGAGCCATCAAAATCCGTTGTTTACATTTCCGGTGGTCCCCTTGTGAGCTTCATTGGTACAATCTTCAGGAAGTGTAGACAGTCAACCAAGGAAGTAGGTTAGTACTGGTGATCAGTGTAGGATCCGTATCTTTTAGGGTTAATAGAAGCCAGAAGACCCAACGGAGAGCCAGACATTTTCTTAAGCGCGTAAACGTCACAGGTCTTATTGGCAAACACTGGATGAGAGACGTTCTTTATTGCGCTAGAGCGTATGTTTCATGAAGAGTGAACCAAAATGTTGCTTCCTTGTACATATATATCGGAAACTACGACATGGATCAGTTGAGAGAGATTAGGGCCCACACGGTAGCTTTTCCCAGGAACCATAAGCCTCTGGTATCAGATGAGAAAGTGATAAAGTACCCTTCGCCGCACACCATGAGTTACAAGCGCCAAAATGATTTACAATGAAGCGACTGACACTTCAGAATGCCCTTGAGGTTAGAGGCATCATTCAGATGAACGCACGGTGACAATTGATGTTTCGATGTTGGGTATAAGACATTTCTTTTCCTCTCATGTTCATATCTTATTCTGGGACAAGCAATACAATTTTTATTATTAACCCGGCGTTGCCCGGTGCCTTACGTATTCCGTCCTTAGTCCAACTCTCCTTCCTTTTTTCCTTTTTCTCCCTCTGTCTACCTTCACTTTACTCTCTCTCTCTCTGTTTTTCGCTCCAAAATTCAAATTCAAATGTTTTTTAAGCTTATGGGACTTAACTACGGGGTCATCAGTCCCTAAACTTACAAACTACTTATCAACTACCTTATACTAATGACGGCACAAATATCCATCCCCGAGGGGGGATTCGAACCCCCGACCGTAGTGGCCGTGCAGACCGAGACTGAAGCGCCTCAGTCCTTCCCCCCTTTTTTTATGGGTAGTTCTCTTCGTTGCGGACGCTGATCGTTTGTGTTCGTTGATGTTCGGTGTGTTGTTGGCTCAGCTTTTTTATTACAGAGGGCGGTGAGCCCTCTGACCGGGCGCGCTGAGCTACGGCGCCCGGCTCCCCTCGGCCACCGCTGCCGGCGCCTCCTCAGTCCACTGCCTCCTGAACCTCTGGAACATTATGCAGTTAGTTAACAGTGTTACTGTACATTAAGATACAATTGTAAGGTATCCTCCGGCACACACCGTACGGTGGCTTACGAATGGTAGCCTGTGTGTTAATCAGAGTACATGCTGCCTCTGTTCCAAATTTCTTTCATATTAGTCCAGCCATTTCAGCCTGACGGCGTAATAAACGAATTAAGTAATTGTAAAGCACCCTCCGCCATGCACCATACAAAGTTGATTTTAGTATGCCTGTAATCTTCGTCCGAGTGCAGGCAATTAGTTGACAAATTTTATCTTAATCGGTTGTATGGGATGCCCGTGCATAAGATACAAACAAAAAGACAAACAAACAAACATTAATTTTTATATATTTGATTACCACAAATATTTGTAGATTTTTTTCCGAATATTTCGCGATATCCGAAGGGGCGGTTAGGAAGGAAACTAAGAGTGCTGCTCAAACCCTGTTTATAATTCATCACGCATCATATATATCTGCTGTTTATTTCCGAAAATATTGGTATTTCCAAAGGTACAATTGAGAGAACTTAATACTACAGCTTAGATCTCTAAGAGTGAAATGAACAGTAAAGACATTTTATATTATTGTTTGCTGTGACAAATATATGGCTATTTGATAAGGGAAGCAGAGTTTCTAGACGGGCAAGTCTCGTGTTCAGCACTGACTCACCTATGTGATTGTTCTGTTCAGTTTGGAACTCCTTATAGATGAATCAATAAATATCATCATCATTAAAGATTGATAATGGCTTTCAGCGTTCAGTCTGGAGCATAGTAGCCCTAATAAAAGTCCTCCATGATCCTGTATGCAATGCTATCATTGACACCTCGTCTGATGTTAAGCCTTTTACTTCAAAATCATTCTTCACGAATCTAAGTACTTTCTTCTTGGTCTACCTCGACTTCTCTTACCCTCCGCTGCCGAGCTCATGAGTCTCTTAGGTAAACTTGCTTCTCCCATGCGTGTAACATGACCCATCACCCCAGCCTATTCGCTCTAACTGCTTCATCTATGGCGTTCATACCTAGCTTTTCTTTGATTTCCTGATTATGAACACCCTCCTGCCATTGTTCTCATCTATTATTACTTGCAATCCTTCTTGCTACTTTCATATCTGTAAACTTTGCTCCTCCTATTTGACACTAAATCTGTTTAAATCTCTTTACCACATACATTACTTTTGTTTTGGAGATGCTGATCTTAATATCATAACCTTAACACCCCAAATCGAGCTCTGAAATATTAGTTTGCAACCTTTGAATCGAATCTGCTATTACAACTAAGTCATCTGAATATGCGAGTCTGCTTATTTTGTTTTCACCTACTTTAATCTCGCCCTACCAGTCTACTGTTTTCAACATATGATCCATGAATAATATGAACAACAGAGGTGACAGGTTACAGCCTTGTCTTACTCCTGAAACTACTCTGAACCATGAGCTTAATTTGCCATCTACTGCAAGTGCTACCAGTTTACGTAAAGACGTTTGATTGCCTGCAGAAATTTGCCTCCTATTCCATAATCTTCTAGAACTGACAATAGCTTCTTCCTACGGACACGGTATAGCTATAAAACACAGATACAATTCCCTCTTCCAGTCATAGCACTTTTCCATTACCTACCGTAAGTTAATGATCTGGTCCTGACGGCCTCCAACTTGTCCTCAAGTTATACTCACACTCTCACAGTACTTAAGAACATTTTACCTACAACCCTAAGTAAAGAGATACCTCGTTAGTAGTTACAATCTTTTTTGTGTCCATGTTTCAAAAATGCCGTGATTATCGCTTCCGTTCAGTCAGACGGAGCCTGTCCGATTCACATGCCTTTTCAATTATCCTGTGTAATTATTTGTGACCAGACATTCCACTGTATTTCATCCCCCTCAGACGCTTTATTGCACTTGAATCTATTTACCATTCTCTATTTCCTCAAATGAGATCCTCTTCCCATCGTCACTCCTGTCCCATTCTACCTCAAAATCTGACACATCATTTAACGTTTCTTCTACATTGAGCATTTCTTTAAAATATTCCCTCCATCTGCTCTAGGCATCCACAGGATTGACTAGTAGCTTTCCTGACCTGTCCAAAACAGTTGTTAATTCCATCTTCCCTCCCTTTCGAAGCCTGCTAATTACGCTTCAGATTGGTTTTCCTGCACCTTGACCCATAGTTTCTAGCTTACTTCAAAACTCTTCTCAAGATTTCTGCTTGGATTCTGCAATCACCCGTTTGGCTTTGTTTCTTTTTTCAACTAAACTTTCTCTGTGTGCCTAATTTCTAGTATTTTTAATGTCTTTTTTTTTTCTTTTTACAGGCTGCCTTGACTGCGTCATTGCACCAAGCTGTCTCTTCTTCCGGCCTTTACACACTACTGTACCTTGTCCATTCCTCTTCCAATGACTGTAAATGACAACATTCATTTGAATGATATCATTGTTATGTATTTGTACCTAATTTCCTAGTTCTGAAGCTTCTCCACTCTTGTTCTTCGACATATGGACCTGAATTTCTGCACTTTTTGCCTCACAAAAGCAATGTCACTGCAGATTAAATAATTACCAGTATTATCAAAGAATCCTCTGAAAACATGTACGTCCTTGACTGCGTTCCTGAATTCCTGATCTGTTATTATATAATCAATGACAGATCTGGTTCCCTTGCCTTCCCAAGTATACCGGTGATAACTAAGCCAACACTGGCACAAAAATCCAAGAGTTGTTTTCCGTTTCTGCTGGCCTCCATATCGACTCCAAACATCCATAATCTTTTCATACCCTTATGTTCGATTTCATATCCTGGCACTGAAGTCATCCACGAGCAAAACACTGCCCTTGTCCTTCACTTTAACAAATACATCAATAAGTGTGTTGTGAAATCTGTCCATCTCATCTTGATCTGTCCCTTTCTGTCATTTCTTACTGCAGTTATGCTAGGTTCCATAGCTGCTCTTGCTGCTTTGACTCCTGACAGGCAGACCTTTTAGTCTCTGACTTCGTCCTATCTCTCCCCTTACCCTAACAGCTAAAACATCTAACCCCATCTTACTTGAATAATCAATAAATAATAGTACAAAAATCTGCTTAAGCCATGCATTTGTTGAAAGACACAACAAAAGGCGGTTGCACTGCACACAATAATATGAACTCTTAAAATTGATTTATTAGTAAGGAGTTGGCCCTGGCTTTGATAAAAGCTTCAGCTCTTCGAGAAACAGATTCGTAATGTCTCTTTACAGGTTGCAACACAATGTTATCCATACTTGTAATACAACAGTCACCAAATATATTTAGGCGTCAGTATATGCTCCAAAACGGTTGTTATGTTGAGGCTTGGCGATTTTCCTGACCAGGGGAGTTTACATTTAGAGCAAATTGCGCTCATGATGTATAAAGTTAGTTCTAAAACATATTAGCTAGTTAATAACTAGCATTCTGAACAACAGAAAAGCTGTTGCCGCTTTGACCGCGGTCATATTGGCAGTCTATAGCGGAGTTTGGCCATACATGAGTATCGGATTTTACAGTTTCTTTATATTTATAGTACGTAAAGTTCAGAACTCAAATAACAATCAGCCAATGTCATTCGAAGCAACTCTCAAATATCTCTAGAAAATCGACTTTAAAGTTTTGCACTTAAGAACCAATAATTACAATAGTTTCAGCGTCTGTCGGGGTAGCTCCGGTCGTAGCGTTCTGGCCTTACAACCCTTGGGTCGGTGGTTCGAATCCTGCCCTGACAAACTTTTTATTTGTTATGTTCGAACATTTATACAATTTTAAGGTCTAATGGTAATCTTTAGGAAAATTGTACGTATTTTTGTTTATTCGTACTTCTCTATATTCTAATAGAATGTTGTTAATAATGATGGTTTAAATTAAAAAAAAAGAAAGTGACTTACAATTTTTACAGTTTTGGCTCCACTATTAGTTAACGATGGTAGTCTTCAATTGTTCAGACTTGAAGAGATACGACACTGTTTTTGGAAAGTCATCTGCATAGCTCCTAATGGCTTTCCAAGAAGCTAATCTACTCAACCATTAATTTACTTGACGACAAGGTTTTCAGTACGTCTACATGCACATAAACAAAAACTGACACAACACGTGGAAATTGAGATCCTAAAATGCATCATATAACTGAATTCTAAAACTAAAAGAATATCTGTCACAGTGGGATTCGAACCATCGATTGTATGGGTTGTAGGCCAGAACGCTACTACCTCAACTACACCGACAGATGCTGAAACTGTTAATTATAGGTGCTTGGATGAACTTTGCAAAACTTCAAGGTCGATTTTCTCGTGAATTTTTGAAAAAAAAATGTTCAAATGTTTGTTAAGCTTATGGGACTTAACTACGGGGTCATCAGTCTCTAAACTTACAAACTACTTATCTACTACCTTATACTAAGGACGGCACAAATATCCATGCCCTAGGGGGGATTCGAACCCCCGACCATAGTGGCCGTGCAGACCGTGACTGGAGTGCCTCAGTCCCCTCGGTCACCGCGGCCGGCTGAAGTTTTGAGAGTTGCATCGAATGGCTTCAGTTGATTGTTATTTGAGTTCTTAACTTCATGTATCATAAATATAAAAAAATTCTAAAATCCGATACCCATGTGGTCTCCTGATTAGTGGCAGTCGTAATCTAGAAAAAGAAACTTGTATAGCAGCATTTTCTCATTCATTCAAGGAATGTTAACCTCGACTAATACTCTTTTTTATCGGTACGGTGTCATTAAAATAAATGTCGACTTTTGCAGTCCCTTTTGCCATGGGAATTGTGACTCCACAATGATCGCTAGTCGTTGTCAGTTGGGTTTCGTCCAATATTCCTCTTTACTTTTTTTGGTTACACTGTTAATACTAGTCGCTAGTGAAACGCCGTGGGGGACTGGCCGTACGCTCTAAGGCGCCTGGTTGCAGACTGTACGTGTACTCCGCGTCGGAGGTTCGAGTCCTCCCTCGGGTATTGCTGTGTGTGCTGTCGTTTAGTTCAAGTAGTTCGTAAGTCTAGGGACTGATGATCACTTTAGTTTGGTAACATAGCTTTACAAGCATTTCGACCGAATCACACACTCTTGACGCTGTCCTTGAGACACCTTTTTCTCTTACAAACGCTCGCCTAGGAGGACAGCGTACTAGGCTATATGACATGAGAACTTCAACTACTCACATACAAGTTAATAAATTTCTTATGGACATAACTTTGCTAGCTGTGTGCCAAAAACCGTAACTCAGGGTTCTATTTGGGAAACGTGAACAGATGGAGAATACTGGTGTGGCGTCCCTGTAACACCGGCAGACAGAAGATTGATAACGGCGACTGTTTGGCGGGCCCCGTGTTGCAAGGACACCCTGGCTGGGAGCCAGCCACACCGGCCAGACGGTAGCCGCAGCATGTCCGAGCTGCCAGCCGGCAAAACAGACTGACTCACTTACAAACGACAGTTCTCAATACGGACGTAAACATGCTCGTCGGGTCGTATTGCTTGTCGATGTCATTTGTTTTACTGACCTCAGCAACACAATATTGATCCTCAAATAAGGGCAATGTTGTATAGCAGCGTGAAAGATAGACATATAACAATTTCATATTGAGACAGCTGTACCCAACCACTCCTTAGTTTGGCTTGTTACAGATAAAACACAGAAAACAGGGAAGGTGAGGGGAGGGGTGGTGGTAGTAGAGAAAGCACACCTTTCTACTAAGTGTAATGTTTTATGATGTTTTGTGTACGGGAAATAGAATTACGTCCTACACTCCGTTATTTCTGTCCCCTCTCCCTGCCCTTCTGCTCGATTCCCTCTCTTTTCCCATACCCTCTTCCTTATTCTCTCTGTCCATGCCCCCAGTCTCATTCACCTCCTCCTCCATTTGTCCATACATCTTCCTACCCCTGATTACATCTAGCGTACTCCATCTCTTCATCACCATCTCCCTGTCCATCTCCACCTTCTTCCCTCTCCCCCACTACACAACCTCTACGCCAACTTTCTCCCCCTCTTCTATCTCTTTTACAACTCTAACCAACAGCCCTATATCTACGATTCTAAAATCCTTCGTAAAACTCAGCAACTTTGACGCCAACCTCATATCAGCACAATTCGTAACTAAACTCCTGGCCATTAAAATTGCTACACCACGAAGATGACGTGCTACAGACGTGAAATTTAATCGAAAGAAAGAAAATGCTGTGATATGCAAATGGTTTGCTTTTCAGAGCATTCACACAAGGTTGGCGCATTATTGTAGGGAAGATAGGCACGAAGCCAAAACCGACAAAAATAGTACAAGTTTATTTGCCAATTAGCTCTGCCGATACTGAAGAGACTGAAAAAATGTATGTAAGATAGAAGAAGTTATTCAGGCAGTAACGTTGGGCTACCGTTCTTATGAGGAAATGAAGAGGCTTACTCGGGCTATGGTGGAGAGCTGCATCAAACCAAACGGAATACTACAAAAAAGCGTACTACAGGACATTAGTATGCGGATTGTTTAAAAGTTCGTCGCTTTTAAGTTTGTCAACACTGTCTAAAATTCGCCAATAATCGACTCTGTATTACATTCTTACGTAATTGTGTAACTTCTTATTACCAAGGATGGCTGCCCCAAGATATACTTATGATGCTTAGGGATGATAAATATTGTTCAAACGAGATAGAATGGCTGGCCAGTACTTACCTTTGTGCTGTACCGCCGATAGTAACAAAAAAAAAAGGTGACAAAAAGGACAAGCTTTCGGAACACAGTTCCTTCATCAGGTGGGAGAGAAGGGAAGAAGAAAGGATGGGAACGGAAGGGAAAGGTAATTCACGACCTAGGTCATGAAGGTGGTGTTTCCTTTCTTCTTCCCTTCTCTCCCACCTGATGAAGGAACTGTGTTCCGAACGCTTGTCCTTTTTGTCTCCTTTCTTCTTCTTCTTCTCCCTTTTTTTTTTTTTTTTTTTTTTTTTTTTCCATTTGTGTTACTAACGGTGGTACAGCACAAAGGTAAGTACTGGCCAGCCAGTCTATCTCGTTTGAACAATATTTATGATGCTTGGGGTTTAAAGTCCCGTCGACAGCTTGGTCATTAGAGACGGATAGATATATCTTAATGTTTAAAACCTGGATTAGAAATATGTGTATTACTATTACTAAGTCAATTTGGTACCTTGCTGTGTCTCCCGATATCTTCCACGTACACAACCTCCTTTCTTAAACCAAGTGTTCGAGAAGATCGAATTGTGGTCTGCGCATATTTCTACCAGAGGACCTCCTGTTTCATTCCTTTTCCAAACCGTAACCTACTATTTTTTTCTCCTTTTCCTATTACCGTGTTCCAGATCTCCATGACAATCAATTTTCCTCTTCCTTAAATATCTGAATAACATATCACACATGTATTCAATCTCCTCATTATCGGCAGAGCTAATTCCTGTTGTGGCGTCGCCATTCGCCACAACCGCGGCGGTCTACACACAACGCCGCACCACTTGCGATAACTCGCTGCACGGTACTTCGACCGCCGAGAGTGCCATAAGTATCGTTACCTCTTTGCTTTGCTTCGCGCGTCGGCCAATCAGAAGAAGAGAGCTCACCAAGATACGCCGACGCACCACAGCATGACAGGACTATAGCGGAGTCAACATAAGAGTACTGAGCAAGTATGAGCCAGCCGTCTACTTTTGCATAACCCGGAGCACTACTATTGACTGATGGAAGAGAACATGGCAGAACTTTGTAATAAATAGGAACTTGCATCAACAAGCACACCTAAAAGTCTAGTACTCATTTTCAATTGAATTAAATGTATATGTGAACTAAAAACTTCTTTCAGTTGCAGACCTTATCCACAATCCTAGCCAACCACGGCCACCTCCTAAAGCTACCGTTCGCAGTAGCACATCCCGAGGATACAAGAGTTCCCATATAAACTTGTACGACTGTGGTAGGTGTTGACTTCATGTCTATCTTTGCAACGATAATGCATTGCCTATGCAGTTCATAGAAACCTACCCGCATTCCTATTTTCTTATTTCATTATTAGACCTACTCCTGCGTCCAGCTCAACCCTCCCAACTGATTTTATTTTTAGAATCCTGTATTCACCCGTCCAGACTTCCTGCCACCGAAATTGAGTAATCCCCACCACATATAACTTCAGCCTATTGCTTTGTCTTTTCAAATTTTATAGCACATGTACACGAAGAACGATCAGAGGATTCTACGCTCCGTGACTGAGTGGCCAGCGCCTCTTATCGCCAAACGTAGCGTCCCAAGATCGATTCCACGAACTGTCAAAGATTTTTTCTTGGTGGTAGGACTTGAATGAGGTGAACTTAGCCTCGTGGTGGTAACTGAGGAGGTACTCAACCGGAACGTAGCGGTTCCAAGTCTCCAATTCAAGAAACCCAACAGCTGCTGTGAGAACTGACTACACGCTGTCTACATGCACCTCCAAAGGGCTTCCATTGACACAGCAGTCGTTTGCCCCGATCAGTCCATCTAAGCGAAGAACATATAAATTTTCCTCTCTCTTGTCGTAATACCAACCTAATCACGGAATACGGTATTAGCAGTTTGTAAATAAGAGCAAAAATGAGAAACGTTGTGAAAACTAAAGATCTTCAGTGGACCTTATGAAGCACACTATAATAGATTGTGACACATCACAGTGACCAATGGTACTTTTCATTCATGGGTGTATATAGCGTATGTACTGCAGCGTAGCAGCTACGCACTGCCCTGTATCTGTATTTATGTCAGATTTTTTTTCGCTTGCTTTGTGCCTGTAATGGAGGCGGACGGCCGAGTGTCGGTCGGCGTTAGGTGTGATATACTAGAGCGCAACATCTGTTACCGTCCTGGAGCCTGAGTACGTAGTGTTAGTTTTGAAAGACAGAGGCCAGCACTCTGCAGACGTGTGTCTAGCCAGTATTCAAATGAACAATTTAATGTATAGAAAGAACATTTATTGGAATATTTTAAAGTTAATAATATTTAATTACAGTTTTGTTTTTAAGATACTTGTTTGTAAATTATTGGTAGATGTGAAAGTGAGCTGACGAATAGAAGTTGATAAATATTCAAGTAGTCTCACTTTTGAAAGGTATTTTCCACATGTGTGTGTTTGAGAATATTCATGGAGAATTTGGATATAAATATTCAGTAAGTTTATGGTAATAGGGAAACAGGCAGTACGCGTAAACGTGGTTAATCACATAAAGTCGTGGACATTTCAATATTCACAATTTTTTAAATATTTGTTCTGTATGTAGTTCTGTAAAGTTTGTAGATTTTGATGGGCGTATATGGAAGGCGCGGGTTTGGGCGCGTTTGCGCGCGATTTCTCTGTGATCTGATTGGTTACCAATCTCTTTAGCCAATCAGATTATAGCATTGCGAGCGTTCATTCGGGAACTGTCACGCTTGCTTTGGTGCAAGAGACAGGAGTCGGAGTTTTACACACGAATTATTAACATCTCCATGACTGTGCTACGAACTTACTGGATCTATTTTGCAGAACGTTCTCGTTTATTGGATTAAAAAGTGCATCAACATGCTTAGTATATCGTGTGGACCGTCGAGTAGCGGAATTTCGGCTTTTTTTTATGAAAATTATTATATTACGCAACATTGAAACCATGTGGCGTATTACGTTAATCATAAACGTGTGAAGATTTATCTGGAATGATTTGCGTAGCAAAATTAATTATCACAATCTGGCTTTAATAGTGTCTGTGGAATGTGGGTGTAACTATTGCGTCATTTAGCGTGGCCTTGACAGTGATCTGTATCCTGGAGAAAGCTTAAAACAATAATTACATCGTACAAAATCCTGTGTTAACATCGTTTCAACGCAATAGATCCCGTCATTAATTAACAAGTTAAGAAAAATGCAACTGTATGAAAACAAGGATCTCCGCCTAGTTTTTTCTACGCAGCTTTTTACAGTAGAATTACGTTTCTCGTTTTTAGTCAAGTTAGCACTGGATCGACTGCTAAAGAAGAGAATCGTCACGAGGTGAGTGAAATTATGAACTGAATGTTTTTCGTTGGAACCAACCAGGTTGCTGAGTTTGTGTACTTGTCATCTTTTATTCGTTTTATGTAACTGCAGTGTCCTATTATTATGTGTCAAAACTAATTTTATTACAAAGTAGACAATCTGGTTTACCAAGGACTTTGCTGTTGTACTGGGTGATCAATCCTCAACGCTACCGCCTTTGCGGCGTGCGACTAGCCGGCGACGGCAGCTGCGGTTTCCACTTTGCGGGCCCCCGGCGTCCGCACTAAATTTAATACGGGTTGGCACGCAAGTTATTTCTAACATACACATCAGAAACACTTAGAAAGAAAAGTTTATTACTCACCTGTATTACGAAACGAGGTGGTGGCCTCCTCTCGTTGTTCTACCATTTCTGACAACTGCTGAGGAAGTTGCTCATTACACTCTGAAGTTGACTCTCAGAATTTGCAGTGATTTCATGGCGTTTGTTTGTTTTTAGTTCATCTAATGTGTGGGGATTTGATTTGTACACTTTCTCTTTTAATGATCTCCACAGATAAAAATCGCGCGGTGTTAAAATCGGGAGAACGAGGGGGCTAAATTTTCTTAGCGATAAAACTTTCACCGAACACATTACCAATTTCCCGTAATGATAAGTTGGCTATATGGACCATCACAGTGTCTCGCTGAAATGTCGCGAAAATATATTCTCTCTCATTTAACTGGGCAAATAAAGGCCCCAATATGTTTTCAACATACCTGTCACTATTAATTGTTTCCTGAAAAAAATTAGGGCCTATTATTCTCTCGCTGCTAACGGCGTATCGCACTCATAGTTTTTCATCGTAAAGGTGCTGTTCGTGAAATAGGTAAGGCTTTCCCTAACTTCAGCAACTATTATTTTGCGAATTAACATACCCACTTAGGTGGAACCATGATCCGTCCGAAAAGAAAGTTAAGTTCGGGCCAATTTCTCCATCATTCACCTTTTTCATAATCAATAAGTGTAATGAGCAACTTTCTCAGCAGGTGTCAAAAATGCTGGTACAAAAAAAGGAAACCGTTCCAGCATCTCCTTGCTTAATACAGGTGAGTAATAAACTTTTCTCATTATGTGTCTGTGTTGTGTATGTCAGAAATAACTTGCCCACCAACCCGTATTAAATGTATATATTTCTATATTTTTTCGACGACGTTATAGCGTTCAATGAATCAAATAAATCGCAATTTGCGATCAGTTATGGCTTCACTGTACTAGGTTTAGATGGAATACCAAAGTGCGACGAATGAAAAATTTGTGCCCGGCCGGGTATCGAAGCCGGGATATCCTGCTTACTAGGCAGACGCGTTGACCACTCCGCCACCGAGGACACAGTGACCAGCCTGACTACAGAGATCTCTTCCTTGCACGTCTCCCAAACACCCAAATCTCCATTCCCCACGTTGTCTCTTTCCTATTGCCACAAATTGTGATTTATTTCACGTGTTAAATTTGGTGCGGACACCGAGAGGCCCGTAAAGCGGGAACCGCAGCTGCTGTCGCCTGCAAGTTGCATGCCGCAAAGGCGGTTGCGCTGAATATTGATCACCCTGTATATAGTCAGTATGGAGTATTATTGCCGGTAGTGCGGAGTCGCGCAGCGAGAGAGAGTGAGAGAGATAGAAAGAGAGAGAATTGGTGTTGAGAGTTAGACGAAGTCGGATTGTAAAAACATGTGGCATGTTCATGTGTTGGCATGGTACGAGAAGAAGAAACGCCGAACAGGCATTATTCATTTGTATGGACACAGCTTGAGTAATCAACAAGTACACATCAAGAGGAATGCTGTGGGCTGAAACCTATAATTATTTTTTTGTCGCTAAGAAGAACCTGTGTTTGCCATTCGTTATGTGCCAGCAGTCATCAGCAGCAGCACCACACCGCACACGAAACAAGTAAGATCCGAACAATTTACCAGAATTACCGTGTATAGCTAATGAGCTTAGTAGCGGTATTTTTAATAGTGAAAACTTTTAATTTTGACACTGTGTTAAGGACTTCATTACCCACAGTCATGTTCCTTATCCATTGTGTTACCAAGGATCAAAACTATTGAAAACTGATAATTAATCTGATTGTTGTGGCAGTTGAACAGTAATTAGTTTGTTCAGGACAGTCCTAGTAAATTCAGATAACAATATCAGTGTTGTCAGTCTTCGATTTTCACAAACCTGATGAAACGGCTAAAATAATTCTTACTGGCAAAAGATCTCTTCCAGTATATTGAAAAGAAAACAGAACTTCATTGAAAAATTTGCCTATATGTGACGATTAATGTAACTAGTGATTGTTTGCAATTAATGTTCCATGACAACGAATTGTTATTTTCATTCTCAGAGAAAGAAAGAGTTTAAATAGATAGTTGAATTATTTATTTCAAAGTAATCAAAATTATTACGACAAATTCATTAGTCATTTCGTGAAAACCATCATTACCGTTTGTTGTTCAATCACGACCTGATTATTGCTAAATACATTTCTCATGTTAGTAAATGACCAACTGAATATACATTTTTGTAACATCTGAAGTTGTACATGGTAAGCATTAAGGTGAGATGTGCAAATTTTTATTGGATGCTAAAATTGCTTTCCCCCGCATTCATTTTGTTGCCTTGTCTTTTCAGCTTCCGTGTTGACTATCTATTTATCTGTGCATAGTGCAGCGTAAGTGTCTTTTGAAATCGGATTTCACTCGAATATTTGGATTCCTTGCCCTCCCAATTTTTAGTAATTTGTTTTCAAGTCTCTAATTAACATTATCATTAACATTGTGCTAATTTTTTCTGCTCGCGCACAGAGCTGGCGACCGAAAAATTATGTATTCATTTCCTTCAAATTGTGTACCTCGTTATGTTTATTCTGCATTTTGCTAAAACATAAATTAATATTATTCCAAACTTTCATTTGTTTGCCAGTTATCAATCGTTATTGCCGACCGAAAAGGTGTAGCAACATTTCGTTGATAACCTTCAATACATCATCGGCCTCATTGACGATAATTTTCCATATAATAAGAATCATTAGGTACATGTGTTTAATTATTTCATATTAACCGGTTGTTAGGGATGGAAGGTTATTTTTTTTTATCTTTTTATTTTGGCTATTGATTTCAGTGACCATACAGCCAGCAGATATTACAATAGCAACATAACAATATAATTAGTATTCTTACAATATATATCACAATATCAAGAGTTATCTTACATCGTACTGCCTTATAATAAAATTAAAAACTCCACATTTGTAAGGTAAGATATAAAACAATGCACATTTAATAGTAGTATTGACACACGTAATGAAACATAAGTGCTAAAATCACAAAACAAAATGAGAGTTTCAAGGACATAATGAAGGTGAAAATGTAAAATAAAATATAAATTTACTCCTTCAGTTTCTAACTGTACTTTTTGAAGGTAAACACCAGAGTAGAGCTGAATGCCAGTCACTTTTAGATAATCCTTGACTAAACTGTACTTAAACTTGTCGAATCGATGAAGTAAGACAATCACACTTGTGGGCAGGGGGTAACCCCTCGCAACCAGCTTTCTGTAGAAAACACTTTGTGCGGCCGGGTACTTCGTCATGCCAGTATAATGTGGTTGAGATCCACCACTGCCGTTGGATCTTTGTTGCAATGTCTAGGATTTTAAACGGTGTAGGTGGGCAGGGTAACATCGATGTCCCAGTCTCATCCGAATGAGAGACGTCGCATGATGTCTCCTAAGCTTTACCAAAGAAAACCAAAGTCGAGAGGAGACATTTGGTTGCACAGCCGCCAGATGCCCTCCCTTAAACGCTTGAGAGACTTGTCATTTGTGATCCCAAGTGCGATAGGCAGCTTTCTGAATCGTCGTTCTGAAGTCTGTATATGCAGTCGGCGTGGGGCGGAAGTGTCCTTCCGTAATACTTCTCGTGGCGAGGCGGTCAAATGTTTAGTTATGGAGTATGCATTGATGTCCTTTAATCCAAAGTAAATGTACATCGATGCCCACTGTCTGTTTATTTTTTATGGGCTCCAAGATGTCCAATATGCATCTGTTAATTTGTTTCTCAAATGTCAGTTATTGTAAATTTGAGAGTCCGTAAGGATCAATATAGACTGAAATGTTCGTGTACTGTAATATATGGATTCCCTGAGGGCCGATAACTTTGCCGTGTAAATATATGATTAAGGCGAGTCAGTCTTATCGTGGGCCCTTTTCATTATTCATGTTAAACAATTCGTTTCGCTTTAAGTATTTAGTTTCCACACCTAATCATTATAAGATGGTCCACGTGCCTCTTCGTGGGTGATTAGTGCACTAAAGTGCAAGACCCGTAGAGGGATCGTGCGAAGACGCGGCGTAGCCCATTACTGTTTGTGAGAGAGAAGCCGCATTGCGACTCCCAGCCTCCACCGCTCCCTGCCGTGTATAGCGCACAGACGCGATGCTGCGTTTCGTTCTCTTGTAACGTCACCCTCAGTTACACGGCAGACGCCCTCACACCACCAGCCTCCGCCTCGCTTTTGTTTTGTGTCTGGCTCGCTCCCCTTGCTTTTATTTCTACGGGAATAGAAAGGCCGCCTGCATCTATACGCCTCTATTATTCTGAATTCGCCCTCGAAAAAATCACATGTTTTTTCTGTCGCTGTTCCCGTAGAGGGAGGCATTCTCTCTGAGAGGGTTCCACCTCTGCACAGAATGCAGACTTCTTTGTGTTTAGTTTAATAGCTCTCTATCGTATATGATCAAATACAAAGAGTTAATTATTCGTGTAACCAGCCTTTTATCACAGGAAGATTTTACAGCTGACTTGAGTTATTCTGTCGTTGAGCCTCTTTACAAGGAAGATGATAACGAAATGCTATGTGAACATCTTGTAAATTGTGACTAACATTATCAAATTTATTGAGAAAAAGGTAGTAGATATGAGTGTCGTTTTAATCATCTGACGATAGAAATTTATTCTCAAAATTGGATTTTCAAATCTGTCAAATCTTCCAATAATAATAATTTAATGTGGACATTTCTAAATCAATTTACACTTATAGCCACATGGTACTTAGACAATAAATTACTGAAATTATCTTAATAATTCAATCCAAGAACAGCTGCCAGCATGCGAAATTTAGAAGTAGATGTTCCTGGAGTAGTAAAACAACTTAAGTCACTAAACAAAAATAAATCTTCCGGGCCAGATTGTATACCAGCTAGATTCCTCTCAGAGTATGCTGATGTAATAGCTCCGTACTTAGCTATAATTTACAACCGATCACTCAGCGAAAGATCCGTACCCAAAGACTGGAAAGTTGCCCAAGTTACTCCAATATTCAACAAAGGCAATAGGAGTGATCCCCAAAATTACAGGCCTATCTCATTGACGTCGATTTGCAGTAGGATTTAGGAACATATACTTTGTTCGAATATTATGAACTATCTCGAAGAGAACGACCTATTAGCCAATACTCAACACGGATTCAGAAAGTATCACTCTTGCGAAACACAGCTTGCCCTTTATTCACATGAAGTGTTAAGTGCCATCGACAAGGGATCTTAAATCTATTCCATATTTCAGGATTTCAGGAAGGCTTTCGACACTGTACCCCACAAGCGGCTTCTTATGAAATTGCGTGCTTATGGAATATCTCCCCAATTGTGCGATTGGATTCACGATTTCCTATCAGAAAGGACACAGTTCGTTGTAATTGACGGTAAGTCATCGAGTAAAACAGAAGTGATATCTGGCGTTCCACAGGGAAGCGTTATAGGTCCCCTACTCTTCCTCGTATTTATAAACGATTTAGGAGACAACCTGAGTAGCTCCCTTAGACTGTTCGCGGATGATGCTGTCGTTTATCGGTTAGTGAAGTCAACGAGTTTCTGTGCACGCAAAGGTTATTTGTAGGTATTTCAACCTATGAGATACAAGGTATGAACAAATACGATCAACGAATGCATTGCCACAATTTCTCTGTGTGTTGAGAATGCATCTGCCTACAAGAAACACGGGCCCCTCGCCGCAGTCCTCGAAGTCTACAGGTCAAAGCGCTGCACGCACCCCACGCCCCCTCCCCCCTAACACCTCGCGTCCCGCCGTCCAGAAGCAACGCCGTCTAGAGACAAGGCCTGCTGACAACCGTCCGTGTCGCGTCACATTGATGGGCCGGACCGCTAGCTGAGTGGCTGGCCGCTGAGGCACAGCCCACTTCCATCTAGCGGCCAGCCAGTCAGCTAGCGGTCCGGCCTGTCAATGTGACGCGACATGGGCGGTTGTCAGTCCTTGTCTCTATACGGTGTTGCCAGAACCCAACTTCCCGTCTCGGTGCGTACACGCTGGCTTCCTCACCAATCGCCGTCTGTCTTCCAAAGTCCCATCTCATCCACCCTGCAAAGACTGCTGATCAACTTATTGATCGGTTAACTCCCAGCCTGCTGCGGTGGCCGAGGTGACTTCGGCGCGCCAGTCACGGTCTGCACGGCCACTACGGTCTGGGGTTCGAATCCCCCCTCGGACATGGGTATTTGTGCCGTCCTTAGTGTTACATAGTTCGTTGTTATGGTCTTCAGTCCGGAGACTGGTTTGATGCAGCTCTCCACCCTACTCTATCCTGAGCAAGCCTTTTCATCTCCTCATAAGAACGACAACCCACATCCACTTGAATCTGCTTACTATACGCGTCTCTTGGTCTCCCTCTGCGATTTTTACCCCACACACTTCCCTCCAATGCTAAATTTACGATTCCTCGATGTCTAAGAATGTGTCCTACCAAGCGATCCCTTCTTTTAGTCAGGGTGTGCCAAAAATTCCTTTTCTCACCAATTCTGTTAAGTACCTCTTCATTAGTTATGCGATCTACCCACCTAATCTTCAGCATTCTTCTGTAGCACCACATTTCAAAAGCCTCTATCCTCTTCCTGTCCGCACTGCTTATCGTCCATGTTTCACTCCCGTACAAGGCAACACTCCACACAAATGCCTTCAGAAAAGACTTCCTTACACTTAAATTAATATTCGATGTTAGCAAATTTCTCTTTTTCAAAAATGCTTTTCTTCCCATTGCCATTCTGCATTTTATATCCTCTGTACTGCGACCATCGCATGTTATTTTACTACCCAAGTAACAAAACTCATCTACCACCTTCATTGTTTCGTTACCTAATCTAATACCTTCAGCATCACCTGATTTTCTAAGACCGCATTCCATTATTTTTGTTTTGCTCTTGTTAATGTTCATTTTATACGCTCTCTTCAACACACTGTCCATTCCATTCAACTGCTCTTCCAGGTCCTTTGCTGTCTCTGACAGAATTACAATGTCATCAGCAAAACGCAATGTTTTTATTTCTTCCCCCTGAACTTTAATTCCGTCACCAAATTTTTCCTTGCTTTCCTTCACCGCCTGCTCGATGTACAAATTAAATAGCATCGGAGAAAGGCTACAACCCTGTCTTACTCCCTTCCCAACTGATGCTTCCCTTTCATTCCCTTCAAGTCTAATAACTGCGGTCTGGCTTTTGTACAAGTTGTAAATAACTCTCCTTTCCCTGTATTTTACCCCTGCTGATTTCAGAATTTGAAAGAGTGTATTCCAGTCAACATTGTCAAAAGCTTTCTCCAAATCTACAAAAGCTAAAAATGTAGGTTTGCCTTTCCTTAACCTATCTTCTAAGATAAGACGTAAAGTGAGTATTGCCTCCCGGGTTCCTACGTTCCTCCTGAATCCAAACTGATCTTCCCCGAGGTCAGCTTCTACCAGCTTTTCCATTCTCCTGTAGATAATTCGTGTTAAAATTTTGCAAGTATTTTGTAAGTTTAGGGACTGATGACCCCGTAGTTAAGTCCCATCAGCTATACAAACATTTGAACATTTGGTTAACCCCAGACAATCTACGCAACAACTGGAGTAGGGCAAGAGCCAAATTTGCCAAGGGACCTAAGGGAGTGCTACAACCGTGGACGACGTCCTGCCAGTTTTACATGGGCAGTGGTCTAGGTAACCTTGGGCCATATGGGCAAAAGGTTAAGTTTAATCCACCTATGTGGTTCCTTGGCCCCTGGCCAGCTCCTAATGAAACATGTAAACTTAAGGCAAGCCTGTTACTTTATATTAATGTGTTTCAAATTTCTGGAAAGATTTTTTTTCCCCTTTGTGATAATTTTTATATAAAAACAGTCTATAGCGAAAATTGACTTTTTATTATTGTCTAGTTCCGACCCATTTTCGGCCCATCTTCAGGATATTGCTTCACGATGGTCAAGCAGTGACTGCACCTGAGGCACGCAGAAGAAAGTGAACCACAGACTACGATATAGTAGCAGTACACTTAGAAGATGAAATAGAATAACTAATGACGCTGCATATGCTATACTTGTCCGTTAGCTTTAGGAGTTCAGCTGCATGGTAAGGGATCCTTGGCAGCTGGGATTCACGGAGGACATCGAAAGATTACAAAGAAGGGCAGCTCATTCTTTATTGTGACGATACAGGGCAAGATAATAACAATAGCGTTATGTTTTGCAGCAAAATATACTTACGAAATGTCGATTGCCGACTTGCTGCTCCAAAAACGAAAATATAAAGGGTGTTTCGGGGGGAATAGTAAATATTATAAAAATGGCTGTATGTGTGTATACATCTCCCACATTTGTTACACGCACTGCCTGCAACACGAGAATCAGCACCGTGGTTCTTATAATCCCCCAGTCATTAGTTGACGTTATGTTGGAGGTGACAAGTATATAAGTCGAAGAACATGAACTAAAAATACGATAAAACTAGGTCTTTCAAACGTACCTGGATAAATTTAATAAAAAAAAATTGGAACTGAAAATAATCAGTAAGGACACTTGTAAATTAAGCCAGCAATTATAAAACTGTGTTCTAAAATGAACAACTAACTAATTTATAAAATAACCTCACCACCACTTAGTTTCTAAGTTTCATGCACTATCATAAATCGATAACTCGACGCAATTTTGCTTCTACTTGTGAAAAAAGAAGACAACACTTCTGAATTGTTATGTGTGATTTTCAGGACAGAAGTGAGTTTTAGGGTTTAATGTACCGTCGATATCGTGGTCAATAGAGGCGGAGCTCACGGTCTTACTGTTTGTGTAGCGAGGGAAAGGAAATCGCAGCGCCCTTTCAAAGGAGCAATCCCGGCATTTTCTTGGAATAATTTAGGGAAACCTAACTCTAGATGACCGTTGGTGGATTTGAACCACCGTCCTCCAGAATGCGGCACTTAGCTGCGTATATGATTTTCCGTTTTTTGATCGATACGCAACACAGAGTATGTAATGAATTTAGAATGAGGGAACCTATTTTGTTTAATCAAGTACATATCCAGATACCATATACGTTTCTAAATGTAACAATAGAAGCCCCACCCTTTCACAGATATTAATATATTTACAAATTACTATATAGTACAAAATAGTTTATTAAACCATTAGCTTTGCTGTCTGGGTCATTTTTCGATTACTTCTGTTTATAAAAGATCCGTAAAACCTATCGCAGTATTATTCAATCATTTATATCCCTATAAAAATTACTTACTAAAATGTCTTGCATTTGTTTGAAATATACCAAACTGTTTATGGTAGACAGTAGCCTGTAGCCTGTTCATGGTAGACCTGTTCATGGTAGACCTTTGCTGTTGTATTTGTATCAACAAATTTCAATTATGGAAACAAACCGCATTGCTCTAGTCATAATTTACACGCACATCCAATTTCTACTTTCATTTGTTACATAAATACTTTTGGTTTATACTGAAAAAATTATTATATTTCTTGTCTGTGAAGGACTTATTTATGTTTAGCTGAAATTGAATTTGAAAACTGTATTGTTTGGGTATTGTTGCAGAACATTTTAGAAACTAAAGAATGTATATGCGTGCATGATGGTACGCGCGTCATTTTTGTACTCAAGTCAGAAGTCGGTGAACAGTCATGAAGTAGTACTGATATAGTAAACATAGTCTGATGAAATAAAAAGTAATATATCGTGGAGTCGAAATTTGTAGTTCCTTTTACTTGAAAATACCCGCAAAAATTATGAATCAGAACTTCAAATTTTAATGGTAGGTTATCTGAAGGAGTGACAGAAGAATAACAGCCGCGCGGGAGTAGCCGAGCGGTCTGAAGCGCCACATTACGGATCGCGCGGCCTCCCGCGTCGTGGTACCTGAGGACATTTGCCACACTGAAGGTCGCTACCATCAGCCACCACGCCAATGTGAAAGTAGTTGGTGCTCACTGATTCATGCCCTGTATATGGCGGAATTCAGTTCGGAAGCATTTGCCTCAGCTCTTCGCTGAGCTGTGGTAGGGGCCTGGTAGGAGCCGGCATGGTGTGGAGGTCGAAGACCGGAGAAGCAACTCCGGCGTAAGCGGCCGTCTGCTTTCATCTGCTTGCAGAGCTCACGTGACGGAGAGGGGCTCAGGGACGCGGCTAACTGGCGGTGTCTGACTTTGGTACTTGCAGCGCATGAAGCGTAGGCTGCGCTCGTCTGCGCCCTGCGCGCATCCATCGGAGCGACGCTTTGGGCTGACTCGACTTGCCGGTTGCACACGGGGATACATCGGGGACGCCCACCCACTTCTCTCTGAGCCTATCGGACGTTGGCTTCCGGGTTTAGCATGGAAACCAGGCCTTACGTTTTATCTCCCGGTAGGAGTTTACAACCTGTCTTTTGCGACTTCCTGCTCTCTAGCGCGTTTTCGACTTGGTGGATTTCCATCGCATAGTGCTTGTGTCTGTGTTGTTTGGGGCTTCCCGGCTTGGTGATGGTGGCAGCTCTACAGAACAAACGACGTCCACCACGTCATCGACCAGCTCTGTGTGTGTGACAATTTCTTAACCCTCTGGGCCACACCACCAGGCTCCTACGTCTGGGCCCAAACGATATATAATAATGAAAACCGCTTTAAGAAATTCAATGTAATGATAAGGATGAGGGTATAATACATTAAATAACCTTGAATAACGTCAAACAAAATAACCAAACTCTCATAAGTTAAAAAATAGCATTCTAAATTTCATATAACGCAAAAAATCCATTATATTCGAAAACCACGTACAAGTAGTAATGTTTAAAACTAAAATCGGTAGCACAAAATTCAACGGCAGGTTCTCATTTTTTAACGAAATAATTTGGACAAATTTTTTGTGGTGCTGACCACACATTGCCAACTAACAGAAATGACACTGCATTTCCGATTTCCTTTGTTTTTTGTAGTCATAAAACTTACAGTAAGTTCTTTTGGGCATAGCTCCTTGCTCAATTTCTTCACGAGCTGCCTCTGCAGGTGGAGTCATGTTTAGGCATCTATAAATACTGTCCCGTAGGTCACGGGGAGTTGGTGTGTCAAGCGTAGCCTTCATCCAAGGTGCTGTAAGGTGTTCATAAAGCGTCAAAATAAACCCAAATCGGGACGATGGTTTTGTTTGATCGTTGTGTCTCCCTTTGTTTTTGTAATGTTATGGAGGTCTCGGAGGCCTAGTTGTTTACCTGAACGGGCCGACAGGGGCGGAAGTGTTGTGCACTGTACACTAGCTCAGACACAACTAACCAGAGGAGGCTTACATGCGAGTCACGTCCCCTCCCGCTGTGTTGGAGGCGGTCTGAGTGAGCATCTGGGCCTCAGAGGCCCATGGTGTGGCCGGCAGGGTTAAAGATGTTACCATGTTTGTGTGTCTTAATTGCAGTACTCTGTCTGCAGCTAATTTAGATTGGAAGGGGCAATTTGCGGCATAAAGGGCAATCCACCTTTAGGGCCGGTTCGTCCATCTCTCGTTAATCTTCTCGTTAGTCAACGAGAAGATGCGTTTAACGTCCAGTCAAATGTGCTCGTTAAATGCACTGCGTTTGTCATTGCCACATACACCTCTCGTTTGCTAACCTGGAGAAAACGAGAAGGTACGATGTATGTATTTCGACTATGTTGGCAATAGAAATAAATGAAAGTGCGGTCTGAACAAATGCTGTTCGCCATATTTGACTGTCAGGGAAGAGGTTAGCAGACCGTTGTTATTTGGCGCTACGGCAAACAAACGTGAAAGAATCTCGAATTATACAAGAAGTTAGTGCGAGAGTCTTGTGTTCTTAATAGAGAAATATGAGGGCACATTGGAATGTACAAAACCGACGCTGAGACATGAAAGGAAAAGGAAGCGACATTGTGGCAAGTGAAATCAATGCTGTCCATGGAACATGTAGGAAAGCAAAACTGCTTAAGGCCTATTACGATAACTTACTGCCAAATGCGTAGTACCTTAGTGCAATCAATAACTTGCATATAGGCGGAAGTGCATTGTTCCTGTAGGTGGGAGGAAGGTATCACATTTTAGGCCTTACACTAGGCGCAACAAGCATAAGTAAATACTGTTTTCTATTACGACAGATAAATTACAAAATACGTAACTATCTGTTGGACTGTTTAGATGGTCGTGGAGTTCTTCATGCAGCGTTTCCAAATTCTACGCTTCAGATTTATTATTATTGTCTTTGACATATTCGAGACGAAAATTCGTCTCATGGATTGTTTATTTGTATTAAATTGATATTTATATCACCTTAACACGATTGTTCCAACATGTGCATTGCCGAGGTGCTATTCCGCTGAATGGAGAGCCTTGGCAGTAGTGGCAATTATCTTTGGAACACAGAAGCTGAATTAAAGTTTGTGACGTGGAGGGAAATCGTACTTAGACCACTCCGTGGCGCCTTAATCGTTAGTGGTGTGGGGGTCTAACGGTAAGATGTCTGCCTAGTAAGCATAGAGGTCCGGGTTCGATTCCCGGCCGCATCACAAATTTTAATTCTATGCTTCTACTAGTTGTTTATTTCAACCAAGGCCATTGAAATACATAAGATCTTCTTGCATGTTGAACTGAACACACCAAATAGCCGCAAATTTTTAGAAATAAATTGTTCAACTAGCAATTCTGGCTTCACACCAAAGTAGTATGACATGCTATACGCCACATCACTTTTATCCAGTGATATTATGCGTTATTTTATTCTTTTTCCAATTTACGAAGTCAACATTATGTTCACGATACCTTGTAACACAGTGCATGTAATCAGAGTTACATTTACCCTCCCATAAAGACACCTTCAGAAATGTGAAATTGCAGGTTAAAAATTTCAAAAGTTATTGCTACAACGAGTTTGGAAACCATTTTTTCCTACAAAATGGCAGCGAACTGGTATGTGATTCAATATGAAAATTCATTCAAATAAGCAAAACAGATTTTACCCTTCATTTTATAATCAGGTAACCGGTTTCGATACATGCCAACATCATCCTCTGTGAAATAAAAGACAGTATGCTGTAGAGGTAAATAGGTACAACAAATAATACCTACAATATTTGACATGAATGAACAACAAAATTAAATAAAACGGTATACCTCACGATGATGCCGAGACGATGAGCGTGCAGATAAACAGCGCGAGTTATAAAGGGTAAGTCCCGCCCATCGCCAGCACTATTACCTCATCGCGAACCAATGAAGTGTGTCATACAGTAAAACATAAGGTAAAAATATAAGAAACCCATTATGGATATAAAAAGGCATTTTCCTAACTGTAAAACTTAGTTGTCATAAAATTAGTAAATACAAATTGAAAGTATTTATCTGTCTAAGAAATACATGCCATTTAGTGGCAGTTGATAACGAAAAAATTTAATAAACTGAAGACACAATCTGAATCAAAAATAAAACGCGGCGACGCCAACGGTTGCCGTGGATACGACGACGTGGAGAGACAGTCGATAGATCGCGTCAATGGCGAAGCATCCGATGCGCCAGGGATGTAATTGTCAGGGGACGTCATCGGTCAACGTGGAGACAGGCCACGATTGCAGCGTTGAGTGGTGCTTGTACGTACAAGGGTAAGATGCCTAAAACTCGCCGATGCCGCGTATAGCAGATAGGAATATTATATATTCCTTATTCGTTATCAATGAAAACAACGAATTTGTCACAGTCTTAACATATATGTGCTGTGTAACATATTCTGGTATTTTGAGTTGACACAAACTACAAGTCAAACATAAAATAACAAATAACATAATGGTAGCAAAAGTGCACTACAGCAAGTCGTCAAAAATATCGTAAAAATGTTTCACCCTAAAGTCTAATTGCTTATTTAAATAGTTTCAATTGCTGTCTTTTTTTATGAGAAAATATTTCTAATTCTTCAAGGGCATTCAATAAGGGCCCTTAAGGTGCATTGTGGAAGACTTTAAGATTCGTTTGTATGAGTTCTTCGGAATGTTTGTTTTGTAGTAGGTGTTGGCAAAACACAGATTTACTAGCTGACACACCAGATGTGTACTCTTCAAAGCGTATTTGGAAATTGCGATCTGTTTGGCCGATGTATTGCGTATTAGTCAAATTTTTACTGATATGTGTGTTAGCAGCCGTAATATACACTACTGGCCATTAAAATTGCTTCACCAAGAAGAAATGCAGATGATAAACGGGTATTCATTGGACAAATATATTAAACTAGAACTGGCATGTGATTACATTTTCACGCAATTTGGATGCATAGATACTGAGAAATCAGTACCCAGAACAACCACCTCTGTCCGTAATTACGGCCATGATACTGCTGGGCATTAAGTCAAACAGGACTTGCATGACGTGTACAGGTACAGACAGGTACAGATGCCGATGCAGCTTCAACACGATACCATAGTTCATCAAGAGTAATGACTGGCGTATTGTGACGAGCCAGTTGCTGCCCACCATTGACCAGAATTTTCAATTGGTGAGAGATATAGAGAATGTGCTGGCCAGGGCAGCAGTCGAACGTTATCCGTATCCAGAAAGACCCGTACAGGACCTGCAACATGCGATCGTGCATTATCCTGCTGAAATGTAAGGTTTCGCAGTGATCGAATGATGGGTAGAGCCACAGGTCGTAACACATCTGAAATGTGACGGCCACTGTTCAAAGTGCCGTCGATGCGAACAAGAGGTGACTGAGACGTGTAACCAATGCCTCTACGTACCATCACGCCGGGAGATAAGCCAGTATGGCGATGACGAATACACGCTTCCAATGTGCGTTCACCGCGATGTCGCCAAACACGTATGCGACCATCATGATGCTGTAAACAGAACTTGGATTCATCCGAAAAAAAATGACTTTTGCGATTCGTACACCCAGGTTCGTCGTTGCGTACACCATCGCAGACGATCCTGTCTGTGATGCAGCGTCAAGGGTAACCACAGTCATGGTCTCCGAGCTGATAGTCCATGCTGCTGCAAACGTCATCGAACTGTTCGTGCAGATGGTTGTTGTCTTGCAAACGTCCCCGTCTGTTGGCTCAGAGATCGAGACGTGGCTGCACGATCCGTTGCAGCCATGTGGATAAGATGCCTGTCATCTCGACTGCTAGTGATACGAGGCCGTTGGGATCCAGCACGGCGTTCCGTATTGCCCTTCGGAACCCACCGATTCCATATTCTTTTTACAGTCATTGGATCGCGACCAACGCGTGCAGCAATGTCGAGATACGATAAACCGCAATCTCGTTAGGCTACAATCCGACCTATATAAAAGTCGGAAACGTGATGGTTTGCATTTCTCCTCCCTACACGAGGCATCACAACAATGTTTCACCCGGCAACGCTGGCCAACTGTTGTTTTGTGTATGAAAAATCGGTTGGAAACTTTCCTTGTGTGAGCACTATGTAGGTGTCACCATCGGCGCCAAGCTTGTGTGAATGCTCTGGAAAGCTAATCATTCGCATATCACAGCATCTGCTTCCTGTCGCTTAAATTTCGCGTCTGTAGGACGTCACCTTCATGGTATAGCAATTTTAATGGTCAGGATTGTACTTTAAAAATGCATATTGCCAAGTATCACCACTTTGTAGTATTTACAATTTTACCGGTAAAGTTGTAAATACAGCTGATGGTTGGCAATATACATTTTTAAAGTAATTTATAGGGTTTAGAAGCATGCCATCATTATTACCAACAGTGTGTTTAAGTTTATTCTGAAGGAAATGGTATGTAAAATAGCCCTACAAGCCAATAACTAATCACTAAAGAAGAAAGTAAGTAGAATTCAAATAAGGAAAACTACATTATAAAAATTATAAATAAATTATCAATAGGCAAAGAAATTGTAACTAAGGCCGATAAAGGGAATACCCTCGTAATCACAGCTATTGATTAATACATTTTCAAAACCATCCAGTTTTTCAATGAAAATGATATCAATAAAATCAGCAAAGGCCCAACTGTTAAATTTGAAAACACAATTAGAAGATTAATCCCTAAAAGTAATTTCCTACTCCTTCCTGAAGAAAAGGACTCATTTAAAATAATGAAACCGCAGTTACAAAATGTTAGGTCACAGTTTCAATTGCATAAACAGAATGTCCCTGTACTACCCATTGTTAATAATGGAAGCTGTCCTTACAATCTCAATAGGATACTCAATGTGTTTAATTAACCGTTTGAGTGGTGCACCTGCGCGCCCGGCTTGCCGAGTCAAGCCTGCCCCGGCGGCCGCCTAATCCGCCTACCTGCGCTGGCCGCCGTCTCCGCGGCCTGTCGCGTGTGCCTGAGCTCTCCGCCTGGCCGTCCTCGCCCTGGCCGGAGTATTTCTGGATCCGGTCTCGCAGTGTGCTTGCTCACGTTACAAATAAACAGAATATTTGGATACTTATTCCTATCTCTGACTGTAAACGCATGCTGCTCATGGAACTTAGAACTTAATAGGTTGGTAAGAGAAATTTCAGCGAATGTTCATATAAAATTTCAGCAAAATGTGCAATAGTCGAACAGGGAATGATAGGTGAGCTGACATGGAATGACAATCTTCATCAAAGGCTTTCTTTTATTTGCGTTTAGTTCTTAAGAATCAACATAAGGTCTTTATATACAGCTGAATTTTATTTGGCATAGTGGTACTTAATTATCTGATTTTTGTACGCAACTTGCCAATCAAATGCTCTATAATCCGTAACGACTAAACGTTCACGTTCTTCTGTATTAGCGCAGTAATTCTCGCGCAAACTACTTTCGACGAAACCATCTGGAAACCGAGTCACACTTTTGAATCTAACCACTATTTTTTGAGAGCATTAATCCAACAAATTATCCGCAGGGAAACTTAAAAACATAATATTCAACATTACTGAATTCCTTTTATACGGGACGCAATTGTTATTGTACAGTAGAAATAGTTGATGATGTGTAACAACTGTTGCTTAAGAATTAGATAAGGAAATATTCAAGCTTCTAAACAACCTAATTAAACGTCACCTTTAATTTCTAATGACCTTTTGTGCTTCAGAAACGGGCGAGTTTGTGCAACTAACTAATTTTTGGCAAGACGCCCTTTCCAAGTTTGCGAATACATTTCGATTACGTAAACCCAGTTAATTGTCTGCAAGCAACGATCAATCAAATCGAGGTTCCATAGTACTTATATTTACGTGTGAATATTTTCTGCTTATCATAAGGAGATTAATGTTTAGGCCTATAATTTTTTTCACAAATCCAACGTCGTGGAAAAATAGAACAGCAACCCATTACTAAATATCACTAGAAAACTGTAGCCTCATTTGCGGTAAAGTATTTTTTTTTTTTTTTTACGGGGACTAGTTTCGTCCGAAGCCCAATTTCAAACGATCATGTTAAAAAGAAATGTGACAATCATATTTTAGCAGTTAATAAAATCATAGGATATGGATAACTGTAATGTGATTGTCACAGTCTTTAGGCATCTTTGGGCTTTGCTCGACACTAGTCGTCATTTAAATAAATATTTTTTACCGCAACCCAGATCAGAATATTCTAGAAATAATAATTACGGAATTATTTTTTAATTAAGAATATCTAAGGTTTAATATCTATCAATAAGTTATGGAAGAATCCACAACTTTGCACTAATTTATTTTTGCATCCTATGTCCGAACATTTGAAGCAACCAGTCTGTGTTTGCCGGCACGCAGCCCTGCGGCTGTTCACGTCCGCAGACCCACAGCACAGAGTACCTGTGCCCGCAGGCAAAGGGACCGGCCGCGGTGTAAGCCGGCATTAGCGCCCAGGTGCCTGCCTGGGGCCCTATTCTGTATCTTTCGTACCGTTCGGTTCGGTGTGTTTTTCTCGGCGGTTACGTCAATTTCGGTTCGGTAGCGAAAATGGTTATTCTGTACGTTTCTGTGGCCTGCTACCGCCCGAAACGGCCACCGAAATTTCGAGCGCTGCACCGAAAGCCGCTGAGGTTTCGGTGAGGCCGCTTGGTTCGTTTCGATGGCTTGGATTGCGAAGATAAATTATTATTTTGGCAATGCTGTGTCGTTTTAAATTCCGATAATGATACATCTGTTGTTTTTTAAGTAATAAGTAACTTTAAAACATTAATTTTCAAGGTTGTCTACAGATATTATCAAAATATTACGTTAAAATTGCTAGCGTTCTAGAGTTTAATATAACGATATAGCACTTCTGTAAACTCTATTGCAATAAACTTTATCTTAAAATACGCGTCTCGGTAATGTCTTTAACGCGCCGTTTCATTTATCCTGCAAACTCTCATATTACGGAAGTGTAAATACGAAATCCATCAAATACGGCGTCACCTTCGTTTTCGCCGTTCGCAAAGCTGTCGCGTCGTATTCGGCAAATTTGTATGTGAGACTTACTCAAATATGCACTCCAGATACTCCACCGCATTGAAAATCTTCGTAAAATGAGCCATTTTCACCGCAATCGTAAGATCTGTTGTGCCAACAAGCACGTTACCGACGTATCTGAACGGTACTTAGTAGTGTTTTACAGTAGTTTTCCGTACAAACTGAGTATTTATTACTTACAGAAAACACTCTTACAACGTTTAAGTTGAAATGGAAAGGAAGTTTGTGAAGTTAGATAGTGGAAATCATACAAATTAGCAGCAGTATAAATAACCGATAATCATTCCGCAAAGAAGTCAATGGAAACAAAGACTGGCCTCTCTTGTAGACGCTGTGGTCTAGCGGTTCGCCGGGCGCCGTGGCTCAGCGCGCCCGGTCAGGGGGCTGAAAGCCCTCTGTAATAAAAAAAAGCTGAGCCAAAAACACACCGAACAACCGAGAACAAACTGAACAAGCGACCGCGAACCATAGATCTACCACATGAAAAAAAAAAAAAAAAAAAAAAAAAAAAAAAAGCGGTTAAGGCGACAACCTACTATCCTAAGTGTTTTAGGTTCGAATCCTTCCTGGTACAAAATATTTTTTCACCAGTCATCTTGTTTGGAACACTTTTCTAGTCGTGTAAGAGAAGCATGATCTGCAATATTCTTTAGCATGTACATGTAAGAGCGAGCGCCAGCAGTAGTTTCTTATACATCAGGGTTCACTCCTATTATAAAACAAAATATGAAATTTCTGTGAGTGAAACAAACGTAGACTTTTATTTTTATTCATTTACTTTTTTAGTCTTGTTACAAATAATTCATGTGTGACTACTCTCAATGCTTGAAACCCAGTTTGAAACAAAGAAAAGTTTTCAGCCTTCATGTTGACGATCACATAATCTTCAATATGAAGACTGAACATTTTTGTACGTTTCAAACAATGTTTTAAGCACTGATGAGAGTCTGACAGCGACCAAAATCAAATTTTGCGACAGTAAAGAAATATTTGCGACTGCTCTTCAACATCCGTATATGTTAACAGCCACTGAGCACTTGGATTCAAGATGGAATCAAACCTGACGTTTCAGGTTTTGTCCAAGTAACGACAGAAAATACTAAATCTGGTTATGAGTGAATCTAAAAAAAATCCTTTAGCTTTCCCGCATCGGCAAACAACTGTTTTGTTATTAAAATATTGTACGGTCTTTCTTCAGTATAAAACCATTGACGCTTGTAAGAGCTGTCTCGACTAATATGCAATCCTTTTCGTTTCCCGAAACTTCCATGTACTTCCGTAGTGCCAAAATAAGAAGTTTTTCACTGCTACCACTACGCTCTCTGCTGCTAACGCCGCGTCTTGCCTCCCAGCGCGTTGAACTCGCGCCGCGCCAATGAACCGCACAATTCTGCTCTCGTCTAGGACAAACGGTAGCACCTAACGTTTTCCAACAAACGGCAAAAATAAATTCAAACCTTTCCGAAACTTTTTCTCGCTTACACCCCCACAAAAAAATGTAAAGAGAAAAAGTTTGTCGCTTACTACATTTTGGACGTTGGTTTGGTAAAAGTTCTGCGCCAGACGTGGGATTTGAATTTTTTACTTCACTGTCACTGAATATATTGGCCGGAAAGTTTGCAGACATCGACAACATATAGCACTGAAGGCAATAATAAAATTATTTTGCTGTGCGACGATTAGTTTAGGAGATACGGTGTGATAAACATAGAGTAGCGTGAATAAACAACTTTTATGAAAAGTTTAAATATTCTCTTTTTTCAGTGACAAAAAGTTTTAATTAAATTTTAATAAAGTGTCAGTAGGTAGTTCTCGGAACGCACTGTCGTGTTATGTCGCCAGATTATGAAATACACGACTTTCATTTTTTACATTTTTTGGGCTGTCTCTCACGGTAGGAAACGCAGCGAACGCCGGCCACGGCTGCCGTTCCCGCTGCTCGCCAGCAGTGCGCATGCGCGGAGAAGCAGTCAGGCACTTCTGATTGGCTGATGCCAGCGGATCTGGCAACAGCGCCACCGTGAGCTACGGTGTCCAGAAAGGCTTACCGCAACGCCACCGAAAGGCATACAGAATGAACTAACAGAGCTGCTTCGATAACTCGACCCCTCGGTGCGCTCTCTGACCGAACCGAACTCTGGGGCGCCGAAAAGATACAGAATATGGCCCCTGGGGGCCCCATTCTGTATCTTTCGTACCGTTCGGTTCGGTGTGTTTTTCTCGGCGGTTACGTCAATTTCGGTTCGGTAGCGAAAATGGTTATTCTGTACGTTTCTGTGGCCTGCTACCGCCCGAAACGGCCACCGAAATTTCGAGCGCTGCACCGAAAGCTGCTGAGGTTTCGGTGAGGCCGTCTGGTTCGTTTCGGTGGGCTTGGATTGCGAAGATAAATTATTATTTTAGCAATGCTGTGTCGTTTTAAAATCCGATAATGATACATCTGTTGCTTTTCTAGTAATAAGTAACTTTAAAACATTAATTTTCAAGGTTGTCTACAGATATTATCAAAATATTACGTTAAAATTGCTAGCGTTCTAGAGTTTAATATAACGATATAGCACTTCTGTAAACTCTATTGCAATAAACTTTATCTTAAAATACGCGTCTCGGTAATGTCTTTAACGCGCCGTTTCATTTATCCTGCAAACTCTCATATTACGGAAGTGTAAATACGAAATCCATCAAATACGGCGTCACCTTCGTTTTCGCCGTTCGCAAAGCTGTAGCGTCGTATTCGGCAAATTTGTATGTGAGACTTACTCAAATATGCACTCCAGATACTCCACCGCATTGAAATTCTTCGTAAAATGAGCCATTTTCACCGCAATCGTAAGATCTGTTGTGCCAACAAGCACGTTACCGACGTATCTGAACGGTACTTAGTAGTGTTTTACAGTAGTTTTCCGTACAAACTGAGTATTTATTACTTACAGAAAACACTCTTACAACGTTTAAGTTGAAATGGAAAGGAAGTTTGTGAAGTTAGATAGTGGAAATCATACAAATTAGCAGCAGTATAAATAACCGATAATCATTCCGCAAAGAAGTCAATGGAAACAAAGACTGGCCTCTCTTGTAGACGCTGTGGTCTAGCGGTTCGCCGGGCGCCGTGGCTCAGCGCGCCCGGTCAGGGGGCTGAAAGCCCTCTGTAATAAAAAAAAGCTGAGCCAAAAACACACCGAACAACCGAGAACAAACTGAACAAGCGACCGCGAACCATAGATCTACCACATGAAAAAAAAAAAAAAAAAAAAAAAAAAAAAAGCGGTTAAGGCGACAACCTACTATCCTAAGTGTTTTAGGTTCGAATCCTTCCTGGTACAAAATATTTTTTCACCAGTCATCTTGTTTGGAACACTTTTCTAGTCGTGTAAGAGAAGCATGATCTGCAATATTCTTTAGCATGTACATGTAAGAGCGAGCGCCAGCAGTAGTTTCTTATACATCAGGGTTCACTCCTATTATAAAACAAAATATGAAATTTCTGTGAGTGAAACAAACGTAGACTTTTATTTTTATTCATTTACTTTTTTAGTCTTGTTACAAATAATTCATGTGTGACTACTCTCAATGCTTGAAACCCAGTTTGAAACAAAGAAAAGTTTTCAGCCTTCATGTTGACGATCACATAATCTTCAATATGAAGACTGAACATTTTTGTACGTTTCAAACAATGTTTTAAGCACTGATGAGAGTCTGACAGCGACCAAAATCAAATTTTGCGACAGTAAAGAAATATTTGCGACTGCTCTTCAACATCCGTATATGTTAACAGCCACTGAGCACTTGGATTCAAGATGGAATCAAACCTGACGTTTCAGGTTTTGTCCAAGTAACGACAGAAAATACTAAATCTGGTTATGAGTGAATCTAAAAAAAATCCTTTAGCTTTCCCGCATCGGCAAACAACTGTTTTGTTATTAAAATATTGTACGGTCTTTCTTCAGTATAAAACCATTGACGCTTGTAAGAGCTGTCTCGACTAATATGCAATCCTTTTCGTTTCCCGAAACTTCCATGTACTTCCGTAGTGCCAAAATAAGAAGTTTTTCACTGCTACCACTACGCTCTCTGCTGCTAACGCCGCGTCTTGCCTCCCAGCGCGTTGAACTCGCGCCGCGCCAATGAACCGCACAATTCTGCTCTCGTCTAGGACAAACGGTAGCACCTAACGTTTTCCAACAAACGGCAAAAATAAATTCAAACCTTTCCGAAACTTTTTCTCGCTTACACCCCCACAAAAAAATGTAAAGAGAAAAAGTTTGTCGCTTACTACATTTTGGACGTTGGTTTGGTAAAAGTTCTGCGCCAGACGTGGGATTTGAATTTTTTACTTCACTGTCACTGAATATATTGGCCGGAAAGTTTGCAGACATCGACAACATATAGCACTGAAGGCAATAATAAAATTATTTTGCTGTGCGACGATTAGTTTAGGAGATACGGTGTGATAAACATAGAGTAGCGTGAATAAACAACTTTTATGAAAAGTTTAAATATTCTCTTTTTTCAGTGACAAAAAGTTTTAATTAAATTTTAATAAAGTGTCAGTAGGTAGTTCTCGGAACGCACTGTCGTGTTATGTCGCCAGATTATGAAATACACGACTTTCATTTTTTACATTTTTTGGGCTGTCTCTCACGGTAGGAAACGCAGCGAACGCCGGCCACGGCTGCCGTTCCCGCTGCTCGCCAGCAGTGCGCATGCGCGGAGAAGCAGTCAGGCACTTCTGATTGGCTGATGCCAGCGGATCTGGCAACAGCGCCACCGTGAGCTACGGTGTCCAGAAAGGCTTACCGCAACGCCACCGAAAGGCATACAGAATGAACTAACAGAGCTGCTTCGATAACTCGACCCCTCGGTGCGCTCTCTGACCGAACCGAACTCTGGGGCGCCGAAAAGATACAGAATATGGCCCCTGGGGGCCCCATTCTGTATCTTTCGTACCGTTCGGTTCGGTGTGTTTTTCTCGGCGGTTACGTCAATTTCGGTTCGGTAGCGAAAATGGTTATTCTGTACGTTTCTGTGGCCTGCTACCGCCCGAAACGGCCACCGAAATTTCGAGCGCTGCACCGAAAGCTGCTGAGGTTTCGGTGAGGCCGTCTGGTTCGTTTCGGTGGGCTTGGATTGCGAAGATAAATTATTATTTTAGCAATGCTGTGTCGTTTTAAAATCCGATAATGATACATCTGTTGCTTTTCTAGTAATAAGTAACTTTAAAACATTAATTTTCAAGGTTGTCTACAGATATTATCAAAATATTACGTTAAAATTGCTAGCGTTCTAGAGTTTAATATAACGATATAGCACTTCTGTAAACTCTATTGCAATAAACTTTATCTTAAAATACGCGTCTCGGTAATGTCTTTAACGCGCCGTTTCATTTATCCTGCAAACTCTCATATTACGGAAGTGTAAATACGAAATCCATCAAATACGGCGTCACCTTCGTTTTCGCCGTTCGCAAAGCTGTAGCGTCGTATTCGGCAAATTTGTATGTGAGACTTACTCAAATATGCACTCCAGATACTCCACCGCATTGAAATTCTTCGTAAAATGAGCCATTTTCACCGCAATCGTAAGATCTGTTGTGCCAACAAGCACGTTACCGACGTATCTGAACGGTACTTAGTAGTGTTTTACAGTAGTTTTCCGTACAAACTGAGTATTTATTACTTACAGAAAACACTCTTACAACGTTTAAGTTGAAATGGAAAGGAAGTTTGTGAAGTTAGATAGTGGAAATCATACAAATTAGCAGCAGTATAAATAACCGATAATCATTCCGCAAAGAAGTCAATGGAAACAAAGACTGGCCTCTCTTGTAGACGCTGTGGTCTAGCGGTTCGCCGGGCGCCGTGGCTCAGCGCGCCCGGTCAGGGGGCTGAAAGCCCTCTGTAATAAAAAAAAGCTGAGCCAAAAACACACCGAACAACCGAGAACAAACTGAACAAGCGACCGTGAACCATAGATCTACCACATGAAAAAAAAAAAAAAAAAAAAAAAAAAAAAAGCGGTTAAGGCGACAACCTACTATCCTAAGTGTTTTAGGTTCGAATCCTTCCTGGTACAAAATATTTTTTCACCAGTCATCTTGTTTGGAACACTTTTCTAGTCGTGTAAGAGAAGCATGATCTGCAATATTCTTTAGCATGTACATGTAAGAGCGAGCGCCAGCAGTAGTTTCTTATACATCAGGGTTCACTCCTATTATAAAACAAAATATGAAATTTCTGTGAGTGAAACAAACGTAGACTTTTATTTTTATTCATTTACTTTTTTAGTCTTGTTACAAATAATTCATGTGTGACTACTCTCAATGCTTGAAACCCAGTTTGAAACAAAGAAAAGTTTTCAGCCTTCATGTTGACGATCACATAATCTTCAATATGAAGACTGAACATTTTTGTACGTTTCAAACAATGTTTTAAGCACTGATGAGAGTCTGACAGCGACCAAAATCAAATTTTGCGACAGTAAAGAAATATTTGCGACTGCTCTTCAACATCCGTATATGTTAACAGCCACTGAGCACTTGGATTCAAGATGGAATCAAACCTGACGTTTCAGGTTTTGTCCAAGTAACGACAGAAAATACTAAATCTGGTTATGAGTGAATCTAAAAAAAATCCTTTAGCTTTCCCGCATCGGCAAACAACTGTTTTGTTATTAAAATATTGTACGGTCTTTCTTCAGTATAAAACCATTGACGCTTGTAAGAGCTGTCTCGACTAATATGCAATCCTTTTCGTTTCCCGAAACTTCCATGTACTTCCGTAGTGCCAAAATAAGAAGTTTTTCACTGCTACCACTACGCTCTCTGCTGCTAACGCCGCGTCTTGCCTCCCAGCGCGTTGAACTCGCGCCGCGCCAATGAACCGCACAATTCTGCTCTCGTCTAGGACAAACGGTAGCACCTAACGTTTTCCAACAAACGGCAAAAATAAATTCAAACCTTTCCGAAACTTTTTCTCGCTTACACCCCCACAAAAAAATGTAAAGAGAAAAAGTTTGTCGCTTACTACATTTTGGACGTTGGTTTGGTAAAAGTTCTGCGCCAGACGTGGGATTTGAATTTTTTACTTCACTGTCACTGAATATATTGGCCGGAAAGTTTGCAGACATCGACAACATATAGCACTGAAGGCAATAATAAAATTATTTTGCTGTGCGACGATTAGTTTAGGAGATACGGTGTGATAAACATAGAGTAGCGTGAATAAACAACTTTTATGAAAAGTTTAAATATTCTCTTTTTTCAGTGACAAAAAGTTTTAATTAAATTTTAATAAAGTGTCAGTAGGTAGTTCTCGGAACACACTGTCGTGTTATGTCGCCAGATTATGAAATACACGACTTTCATTTTTTACATTTTTTGGGCTGTCTCTCACGGTAGGAAACGCAGCGAACGCCGGCCACGGCTGCCGTTCCCGCTGCTCGCCAGCAGTGCGCATGCGCGGAGAAGCAGTCAGGCACTTCTGATTGGCTGATGCCAGCGGATCTGGCAACAGCGCCACCGTGAGCTACGGTGTCCAGAAAGGCTTACCGCAACGCCACCGAAAGGCATACAGAATGAACTAACAGAGCTGCTTCGATAACTCGACCCCTCGGTGCGCTCTCTGACCGAACCGAACTCTGGGGCGCCGAAAAGATACAGAATATGGCCCCTGGGGGCCCCATTCTGTATCTTTCGTACCGTTCGGTTCGGTGTGTTTTTCTCGGCGGTTACGTCAATTTCGGTTCGGTAGCGAAAATGGTTATTCTGTACGTTTCTGTGGCCTGCTACCGCCCGAAACGGCCACCGAAATTTCGAGCGCTGCACCGAAAGCTGCTGAGGTTTCGGTGAGGCCGTCTGGTTCGTTTCGGTGGGCTTGGATTTCGAAGATAAATTATTATTTTAGCAATGCTGTGTCGTTTTAAAATCCGATAATGATACATCTGTTGCTTTTCTAGTAATAAGTAACTTTAAAACATTAATTTTCAAGGTTGTCTACAGATATTATCAAAATATTACGTTAAAATTGCTAGTGTTCTAGAGTTTAATATAACGATATAGCACTTCTGTAAACTCTTTTGCAATAAACTTTATCTTAAAATACGCGTCTCGGTAATGTCTTTAATGCGCCGTTTCATTTATCCTGCAAACTCTCATATTACGGAAGTCGAAATACGAAATCCATCAAATACGGCGTCACCTTCGTTTTCGCCGTTCGCAAAGCTGTCGCGTCGTATTTGGCAAATTTTCGTATTTGTACGTGAGAATTACTCAAATATGCACTCCAGATACTCCACCGCATTGAAAATCTTCATAAAATGAGTCATTTTCACCACAATCTTAAGACCTGTTGTGCCAACAAGCACGTTACCGACGTATCTGAACGGTACTTAGTAGTGTTTTACAGTAGTTTTCCGTACAAACTGAGTATTTATTACTTACAGAAAACACTCTTACAACGTTTAAGTTAATATGGAAAGGAAGTTTGTGAAGTTAGATAGTGGAAATCATACAAATTAGCAGCAGTATAAATAGCCGATAATCATTCCGCAAAGAAGTGAAAGGAAACAAAGACTGGCCTCTCTTGTAGACGCTGTGGTCTAGCAGTGACAGTCGACCTCGGGCCGTGTTGCGGTACGGACTCGCCGCCGCTCCGTGCCGTGGGCCGCTGTAGTGTTTGTTTACTCGCGCGGCGCTCGCATAGCGACACTCATGGAACGACCCAGCAACATGACCGCCCTTTCCTACAGGAAAGCTACGATCAAGATAACGTTCTCAGCACAATACGCAAGACCAAAGGCCCACGAGATTGAACGTTTTCTCCGCGAAGTGATGCGTATCGATCCACAAGAACTAATAGGTAATCATTTGTCTATCGTTTCCAGCACTGTGTATCTCAAACTCGTCGACGAAGCGGCCTGTCAGACACTTCTCCATAGATCTAAGGAAGGATTCCGCTTTTGCCACTCCGACGGGAATGTGGGTGAGGTGACAGTAGAACATGTAGGATTCGGTGTTCGAACGGTGCGAGTTTTCGAACTCCCCTTCGAAGTGCCCGCCCAGTTAGTAATGGATGCTCTACACCCGTATGGCAAAGTTATCAGCCATGTGGCCGAAAAATGGAACACTTTTGAGACGTACCCCGTGCTCAACGGCGTACGACAGGTTAGCATCGAACTCTGCAAGCACATACCGTCGTACCTAACTATCGGCGGATGTCGTGCGATCATCATTTATGACGGTCAGCCGAGGACATGTTCTGGATGCGGCCAAGAAGGACACGTTCGGTCTGAATGCCTACAAAGACGTATTGTACAGATACCACGAACGGAAAAACCACAGGAACCGGAACCAACATCTTTGCCACTCCAATATGCGGCGGTAGTAGGTATCGGATTACAAGACAGCCATGAGCAACTCCCAGCACAGTCTCCTATGCACATCGATCAGGATTCTGCAACGACTCACTTACAGGAACCCCAACAAAACCAAGATCCTGAAGCAACCTCACGGGACCACAGTACGATTCCTGAGACGACGCAACAGACCCCTCTCGCCGAGGCAGATGGGGAGAAGAACGAAGATCGTCCCGCACCGCGTTCTCTATCAAAAACGGAAGGGCGACAGAGAAAACAAAAATCTCCGAAACGCCATAAAAAGCGACGGCTGACAACCGAAAATGAACCATCAGAGGACGACTCGAAGCAAGAGGATGAGGACGAACCTGCCACGCGGTTGTCACCTGCATCCGGCTCCACCGCTTCCGACAAACAACTTCTTCCAGCTGCCCTGACGCAACAACATAACCGAAGAGAAGACAACGCACCACGACTAGAAGAACCCATGAATGCAGAGACTAGCGACCCTCCACAGCTAACCCCAGCACCAACCCAGCAGGAGATTGGGGCCATGAAATGGAGATGAATGACTTGCAGCAGGAGACAGGTGACCAACCGATGCCCATAGATGACGGTGTGTCGGATGGGCCTCGTGAGTAAGACAACCACGCCTTATGTGTAGTTTATCCCTATGCTGAGCCACCGAACAGACGATAGACGCGACACTGTGTTGACTATTTCTAACTACATATCACCATGGAACAAGTCTATCGCATAGGGACTATCAACATAAACGGAATCAGTACATTCATTAAGACCCAAATGCTACGAGACACGTTACGAGCGGCGGATTTAGACATCGTCTTTCTACAGGAAGTTAAGCCGGGAATAAATCTACATTTTTACGGATATGTTGTTTATGACTTTCCGACTAATGAAGGTGGAGGCGGTACGGCCATTCTTCTTAGAGAAGGCATCACGGCGACGGACGTGACCTATCTACCCTCGGGCCGCGGAGTTGTCCTCACGGTCGGGGCGGTCCGTATGGTGAACATCTACGCCCCTTCAGGATCATCAAAACGACGGGAACGAAACATCTTTTACTCAGAAGAGGTAGCTCCACTATTCCAAGGCAACACAGAACACTACATCGTCGGCGGCGATTTCAATTGTGTTCTGCGACCTGAGGACCAAATCCCCCACTTTCTACCGTGCCCGGCACTTCAAGCATTGACACGAAACCTGGCGCTTCATGATACGTGGATAGTACAACATGGTGACCGACGAGGATACACACACCTCACCAGCCATTCGGCAAGTCGGCTGGATAGGTTGTACGTTTCACGTAACCTTCGCACGACGATTTCTGGGGCCGAAATGTGGCCGACAGCCTTCACCAACCATGAAGCATACATCTGCGCCGTCACCTTACCTCGACAACGAACCAGACGTAGTAGGGGACTGTGGCGACTTAATGTTGCCATTCTCAAAGACGCTGCTTGTCGCCGCGAGGTTGAAGAAACATGGCACCAATGTCAACGGAGAAGTCATACATACGACTCAACCCTGACGTGGTGGATTCGCTGTGCAAAACCTACATTACACCAGAGTTTCATGAACTATAGTCGTGAAAAGACAAGCTGGCAAAGGACGACCTCGGAGTTCTATTACACGGCTTTAAGAGAACTTGCCACACAACCACCATCGCCAGACCGCCAAAAAGCCGTGCAACACATTAAAGCGCGTTTGCTACGCCTGACCACAGAAGCGTTCGATGGTGTACGTGTCCGAGCGCGGACGTTCGACGAAATTTACGGCGAACGCCCTTCAATGGATTACATCATACAGGAAAGGCGGCACCGCAGACGTACACTCATTACAGAACTAGTGACAGAGGATGGCAGACGAGCCGAGACTCAAATGGATATCGTCCGAGCTTTCACTCACTCTTACCGGACCCTTTACGCCGAAGCCCCTAGAAACGACGCGACAATGGAGGATGTAATACACCCTATGCCAGCTTCCCAGCACACACAGGATGACGCCGAATTCCTGGCAGACATCACACAGGACGAACTACGCACGGCGCTGCTGAGGGGTGCTTCCAATAGATCGCCTGGCCCTGACGGACTACCACATGAATTTTACAGAGCCTTCGCTGATCTCATGGGCGCAACGTGGATTCGTATGTTCCAAGAACTTATGAACCCCACTATTCAAGTCCCTCACGAATTTACCGAAGGCATTATGATTCCCGTACCGAAACCACGTGATGGACACCGACCGCAAGACTATCGACCACTGACATTATTAAACGCCCGTATACTTCGTGCGCGACTCCACACAACGGTCAAGGCCGCAATACACGCTGATCAAACTTGCCTCGGCGGCGACAACAACGTCCACACCACGCTGGGATCCTACAGAGACATCATAGCACTGGCGTCGACCTGTCGCCTAAAGGGCGTCCTGGTGGCAGTGGATTTCGATCATGCATTTGACCGCGTCAACCACTACTTTTTACGCGCTATCATGGAGCACATAGGCATTCCCCAGGTGACAACGACGGTGGTCCTCCGGTTAATCCATGATGCACAATCGAGGGTAATGGTGAATGGCTATCGCTCCGAACCCATCACTATCGGACGTTCAGTACGCCAAGGTTGCCCCTTGTCCGCCATGTTGTTTGCAGTAGTCCTCGAACCAGTTCTACATGGTCTCCGACATCGTTTGGAAGGCATCTCCCTACGGTCAGCCCAATTCAAATGCTCCGCCTATGCAGATGACGTCGTCTTCTTGGCCCAATCAAGAGATGAAATAGAGTCGGCACTTTCATGGCTCCACCATTATGGCGAGGTGTCTGGAAGTCTCCTCAACCTACAGAAGACTAAATACATGGACATAGGCCGAGGATTACCTACAGCATCAGCAGTTCCAATTACGAAGGTCCCTCAGATCAAGTGCTTAGGGATAACATTTCACGGCAATGTTCAAAAAACTGCAGCGACGACGTATCGACGGCTTCTACAACAAATGCGAGCACAAATACGACTCCACAAACTTCGACGGTTAGACATGCTCCAACACGCACGTTATGTCAACATGTACTTGGCATCAAAGCTGAATCACTTCACGCACGTACTACCATTGCCAGACACGATCGCAGCCAGGTTTCAAGCAGCGTTTGGACACTTTGTGACTGCAGGCTACATTTTTAAAATACGTTACAACACTCTATCTCTGCCCCGACAAGAAGGTGGCATCGGTTTAACTAACGTCAAGAACAGAGCTCGAGCGCTACTCCTCCGTACGACGCGACGACTATGGCATTCTCCGCACAGAAACATCACAGGCACCCTTATTGATGAAGTCGCACCACGAGCTCTGCAGCCGCCGGCTCCGGTTGGCCATTTATCGCCAGCGCTTGCTCACTTCAAGATCTACTTTGTAGAACACAGTTACATGCTGACTGACCTACCGACAACGCGAGAGGCCATGGCTAAGGACTACTACAACATTTTACAAAGAAGGAATCCACGTAACATGATAGAACGGCGACACCCGAACATCTGCTGGAAAAGAGTGTGGCGGGCGATTCATTCACCTTTCCTGCCAACAGAAGTACGGACATCGTGGTACGTCTTAGTGAACGAAAAATTCCCTAATCGTCAGCGGTTACATTCCATACGCCTCCTCAGCGACCCCTTATGTCCACAGTGTGCAGACGTTGATACCGACGTGCATCGACTGAACTGTAGCACTGCGAGTGCGTGTTGGAAACTCACAAGGCAAATGCTGGCCCTCCTTCTACGTCGTCCTTTCACGTCGATCCTATCTACCGAAGTTTTCTACCCTGATGGCGTCTATTTTCCACCAGCGAAGACGAATGCAGTCAACTGGATTAAAGGCGTGGCGCTACATTACCTTTACCGAGATAGCGACAAAAACATCCTGGATTTCTGGCAATATTTGCTTGAAACACACACGACTGTCCAACGTGGAGCACCCTACCGAACCACTTTTGCCAACTTTTTAGGGTCATTGTTCACGAACCCTCAACCCAGCTGGGGTGTCCCAGGTATGAGAAGAGAATAATGATGCAGCCCATAGAACCTGATTGATCCCAACGGTACAAAGGCTACAGCCTTGAATGCGAGAAGACGACTGGGATACTCATGTGCAGCATTGTCGACGGGTTACGTTCTTCAAACTGTTGGCCCCCTATAATAATCATTAAATGAAATAAAGCAATATATTACAACAGACTAAAGAGACATTTCTTTTGTTTCATTCATTCACCATGTAGAAGCCTTTTCGTTGCAGAATGTTGCTCATTGTTCACATATTAATTATAACATAGAAGATGTTTAATTTGTTATTACACTAGTGTTTTCAAAAAAAAAATAAATAAAAAATAAAATAAAATAAAATAAAAATAAAAAAAATAAAAAAATAAATAAAAAAAATAAAAAAATTTTTTTTTTAAAAAAGCGGTTAAGGCGACAACCTCCTATCCTAAGTGTTTTAGGTTCGAATCCTTCCTGGTGCAAAATATTTTTTCACCAGTCATCTTGTTTGGAACACTTTTCTAGTCGTGTAAGAGAAGCATGATCTGCAATATTCTTTAGCATGTACATGTAAGAGCGAGTGCCAGCAGTAGTTTCTTATACATCAGGGTTCACTCTTATTATAAAACAAAAGATGAAATTTCTGTGAGTGAAACAAACGTAGACTTTTATTTTTATTCATTTACTTTTTTAGTCTTGTTACAAATAATTCATGTGTGACTACTCTTAATGCTTGAAACGCAGTTTGAAATAAAGTTTTCATCCTTCATGTTGACGATCACATAATCTTCAATATGAAGACTGAAAATTTTTGTACGTTTCAAACTATGTTTTAAGCACTGATGAGAGTCTGACAGCGACCAAAATCAAATTTTGCGACAGTAAAGAAATGTTTGCGACTGCTCTTCAACATCCGTATATGTTAACAGCCACTGAGCACTTGGATTCAAGATGGAATCAAACCTGACGTTTCAGGTTTTGTCCAAGTAACGACAGAAAATACTAAATCTGGTTATGAGTGAATCTAAAAAAAATCCTTTAGCTTTCCCGCATCGGCAAACAACTGTTTTGTTATTAAAATATTGTACGGTCTTTCTTCAGTATAAAACCACTGACGCTTGTAAGAGCTGTCTCGACTAATATGCAATCCTTTTCGTTTCCGAAACTTCCATGTACTTCCGTAGTACCAAAATAAGAAGTTTTTCACTGCTAGCACTGCGCTCTCTCTGCTGCTAACGCCGCGTCTTCCCTCCCAGCGCGTTGAACTCGCGCCGCGCCAATGAACCGCACAATTCTGCTCTCGTCTAGGACAAACGATAGCACCTAACGTTTTCCAACAAACGGCAAAAATAAATTCAAACCTTTCCGAAACTTTTTCTCGCTTACACCCCCACAAAAAAATGTAAAGAGAAAAAGTTTGTCGCTTACTACATTTTGGACGTTGGTTTGGTAAAAGTTCTGCGCCAGACGTGGGATTTTAATTTATTACTTCACTATCACTGAATATATTGGCCGGAAAGTTTGCAGACATCGACAACATATAGCACTGAAGGCAATAATAAAATTATTTTGCTGTGCGACGCTTAGTTTAGGAGATACGGTGTGATAAACATAGAGTAGCGTGAATAAACAACTTTTATGAAAAGTTTAAATATTCTCTTTTTTCAGTGACAAAAAGTTTTAATTAAATTTTAAAAAAGTGTCAGTAGGTAGTTCTCGGAACACACTGTCGTGTTATGTCGCCAGATTATGAAATACACGACTTTCATTTTTTACATTTTTTGGGCTGTCTTTCACGGTAGGAAACGCAGCGAACGCCGGCCACGGCTGCCGTTCCCGCTGCTCGCCAGCAGTGCGCATGCGCGGAGAAGCAGTCAGGCACTTCTGATTGGCTGATGCCAGCGGATCTGGCAACAGCGCCACCGTGAGCTACGGTGTCCAGGAAGGCGTACCGCAACGCCACCGAAAGGCATACAGAATGAACTAACAGAGCTGCTTCGATAACTCGATCCCTCGGTGTGCTCTCTGACCGAACCGAACTCTGGGGCGCCGACAAGATACAGAATAGGCCTCGTTGGATATCACAAATAGATACATCAACATCCCAATCAAAGAAACTATTCATGTAATCAAAAATAAACTATTGAAACACTAAACACTGAGTGTAGGAGAAATTGTAGAACTGCTAGTGTGTTCTTTCTCTTTCAGTTATTTCTCATTTAACCAAAATGTTCAAATGTTTGGTAAGCTTATGGGACTTAACTACGGGGTCATCAGTCCCTAAACTTACAAACTACTTATGAACTACTTACGAACTAGGACAGCACAAATATCCATGCCCGAGGGGGGATTCGAACCCCCGACCGTAGTGGCCGTGCTGACCGTGACTGGAGCGCCTCAGTCACCTCGGCCACTGCGGCCAGCTCTCATTTAACAACAAAATTATCATCAGAATGATGAATTCTCGCTGGAAGTTTAGCAGATATATTTATCTACATTGAGCTCAGATTATTTAATGAAAATCCTGAAATCACCAACAACATTATCTACTAAAGAGATATTTTGACGATTCACTATTGCTTCACACGGATACAAAGAAGAAATTTATTCTCTAGCTAATTACTTTTCACTTTAGAGCATGAAAATAAAAAAGAGTCAATTTTCTTCACCTCACAGTCTCTAATAATAAAGTAAACATTACTTCGTTGTATATAAGAAACCATCTGCAACTGATACAATAATCAATGCCACTTCTTGTCTCCCATGTAAATGTAAAAGAGCATTCTTTTGTTCTATGATCCTTAAATGATTAAAATTCACTTTAGCTGATGATTAAATACTAAAAGAAACTGGTCTATTGAAACATGTAACCAAAGTTACCAATTACAGTCCAAGGGACTTAATTTTTTATTTAATAAACTCAGACATAAGTCTTCACAACCTTCAGATGAAACTGATAGGATGTCTATCAATATTACTACATAGGTAACTTACCTGAAAAAAATTAACAGATAATTCAAAAATACTGATGTAACTTTGACATTCATTACAAACATTCTCCTTCTGAATAAACTTAAACACGCTATTGGTAATAATGAAAGCAATTTCTGAACTCTGGAGTTTATAAGGTTCATCGCAATGACTGGAATTAACAATACATCGGCCAAACAATTTCCAAATTCGCTTTGAAGAGTATCGGCTAGTAAATCTGTGTTTGGCATAAACCTACTACAAAACAAACATTCTGAAGGTCCCATTCAAACGAATAATAACGTCTTGCACAATGCACATAAAGCCCTCATTAAATACCCTTCAAGAATTTTCTCATCATAAGAAACAGCAACTGACGCTATTAAATGAGCAATTAGACATTATAGACGAACATCTTATGATCTTTTCGACGATTTGCTGTAGTGCATATCTACTATTATGCTACCATTCCTTTTACATTTTGTAATTTGTCATTTCATGATTGACTTGTCGTTTGTGACAATTTCAAATAACAGAATATGAAACGTCCTGGTTCCAGGAGTGCTAATATTGCAAGTTTCGCAGGAGAACTTCTGTAAAGTGTGGAAAGTAGGAGGTACTGGCGGAAGTAAAGTAGTGAGGACGCATCGTGAAGCCTGGCGGGATAGTTCAGTCAATAGAGCGCTTGCCCGCGAAAGGCAAAGGTCACAGGCGCGATTCCCGGTCACACACTTTTAATCCACCAGGAAAGTTTCATATCACCGCACACTCCTCTGCAAAGTGAAAATATCGTTCTGGATACCAAAATGTGTTACACAGCACATATATGTTAACACTTAGACAAACTCATTGTTTTCATTGATAACCAATTAGGAATTTTAATTATTCTTACCCGCTACATACGGCATCGGCGAGTTTTAGGCATCTGACACTTGTACGTGCAAGAGTCATCACAGCAATCGAGGCCTTTCTCCATCCCCTAGTCATCTCTGGCGCATCGGCTGCTTCGCCACTGACGCGACGCATCAACTGTTTCCGCGTCGCCGTAACCACGGCAACCATTGCCGTTGTTACATTTTATCTTTGATTCAGATTCTGTCTTCGATTTAAATTTTATCGTTATCAACTGCCAGTAAATGACAGGCACTTTTTTGACAGCCAATTTCTTTTTACTGATAAATACATTCAATTTATGTTTACTAATGACATGGCAACTAAATTTTATAGTTAACAAAATGCCTTTTTACATCCGTTATGGGTTATTTATATTTTTACCTTATCTTTTACTGTATGACTCTCCTCGTTGGTTTCTGAGATGCTGATGCTGCAGGCAATGGGCGGGGCTTACCCTTTATAACTCGCAGTGTTCTCGCTTCTGTTTAGCAGTCGCCATGTAATGTTACTTTTTTTTTTTTATATCGCTGGTGTTGTCACAAGATGAAAGTTGAAAACCGGAATTGAAATTTAAATAACCGTAAGATTAGCAATGGATATTAATTTTTGAAATGGTTATCAGTTCTCAGTAGCAATGTAAGTTAAAAATTACGACAACGCCAGAAAGCACCATTACATAAGAAAATAGCGGAATAAGTTACCTGGAATGCATTCATTGGTGGAAGCTGTGACACTGCAGTTGAACCTGTATGAATTGATTAATATCTTCGTTCTCGTATACTGATGCTTGGTTTCATGACTATTAATTATTAAAGTTTTAAGACCGTGTGTAATTTTGATCACTATTGTTATCGAAAGTTAAAGAAATTATCGGACTTCGCTTTTAACAGAATGAAGATTTCCTGCAGGCATTGAATTCAATGTTTAACACAAAATGAGAGTAAATAAATTTTGCATTCTTTTGTCATCATGAGGCAATAGGCAACAATAACCAAGCATCAATTTACTAATATTGCTGAAAATAGGTATCAGTTAAATGAAAGATGGGGAGAAATAGTCATTATTTAAATGAAATAGGAATTCCAAATGAAAGTTAAAGTTTATTAAGTAAAAGGGTGCTAACCAGAGCTCACACTTACATGATTATGGAGGTCGAGTAAAATACGTCCGCTCAGTACAAAGGTAGAAAAACGAAAGACGACAAGCGATTCCGTTTTCTCTCCAAATCGTTTGAAATAGTTGGAGGGTTAACTTGAAACAATGATAATCAGAGATTTATTGGCAGAGAGAACGGATGCTAGCGACAAGCGTCGCAGATATAATTTTCAAAAAAAAAAAGAAATATTAATGTATCGCTACATTTGCCCCCTCTGGCTTTGAGTTGGCAAATGTACATTTCCTACTCAAAGACATCATAAATTTCTTGTTATATAATTTCTTGTTATACAATTTTTTTTAAATGATTATTTAAGACTGTGTGAGCCCACTAGATATGAGATTAGAAGTTACAGTTGTGTCTTTTTCCTTTTTATATATATAGTTTTTTTAATTTTTTTAACAATTTTCATTAATTTTTTTTATCTCATATTCAAATTATACAATGCGAAGCGTCGATGGTCGGACCAACGGTGCAGCGAGCGGTCCCCAGCGCGCCCGGATTGTTGACCCGTGGGCGTGGCGGTGCGGCGGCGACGCGGTGCAAGGCGGCAGGCCGATTGATGACGGAGGAATGCGCCGCAGACTCGGCCCCAGCGTAGCGGTGGGGTGAGATGCCAGGATGAGATGCCCTTTGATAGAGCACGGACTGCTTTTCCCGCATCGCCTCGGTGTGGTTTTACATGAAATGAAAGTTGTACATATGCCATTAAAATTTATCCATTAACTAACAATTACAGGTTTGATTACTGAATGAGTTTATTTTCTATATACATGTGGCGTCTGCTCCGAAAGAACAGACTCACTTGTGATCCTGCAGCTGTTATTATTTAATATTCATAGAATATATGACATCAACTGCGATTGGGCAAAGCTGAAATTCAGTACCCAGCCGGGATTCGAACCCGGGTCTCCTATTTTCAAGGCAGTTGCGCTGACCCCTACACCACTGGGGACACAGTGATCACCGCACCTGCACCGCACCTGCAAGGACGGGAGGCGTGCATGGGTAGTCCTTGCAGGTGCGGTGATCACTGTGTTCTCAGTGGTGTAGGGGTCAGCACAACTGGGGCAAATATCGCAACCAACTGACATGAACATATGCCCATTCTTGACATAAATTCATTAATTGAAACTACATTATATACAAGGCATATGTTCAGTTTATGACTTTACCAAGACTTATAATTAACATATTACGTAGATAAAAAAAATTTATTTGGCTCACTGTGGGAGCTTTAATCGTTCATGAAATTATTTACTAAGACTTACGTACTAATTCACATATATACACATAGACATTTAAAAAATATGCACAGGCATTGGTAACAGGATGTTACATTTTAGCGAATTTAAGTTGTTTATATTTCTGACATAGGGTATTCTTTGTACGTATCATAGCACAGTTCTTTGATTGGGAAATGCCGTAGAGGCGGTTTTCGTCGTGTTCATTATACAAATATTAGATACATTTGTTTATTTTGAAACCATTCACAGTGATAGTTTGAATTTTCACACGGCGGGATCGCCATTGGGTGCGTGACGTAACAGTCAAGCGACAACAATGAATAAATTGCTACCGCTGGCCAGCTTCAGCAGTGTTCGTTCAAACGTGGCAGCGGCAACCTCGCGAGCATTGCGTACAGCACATAACTCGCCGACTTTGTGTTTTCGCGTGTGTTTTTCATCTTTCTTCCAGAGTGGAAGATTCATCCATAATAGTTCATAGTGGAGATCGTCGCAGCGCGGTGAGTACCTAATTATTTATATTAAGGTGGTTAGGTCCGCTTACTTGCTGCGCATTCTTCATTTATTTTTTGGTTGTCATCTCAGCTGCCTTAAAGTCCATTAGCTGAGACAAGACCTACGACTTAGTATGCAAATATATACGAATAGCCATCACTTCGTATATGCACTTCGAAAGTCACTTCACTGCACGATTTTTTTTATCATGACTGTTTATGTCGGTATGCCGCACGTAACAAGTTTTTTGCGGTTTATTTCAGATCACACTATTTAAGTGTCCAGAACCATAATGCAGATATACATATAATCAAGTACTTGTCAATCTACACGTTCACTTATCATTTTAATTTATTATGCGAGTGCTACCTTTTGTAGTCCGAGCTCACTACTGTCAATGACAAAATCACTTCACTAGTTAATTAATATGTTCATGAAGGCATAGACTTCTGTCGCGCACTTTGACTATAAATGCGTCCTAGTTTTGTGAATACAAACACTGTTTGTGTTGATAGTTTTATCACTAAAAGTTTTCTGTCACTAATTTCTCACAGTAGTATCACTGTCCTTTCAGTTCGTTTTATCACGTTCTGCACATATCTTCTGGATTTTATACAGTTCATATTAACCTATCGTTACTTTACTATTTACAAAGGTTATATACAGTGACAAATTATTCTGAAATACTAGTCATTAACAGAGTTCATAAATCTTCAAATGACATACAAGCCACATTTTATCGTTTTTGGTTGGTATTTAGTCATCATTATGGTTTTTTATTAGACAATATAGTGCATTGTACAATAAGTCGCGGCCTATGTTCATGTCAGAGGTCGGTTGGAGGGGGTCCTTGTTTTCAGCAATATTATTCCTCATAATCTTTTTACTTTTGAGCTTAAAGGTTCATCATTAAGCATTAATATCACTACATTGAATATGTCAGAATATTTTTTTTTTTTTTTTTTTTTTTTTAAAGATTGAGAAATGTATCTTTGGAATTTTTTTTTATGTCGGATTTTGTCAATAATAACATGGGAGGTGAAGTCTGTCATACAACATTAGCAGTTAGCGTATAAATTGGGATGGTTCTTTTTTTTTTAATTTTTTTTAACAGGTAATGCAAATAAATTTTGCTGACACAGGCAAGGTCAGACTCATCAGCTAATTTTGGTGCATAGATTCGGGCTAAACAGCATTTAGAATAAAGATCGAGTGAGAGAGAGAAAAACAGCATTATAGTTAGAGAAGTCTCTCTAAAATAGTCACAATATAAATTCAGCACATCAATCCATGATTTGCAAAAATTACCATTTATATTATTATTATAAAATATTACGTCAAACTAAAATATTCTAACGTCTCTCATAGCAAAGCACTCCATGCTTCTCTCTCACTTTAAGGTTTGCATGCGTTCTGACCTGCTATTGCCTGTTCTTTCCTTATCAGAAATGAAATGTGTAGTTTAGATTTTCTGTTTTAAATACAACGTGTCTGTAGTCCAGAAACATCATGTTAAGTGTCTAATATTTTCAATCGTCGTATTGTACGTGTGTGTTTAAAGTGTCTGAAAACAAAATAATAGTCATATAATACATATATGTGTGTCTCCTCCGTCATTTTGATGTTGAGTTGACGATCTTCTTACCGTTGGCAGGAACACAATTCTCGTGCACGTCGTCAGCTGAAAAAGAAGTCTTAAACTACTGCTTATACTAAAGGTTGTCTAGTCTAAAGATTGATTTTTCCAATTAGTGAACGCTTCTGACACATCAGCTTGTAATGTTGTTCAAAATATTTCATATCTGTTGCAAATGTTTTGATACGACCGTAAATAGTAGTATTGACGCAACATCGTAATGACACTGTCATCTTAATTACTGCCAAGCTCATAAGCATCGGCATAAAGTCGTGTGTAATTTTTAAGAAAGTTTTGTCCCACAATACGTAACTAGAATTGTTCAATAAACTTAGATGCCTTTAAAGGTCATATGTTCCCTCTTAAATAAATTGCACAGTTGTTGACATGTGTGTTACCTGTCAGCTGATCACCATTAATCTATAGGTTCCTAGTGGCTTATAAAACTTCATATCATTTGTATGGACTTTGAAAATATAGCTGACTGCAAATACGTTACGTTATCATGTCTCGTATAGCAACATTGTTTGGATTTGAGTGTGTGTGTGTCTATGTGTGTGTGTGTGTGTGTGTGTGTGTGTGTGTGTGGCTCGTATTAGGAGCCGTTGGGCAAACAAAACATTAATATATCCTTATCACTACATTTCTTTCATAAAAAAAATATCCTCCTACTTCAGATCCATCGTACTAAAATAAATCATTTGCTCCATATATTCATTTTCATCATCATAAATATTCTCTTATACTTATACTAATAATTATAATAATTAATGCCCATAGTAAGTGTTTTATGTTGTATTAAACATAACAGTGGTTCGATAAATCTGTGTTATTTGCTAAGTGTTTGACATGAGAACAGTTACACCGTCTGTTAATATTTGTTGTCCATTACGTAACATTGTAAGAAAAAAAATATTTTGTTCAGCTTATTCTCCTTGGATCTGTGAATGTTTTACTTATTCACTAGGAACTAGGTGTCATATTTATCATTTTTGTTTCTCTTGCTTCAGTGATCAGCTTAAAAACTAAGCATAGAACTTTTTCAAATGCTTGTGTGGATATAAACCTCTCACTCTTCCCGAGTGTACTGTAGATAATAAATAACTTCCCTCATGCAGAATTTGAACAATTCTAAAGTGTCCAGAAAATAGATGTTGCCACTTTTTATTACGTTTTAAGATAGCTGATGGTTTAGGATGATTTCGCAGAAGTACTAGGTCTCCGATATTAAATGTATGTGTTCTTTTCAGCTGCTTATCATAGTAGGCTTTTCTTTTTATAGCTGCATCAGTTAGGGCTACTAATATTTGTCTTACCTTTTCTTCCAGTGTTACATCACCTCGGGGAAATTTTTGTATCGGTTTTACCCATTCGTTTGTCTCTTTGGTTTGTAAAACTAAATCGGTGGGTGTATAAGGTGTAGAATACAAAGGTAGGTTGTTAACCACTTGCTCAAATAGTCCAATATATTCAACCCAGGACGTTTGTTTGTTGGAAGCATATGTTCTGATGAAGCAATTTAATTCACGGAACATGCGTTCCATTGGATTGGCAGAAGGATTGTAACGTGAAATGAGAATGTGATTCAGGTAATTTTTATGAATGAAATCTTTCCACGCGTGACATGTGAAAGTTTTGGTATTGTCGGACAGAATTGTCGTTGGCTTCCCGACAAAAGGGAAATAGTCGCGCTCCAGGCGCCGAATCACTAGTTTTGCGGTAGTAGTTTTTAATGCGTATAACTTCACAAATTTTGAAAACACATCATAGATGCCAAGAATGTGTTTGACGCCTCCGCGTCCAATCGGAAGAGGCCCTGCAGTATCAATTGAAACTAATTGAACAGGTTTATATGGCAAGATAGAATGAAGCGGCATCTTGTTTGACTGATTGTTAGGCTTGCATTTCTGACAGATTAAACAGGATTTCAATGTGTAATGGATTTTTCGTGACATATTCGGAAAACAACAGTATTGTTTAAGCTTACGGAGACACTTTAGTGCGCCAAAGTGTCCCCAAACTCTATAGGTGTGCCAAATTAGAGAATTTTCGTATGTAGCAGGTATGCAAACACACCAGAGTTGCGATTGTAGATGTCTACGAAAGAAAAGTACTCCTTTGTAGACTTTGTAGTGTTGATTTAGATGTGCATCTGACTTGTCTGTAATTTGTGTAATAATTTTCCTCCACCTGTCATCTGCTTGCTGTAATACCTGCATGTTTTTGCACATATCTAAATAATATGTTCTAAATTCCATGTTCTTCATGAGCATTATCTTAAACTCTGTGTTTATCTCAAGGTAGTCTTCAAATTCTGGTAAACCCTGGGGAAGTCTGGAAAGTGCATCAGCTATGACATTATCTGATCCTTTAATGTGTTCAATTTCAAAATCGTATTCTTGTAGTATCATGGCCCATCTGGCTATTCTATTGTGTAATAGTCTGCATGACATCAAAAAGCTAAGTGCCTGATGATCACAGAAGACTCTTGTATGTTTACCAAAGATATAATGGTGAAACTTTCTGAATGCCCAAACAATTGCAAGAAGTTCTAACTCTGTGGTTGAATATCGACGTTCGCACTCAGTGAGCGTGCGACTAGCAAAACTTATGACTTTTAGGGACTGTGGATCCAGATTATTTGAAATTTGGAACAGACACGCCCCAACCCCAAAATTTGACGAGTCCGTAACAATACAGAAATCCTGTGACATGTCAGGGTCTTTAATATGTCTGAGTTAACAAGGGCTTGTTTAATTTTGTCAAAGTCTTGCTGACACTGTTCTGTCCAATTCCAAGGGATGTTTTTTCGAAGAAGTGAAAGAAGAGCAGTACTATTGAGTAGTTGTTGTGGCACAAAGCGCCGAAAAAATGAACATAAACCGTAGAAGGCTTTTAATTGCTTCCTATTGTGAGGTGCAGGAAAATTTTGAATTGCTTTAATTTTTCAGGGTCAGGAACAATGCCCGTGGGTGAGATAATGTGCCCAAGAAATTTGATTTCAGTTTTAACAAACTTATACTTTTTCAAGTTGACAGTTACTCCAGATGACAGAAATTTATCTAACACTCTTTCAAGTAGGATGACATGTTCTTCCCATGTAGAAGTAGCAACAAGTATGTCATCAACGTAAACTGTAATATTATCTAATAATTCCGGACCAAGTACTGTATCAAGTGCTGTGATAAAGACACCAGAGCTCACATTTAGACCAAAGGGCAGTACCTTAAATTGGTACGATCGTCCTGAGAAAATGAAAGCAGTATATTTACGAGACTTTCTGTTATAGGAACCTGCCAATATGATGCTCTAAGATCAAAACTTGATAGATATTTGACTCCATAGAACTTCTGAAGCTGTTCTTCTACGTTTTCTGGCCTAGTTCTAACTGGAATGATAATCTTATTGATTTGACGTGCATCAAGCACAAGACGAACAGACCCATCTGATTTAAAAATTGCAAGAAGAGGACTGGAATACTGTGACATTGAAGGTTCTATTATGTTCCTTCTAAGCATACGGTTAATTTCTGCTTTGACAGCTGGTTGTTTTGCCCAAGGTATAGAATATGTTTGCCTACAGAATGCTTCATGAGGCTTAACTTGCATGTTATACTGATATGTCCTAATTACTCCTGGCCTTTTGTCAAATACTCGTATGTACTTGTGTAGCAAGTGGAGAAGTTGTTGTCTCTGACTATCTGTGGCATTAGTGGATTCGTTAACCTTTTGAACTATAGATTCAAGAGATTCATTTTCCGATTCCTGAATTCCAGTATAATTTTCAAATTGCATTTGATTAACAGTGACTTGCTTCAACCTAACAGAGTTACAAGATTTTCTTGGTGTCACTTCCTTCTTAGTCAGATTCAAAATACAGACACAGTGATTTACTGTCAAATAACATTTACCTTCCTTAAAATCTAATTTTGTTTCTCTACTTTGAAGATATTCTAAACCAAGTATACAGTCTTCTATGACAGCATCTACTACAAGGAATGAGCAAGTATCAATTTCATCACAGATTTGTAGTTGAACAAGTGTTTGTAACTTAACTGGCTTAGATTTTGCACCTACTGCACCAATGATTTTGTAGTTCTGTACAGGAAAGGTAGGTAACCTCTGAATGTTGTTTATGCGTTTAAATAGACTGCAAGACAATACATTAACAGCTGCTCCAGTGTCAACTAAAATCGATGTAGGTATGTCTCCTACTGTTATTAAGATGTGTGCTTGATAGGCAACTATAGATACTTTGTTTTGTTGTGTTTGTTCCTGGAGTAGCTCTTCCCTGATATCGATTCCTTTATTGTAACGCAGCATATTTACTGTGAGAATTGTGCCCTCGCTGCCTCTGTCGCTCAATGTCGGAGGGCCAGACACGAGCCGATTTAGTTTGACGTCTGCGTCCCGTTAGAATGTCTTTGAGGACGATTTAAAGTTTCTGTCACGTCAGTTATAGTCACGGCCGATTCATTTTGTGTCCAGTTTGTTTGATCTGTACTGTCGGTCGTCATCGTTGCTACTGGTATTTGATTGACATTTGGTTGTTGTGCAGGAGTAGTAGAAAAGTTCGGAATTTGTTGATTACCGTTATTGTTTGGAAAAAAAATTTCTGTTTCTGTTATTATTATTGTAGCAGTTTCCATTACGCCAGAGCGATTGTGTGTTACCATTATATTGGTTAGGGAAAGTAGCTGCATTGTTATTGAAATTATTATTATTGTGATTGTAGTAACCCGGATTAAATCTGTTGTCACGACGGCGTCGGTAATACTGAGCGCCGTTAGGTACGTTTCGTACTGCGTTTCCACTGTTTACTCCACAAGTCACTTGTTGCATTTGCGGCTGTCCGGTATTGCTAATAAATGACTGTTGCGGTAACATCTGTGGAGGGCGTGACATGTTTTGATTATTAGGCTGTGGCTGGCTGACATGAATCAGCTGATTACTAGAATAGTTGAAGTAATTATTTGCGTTACCGTACCTGTAACTATTATTTCTTGCTCGGTCATCTTCAAAGATTGAATCTAGTGTGTCCACCTCAGTGAGAAAAGTTTCTAAGTTTTGTGTTGAAACGTGTGCTAGTTACAACCGCAATCGTGTAGGCAATTTGTTTATTAATACGCGTAGTACTTCCCTGTGCGGGAGGGGGTCATCAAAGAATTTAGCTTTGTTTACGTACTTCTCGAAATATCTCCGCAGACTCCCGTTTCGTTCACTGAAAGGTTGCGGATTATAAACTTCATTTCGAAACATTTCTTGCACAGCAGGCGACCAAAAGGTGGCTAAAAATGCCCGTTCGAACTCACTATAAGTTTCACAACTCTGTAGGGCTTCTGCAGCCCAGATTCTCGCTTCACCTTGAATGTATCCGACAACAAATCTTATCTTTCTTTTTTCGGACCACGATTCAGGTAATAAACCTCTAAAAGATTGCAGGAAAATGACTGGGTGCACAGTACGGTTCTCATTAATAAAGATTTGAAATTGGTGGTGCTTTATCATACTTTCGTCAAGTTCTTCGGCAGTAGCATGATTTCGTGGTGAATAAGAGGGGGGTATGTTTGATTTCATTTCCCTACCTAGTCGATCAAGGTCATTAGAGGTCGTCAAGCAAAAGTCAGTCTGCGTCCTGTCTGACGTCAAATTGTTAGATGTACCCGGATTATATGGAGAGCTTGGAATATTTGTTGCAATTCTGGGAGATTTCCAATCATGGAACACATTTGTCACGGGTTCATTTGGCCTAGATTGTGTCATCTGCGTATTTAAAATTGATTTCACGTCTGTAAGATCTTTTTGTAAAGATTTTACAGTATTTCCATGTTTTTCATACACTTGAGTAGCTACGTCTTGAATTACAGTGGTTAATTCTGCGTCTATCTTTTCATTCAACTTCGCTTCTGTATTAGATAAGAATTGTTGTACCCTATCATGATTTTCTTTGACTATGTTTTCTGCTTGACTCATAATTCTCGTAACAGTTGTTTCCAAGTTTTCTTGTTGAATTTTAAGCTGTGTAAGATTCTGCGTGAGACTGTCTATAGCTGTTGGTAATGTTTTAACGGTTTCTTTACAATTAGTTACATCATCGACTACAGAAGAGATTTTTGCATGTACTGTGTCCATGATCTGATACACTACTTTGTTTTGTACTTCAGAAAACTTACCATTGATAGCCTGTTCGACTTTGAGTATCTGTGCTTCTATCTGTTTGTTTACTTCCTCAGAAATAATTGAGGGTAAATCCACTTCTTTCACCTCTGGCAGTATTGCTCATGTGAAAAATACCGAGTAGCACCGTGGTTCGGAACCCACGTTAAACTGTAGGTCCCCCTATAACTGGCTGGGTAAGTCAGTTCCAAGGTCGGAGGAAGGCAACGGCATACCACCTCCAAACAGGACCATGCCTAGTAAAGCACTGTGGTGTTCAAATTTTGTTGTACTGATTCTAAATTTTTAAATCTCGACTCAAATTCATCCCGAGTTATCATTCGAGCCGCGATTTGATTTTGCTGTTCCTCTACTCTGTCTAATTGTTGCTTGGTGGAATTTTGCAACAGCTCTAAATCATGTTTCGTGTTGGCCTGCAAATGATTAATTTGATCGGTCAAGCCTGAAATCTGATTGTTTGTAGCATGTGTAGATGTTTGTAAATTGTTAATTTGTTGCGACATGTTAGCAAATAATATCTCAAATCGTTTTAACCAATCTTCTTGCGGATTTTCAGATTGGTGTACTGTCTGTGTGAGAAAATCTGTTACGTGTGATGTGGTTGCAAGACTTTCCTCCACTATGTGTGGAATCATTTCAACTGATCTTGCAGCCACATTATTTTCAACATTTTGCGCGGGCTGTGAAACATTAGTGTTTTGTTCTGACTCCATTGTAGTAATTTGTCTACGGGTTTTAACCATACTAATAAATTATCAAAAATTTGGAATAGTGTGGGGAACCTACACACTTCACACGCAAAAAAATTTCTTTTATCAGCACTGTTGAGAAACAAATCACTATTAATATTCGTCACACGCATGCGAGACGCTTCGAGTGAGAGACAAGCGAGGATCGCTTAGTTATATCGATTTAGTAGCCATGTTGGCCATTTTTCCAACTTGTGATTTAAAATAAATATCTGACTACAAAAGAAATTTTGAAAACAGATTTTTGCTAATAGAATGAGGTACTGGATCAGAGAATGCGTACTTGCGAAAGACTAAGAGAAAGTAGAAAGCACCAAATAAGCGAAATAATCAGTCTGTCCTTACCTGTGTTGCAATTTTCATTGTTGGCTACGGTTGAATTTCTCGTGATCGGGTGTGGCTCCAAATTTTTATTTTATTATTCTCCGGGGTAGTAATTATGATTTTCACGTCACAAACGGTCAGCAGTTGTTCATGAAAAATAAACACATTATGCAGATTAGATATCATACATTGGTGAATGATTACAAATATTAAATAAATGTCAAACAATGGTATAATTAATTCACATAAAATTACTTTTTTTTCCAACCAATCGAGGTCCTGTCACGGTCGCCAATTCTTATGTAATGTTACTTTTTTTTATATCGCTGGTGTTGTCACAAGATGAAAGTTGAAAACCGGAATTGAAATTTAAATAACCGTAAGATTAGCAATGGATATTAATTTTTGAAATGGTTATCAGTTCTCAGTAGCAATGTAAGTTAAAAATTACGACAACGCCAGAAAGCACCATTACATAAGAAAATAGCGGAATAAGTTACCTGGAATGCATTCATTGGTGGAAGCTGTGACACTGCAGTTGAACCTGTATGAATTGATTAATATCTTCGTTCTCGTATACTGATGCTTGGTTTCATGACTATTAATTATTAAAGTTTTAAGACCGTGTGTAATTTTGATCACTATTGTTATCGAAAGTTAAAGAAATTATCGGACTTCGCTTTTAACAGAATGAAGATTTCCTGCAGGCATTGAATTCAATGTTTAACACAAAATGAGAGTAAATAAATTTTGCATTCTTTTGTCATCATGAGGCAATAGGCAACAATAACCAAGCATCAATTTACTAATATTGCTGAAAATAGGTATCAGTTAAATGAAAGATGGGGAGAAATAGTCATTATTTAAATGAAATAGGAATTCCAAATGAAAGTTAAAGTTTATTAAGTAAAAGGGTGCTAACCAGAGCTCACACTTACATGATTATGGAGGTCGAGTAAAATACGTCCGCTCAGTACAAAGGTTGAAAAACGAAAGACGACAAGTGATTCCGTTTTCTCTCCAAATCGTTTGAAATAGTTGAAGGTATAACTTGAAACAATGATAATCAGAGATTTATTGGCAGAGAGAACGGATGCTTGCGACAAGCGTCGCAGATACAATTTAAAAAAAAAAAAAAAAAAAAAAAAAAAAAAAAAAAAAAAAAAAAAAAATTAATGTATCGCTACAGCCACACGCTCATCGTGTAGCTATTATCTGTTATACCTGTTTCCCTCTGAAGCATATTGTCTTTTATTTTACAAACAAATCTGTCTGAGTATGATCTGAGGATAGATCGAAACCGGTTACCATATTATAAAATAAAGTGTAAAATAGTTTTTGCGGACTTGATTGATACATTCGTATTAATTGCTGAAATCTTATTAATGTGGTAATTCGTACAGTTGCTGACAACTGCCATTTTAAACATTTTATATGCGAGAAAATTCTTTTCCCCAAAACTCTGTTCAACAACTCCTCATTAGTTACGGCATCTACCCATCTAATGTTCAGCATTCGTCTGTAGCACCACAACTCAAATCTTGTTTTATTTTTATTTTTTATTTATTTTTTTTACTCTTTATCGTCCAAGTTTCACTTTAGTACAATGGTACACTCCACACAATGCTTTCAGGAAGTTTTTCCTAACGTTTAAATTGAATATGGGATGTCAATAAATTTCGTCCCCTAAGAAATGTTTATCAAATGTTCAAATGTTTGTAAATCTATCGGACCAAACTGCGTGGTCATCAGTCCGTAGCTTACAAACTACTTAAACCTAGGTAAACTAACTTAAGGACAAACACACACACCCATGCCCCAGGAAGGACTCGAACCTCCACGGAGAAAGAAATGTTTGTTCCCGTAGCTACTCTGCTCTTTAATACTCTAGTTTTGCTCCTGTTAAAGTCATCTCACATGGTCCTTTGAAAACATTGTCCATTCCGTTCAGTTGGTCTTTCAATAACATCAGATGACGTGATTATCATGTAATATCTCACTTCTTTACAATTTCATTGCACCCGTACGGACATTGTCAGTCAAGTGCGGTAAATTTTATTTCGTATTGGATGATACCTGGCTACAGTAGCATGTCCTCGACCAGTCATCAGCGCGGATCGAGGTGCTCTGTTCTGGGACGGGGATGTAAGCTGGCCCAGGTTCGAATCCGGATTAACAACGTGGGTCGGAGTTCAGTCCAACCTGGATGTGGTGTTTAAGGGGGTTTCCCACATCCCACTAGATCAATACCAGGTTGGTACACGAGTCACAAACATTTAGAAAATTTACGCACACTTTTAAATGTATAACACTATTATGCAGACATCAAATTAATATGCCAGATCCATGATGACAAATGTCAACCTTGCTTCAGTTGAGGAGAAAAGCTGGGAAAATGAAGTTAGTTGTGCAGTTATCATGTATATCACAAAAAAGTATAACTTTTGAACTCCCACAAGGAGCATTTCAGTTAGGTTCTGTGCTAGGGACATTATCATTGCTTTGTTTTTCTTATTGTGTACGTACTGAATATTCTTCTTTTATGGCGTGTTGTACATAATTTTACTATGGACATGCGGAGAAAAAGTATACCTTATCTGAGCTACACGCAATATCTTCCTTCCTACGTAAAAACGACTCGACGTCTTACACATAAATTCATTACAGAAAGATCGGTATATGTCCCCATAAAAGCGATACGATATATTGTATCGTACAGTTTTTCGAATGAAAGTTTGAACAGGATGAACTGATGCTCCTGCATTTAACAAGAAATGTTCTCCTGAGATAAATATAACTGGAAATTATGACATCCTGTAATCAACAGCAAATCCTAAAAACTTTCGTAACTCACTATTTTTCTCACGCTTGAACTTACGCCAAATTGGCAGTCTCGAAATATTATGTATTGAGCGTCGCCTAACGTTGCCAAGTGGCTTCGAAATTTGACCTAAGCATATCCGTTGCTTATTTTGGTAAGGTCTGCGAATGACAAATGTCCAACGCTGTTTCTTCACAAATACCGAGACTGGGTCAACCCAGATGTCGTGCAGGCGACCGGCACGGTTGCAGTTTCTAAAGGACAGCTGAAATAAACACACAGGACTATGAATACCCGTCTCAATCATGGCGGTAAATCTGCCAATGTTAACACAGCCACGAGGTGGACTTATAGTTCTATAAAATACACTGTGGGTTTTCACACTGAAGTTAATGGTTGAATCAACATTAACTAGTTAGTATTGATCTATATTACAAACATACAATGACAAAAATAAAAGAAAACCTTATTTATTAATTACAAGCAAAAAACCCCGGCATTGTCTGGGTATTTACTTTATTTATTCCATGCCCTTTCAGGCGATCGGCCCTCCAATCCTCCCTTTCTGTCTGCCAATCTCTCCTATCGCTCTGTCCATTCTCCTACTTCCCCTCTCTCATCCCATCTCTTCCACGAACCCTACTCTTTTATGTATTCCGACACTTCATGTTCTCATCTAGAAACATTTACTTATATTTGTCAACTTCCATGATGAACTGAATAAGATATCACTATGGTGTAAAAATTGGCAATTGACTCTAAATAATGAGAAGTGTGAAGTCGTCCACATGTGTACGAAAAGAAATCCGTTAAACTTTGTTTACAAGATAAAGCAATCAAATGTGAAGGGCGTAAACTCCACAAAATACCTAGCAATTACTATCACTTCAGACTTAAACTGTAAAGAACACGTAGATAATGTCGTTGGAAAGGCGAATCAGAGACTGCGTTTTATTGGCAGAAACCTTAAAAGATGCAACAGAACTACTAAAGAAACTGCATACACTATGCTTGTCCGTCCTTTTTTAGAATATTGCTGCCCAGTGTGGGATCCTTATCAGGTGGGTTTGACGGAGGACATCGAAAGAGTCCAAAGAAGGGCAGCACCTTTCGTATTGTCACGATACAGGGAGACAGCGTTACGGAAATGATACAGGATCTGGGAAGAGAATCATTAAAACAACGGCGCTTATCGCTGCGGCGTGGTCTACTTACTGAACTCCAATCGCCAACATTCTCCTCCGAATGCTAAAATATATTTTTGACTCCCACTTACATAGGTATAAATGATCATCAGCATAAAATACGAGATATTAGAGCTCGAACGGAGAGCTTCAGGTGTTATTTCTTCCCGCGCGCTATTCGAGAATGGAATGGGAGGTAAATACGTGAATGAACTTTGCAATAATTAGTAGAACAGTGTCGACGTCTGTTGTAATGTGTAGTCTTGTTTTCATGATCGAGTTGCAAAATTATCTTTAGATAGCAATAAAACTTTGGGTATATATCGATGTTTGTAAGTAAAGTACTCTCCGCCATTCATCATAGGCAAATTTTTGCAGACAGTGACCTTCCTCTTGTTTAGATTGACACGCTTGTAATATATGATAAAGGTTGGAATAAAGCTGTAGATGTTGTCAGATTCAATACGTAAAGTACTCTCCCTCACACATCGCACGAAATTTTATGCATTAGTGACCATCCTTCTGTTTGTGTGGTAAAGTGTGCAAAATTAGCTTTAAGTCTGATATAAAACTGTATGTAAGTATTGAAACCGTAAGTAATGTACCCTTTCCTATCTATCATACGAAATTTTATACTGACATTGATAGTTCGTTTCTGTATGTTAAAGATCAGGTATGCAAAATTTCATTAATATGGGAATAAATCTGATGATTTATATGAATTACCAACAAACAGACACATAAGGGTCCAATCTTTTCTATATGAAAGAAGATAAGATCAAATATTGTCACTCCAATTTTCGTGTGCACTCATTAATATCATTATGCATAAAAGGAGTTGCAGCTCCCAAACAGTTGTCACGACTGTTCCTTTGGGTTTCTGCTATTCGTTTTTCCGAACCACCCCTGTATTAAAGTGAACAAAACGAAACAAAAAATTTTCAAATCGGTCAAAAGATTTACGAGTTTTAGTGAAACTGACGCACATCTATTCATTTTTATACTAGCTTAATTCCACCTGTTTCGCACGCGTTGACTGGATGGTCTGCATTGATTGTTTCTACTTCTAATATAAATTTTCATAGATCTAGCTTTAAAAATGCTTCCCTAATCAAGGATTTTGATACAACTTGCCACCTCCTATTGCACCATTGATGGCAGAATTAAAAACATCTCGGAACACTTCTTTTTTTAATTTTAACCATGGTTCGAAATACAAATTCTCGCATTTATAGCATCAAAATTGTCTTAGTGGTACCCTTAAAGGATTTTCCCTTATTTCACCCACTTAATGGTTGAATTTCCAAAAACATCGAAACACGTGTTTTTAAAATTCCAACCAAACATCTAAATCCGACGTTTTGTATTCCTTGCTTCAAAATTGCCAGAATAGCAACGTATTTTCAAAAAACCGTTCATCCACTGTGTCACCCCTTTAGGGATTGGAATATCGAAAAATCGCTGATGCCTACAGAGTAAAATACACAAAGTCTACAAATTTCAAGTTTCTATCGTCTGTAGATTCACTTTTCAGCTCCGTTTTCTGTATTTCAGTAACGGATCGTCACGCGAAATTTGTTTCTTACGCTTTGGTATCTTTCTTGGTAGTTTTGCCTTTCAGATTGCAATGTGCACTTATTTTTCTTTATTCGTACGCTTGTTTCAGCTGAAGAGTGTGCATCACATTTCGATGCATATCACCTGTTTGCTTTAGTCTGAGTTTTATATAAGCTGACGACTTTCAACTACTATATCTTATAGCTATCGACACGGAACTGGTATGGTGTAGTCTACAACGGAAGACTTTGTACTAAACAACACATAGATGTCGTTCGTCTCCATTGCGTAATTGTTGATGAAGAGCAAAATATTGATACCCTCACGTACACTTTTATGTAAGTGAGTACCTTTCAACTCCCGTATCTTCCATCCCCTTATCGTAATCAACCCTCTACCATCATAGTTCACAATGGGAGACTGATACCTACGACCACATATAAACACTATTCGTTGCGATGTGTAATTTTGGTTGCGGAGTGAAATATAGACACAAACACCTTAATATATATATATATATATATATATATATATATATATATATATATATATATATATATATATATATATAGTTAGGTCCATACCTGGTGTAAGTAGTATGTTACACAATACAGCAATTAATATGCTGTGAATTGGAAATATTTCAACATCTAGGCTGTTTTATGGCGTTTAACTAAGTTCAGTGGCATAGTTTAAAATGTATGCCAATCTGAGACACCAACGCTCGCCAGCGATCAACTAGCTAACTTTTTTTGGCTATTTTTTTCTGATTTTTGTGTTTTGGCAGATCAGTCCTCTCCGGATGTGGGATCGTGTTTTCTCTATCTTGATCCTTCAGTTCTTGACTCAGATTTTTTATTACAGACCAGGGCACGATTCCAGATTTTCTACTTAGGGCCGGCGTATTTAGCCTACCCTGACACGCTTCTCTTCCTGCCAAAGTTTTCGAATTATCTCAATCTACTATAGTAGTGGCCCCCGCCCATCACTGCAATTGCTTGCTATTAACCTGCATTCTGGTAAGTGATCGCATACCTGTTATTTTAGACGTTTTCGAAAGAAAAAACAACGCATCGGTAGTATTTTGTGTCCAAAGTTATTTCAACTAAATAAATAAATACACAGAAATAACAAAAAGTGTGAATAATACATAAAACATAAACACATTTAATTACGTGGTATAAATATATTTGTTGTACATTTTAAGGCTAAAGTCGAGAAGCAAGGACAGTATCACAACATACTCATTAGGCAAAATAAATTTCCGTGATTGATCGAGAAACATCTCCTCACTCACACAGTCACGGAGAATAATACATAAATATTTGTCGCGTCCTTGCAAGTTTATTTTGTTTCCCATCTTTGTTCTTGGAAATTTCACATTATTTTTAAATTTTATTTTCTGAATAGAGTTTGAATGTTTTCTAGGTAATAGATGTGTTGATAAAACTCAAACTGTGTAGCGCATTGTTTGGCATCATTGGCGATGTCTTCGAGGTGGATAATGCTATTTTGCGATCTTCTGCTGACATTAAATCGTGAAATTCTCTTCGCACATTCAGTCGTTCCGTCATTCGCAGGTAATAACTAACATTCATATCATCTTCTCGCTTTGACGAACTGCCAAGAAAAAAAACACCACAGCATCCTTTTCGTCTGTAACATCAGAGTGATTTGCCCCCTACATCCTCTGATTAAACTTCCTGTCAAATTAAAATCGTGTGCCGGAACCGGGAATTGAACCTGGGACCTTTGCCTTTCGCGGGGAAGCGCAGTACTGTCATTTTTATTTTATTTTATTTATTTATTTTTTGGGTTGAAAACAATCTGTTTTTGTTCTACTGATTTATGTTTATTTACGAACCAGTTTTCGGATTATTAGGCCATCTTCAGGTAAACATTCGACAGGCGTCGGCAAAACCCAGTTATACAGTTTCATGCAGTTAATGGCATGACACCATTAATAAATTTAGACTTTGAACAGAAATCTGTAACTAAGGTAGAATATTAAAAATGACTAGGTGTTCACATTGATGAGAGATTGAACTGTAAGAAACACATTGAAGATCTGCTGAAACGTTTGAGTTCAGCTACTTATGGTATCAGGGTCATTTGAAAATTTGGTGATATACATCTCGGTAAATTAGCTTACTGTGCCTATTTTCATTCACTACTTTCATATGGGAACATATTCTGGGGCAATTCAATATTGAGTAAAATCGTGTAATCAGAATAATTGCTTGCGCTGACCCAAGATCATCCTGTAGATATTTATTTAGGGATCTTCACTCTATCTTCACAATATATTTATTCGTTCATGAAATTTGTTATTAACAATCCGATCCAATTCAAAAGTCACTTTCCAAGTACCATCAAAAGTCTGAGAGATATTTTTGAAAATATTAAATATCATTCTTGGTAGCAAATGGTTTTGTCTGACCATGTTGCGTTGGAAAATTTGCCCCGTATGCGGGGCAAGTTTTCCAGCTTACTTAAAATGTACAGGGGCAAATATTCCAATTATACTTTCAATGTTAAAACAGGGATAATTATCTTGATTTCACTGATAAGAATTTTTATTATGAATTTACAATACATTACAAAAGAGAATAGTAAAAATATCCACATTAAATAAAAACAACTACTTATTGAATTGTTTTACAAAATATGTGACTTAAATATTTTACAAATACAGACATACTGATACTGATTGTCTGAATAACAATGTAAGCAAACAAAAAATGGAACATTATTGATAGAGCTGAAGCATTGAATTAAAATTTGTGGTGCGGCCGGGAATCGAACCCGGACCTCCAAGCTTACTAGGCAGACGTCTTAACCGTTAGACTACCACACCACTAACGATTAAGGCGCCTCGGAATAGTCTATGTACGATTTCCCTCCACAACACAAACTTTAATTCAGCTTCTTTGTTCCAAAGATAATTGCCACTACTGCCAAGGCTCTCCATGCAGTGGAATAGCACCTCAGCAATGGACATGGTGGAACAATCCTGTTATGGTGATATAAATATCAATTAAATACAATGAAAGAATCCCTGAGACGGATTTTCGTCTCAAATATGTCAAAGACATTATTGATAGAGCTGAAGCATTGAATTAAAATTTGTGGTGCGGCCGGGAATCGAACCCGGACCTCCATGCTTACTAGGCAGACGTCTTAACCGTTAGACTACCACACCACTAACGATTTAGGCGCCTCGGAATAGTCTATGTACGATTTCCCTCCACAACACAAACTTTAATTCAGCTTCTTTGTTCCAAAGATAATTGCCACTACTGCCAAGGCTCTCCATGCAGTGGAATAGCACCTCAGCAATGGACATGGTGGAACAATCCTGTTATGGTGATATAAATATCAATTAAATACAATGAAAGAATCCCTGAGACGGATTTTCGTCTCAAATATGTCAAAGACATTATTGATAGAGCTGAAGCATTGAATTAAAATTTGTGGTGCGGCCGGGAATCGAACCCGGACCTCCATGCTTACTAGGCAGACGTCTTAACCGTTAGACTACCACACCACTAACGATTAAGGCGCCTCGGAATAGTCTATGTACGATTTCCCTCCACAACACAAACTTTAATTCAGCTTCTTTGTTCCAAAGATAATTGCCACTACTGCCAAGGCTCTCCATGCAGCGGAATAGCACCTCAGCAATGGACATGGTGGAACAATCCTGTTATGGTGATATAAATATCAATTAAATACAATGAAAGAATCCCTGAGACGGATTTTCGTCTCAAATATGTCAAAGACATTATTGATAGAGCTGAAGCATTGAATTAAAATTTGTGGTGCGGCCGGGAATCGAACCCGGACCTCCATGCTTACTAGGCAGACGTCTTAACCGTTTTTTTTTTTTTTGTTTTTTTTTTTTTTTGTTTTGTTTTTTTTACTAGGCAGACGTCTTAACCGTTTTTTTTTTTTTTTTTTTTTTTTTTTTTCCGTCCTTCCGCTCGCCATGATAGCCTTCTCCGGCTAGCTTCTATGCTATAACATTGTTTCCGTTGAGGAATGAAGAGCAACTTCTTCTTCATAACGAAACAAAACTACCTCGTAGAAAATAAACAATCTCATTCTGGGCGACATCTTCGTCGCTAGACGATAAAAATAAATAATTTGAAAGCAATTTTAAGCCTCTTCTTCGTAATTTTTAAGATCGGCTTCTTGGAAATGAAAGAAGAGTATCAGAATGGTTTTCTCCAAGTAAATTATAATTATTGTCATTTCCATTCTTCCGTTCCTTCTGCTTGCCGAGCACTTCAAAGTTGTCTTCTCGTACAATCTGCTTACGCAGTTAATGCCGTGTGTATCATTTTTCTGTGTATTTCGATCTCCTTGTCCATTTCTTGTATCTTCTCGGTAGACTTTGAGCACCAGTCAGCAGTAGCACAGAACTACCTTTCAAGGATCACAGAAGCCTAATGACATTTCAAAATGATAATAATAATAATAAAATAATAAAAAGTATATATAAATAAAATACTTCTTTGGGTGTTACCCATTCTATATTTGTGTTAATGTTCTGATTAGAAAATTCGCATATTTTTCTTTATATTTCTTCGTTTTTTTAGTTTTTCGTGTTCCATCGAAAGATGTATCCAGTAGTCGTCTTTACTTTTAACTTTTTCCGATAAAATGTAGTACACCGTCTGTCCTTTGATCCAGTTTACTGCTCTTCTTTTTGCACTGGGGTAGGGAACTTCGTCTGGGTGAAGAAGTCTGGCTGGTGTTATCGTTCGGGGAGATGTTCGTAGTATACTAGCAAGTTTAGTTGTACACAGAGTCCAAATGTTTTTAACGCCGTCGCATGTGAAACGGTGTTCATCAGTGTCAACTAGGTTACAGATGGTGCAATTTGGCGTTTCCGCCAGATGTATTGCATGTAACTTCGAATTTGTTGGAATTTTCCTGTTAACTGCAGTGTACCATGTTGACCGTACTTTTGTCGGTAAGTAAGGGTCTTGTACGTTTTCCCAGATCTTTTCCCAATTATATTCTTTGTACTTCTCTTCGATTCTGTTCCTCGTTTTGTTTTTCATCATGTTGTTGTAGATTTCTTTTACTTTGTATAGGTCTTCCTCTGGAGTGTGACGTCGAATGTAGCTTAATTCTATAAGAAAATGTCTCATATAATAAAATGCGTTTGAAATATGGTGCACATCTACGGTGGGTCCATACTAGCCGGGGCTATTTCGTTTAAGAGATGAGCTGCGAGGCTATCAGGCGACCGTTGCCACTGCTTGTACAACTTGCTGACGAACAGCGCCTGTGATTTATTATATATATATTTGTCAGCTTTAGGCCTCCGTGACGTAAAGATAGCGTTAAGGTCTCATACTGGATCTTAAAAATTTGTCCTCTGGTGACAAAGTGGCCGAGCGCTGCTAGCATCTGTTGGGCTATTGTCTTCGGTATTGGCAATACCTGTGCGACATAATTTACTTTAGATGTTACGTAAATGTTGGCTAACTGAACTTTTTGTAAGGTACTTAGATTACGTAAAACATGTTGTTGTATGGTGGCTCGCATTTTTGCCAGCAAATTTTTGTAGTTGAGGGCAGCCGTGCGGCGGATATCTCGCGTGTATACAATTCCAAGCGTTTTTATAGTTTCTACGCATTTTAATTGATCGTCATCGCTAATTTCTAATCCCCGGCCGATGTGCATTATTCCCGACTTAGTACGGCTTAATTTTGATCCTGACGCCGCTTCGTAGTTCTTTATATTTTTGAATGCTTTTCCTAGTTCATCACAGCGCGTGATCACGAAACTGACGTCGTCAGCGTACGCTTGACATGTTATTTTATGGCCGTGTATTTGTAGCCCTGCAAGGTCCTGTGTCAGGGAACACAGCAAAGGTTCAATGGCTATGGCAAATAGGCTCAGTGACATTGGGCAAACCTGACGTACTGAACTCTTGAGTCTGATCGGTCTGCTTAATTGACCGTTAACACATATTCGAGACGTGGAACTTGTCAACAGGTTTTTAACTACAGTGCCAATTTTTTGTGGAAAATTCATTACTTCCATAGTCCGGAAAAGATAAGAATGGTTAATTCTATCGAATGCTTTTTCGAAATCAAGAGATACTAGTGCACTTGGAATATTCAAGGCTTCTGCAGTTGCTATAATATCTCTATATTCACATAATGTCTGGTGAATTGTTCTATTTTTCCCGACGCTCGTTTGGTAATTCCCGGTGATGCGTGTTATAACCGAGGTTAATCTTTGCGTTATGATGCGCGTAAAGATTTTATAGTCGGTATTTAGTAGTGTTATGGGACGCAGGTTGTTGACGGTCTTCCCTCCTGGCACTTTAGGGACTAACACTACTACACCTTCACAAAATTCCAGTAACATGTCACTTCTGGCGTTCAGAATTTCGTTACATACAAGCGTCAGTTTGCTGATTAGTTGTTGTTCAAAGGTGTGATAAAATTCTGCTGGCAATCCGTCGGGCCCGAGAGACTTATTCTTCGAGCTTCTTCGTATGGCGTCTGCCACTTCCTCTTCAGTTACGTCTGCTGACAGATCGTCCGATTCCTCCGGGTTTAATTTCGCAGTCAACCTTGCGAGGATGGTGTGTTGCGCTGCTTCGTCTACTGGTTTGTCAGCTAATAGAGTTGTAAAATATCTATAGATTTCTTCCCGTATGTCGGGTTGTGTTGTCAAAGTTCCTCCATGTTCCACTTTCAGTTCAGTCAAAATTTTTCGTTTTGTTCTTTTCTGTTCTTGTATAATATGATACATTGAAGTTGTTTCTTCTTGAACTGTATTTTGTAGTCGTGTGCGAATTTTACAGCCTTCCAAGTGCTTCCGTTTGAGGTTTAAAATTGTGGCCTTTATTCTTTTTATTTGTGTATAATTGTCTATGACTGTGGCGCCGTGTTGGTATAAGTCTCTGAGACACTGATAATAAAATTCTATTGTGTTTTTCGTCCAAACATTTTTTACCCAAGAGTAACGTTTCATGGCCTTTATTAAAGCGGGTTTTGCGCATTTCATCCACCACGTAAAAGTCGAATCGTACTTCGAAAACTTCCTTTCGCATTCTGTCCATGTATTGCGAAAGGTTTCGTGGCATCCTGGGTCTGTCAGATGCGCTACGTTCAACTTCCACGTTCCTTATGCTCTGTACGTTCCTTGTTTTGGGAGGTTAACAGTGCATATGTAGGCTGTATGATCTGAAAATATGTTCGGCCATAGTTCCACTTGCAGAATGTGTTGTTGTAAATTCGACGTTACGTAAATTCTATCGATCCGACTAGCGGAATGGCTAGTAATGTGAGTAAACCCGGGCTTATCACCTTGTTTGAGTTCCCATGTGTCGACTAGATTGAGTTCTCTGACGATATTCTCAAGTTCGATACACTTGTTGAAATTTGGTATCTGATCTTTGGGTTTGAGGACACAGTTAAAGTCGCCTGCAAATATGACTTGTTCGGGACGCTGCATAAAGAGTGGCACTATTGCATCTTTAAAAAATTCTGCTCTCTGATGTTTCTTCCCCGTTCCGGAAGGAGCATAAATATTAATAATCCTGGTGTTATTTATTGTGCAAGCTATGCCCCTGCTGTTCGTTAGCCTTTCGACGTTTGTTGTCAGGATTCCCTCTTTTGTCATAATCGCTGTCCCGAGTTCACCGCCGTAACCAGGATTAATTAAGGTGTTGTAACCTGTTATACTTTCCAGGTTAATGTCTGTTACTTCCTGTAACAGCACAATGTCTATGTCAGCTGCGTACAAGAAGTCTTGAAGGTTTTTTAATTTAAACATGCAGCTTATTTTATTGATATTGACAGTTGCAATCCGATAAGCTTGCAACGGTAGCACATTTGCAGGCATACTTGATGTCATACTTCCCGTGAATATTATTAACGACACATGCCTTAAAAGTATTCTGGGTCGTCGTCTACACCGCCCGATCCAGCCGTGATGTTTTGGCGCTGATTAGGTTTGCCTATACAATTATCTGACGACGTCCCTGTCGTGTTTCCCGGAACCTCTGGCATTTCTTCCTCTCGTGTGTCCTCATCTGTGTCATCTGACCACTGTCTCGGCTGGACGTGTCCCTTGCTCTCTCTGTCCTGGTATTTTCGAAGGTTCATGTTTCCCGCCTGATTTTCCGTGTTCGTTTTTGCATATTCGCCTGACGTCTTTTGTACTTGACCTGAACCTGATTCCCGCGTTCGGGTTTTCTTTGATGCCGGTAGGTGTCCCGGAGGGGGTTGTGATGTCTCTTCTGTTAGTGTTTTTCCGATTCTGTGGGCTTTGTCGCGCAGTATTTGCGCCTTTTCGTTCGCACCTTCATGTGCAATACGGCGCTTTTTCTGTCTCGTGGGAGACTTCGTTGACTGTTGGTCATTTGTTTCTTGTGTTTCAGATGGGAATGTCGAGGGTGTTTCACCTACATGTTCTAATTCTTTCACAGTTATATCATTATTGTTGTTTTCACAAACAACTGCCTGGTTACTTTCTTCCGAAGCCTGCTGGTTAGAAGGAAGGGAATCTGGAGTGTTGGTAGTTTCCATGGGTATTTCGTGTTCTTTCAGTTCGTTATACGCCTCCATAGCTGCATCTAGATTTGGTTCTGGGGCAATGTTTCCTCGCGCGGCGGCAACGTAGCTGATCGGCAACGTGGACATGGGGCCAGGCCTCTCTCGCTCACCGATCGGTATTTGCGTCACGCGCCGTTGCAAACACTGCGCGCGAACGTGTTCTGTAGAACCACATGCCGAGCATGTTCGTGGTTGCCCTTCGTATATTACGATCGCCCTGTAGCCACAAACCGTGATGTAGGACGGTATGTGTTTCAACATTTCTATTTTGACCTGTCTGACACCGTTCAACACCGGGAAAATGTGAGATTCTTACCACCTTTCCGCGACGTTACTTATTACTGTGCCGTATTCCCTAAGTTGTTCATTAATTGCTTCGGCAGGTATTTCGAATGGCAACTCGAAGATGCGCACCGTTTTCAAACCCATGCCAGCTCGTGAAATGGTGACGTCTCCAATATTTCCGTCTGAATGTTTAAATTTTAAAGTTCCGCCACATGACTCAACGACTTTCTTACACTTTTCAGGGCTTATCAATTTTAAATACACCGTGCTGCTGACTATCGATAAGTGTATTCCTATCAATTCGTCAATAGTAATCTTCATGACGTCTCTTATAAACAACTCAACTTCAAATGATTTTGGTCGGGGAAAGTTCGGGTCAAAGGTTAATCGAAGTGTGTCTTTTCGTGGTGTTCGATCCATTACGTTCGTCTGCAACACATTCTATTCGCCAATATAAACGCTGAAGCGTGCACTCACCGTTTACCTCCGCTCGGCCGCCAAGTAGCGAGGACGTAAACAAAGCGTCCGCATGGCACGGCTGCCCGACGAAGACTGTCCCGTTAGACTACCACACCACTAACGATTAAGGCGCCTCGGAATAGTCTATGTACGATTTCCCTCCACAACACAAACTTTAATTCAGCTTCTTTGTTCCAAAGATAATTGCCACTACTGCCAAGGCTCTCCATGCAGCGGAATAGCACCTCAGCAATGGACATGGTGGAACAATCCTGTTATGGTGATATAAATATCAATTAAATACAATGAAAGAATCCCTGAGACGGATTTTCGTCTCAAATATGTCAAAGACATTATTGATAGAGCTGAAGCATTGAATTAAAATTTGTGGTGCGGCCGGGAATCGAACCCGGACCTCCATGCTTACTAGGCAGACGTCTTAACCGTTAGACTACCACACCACTAACGATTAAGGCGCCTCGGAATAGTCTATGTACGATTTCCCTCCACAACACAAACTTTAATTCAGCTTCTTTGTTCCAAAGATAATTGCCACTACTGCCAAGGCTCTCCATGCAGCGGAATAGCACCTCAGCAATGGACATGGTGGAACAATCCTGTTATGGTGATATAAATATCAATTAAATACAATGAAAGAATCCCTGAGACGGATTTTCGTCTCAAATATGTCAAAAACATTATTGATAGAGCTGAAGCATTGAATTAAAATTTGTGGCAATTATCTTTGGAACAAAGAAGCTGAATTAATGTTTGTGTTGTGGAGGGAAATCGTACATAGACTATTCCGAGGCGCCTTAATCGTTAGTGGTGTGGTAGTCTAACGGTTAAGACGTCTGCCTAGTAAGCATGGAGGTCCGGGTTCGATTCCCGGCCGCACCACAAATTTTAATTCAATGCTTCAGCTCTATCAATAATGTCTTTGACATATTTGAGACGAAAATCCGTCTCAGGGATTCTTTCATTGTATTTAATTGATATTTATATCACCATAACAGGATTGTTCCACCATGTCCATTGCTGAGGTGCTATTCCGCTGCATGGAGAGCCTTGGCAGTAGTGGCAATTATCTTTGGAACAAAGAAGCTGAATTAAAGTTTGTGTTGTGGAGGGAAATCGTACATAGACTATTCCGAGGCGCCTTAATCGTTAGTGGTGTGGTAGTCTAACGGTTAAGACGTCTGCCTAGTAAGCATGGAGGTCCGGGTTCGATTCCCGGCCGCACCACAAATTTTAATTCAATGCTTCAGCTCTATCAATAATGTCTTTGACATATTTGAGACGAAAATCCGTCTCAGGGATTCTTTCATTGTATTTAATTGATATTTATATCACCATAACAGGATTGTTCCACCATGTCCATTGCTGAGGTGCTATTCCACTGCATGGAGAGCCTTGGCAGTAGTGGCAATTATCTTTGGAACAAAGAAGCTGAATTAAAGTTTGTGTTGTGGAGGGAAATCGTACATAGACTATTCCGAGGCGCCTTAATCGTTAGTGGTGTGGTAGTCTAACGGTTAAGACGTCTGCCTAGTAAGCATGGAGGTCCGGGTTCGATTCCCGGCCGCACCACAAATTTTAATTCAATGCTTCAGCTCTATCAATAATGTCTTTGACATATTTGAGACGAAAATCCGTCTCAGGGATTCTTTCATTGTATTTAATTGATATTTATATCACCATAACAGGATTGTTCCACCATGTCCATTGCTGAGGTGCTATTCCGCTGCATGGAGAGCCTTGGCAGTAGTGGCAATTATCTTTGGAACAAAGAAGCTGAATTAAAGTTTGTGTTGTGGAGGGAAATCGTACATAGACTATTCCGAGGCGCCTTAATCGTTAGTGGTGTGGTAGTCTAACGGTTAAGACGTCTGCCTAGTAAGCATGGAGGTCCGGGTTCGATTCCCGGCCGCACCACAAATTTTAATTCAATGCTTCAGCTCTATCAATAATGTCTTTGACATATTTGAGACGAAAATCCGTCTCAGGGATTCTTTCATTGTATTTAATTGATATTTATATCACCATAACAGGATTGTTCCACCATGTCCATTGCTGAGGTGCTATTCCACTGCATGGAGAGCCTTGGCAGTAGTGGCAATTATCTTTGGAACAAAGAAGCTGAATTAAAGTTTGTGTTGTGGAGGGAAATCGTACATAGACTATTCCGAGGCGCCTTAATCGTTAGTGGTGTGGTAGTTTAACGGTTAAGACGTCTGCCTAGTAAGCATGGAGGTCCGGGTTCGATTCCCGGCCGCACCACAAATTTTAATTCAATGCTTCAGCTCTATCAATAATGTCTTTGACATATTGGAGACGAAAATCCGTCTCAGGGATTCTTTCATTGTATTTAATTGATATTTATATCACCATAACAGGATTGTTCCACCATGTCCATTGCTGAGGTGCTATTCCGCTGCATGGAGAGCCTTGGCAGTAGTGGCAATTATCTTTGGAACAAAGAAGCTGAATTAAAGTTTGTGTTGTGGAGGGAAATCGTACATAGACTATTCCGAGGCGCCTTAATCGTTAGTGGTGTGGTAGTCTAACGGTTAAGACGTCTGCCTAGTAAGCATGGAGGTCCGGGTTCGATTCCCGGCCGCACCACAAATTTTAATTCAATGCTTCAGCTCTATCAATAATGTCTTTGACATATTTGAGACGAAAATCCGTCTCAGGGATTCTTTCATTGTATTTAATTGATATTTATATCACCATAACAGGATTGTTCCACCATGTCCATTGCTGAGGTGCTATTCCGCTGCATGGAGAGCCTTGGCAGTAGTGGCAATTATCTTTGGAACAAAGAAGCTGAATTAAAGTTTGTGTTGTGGAGGGAAATCGTACATAGACTATTCCGAGGCGCCTTAATCGTTAGTGGTGTGGTAGTCTAACGGTTAAGACGTCTGCCTAGTAAGCATGGAGGTCCGGGTTCGATTCCCGGCCGCACCACAAATTTTAATTCAATGCTTCAGCTCTATCAATAATGTCTTTGACATATTTGAGACGAAAATCCGTCTCAGGGATTCTTTCATTGTATTTTAAAAACGGAACATTCCCTTTCGTACAGTCTCCATGCGCCCATTTCGTGCACTGTACACACTTTTCATATGCTTTAGACTTGGCTTAAGAATCAAAGCAATAAGGAATATGTGCCCCATATGCACTCGGAAAGCGTGCCCCGTCGCCATATTCGGAACTATAACATTACGTCCATGAGTAACAGTGTAAGCTATTTTCAAAGCAAATGCACAGTTACGTGAAGAAAGAAACCCACTTTGAGGGTGTGCAATGTCAAAATAATAAGTTTAACGCTAGAATGTTTATTTTAAGTTTCAATAAAAATGTGAAAGTTTACTCACATTTGCAAAAACGACGAAAACAGCCCTGCCGACGTTGTGACTGAAACTTTCGTAAATGAAGCGTGCTTTGTTGCTACTTCCTACAGTATCGCCGGTGGTAACATCTAGCGGTTTGTTTCGAAAATAAACGGATTTGGAAAACTTGCCCCTATGGCAAATGTGCCCCGGTCTCCCCTACTTTAAGTAACTTATGCTAAGGACAGCACACACATCCACGCCTGGAGTACTCGAATCTCTGACAAGAGAGGAAGCTCAATTCCTAACGTAGAGTCTAAGACCGCACGTCTAAGAAAACGTATTTGTATCAGTCTGCTAGGTCAACGGCCGTACCGCAGTGGATGCATCGCTTCCAGTTACATGGATGTGTAACCGTTCCGGTCTGCTGTGCGTTGTGGGCAAATTAGAGATATAATAATAATAAAAAAAGTTTTTTACTTTCACAACTGCATGTCAGAGACTAAATAAGGGAGATGAGCTGGAATAACTTTCCCCTCATTTGTGAACAGTAATTACGTGCGCGCATCAGACTCATTATTAGCATTATCTCTCTAGCAGTCTACCGCCAGCATCCACTGTGTAACGATTATTCTACGTATAGTGGAAATAGCAATAGTAAATAAAAATAATACTGTCGCGTTGAAATAGAAGTAGGCTTGACTTCGAAGGCAGGGTTGTCAACTCAACACGGCACTTATACTAGAAAGCAGGTTTATTGCAAACTGAAACATACACGCAGCACTGACTGACTCTCGAGCAGAGTGCTCTGCTTTTATACACAGAATGTACCAGAAATTAGAAGAACAGTTAACATATGGAACAAGTAGAATTTACAAGTGAACATAAGAAACATATAGAACATTCTGTAAATGGTAATTACAAAGAAATAATTTTTTTCCGGTGAATGGGATTGAACCGGCGACCTTCAGCACCGCAATCGCTGAAGCTATACATTGCGCCACGCCAGCAGTCACTAAACTCGGGGTCTTGAGGCACTGCTCCCCCTCCTGAAAAAACAGGGACCCACTGTTTGGTTCCCTTTGGAGCCGGCTGCATTGTCCTGGATCTTGATCTTGTCATGGGTCCTCTGTATTGCAGTACTGGAGAATCCTTTCCTTCTGCACGGTTAGCGACGACATATGTTCCTGTCGTAGCTTCATATGTATCATTACCGTCCTTAGAGTCCTTGAACAAAAAGCCATTTCCGCCTATCTGCTCTTCAGGAGCGTAGTAAGGCTTCATGCGGAGGACGTGAACAACGTCCCTTCGTTTCTGTCGTTTCGACGTCGGCTCATAATCCTCAACTCCGTATGTGACGTCTGACAGGCGGCGAATTCACGATACGGACCGTAGCGCTTCAATAACTTTTCTGATAGTTCCATTTTCCGCACAGGGGTAAACATCCACACCAGATCTCATGGGCTGTACACAACAGGTCGGTGCTTGTCGTTATACCGCTGACGGTCCTTCTCGCCGTGGAGCAGGAAAAACGGCGTGAAGTCTGTGGTGTCTTGTCTTGCGGTATTATAAGCAAATGTCACGACCGGCAGTATTGTATCCCACTCCTTCTGCTCAACATCGACGTACATCGACAGCATATCTGATAACGACTTGTTAAAACGTTCTGTAAAACCATTTGTATGAGGACGGTATGGAGTTGTCATTCTGTGGACAATGGCGCAACGTGACATTACCTCGATACTAGTTTGATATCATCACACGTGATGCTCCATACTTCAAAATAATATCTTCTACAAGCGATCTCTGGAGCTTCTGCAGTCGGCACAGGTTTGGTGACAGCATAGCGTGTGAGGTAGTCAGTGCAGACTATTATCCATCGGTTACTGTTTGTAGACTTCGGGAATCTCCCTAAAAGGCCGATTCCAGTTGGTGGAATGGAACTGCTGCAGGTGGAATTGGTACGAGATGCCCTTGACGTAATTGCGGTACATGCTTCCGTCGTTGGCACTCTTTACAGTGACTCACATAGTGCTTGACAGATCGGTAGAGACCTTTCCAGTAATACCTGCGGTCTGATTCTGTTTAGGGTCTTCACGAATCCCAGATGACCGGATACTGGAGCATCGTGTAAATACTTGAGAATAGCTGGTTGGAGATTAACTGGACGACCAGTAGCCATTTGGGGCACAGTGGATCGTAGTTGCTCTTATACAATGTTCCGTTAATAAGTTGGAACTGTTCATGGATCGTTTCTCCTATCTCTAAGGCATCTGTGGTTTTTAATAGTGCTAGTTCTTCCCTCTGTTCAGCTGTAACGTTACCTAATTCAGTGACGGCTGAAATTTCATTCATGCTGTAGTGTTCCACTAAAGCATTCCTCCGAAGTCAGTCGGCATCCTTGTGTTTGCGCTAGTTCTTGAATACCACTGTGACGTCGTACTCTTGGAGTCTTAGTGCCCATCTTGCTAGTCGACCTGATGGATCCTTCAAGCTAGTCATCCAACACAAAGAATGGTGGTCTGTCACGACAGTGAATGATTTGCGGAATAAATACGGCCGCAACCTGTTGATGGCCCAGTTAACTGCGAGATATTCTTTCTCAGTTGTAGAGTAGTTTATCTCGGACTTTGAGAGTACTCTTGATGCATAGGCCATCACCTTTTCAGCACCTTCCTGAACTTGTACAAGCGCTGCACCAATCCCATAACCACTGGCGTCTGTGTGAAGTTCAGTTTCCGCAGTTTCGTCGTACAAGGCTAGAACTGGTGCGAAAGTTAAAGCCTCTTTAATTGCCCGGTAAGATGATTCTTTTGTCTCATCCCATAAAACTTGGCGTCTCTCTGCAAAATTTCTTGCAATGGACGTGCCTTGTTACAAAATCCTTTTATGAAACGTCGGTAGTATGAGCAAAGCCAGAGAAAACTTCTCACATCACGTACGTGCTGAGGAGTCGAAAATTCTGTGACTGCCTTTACTTTATCTGGATCAGGACGGACACCATCTCCGTTGAGTAGGTGCCCCAGGATTTTTATCTCTTTGACTACAAAGAGGCACTTCTTCGGACTGAGGTGGAGTCCTGAAGTCAGAACACACTTCAACACAGTTGACAGCCGACTCAGATGTTCTTCAAATGTTTTCGAAAAAACGACAGTGTCATCTAAATAGCAAATACACGTCGTCCAGTTAAGGTGTCAAAGCAAGTTGTCCATCATGCGTTCGAATGTGGCCGGAGCATTACGGAATCCAAATGGCATTACTTTGAATTCATAGAAGCCATGAGGTGTAATAAAAGCCGTATTTTCCCTGTCAGCTTCGTCAACCTCGATTTGCCAGTCCATAGTTGAGATGTAGCTCTTTTCAGGCAGTCTAAGGTGTTGTCAATGCGCTGCAGTGGGTAGACATCTTTCTTTGCGATTTAGTTGAGCCGCCGATAGTCGACACAGAACCACCACATGCCATCCTTCTTCTTTACGAGGAGCACCGGAGACACCAAGGACTCTCCGAAGGTTGAATAATGTCATCGTGCAAAATCTTCTCCACTTCCTCCCGAATTATCTGTCTTTCAGGTGGCGACACTGTTTACGAACGATGGCTAATTCGTGGATGATCCCCAGTATTGCTATAGTGCCTTATCGTGGGCCGTTTCGTCTGACTTTTCTCCTGATGGTTTGTAAATGCACCCAAAAATTGACGTAGTATAGCTAACACCTGCTGGAGTTGTTCCTTGATCAGTCCGTGCCCTATTGGCAGTTGCACGGTTGTTTCCTCCAGCGTGTTGTCTGTACTAGCAGTAGAGCATGGGTTTCATTGATGACGTTGAGCTCACCGTCCTGGGTTTGTTCAACTGTCCCGATACATATTCTTTCTGGGATAAGTTGTAGCTGCTCGTGACAATTAGTGATCCAAATTTCTCCTCGACCACCGGTAATATGATAGCCGTTGTTATGTAAATTTCTTTTGCGAGCCTAATAAACTTTTTACTATCGACAAGCACTTCACAGTTTAACCAGTCATCTGTGTTTGTGACTGGAACTCTTCTCATTGTCAACAGCGGGATCGTCACATTGTCGACGGCAATTAATTTCCCAGAAAATTGGGTATTAAGTGTATCCGTCGGAAAGACTTCCTCAATTTGCAGCTGAGATCTTCCACAGTTAATGATAGCTTGGGATGCCTGAAGGAAGTCCCATCCGAAGATGACATCATGACTACATTCTGTTAAAACGAAAAATTTAAACGGCTGGGTCCTGGACGTACTTTCCATTTGCGACCTTCAGCCTAGTTGCCCCCGTATCACAGAACATTGTCTTATTTAGTGTGCGGCTGTAATTATCCGACAATACAGAGAACGAAGCTCCTGAATCAACAAGAGGTCGATGAGATTTCCCGAAATCTTAGCGACTGTCGTTCATGGAGGACTTTCATCTGCGGCGGCCTCACCTCCGTAGATGGTCGCCTCGCTTAGTTTTCCTGGGCGCGGCGGCTAGGGGAGCGGCTGGTACCTCTGTACGGCGATGGTGAATGGCTACGGCGCGTCGGGGAGCGACCTCGTCAAGGGTACAGCGATCGGCTTCTTCCCATAGGTCGACTGAACTTATCAGCAGGTGACTGTCTGGGGTAGAATTGCTCTGATGGCTGACGTCTCGGCAAAATAATCGTCTAATGCTCGCCTTCTCTCTCTGCAGTAGCGTACGACATGTCCAGGGCGCTCACAGTGGAATCACAGTGATGTGTCGTCTACTGTCCTCCAGACGTCTGTTCTTCTGCGGGGCGTCATAGTTACCGGGGGAGTTGGTTGTGGCCGTGTCGGTCGGTTCATGGGCTGCCGTTTGGCGGCTGCAGCGAAAGTTATAGCAGGGCGACGCCATTCTTCACGTTGGGTGCGACTGGCGGGGCAGATATAAGCTAATCTCTAAAATACCTCTTCGTCAGCGGCGTAGGCTCCCTCATGACTTACAGGGCTTACATCCATGGTCAAAATCTGATGCTCGCTTGGTCTAATAGTCCCGGCTGCCATAAATTGGTGTAATTCTTCTCTCACAATTTGTCGTATGAGAGAAGTGAAATCATACTGATCTTCCACAACGGCGATAGGGACTATATTCCGGAGTCTGTTACATTTCTTTCGTCCAACCCTTCTTTGTTGCATCTCTTCAATACGCTGGCACCACTTGATGAACTCTTCCATCGTAGCAACGTCTTTTATCAGAAGAGCTTGGTACATGTGCTGTGCAATACCCTTCATCAGGCTCGTGATTTTGTCGGCCTCTGTGATATTCGGATTGAAAATGTTACGTAGGGCCAATACATTCTGTATGTATGACTGTGTCGGCTCACCATGTCGTTGGGCCCAATTCTTCAGTTGTTCTTCCGGCGAGCGGATTTGTCGCTGGCTGTCTCCAAACGTCTTCTTAAGTTCCTCCTGGAACGTCTACCAGTCATTCAACTTGTCTTCGTTGTTTCGAACCATTGCTGGGCTGTTCCGTACAGGTAGAAATAAAGGTTGGTCAATCACATATTATGATCCCACCTGTTATACTTGGCGACTGGGTCGAACCCTTTTAACCGTTTGTTAGGGTCCTGTCCAGCATCTGCAGAGAACACCGACGGGTGTCTGATGTGCAGCTAGCTTATCGCTGGTTTAGTGTCCATGGGTCTTCTGATGATACGGACTTTCGGAATGATGTACTCGGTATAACCCTTGTATTCCGGTTGCAGTCCGTGTGAGCGACGCCTTTTACGTTGCCTAATCGGAGCCACGGTGATGCAGCTGTTGCACAGGATACCCGGCGCCTCCACCAAACAATGTCGCGTTGAAATGGAAGCAGGATTGACTTCGAAGGGAGGTTTGTCAACTGAACACAGCACTTATACTAAAAGCATGTTTATTGCTCATATGAAACTTCCTGACCGATTAAAATTGTGTGCCGGAACCGAGACCTTTTTTTTTACTTGTCTGGGATTTGAACCTGGGACATCCTGTACTTTTATTATATCCGGTCTGGAAAACCGACGCACAACGGCCGGGAGTGCAGGGCGCTGACCACGCCCCCCTCCATACGGCATCCGGTGACACCTGCGGGCAGAGGATGACACGACGGCCCTTGGGTCTGTGTGGGGCGGAGTGTAGTTTATATGTATATGTATTCCTTCTGATACATCGTTGGAAAATGTAACTGAAAATCTTCCTCTTCTGAGTGACAGAAAACCAACATGAAGCACGATGGTGCCAATGTGCAACTTGAAGCCAAACGTAGAACTCCTCCACGGATTGAGGGAAGCGATAGGAGAAAAATATGAAGTACAGTTCATCACGATGCTGTCCGAAAATCAACACTAACTAACAAAAACTTGAAAAGAAAGATAATAATTCCAAACAAAGTCGTATTTCCGAACGCTTTCCCTTACGTGAGCAGTGAAAACCTTCAGTTTGGAGATGGACTGTTATTGTTTCTTAATCGTAGTGATGAGAACAGAAACCAGGGTTCGACATCTCGGCGTACTTATAAATAAAAATAAATAATGAAACAAAAATTGCTAGTCCTGGGTTTCTACGGTTAGTGAGAATGTCAAAGTTGAAATTAGATAAGAAAACATACACTTAAACAAAAAAGCACTCCAATGTGGAGTAAATTATGCCTTGATACCTTCAGTTCTGATAGGTGCACGCAATGAAACTGAAAACACACGTAACAAACTTCCAGGACACAATAACCATTATCCTCTGTAAATATCATTTTGCATTTATTTACTTTTCCGTGCTTTCGTTTATGTTTTCTTTTCGTTCATATAACCCGACATGTCAAGGCGTCATTCAGATTATATTATACTGACCTATCAAGTCAATAAAGCAACATAAAAATTCTGACATAAGTCGTATGATACATTACTCGCAATTATTCCTTAGAATGTCCAATCCATGGATATGTTTGTAAGTCCAAGTAGTCAATCATATTTAGAGAAATGAGTGAATGAATGACATGTCCAAGAATCCATAAAATAGCGTTTTGTGGTGGGATATGAATTGCACTGAACTTCGCGAAACTGTTAATACGAATGCAGGTTCTGAAAGGAAGAACGGTAATGATTTAAAGTAACTGATCGGGATTTAATTAAGGCAATACACGAAGCGAAAGTGATTGCGTCTGAAGATCATGATACGACGGCATATGGAGGAGCTGAAAGTCTCAAAGAAAATGAGTAATTAAGAAAGAACGGAACATTTATTAAATGAAAACAGGTTGGAGACACTGTTCTTAACAAAAGAGGGTATATTTCAAAGCAAAATGTAACAGCACTCACACTTACATCACAAAGCAGTCTGCGTACATGTCAACACTTAATAAGCTCAAACAAAAGAGTGTCTGTTCGTGGTTCCGTCTTCTCGACATGCCGGAAGAAACCTTTCACGGATAAAATCTTTCGATAAGGGCGGAAACACGGCGACAAGCGTCGCTGATCGATAAAAAAATATTAATTTAATTATGTGTCGTTATACATCGTCATCATTCATATTAGTGGTTACTGATTCTTGGAGAGTAACTCTTTAATTTAATCCACCAATGCCATTTATTTGTAAGTATAGCATTAAAATGTGCACCGGCCCTGCATTTAATCGCCTTCTGACCCACACGGTCAACTTTAAATTAAAATTCCAGTATAATATGCCTCAAGACGGTAGCGGTTAGTATAGTTTTCATTGCGTACCATAAAAATTTAAATATCAAGTTACCTCACCACAGTGTATAAAAAAGGTGGTGACATGGATACATTGTGCTGATATTGGATGTTGAATACAAGCGAGTGCATTTGACGTGGCAGGTTTACACAAAGCGACGCAAATGAAATCATTAACAATGAAACACAAAACTACAGCACTCACTTTTGGATCCACATACACGCCGTAATTACTCGCCTGTCTGTGAAACACACACACACACACACACACACACACACACACACACACACAGAGAGAGACAGAAGGAAGAGACCGATATACAGGGTGAATCTAAATTCGCGCACTCGGGCTTCGCAGCGCGATTCCTCACCTGCTAGCAATAAAAAAATGTCTGTGACAAAATTTCGTCCTGCGCATATTCCCGGAAGTAAATGGACGTCGAAGATTGAGATTGGTGTGTGTCCCATACGTCAGTGTGTTTCACAATTACACCACTACACCAACAAACTTCTAGGGGATTTGGGAGGTGTCTTAAGGAACAAGGTTAGCATAGAAATCCACGTCCAGAAACGTCATCCAATGACGTTAGAGAGCATCGAAGTTGCTAGAGGGGATGTGTAGCGACAGGAGCTGGTGCCTGTAACTTGGATCTCCGTAGCATCGTTGAATGGAGTTTCCGGGCATGGGTTTCTTTGCTCACTTTGTTCTTCAAGACACTTCCAACATCCCTTAGAGGTTTGCTGGTGTAGTAGTCTAATTCTGAAACACACTGACGTATGGGACACACACCCATCTCAATCATCGACGTCCATTTACTGCCAGAAATATGCGCAGGACGAAATTTTGTGAGATACAATTTTTTTTTATTCCTAGCGTGTGAGGAATCGCGCTGCGAAGCCCGAGTGCGCGAATTTAGATTCACCTTGTATGCAGGCGGGGGGTACAAAAGCTAATCCTAAAAGTAGGTGCTGCTGAAACAAGGTACAAATGTTACCACAAGGTGAAGTTAATGCAGAAAAATGTAGAAATAATTTTCCCAAGGAAGTTTCGTACGTATCTCACCGTTCCTAATCTAAACAAACGATCCAACAGATAACCTGCCCAGCCCTCTTAGGTTGATTGGAGCTGTTGCTGTTAGTAACGTCACCAGAAAATCAACAACAATTGCAAAATGATCCGTATAAGATAGCTATATGGTCTGAAAAGTGTCGATCGATCCTCCGTAACTATACATGGGAGATCATAAACACGAGTAGTACAAGGAATTATCCGTTAAATGTCCGTTACAAAAAAAAAAAAAAAAAAAAAAAAAAAAAAATCGCAAAATTCTCAACGCTGCAAGTTTAACGAAATAACCAGAAATTGTTATTGTTAAGAATACATTGAAATATTGTGGGGTTGGCGAATCAGTACTGCGCTTTGTTGACAGAACACTTTAATCATTCAACAATTCCACTTGAGACAGTAGATAATATGTTGAAGTTATCATCAGCTTTGTCCTCACACTGCGAAAAAGTGTCCTTGAACCTCGCATACATACCACAATAAAATAAGAGAAATCGGAGCTTGTGCGGTAAGATTTACGTGTGATTTTCCCGCGCGCTACTCGAGAGTGAAACGGTAGATAAATATGCAGAAAATGTACAAAGATATCTGCACTTTGCAGCGGAGTGTGTTGATATTATTCGTCATAGCACATTAACACTATGTGCCAGACAAGAGATTCGAACCCGGGACCTTTGCCTGTCTCAGACAAGCGTTCTGCGACATTCTAGGTGTGTGCCTCAGCCTCTGGTTGTGACGGAGCAGCTGTACAAGTAAAGGCTGCAGTTGGAGAGGTGAAAATCTTTCACATCTCGAAATTTTATCTGGAAGGCACACAGGTTGCGGCGGATTGGCCGAGCGCATTAAGGCGCTATGTTCCGATGCATGACATGATTCCCCGTCGGGGGTTCGAATCCTCCCTCGGGCATTACTTTTGTGCTGTCTTTAATATAAGTTAGTTTGCAAGTTTACGGACTGATGACCCCGCTTAAGACGCATAAGCTTAACAAACATTTGAACATTTGCAAACAACTTGAGTCTTCAGGCGGCGGTGGAGGAGCAGAGCGGTCTAAAGCGCCTCTTTGCGGAGCGCGCGGTTTCTCGCCGTCGGAGGTTCGAGTCCTCCCAGGGGCATGTGTGTGTGTGTTGTCCTTAGGTTAGTTTACCTTACTGTAAGTACTTTGTAAGCTACGGACTGATGACCACGCAGTTTGGTCCGATAGATTTACAAACACTTGAACATTTGCGTCTTAAAATGTGTGTCCCAAAAGCTGCATTTGGTGCGCTGGTGGTGGTTCGTTCAGAATCGGTCGATGAGGCTGTCATTGTGATTTCATATTTCTCTTACAGTAAACTCATACACGGTGTCCAGAAAAGGACTCCCTGATTTCAAAATTAAATGTCTCGAAAACAAAGATCGATAGAGGAATGCAGTAAACGGTACGTTTATTGTGAAAGCCGTAAGAAGTTTATACAGTAGTTTGAAATAATAGTTACAAAAGCTGCTAACAGATGGCGCTGTAATCGCCATACCTAATGCCTAGCATAAATAGTGATCCGAAGCCCAGAGCTATCAGTTCCACTATTGAAACGTGAAAGGAGGTTAGCGTGCCGAAGGAAGAGATTAAAACCATGTACTTCATTGAACAACGCGTTTTCCTGGTGCTAGAGTACCACAGGTTAGAAAAGAGTACTACGGCAACAAGGCGAAGTTTTAAAGCACGATTTAATGTTCCAAAAGGACCCGATACGAAAACCATTCGTATGCTCTTCGCAAAATTTCAACTAACAGGCAGCGTAACTGATGATCTAGTGGGGCATGTTGGCCGCAAGCAAACCGCAGTTACGCCTGAAAATAACGCCACAGTTTCTGGAATTATTCAGCGAAATCCAATGTCATCCGTTCGTAGAATCGCATCTGAGACTGGTTTGAAGCGATCTAGCACGCAGAAAATATCGAGAAAGAGCCTACACATGTTTCCATTCACAATTCAAACGCACCAGGTCGTACCCGACGAGCTGTGCAGCAAAGGGTTGCCTTTGCTAATCAGATGCTCACAATTATTGATAGTGACGGATTTCATGTTGGCTGCATCTGGTTTACAGATGAAGCACACTTCCACCTGAATGGATACGTGAGTAAGAAGAACTGGCGATTTTGGGGTTCCGAAAAGCCATATTGGTGTGACGCGAAACCCCTGTATTCTCCTAAACTTACTGTGTGGGCTGCAGTATGCAGCAGAGGCATTATTGGCCCTTTTTTCATTCGAGAAACGGTCGCTGGCGCACGTTACGTTGCAATTTTGGAACAATTTGTCGCCACACAGCAAGCGTTAGAGGATCGACCAGGTACTGAATGGTTTATACAAGATGGAGCCCGACCACATCAGACCGAACAAGTGTTTCGCTTTCTTGAGGAATACTTCGGGAATCGAGTCATTGCTTTGTAATATCCCAAATTTACTGGTGCAGGCATGGATTGGCCTCCATATTCGCCGGATTTGACTCCCTGTGACTTTTTTTTGGGGGGGGGGGGGGGGGGCACAGTGAAAGACATGGTCTACGCGAAGAATCCCGCCACGCTGGACGAGCTTGAATCGGCGATCTCTGTGGCATGTGAATCCATTTCGGTTGAAACACCACGAAATGTGATGGCGAATTTCATTCTTCGTTTGCGTCACCTCTTTAGTGCCAATGGTGAACATTTTGAAAACATTGTGATGTGATTGTTTGCAAAGAGTGTTTTCATGCGATTATTTCACTTATGTATGCTGATATAAGCTGTACAGCGTACAGCGCCATCTGTTGGCAGCTTTTGTAACTATTATTTCAAACTGCTGCAAAAACTTCTTACAGCTTTCACAATAAACATACCGTTTACTGCATTCCTTCATCGATCTTTGTTTTCGAGATATTTAATTTTGAAATCAGGGAGCCCTTTTCTGGGCACCCTGTATGTTTTGATACACGGTGAGGCGTTTGAAACTTTTGTAGGGATATTTGCACAAGAGCGATTCCTCATCGGGACATAGCTGGCTGAGAGTCTGCAAACCCATCTCTCTTGTCGCATGTATCTATCTAGTGTTTCCACACCCACACCAGTCCTCAATATGCGCACTGCTCCAGCAGACATTCAGAAATGCCATAATAAATTTTGAGGTTACCAAGCGCTATCGTAACCAATTAAATAAATAATTTTAGAAAGACTATGGCAGGGTTAAAAATGGAACCCTTGCTTGCAAAGGAGGGTGGGGGCAGCAAACAAACGTGTCGAGTACTTAAGGAGAGCAGTTATGGGTGGTTAAAACGCCATTATAGCCTTGTAGCTGCCACACCTGCCCCGTAATGCTGCTAAAAAAAGGTTCCCTTCCCACCGTCAGTTAGTCTTTCCAAATCAACTCCCAGGTGTGTCACTCAGCGTCTCCGTAGACATTATTTTCATAGTGGGGTAGGATTCCAGCCTCTAATGCAAGTTGCATAAGAAATGCAATTATTCTTGCAATTGCAGTAATTACTAACATTAACTGCCGTCTCAAACATAACATGTGAGGTATCAATCGAATAGGAAAAAAGGCGTACCGTACTTTACGACGAAATATTTAGAAATTGGATGTAAAGAGTTCTGTATTATTTGATGCCTTACAATAGAGTTTTGGTGCTCATAGACATGTTGAAGAAGATCGTCATAGGTATGCTAATTTGTTTTCTGATAGGAACCTTCTTTCTGCAACGACTTTTCATAGCGCTGTTTGCTGAAACTGGAAGTGCTAAATCTATAGAGTCGGGTGTCTATTTGTTCGAGATATCCCCAAGTTTTTAACAATTTTCAAGTAATTATTTTTGCGTATTACAGCGTATCATGAACTAAGACAAAAATGTATCATACAAAAGTTACATTGTTTCTCAAACAGAATCAAAATATGTAATACAAAATAGGCTTCCTAATTAAGTTTTCAAAATCACCCCTCCTCCCATCCCCTGGGATGCTCCAGGGAGATGGAACGTTATGTTAATTGATCGAATTCTTCGAGGTGAACAACTTTTATTACAAGTCTTTTTTTAAACCCTTTTCTATTTTCCCAAATATTCCGAAAAAAGTTTTAAATGTGTCACTCTGTGTATTACGTTGTTTACCACGGTTTGTTACTTTTCATCACACAAAGACTTGTCGTACCGGTGTGCAAAACGACATAGCAACTGAAGAGCCAACCGCTTATAACTTCACATGACCATCTTCGATGGCTTCCGATCGCTACCTTCAATATGAGAGGTGCATATGAATCAATTATATAATTGTTGCATTAAATAGTTTAAAGCCCAAAGCGACCAGACGAAATTACGAGGCGTATTCCAAACGTCATGTCCGTTTGGTCAAAATAAAAACATAGCTCTTGAGACAACATTTTTACTGATGTATGTGACTACACATCTAATTCAATTTTCCACATAATCACCGTTCACACCTGTACCTTTAAATACACGAGCTTCTTTATTCCCTCGGCATAGAAATCTCCCGCCTTGACTTCATCGTCTGGTGGAATTACTTGTCCACCAAGCTATCGTTCCAAATGAAGGACGAGGAAATAGTAGCTTGATGCAATAAGCGGACACTACAGAGGATGGTCATGGAGTTCCCAACGAAACTTCAAAAACGAATCTTCAAAAATGTTCAGATCTTCAAAAATGTTCAGATGTTTGTAAATCTGTAATTACGTTTTGCCGACGACATAGTAATTCTGTCAGAGACAACAAAGGACCTGGTAGAGCAGTTGAACGGAATGGACAGTGTGCTGAAAGGTGCACATAAGATGAAGTTTAACAAGAGCAAAACTAGAGTAATGGAATGCAGTCTAAGAAAATCAGGTGATGCCGAAGGAATTAGATTAGGTAACGAAACAATAAAGGAGGTAGATGAGTTTTGTTACTTGGGCAGTAAAATAACAAATGATGGTCGCAATACAGAGGATATAAAATGCAGAATGGCAATGGGTAGGAAAGCGTTCTTTAAAAAGAGATATTTGTTATCATCGAATTTTGACTTTAAGCCTAAGGAAGGCCTTTCTTAAAGCATTTGTGTGGAGTGTTGCCTGTATGAGAGTGAAACAAGGACGATAAAAAGTGCTGACAGGAAGAGGATAGAGGCTTTTAAAATGTGGTGCTACAGAAGAATGCTGAAGATTAGGTGGATTGATCGCGTAACTAATGAGGAGGTGCTGAACAGAATTTGGGAGAAAAGGAATTTCTGGCATACCTTGACTAAAAGAAGGGATCGATTGGTAGGACATATTCTTAGACATCAAGGAATTGTGAATTTTGCGTTGGAGGGAAGTGTGTGGCGTAAAAACTGCAGAGGAAGCCAAGAGATGGATACAGTAAGCAGATTTAGACAGATGTAGGTTGCCGTTCTTATGTGGAGGTTGAAGAGGCTTGTTCGGGATATGGTATTGTGGAGACCTTCGTTAAACCAATCTCTGGACTGAAGACCACAACAACAGGACTTAACTACTGTGTTTAACAGTCCTTAGGTTCAAAAACTACATAAACTAACCTAAGGACAACACCTTCGTCCACCACATACACCCATGCCTGATGGAGGAGTCGAACCTCCGATGGGAAGAGACTGCGCGCTCCGCAACATGGAGCATTAGAGCGCACGGTCATTCTACCGCGGATCTTGATACTTCTCTTTGGATTTGGAAATGTCATACAGCCGTGTGTTGTCAAGCAGGAGGATGATGCCAGACCTCCGTTTCCCACCGTATAGATTTTTGGCTTGTGCGTCCCTGTTTGGTGAGCATTTTACAGCACACGCCAGTCAGTTTTTCCACGGTCTACGGATTCGATCAAAAGGACGCCATTTTTTTCTCAGAACACATGATTTATCAATTCGTGTTCGGTGATTGCTTATACCTTTTTTGGTTTGGGTGAACCGGAATTGCGCCACTACATTAACTGTTATTTTAATTTTACGTTGGTGTTGATTATCGACGCTCGTAACCCGTACCAATGTGGAGCAAACAAACTTTCCCATCTTATGTATAGCTCTCCAAGTACTGTCTTTCGCCATGCATTCACTGCTCTTTGCAGACACCGGTGAGCAGTTTTGGCACCCACCTCGCTCAACATTTTCGATATTGAAACTCTTTATTCAAGTTCAAGTGTTTGTAAAGCTCAACGGACTTAACTGCGGGGGCATCACTCCCTAAACGTACTTAGCTTATACCAAAGAGGACACAAACATCCATGCCCGAGGGACGATTCGAACCTCCGACGGCGGACGGCCGCGCGCACAGCAACACGTTTCGCCAGCACGCGCTGCTAATGCGCCGCGGGAATTTCTTTGTCAGTCTTGTAAAGTCAGGTTCCACAGCCATACCACTAATCAGGAATCGTCGATCACTTACAAGTTTTGTTTTGATTTCGGAACGATGTCGTCGGTCCGAATACTGGACCTGCCACTCTGCTGTTCACTGAGCGAGGTGGCGCAGTGGCAACACACAGGACTCGCATTCGGAAGGATGGTGGTTCAAATCCACCTCCAGCCATCCAGGTTTAGGTTTTCCGTGATTTCCCTAAATCACTCCAGACTAATGCCGGGATGGTTCCTTTCAAAGGGCACGGCCGATTTCCTTCCACATCCTTACCCAAAACTCCGAGCGTAAGTTCTGTCTCCGTCTCTAATGACCACGCTGTCGACGGGACTTAAAACTCCAACATTCCTTCCTATTCTGCTTTTCATCACACACATTTATATTGTCATTTCGAAATTCTCGACACCAGTGTCGAACTTGTTTGTCACTCAATATGTTCAGCCCATGCACCAGACAATTCACGATGGAAGTCAGCTGATGACGATTTTTATTTATTTATTTATTTATTTATTTATTTATTTACTCAGCGCGCCTTGCAACTGGCCGGAGCTATCCCTGTCGCGGCCATTTCGATCTGCTGCCATCGATAGGCAAGTGTCGACTACGACTCACCATCACTGCTGTAGGTTCCCCAGTTCCCCAGACAGCGCTGCAGGCGTGACGAGCCATTCAAGCCTATCATCTGAATCACATTGTTCACTACACCGTATATTTATAAAACGCCTCATGCACAGGGTGTCCCGTTTATCTTGACCACCCAAAATATATCTGTAACTACAACAGGCATTGCAATATGATTTTCACCGGTGTCAACGTAATGCAGGGGCTCATTACTTTGAAACATTCTAGAAAACCCGGGACCTCCTGCTTAATAGGCAGGCGGTAAGCCACCGTGACTTAATGGATACGGCGACTGCACAGACTGTTTAAGGCATGTCTCCCTCCACAACACTAACTTCGATTTTGATAGATCAGCGACGCTTGCCGCCGTGTTTCCCTCCTTCTAGAATTATTTTATCAGTGAAAAGGTTTTCTCGCTCGTCTCTCGTTTCTTCCAGCGTGTCGAGAAGACGGAACCGCTAACAGACACTCTCTTGTTTGAGCCTATTAAGTGTGAACATGTATGCAGACTGCTTTATGATGTAAGTGTGAGTGCTGTTAAATTTGACTATGAAATATACCCCCTTCTGTGAAGAATAATGTCTGCACCCTGTTTTCATTTAATAATGTCCTGTCCTTTCTTAAGTTATTCGTTTTCTTTAAGATTTTCAGCTCCTCAATATTCCGTCGTAGCATGATGTTCAGACGCCATCACTTTCGCTTCGCGTATTGCCTTGATTAATTGCCGATCAGTTACTTTAAATCATTACCTTTCTTCCTTTTAGAACCTGCATTCGTATTAACAGTTTCGCGAAATAGTATGGATTTTTTTCTGCTTGTTATTTGCCTTATCAAACTTTAGTACACGGTCCGTCAACAATGACTTACGAGGCGAACAGTCTGAACATTATTTTACTGCGGTAAGTATGATAAAGTTTATCTAAACAATTCAACAGCTTAACTGTTTTAGCTGCTGTGATCAAGATTTCCAGAAAGAAGCTACGGTACTTTCCGTAAGTTTTCTCTGTAACGTTATTTTTATGTGTTGCCTCAACCCCAATCTGTATTCCGCCATTTCATTCTATTCTATCTTTTCGTGTACTAATTTCATCCACTCTTGTCTAAAGTATTTAATCAGATTTTTATCCGATTTTCTATGATCGAAATTTTCAATCGCCGAGTTTAAGATTAATGCGCACAACACAAAAGTAATGTTACAGTGCCTCATGTGCCATAGGTAATACGTAGGGGAAAGGGTTGTACACCTTGGGACATTTTTTACATTTTAATTTTTTATACTATAATTTCTTTACAAGAAATTTGAAAATTTACCCCATCACAGGCACTAATTTTAGGTAGTGTTGAACGAACAGCATTTTAGGCTAGCTCCAATATTTACACAATTACTCACCAATAAAGACTTCTGTAACACTTGTCCCAAGGTTCAACCTATGGTTTCACCTTGGGACAGCGGTGGTTTTCCTTGGGACACGGTGATGTATTTCAGTTTCTTAGTTTTATGAATGAAAAAATGGTATTGGAATTAGGTAGTACTTGTTTATTTGTTAGTCCAAACACAAAAGTTATTTTATCTTAAAATAGGAGACGGTGGGAATAAAAAATTAAATCAATGAAACCCACAACACACCACTGGAGCTGGTAGTTCTTTCACTATATTACTGCTACCTCCAGAGCTTCTGCCAAGCTCGAGAATTTATTCATCAGAAGAAGTGGAAGATGAAAACTCCTGTGTCCAACAGGTGGCTTCTTTCTTTGGCAAAGACTTCTTTTTCTTGTTTTTTCCCTCTTGAATTTTTTAGTGTAGTAACTCCTGTTTCATGAAGATTCCAAACTTCTGAGGTTGAGGATCAAACCTGGAATAAATTTCTTGGAATTCTTAAAAAAAAGGTTCAACATTGGGTTTGTTGTAATATGCCATTTGACCTGGTTTTCTAAGGGATATTCTGTTCTTTTAAGACTTATGAAAGGTTCTGTACCATTGTCTTCCAGCCAGTTCCTCTTCCTTCCATGTCACTGGATATTTAATGTTATCAGCTTTAGCATATTGGGAAGCTAACTTTTTCAAATCATCCACAGTCACACCAGAGTTCCAATGCACAGCCCTTACCATATAAGAAAGAAGTTCTTCCTCTTACTCTGTAGTGAAGACTTTTTTGTAGCACTACTGGATTCATATTTGAAATGAGTTTGACCAGAAAATCTGCGTATTTGGATGTGCCTACCAAGATTACTTTTCGACACTCCATATACTTCAGCCGATTCTCGTATAGATAGTTTCTGTTTTAATAACCTCATTGGCAGCTGCCTCCATGCACTCCGCAATTTGTTTTTCTCTTTTTGTTCCCAACTTACTTCTACCCATCTAAAAAGATAAACAATCTTTAGTAAAATTGTAGACAAAATGTTCGGTTGTACCTTGGGACATGTCCCAAGGTGCAACCAGAGAGGCGTCCCAAGGTACAACCTAATACAAAATAACAGAAAACCGTATCCTAGCCTATGTACACATATATATCTTTTTAACTTATGGTAGCAATAACGTACTTAAACAATGCCCTACAATACTGTATATAAGAAATATCAATAATGATGCTTTGCTTTTATTTATATCTTCTAAGGAGAGTGGCTATATTTTTCTTTCAAACACGAAAACATGTAAACTCCTCCTCAGATCTCAAACATCATCCAAATACAACATGGCCTCCTATTCCCTCTGGAAACAGGCCTGACAACTTCTTAGAGTTGCCACTCGAGTACACGGTCTTTATTAAAAAGTGCCCCAAGGTAAAACCGTCCCAAGGCACAACCCTTTATTCTATCAATGTTGCCGAGGCTCTCCAATGTTTCTAACACAAACTGTTGCGTTTTTAAATGGCCTCCCTATATTATTTCATCAGCAATCTATAGCATGACAAATCGCATAAACACTGGAGTTGATTGCATCTCAATACACCAATTACTTCCAGAGATATTGCGAAGTCAAGTTAACGCTTGAAATACGGAAAAGCGCGGCTAGCATACGTTCTGATCAGCATGGGGTGCATGTATTCCATTGGTTGCCATGTACTGCATAATATGATTAGACACAATCCATACGATGCTTACACAATCTTCAGCGTGTTTTATTTATATTTACACAGTAATATCATAGACTACCGCATTTGTAACAATTATTCTGGCAATTGGAACTATAACAACACCCATAGAGGATAAAGAGTCAATGATAGCGGCACTATCAAATTATCAAGACAATCACGGAAGCGACACTAGCGCTCGAAACTGCAGTATTGCAGTTTCAGAAGAAACACATCGTACAAACGCTTGGCTCTTTCTCCGCTAGGAGGAAAACTGTCGCCCCAACAGCCAGACATAAACTTTTACGTATATTTTAATAAATAAATTGATCCAGTCGCTAACAAACTCCACAGGAACACCCGCTGGGCAAATCTGAAGATTTCCCGGAGATTATATATATTCCCTCCAGCCGTTTTGGAGTCTAAGGGAACATACATATAGACGTATACACATCAATTATTATAGATATAGATTGATGAAAGGTATTAGGGTTTTCCGCGACCCGTGGAAGACCTCTGGTATTCTCATTCTCCCTAAGGGAGGCAAGCCTCCTTCCGAAGCCGCATCCTATCACCGTACCAACCCCACATCGGTGTTCAGCAAGGTCCTGGAAACCATCCTTTCCCGCCTATACACCAGCGTCTCCGTCAACACCAAGTCCTTCCCCTCTCCCTCTGTGGCTTCTGACCCTTCTTTTCTGTCGATAACCAACACGTCCACCTCATTCAACTCCTCTCCGTCTAGTTGATTTACACTCTCGCCTCCACTTTTGCATCCCTTGATATCAAGAAAGCCTATGGCCATATATGGCATTTTAGTTTCCTTTTAAAGCTTCAGACCTACACCCTTCCTGCTATGTCCGTTTCATTGCTTCCTTCCTCGCCTACCGCCCCTCTTATGTCACTGTCAACACCTCCGACTCCCGTTTATTTTACCCTTTCGCCGGGGTGCCCCAGGGCTCCGTCCTTTCCCCGCTCTTTGCCGTGCCACTGTAATGTACGGCATTGCCTATTTCCCGCGGCCCTCTTGAAGACCTTGATGACACTCTACTGCTGTACGACCTCTGGCACATTTAATCTTGATTCAACTCCGTTGGTCCTGTTTCCAAAACTCAGTGACACCGTTATGTTAGACTCTTCGCCCACAGGTGACTGCGTTTCTCTCGATTGTGCACACGCCGGTGATGTGGTACGGGCGAGTCCATTTGCTAGTAGGTAAGATAGGTATTTCAACAAGGTGTGCTATCACCGACAATAGTAGATTCGATTGCATAGTGTATCCCCAGTAGTGTTGCCACTATTTAAGTTGCAACCCTCGTACTTTAGAAATTTGCTTTCATTATTTATGTTAGTGTTGTGCCTTAATGCCTCTATCTGTGTCAGCTTTGTATACTTAATATTCTCCTCGGCAACATGTAAAACTCTCGACTGCAGTACCGAGCGAAGTGGCGCAGTGGTAACGCACTGGACTCGTATTCGGGAGGACGGTGGTTCAAATCCACCTCCGGCCATCCAGATTTAGGTTTTCCGTGGTGTCCCTAAATCACTCCAGGCAAATGCCGGAATGGTTCCTTTCAAAGGGCACGGCCGATTTCCTCCCCAATCCTTACCCAAAACACCGAGCGTTACCTCCGTCTCTAATGACCAAGCTTTCGACGGGACGTTAAACCCTAAGCTTCCTTCCTTCCTTCTCGACTACAGCGCGGCGCCGAGACCACTGCCAGCCTGTCTTCGTCAGGGGGTTTAAAAGTCAATAAAGGAGAAAGGAAAAGGTGTTAGGTCATGACTATCTTGAGTGAATAGCTGTTACACAAAATGTTTAAATGTTTGTAAAGCTTATGGGACTTAATTGCGGGGTCATCAGTCCGTAAACTTACAAACTACTTATGAACTACCTTATACTAAAGACGGGACAAACATCCATGCCCGTGGGAGGATTCGAATCCCCGACGGGGAACGGCCTCGCGCATCGTAGCATAGCCCCTCAATGCGCTCGGCCGCTCCGCCGCGGCTAGCTGTTATACAGTTACGATTATGATCAATACTAGCTTGATAGCCACTGGGATATTAGTACTAGCTAGAATGTGATGCGTCAAGACGAATATTTTCGGCGTGTTATTTTGCAACTAGCAATAGAAGAAGTATGGATTATATTCGTCTCATACACCGAATTATGTGTGTGTGTTGAGTTTCATCCCGTCTAAAGCTAACCACAAAAACAGCTCTCAGTCTGCATTAAATGTTCCCCCAGATTTTAAAATCACAGCGCTGAAACGCCTGTCCGCGTAGACAAACAAATGTAGGTTTCGGTTCCTGAGTGAGTGTGTCCTTGCCGATGCATCACGGCAGCCGCTGGCTGGGAATACGATCTAGTTTAGTGGGTCGTGGAGCGGGCAGCATCGGCGTGCCGACGATGGACAGGCTATCCGGGTCAGGCGTTGCGACGCGCCAGTGCAGCGCGGCTGGGCGAGCACACGTGGGAATTCGGCGCGGCGCGGAGAGCACACGTGGGAATTGGACACGTGCGGCCGGGCCTTGGCTGCGCTCCCGATCCTGCCGAGTGCGAAGGCGCCGCGTCGCTACTGCCGCAGCTGCACACGCCGCCACCTGCTCTCCACCAGCTGACGGCTGGTACCAACTTGCTGCTACTGAAATACTCTGAACAGCACTGACGCACACGAGCGCGAGGAAAATAAGACGAAATAACACGGTTTTGGATCTTTACCCCTCGCATGGTATCAGCTCTAGAAAAACGTATTGTATGCCTGGGGTCCTTTTTGATTCAAGCGACTTTATGGAGGTAAAAGTTGACACTATAAAAAGTAAGTATAATTTATTGAGAAACATACGCACAAAGTTGATATTACAACTTATAATGTTTATTTGGTTCTATAGTAATTACAGTTCATTCTACCACTTCCAAACAAGATACTTAGCTTTTCAATATTACGATGCATGGGGGCAGTGGCGTAACTAGGACTTGGCTTGGGGGGGGGGGGGGATAGATCTGCTTGACGAGCTAAATTTTAGTCAGTTTCCAGACAGACTACCATCTACCACTCCCGTTGAAGATTAATTCACTCCCATCCAATGAAAGCTTATGGTAAAACACCCCGAGTTTCCAATCTTTACCTTTACCAGATTGCTGTTATACAATTTCTTTCCGTTCTGGGGGTGGGGTTCTATCCCCCTCATCCCCCCCCCCCCCCCGTAGTTACGCCACTGTATGGGGCTTCTTCTCGCTGCAATATTATTCTCCTGGGGCGTAGAAATACATACTCGTAGGTACTATTTATCACTTCTTCTTTAATTTGCAATCAAACTGCTTCTCCACCAAAACATTACAACTTCCAAACCAAACATATACAATGCATCAGAACTTAGCTGGTAGTACTTCCAATTCAAAACATAGACTGACATAGCTTCCAGTGCACTTTAGAAAATCCGAAACTCGAACTCCCCCACCCAAGGCGGTGAGCCAAATATATAACATCGACAATAATGGCATTACATTATGCATTGTTCATAACAATTGAATATGCAATTTACAATTAATGAACACAACAGTAAAACATTTCATCTACACAAAAACAATCACAATATAAAATGAAAACTATACATACAATAATTTTACATGGCGCATATCTTTTTAAATTGAAATCTCCGATCTTTCTGTCGACAACAATGTGCGACGTTAAATGGCAATTAATTAGTTAATGAGTACATCATACATGTTCCTAACGTATATTTAAGTATCCAATATCTTGCCAATTCTCAAAATAAGTTCAAAATCTCACGTCAATCAACATATACAAAGAATTATAATATTCAAAGTTTGAGTATTACCTTAATTAACACAATTAGCTGGTCAACACAACTTGTTTATGAGCGTAACATACATACAATGCTATTTATTTTCATGTTTTTATGTTTTACAAAAGTTTTTACAATTCGTCTGTTTATTTATTGAAATAACGTAAATGACAAAACTATTGTTGATAGAACTGTCTGGAAACATCTTATACAAATCTCTTAATTAATGAAATCTATCACTTGTTTTAATCACAGTATCACCGAGACACTGTCCTACACTGATTCCTAGGCTGGCTATTTCGTCTGCAACGTCACACGCAACATGTATCACTATTGAACTACACGATTCCGGGTCCGACGCAGACGGTATCGTACTATAACATTGAGATGAGAGGGCCAGCAATATCATCACAAACTTCACAATTCCTTCATATAACTAAATTACATATAAGTTGTGATTAGTTACTACATTTCTTTCAAATATGAATTCCTTTTTTTTTTTTTTTTGTTCTTTTGATTCTAAAAATTGTTTTCACACAAAATATTCATAACCCACAGACTCTGTACTAATACTGCAATTTACTAGTCTTATGTGTAATATCATTTACATGGAACTTTATCAGAAATACACTCCTACTCGCTTTCAGTGTTAATCCATTTCAATCCATCGTTCAAGAATGGGGTACATAATATTTTTATATTTTTGCATGATTATTGGTATGCATTACTATTACTCTCTGCACGTGATTGGTGATAAAAAGTCTGAAACAGACTGCCCTTGTCTGTAATTGTCGTCTAAAGTGACGTGGAATATGCGCAGTTTGACGTATTACATTCCTTGAAACCTGCCTGCGCACATCAGGTGGTACTGTTTTATATGTTATCTGTCCATTCCTAGATACAAAACTAGATGCACTAATTACCTGAATGCCCTTATCATCTTCTTCGCCGTGGTGGAGCAGCGGCGCCTCGCTGCGGAGCGCGCGATTGCTCGCCGTCGGAGATTCGAGGGCATGGGTGTGTGTGTTGTCCTTAGGTTATTTTACCTTAGTTTAGGTAGTTTGTAAGCTACGGTCTGATGACCACGCAGTTTGGTCCGATAGATGTACAAACATTGGAACATCTTCTTCACAGTCTCACAAAATCTCATCACTTCCGACCTATACATCTTCCTCTATCATATCTCCATCAAAATTACTATCATCCTCGTTTCCAAAAAAAGATTCATTATCAGTGTCAGTCTCGTGTAAATCTGCCAAAGCCTGTTTCAGACTTCTTGCAAAACGTTTATCATCATCCATTATGAATAAACTATGACACCACGTCTTCTTTGCACAGAGCTCAATTCCAAACTGTGAATTTGTCGTAACAGTGCACGTAATTGTATTTTCTATTCATTGTTTTCAACAACGAACAAATGAATGTCGCTTTATAAGGTACATTGTTGCCAAGATTTATTTTCGTAACAAAACTTATACATGACACCGAAAATCACGTATTGTATACCTGGGGTATTTTCTGACCCCACTACAAACATTTCGAATTGTTGTACTGCAAAATGAGAAATAATCATAAATATTTTACCCAGTTATAATAAAAACTCCTTCGATATCATACCTGAAGAATGAGTCGTCTACACCCACATTGAAACTGTTTATTTATAGTTAAATGAGCCTTGGGGTCTAAAAACACCCCAGGCATCATGCGGGGGTTACATGTATTTGCAAGGTTGGTTGACAGTAGACACTGAAATATATCAATGTTCAAAATATTTTCCCAGCCGGGATTCGAACCCAGGTCCTCCTGCTTTAGTCGCGCTGACCACTGTGGACAGTGTGTTCATCAAGTCGGCGCGAGCTTCCCTTGCACCTCTCCTACGAGAGGCGTTTTGAAAGTCCGTGCAAAGTCCGAAAGATGGCACCACAGAAGCGTATCGATGTCATGTTTAGTTAGTAGCATCTTTGGAAAGAACGCACACCAAGTTTCAGCAATATTGGTCTATATACAATTAATATATATTAATGTGAATGTCTGTACGGTGTACGTTTATCACGTCCGAACGACAAGACGCAGAGACTTAAATATTTGTACAGTTACTAATTTATTCCTGAGGAAGGTTTTAGGCACGGTTTTATACCGAACTGATATTTAGTAATTTGAAGATTATAACACGAAATGCGGGAAATTATATTTACTCTTTGAAAATGGTTTTATTGGTTGCATTGAGAGTTTGATAATGATAAAACGGTGGAGTAAATTGGGATGGAAAGTTATCGGTGTATATAAAATTCTACGTGTGTGTGTGTGTGTGTGTGTGTGTGTGTGTGTGTGTGTGTGTGTGTTAATATTTCGCTCTGCAGCAAAAACTACAGAACGCAAAAAGTCTGTGTGTAATTGTTGTCCGAAGTCTCCCATTGTACACCATGGCAGTTCCATGCCGATAGCTATAAGGGGGTGGAAGATATGGTGGTTGAAAATCGTCAAATTCTAAAAAAATTCGGGCTAAAGGCTAGCTATGAGGTTACATACAGCGTACGTGATGCCACGGACCGTAACTTTGGTCTACCCGTGCTACAATGTCTTCAGCTCTTTCTCTGTAACGATAAGCATACGAATAAGGAAATATAAGAATAAATAAATAAAGAAGTAAAAAATAAATTTCTTTTAATACGCCTCTTTTAAGAAATCGATTTGACGTTTCGCGCATTACATCAAGTGATCGATCTGTGATATTATTACAATCATTATTGTTGAATTTCGTGATTATATTATTCTAAACGAGTGCATTTTACTACTACTTACGTTCCTGATAAACGGTAAATGTGTAGACTTCTGCAACCTGAGAGGAATAATTTTCAGTTCCGCTTTATCAGCGACATTTCCTCAAAAATGAGTGAAATTAATTTCATCAATTTAATTGTTATTTAAACTTCGTAGATAAATGTTTATTGCGTTATTTTACACATATTACAACAGCACATCTACTTTTAATAGATCACATTCAGACAACATGCCTCGGAAAAGGAAAACGTCATTATTTCGTATATATTCTCCGATAATGATATTAAAAACGGGAGATGGACAGAGAGAGAAGGGATAGGAGAAGTACAAACTCAAGGCAGGAATAAATAAATACCCGGGCAACGCCAGATTTTCAGCTAGTCATTAATAAAATGCATTATATAGTGATAGATGACAGAAGTGTTAAGGTGGATGTGCTTGCTAGTTCTGTGGGCATCTTGAATGAACGGGTACATACTATTTTACATCAACAATGAGACATGTGAAAGCTATTCGCAAGATGGCTGACGCGATTGCTCACGCTTGATCAGAAACGGAATCGTGTGGTTACAAGAAAGGTTTGCAGCTGTTCAGGAAGAATCCGCAGGACTTTAAGCGTCGTTTCGTCACTGTGGATGAAGCATGGATACATTACTACACTCCTGAGACCAAAGAAAAAGCTAAACAATGGTACCAAGGGAGAATCTGCAACAAAAAAGACGAAGTTCGATCCTTCGTCCGGAAAGGTTATGGCGACGGTATTTTGGGATTCACAAGGGATAATGCTCACCGATTATCTGGAACAGGTAAACCTATCAGAGGTGCGAACTATTCATCTTTATTGGACCATTTAAAAATCGAGCCCGAAAGAAGAATGTCTGCGATTGGCAACCGAAAACGTCCTTTTCCATCACGACATTGCATCAACACATACCTCAGCAGTTGTGGTCGCAAAATTATCGGAAACAGGATTCCAACTCGTTTAACATCCGCCGTATTCTCCAGATTCCACTAGGACTACTATTTGTTCCCCAATTGGAAGAAATAGCTGGCGGGACGAGGATTTCATTCAAACGAGGAGATGATTGCAGAAACTAATAGCTATTTTGCAGGCTTGGAAAATTCCTATTATTCGGAAGGGATCTGCAAGTTAGAACAGCGTTAGGGGAAGTGTATAAGTCTAAAAGGAGACTACGTCGAAAAATAAAAATGGTTTTTCTCAAAACATGTTAGTAGTTTTTATTTTTGCACGGACAAAACGCCCCTCGTACCATAAGCGAAGTCTCATCCTTACACAACTTACAAGGAACACCTTTGAGGGGACTGAGACGCTCCAGTCACGGTCTGCAAGGCCACTACGGTTGGGGGTTTGAATCCCCCCTCGGGCATGGATTTTGTGCCGTCTTTAGTATAAGGTAGTTGATAAGTAGTTTGGACTGATGACCCCGTAGTTAAGTCCCATAATCTTAACAAACATTTGAACATTTTTGAAGGAACACCTTTGACGTCGAACGCTTGGAACCGCACGAAACAATGCTTGGAAGAACAGGAAGTCATAAGCAGGACAACGTTGCATTGTTCCTCATGTATCATTTTCACCCTTTCCTGCCCCATGGGACTTAGAAACCCATCTCTAGCGTCGGAAAAAAAATGTAGAAAGAGATATTTGACTTGCGCTCCGGACGGGACATGTGACCCTGTGATGTATCATATGAAACACTTGCTGGCCGAGATTGTTCAATATCTCTGCTCAAAGAGAGGGGAGTTTTGTTGTCACAGAAGGACGCCCTTGTGCGTTCTCACGTTGGTATTTTTGTTTTGTATTGTTCTATTGTTTCAGCTAATGGAAACATATGATTCAAGGAATAGAGCTCTTTTTATTTATATAGCGTTCAAAAATGTGACTGGACGTTTTTCGACTGATAGTGTTTCAAAGGCGTTTTGTGCGTGTTATCTTTGTAGTTTTCTGTTTTGCTATGTGTCAGTAATAAATGATTGTAGTTTTGTTTCCTTTGTTTACGAATTACGAAATATCATTACGATTCAAGGCTGGTTACAGATCCCCTGTCCCCCACAAACCCCTAAAATGGCATTTCGATATAAAAATTTCGCTATCTAATGGTTGGTGGTAAATCCTTATGTTAAAAGAGATAAACATTCCATAATGTTTCCTAATTGCATTATATCCTCTTGGATTTCAAATGTTTGTTAAGCTTATGGGACTTAACTACGGGGTCATCAGTCCCTAAACTTACAAACTACTTACGAACTAGGACGGCACAAATATCCATGCCCGAGGGGGGATTCGAACCCCCGACCGTAGTGGCCGTGCTGACCGTGACTGGAGCGCCTCAGTCACCTCGGCCACCGCGGCCGGCTATCCTCTTGGAATTTGAAGTCCCATTTTTTAATGTTGGTAGAGCTTATGGGACTTAACTACGGGGTCATCAGTCCCTAAACTTACAAACTACTTACAAACTAGCTAACACTAAGGATGGCACAAATATCCATGCCCGCCCGACCGGCCCCATTTTTTTTTAAAGTTTTGTAATATTTCTGGCTTAAAGCCATCATATTAAGATCGAAGTATTGCTACAGTGCAGCCGGTTAGGACCAGTAGGCGACAGATGGTAAAAGCTGGTGAGAACTACGACAGGTGGTACAATAGGTCGGGTTCTCATGAGAAAGAGCACTGGCAAATCTCCCGAATTCTAGGGAAGTCCCCGAGCAGCAGGTACTGGACGCCTATTGGCTGTAGCACTGGCGGTGACGCGACAAAACGCAATCATACTTTTATTAACATTTAATAAACTAATTATGTATTCAATGTCAAACTCCATTTAGAAATACACCTCAAAGGCAAGCTATGCCCTGAGTAGGTAAAACATATTAACAATTTCTAATTCAATAAACAAAACAATTAATTTAAGGCGGACGATGCACGGCGGACATGTTAACGCGCCAAACTGTGGAGCGAAGGCAGCTTTGCATCGAGCCGCCACACCTCAGTCCGGAACACGCACTAGGAGGAGCAACTTGATTTCTGTATAAGCACTCGGAGGAGTAACTTGCATACGTAGGTGGTCATAAGACATTGTTTAATCATCTTAGATAAAGGCGAATTGACTTTATATTTACTTTCGGTTAAGACAATGTGTGTCGGATGTTATTATGCAGTTTGCTGGTTTCTTGGTTTCTTTAAATAAATTAGATGGCATCCCCAGGACGTCAGTTTTATTCAGTAATTAGATCAGTTCCTGCCAATAGTGTAATAATTTCAGCCGCAATCAAGAACTCAAACCTGCGTGCTATCATGTGCATGGGGACGACATCTATAGAAGACGTCAGGTTGGTGAACTTTTAGAGTTTCTACTCTTCACACAGTGCTGTGTGGAGTAATTACAACCCTCGCGTACACTGTCATTGCGGTACGAACGCAAACTGTTGTGCGTAATCCATGGTAACATGGAGGTGGAAAGAAAATGATATAGGACCGGTTAACATACACCCTGTAGACATTTTCCTGTTGTAGTCTTTTATATTATATTTGTGAATACACTAATGTGCTTCTATTCACTTTAGTAGTAAAATAACCAAATATGACGTCATGTGCTCGAATATTTGATAGCTTGGGCAGGATGGGTTGACACACAGAAACAAAGTAACCAGTCATCAGTACCGTAGCAAGGAAATTATATGTAATTTAACGGCGTCAGTGTACAATTACATATTCAATCAACAGCGCCGAACACTCTCTGCTTATAGTACTTATATACATCAGTACCACACATCTGAAAATGCTGATGTTAGTCCTTAAAGTTTCAGATACGGGATTTCGATGAAGTGGTTAAAGCAAATTTAGGGGAGAACAATGTGGACACCTCACTAAAGCCGCATCATCACATCACATCGTACTCACTCTGACTTGACTGTTCCTGTTGCTCTGGAGATGTGCTTCGTGTGCTGCTTGAAGAGCCACCTTCAGGTTCACATTCCTCCTTCTCATCAAATTGAGCATATCTATTCAGTGTAACGTCGCGTATTTCTTTTGTCATCGCCATTATATTTATGAATTATTATCTTATATAATGCATCCGCGAACTCCATATTCTCGGACCCGATGTCATTTCCATATTCAGCATGTCTCAACTTGGTTCCTAATATATGGACCACATGCGTAGGATGAATTCTCTTCATGAATCACTGCACTGTAAACAGTAACTTGCTTGCGAACACTCCAAGAGACAAATACGTACAGCATCCATACCACTCACGAAACTGGAGCACTAGTTGCCGGCCGCGGTGGCCGAGGGGACTGAGGCGCTTCAGTCACGGTCTGCACGCCCACTACGGTCGGGGGTTCTAATCCCCCCTCGGGCATGGGTATTTGTGCCGTCCTTAGTTGTAGCTAGTTCATAAGTAGTTTGTAAGTTTAGAGACTGATGACCCCTTAGTCATGTCCCATAAGATCTACAAACATTTGAACATTTTGAGCACTAGTTAGTGCAGCTACAGTATGCCACCATCTAGTGGCGCTATCAGATAAGTAGAGCGTTTTGCATGGATATGACGCACAGCACTGTTTTGTTTATGATTGCTTGTTATTCTAAGCATGTTTTCGTGCGGTTCCTATCGTTTAAGGTCAAAGGTGTCCTTTGTTACAGCTCCAGCCAGTCATCACTCATTGCTTGCGCCATTGTGTGCGACCTGACTCGAGTTTATTGCAGAATGTATGGAAACGTCTCGCTTGAGAAACACTCGCGCGATTCAGGCTATTCTGTGTTTGCGTATTTGCCTGTATGTATGCATGATTCATGAGAAAGATTTCAGGAAAAAACATGGCATAGTTAAAAGAAAAAAAGTCTCAAATTTCGCCCAAACTTCAAAAATCACCTCGTTACTGTATTTCGCACTCTCGATCACAATTAAAACTGGACAGATTTACTTGTCATACTATCAATGAAATTTGGAAAATGTTTGTATTTTTATTTATTTATTTATTTTTTATATACTCTGACATCGTATGGTGCATGACAGTTGGCACGTGTGTGATGTGATGTTTGAGTATTACGCAGGTCACTGCTCGCTGCATAGCTGCGGATACATTGGAATAGACTTCGAAACGGTTGGAGCGGAAGTGGTAGCTATTTGCAGCTTTTTATAGCGGAAGTTGACAAGATGGACTGGGAGACGGGAAGGGTAAGTGGACACACAGTGGGGAGGGAGATGGATTCGGGTAAGAGGTTCTGGGAAGGACCATAATATAACAATGAAGTTCTATCATTTCTTTAACATTAATGGTTTTACGAACTTGTACATTTACATTTGGCGCAATAAAAGTTATTTGTTTCGGCAAAAATATTACTTAAAATTAATCCTTTGTTTATAATTTACTGTGCAAGAATTCTTGAATAACTGCTATGGATAATTAATTGCTGTGGACAATTGATCTTCCTCAGCATCTGAAGAAAATTACCTGCTGCAACTACCATGTGATTCTTTTTTTAACATTTTCATGCATTTGCAATCACAATAATGGGAGAGTGTCGAGTATTTATAAGTATGGCTTTGAAGGATTTAATCGGATTTACAACTACCTAAAAAAGAGCTTGATGTGGGAAACTATTTAAACACGAAACTCCCAAGCTCCGATCCATTTATAGAACGTATCATTTACACCAACTCTAAAAAATACTAGTGTAAAATAAGTTTCTTGTTAGCGAAAATGATGTTTCTTTACTTTAAAAATGTCTCTACACCAGTTAATAACTTACTTACCAAAGCATTTTTAAAACATTTTAATGTTACGTATATTTTTATATTAATTGCTGTACAGTAGCTGTACTGGCTATATGAAATCGCCAGCTTTGTTTCTGGAAAGCTTCCACGTCCAGTTACAATAAAAATTGGGAACGACTGGTCTAACCGAATGTTGGAATAAATACGTGATATAGGAGATGTTACTGTGAATAACAGTAGCAGGAAGAGAAGTTTGGGAGGAGGTGGGGGAGGTAAGGCAATGCACAGAGAGCAGGGAAAAGGAGAATGGATGACGAAATACTGAAGTATCGTTCATCACCATTCGTTCCAATTACCGCACTAAAACGATCAAAAAATGATTGCCAAAATAATAATGAGTTCCGATTTATTTAATTTCAGTAAATTCGTGATCATGCTGAAAGTGTTTTATTTCAGTTCACACAAATTCCAGGAAAGATTCGTCTTTTTATTTTTATTTTTATTTTTTTTATTGTTGCCAAGTGAATTTATTTCTTCATTAGTGAATTGATCCTGTGCAAAGAAAGGGGTTGGTCGCTTGCGAAAGGTAACCTGATTCAGCCTACGAATTTTTGTAATACCGTAATCTTTGCCACAAACTAATATCGGCTACGCAATAGCGCTTATTCGGTTCATTCCAATTCTGTCGTGTCACACACATAATTTTCGGCACCCGTCGGCAGCTAATTACCAGCACGAAGTTTCAGTAGCATTAATGACAATCATGAATATGAGGTGCTATTGACATATTAAGTACATGTCATACGAGGGATATATTGTTTCTCTCAAAGGATCTGAATTACAATCAGCTAATTACAAACAGTTCTCAGAGTTCATTTTCAATGTTTAAATATTTCTATTTATCTTATTGTGTCCTTTAGATATTTTGCTCGTTGGCATCAGTTTTCATTTCGCCAAGATGATTAACAAAACGAGTACAGGTAAAGGACGCAACCATAATAATCTCAGTGACATATACGTAGGTAAAATTATAGTTTCAACGTGGTTCATAGAAATATATGATACGTTTGTGATTGCTTTCAGAATATTAATATTTGAAACCTAATCTACAATTTTCTTTTTTTGCACAAATTCCTGTTGTATTGAGAGTTAGAAAAATGAAATTTTATTTTCGAAAACAGAGGTGCTTTGAAGGCTTCAGAGAATCAATAGAATGAAAATAACAGACACGTTCGCAAAATTTTTTACAATTTATTTGATAATAGCGTGACCGGTTTCTATTTACCCAGAGACCGCCATCAGGTCGATTCGTCGTTGATGCCAAGGCGATGAGCTTGCGGCAACTGCTCCATCATTCTGAAACATATACCAGTTCGCGGACTTTCCAGTAGGAAACTGTTTTCCAAAGTCAATGTTCATCAAACGGCACTGAGATTGCAATCCATACTGGAACATGTAGTCTCAGCGGCTGGCAGTGCAGGAATTCCGTAATTAAACAATGCTATAAGGGACGCTTTAAAATACATGAAGGCCACAGAAGGTGATGCGGCTGTTATTTATTGACGTGTTTCGAACGTCATGGGTCTGCTGAATTATACTAAAGCAAAGTAGCAGACATCACCGTCCAAGTAAACGAACGGTGTCGCCAGGTAGTATTAGTGTACATAAGGAAAGTAGAAGTAGGAACTGTACAATATGAAAACCATAAAAGTAACAAACTAGGTTGCCATAAGCACTTAATTTTGTTTTATCCTTTTTAAGGTAAGACGGAGAAAATGTGGTACGAAATGTTATTAAAAGCAAGTACCAGAATTTGAGGCATGCATCTATAACGGTGACCAATGGCACGGCAAGGATGGGAAGGCGGGAGATAGACGGTATTCAAATGGGCACAAACAAGTGAAGTATGTCAGTTAAATAAAATGCAATGGCCCTAAGGATGTGATGATAAAAATTGCCTACGTTACATTAGTGGGCTTAAAAGAGAGTGATGTTCATATTAAACTAAAAGAAATTGGCACGTAGTGGATTAAAGTTAGATTTAAAAATGCCTACGTTGTAGTAGTGGGCTCACAAAATATTTAAGTTCTTAGAGGCATGTATCTGTGATGGTGACTAATGACACGGCAAGGATGGTGGGCGGAAGATAGGTCGGTATATAAATAGACACAAACTAGTGAACCAAGTTAGTCAGTATAAAATGCAATGGCCCTCAGGCCGTTATGACTTGGTTCACTAGTTTGTACCTATTTTTATACCGATCTACCTTCCGCCCACCATCGTTGCCGTGCCATTGGTCACCGTTATAGATGTATGTCTCAAATTTTGGTAGATGCTTTTAATAACATTAAGTAGCACATTTTCTCCGTCTTAGCTTAAAACGGAAAAAAAGAAAATTCTTACGTGCTTATTGCAACCCAGTTCGTTACTTTTATTTTTTTTTTATATTGTACCTACTTCTATTTTCCTTATGTACACTAATGCCACATGGCGACACCTTTCGTTTACTTGGACGGTTGTGTCTGTTACTTTGCTTTTGTATAGTTTAGCAAACCCATGACCTGGTGCAATTGTACGAAAAATTTACAAAATGTTCAAATGTTTGTTAAGCTTGAGGGACTTAACTGCGGGGTCATCAGTCCCTAAAATTACGAACTACTTAAGAACTACCTTATACTGAAGACAGCACAAACATCCATGCCCGAGGGGGTTGGGGGGTTTCGAACCCCTGACGGGGACGAAACTTTGCCCATGTTTTAGGTATGTACTTGTTTCATTGTATATAAGGTGTATTGTGTCTATATCTTGTAATAATTCTCTTTTTTGTAACACTGGTAATTGATGGTTTAAAAATTGCAGTTTCTGCCGATGACAAAACGCGTCAATAAATAACAGGCGCATCACCATCTGTGGTCTTCAGTTTTTTAAAGCGTCCCTTACAGCAATGTTTAATTACCAAAATGAATGTGGGCGCATACCTCATTCGTGACTTCATATCAAATTTGGAATGCAAGAGTTGATTGTGGTAATCATTCGATCACACAAATGGCGAATACCGTATTGGCATGCATTATTTGACGCCAGCTTGACCTTTCTGTGGAAGAGCTGTGGTCTGACGAGTGCAATGCGCCATTTGTTGTCCTATCGCATTCCACGTGTAGTCGTCTGGAGACAAACAGGGAGATGGTATGCCCAGGGAAGCTGCTGCACGTCTTGCAGAGCACGTTGGGTTTCACGCGCAGTGTGTTGGAAAAACACATCGCCTTCGTTTAGCAATAACAGCAACAGAACGGGTCTTACAGCATTCTGCAATTAGTGAGCGCTGGCCTGCAATCGCTCCACAACCAATAATGAGGAATGATACTTGTCGCCTATCGCATCCCAGAAAAGGGCGACATTGTGTCTCGGACGAAAGCACTAAGAGACATTTCTCACCTACGACGTACACGCAAACGACCATCACTTGCGTGCTGGCAGAGTCTGCTTTTATCGCTGGTGACCACGGTCCTCCATTGCAAGTGATACTCTGACGGCACCTGTTGAGCCGTGTACGTCGATGCTGTCGCGTGAGTGGAAGACTCGCTAGAGGACCGTTCCAATACTTGGAAGATCACAATTTGACCACTTTCAAGCTCGCTGAATGGGAATCTCAAATATGTTGAAAAATGTTACAAAGCTTGTAATTCTACGGGACATAACTATTGAGGTTATCAGTCCCTATACTTTCAAACTCCTTAAGGGGACACAGTCGCGGAGAGACTCAAATAATCTCCAAACAACTTACGGGTATGCTGCCGGTAGACGTCGTCGACAACTGCCGAGATTTCGACAGGAGGACATCCTGCCATTCTCAAGGCACAACTTCACTCAAGGAAGCAGCGTGCAAGCATGTTTAATATCTCGGTTTGCAAAGGGTAAACAAAGAAGATAACACACATAGAACAAGTCACTGCAGAGTCAGCACAACCAAAGATGACTAAACATCAAAAGTACCGATAGTGACTATTAATCAACAGGTTGGCCAGTATTAATTTTGTCCCTCTGTTTTTTGACGAGAGACAGTGCCGGATTAAAAGCAGAATTTAAACAAAAACCATCTTTCTGTTTATAAGGTCGCGTGCTAGTTTAATTTCAACAGCTTCCTTAATAACACTATCCCAATAGGTGGAAGTGCATGCCAGAATCTCCGTGTTGTTGTATTCCATAGGATGACTGCAACAGCGGATTTCTTTGACTGTTGTAAGCGCGTGTAGCGTTTGTGTTCAATAGATCGATCTTCCACAGTCCTGATTGTCTGACCACTATAAGGAATACACCTGCCTTACGAAAACCAAGATCATCCTCACCCCAACAGGGCCTTTATCTTAGAAGGTGGTCGATGTGAAATGTGTTTTTCGAGCACCTTCTAAGATAAACGCCCTGTTTGGCTTAAATAGACATAATCCAGAATTATTATGGTTTGGCAATCAGGAATAACTGCAAAAATGTAGAAGCAATGAGTAGAGCTATCTGGCCTATATTCTTTCACAAGCGATCAACAGATGAGAAACCATAACATCAACTTTGGCCTCGGGGACTTGAGAGCTGGTGTAAATTCAACAACCCACCTTCATCTTTCAATGTGAAACATTAAAATTCAGTTCCAGAAAATACCCTACTTGCCGTAAAACTTACTTACAGAGACCTTAGTCAACAAGATCTTTTAAAAAAAGTACCTCCATGACAAAACGCACAACCCAAATGAAAGTTTGAATTCTGTAATTTGGGCAAGTCTACCAAAAACTGTTTTTGTTAGAGAAGAAACATTAAAATTTTGTGTTCATGATGCAGTGATGTGCTTCAATGGTGGTGCGTCAAAGAAAACTGACGTGTTAAGACTCTTGGAAACACAGGATGGCATCATACCGCAGAGTGACTGAAAATCATTGACATGGATAGTATCCGTTATCCTGAAATTTCTGCAATAAATGCTACAAAGGAGGCCGTGATAGCCAGTAGACCAAGAAAAGAAGAAAAGTAGATAAAAAGGAAGAAGCTGAGCCATAATAAAGTGCTGGTATGTTTTAATAGTGCCTCTGTAATGTATATTATTTTCTTGTAGTTTTTCTCAAAACTACATTTTTTTATCTTCTGGTACACTTTTCTCTAAAACTAGTAATGATAAAGTCATAAGTCTTTCACTCCTATTAGAACAACTATGATTACTCAAATAAAGAAATGTGACCTGTAGTCACAGAAAGAACAAATTCACAAGTACCGAGGTATTTATAAAAATTGTAATATATTTGCTTCCGGAACAAAAACGTCATTACTCACAATATACATAAAATACAGTAAGAAATATTTATGTGATCTACAGATGATGTTTCATCGTTATACTGTAAAAGTTTCAGATCTTTAATCCCACTAGTTTCTTCAGAAAGTGTACCTGAAGTATGGCGCTTTTAACATTAGTGTCATATGGGAAATCATTCGCGACTGTGTCCTCTTAAACTACCTTAAGAACAACAGACACAACCATGCGCGAGAGAGGACTCGAACCTCCGACGGAGATCAACTGGGCGCCCCACAGCAAGGCGCCTTAGAGCGCTCAGCCATTCCACTGCCAAAATTACGAATATGTCTCCGTGGCATGGCGCCTCTTTGCTTCGCACTGAACCTTATGGATGTAAGGATTCCCTACTAAATGGTACACACACACACACACACACACACACACACACACACACACACACACGCACACACACAACGCTCAGTCAACGACGTCATTACGCTGTTATTGGTGGACGACGTTGAAACCATTATCAGTATATCCACTATCCCCCATGTAGCATCTTCAGTCATCAACACAAAATCGACATCCTACTTCTTTCTGACAGTATATTTCTCGTTTAAAGTCTTTCAATGTAATTGCTAATCTGCACGTCTGTTCCCCTTGTCTACTCTCTGTTAGATGCTTTGATGCCCAAAAGCAATACGAACCAAAACACAATACTGCGATTACAGAAGCAATTAGGATACTCACTGGTATTCACTGAGAGTGAGCAGCACAATAATATGATAGAAACGTTCACATACAATAAATATTAGACAAATTAAACAAACATTAACCACACGAAGTTAAAAAAGATTGTGGAAGACATCAAACACGCAGCAGAAGAGAATGATAAAAGAAAACTGTTGACTACGAGTCCTAGTGCATCCGCCTTATTGCGTGAATCAAAGAGAAATAACAAAGAGTTAATTGTATTCTTCCCTCATTTCCTTCATTAAATGTCGTTCTACACTGCTGTCCACCCAAAACGCAACACCCTATAGCTGGGAGGCGTATCCGGAAAGTAAGCAGCGTTTTTGGAAAAATAGTAAATACATTAAAAAATATATCACAAAGAGCTTAACACTATTTTACCACATAGTTTCCAGTTTTGTTGATTCACTTGCCGTAGCTGTCGATCAACTTATCTAGTCCTTCCTTATAGAACGATGCCGCCCGTGATGAGAACCATTGCTGCACACCGAGTTGCTCTTCGTCGTCACTTTGGAAACGTTTCTCGCTTTACGTGTAACAACAAGCAATAGTTCGATAGGCCGATGGCACCCGGCCAGGGCTGTACGGCGGGTGGTCCAACTGCTCCCATCCAAACTGCTCATTATTTTCTTTTCAAGATACGTATATATAGTTCTACACTTTCTGACCGTGTCCATGTTCAAGATTTTCTATCATATCTCATTCCCATTTTCTCCTTTTGTGTTCCTACCTCAAGTAAAATTTGCAGTATACTCCCTTTGATATTTACATATTTCACATATTCATAATTTTCTTCGGCTTCCTACGGTCGGGGGTTCGAATCCCCCCTCGGGCATGGATATTTGTGCCGTCCTAGTTCGTAAGTAGTTCATAAGTAGTTTGTAAGTTTAGGGACTGATGACCCCGTAGTTTAGTCCCATAGACTTTACAAACATTTGAACATTTGATTTCTTCAGCTTCAGTCTGAAGAACACAGGTAAATTCACATCATAACAAGTGATTTTCAGTCTCAAATTTGGGTTTGGAATTACTGTCTGATCATTGTTTTTTTGCTTAGACATTATTTACTTCGATTATTGTGACCTACCTCGAAGAGAACGACCTATTGGCCAACAGTCAACAGGGATGAAGAAAGAATCGTTCTTGTGAAACATAGCTAGCTCTTTATCCACATTCAGTGATGGGTGCTATCGACAAGGTAGGTTCAGATCGATTCCCCATTTCTAGATTTCCGGATGGCTTGCGATACTGTACCTCACAAGCGGCTACTAATTAGATTACTTGCTTGTGGAATACGGTCTCAGCTGTGCGATTGGATTCGTAATTTCATGTAAGAAAGGACACAGTACGCAGTAACAAAAGAAATGTCAGCACGTAAAACAGTAGTGACATTTGGATTTTCCCAGGAAAATATAGGGCCCCTACTGATTCCTGTCTTTTTATTGGATTTAGGACACAATCAGATCAGCTCTCTTAGACTGGACGCTGAGATAATTATCGCTTACTAAAATCACAAGAAGATCAAAAGCAACAGCAAAACGATATAGGTAAGGTAACGACAAGATACGAAAATTGGCGATTTGCGTAAATAACAAAGAGTGTGAATTGACTCACATGAGCACTAAAAGAAATCCGTTGAAGTTCATTTACACATTAAATCAGTCACGTCTAAAGGATTTAAAATCGACTATCTAGAAATTAAAATTACCATCAAATTGAATTGGTAAGAACGTACTGAAAATATCGGCAGGATGAAGAACAAAAGGCTACGTTTCATTGTCAGAATACTTAAGAGATGCAACAGTTCTAATCTTGCCCGTCCTATTTTGGAGTCCTGCTGCGAATTGTGGCATCTCCACCAAGAGGTACTGACAGACTATTTACAGTAAGTTGAGAGACAGACAGTTCGTTTGTATTATCGAGATACAGGGGAGTGAATGCGACGGAAATTATGCACTTTCTCCTCCGAATGCGAACATATTTTGTATGGACGCACCTACTAAGGGAGACGTGATCAACGTACCAAAATAATAGGAACCAGATCGAAAAATAAAAGATTTTAATGTTCATTTTTTCCTCTGTGATATTAGCGAATGGAACAGTAGAGAAATATTACGAAAGCGTTCGGTTAAACCTCTGCCAAGCACTGAATTGTGATTTGCAGTGTAATTATGTAGATGTAGACGTAGATGTACTTTTCCGGTGTCCCCGTATGATTCATGAACCTCGTGTTCGAAATGGTTAAATCTTGCTCTGGGCGTATTTTCGGCAAGTGGATCCCTGTTTCCCATCCTCTCCTTCAATCGAATAACTATCACACCAGGAGATCACATGGGTATTGGATTTTAGAATTTTTTGAAATTTATAGTACATGAAGTTAACAACTCAACTATCAACCAAAGCCATGCGATGCAACTCTCGAAAATTCACGAGAAAATCGACTTTGAAATTTTGCAAATAAAGTACCAATCGTAGCATCTGTTGCTGTAGCTCAGCCGGACGCCGTGGCTCAGCGCGCCCAGTAAGAGGGTTCAACACTCTCTGTAATAAAAAAAAACTGAGCCAAGAACACATCGAACAACAAGGAACACGATCAGCGACCGTAAGGATCGGAACTACCCACGGGGAAAAAAAAACCACCTGAGGCGGTAGCATTGTGACCTTATAAGAATGAGCTCAGTGGTTCGAATCCCTCTACTACAGATTTTTTTTTCTTTTGTTCGTTGTGTTCTTACACCCGATTTTAACGTGATGTAATGTTTTTTCTTTTTTTTTTTTTTACAAAAATGGACGTATCTTTGTTTATTCGTACCTTTCTAGATTATATAAATGGTTGTTAATAATGATGGTTTAAATAAAAAACAAAGTAAGTTAAATTTTCTAGTTGACTAAGATTGTCTTTGTTCAGTTTTTGAAGGGCTGTTTTTGTAAAGTCATCTCTAAAGCTACTAATGGCTTTCGGAGCAGCTAACCTAGTCAACCATAGTTTTAGGTGACTAGGTGCTCGTCTCGTCCACATACACATAAACAAAAACTGACAACACGTGGCATTACAGATCTTAAAGTGTTTTATATAAGTGAATTTGAAATAGTCTAATTTAAAAAAAATCCTCTATGAAGTTATTTTTCGCACATGAGGTTGATTGGTTGGGTGGTTCATGATTGCGTATTTTAAGGGGACCAAATTATTACGGTCTTCGGTCCCGTTAGTTTGGTAAAGACCGGAAATAAATAACGGACCGAGCTCTAGACACAAAATTACAAGTAAACAACAATACGTGCAATTTTCTTAAGAATTACCATTAGATGTTAAAATTGGGTAAGTATTTCGAAAACGAAAAAAATCTGCAACTGCGGCATTCGAGCCACCGAGCGCGTGGTTGCAAGTTCAGAATGCTATCGCCTGAGCTATCCCGACAGATGCTGTAGATCTTTTAATAATTGGTAAGAATAATTTCTAATTAATAATTAGAAAAGATAATGCACAATCTTTTTCGTAAACATCTGACCAATGATACTACATTATCTGTCACAATTCGGATTTCTAAAGGGTTCTAATGTTATCTATACATACAGTGAGAATGCACTTAATTTATTAGAAAAATTACAGGCCACTTGTATGTTTTGTGATTTGTCAAAGGCATTTGACTGTGTAAGTCACAAGATGCTTTTGAGCAAATTAGAACATTACGGTGTAACAGGAAATGCTGCAGAATGTTTCAAATCTTATATCTCTGAAGGAAACAAAGGGTGCCCATACAAAAGGACGTATACTGTACTATGATGTCTCATCCAATTGGAAAACAATAAAATTGGGATTCCATCAAAGTTCCATCTCAGGGCCCCTGCTTTTTGTTTTATTTTGTAGGATGGTAAATTATTTGTTCATTTATTTTCTCTCTTTCTGGTGCTTTTATGTATGCTGTGTGTAGGGGAGTAATTTGCTAGTCCTTTTATTCTTTATTTATTCTTGAATGCCCTAAGGGTGTGCCTCAGAATGTATTCTTTGGTGAATCTGCAATATGTGTGATACCAATAACTTCAAAGTCGATTTTCCCGAGAATTTTTTAGAGCTGCGATGAATGTCTTCGGCTGATTATTATTTAAGTTCTCCTTCCTTGATCGGAATTAAATGTCCGAATACATTATTCCTCTTCTGTCATCTTACATAATTTCAATTTCTTCATCCCTGACTCTGATAGCTACATATAATTGTGCTACTGTAGTGAACTTCTTCTTTCTGTCCAACCCGCATACAATAATGCGTACACGACGTTGTTGTCAGTAGCTCACAGGCATATGTCTCTGCGTGTGTATTTGTATGTGGGTGTTCACTTATTCTGACGTAACTATTCTGTTCGTTGGCAGTAGCGTTCTACTAAGCGAAGGAGGAAAAGAGGGCAGGCACATTAAATGTTTGCAATCAGCGCGCTGATATACGCCGGCCGTGGGTCGGCGGGCTAAAGCTGTGTTGACGTGGGCCGATCCGGTGACACTCTCGACGATTAACCCGCGCGATAACCTGGTTTCGTTGCCTTTTGTAACATAACGCTCCAGCGTATTACGCTGCAAGCACCGGCAGATTACCAAGCGGAACTCGCTGCTAGGGATGGGAAAAACCGACCGGTTAAAACCGATACCGGTATTTTAGTTTTGCATAACCGGTTTTTTCGGTATTTATTTGGTGTCGGTTGTAACCGGTTCTTTTTAGTTATTGCCAAGAACCGGGTAAAAAAACCGGTACGACTACTTCCTGTAGTAGTGGTATTGTTTGTAAATAAATTAAAACAAATAAAACTAGTAGACCCTGATCAGTGGCGTAGCTATGATAGGGCTAGGCGGGGCAGTGCCCCGGGGCCCCCGAGCTCCAGGGGCCCCTCGGCCTTCGTGAGCGACGTTCGAAAAAGTTACAGTAGAGCGTCGAATTTTTTATTTAAGTTTTTTCTACCCTCCCACCCTATTGTCCATCATATCCCCTTCCCCTCAAACCAAGTTCCCTACAGTAGCCGCACTGGGCCACTGGCTGGCGGAACAATGCTCCTAATTGGGCCTTCACAAGACGCGCTGCCAGTCAATGTGTCCAACAATCGGCACACTTCAGAAGTAGCGGCAGCATCAGAGCTGCTCACAGCAACAGCCGCGTCTTCCAAGTGTTGCGGCGTGCAATGTGAAGGATCGCGCTCCTCCAAATACAGAATAAATACAGCCAGTATGTTAATATAGGTATTGTTAAACAGAATGGACTAAGACAAAATATTAAATGTATACAGTACAGTAGAAAAGTATTGGGCATATGATTTGTTGTGGGGATGTGACAGGTAACAGCAGGAAGGGTTGGAGGGCAGAAGGTGCGGGAAAGGGCAGACCACTGGAATGGTCAGGCATTGCCGTTCTTTGTGCGCCTGCAAAACGAATAACGAGAAAGCGAGCCCCCACTCTGTCTACCCCATTACGTCGCAAAAGGAAATTACAAGGTGTTTTACAAAGTGATACCGACCCTTCCACAGTGCACCTCATAAATCACAGATGACGCACTGCGCAGACAGACCTGGAGAGTGCGCATTTTCCACAAAATGCGTTGCGCCAGGATACAGGTATGTTATTCTTCTTTTTTTTCACAAATGCGTTAATACTGAAAGGAATACCGAACAGAACATTTCTACACATTACCTTGCAATGGTAGGCGACAAATGGATTCGGCATCCCGTGGCTTTTTTCGGAACGGCGCCTTCCCATACCATAAGAACTATTCGCTCTTCGATTTACATTCATACTAACACTATACCCTCCGCCGCATTTTGCTCAGTTCTTCTATGTGAAAAACAAACAGCTTCACTGTGGTGAGAATTCAGCACTTCACGCAATCTTTTAAGGTACGTTTCTACCTGCACACTATTTGTTTATTCTGCCATTTAAAGGTTTAATTACATTCACGGATCAGACGTTTCATGTAATAATTACTTTGTCTCAATAGTGAATTGTGCATCAAGACGCTGCCCTTTACCCCACTGTCACGATAATAATCGAAGATATCAACTTAGTTACTTATTACTTTTTCCTGGCCAGACACTAACATATACTTCAAGAAGCCTGGTAGGGGCACGGCTCAATTCAAAGTGTTTCATGAAACAAAATCCGGCAACTTACTTTTGATGAAACCATCCTACACGAATATTTACCCTATTTTCCTTTTTTGACTGGGCTGTAAACGAAATGAGCTAACAACGCAGTAGTTTAGTAAGAGTGACTTGTCGGCAATGACAACTGTCCGCCTGCTGTCACCGCTGACGAAAAATATTCCATGGGGCATTTTCACCTGTATGTCCTACCCAGGTCCAACTCTATCCCTCTGCAAAATTTCATCCAAATCACCCATTAATTTTTGCGAAGAAACATAACAAACAAACAATCACAATTATATTAGAGAGTACGAATAAACATTATCTGCTGCGTAACACACAATAATTTACGCAGTAGTATTTAGGTTTGCCTTATTATTCTTCCAGTGGCGGTAAGGAGCCGATGATGAAGTAGTTTTGCGTGTGTACAGTATTAGTGTAAAGAGGGCCCCAATGTCATTTTTGCCCCGGGGCCCTTGGTGACGTAGCTACGCCACTGACCCTGATATTTAGGACTATTCCCAAAATTTTCACTGCTGTGAAATATTAGGGCATCGCAGTAACTAAGACAAGCGATCAGTGATAATTTAAGAACAATCCCGGCAGTCAGAAACGCGCAACAAACGCGTGGCAGAAGAACTTAAGAAATGGTGCAGCTATTGAAGCGTCGATGCACCTGTTGCAGTGTCGCCTGGCCTATTAGACGACGCGCGTGCACCGGCAGTGTACGACACTTGCCTGCGTCTGGTGATGCGGCAGTTCCTTGCTGTCGTCGCCAGACATCGGTTGTGCCTTAAATGGCACTATCCTGAATGTGGAAGTACTTCACGAAGTACGGTAGCAGTGAGGTACACTGCTTTTAAAAAACTGAAAACGGGTGGACGTACTAAAAACATGCTGTCTCATTTAAGGAGAAAGCATCCAAAATGTTTCCTGGAAGAGAAGGTAAATTCGATTCATATATCTATTATGTAAGCTTGGAATAATAACTTTTATTGTGTTATCATATTGTTACGCTAACAAGTTTTATTAATGTTATTCCTTGAAAGCGAGGGGCTTTTTAATAACCAATATGGTTTTAGGTAGCATTGATCATGTGGAGCCTCGCAAGGTAGCCGTGCGGTCTGAGGCTCCATGTCACGTGTCACGGACTGCGCGGCTGCTCCAGTCGGAGGTTCGAGTCCTCCCTCCTCCCTCGGCCATGGGTGTGTATGTTGTCCTTCGCTTAAGTTACATTAAGTAGTTTGTAAGTCTAGGGAGCGATTACCAAAGCAGTTAGGTCTCATAAGAACTCACGCCCATTTGATCATGCTTTCCTAGTTCAACTTTCCTAGTTCAATTTGCGTAAATTTACACTGACAACAATCATACTGTTAGTCGAAACTGTGACTTTATTTTTCGAAATATTTCTGCAGCACTGACTGAAGTTCATTTACTGACTGTAACGTATATATATAATGAGTTATTCGTATGCGCTGGCTCACAAGTCCAACTTACGGAGTGGTTGGCTCAATATTTGCAACTGCCGGATTGCCGGATGGAAATACTAGGCCAGTAAATCTATATGCTTCGTATATCGTCTTCTACGGACTCCTGGCTAGGCTTACACAAACTCAAGAAGGCGTAGTATTGGGAGGGGATCTTACAAAATATGGAGAGACTAGTGATTTGTCGTATAACGTAAATTTACATAATTTTAACTAAATTTCGTAAGTTACGATTTCGGCCGAAACTAGAAGAACCGAAAAATTCGATTACGGTTTCTGTTTCGGCCGCAAATTATGTTTCGGTCGATCTCTACTGGAAATAATAGCAATAAAAAACCGAAAACCGGTTATTTAAAAAACCGGTTATCTTGAGCAATTTTTACGGTGCGGTTAAACTGGAGATGAAAAGAACCGGTATAACCGAAAACCGGTTGTTTCAGCGGTAACCGCCATCCCTACTCGCTGCACGCTGTCCATTAACGTTATAGCGCATAAACAGCGTGAAAAGTAGTAACGGTGGTGCTTTTAACGCTATTAGGGAAGTAACATGTCAGACGCCAAAAAAGCTAAAAATGTTATTGCCTGGTAATCGGGCACATGTTGTATTACTAGACAAACTACAATATTTTTGTCCGTATTTCATCATTATACTTAGAGTTTTAACATTATATTACACCAGTCAATGCTTTCGTCATACATTCTTACTGAAGTAATTATGTACGTTTTCGCACAGCCGTAACGTCAAGAAATCGCTGGATTATCACACGGGACGTTATATAATCCAATAGGTTGAAAGACTACTGTTAACTTTAAAATTAACTCTAGCTGAAGGGAGCCAGTTAAAAGCTTACATTAAACATGTAACTCTGGCCGTAAAACCAGCTAAAGGATTCGCGAGAACTACTGACTACTTCCTGCAACATAATCTTGTTCGCTGGCCCAGAATTTAGAACTGACTCAAACTTTACTTTAGCAGCAGGAAGCCAAAGAGACAGAGGTCAGCATACGTCGTAGATCACGACAATTACACACAGTGATTAATATAAAAAAACCACTGCGAACTAAATAATTTCATGAAGGTGGCTGAGAGAACATTTATGGCGCAACGGAATTAAAAATATGATAATATGCATTTGAATTTGTTCTCAGCACTGGTGAAAAACAACATTTAATACAAAGGGACGGTATTCATAAACTAATAATTATAAGAAGGATAAAATTTCAGTGGCAATAAATTATTTATTCAGTTCAAGCATGAGCAAATGGGAGCACCAAGTTTGTTAAACAATAGAAATGCATCTCATTGAACTACTAAATTAAATTAAAGTAATCTGAACTGAATATCGTCGGGGAAGGGATTTACAATGAACAAGCATTCAGCGACTCACACGCGCGAAGCAAAGCGAAACTCACCCAACTCAGCGTGCTGATACGAGGCAGAAGCAGGCGCCGCTATCGTAGGCGAATTTCAGCGAAGTAGGATGTACAAAAAAAAAAAAAAAAAAAAAAAAAAAAAAAAAAAAACTTCATAGGTCGCTCTGACCTGTCTTTCTTTACTTGAGATGGGACGCGCTAATCGCGAGATTAATTTCCATTCAAATCAAACCATAAGCATGCGGAATTATTGAGAGATACGGCACGTGTCTGTTACATTACAAATTCGCACCCCACTGAAGGCGAAGTGCTTAAAGATTGTATTCATTCCAACAAAAATCAACGGAAATGCAGATTACGAAGCAAGAATATACAATAGGAAGGCACTGGTGTGTGAGCAGTGGCGAGCTCTCAAGTGACTAGCTATAAACCCTTGAAGTCGGAGTTCGAAACCACTTGGTTCCGAAAACTAGAAAAAGTACAAAAATTCAATTTCCGAAAATAAAGAAAAATAGCTTCCGCATGAAGCTCTTAGAAATGCTTAAGGTATCATGAGGAAGCGAAGGAAATACAATTAGACGCGATTGGAAAGTTTTTACACAGATGGACGAAGTCCAGCGTTAAAAAATTCAGGAATGTGGAATAAATTAAAGTCGGGGTAAATCAACTAACAAATACAGCATACAGCCCCTATAAATACGTATTATTTCATAAGCAAGCTAATAAAGGGGGTTGTACAAGGGCGAGAAGAGAATTTACTGGGGAAGTCTGAATGCAAAGTACAAGTTTGCGAACGAAACAACGATTTACAATAGACTGAGAGGAAATCTACGTCTACATGGGATACTCTGCAAATCAAATTTAAGCGCGGAAAGAAAGATCACCTGAATCTCTCCGTTCGAGCTCTGATTTCTCGTATTTTATTCTGATGATCTTTTCTACCTATATAACTGGAAGTAAACAATGTATTTTCGCATTCGGAGGAGAAAGTTGGCGATTGGAGTTACGTAATTAGCCTATGCCGCAGCGATAAGCGCCGTTGTTGTTGTAATGATTCCCACCCCAGATCCTGTATCATTTCCGTAACGCTGTCTCCCCTGTATCGTGACAATACGAAAAGAGCTGCCCTTCTTTGGACTCTTTCGATGTCCCACCTGATAAGGATCCCACATGGACAGCAATACTCCAAAAATGGACGGACAAGCGTAGTTCTGTTGCATCTTTTAAGGGTTCTACCAATAAAATGCAGTCTCTGGTTCGCCTTTTTCACGACATTATCTACGCGTTCTTTTCAATTTAAGTTTGAAGTAATAGTAATTATTAGATATTTTGTAGAGTTTACGGCTTTCACTTTTGATTGATTTATCTTGTAAACGAAGTTTAACGGATTTCTTTTCGTACTCATGTGGACGACTCCAGACTTCTCATTATTTAGAGTCAATTACCAATTTTTACATCATACTGATATCATATTCAGATCGTTCTGCAGTTGGTTTTGATCTTCAGATGATTTTACTAGACGGTAAATGACGGCGTCATCTGTAAACAACCTAAGAGAGCTACTTAGATTTTCCCCTAAATCGTTTATGTAAATAAGGAACAGCAGAGGACCAATAACACTACCCTGTGGTACGCCCGATATCACTTATGTTTTAGTCGATGCCTTACTATCGATTACTACGAACTGTGTCCTCACTGACAGCAAATCTTCTATCCAATCGCAAATTTGGGGCGATTTACAATAACCACGCAATTTGATTAAAAGCCGTTTGTGAGTTACGGTGTCAAAAGCCTTCTGGAAATCAAGAAATACGGAATCGTTTTGCGAACCCTTGTCGATAGCACCCATAACTTCGTGTGAATAAAGAGCTAGTTGTGTTTCGCATGAACGATATTTTCGAAATCCGTTTTGACCTTGTGTCAATAGATCGTTCTGTTCGAGATAATTCATAATATTTGAATACAAGATATGTTCCAAAACCCTGTCTCAAATTGACGTCAATGAATTAGGCTTGTAGTTTAGTGGGTTACTTCTACTGCCTTTCTTGAATATAGGTGTGACCTGTGCAAATTTCTAATCTTTTGGTACGGATCCTTCTATGTGAGAGCGGTTGTATATGGCTGTTAAGTAAGGAGCTATCGCTTCAGCATAATCAGATAGAAATCTAATGGGTATACAATCCGGACCAGAAGACTTGTTCTTATTAAGTGATTTTAGTTGCTGCACTACTCCGATGATATCTTCTTCTATGTTACTCATTACGGCATCTGTTCGTAATTCGAAATCTGGAATATTGGTTTCGTCTTCTTTGGTGAATGAGTTTCTAAAAGCTAAGTTTAGTAACTCTGCTTTGGTAGCGCTGTCATCGGTAGGATCGCCATTACTATCACGTAGTGAAGGTATTGTTTGTGACTTTCCCCGAGTATATTTAACATACGACCAAAATCTCTTTGGGTTTTCAGTCAAATTACGAGAAAGAGTTTCTTTGTGATAAATGTTGTAGGCATCTCGCATTGAAATCCTCGCTAAATTTCGAGCTTCTAAGTACAATCGCAAATCCTGGGGATTTCGTGTTCGTTTCAATTTAGTATGCCTTTTCCTTTGCTTTTGCAACAGTGTCCTAACCTGTTTTGTGTACCAAGGGGGATCGCCTCCTTCTTTTATTAATTTATTAGGTATAAAACTTTCAATTGCTGTCGATACCACTCTTTGAATTTGCGCCACATCTGGTCTACACCTACGTTTAGTGTTAGAAACGAGTGGAAGCTGTCTTTCAAGAAGCAATGTATTTTGTTTCTATCTGCTTTCCTGAACAAATATACTTTGCGTTTATTTTTGTTAACTTTGGGACTTTCGATATTCAATTTCGCTACTACAGCTCTGTGTTCACTAATACCTGTATCCGTTTTGATGCTCGTTATAAGCTCAGGATTATTTGTTGCTATGAGATCAAGTGTGTTTTCACATCCATTTACAATTCTAGTTGGCTCATGAACTAATTGTTCGAAGTAATTCTCAAAGAATGCGTTGAGTACAATTTTGCACGATGTTCTATGCGTACCTCCTGATTTGAAAATATAATTTCGCCAACACATCGAAGGTAAATCACCGCCTACTATTATCGTGTGAGTCGGGTACGTTTCTATAATTAGACCCAGGTTTTATTTGAACCTTTCTGCTATTGTATCGTCAGAGTTGGGAGGCCGGTAAAAGGAACTAATTATTAACTTCTTACGATTTTCAGGTACAACCTCAAGCCATACTCGCTCACAGGAACTATCAACTTCAACTTCGCTACACGAAATACTACTTTTGACGGCTACAAACATGCCTCCACCTATTTTGTTTAATCTATCCTTTCTGAACACAGATCTTTTGCAAATACTTCTGCTGAACAAATTTCCGGCTTGGGCCAACTTTCACTGCCTACTATGATGTGTGTTTCGGTGCTTTCTACTAACGCTTGGATACCTGCATACCTGCATACCTGCACATACAGAATAAAGCAAGTACACATTCTCACAGGGACAGTGGTGTCACGGAGAAACCGTTCATCTTACCACATTCATAGACACAATGATAAATTATTCGTATTATAGAATCCCAGCAATATTACAGAACCTAACACTTAAAAACATAGATACAATGATAAATTATTAGCATAATAAAATCCCAGCAATATTACAGAAACTAACATTTAAAAACCTGAAATGAAATGCTATTCCTCATGCCTCCAAATGAGAGGGGTTCTCGTTTAGCAAAAAAGCCTATCTAGTGAACTTAGATAATTTACAAAGTTAAAAATCTAGGGAATACGGCAGACAGCCCTCTTTCAAGATAATGCAGTATACTTTAATTGTTACATCGAAGGTACAGTCGATATATTCATCTGAATCTTCATCCAAACCGTAACACAGCATATTCTTACTCATGATGCAACAGTCTTCATCTATGTGTTAATAACTGCTTTCATTATGTAATATCCCTTAACAAACAATGGTAATGGTGTCCATACATAATTCCAGACAATGTCGGATTAATTGTCTGGTGCTATCTATACTCCAGTCATACCCCAGCCATTCGGGTGTCAATAGTGTTTGCAACAACCCATCGAGAAAATGATTAATTGATATTACTTGTGGAAGAGTAAGAAATAATTCCCAGTTTTAAGGCCTCATGTTAAGGGCCGTTTCCTTTTTTAATTTGAAAGCATTGGTACAGATCTGAGGACCGGGTATGAGCTTACCAAATACCGAACAAGACTTGTAAGTGGTTCTACAGACACTCTATGAGGCACTTATGGGTAATTTGCAACGCAGTCATGGAAATGTAGATCAGGAAATCTATGGGCATGTAATTTGTTTCCCATCATCCTTAGTTCTCAGGACGTCAAGTGAGAAAAGAACTAGTTGAGTTACTAATCATTTGAGTATCACTTGAGTACCACTTCTTGGATAAATACTGCACATACGTTGTTTACTATAATATCTTACGCGTTAGCAAAAATAAACTATTCAAATTACTACATCTCAAGAATACAGCACACTACAACCAAAGATGTTCAACAAGGACCACAATTGATATAAGTGACTATGAACATATCAAATTAATCTAATGTTTGTTACTGATGGCACATCAAGGATGATAACATTCACTGTTAAAGAAAGAAATTGATGTCATTATCTAAATAATTACTATCTTGCCGTGGGACTATTATTTATTTTCTTCCAGATATACTATTGAAATTTAGCTTCGAAGCCACATTAGTGTTTTACAGTTAGTGACTTTGTAGTTAGCAGTATCAGTCAAAAGCATCGTATTCTACACTTGTCCCTGACGACAACTTTATAGCTATTAGTGATAGTTATATGCTATGTTGAAAATTATTTGTTACGCTGCTTATTTAATACTTTAATGTGATATTTATTGCTTTTCCTCATTTCACTTCCGTTTCTTCGCAAGGTTTTTGCAAATGTATCGTTCTATTCTATACGTTTCTAAGTTTCATTAGACAGGGGATAGTACGTGAGGTTGACCATAAGTGTTCTTAGGTTTCTTCATTACCTCTATCCATTGCATTAGGAATGCCGAGCTTGAGGTTTGAGTGGATTACACATTTGTTACGCTGAAAAGAGAAATGCCATTTTGCCACCGAATGACGAATTCGCTGGTTGTGAGATGTTGAGAAGGTGCTAGTCTGTGTGCCAAAAATATACGCTTGCTATTTTTGCTATTTTTTTTATTGAATTCGGGAGATTGCTATAAGCTTAACGACTTTCTTGATTGGATTCGGGAGATAACTGCAACTTTTCAGTACTGTTAAAATGAAACATTATTTTGCCAAATTCGCTGTAGTTTTACTGACTTGGCATACAAACGACATACGTTCTAATCACTGGGGAAAACAGAATTTACAAACTATACAGCTGAGTAAAGCGTTACAGTGATGGACGTACTTTACATATAAGTCACATAATTGAAAGTATGTTACATTCACGTAATTATAGAAGTGCTCAACACTATGCTCCTTCACACAGAAGAAAATTTTCATCTTCTTTTTGCGTTCGGGCCTTCTAAGGACCACGTTACACGTTCAATTGTTCCTCCTTAGTTGTTCTTTCCTTTTCTCCCAGTTTTCTTTCATTGTTCCACTGTGCTTCGTTTTTCTGTCTTCAGTCCACGTAGTGGCTGTTTTCTTTTTCTTGCTCCCTTATAGTCCTTCCATTTGTAAGACAGTCATCTTAAAAAAATTCTTTCCATTAATTTTTCTTCATATATGTTGTTTCTTTCGAGGTGTTTCTTGATTTCTTGAATCCATGTGGTGTTTGATTACTTTTCCAAAGGTACTTGAAGATTCGTTTAGTTATTCTATTGGCGTCCATTCTGTAAATGTGTCCAAGAAATAACAATGTCAACTTTATAATTGATCTGATATGTTCTCTAGTTTCTGGTAAATTTAATTGTTATTTCTTAATTCCCAAAACTCTGCTATTCTTAGAGGACCTAATATTTTCCTTAAATTCTTATTCCTAATTTATCAAGCTTGTAGTTCAGTGCTCGTCATTCGCTACTGTACATACACTCTGGTGTCACTACTGTGTTGTACTGTTTTATGTTTTGTTGATAAGCACTTTCTGTTGTAAGGCTTGTTAGTTATACCATAAGCCCTTTCCATCTGTTGCATCCTCTCCTCTATACCAGATTTTTCTGTGTCATTTACATGATTGTCCTACGCAAATTTCTTTACCTTTCCTACTTGACCAATATATCTTACAAAAAAAACTTCGTGGCACTTTCTACACTCGCCAAAACTTTTGTTTTCTCGGTAGAGAGTCTGCAGCCTGCCATGTTGGCCTGAGTTTTCAAGGAGATTTACTTGCGTTGCTGCATCTCTAAGAATTCCTGAAAGTGTGACAAAGTCATCTGCAAATGCTAGACAATTTATTGCAATACCTTTGTTCTTTCTCTCCAACATGAGTGGCAATATTTTAGCATTTGCAGCTGTCCTAGCTATTTTTTCAGATTCAATGGAAACAGTCATGAGACAAATTGAATTGCTCAAAGAACAAGCTGAAAAAGCAGGCTTACAAATCTCCTTTGAGGACAACAAATTTGTGAAAAACATTTACACAGTTCCAAACATAATGATAACTAAACATGGAAAAATTGAGAGAATAAATAAATTAAGATAGTTCTGGTAGGAGAAGTAATTGAACAAGATATTTCTGAGAGAGAAGCCATTAAAACAAGAGTTAGTAAGATGAAAGCAGCATACTAAGGACGTATATAACAAGACGTCAATATCCATCAATGCTAAACTCACTACTCTACAGTAATTCTCCCAGAAGCTGTGAAGAAATGTTTGAACAAAGAGGCAATGATGGAATCACTGCCAATGACTGAAAGAGAAATATTAAGGAAACTGTTGGGGCCAGTTAAAGAGCAGACACAATACAGAATGCGTCACAATAGTGAGATCTAGAAACTTATTGAAAAAATCACTGATATTATGAAAAGAATAATTTTTTACAGTCACATACAAATGATGAATCCCAACAGATTGACAAAACGACTGTTCTGTTACCTCGGTAAATTAAAAATGGATAATACACAGTCCAAAGAAGTTGGAAGGGACTTGAACGACCTCCAAATTACCTAACAAGATATCAAGAAAAGACTACCACTCATATAGAAATTAAAGGGTACCAAACGTCTTCAAGAAAACCGAAGAAGAAGAGTGGAGCCAGGTGGTCCGAAGAAATAAGAGAGAAACATCGGAAAATTATGGGAGAAATATGAAAAAGAAAAGAAAGATGAAACTATTGAAATGATTGTAGTCAATAGTGGCTCATATGTAGAAGAAGAACAAAGAAATTCATACATTTTGTCTAGAAAAGCATATGGAAGAATGTGAAATGGAAGTACAGTTCCAAAAGAAATCATTTATAATAGTAAGTGTGTATGAAGTACCAAATGGTAACTTTAATCTTTCATAAATCACTTTTAAGCTCTATTGGCTTATTTGATAACAAAACGTAATTGTTGGCTGCTGATAGCCATAGATAATATCATTATAGAAACGTCAACGTCAAATATGACAATGTATCAACAAAATGATTAAACAGTGTGCTTCTGAGTTTAATGATGTATTAAGTTATTTGTATAACAGTGTTTTATCAGTGGAACATTTCCTCAATAAATGAAATATGTTGAAGTTACGCCATTGTATAGGAGAGGAGATAAAGGATTTCCATCAAATTTCCACCCAATTTCACTTCTGCCTCTATTCTCAAGAATTTTAGAAAAGATAATGCACAATATTTTTCGTATATATCTGACCAATGATTCTACATTATCTATGTTACAATTCGGATTTCTAAAGGGTTCTGAAGTTATTTGTACATTCAATGAGAATTCTCTTAATTTATTAGACAATAAATTACAGAGCACTGGTACATTTTGTGATTTGTCAAAGGCATTTGACTGTGTAAGTCAAAAAATCCTTTTGAGCATATTAGAACATTACAATGTAACAGGAAATGCTGCAGAATGGTCCAGATCGTATATCGCTAAAGGAAACAAAGAGTGTCAATACGAAAGGGACGTACACTGAAATATCACGTCTCATCCCATTGGAAAACAATAAAATTTGGATTCCATCAAAGTTCCATTTCAGAGCTCCTGCTTTTTGTTGTATTGTAGGGTGGTCAATTATTTGTTTATTTTATTTCTCTCTTTCTGGCGCGTTTATGTGTGCTGTGCGTAGTGGGAGTATTTTGCTAATCCTTTATTTATTTATTCTTGCATGTCATTAGGGTGTGCCTCAGAATGTATTGTTTGGTGAATCTGCAGTGTGTGTCTTATATGACAATTTTCTCGTCGTTTTTGGGAACTGTATTCGTTAGCTGTTAGGTGCTGTCCCTGCTTGCAGAAGGCAAAGCTGGGCTGACTTGTTGAGAGAGGCTGGTCCCTGGCGCCACGTTTATGGGGGCAGTTTGCGTTTCTCTAGAAAACACTCGATAATTTATCGCATGCGTTTTAGATAGCATGCAGTGTGGGCCGCATTCCATGGGGTTCCTATCATCACAGAGCCTCTTAGTGTACACCTTTGGGCAGGTTATCTTCTAAATATCCGTTAGCCTTCCTTGTCTGCAGAATTACAGCCGGGGCTGACTTGGGTCATGTTTTTTGAACGTGATATACTGCATGGCTTCCGGTGGAATTTCGACGCACAATGGAGTCTTCTCTTGTTTGGTGTTTCGTGTCCCCTTTCCACTTTGCTCTTTTATCTGTGGCTATTTGGGCTACAAGCTCGCTAGATAAGACTTTAAATTCCTTTTTAGAGCAAAAGGCTGCCTTGCACTAGACGGCCTAGTACCTGTCCAGCTCGAAAGACAGATACACTGTCCACTGAGTGCAACGAGGTTATGTTTAAGGGATGCATCATGTGGGGAAAGGAAAAGCGAATGATGATCGTAGAAGGCAATCAAACGGCTGTGCGATACAGAAATGTCATCCTATGACGTATAGTGCAACCATTTCGGCATCATTTAGGATAAGGATTCGTCTTAATGGATAATTGTCACGTTCATCGCGCGCATCATGTGACTGCGTACCTTTATGATAAATACATCGAAGGATTAGAGGGATCAGCATGTTCTCCAGGCATTAACCCTATCGAAAAAGCCTAGGATCCATTGAAAAGGGTTGTTTTTGGAAGAGACGACTTATCAGATCATCTAGAGATCCACTAGATCCATCTAGAGTATCACTATTTAGGAGAGGACCATTAAAAGTTTCTTGATGATCAAGTGAACGGTATATCATGATGAACACAGGCACGGATCAGTGCAGGAGTGCGTGTTACCAGGTATTGAAGGTAGTCATCCATGCTGCAAAGTGGAACACACATTGATAATATGTACGTTATTGTCTTACAATTCGTCAGTTTCTATTTTCATGGCCATTAAAGAGAAATGAAATGCTTCTTTGGAATAAAATCCGTATTGGTTGCACAGTAGTTTATTAATCCTTAACTATGCGTTTCGCCCTAACAACAGAGAATTATCAGATTTTCTGCGAGACAACGTAACACAATAAATACTAAGCATGTAGAACAATGATAAGGGATATGGCATGACTTACAATGTGCTGAAGAGACATGTATTGATGTGTAACAACTACTTACAAGACAAATGAGTATTAACTTTTTGTACATAGCTCTTTAGCGTAAAAGAAATACACGCCCAACGTCTCATTTATGTTCTTGTTGCCGGCCGCGGTGGCTGAGGGGACTAAGGCGCTCTAGTCATGGTCTGCACGGCAACTACGGTCGGGGGTTCGAATCTCCCCTCGCGCATGGATATTTGTGCCGTCCTAGTTCGTAAGTAGTTCATAAGTAGTTTGTAAGTTTAGGGACTGATGACCCCGTAGTTACGTCCCATAGACTATACAAACATTTGAACTTTTTTTTATGTTCTTGTTGTTGTTATGGTCTTCAGTCCGGAGACTGGTTTGATGCAGCTCTCCACCCTACTCTATCCTGAGCAAGCCTTTTGATATCCTCATAAGAACGGCAACCCGCATCCATTTGAATCATTTGCTTACTATATGTGTCTCTTAATCTCCCTCTGCGATTTTTACCCCACACACTTCCCTCCAATACCAAATTTACGATTCCTCGATGTCTAAGAATGTGTCCTACCAAGAGATCCCTTCTTTTAGTCAAGGAATGCCAAAAATTCCTTTTCTCCCCAATTCTGTTCAGTACCTCTTCATTAGTTACGCGATCTACTCACCTAATCTTCAGCAGTCTTCTGTAGCACCACATTTCAAAAGCCTCTTTTCTCTTTCTGTCCGCACTGCTTATCGTCCATGTTTCACTCCCATACGAGGCGACACTCCACACAAATCCTTCAGAAAAGATTTCCTTTCACTTAAATTAATATTCGATGTTAGCAAAGTTCACTTTTCAAAAATGCTTTTCTTCCCATTGCCATCCTGCGTGTTATATCCTCTGTACTGCGACCGTCATAAGTTATTTTACTACCCAAGTAACAGACCAATCTACCACTTTCATTGTTTCGTTACCTAATCTAATTCCTTCAGCATCGCCTTATTGTCTAAGACTGCATTCCATTATCTTTGTTTTGCTCATGTTAATGTCCATTTTACACGCTCTCTTAAACACACTGTCCATTCCATTCAACTGCTCGTCCAGGTCCTTTGCTGTCTCTGACAGAATTACAATTTCATAAGCAAAACACAATGATTTTATTTCTTCACCCTGAACTTTAATCCCTACTCCAAATTTTTCCTTGCTTTCCTTCTCCGCCTGCTCGATGTACAAATTGAATAACATCGGAGAAAGGCTACAACCTTGTCCTACTCCGTTCCCAACTAATGCTTCCCTTTCATGCCCTTCGAGTCTAATAACTGTGGTCTGTCTTTTGTACAAGTTGTAAATAACTCTCCTTTCCCTGTATTTTACCCCTGCTGACTTCAGAATTTGAAAGACTGTATTCCAATCAACATTGTCAAATCTGCAACAGCTAAAAATGTAGGTTTACTTTTCCTTTATCCACCTTCTAAGATAAGCCGTAAAGTGAATATTGCCTCCCGTGTTCCTACGTTCCTCCTAAATCTACCAGATTTTCCTTTCTCCAGTAGATAATTCATGTTAAAAATTTGCAGTCATGACTTATCAACTGATTTTGTATTTATAATCCTGTACTCACCTGACCAAAAATCCTGTTCATCCTTCCACCGAACTTGACTAATCCCCACTATATCTAACTTTAGCCTATCCATTTCCTTTTTTATATTTTCAAATTTTCCTACCCGATGAAGGGATCTAACAGTTTAACAATTCTGGTGTTACATCTGCCATGCAGATAATCTTATGATGGCGCGCTCTTAGGGCCCAACGCGTCATTATGGATTTAACTACTGTGCAAGCAAGAAGGTCTTTATTCTAAAATAATATTTCACTGGTTACTGTACGAGAAACATTACGAACTGGAGCAGCGCAATGTTATTTTCGTTAATTGCAATTGCATTTTTATGTAAACGGTCATGGTCCCATTAATCGCGATGTTGCAACAATGTTTCGATGTGTATATCACTTAGAGCCAATACTAAACCACTTGCTATAAATCTAGAACTGAATTATTGTATCCAGAAAGTAATTAATAATAAATGTGTAAGGCGTTATCAGTTATTCTATATGACTGTACTCATAATTGGAAGAAAATTATCAAACTGTAGCACTAATTATTCAGTTATGCTGGTAGATGAATGATGTCACTATGTGAATAAATTATTTATTGCTACAGACATGTCTCGCTGCGTTTGACATCGTTAGCTTATCTGTGAAGGTTGGTATAAAATTTAAAATAGATGAAATAAAGTAAAATAAATTAAAAATAAAGTTTCCTTACGTAGAAGAGGCGTTGATTTCCGTGCATCGTCGGTGCGTAAGAAAGTGTCATGCTAGTTGACTGTTGTTCTGCTTTCTTTTCTGCTGCATAAGAGGAAATAAACATTTCGACGGAATAGTTTTTATGTATATTAGGAATTACGAATTATACTTTTATGTTTGACGTTACGTGCAAACTTTATTTACAGTTAAGTCAACAATGTTACATAATTACAAGCGATTCTTTGTTTTTGATGTTTTCTAAAGCATGTTTTGTTCTTAACTGCTATTTGTTACTATTAGTTTGAGTATCGTTTAGGGGCTCATAAGTGAAGTAGTTTAAATGTGTTTCAGTTTAATGAATTATGTTAAATAGCACTGTGATGTGCGAGGTTTGTAACGATATCACGATGTTACTAGCGTCATTGTATCCATTCCAATAATTAATTTCAGTTTTGCGGGAACATGATCTCTGGTATCTTTGTAAATATCGTTTTTGTATTTATCTAATTGGCAGAATGACGATACAAAAATTTTCTAAGAGGTGTTAAGTTTCAGATCGATCCGATCGTTTAAATATATTACAACTAAATCATTAATGAGCACCTAAACAACAATCATACATCTAGTATGCCGATAGGGGCAAACATATGATATACAAAATACCAAATCATTGCACTGCAAGTAACCATGCTTACTTATATGTTAGCCGCCAGGGGCCTCACGGTTCTTTCTTGAGTACGTGCATGGCGAGCACGGGGCTCCGAGCTAATGTTGCCTTCCTTTCTTCTTTACTTCCCAGACTGCATTTCCTTTACCATCCCCTTCTTTCCTACCCTCATTCCTTGCCCTCCCCACCGGGGGACTGATAACCTCAATAGTTTAGTCCCCCTAACCCAACACAAACAACCCAACCCAACTTATATGTTAATATACATGTCATAGAACGTCATGACCTAAATATAAATATCAAGTTCTTACTTCGACATCTCCATAAGAACTGTTCCATTCTACATCCATTTATGCGCCAGTAAAAACATAATAAACAGTCAAAGACTGTGACAACCTTAATTTCAGACATGGATGTAACACGAAAATAAAAATCATCTGTTGTATTATTTCAGGTTCAATTATACCGTCAACATTTGAAATATTAGACCAAGCTATGTATTTTTCACAGATAACGTGACGATGTCAATCGCACCGAAACAGGCCTGTGGCGATAAATAATTTATTCACATACCAGCGTAGTTTGATAGTTTCTTTATATGGCGTAGTGGGCCCAGATGGGTACCAAATGTAACCTTAATATCGCTTGTTGCTGTTTGCAGGCGATCTGCTGCTGATAGACTTTAACTGGCAATGTATACAACAGAGGTCGGCAAGTAATCTTAGATGGGAACCGGATACTTTTGAAATTTTTTATCGAGGTCCAGATTATTAATTTTTTATTTTAAATTTAGCCTCACAAAATAATATGAAATACAACTGACAAACATATTTGTATTCAAAAATCGAGAAAAATAATATTCTTAATCATTTCTAATTCGCACTCCCAAAATAATATGAAATACAGTGGATGCAAAATAATAATGTATAAACAATCCAGAAAACTTATATTATTTGCTTTTTATTTTTATTTTCACTCACAAAAAGCATGAAATAAAATCAATAGTCAATTCTTTAATGGAAAGTCCAGAAACAGGTCATGCATTATACATACTATTTTTTATGTTGATTATACTAAGAAAGTATGAAAAACCATGAAATGTGCGTATATGTCTTAAAAAATTCATGGGAAAAATTGCATTTGCTGTCTTGAGCCAGTTTCTTAAAGTTACGTTCACGTGCTGAGCAGCTAACGGTCGTTAGTCTTGAGCGAATATTATTCTCCAAAAAATTCATTTCGAAAATGAAATTTCACAAATAATTGTGGAGCCAAATATAGCAGCCAGGTAGGTCGCTAATTTTTTTTGTAATTTTCATATTTTTCCGGGATATGTTGACTCCTAAATTATTCAGTGGATAGAGTTATCTTCATGTGAAGTAAACGGTTTGAAAAGTGGAACAACTTCGCAGTCACATCTGTCCATTCTACTGCAAAAGAAATCTCTGAAGGTGATTTTAAGAATCGTGAGAGCTTGTCTATTTCTGAAAATTCCTTCTTAAAACCTGCCAAGAAATTTTACAATATGGATTATTTTATATTCAAAAATTGTTGTAAAATGAAGAAATTCTTGACTTAAAACGTCTCTTTCGAAGAACCAGCCTGCGTCGGAATGATGATACACTTTGAACCAAATCACAAATTCAGAAATTCAAATTTTCATAGAACTTATGGGACTTAACTACAGGGTCATCAGACCCTAAGCTTACAAACTAATTATGAACTATGACATAAAAGTTTTCTGGGTATGGTACCGCGTCATGATGTAAGGCTATTACTTAAATAACCAACGTTTCGGCCAACGTTACAGTGGCCTTGAGTTACCCAGATGAAGGCCACTGTAACGTTGGCCGAAACGTTGGTTATTTAAGTAATAGCCTTACATCATGACGCGGTACCATACCCAGAAAACTTTTATGTCATCTGACTCTGGCCGCGGAAGCCTACGTAATTATACTTATGAACTAGCTTATACTAAGGACGGCACAAATATCCATGCCCGAGGGGCGATTCGAACCCCCGACCGTAGTGGCCGTGCAGACCGTGACTGGAGCGCCTCAGTCTCCTCGGCCACCGCGGCCGGCATCCAAATCACATACTAATTTCCCATTTACTTGTAGCTTGGTGTTGTTATCTACAGAAAAATTGTTTATTATTATTATTAGAGTATTAACTTACACTTTCAAAAAGCTTTTGGCGGTCCAGTTTTTCGCCTTCCGCGCTCCGGACCTGGACCGCGGTCCGCCAGTTGCCGACCACTGGTACAGAGGTATGTTTCGTCAGTTCCTGCGGTGCCTTCTGCTAACGGCACCACTGTCACCTGTTCGTGCACGATGTGATAACTAACCAGTGGTGTTGCATGAGGAGGAGCGGCTGACAGGCGCGTGCCACGTGGCCTAGTTGACAGGCGTCCAGCGACAGCGGGGACTCCCGCCCGCGGCTGCTCGGGTTTCGCCGTGTGACGGATGGCGCCGGCGACACGCCCCCGCCCCCGCCCTCCGCCCCCCGCCCCCCGGGCAGGCTGGGGCCGCATAGCCGCGCGCTGACTCACGGCGATCGGCCGCCCCCCGCCCCCCAGCCGCGCCTCCAAATTTACTGCCACGCGCCTCACCACACAGCGGGATGTCGCAACCCGCGGCCTCAGCGCCGGCCTCGGGAGTTCCCCACCCGCTAGAGCCCCGCTTATCGCCGGCACTTGTCTCTCTTCGTTATCTGTTCACCTTGTCCATCTCTCATCCCTGTCCTGACAAGCCGGCGAGCGGCTAAACACGGAAATACCAGATATTACCTCACGAAATGGGGCCATCTGCGATTACTCCTCATTGTTTTATTTTCTTAAACTTTCGCTACCTCCAGTACTAGGGGGAAAATTCTAAGTAGCTCTCTTAGGTTGTTTGCAGATGACGCCGTCATTTACCGCCTAGTAAAATCATCTGAAGATCAGGACCAACTGCACAACGATCTGAATCAGTATGGTGTAAAAATTGGCAATTGAATTTAAATAATGAGAAGTGTGAAGTCGTCCACATGAGTACGAAAAGAAATCCGTTAAACTTTCTTACAAGATAAATCAATAAAAATTGGAAAGAACACGTAGATAATATCGTGGGAAAGGCGAACCAGAGACTGCGTTTTATTGGCAGAACCCTTAAAAGATGCAACAGAACTACAAAAGAAACTGCGTACACTACGCTTGTCCGTCCATTTTTGGAGTATTGCTGCCCAGTGTGGGATTCTTATCTGGTGAGTTTGACAGAGGACATCGAAAGAGTCCAGAGAATGGCAGCTCGTTTCGTATTGTCACAATACAGGGGAGACAGCGTAACGGAAATGATACAAGATCTGGGATGGGAATCATTACAACAACGGCGCTTATCGCTGCGGCGTGGGCTACTTACGAAACTCCAATCGCCAAGATTCTCCTCCGAATGCGAATATATATTGTTGACTCCCACTGACATAGGTAGAAATGATCATCAGAATAAAATACGAGAAATCAGAGCTCGAACAGAGAGATTCAGGTGTTCTTTCTTTCCGCGTGCCATTCGAGAATGGAATGGGAGATAAATAGTATAATGGTGGTTCGAAGAAACTCTCTGCCAGGCACTTAAATCTGATCTGCAGAGTATTCCATGTAAATGTACATGTACTATACGTAACCATTTTTGTTGCATCTTGGTTCTGTAAGTCGAAAACCGGTCTACTCAAAAACCGAAGCTCCAGAACTGTGTAATATTTGTAGCACTGAAATAAAGAAAATTTCGATATTTTTTGGCAAAATTTTAAGCAGCTATACTTATTACCCTCTCTCTATGAAAGGTGGCTAGAGGCGCCTAAAGCGCTGTCAAGTAAACAGAATGGAGCACTTTCAGCCGTTAAGTTACGAATTCTGTTACTAATAATTTCCAAACTTCATTGTGTCATCTTCGGTCTGCCTGACCAGCGTAAAAATGTACTTATTACGTTTCGTAGTCTGAATTACGGTCATTATTAATGTAGTGGTGTCCATAGAGTGCAGCTGATGAAGTGATGGCGTCTTGGGCTGCTTTCACAGTGTTGACATATTCTGATTGGATCTGAGGACGTCTGTACATTAATACTGACCCCATTCTGACGTCGAAACATAATTACTCAGGTTTTTACGCTGGTCAGGGGACCTTCAGGTGACCCAAACAAGTTTCACAACTTATAGCAATTAAATTTATTAAAAATAACGTAAATGTTTGTAAATCTAACGGACCAAACTGCGTGGTCATCATTTCATAACTTACAAACTAGTTAAACTAAAGTAAACTAATCTAAGGACAACACACACACCCATGCCCCAGGAAGGTCTCGAACCTCCGCAGCGAGGCGCCTTAGACCATTCGACTACTCCACCGCGACTAAATTTATTACTTAACGGCTAAGAGAGCTCTGTTCGTTTACCTTAATTTCACTATTTAGGATGGTTATATACTGCAAGTAGGGCCTACAGTTTGTAGACAAATAACAACCAACCATTTCAGTTAAATAGGATATTTTATTAAAGCATTAACCACGTTTCAGCAAAAATAATTTTTTCTTCTTCAGAAGTCGGACGTGTAAATCACGTGAAGTTGTTATAAATAAAACATAAAGCCAAATGCTCTAGTCACGGACAGCTTTTACTGCATCTCAACAGCTAAAGTATAAAACTGACATATCAAGATATAAGAAACTTTCTTTCCTTTATTTGCATCAACTTCTACGAGATTTACATGTACCTATGTGACCTACGCCCATCCCATTGTTAACTAGAGCATCGTACATCAGGCATCAGTGAAAAGCTGCATGTTCAGTAGCAACGTAGCACAACCATTTGTCTTAAATGTAGTTTGAAATTACGGTTGTCTCCGAGTGGTTCGGCCGAATCCATTATTCGCCGAATCCAGGACACTGGCTTCGGATTAAAGATTCGATGTATAATAGTCGAATACTAACGAATCCTGCATCCAAAGTGTTGTATGGAAACCTTTAGTTACGAATGTTGTAGTTTACTTTGCGTAAGAGTGCGCTTTCGTTTTCGTTATTTATCTTTCATACATCCGCTGAAAGACGTGACGTCATAAAAACGACCTCACTTTCAATTTATTCAACTGAAACCACTACAAAACTTATGCAGTTGCGTGGCTATTATGAAAACAATGTAGCGCATTTACCCGAATCTAGGCCGCACTTTTTTCTGGTTTTTGGGATCCAAAAAACCTACTGTCGTTTAAATCGAGTGTAAAGCGTACGAAGTTCTGAAAAATGGAGCAAAGAGAAGCCACAAATAACTTTACCTGTCTAATATAAGCAGTGCTACAGAGGTTTGCTTTGCAGGCGCAAATATCAATAGTAGCGCTACAACTTTTGCGGACTGATGACCCCCGTAGTTAAGTCCCATAAGCTATACAAATATAAATATTTTCCGCTCCTAAGACGAGTCTAATTTCCTTTTTATTTTCCTCAACTGAATTTTAATACACGATCCAACGAAGGAAATAGAACTTTAGTATTGTTCAATGTCAAATGAAACAGCCTTTCAAATGTCATAGCAACAAAAATAAAGTTTACGGAAATAACAACAATACATAAGGCTTTAGGATTCTTGCACGAGTTGCTTCATTCTGGGGTCACGTACTGTTTCGCTGAATTTTGTGAAGTGCTGGGGTATGTGAACTGTAATGAAGCACTAGGATTTTAAGAAGAAATTAATTATGTGGAAAAAATTCTAATCGTGCGCTATCCAGGCAGGATGACGTCAATTCAACAGCTACTTGATGTCTGTTTCAATGAATCGTTTAAGGTCAAGCTTAAACACATGTACACCGACCGCCTTTTGATAATTGACAGACAAGTGACATCAACGGGTCGTGTAAAACGCGCAAGTGTGTCAATGGAATGATGCTTGGAAGTGGATTCCAAATCATATTGCGTAGCAGGCATTTAAAAATGTTCGTTATCGAATGCCCTAGATTGTACGAGGGATGATGCTCTGTAGTACGAAGGAACTGAATAACAAGGAACAAGTGATATTGATTCAGAACTAGCGTATCGGTATCTAATTGCAATTATAAATATTTCGTAAAATTTGTATTATAAGTCTAATAAAATTGTTTTATATTTCCGCATTTAGTTTCAAAGTTATTTCCATTCTTATTTAGTAAGTGTTTAGTGTTGCTAGAATAGTCATATATTTGAAGTCTTATCTACAATTTACTACGTAAAACCGGCTGGCAAGCCTGTGTTGCGTCTATATGCCTGACACTGCAACTACTGCCTTCGTGCTACAACTTACGTATTTTTCTTTTAAGGGCAAGTGTTTATTACCATGAATCGTGATTCGTAAATTCCACACTCTTTCCGCCATAAGAATAATACAAATGTAAACATTACGCCATGTAATCTTCCGTGTTGGCTGTTACCACATTTAAATTCCATCCGCCTAACAAACCCGAAAGACAATGGTGAACGCGGGAGAATATGCATATTACGTCAATCTTTACATTTGTATTTTGCTGAATATTTAGAAATTAAGAACGGAAACTGACTTCTAGTACTGATTATTAAATCTTCCACGAATATAAATTCTGTGCAGACAACTTACGCAAATATTAAAGAAAAAATCTACGAAATATCCTTGTTTAACATCCGGAGTGCCCAATCTGCGCATTAAGTACATTCATATTTCTAAAATGTCTTCGTGGCAATAACAAGTAGGCCTACACACAAGTATAATTAAAGCGAATTTCGCTGTTTGAATGTCCTGTCCATCACTCATTGAATGCCTGATATGTCACTATAAAATTATTTAACATTTACACATACTATTTCTTAAGAATCTATTTTTTCCAACTTCCAAAATAACTACTCATCTTTTCAGGTTTTATTTTTTACACTTCCCTTGTGAAAAAAGAAAAAAATACGCAATCCTTTCCTTTCTAGGACTTCATTAAGCAATTATTTCAAAATAAAACAGATTATAAGATAGTGGAGAAAGTTTCTTATTATCGAAATGAAAAAGTTTGTGCAAAAAGTTTCTTATTATCTTTTAGATCATCTAAACAACCTATTTCTCAAAAAGGTTCCATACAAATTTCTTTTAAGGGAAGGGGGGTATTAAAAATCCTTAAGATTTAAATAAAAGATCTAAATGAAATTTTAATTTTCTAAATTTTACTGTAATATTGTGATTTGGGCTCCATCCCAAAAGGCTTTATCATCACTAGCGGCTGTAGAGTAGCAATTCTTTTTAAATACCTGTACTTGAGGTGACAGATTATTTGGGTTAGAGATTCGGAAGATGAGATTCGGGTTCGGTATTCGGCACTTGACTTATTTAAGATTCGGTAAAACTGGGGTTCGACGCACCCCTCTTTGGAATATATTAATGTCATATAGGCCTACAGCCTAAACAAGGACCCCATCGATCTCTGGCTTCACTGCATTTCGGTTTCCTCATTGCTCCGATTAGCTTTCCATCTGTATCGCACTGAAACTAATGCAAAACACTTCAAATATTGACAGAAGGCTCATGGTATATACACATCAACTGCTTCCACTCGCGTTCACAATGCTCGGTTCTGCCTACGGACTTGTTTTCTGGTAGTTTTCGTTGTTCGTAAACACTGATAAACAGTATTTGTTAACGACTCGAAAGATAGTTATACACTACTAGCCATTAAAATTACTATACCACGAAGATGACGTGCTACAGACGCGAAATGTAACCGGCAGGGAGACGATGATATGATATGCAAATGATTAGCATTCACAAAAGGTTGGCGCCGGTGGCGACACCTACAACGTACTGACATAAGGAAAGTTTCCAATCGATTTCTCATACTCAAACAGCAGTAGACCAGCGTTGCCTGGTGAAACGTTGTTGTAATGAATCGTGTTAGGAGGAGAAATGCATACCATCACGTTTCCGACTTTGATAAAGGTCGGATTGTAGCCTATCGCGATTGGGTTTATCGTATCGCGAAATTGCTGCTCGTGTTGGTCGCGATACAATGACTGTTAGCAGAATATGGAATCCGTGAGTTCAGGAGGACAATACGGAACGCCCTGCTGGATCCCAACGGCCTCCTATAACTAGCAGTCGAGATGACAGGCATCTTATCCGCATGGCTGTAACGGATCGTGCACTCATGTCTCGATCCGTGAGTCAACAGATGGGGACGTTTGCATGGCTACAGTCATCTGCACGAACAGTTCGACGACGTTTGCAGCAGCATGAACTATCAGCTCGGAGACCATGGCTACGGTTACCCTTGACGTTGCATCACTAGAAATTTTTAATTTGCTGTCAGTATCATATTTTTTGCACATAATATACAGACTGGCTGCCAAACCTACTCCTTACCCTCATCTATAATCTGAATGTTATCACTACCACAGGTCTTACAAAGACAAGAAAATGTCACTGCTGCAGTCAATAGTTCAAGGTCAATTACTCTAAACCAAGTGTACCGAGATTCATCACTGTAGTATTCACCTCACAGATTTTTCGCTTGGAGCTGATACGAGACGAGTTCACATTTTCAGCAGATGTTCTTACTTCGCACGTAGCCTCATTGCTGGGTTATCGTTGTTTTTTACGTCTTCTATTCACTAACCTATTCAAAAGCAGTTTATCCACTTTTTATACACTCTTTGTGATCGTGGCATAACTGAATGAAGGAAAAATAAGAAAAAAAAATGCTTCGTCATAAACGACGCAGCTAGTCTTTTATTGTTTATTAGATACGGAACAGAGTCAAAGATGTTCCATAAAACCAAAGAGTATGCATTTCGGCCTTCTAGATGTATCCCGAACACGTTTGGTTGAAAGTAATACACATAACCCTTGTTCACTGAGCTAGTATTGAAGTGCTGCTGCATAACGTTGGCGTGGCAGGGAGGCTGCGTCACACTTTTAATTAATTTTCAGGCACTTAAGATGCGGTTTCAACACTGAAACTTTGGGAACTTATTGTCCATGTGCTGTACTAACAAATAAAAAATAAATCGAAAATTGATGTGTTTGGTCAATTTCATCAGTGTCCCCCCTTTCTCAGGGTTTATTGTCGGGCATTTAGGGAATGCCATAATCGAAAGAGCAAGAGGAAAATTGCTGGTAATATACTAAGCAACTACAGTCTACAACTACATCTACATGGGATATTCTGCAAATCAAATTTAAGTGCATGGCAGAGGGTTCATCGAACCACCATTATTCTGTTTATCTTCCATTCCATTATCGAATAGCGCGCGGGATGAAAGAACACCTGAATCTCTCCGTTCGAGCTCTTAATTCTCGTATTTTAATCTGATGATCATTTCTACGTCTGTAAGTGGGAGTCAACAATATGTTTTCGCATTCGGAGGCGATTGGAGTTTCGTAAGTATCCCACGCCGCAGCGATAAGCGCCGTTGTTGTAATGATTCCCATTCCAGATACTGTATCATTTCCTTAACGCTGTCTCCCCTGTATCGTGACAATACGAAACGAGCTGCCCTTCTTTGGACTCTTTCGATGTCCTCTGTCAAACCCACCTGATGAGGATCCCAAACTGGGCTGCAATACTCAAAAAATGGACGGACAAGCGTAGTGTATGCAGTTTCTTTTGTAGTTCTGTTGCATCTTTTAAGGGTTCTGTCAATAAACCGCAGTCTCTGGTTCGCCTTTTCACGACATTATCTACGTGTTCTTTCCAGTTTAAGTCTGAAGTAATAGAAATTCCTAGGTATTTTGTGAAGTTTATGGCCTTCACTTTTGATTGAATTATCTTGTAAACAAAGTTTAACGGATTTCTTTTCGTACTCATGTGGACGACTTGACACTTCTCATTATTTGGAGTCAATTGCCAATTTTTAGACCATATTGATATCTAATTCAGATCGTTCTGCAGTTGCTTTTGATCTTCAGTTGATTTTACTAGACGGTAAATGACGGCGTCATCTGCAAACAACCTAAGCGAGCTACTTACATTTTCCCCTAAGTCGTTTATGTAAAGAAGGAACAGCAGAGGACTAATAACAGTACCCTGTGAAACGCCCGATATCACCTCTGCTTTAGTCGATTCCTTACCATCGATTTCTACGAACTGTGTCCTCTTTGAGGATATATACCGAAGCGTAGGCACGTGATGCAAGGGGGTCCCTGCAGCCGCGCGGGAGTAGCCGCGCGGTCTGGAGCGCCACTTTACGGATTTACGGATCTCGTGGTCTCCCGCGTCGGAGGTTGGAATCCTCCGTCGGGCATCGATGTGTCCTTAGGTTAGTTTAACTTATTTTAAATAGTTTGTAAGCTAGGAACTAATAACTAAGTTGTTAAGTCCCATCAATTTACAAAAATTTGTACCAGACGCAGACTTCTAGTGGCATCATCCTGGCACACCCTGCCCACCTTTGAGTATCAATACTCCAATACGCCAACCCCAAGCGCTGCGTATTCGTGCGCTCTCTTATGCGGGAAACTGGCACAGCGGTCGGGCAGCGGCGAGCTGGAACTGATAAGTGTGGTGCGATGCAAGGCTCTGACGCGTAGGTATTTCGTTGACAGCCTTCACAAATATTGTGCCTGGCAAATTGGAACTTATTCTTAACAGCTTCTCTCCTTGACCCAGATGCTTCTCTGGGTACTTTTTTGGGGTAACTGATACAGCGCACGCTGGCTGTGGACTAGGTGCGGCTGTCGATCTCTCGCGGCTGGGACGGACAGCTCGGCCGGCTCGCCTTGACACAGATGCGCGTGGGCGGGACCGCCCGGTGCGGTGGCCAGCCATGCACGGCAGCGCAAGCACTGTGCCAAAACAAACGACGGCGGCTGCCGGCTGCCGGCTGCCCGCTGCCCGCGCTGTTTACGCGCCTGCATTTCCTGGCCGAGCACCGGCCGCCACCAGCGGGGTGTGAAATTGACTAGCGCGCTTTGCTTCTGTGACGTCACCTGGCAGAAAGCGCCGAGCAGTTGCCGCTGTACCCTTATGAAACGTGTGAGCAGGAAGTTGTGTTTTGCGTACGCTCGTTTCGTGACCTGTTACGTGTTCGGATAGAAAGTAGCTTTCTTGTACCAGGGAACAATTTTTCCATATATTCATTATGTAATTATGAGTAAGAATACTTCGTGTTGGCCGGCCGCGGTGGCCGAGGGGACTGAGGCGCTCCAGTCACGGTCTGCACGGCCACTACGGTCGGGGGTTCGATTCCCCCCTCGGGCATGGATATTTGTGCTGTCCTTAGTATAAGGTAGTAGGTAAGTAGTTTGTAAGTTTAGGGACTGATGACCCCGTAGTTAAGTCCCATAGGCTTAACGAACATTTTGAACTTCGTGTTGTGCTGTTGCGGAGTGCAATACCAGTGGACGCAAGACGGAAGAGATTTTTACCATCAGTTTCCAAAAGATGAGCAACTTCAGCGCATACGGATCTCTCGCTGTAAACGACAAGACGAGATAAATGTCAAAAATGTCACAATTTGTACCGAAAAGTTTTGTGAAGCTGAATGATAAAATTGTGTGTATGAAAGTAGTATTCAGTTCAATACTCAGGGTAATTAAATGAGTAAAACAAAAGCATTTATGCGAAAATCGGCTGCTAAGTTTGCGTTGAAAGTTTTCTTTATCTAATATATAAAAATGAAGGCCTCTGTATGTCCGTATGCTACGCCTGTCAATGTCATTCAGTCGATTGTGATAAAACTTCGTCAACTTACTGCATGAACTATCGTCACGGTTATAGGCATAGTAAAATTTGGAAATTCGCACTCTAAGAGGGTGAAATCATGATATTATATGAAACTGAAGCACATTTTCTCCTTGTCTGTCCCTTTAACCTTCTATAACACGAGAACTACTGAACATATCGTGATGAGGTTTCTTTCAAATTGTAGTTCTCACAAAGGCCTAAAAGAAGTCTGCGAGAACATATGTCTATCTTTTTCGAGTGAAGCTTATGTACCATTTTTGTCTCCTACGGCGCTGGCGCCGGATGGCTTCAGACTACATAAATAGTGATTGTGGGAAATCTATAAAGGTTAGACATGTGCTCTCCCGGACTTTATTTTACATCTTTATGAGCGCTACAATTTAAGAAAAACCTCATCACGATACGTCCAGTGGTTCTCGAGTTAAAGACCTGTGCCAGGTCGCGGGTCGGGACGGGTTAGCTAGTTGTTAATAATGTTTGAAGCTTTTCTTTTTCAGTCCTTTGTAGGTCAGTATTCATATATATTAATCACAAGCGTGTTCCACCGCTTAAAAGCAATGTTTTTTGTCGAATGAGAAAAGAAAAGACGGAGAAAATGAGTTCACGGCGGCCTTATAATACAGCGGCTTGCTGCCGACTGACGTAATACAGCGCCAACCAATGACAGTGAAGAAGCCCAAACTGGCATACCTTTCTGGTCTACGTACCTTGGGCCGCCACAGCGCCAGCTAGCCGGCGCGAGGCAGATCCTGCCAGTTATCTGCCAGCGACGGTCCCACAGGTGTGCAGTCCGTCCTCTCATTATCACACGCGAGTCGTCCGCTTCCAGGTGGTTCTATATCACTTATACAGAGGTACAGCAATGTCCACTAACGTGCGAAAAGATCGTCCGGCCTGCATAATTTTAGAGTTCAAATGTTTGTGAAGCTTATGGGACTTAACTGCAGGGTCATCAGTCACTCAACTTACAATCTACTTATGAACTACCTTATACTAAAGACAGCACAAACATCCATGCCCGAGGGGGGGGGGGGAATTCGAACCCCCGACGGGGAACGGCCTCCCGCATCTCATCATAGCGCCTTAATGCTCTCGGCCGCTCCGCATAATTTTAGAATCCAACAGCAAATAAGGGCAGGGGTTAAAGAAGGGCAGACTAGACCTGGCGAATTTACTAGCTGGGTCGGCTCTGGAAAATTAAGAAAAAAACAGCTGAGACGCTGGAGAAATGACTCCTGGCAGCAGGAATGGGACGCATGTGATTAGGGTCGGTGGCTCCATTTATTCTTCCCCAGCATAGACTAAGAATGAAACATGTCGATCCCAGCTGTGGCATGGTCCACTTCTCGATAGGACACGGGCCTTATGCTGCCATTTAAGTAAGAATTAAGGGAGATGGCGCTACGTACCTCAGCCGTAATACGCTCTGTTGCCATGGCCGCCACCGAGCGAGGTGACGCAGTGGTAAGACACTGGACTCGTATTCGGAAGGATGGTGGTTCAAATCCACCTCCGGCCATCCTGATTTAGGTTTTCCGTGATTTCCCTAAATCACTTCAGGTAAATGCCGGGATGGTTACTTTCAATGGGCACGGCCGATTTCCTTCCACATCCTTACCCAAACAGTCCGAGCGTAAGCTCCGTCTCTAATGACCACGCTGTCGACGGGACGTTAAACTCCAAGCTTCCTTCCTTCCTTCCCTGGCCGACCAATACACTGTGTTATATCTGTGTCTGTACTTACAGTCGCTAATTGCTTCATATATGCATGTTACGTCCTCAAAGTACTTGTTTCAAGTTTTTGTTTAAAATAAAATATCGAAAAATAAAAAAAAATAAAAACAGTTTATTATGTTTAAAAGTAGTTGTTACTACAATATTACTAATCACAAACGTGGATTTTTCTTTAGCTAATCTGACGATAGTCATGTAAAATAGTTCTATTTTGTGAAACAAAGCCAAATTTACACAGCGACGATACCTTTTCTTTGTGTAGTGAGTCTCATTAATATTGGAACTAAGTTTTGCTTTCGAAATCATTGACTTAATGGAAATAAAATTTATATTTTATTCCTTACTCATTCCTAAATAGTATGTTAAGTGGGGGAAATAACTTTCAGCTTTAGGATATCGAAAAGAGAAAAATACGCTACAAGTAAAGATGTTCTATAAGTTCCTTCACAATAAAAGTGATAAAATTAGACGTTATCGAGGCAGTTTACACATGAAATGGTTTTCCCCTCGATTTCGCCTCACAATCAGAACACTTCGTACACATAAACATCACACAAGTCACCATAACAGTGCAAAATCCTTCCAAAAACGAGCGACGAGCATACGCAAACAAGGTAAATACAGCGGTGTTCAAAATGTTCAAATGTTTGTTAAGCTTCTGGGACTTATGGGACTTGTCACCAGCAAAACGGCACTATGAACCTATTAACAGATCATGATTTTGTTATGATGTTACTGTGATTTGGCGTCAATTTATTTTCTGCAGACCGTTGACTTATTTTTTTAACTGCATTATTTGCCAATGCACAAAAATTGCTACCAACGTACTTCAGCAGGAAACAGAAATATCTTACAGATATGGAACAACCTTACACTTAACATTCCCCATTGTGAGTGCATATCACAGCCATTTTCAAAACAGCTGTCTGTTTGCCGCGGTGGAGTAGCCGAGCGGTCTAAAGCGTCTCGCTGCGGAGCGCGCGGTTGCTCGCCGTGGAGCTTCGAGTCCTCCCTGGGGCACGCGCGCGCGCGCGCGCGCGCGCGTGTGTGTGTGTGTGTGTGTTTGTGTGTGTGTGTGTTTGTCGTTAGGTTAGTTTACCTAGGTTTATGTAGTTTGTAAGCTACGGACTGATGACCACGCAGTTTGGTCCGATATATTTACAAACATTTGAACATTTTAGATAAACTGGACGTAGAGACAAAAACAACTTTTTTTGTGCTTGTAGGGGAAAACATTAAAATTGACAATCTTTGTTAGACGACTGTACAGAGTATCTCTCTGAGACTATGTGTGAAATAAAACGAGGAAAGTAACCCAGGGTTTCTGGCCTGTTACAGTCAGAATTACTCGTGACGAGGTATTTAAATTTACTTCCTGCTGCAGTATACTTTCGACATCGACACTATTAACTGGTTGATAGTTTGATGACACACATATTTCAAATATTTCGTTCACATGTCGATAGTGGGAGAAATTTGCTATGTTACAGATTAAGGGTTAGATGTGTCCCTGTACAGTTATAGTACTCTAAAACGTTTGGCACTGTTTAAACGTGACCCATAGCGAAGTGGTAAGTCACGAAGACCTTAAACTGGCAAAAATGTCAGAGACTCGGATCCTGCTACAAATAAGAGGCGTGTCCAGAAAGTAAGTTCCGTTGCAATTTACCTCCGCTGCGGAAGAACGTGCGTCATTTGGAGATCGCTGTCAGTTACGTACGCTTTGTTGTGCATGTTTGAAATGTCGGCGTTGATCGAAAATCCCGCCGCCTGTGAAATCAGGTCGGTGATACGGTTTCTGAATGGGAGGAAAGTGACACCAAGTGAAATTTATCGGCAAATTTGCGATGTTTACGGACCAAACGCGATGAGTGATTCGATGGTGAGAAGATGGGTCCGACAGTTCAATGGCGGGCGCAGTGACGTGCACGATGAAGAACGAAGTGGTCGTCTACCTTTGGTTACAGAAGAACTGGTTCATGCGATTGATGACAAGATCCAGGAAAACCGTAGCTTTAAAATTAGTGCACTCGCTATGAACTTCCCCCAAATTTCAATGTTTCCAACTGGTTGAAGACACAGGTGGCAGATTTCTATGAAGAAGGTATACAAAACCTGGTGCCACGCTATGACAAATGCCTGCAAAATTTCGGCAGTTATGTAGAAAAGTAGTTTAAGAGTTGTAGAATTTTGTGCAATAAAAATTTCTTCTGTATCTGTGTACAATTTCAATTTATTACCAAACGAAACTTTCTTTCTGGACGCGCCTCGTAGATTGCTTTCTAGTCTTGACCATTAGTACAAATTCAGCACTAAATGCTGCGTGAGATTTCAGCAATCAGAGCATTGATTTGGTCGTGTAATTACTACACTGCCGATACACGTGAATGGTGGGAGCTTCTGTAAGTGACTGAGCTATAATTCTGTGATTTCCTAACTATCTGAAGTAACTACGGAAATGCGTTGCTCTTTATTAATATCATTGTTACACGTCAGCATTTTTTTTTCTTCTGTTCATCGCTCTAAACTTATAAATGGTTTAAAATTCGCATCATCAGGAACAGCTTAAATAACTTCACGTAAGCTATAATATTTACTTGAATTTTACAGGAAATTTAAGAAAATTCAGTCTCCCACAACAGATCATCTCTGTGTGCTTTTCAAAACGTTTGACTCCTATTAGTTATACTTGCAGTGATATTAACAGATGTTTCTCAACTTATCGATAATTACAGATTTATTAAAAATAAATATAGCAACTAACATATATTTTATAAAATGATGCGGCTTTTCTATTGCATTTTATACCATCTTAATTGAGTTTTTAGATGAAGATAATCCAAGAGCCCAGGCTATAAGAGACATATGCAGAGATCAGTTCGTGTACCGCCAACACTTTCGGAATAACGGGTGTCTACAGAATATGGTCCAGTATTGTTGCAGGCGACTTCCAACGTCTTGTTCAATCCATGCCACGTCTAGACAGATTGTGTAGCTGTTTAGGGAACAGAAGCTGACATACATAACTCACCCCTATGAACAGAGACAACGAGCTCTAAAGTATTTACTACACCGATTTATGTATTGCCCAATTCTTATTGGTGAGTACCGATAGGAAGATCACAAATGAGTTATGTATGTCAGTTTCTATGCCCTAAACAGCTACCAATCTGTTTAAACAAGATCAATAATTAATTTGTAGTTTAGCCAGTCTATCAATCTGCATATGACGACGCAGAAATATATTTAAACAAATATAAATTTAACCATAATCTATATTTTCTTGCTTCCCGAACAAAATGTGGTTTGCTACGTTATTAGGGGGTAACCAATTGCTTTTTTCACTTCACTGGTCTGTCCTACAATTCCACTTAGATGAGGTGTAGATCTTCACGAGGGGGTGGGGGGGTGGTACGACCTTATCCATCTCGTCTTTTTCTTCGGCCCTCCGTGAACCATTCTGCGTACACTTCTTGGTTTGCCAAAAAAAATTCTGGATTTATGTATCACAGCCTCTGATACCAATTATGCTCCCCCTTTCAAACTCGCTCATTTGACGGTACAGTTCACTCATATGTCTGCAAGGCAATAAGCACTTCTACCCAAGTAACACGGACCATTATCTTCGCTTTGTAGCAACAACAAAGCACATCATGGATTTCTGAAAGGTTCCGATATCGAGAAGGCTATTTACACCTACACTGAGAATGTACTTAATTCATTAGATAATAAATTACAAGCAGCAGGTATTTTCTGTGATTTGCCAAAGGCGTTTGATTGTGTGAACCATAACATCCTTTTAAGTAAGTTAGAATTCTATGGTGTTACGGGAATTATTGCAAAATTGTTCAAGTCGTACCTTGGTAACAGGAAACAAAGGGTGTTAGTGCAAGAGACTGGTGAATTCAGCCATCAGTCATCATCACATTGGGAAGAATTTACATGTGGTGTCCCACAAGGATCCATCTTAGAGCCATGCCTTTTTCTTGTGTACATTAATGACCTGTCATCTGTTACGCTACCAGGAGCAGATCTCGTTTTGTTTGCAGATGATAGAAGTATTGCAATAAATAGCATGCCGAGATAGTTCCAAGAAGGTCTACTAAAATATTTTCATGAATATTAATAAATGGATTAAAGCGAACTAATTGACATTAAACTTTGAAAAGACTCACTACATGCAGTTCAGAACATGTAAGAGATTTCCAACCAACGTATGCATACAGTATGAAAACAAACAGATAGAAAGTTTTTTAAATTTCTGAGATTACAGCTTGACAATATATTCAGTTAGGAGGAAAAAATCATAGAGCTGCATAAACGACTTAAAAACCCTATATTTGCAATACGAATGGTATCAGACATAGGATCATAAAAAATTAAAAAAAAAAACTTGCATACTTTGCTTACTTTAATTTCATAGTGTCATATAGTATAATATTTTGTGGTAACTCTTCACGTCAAACGAAAGTCTTCAGAGTCCAAAAGCGTGTAATACGTATTATTTGTGAGTACATTCACGGACATCGTGGGTACATTAACTAGTACCTCTCAGTATATTTATTCCTTAACGAAATTTGACATAAATAATATATCCCTTTTTTAAACATACAGCTCAGTTCATACATACAACACTAGGAAAAAAAAATCTACACAAGGACTTAAAAGCAATTACTTCAGGAACACATTTTCAATAATTTACCAGCAACCATAAACAATTTAGCTACAAATAAAGATCAGTTTAAGAGGAGACTAAAGGACTTTCTAGTGGCAACTACGTCTACTCCAGCAAACAAGTAATTTACATTTTACAAATATTATTTTTATCACATTTTTACGTTAATTTCAGTCGAGTTCTAGATGCAAACAACTATCCGTCCGGAAGTATGAATAAACTTCTGACGAACGAAATAGTGGTTTCATAGCAAACATTCGTTTTATGTACCGCCGTGTAATAAAGCTATGGCAGTTAAAACTTTACTTGAGCGGAAGTTAATTTCTGCACCGCGAGCCATGAATGAAACTGACGAACACAAAACCCCCCGTGTGCTGGATTCCTGGCTGACAGGTAAACATAATGCAGTCGTATCCAGATGCCGAGGTCTTTTCAGCGGCGAAGGCTTGTCGACGTGTTTTTCGTCCGTCTGCAGGTTGACTTCCTGTCGCGGTTTGTTTGATGAAAGATTAAAGCGGATACTGGTGGCAGCTGACACAACTCCAAGGTTCCGTAAACCTATTCGGTAGCGCATAAAACCGAGAGGTTACGCCGTTCGCGTTTCGTTGGAACGTAAGGACATTTCTGCTCTAACATACCGCCTTGTCCTCCGTTGCGGGGTCACTGTGAAATTACCCAGTGCGTTGCGCGTTGACGTAAATACAGTTTCTCCGTCAGGGATTTCTAAAATACCTGCAGTCTCGTTTGTGAACGCGTGCGTGGTTCGACTATCGCGAAAGCGAGAAAAATTGTTTGGTTCTCCTTGGCAAAATTTTTAATATTAATGTAAGAGGAGTTCTCACAATAATGTTACCAGTTAATTAACGTGCAACCGTGTACTTTACGCCTAATAAGTTAACTGTTTCGACAATTTGTGTTATGTATTAAAGACAAGGGGAGGAAACTCGTCTATGCACTGAAATGACGCAGTATAATCGTTCGTTGTTTTGAATTACATCCTTTTACTTCAGTCGGTTGAATAATATCTGGAAGTCTAAGAGCCAGCTACAACCTTTTATTTAGACGCTGTAAGTTGTTTGGAAATTATAAATAAAGTAATTAGCAGTACGTACTACAGTACCTGCGCCTTGAAAATAACGAGTGGCCGAGCGCATTGAGGCGCTATGCTCCGACGCGCGAGGCTTTTACCACTCAGGGGTTCGAATCCTCCCTCGGACATGGATGTTTGTCCTGTCTTTAGTATAAGTTAGTTCATAAGCAGTTTGTAAGTTTAGGGACTGATGACCCCGCAGTTAAGTCCCATAAACTTAACAAACATTTGAACACTTTATTTGAAAATATCGATGCACGCTGCCTACAGCTACAACCACCTGACAAAAAATTTTGCCGAGAAACCGAGGAAATTCTGGTTGTTCGTCAAATCAATAAGTGGGTGGAAGGAATCATTCGATCAAACGTCCATGGCGATAGAAAAAAACTTCAGAGAAAACTGAGATATTAGAGTTTGTAGAACTGACCTTCGTTTGACCATCGCATAGAATACTGGATGGAGGACACGATAAAAGTAATGCATATCGAAGAGGTTCAACTGAAAGAGGGATGGAATCCCAAATAGATTTTACGGAGAGTAATCTACGGCACTGGAACCTTACGTAGCTTTCATTCATCTACATAGATACTCTGCAAATCACATTTAAGTGCCTGGCAGAGGGTTTATTAACCACTTTAATAACTTTTATCTACCGTTCCATTCTCTAATAGCGCGCGGGAAGAAAGAACACCAAAATCCTTCCGTTGTCGATCTGATTTCTCTTATTTTATTGAGATGGTCATGTCTCCCTAAGTAGGTGGGTGCTATCAAAGTATTTTCACATTCATAAGTAAAAGTCGGTGATTGAAACTTCGCAAACTGATCACGCCGCAATGAATAACGTCTTTCTTTTAATGATTCCCCCCCCCCCCCCAATACGTGCAACATTTCAGTGACGCTTCCCCCCCCCCCCCCCGTAACGTGATAAAACAACACGAGCTGCCCTTCTCTGGACCTTCTCAATATCTTCCGTCAGTCCCACCTGGTAAGGGTCCCACAAGGGGCAACAGTACTCCAGGAGAGGACGCACAAGTGTGATGTAGGCAGTCTCTTTGGTGGAGCTGGTGCATCTTCGAAGCGTTCTGCCAATGAAACTTAACCTTTGATTCGCCTTCCCCACAATATTTTCTATGTATTCTCTCCAGTCAAAGTTGTTCGTAATTATAACTCCTAGGTATTTGGTAGAATTTACGACCTTAAGGTTTGACTGATTTATCGCGTAATTGAAGTTCAGTGGATTTCTTTTAGTGGTCATGTGTATTACTTCACACTTTTCTTTATTTAGTGTCAATTGCCAATTTTCGCACCAAGTAGAAATTTTGTCTAAGTCGCTTTGCAGTTGCTTTTGATCCTCTGTTGACTTCACTAACCGATAAACGACAGCATCATCCGCGAACAGTCTAAGGGAGCTATTTATATTGTTTCCTAAATCGTTTATAAACACGAGGAAGAGTAGGGGACCTATAACGCTTCTCTGTGGAACGCCAGATATCACTTCTGTTTTACTCGATAACTTACCGTCAATTACAACGAACTGTGTCCTTTCTGATAGGAAATCGTGAATCCAATCGCACAATTGGGAAGATATTCCATAAGCACGCAATTTCATTAGAAGCCGAAACTCTTCCCCAGCGCAAAATTACTGAAAAGAAGCGCAAGTCACTCCTGTATATAAGAAGGGGAAAAGAACGGGCGCCGAGCGGGAATGGCCGTGCGTTCTGGAGTGTCATGTTGCGTTGCGTGCGGTCGCTCCCGCCGAAGGTTCGAGTCCCACCTCGGGCATAGGTGTGTTTGTCGTCCTCAGGATAATTTAGTTTAAAGAGTTTGTAACTCTAGGAAAAGATGGTCATAGTAGTTTGATCCCTTCGATCTACAAACATCTCAACTTTTATGAATGTAGTCTTTCCCGGCGATTGGCAGTAACGAAATCTCCTCGGGTTTCCATCCGGCTGGCTGTGTTGACATTCCGCGGAATTTCAACGCAGCCACCCGGATGGAAACCAGATAAGATTTCGTCATCTCAACTTTTGAAAGAACGGGCCCGCTAAATTACAGACCAATTTCATTAACGTAGGTATGTTGTGGAATTTCATGTTCGTATTAAACGTGCTGTTATGCTAAGTTTGCTTGAGACGAAACAGCTTCTGTTTTATCACAAGATCTCCTGAGAACCATGGCTGAAAAACAATAGTTAAACTCCATATACAAGATTTACGAAAAGCGTTTGTCACGATGCCCGCTGCAGACGTTTGATGAAGGTACGAGCACATGGAAGAAGTTTCCAGATATGTGAGGGACTATAAGAATTTTTAACTGAAACAACCCAGAACGTTGTTCTCGACGACGACTGTTGATCAAATTCAAGGGCAATGTCGGTTGTGACTCATGGGAGTGACTTACGTGTCAAACGATCACTGCTCTCATATATGATTTCACTGACGAAGTGGAAAGCAGAGTGTTTTGCTGGTGATGTACGGGATACTGTCGTCGTAGAGTGATTGTGGAAGGATACAAGATGAGGTACAAAATCTGTCTGATTGTACGACGAATCTCACTTAGCAATAAGTACTAAGAAATTTAAGTTCATGAAGTTGAGAAAGTCTCCTAATGTGCATATACAACATTATCAGTGCGGTGCTTTACAGATCATTGAACATCCCGGCGTAACTTGGGAGACCTTTATGAAGTGAAACGAGAACAGAAGGACACTTGAGGGGAAGGCGGGTTGTTGACTGATTTATTGGGAGAAGTTTTAAGAAAAGATGGTACTTTTGTGAAGGAGGCCACAAGAAGAACTTTAATGTAATTGTTGAATACTGACTGAGTTTTTGGGTTCCCCATCAAGTCGGATTAACGGAAATTTTGTTACTTAGTCAGCCCAAATTATTCGGCCTGAAAACAAGAAACCCCTTTTTTATTGCTACAATGAATATTTTATTCATTATCGTTTTCTATGTAGTTTTCCGCTTTTTCATCTACGTCTATACTCCTCAAGCAGCCTCACGGTGCATGGTGTAGTTTGTGTACCTTATACACTTCCGTATTTTCCTATCGAATTCAAATGTTTGTATAGCTTATGGGACTTAACTACGGGGTCATCAGTGCCTAAACTTACAAACTACTTATGAAGTAGCTAATACTAAGGACGGCACAAAATCCATGCCCGAGGGGGTATTCGAGCCCCCGACCATAGTGGCCATGCAGACCGTGACTGGAGCGCCTCAGTCCCCTCGGCCACCACGGCTGGCTTCCTATTATAGTCTCGTGTAATTATTGTAAATAAGAGATTGACGATGTTCCTCCGCGTGGGCTCAAATCTCCTTATCTTTAACCTCGTGGTCTTTTGCGTGATATACGCAGGTGGTAACAATATACTGGTTAATTATTCAAGAAATGTATGCTCTTGGAAGTTTGATATAAGTGTTCTTCTAATATGTTCTAGATCCATCTCATTTTTCTTTTGCCACATTTAACTTGTTTTGTTTTTCTTGCCAACTTAACGAAGTATTTATTGACTATAAATTCAGTTCATTTGTTTTCATACTCTCTATGTTTGTGTGTGTGTGTGTGTGTGTGTGTGTGTGTGTGTGTGTGTGTGTGCGGGTGTGTGTGTTAGACCGGGAAGGGGGTGGGGTATACGCAAAGTGTAAAGAAAGTGTTTTGCAAACCAGCCTCCAAATGAGATGTTATGAAAAAATTTGAAAGACCGGTAGTAATGTTTGCCTAACCCTGCAAGAAAATTTTCACATAAAATAAATAAATAAATAAATAAAGGGGAGAAGAAAACCCGGTTGAACAATCAAGTGCCCTAATGAAATAACTTACTGTGTACATTAAAAGATAAGGTATTAGCAAAGCAGTTTACCCATACTCACTCATTAATCTCAATGACATATTCAGCCAAGAAACAAATCGTCCAAACACCAAAGCACGCAGGAATTTATGACATCAGCCGTCAGTTAGCTTTGAAATAAAGTTGCAGATTTGTGCCCAGTCGGGATCTGAATTCGATTCTACTGCTTATCTGTTTACTAGGCAGTCACTGACCATTGCACCACTACGACACAGTGTTCACCACAGCTGCGTGGATTACCCTACCACGCCTCCGATCAGACAAAACTTCTTATCTCACCCACATAGTTATGACGTACTGCCCCTGACACCTATACCAATTAGTCATGGTATGTCAATGGTACCTGTAAGGATATTTTTGGCTCAGAAACGGGCGGTTCGAGCAATATGTGTTGTAAGTTCACGAATTTTCAGTAGTCTAGGAATTTTGACACTGGCGTCACAATACGTTATTTTTAATGTCGTTTGTTTGTAAAAATATCAGCTTATTCCCACGAGTTAGTAGCTTTCACTCGGTGAATACTAGACAGAAGTCGATTCTACATTGCATCATACCACCTTGACACTTGTACAGAAAGGTGTGCAGTATTCTGCAGCATACATTTTCAATAAGCTGCCACAAGGTATAAATAATTTTAGCACTAACCTACACGCTTTCAAATCTAAATTGAAGAGTTACCTCAGGGCTCATTCCTTTTATTCTGTCGAGGAACTCCCAGAAAAATTAAGCAATTAAGCTAATTCTTTTTTTTTTCTTTATTGATTCTTTTCACTTAGTGTTAAGAGTGTCGTGTGCATAGGACTACTTAAAAATTTTCTGTTACCATTCTTGTGTTAAACTTCATGTATTAACTTGTTCCATGACCATGGAGACTTACTGCTCAATTGGGTCCTGCGGAACAAAAAACGATATTATTATTATTATCTTTCTCTACCTTCCTTGAGAGAGAGAGAGAGAGAGAGAGAACAAAAATCAGTGGTCGTTTACAGTCATAATACACTTCGTAAATTGGCAAGAAATAAAAAAAGAATTAAATATGTAAATACACAAACTTAGTTACGTCTGTGGAATATGTATGAAGAACTCATTCTTAGCGTAAAAAGTACGAAAACTGCAAATTGTGCAATCTCAAAGCATAGTTACAAACTACAGGATGTACTCCGAGTAACCTTTTATGTCAATGCTACTGTTTTTAATGTACAAAATTCTACGTAGGAAAAGCATACTGTACTTTCTAGATCTCACCGAGGACGCCGTAAAGAAAAAAGAGAGAACGCATCTAGAAGACAGAAAATTTAAAAAAAGTTCTATGCAGCAACATAAGGACGTCTGATATTTTCATAATGAATAATAGAAACAATTTATTAATGGGCTACTATAGTTGTTATAGGTTGGTTCAACCAACGCGAGGAAATTAGTCAGATGCTTCGCGAACTGAAATGGGAATCCACGTAATGAAGGTGACATTCTGTTCAAGGAACACTACTGACTAAATTTAGGGAAATGACATTTTAAGCTGACGAAAGAGCGATTCTGTTGCCATGAAGTTGAATTTCGCGTAGATATAACAAAGATAAGAGGAAATACGGCATAGACTCGTTTTCCCCTAACGCTATTTTGGAGTGCAACAGGAGAGGAGGTGAGAATAGTAGGGGAGCAATGGGTGTTCCACAGCACACCAACACCATACGGGAACTTGTTGATTCTGTGAGTGGCAGTAGTCATCAACGCAGAATAGTAAGGATGCAGATAGAAAGTGTATAATAATAGCTGCAAGTGTAAGGGAATTATTTCTGCCTAATCCCTGCATACACAGAATTGAAAAGGACAGAGAACTGTCATAAGGTGATAATGTTTCCTCAAGATTTGAACGTGAGGTGTGAGAAGGGGGATGGGTGTAGGTAAAACTGGTGTACAGTCTCTGAAGCAGCATGAAGCGGAGGAGATTGATCGTCATAAAACTATATGTCTGTAGTCGCTTCTAGAAACTGTTGCCATTTTCAAACTCTATAACTTCGTGTCCACTACTTTCTTAACATGGTAACATAAAATTACGTAACGTTACGCAGAAACTGCACTATCGGCATCATTTGATAAGCGTCAGCAAACTCGACTGAGTTTGAGACAAATGACAGCGGATCTGACATGTTCGTTCTTATACTACACTCCTGGCCATTAAAATTGCTACACCACGAAGATGACGTGCCACATATGCGAAATTTAACCGACAGGAATAAGATGCTGTGATATGCAAATTATTAGCTTTTCAAAGCATAAAAGGATGGCGCCGATGGCGACACCTACAACGTGTTGACGTCAGGAAAGTTTCCAAGCGATTCCTCATACACAAACAGCAGTTGACCGGCTTTGCCTCATGAAACGTTGTTGTGATGTCTCGTGTAAGGAGGAGAAATGCGTACCATAACGTTTCCGGCTTTGACAAAAATCGGATTGTAGCCTATCGCGATTGCGATTTATCGTATCGAGACATTGCTGCTCGCGCTGGTCGCGATCCAATAACTGTTAGCAGAATATGGATTCGGTGGGTTCAGGACGGCAATACGGAACGCCGTGCTGTATCCCAACGGCCTCGTATCACTAGCAGTCGAGCGTTTATGGTGCGGCGTAGTTTACTTACGGAACTCCAATCATTAACATTCTTTTTCGAATGCAAAGATACATTGTCGACTCCCACTTACGTAAGTAGAAATGATCACCAGAATAAAATACGAGAAATCAGAGATCGAACGGAGAGATTCAGGTTTTCTTTCTTCCCACTCGCTATTCGGGAATGGAATTGGAGATGAATATTATACAGGTGGTTCAATAAACCCTCTGCCATGCACTTAAATGGGATTTGCAGCGTATACCATATAGATGTAGAAGCAGCATATAAGAAAAAATGTTGAAATAACAAAGGTGTGAAAATATTCAACCAAAATAACGATAAAAAGCCATGTTGTAAAGCAGTATTTTAAACCTGTGTGTGGTGATCCCCAAGAGGGATCTCTAAGTCTGCTATGAGGGGTTGAAGTGAAAGGAGGAAGTATTGAAACCATGAAACATCGAATACAGTGCATCTCTGGGTGTTAGGGATCTGTAGTACTAAAATTGCCTATAAAAAGAAACATTTTTATATACTAAAACTACGTAATTCCTTATTATCAATTCTGATTTGAATAGAACATTTTTTTTTTCAGTAGAAACACATTTTTGATGAATGAACGAAAATCCATAAAACTGCTTTCAGGTATCAATCAATACCTAAATTAACGAGAAACATTATGAAATTTAAAAAAGTTCGAAAAAATGCATAAACTTTTTTAGAAATTTTCTGCACAGTTGGACTTCACGGGCGTAATTCGCTTCCCAATCATACCTGCAATGCGAAATATTCGTCATGTAACATATATTTTCAGCCTAAATTAATGAAAAATCAGTTCTGTTTCGGAAAATACAAAAAATTCACACTGTAATGAAGAAATTTTTTTAATCAACAGGATAAATTATAAAATTCGCTACCTCTGAGATCACACACAGCTGTTGTGTTACAGAACGGTGAGGGCGGCTTGGAGGAGGGAGGGTCGCCAGAATATTTTTACTTGGAAGGGGGATTGCGAACTCAAAAAGGTTATCTACATCTACAACTACATACATACTCCGCAATCCATCGTAAGGTGCGTCGCGGAGGGTACACTCTACCTACTACTAGGCATTTCCCTTCTTATTCCACTCCCAAACAGAACGAGGAAAAAATGAATGCCAATGTGCCTCCGTACGACGCCTAATTTCTCTTATCTTGTATTTGTGATCACTACGCGAAATGTAAATAGGCGGCAGCGAGATCGTACTACACTTAGCTTCAAATTCCGGCCCTCTAAATTTCCTCAACAGAAATTCACGAAAGGAACGTCGACTTTTCTCCAGCGATCCGCAATTGATTTGCCGGATCATTTCCGTGACATTCACGCATTGGTCGAACCTACCAGTAACAAACCTAGCTGCTCGTCTCTGAACTGCTTCTATGTCTTCCTTCAAACTGATCTGCTGCGGGTCCCAAACACTTGAGCAATACTCAAGACGTGGTCGTTTTATATGTAGTCTTCATTACAGATGAAGTACATATTCCGAAAATTCTCCCAATAAACTGAAGTCGGCTGTCCGCCTTACTCACAACAGTCCTTAGATGATCGTTCCATTTCATATCGCTCTGCCTTCTTACGCCTAGATATTTGAACGACGCGACAGCATCAAGAAGCTCACTCATTCGAACATTATGCGATTGTTTTCCTACTCATGTGCATCACCTTACATTTTTCTACTTTGAGAGCTAGCTTCCGTTCTTCGCACCAACTAGAAATTTTTGTGTAATTCATCCGGTCTCCTATCACAGTCAGGTAAAGACGACACTGTTCTATGGAATTCAAGGTATGAAAAACAAATCGTGACAATGATTGTGTAGACGAAAAGAGGCCATCCTTAAAAAGCAACAGATATGATTTGTTTTATTTGTCAGTCAATCAGTTGAAAGATGTATTACATTATAAACACGTTCACTGTAATGTACTCATAGTAGTTTGGTGGGTGAGACACAACGCTTGTGACGTGTCTAATTTTGGTCGCACACTCGTACTGTAGGCACCTGGCGTGCACCTCCGGCAGGGTGGGCAGTGTGTGTGTGTGTCTGTGTGTGTGTGTGAGCGCAGGTGGAGGTCGATGTCCGGATCACGCGGCCGCCACGCGGCCCTCGGCGGTGACCTCGTGGTGTCGCCGTCGTCGTCGCTGTCGCCACTCCACTCCGCCGCCCCTGAGTCAACACAGACGGACACCCGCCACGCGCGCACTGCGTGGCTGCCGCCCTGCAGGGGCAGCACGCGCCGCTGCTACACGCCACCAGCTGACAGCGGGACGTCTACTCAGGCGCTTCGAAACTACTGAAGTAGAAAATTTTTCAATGAAATAAATCGCAATTTGCGATTCGTTATGGCTCCACTGTACTAGGTTTAGATGGAATACCAACGACAATTAATTGCGTCTCGATACCTCATGGTCTGTTCTCCCTGATGCGGGAATACAGTATTGTGGCTGCGAGCATTACAGAAGATATAGGCTGTGGCAATAGGAAAGAGACAGCTTGGCGAATGGAGATTTGGGTGTGGCGGGAGACGTGCAGGGAACAGTCCTCTGCAGTCGGGCTGGTCACTGTGTCGTCGGTGGCGGAGCTGTCAACGCGTCTGCCTAGTAAGCAAGATATTCCGGGTACGAATTTTCATTCGCCAGACTTGGGCATTCCATCTAAACCTAGTACAGTGAAGCCATAACTAACCGCAAATTGCGATTTTTACCATTAAAAATGAACGCTGTAACGTCGTCAAAAATATATAAAGAAATATTTTTTGTTTAAATTACACGCGTACCACAACAACTAGAGGAACGTCAATATTTCATATGCTGGAGCTGCTAAAATTCTTCGACTACTTGTAATAAATGATCAGGCTCACCTGTAGACGAAGATACGGCCCGTCAGGTTTGACACGTGACGTCATCGCAGCGCGGTAGTTTTGAGGTGCCTCCGTGTTTGTAGAAGGCGTGATTGCTTACGTGGTGTTTGAGTTAAAGACGATAGTTTGTTTACAAACAAAACAGATTAATATTTTGTGTTTCAAAAGTGATCTGCAGCTTCTCTCTGATGGTTAGATGTAGGTTAACCGAAAGTATTTTTTTTTTCCTTCCGTATGTGAACTTCGACGGCTCAAATGTTTGGGCTAAGTCCTGTGATCAATGGTACATTCTGTTATCTATAATAACTACAGATTATTTGTATCTACAAGACAGAAGTATTAAGATATCCCGTACCCTGTTTCTCCGACATCTTCATGACGTCATGAGTCAAAGTAGACGGTGGTATCCCAGCCACAGTTATGTCACTGATCGTCTTGTTTGGTAATATCCTATTTATTGAGAAGCGTTTTCCCTGTTTAGGGCATCATCATAATTATTAAAATATTGCTTTCACATGCCAAATAACATTCAAGTTAGATAGGATGCTAAAACGATACAACAAAAATTAACGAGCCTAAGATGTATTTTAATCATGGAGCATTTTTTTCTCTCTAAACCTGAAGGTACATTCCCTTGTTTCTTCTGTCGAGAGAAATAACAACGTTCCGATTCATCTGTCTACGTTCGGCCTCCGATTAGAACAGTCGTATCCGTATCTGCACCTTTTGTTTCATTTATTCAGAATGTAAGTATAGTGCTCAAATTTGCTAAATACATCTTGAAATCTTCAATGGATAAAAAACAGCCCTCGGTCGCAATTTAAAACTTATTTGAAAATGTTCAAATGTTTGTATAGCTTATGGGACTTAACTACGGGGTCATAAGCCCCTAAACTTACAAACTACTTATGAACTAACTAAGACTAAGGACGGCACAAATATCCATGCCCGAGGGGGGCAGACCGTGACTGGAGCGACACAGTCACCTCGGCCACCGCGGCCGGCTGAAACTTATTTGACCATGGTTTCGGCAGTGACTAAGATTGCCTTCATCAGAACTTAAAACAAGTCACATAATAAAATATACTACTGAGCTGAAAAGACTCCAGAGTCTCATGCCTCTATACAGGCGTTCAGCCCATAGTGGCCAACATTTTTCAATAATTTCTTTTTAAACATTGTGACGTAAGTTTTTAGCTTAATAGTATATTTTATTATGTGACTTGTTTTATTTTATAAGTTCCGATGAAGGCAATCTTAGTCATTGCCGAAACCATGGTCAAATAGGTTTTAAATTGCGACCGAGGGCTGCTTTTTTATCAATTGGCGTTGTTAACGGTCGCTGTCATTAGTAGTAATGTTTAAACTTTTAACAACTTGAAATATTTTAAAAATTTAATATGACTGGATTCCACTTTCTTAACACCCCGTCCTTGATCTGGCCTAAATAATTTTGCCCATTGAAGTTGTGGGGTGGGTTTGGACGCCTCTACGGCAGACAAGATATCGTGCAGTGATTGTTGTAACACCTACTAATTTTTCAATCCTAATTATTCCATTTAATAATTAAACGGCTTTTAGAACCTGCAATTGGGTTTCCCTTTGTTAATTTTAAATTTCAAGGTCCGACAATTTTCCGCGTAACATTTTACCCGCAACTCTGTTTGGACACCGAAGTGAAATTTAACGCACGGTACGCTGCACGAATAAACCACGTTATAAGTCCAACCACACATCACGACGGTGTCATACCTTCATGAATACGAATTTTGTATTGCAGCAAACAAAATTCTGAGTCAATGTAACGTACGTTCAAGAAGGTACGCTCCGTCTTTTTTTACAATGTAACTGCCGCCAACATCTACCATTCAATCTGCTAAAACATTTAAAAGATAAAAATTAAATCCCCTGTCTATTTATATATCACAACCTCAGCAATTAGTTTTCACAAAATATTGACCAATTAAATCACATCTCTATCTTGCAAACTATTTACGAAATTAAGTACTAAAAGTTAACTTATTCCTAAAACCTCAACCCACAACGCAGTAACATTAAAATGCATCCATTTCAGTGTGAATACAGTTTTAATTCTTTTTCTGACAATAAAATGGCACTAAATTCAGTCCAGCTCCATGTAGCCATACCGTGTGTACTGCAACGTCATAAACAATTGATTTTCTTGGTATTATTTGTAAATTTATTGTTTGTTACCATATGGCAACTCCATGCAATAGAAGGTTAAAGTAACATCGGGATGATGGAACTCATCAAGACCTGAAACAGGGCTGCATCAACGGCCTGAATGATGCACTTATAGGCTCACATTAGCAGCTTTAACATACATGCCGATATTATAATGTTATTTTGTAGGAGGTCTTGCACGTCTGGAGAGACACGCTGGCTTGCTGCCGAACGATACTGTTGTGACGCCACCATTCGCTACAACGCCGGCGGTCTCCACACGCTGCCACGCCACGAGAAGACGATAACTCGCGTCAGAGTGCTTCGACGACTGGGGGCGCCTCAAGTCTCGTACCTCTCTGCCTCGCGCCGCCCAATGAGAAGAAGAGGTCTCGCCAAGATACGACGTCGTACCAACAGCCACGACGGCAGAGAACTATGTTCAGTGTAGCAGTCAACAGAGCAAGTACAACGAGTCAGCCGTCTACAGTGACAAACCGGGACACTACTAGTGACTAATGTATTGCAAAACTGTGTACTATGTAATACCAGCAGTGTTTCACAAGCACGTCACATAAAAGT